>CM069861.1:210590398-211900398 GCA_036172795.1 Pelodytes ibericus
CTTCTGTATCCCAGAGAATGAGAATCCAGGAGAGCAGGACAGTAGTGATTTCAGCTTTGATGGAGTGCGGGAAGTCACTGGTCCCTAGGAAGGGGTAGGTTTTTGGGTTCACAGGGCTCTGCCTGTAGAGATGTTATGTATGGGCTCCGTGATGGTTTATACACTTCCTTACAGAGATATTTTTGGGTTTGGTAATCTTGGAGCCTGTTGGGAAAGCACATTACACATCTGGCTCCTTTCCAGCAACATAGAATTGTACCAGCGGGGAGGGTATTATACTGGTTTACAAAGGTCAGAACAGAGAGTACTGAGGTCTCTTTATATTCTACAAGCTTTAACAGTCACCCGGCCCAGGGTTTAACCCATAAACAGCCGGAATCTTGCAATTCAACTTAGGATATAGAAGCTATAATAACACATTTGATAAACGCACAAACCTATAACCAGATATCGATTTATATATATATATATATATATATATATATATATATATATATATCGCCCAAAGGTGGAACCGCAGCGGAAACGTCTGAAAAACGTGACTTCTGAACAATATTTAGAAGAAGCACAAAAGTAGATGATACAAGCAGCAAACACTAAAAACCCTTGAAGATTAAAACCACTTACAAGCGAGAAGTAGATAGCAGCAATCGTGGATAGGATAAAGGGAGGAACGCGTGGGCTTTTCTTCTCCAACAGGGTGCTTTTCGGAATTGCTTTCACTGATATGGAAATCAAGTTCCAACGCGCCTCGACCTGTAGTCTTCATCAGGCCGTGTCAAGACAGGTCGAAATGCGTCGGTTCTTAGTGTGCGTGTGAAAAGTTATCGGAAAGCAAGTCTGAAAACAGGGATCAACAAAGTGTCAAGACAGGTTCTCCAGAACATCACACTCTACTTGAATCCTTCATCTGGTCTACTATGCCTTATTTCTTTTTAAATAAATGTTCCGATTATATCCTTTTCTCTCGCTCACTTCCCAGGTACGATCTGCGGATCCGCTACCTGCCAGACGACTACAGCGAAAGCTTCAAGAAAGATAAGACCACTCTGCTTTACTTTTATCAGCAGGTGAGTTCAAAGACTAGCTCACTGTAGATTTCATTGGTAAAGATGTTTTTTCTGGGACATATATGCTTTTATATATATATGAGCATTTATAAAAGTATTTTAGGGAAAGGGTTGAAACATTGTGTTTGGCTATAATGTTGACTATTATTTAGAGCACTTTATACAATTTATGTGTGTGTGTCAATATATTGTCATTAAGGTTAGAAGAAAAATGCAACCATTAACAAAAATGATACAAAACAGAAGAAATAGTTGTTCACATTTTAAAAAAAGTAAATCTGAGGGTTTAATATGTCTTTAAATGCAGGGGATTAGAACTTATAGGGTTAACGCTGGTTTATATTGAACCATAGATTAATAATTAACACGTTCGTAATACTGGTTCTATTGTCTTTCTTTTCCAGCTGAGAAATGATTACATGCAGCAATATGCTACAAAAGTCAGCGAAGGCATGGCGCTACAGTTGGGCTGTCTAGAACTCAGGTAACGGATGCGTGTTCTGGAATGTTCTGGATCTTTTGATTACATCATATAATTTACTATTTAAAATAAATCACATATGATGGAAAATTTTACTTGAAAAAATGTTTTACACATCTACACACCTGCTCAATTTATTCTAATATTGAGTTTAGAAATATCCCACGTTTTTACAAGGCAATAAGTAAAAGTAGCACATTGATTTTTGCTAACCATATTGTTTTGCATTTAAAAAAAAAAAAAAAAAAAATAGTGACATTTTAGCCCTAAACCTAACCCTAGCACTACACTTTATATTTAGGCTTCATTTTACGTTTAATTTTAAGAGAATTTGGGAAACTAGGATGTACTTGGGGGGACAGGGGCAAGCTGCCCATACTGTGCTTAGTCTCTCCCTGGCTAATTATTGCTGTGGGGAAGGGATGGACTAACGGTGCCAAAGCCAGACATAGTTGATGGCTTCTGCAGACATGTCTGGAGTGCCTTGGTACTGAGGCTTTTTATCGATTTATCAGCACGAACACTTAGTTTTCACTTTTAGACCAGACTTGCTCATTTTTTATTAACACCGAGACTGTTGGCTAATATTTGAAATTTATGCCCATTAATTTATTGAGTGCGAAATGACTAATACATTAAGTTAGCAAGATCTTATTTAGCATTCGGATCATTTTTAAACATGCACGATAGAAACGATGACCTCATGCTTCGAGATGTGAAGGTTGTGTCTATATATTATATTATCAGCCATGATTTCAGTGATTAATGTGTTTGTGTGTACATACAGGAGGTTTTATAAAGATATGCCTCAAAACGCGCTGGAGAAAAGATCCAACTTCGATTTCCTTGAGTGAGTATAATGGCCTGATAAAGGGGCACTATATCCCCCCCCCCCCCCCCGAAACATTTGTTTGTCTGTCTCTGCCACTAAATGACATTACAAGTTTTGTATTGTTCTGAGCGCTGGAGTTTTTTTGTTTATGCATACTGGCTATAAATGGAGAGGAGCTCCATCAAAATGGGTATGGGTACCTCTATAGCAAGCATTTCAAACTCAAAGGCTAACACGGGCCAAATAAACAAGGTTTCTGTTTATGTAGGCCATAAAAAAACAAATATTGCAATTTTCATGGAAAAGTAGGTTTATTTCGGATTATGCCATACACGGGACCCCCATTAATTATGCCACACATGGGACCCCCATTAATTATGCCACACATGGGACCCCCATTAATTATGACACATGGGATCCTCATTAATTATGCCACACATGGGACCTCCATTAATTATGGCACATGGGACCCTCATTAATTATGCCACACATGGGACTCCCAATACTTATGCCACACACGGGACCCCAATCAATATGACACACACGAGACCCCCGCCAAGGTGATGGTGGGCCACATTCCTCAATTGTGCAATTATATCATAAGCCTCTCTACACACACAGACGTCTCTCTCTCTCTCTCTCTCTCTCCATTAATATGCCACAGCCAATTTGCCAATTAATATGCCAGCGTGGTTTGGCCATTAATATACCACTGCTAGTTTGTCCATTAATATGCCACAGCCAATTTGCCCATTAATATGTCAGTGTGGTTTGTCCATTAATATGCCACTGTTAGTTTGTCCATTAATATGCCACTGTTAGTTTGTCCTTTAATATGCCACAGCCAATTTGCCCAATTAAAATGCCAGTGTGGTTTGTCCATTAATCTGCCACAGCTAATTTGTCCATTAATATTCCAGTTTTATTTAACCCATTATATACCACCCTCCTGCTCCCAGTACTCATCTTCTGGCTACTCCAGGCCGCTGGCCGTTCTCCTCGGTTCAGCCTTCCCTCCGATAGGGTGGAGGGCAATACAGCCACTGGATATAGAAAAGTTTTCATCATATATTCTACATTCACATATGGGCAATGTGTTAGAATGACACTTTTTAAGTTGCACCTATATATTACCTACCACGGTGATCCTAAAAAAAGTGACACTGTTGGTTTACAATCTGTAAGTCTCTCATCTACGCACTGGAGTATTTGTACTTCTTTCTGATATACGGAACATTCTCCTATACCTTTCCTGGAAGATAGATATTGAAACTGAGTTTAACACACACTTGAGATGGGTAGTGACAACCTGTGGCCGCTCGGACCTCTAGTGACAAGAGTGTGAAAGATTCTCCAGATCTCCTGCCCTGCAGAGTCACTGGAATTTCTGGAGAATTCACTAAGATTTGGGGAAAAAAAAAAAAATTCAGCCCTTCCCTACGTCATTCCATCATTTCAAGGATCTGGTCTGTAAAGATTCCTGCTGAGTTTCATTGCCGGGTTAACAGAAGCATTGCTGAGTTCACTTGGTGAATTTTTGTGTATACATCGAGCTATATATTTCTCTTCCCTTGTTGAGATATTGCTCAGCATTTTGCACTGTGGTTTATCTTGCACACATACTCCCACAGACATCCTGTTAGAAGCCGCTGTGAACAGGCTGCACACGTTAGTACTGGATACTGAGGAGCTACTGTCAAAGAACAACTAATGTTTGTTTAACCCTATGATAACATTATATAAATTTGTGCAGGGCCAATATAAAGAGCTCTCCAGTGACCTGTTCATTAACAGAAATGTACAAAGAACAAGAGGTCACCCCCTCAGACTGGAAGAGCAAAGATTTCATAGACAGCAAAGGAAGGGATTCTTTACAGTAAGGACAATAAAGTTATGGAACTCACTGCCAAGAGAGGTAGTGCTATCAACCACAATAGATGCATTTAAACATGGAAAAGCAGAACATACAGGGCTATTAATAATAGAATAAGCATTAATAATACAGCTTATTGATCCAAGGAGAAATCTGATTGCCTCTTGGAGTCAAGAAGGAATTTTTTCCCCCAGGAGGCAAAATTCGAAATAGCTTCCTTAGGGGGTTTTGCCTTCTTTTGGATCAAAAGCTGTAATGATAGGTAGATGGGTTGAACTTGATAGACGTGTGTCTTCTTTCAACCTAAATTACTATGTTACTATGTTACTATTGTGCCCTTGTCCCAAGTAAACCCGACTTGTATCTTTAGAGATACATGTAGTTTCACTCTTTGCTCTGGCTCAGAGTTAAGGCAGAACCGATATCAAAAGTACATGCTAGTTTATCATCATACTCGGTGCAGTGTATTTTTCATTGCTAGAAGCATTTTCTATACTAGAAGCACAAGTGGGAAACAAAAAGTTTAGTTTTCCTTTAAAATAAAATGAACCTGGTTTCACATTAACCCCTTCGTGAAATGTGACGTGCCAGGCACGTCATGCAAAAATGTGTTGTTAGTGACACAGGGTGTGCCTGGCATGTCATGCACTAAAAAGAGCAAAGAAAGTGACCAATACTTTAATATTGCCTTTGACAAGTACAGAACTGCCTCCTTCTCTTCACTAAAGTTTTAGTGATGGCGAGAGAGACAGATCTGTATAATATAAGTTAAATAGTAATGAATTAAATAAAATGTAATACAAATCTTAAAACCAAGGGCTTTTATAAAAGCCATTTTTGCTGTCTGTGCATTTTTTAGGGGTTCATTTTTTTAACCGCTAAAAGAGTAGCAAAGGCGATTTGGTGATAGCTCAGATGAGCATCACCCTCCGCCTGGTCAGATCAATATTTGTAAAAATTGATCTGACCCATGTAGATCTGCCTCCCTCTCCTCACTTGAGTTTGTAGTGAGGAAGAGAGACAGATCTGTATAATAAAGTTTTTAATTCTAATAATTTAATAAAATTGTGAGACCCAAGGGTTTTTATAAAAGCCATTCCCTGTGTTTAACCCCTTCTGTGCCATTGATCAGTACATACGCAGTGATCTTGCACAGAAGCAAATTTGTTGCTGTCTGTACATTTTTTAGGGGTTCATTTTATTTACTGTAATTTATTACAGTATAACAAAGGCTCTATTAAAAGGAAATTAAATGTTGTTTAACCCTTGCTTCCTTAAAGGAAGCAAGGGTTAAACAATACGTTTGCCGGTACAGTTAGGTAACCCTGACGTGTATCTTAATCACATGTGAGACACTGCAGACACATGTGAGACAAACTTCAGCATGCGCACAGCCAATCAGAGTGGGGGCTCGCCCCGCTCTGACAGCTGAATGTGAGGGTCTCTCGCTGCTGGCACAGCGAAAGACCCTCGTTTTTGCATGGGATTAGCAGTTTATGTCACCTAGTTAAGGTCCCCCTTTCTGATCTCATACAAAAACGAGGGTCTCTCTCTGCACTAGCAGAGAGAGCCGGAAGCTGACCAGACGGCCGCCTGCTTCCTATGGATACATGGCAGCTGTCGGTCAGAGGATAAACTGGCGTGTACTATCAAAAGTACTATCAGAAGTACACGCCAGGTCATCCTCATACTGGGGACAACTAACTTTTCTAATATAGAAGCACAAGTGAAAAAAAAAAGTTTAGTGTCCCTTTAAGAGCTATTGACACCTTCCTTGCCGTAGATCACTGCATAAGCAGCGATGAATTCTCATCTCACTTCCCTTTAATTCTCTCTTTAATTAGTAGACTCTATCATTACCAACAGCCCTGAATCTGCCAGAACAGTCCGGTTGTTTTTTTTGGGGGGAAAATGAGCGCCACGCACTGCTCCAGGAAAGCTGGAGGTCAACCTTCCCGGGGGTTAACGCAATGCTGCGTAGACACGCCTATGTTTAGCCCCTCCCTCTTGTGTCCCAAGAAGACAAATGTTGGATGGCATGTAGAGAGAGACAGATCTATAGATACATAGACAGGCAGACAGATAGATCGATACTCCCGTGCGCAGGAGTTTTTTTTATAAATAGCCGCCATATCATCGTGAATCCCGTGTCGATGGCGTGATCTATACTGTGTGATCACCTACACATGGTCTTGTCTGCTGTTTTTAGGAAGGAAGTGGGTCTGGACTTGTTCTTCCCAAAACAGATGCAGGAAAGTCTCAAGGTAAGAAACTAAAATGATCTCTCGGTCTCGGTTATATATTAAACCCATGGAGGTTATCTATAGAAGTCAAAGTTCTAAAAGGAGTGCAGTAACCATGGAAACCAATGGAATGTTTCTGCTGATTACATCACTTTTAGAACATTACCCCAGAATGGAGATTTCAAATGTAATCAATGACTGGGGGATGGGGGGGGGGGGGGTGGGGTTCCGGCGCTTCATCCCAGGGGCATTAAAGGGGCATTAAAGGGACTGTAGACTCTGCTCCATCACAAGATGATCCTACTCACTCCAGCGGTCAGCCATTTGCGCACCCGGCTCTAGCCATGATTGTCTTGGCATGCAGCCAGGCATTGGGTATGGAGACACACATTCCCACATGTTTTATTGTCTCCCGTTCTCCCGGGTTAGCCGAAGCAGTTCCGTAAGATGATCCAGCAGACGTTTCAGCAGTATGGTTCTCTGAGAGAGGAGGAGTGCATCATGAGGTTTCTGTCTACCCTCTCGAGCTTTACATCCATCGACCAGGAGACGTACAGATGTGAATTGGCTGTGAGTTCAGTACCGCTTCGGACTTCTACTCATTTGTTTGGCTGGGATTACTCTTCTTCTGCCCCCCGTTTCTGCCTCCAATTTAAGTGACACAGTCCTGGTTTTTGGGTCAATTCTAGGTGCCATAGCTGCCAACAGTCCTGAATTTTCCAGAACAGTCCCGTTTTTCTTTTTCTTTTTTTTGGAGGGTCTGCCCAGGCATTAATACTGCCTATTCAATTAATAAACACCAGGAAATGAGTACCGGGTAGCCTGAAACTCAATGCTGGCGGGTCACCCACCGTCACGTCACTCTTCCCCATTAGGCCCTTTTTCATCATATTTTACATGGAAGGAAAAATATTAGCGCAGATGTGCTGACGATGTTATTTAAATGGTATAAAGTCTTGTCGTCTGTTTTCCTTTTTGCAGCAAGGTTGGAGCATCACTGTTGACCTGGTCATTGGTCCTAAAGGAATACGACAACTGACTACCAAGGATGGCAAGGTAGGTCATATTACATTATATGAGAATAAACTGGCATTCCTCCACTGACCCCAATCTGCCATGCTTCACTGGGTCTCTCTCCGCTTTCAAATGGGGTCAACAGACGGGACCATAAAATTTAAAAGAGAGATCACCGAACATTACAGACCCTGGTCAGACGAGCTGGGACAAGCCCCCACTATGATTGGCTGAGCTCGCACTGACGCTTTCAATGCGCGTCAGCCTCCCAGCCAGCTCTGTCTCCGTTTTGAGGCAGAGCCGAGAGTAAACCCAAGTGGACCTATAACGATACATGTCAAGTTTCCTCCGGAGAAGAGGGGACATTTAAAAAGAGGAGAGATTCTAGGACAAGAAGTCTACAAGCAGAGGGTTAGAAGCTTTGAAGTATGAGGTAGTAGATGCACGGAATGGCCTTCCAGCAGAAGTGGTAGAGGTGAATCCAGTGAAGGAGGCACAAATATCTCCTGCAGATAAGAAAAATTACTAGTAATCGTCTACCTTTTTTACCTCCCCGTGGTAAAATAAATCTAATCACATGCGACCATGTTAGAGCAGATGAGAGAGCCTTTGGCAAAGAGGCAGACCGAATACATGAGGGGACCCAAGTTCCCCCTCCACTACACTTCTTACGACAGGCTGATCATGTTAAGCTTAGTCAAAGTGATAGCTACCCATGGCACTACTGCTGTGTGTGCTGCATTACCCACATTGCAGGCTGAGCAACTTGGGATGCATTAACCAGCGATGGCTAACCATGGCACTCTTGATGTGTGAACTTTATCTCCCATGATACTGCCAACCAGTTTACAGAAGCACCAGCCTAATGCTGGCTGAGCATCATAAGAGGTATAGTCCACATAGTCAGAGTGCCAGCATATTTGTACTTGTCGGAGTACCTTAGAATCTATCTGCAGAGCGCCCTCTGCTGTCTTCTTTCAGTATATATATATATATATATTTTTTTAGAAAACTGTTAATTTAATTGGAATTATCTTTTTTTTCCCCCCAGCCCACGTGTTTTGCCGAATTTACACAGATCAAGTCGATTAAATGCTCGAGCCTAGACGATGGGCGGGCTCTGCTGCTATTGGGGGTCTCTGGAGCCCCACAGGTAAAGCACACTGAGAATACTGCAGTACAAGTACTGGCTCTTAGAGAGTTAAACCTTCCAAACCCCACAGCCCGTCAAAAGTGTGAGAACAGCAGCATAGTAACAAGAGAGAACTGCAGGGAATTGAGAAGGGAATTTCACACTTTAGGCCAAAGTTGGAAAAATTATCCAGTGCAGCTGAATGGCAGAATATTTTTCCTACTCGGCTACTTTGGCCTTAAGTTTGAAATTCCCGTCTCCGTTCCCTGGAGTTCTCTCATTATTGAGTAGCCCTTGTAGTGTGTAGCATTCAAAATATATATAACCAAAACCTCTGCGCTGGATTATTTGCAGAATTTTGTGCCGTGTTTATACCAGTCCCCCCTTAACTGATGCCCCCCCTTAACTGATGCCCCCCCTTAACTGATGCCCCCCCTAACTGTTGTCCCCCCTAACTGATGCCCCCCCTTACCTGATGCCCCCCAAATTGTCACAACATTTTTGTTGTATTTTTTTGGGACTGACGACATAACGTGAAAACCTTTGTGTTTCGCCCCCTTCGTTTTTCTACTTTTTTTTTTTAAAGACTTTTTTTTTTATATATATACAGTATATATTAATTCATTAAAAGTGTTGGATCCCAAAGTAAATTGGGATACAGGGTTTGGTTTTCTCTATTTAAAGAGCTACACACTACTACCAGCTATAAATGATAAAATCCCAGAGGGATTGGGAGAGCCACCACCACTCTATACGTGTTGAGTCTGCTCACTGTCTGCTCACTGTCTGCTCACTGTCTGCTCACTGTCTGTCTGCTCACTGTCTGTCTGCTCACTGTCTGCTCACTGTCTGCTCACTGTCTGTCTGCTCACTGTCTGCTCACTGTCTGTCTGCTCACTGTTTTATACTGAGTAACTTTCTTGATTCCTTGGCAGTTTTTTTTACAGAAGGTTTTTTTTTTATTCTATTCCACACACACACACAAAAAAATCTGCTTAACACGTATTAAAGTGATAAAGATAAAGTGCTATGTGAGCGTGCAAAGACAGCAACACCATAACACTTACTGCAGGAGAAGTGGCACGTGAGGGAAAGTTCAACCTGCATGGAGCAAATTAAAGAAAAGCTCTGTTTTCCTAAAAACAGCAAATCAAGTGCCATAAAAACTACAGGATAATTGCTTTAAAGTAATATAAGCCCCTGGTACATATATTAAGCACATGTACAACATATGGAAAATGAAGCTAGGGGAAAGATCCCGATTAATGCATACTCTGCAAGGAAGAGTGCATGGGAAAACAAAAACATTATGCTAAAAAAAAACAAAAAACTAATGGCTCTTTAACCCCTTCCTGACCTTATGACGAGTTAACTTGTCATAGGAGCTGCAGCATTAGTGACCTTATGACGAGTTAACTCGTGATGCAGTCTAGCCGGCGGTGCGCTCCGTGGGCACCGCCAGCCAGTCTGCAATGGGTCCAGGACTAAGCCTCGCACCCGAGGCAAAGCTCCTGGACACGATTGGTGGATTTCCGGGCATGTGATCGCGGTGATTGAGTGATCCCCGCGATAACATGCAAATTAGATGGCAAAGTCAATGTGTTCACAAACTGCCTCTAATTCACTCTCTGTGCTTCACGTTCTTATAGTGAAGCACAGAGAGTGACCTGTAAGTAAAAATAAATTAATTACATACACAGAGGTAAAAAAAAAAGGAAATAAAGAAATAAATAAATAATTAACCCTTTCATTTCTGATCACAGTTTTTAACTGTGATCAGTTTCCTTCCACTTTATGGACCTCATTTAGTTTTTTTTTTTTAACAGATTTTTTTATTTTTACAATTTATAAAGTTTTTTTTAATAAATAAAGGTAATGTTAATATATTTATTTAATAAAATGTAACCCCTGCATGCTTGTTGCATGATTTTTACTGATCTGACATCACACTCTTCAGAGTTTTTTTTCTGTCTTTTTTGTTATGGGGGGTTTGGGAACCAATATTTTTCTTTTTTATTAGTTAGTTAATTAGGGGGGATAAGTGGGTTAGTGTTGCACTAGTTATGTAGCTTATTATTGGGAAAATAATGGGGAAAAACTTTTTTTTCCTCAAAAAGTTCCTCTTTTATATGTATTTTTTAATACTAAAATGTAAATCATTTTTATGTATAGGGTATCAAAAGAAATATATATATAACTTGTATGGGTATGTTAAATGAGAGAGAGGAAAATTATGTTTCAAAAACCGCGTATTAAAAATTGAAAAACGCTCTGGTCCTTGGCCCAGGAAAATCCCTGGTCCTTAAAGGGTTAAGGGGCTGGATCACCTAACTGGAGACTCCACAGACAGATTTAATTTAAAACACATTTTTCTCCTAATTTAGACATTTACTTGCAGTTTTGCTAAAGCAATGTATAGATCATTTTCAATCATTGTTTATCCTCTACATTCACGGTACAAACAATGTTTAGGTGATACCGTCCCTTTAAGGCATACTAAGCTTTTGGTTCCCAAGATGGCTGCAGTCAGGTGGAGGCTGGAAGAGAGTGGAAATTCCTAAATCAGGAGAGAAATGTGTTTTACATGTGTCTGTGGAGTCCCCTGCTTATGACATCACCTGTGTCGTAAAATGCAAACTACATATCTCCTATTGAAAAGCAGTTCATTTGCATATCAGGCCACAGGTGATGTCATAAGCAGGGGACTCCACAGACACAATTAAAGCACATTTTTCTCCTAATTTAGGCATTTACTTGCAGTTTTGTTAATACAATGTATAGATCATTTTCAATCATTATTTATTCTCTACAATAACAGTAAAAAAAAAAAAAGAAAAAAAAAGGTAATATAGTCCCTTAATGCTTAATCTCTATGCCCTGGGCACAGTGATAAAAAAAAAAAACAGACACAAAAAAATACAAATATGGCTGGAGAAACGCATGTCCATGCATCCATTTTGGCAGCCATCATGGAATACTGGGAAGAATTCAAGATCCAAGATGGCCACCAAAATGCTGCATGGACATCCGTTTCAGTGGCCATCTTGCCGTTTATTTTTCTCCCCCTCTGTGTCCAGAGCATGGAGATAGGGCTTTAAATATAAATTAACTAATAAAAACTTAAATCTATACATTTGCCCCTAGTGTAAGGATAGAATGGTAGGTACTTTTGATAGTTCATGCCAGTTTATCCTCTGACAGGCAGGTCCTGTTGGTGACTGTATCTCTACTGGGGCAGAAAGAGATCCTTTATTTTTTTTCAAAGGGGATCCACAGAGGGAACCTTAGATTACCTTCAATAGCCCCCTCTCCCCTGTTGATCCCTCAAACAATGCATACTGCGATCAGACGAGCAGGGTGAGCCCCCATTCTGATTGGCTGTTCGAGCGCTGGTTCAGTCAGCACACGCCACTCTACCCACCGGCTTTAGAGGTCCTTCGAAAATACATTTGTCTCCTAATTTAGTCATTTTCCTGCAGTTTTTCCTCACACAGTGTATAGATCATTTTCAATCACAGACCAAGGCTTGGGAGTCTTTAATATTTCCTGTTCTTTTTGTTCTATCTTTCAAGCCTTTAGCTATAAAGACAGCTTCCCTGGCCATTGCCGAAAACATGGCCGACCTCATAGACGGATACTGTCGTCTGAAGAACGAACTGAAAGAGTCTCTCATTGTCCATCACTGGAATGGTAAAGATACAGAACTAATCTCAATAGCCCAGAAGTGATAGAGGTTTAATACAGTGAAGGAGTTTAAGCATGCGTGGGATAGGTATAAGGCTATCCTAGATATAAGATAAGGCCAGGGACTAATGAAAGTATTACTTTACCGAGAGGGTAGTGGATGTATGGAATAGTCTTCCAGTAGAAGTGGTAGAGGTTAATACAGTGAAGGAGTTTAAGCATGCGTGGGATAGGTATAAGGCTATCCTAGATATAAGATAAGGCCAGGGACTAATGAAAGTATTACTTTACCGAGAGGGTAGTGGATGTATGGAATAGTCTTCCAGTAGAGGTGGTAGAGGTTAATACAGTGAAGGAGTTTAAGCACTCGTGGGATAGGTATAAGGCTATCCTAGACATAAGATAAGGTCAGGGACTAATGAAAGTATTACATTACTGATAGGGTAGTGGATGCATGGAATAGTCTTCCAGTAGAAGTGGTAGAGGTTAATACAGTGAAGGAGTTTAAGCATGCATTGGATAGGAATAAGGCTATCCTAGATATAAGATAAGGCCAGGGACTAATGAAAGTATTACTTTACTGAGAGCGTAGTGGATGTATGGAATAGTCTTCCTGAAGAAGTGGTAGAGGTTAATACAGTGAAGGAGTTTAAGCATGCGTGGGATAGGTATAAGGCTATCCTAGATATAAGATAAGGCCAGGGACTAATGAAAGTATTACTTTACTGAGAGGGTAGTGGATGTATGGAATAGTCTTCCAGTAGAAGTGGTAGAGGTTAATACAGTGAAGGAGTTTAAGCATGTGTGGGATAGGTATAAGGCTATCCTAGATATAAGATAAGGCGAGGGACTAATTAAAGTATTACTTTACTGAGAGGGTAGTGGATGCATGGAATAGTCTTCGAGTAGAAGTGGTAGAGGTTAATACAGTGAAGGAGTTTAAGCATGTGTGGGATAGGTATAAGGCTATCCTAGATATAAGATAAGGCCAGGGACTAATGAAAGTATTACTTTACTGAGAGGGTAGTGGATGCATGGAATAGTCTTCCAGTAGAAGTGGTAGAGGTTAATACAGTGAAGGAGTTTAAGCATGCATGGGATAGGTATAAGGCTATCCTAGATATAAGATAAGGTCAGGGACTAATGAAAGTATTACTTTACTGAGAGGGTAGTGGATGTATGGAATAGTCTTCCAGTAGAAGTGGCAGAGGTTAATACAGTGAAGGAGTTTAAGCATGCGTGGGATAGGTATAAGGCTATCCTAGATATAAGATAAGGCCAGGGACTAATTAAAGTATTACTTTTACTGAGAGGGTAGTGGATGCATGGAATAGTCTTCCAGTAGAAGTGGTAGAGGTTAATACAGTGAAGGAGTTTAAGCATGCATGGGATAGGTATAAGACTGAACACTAGACCAGGGACCAAATAGGGTGTGAGTATTTTACGGTTGGTACTAGTAATATGGAAAGACGCGAATGGTGCTTCTCTTCCGCCTTGGTCTATGGGGTTATAAATAAAAAAAATGTCGCCTAATAGCACTCTGTGTGCACCAGATTATATCGCGCAGTGTGCACAGCTTGCGCTTGGGTGGAAGCCATGTTTATAAGATCGGGCGCCTTATGGAGCCTGATTGGTTTCACCTAATATAGAAATGCCAGGCGGTATGAAGGTCCCATCCCCGTTACACAGCGATTGGGCCTTTGTTGTTTTTTTTGAACTTGCCTTGTAAATATAAATAAATACATTTCTGTGAGAAACATGTTGCAAATCTCAGTTTTGCATTGAATATTGTATTTCCTTATTTCCTGACCACAGAAAACGAGAAGAGAAACAGTCTGCCGAAAATCCCAACTCAGTAAGTGACCAATATTAATAATAATATATATTATATTTATGGTTATTGGATATGCACTAGAGCCAATTCATTTTGCTACCAAGTGTGCCTCTCATTATTCACATTATATGTGTGTGTGTATATATATATATATATATATATATATATATATATATATATATATATATATATATATATATATATATATATATATATATATATATAATAGTAGCATATTTCCCAGATTTTGCCCCTGGCAAATTGGGACGCTGGGGGCGGTGCTTTGGAGGTTGAGTGACAGCCCTACCACGCAAGTGCAAACTGACTGAAACTGACAGCACTACTGTGGATTTTCACTATTTTATGGCTTTTTGTCTGGATCCACAAATACGAGTGTGTGGAAAGAGTTAACTTGGGGGACTGCAGATCTTTTATCAGCTGATATAAGTATGTAACTATGGGGGTCATATATTAAAAACGAGCAGTGGGATACAAAGTAGGTAAAACATGAGTATGGAGCAATTTGTGACATTTTGCTGCTCCGTGCTAGGCGTCCGAGCCTGCTCTCTGTCAACTAAATTATCTATATCAGTGTTTCAAAGATCAATATGCATGTAAGACAATTGTGGGGTAAGGGAGAACTGTGTCCTGGGGCAAGGTTCTAAAAGTGATGTCATCAGCAGGAACATTCCATTGGTTTCCATGGTGATTCTGGGGCAAGGTTTTAAAAGTGATTTCATCAGCAGGAACATTCCATTGGTTTCCATGGGGATTCTGGGGCAAGGTTCTAAAAGTGATGTCATCAGCAGGAACATTCCATTGGTTTCCATGGTGATTCTGGGGCAAGGTTGTAAAAGTGATGTCATCAGCAGGAACATTCCATTGGTTTCCATGGTGATTCTGGAGGCAAGGTTCTAAAAGTGATGTCATCAGCAGGATCATTCCATTGGTTTCCATGGTGATTCTGGGGCAAGGTTCTAAAAGTGATGTCATCAGCAGGAACATTCCATTTTACATGGTGACTGGACCATTTTTAAAACAGTCATTCAAAATGTACTTTTATAAATTTACTCTAATTGATGGTTATGTATAGAGATCAATTCTGGGGAAAAGTGGATCAGTCACCATGACAACCAGTGGACTGTCCCTGCTGATTCAGCCACTTTTAGAATTTGGTCCCAGAGATGCTCTGTACTCATAAGATACTCTATGTTTGCATCTACGGATGAAATATTTTTCACCAGACAATTTTAATTCTTTTCTTTAACTATATAACTATATATAACCAAAGCGGTCCCGACGGCAGGGAACATTTACACCAGTTATCATACTCCGAGATCTGTAGAATTGTTGTCATTCTCTGTGTTGCCTGTAGGTGGCAGTACAACACAACATTTTGACCGTACAGAGCAGTATTACTTGTTTCCCTTTGTTGTGCGTTTGTTTTTGCCTGTACCTGTGTTCCCGAATGACATGTTCCTCTATTGGGTCTCACTCAAAATCGAGCAAAGCTAGTATTTCCAGAAGGATATTGATACTTTGGAGAGAGTTCAGAGAAGGGCTACTAAACTGGTTCATGGGTTGAAGGATAAAACTTACCAAGAAAGGTTAAAGTATCTTAACATGTATAGCTTGGAGGAAAGACGTAACAGGGGGGATATGATAGAAACATTTATATACATAAAGGGAATCAACACAGTAATGGAAGAGAGTATATTTAACCCCTTAGCGACGAGACATTTTGACCTTGACTTTCCCTTGGTGACAAGGGCGGTTTTTACATTTCTGGGGTGTTTGTGTTTAGCTGTAATTTTCTTCTTTCTCACATACTGTACCCACACAAATTATATGTTGTTTTTATCGTCATAAAAAAGGCTTTCATTAGATACCATTATGTTCATCATATCTTATAATTTACTACAAAAAAAATCATAAAATATGACAAACATTTATAAAAAAAAAAACACTTTTTCTAACTTTGACCTAAAAAATTATTTACACAAATACAATCATTAAAAAAGACTTGTCTAAATCGTTTCTAAATGTTGTGCCGAGTTCAGAAATATGCATGTTTCCATGTCTATCTGCAATTTTTTGGCAGTTATGAGGCAAAAACCAAAAATAGTATTTTTTGTTTTTTTTCCTATATTGACCTTTTGACCCCAACCCGAACACTAAATTTAACTCTAACCCTACATTTAACCCAAACTATAACCCTTATGCTAACCCTTAATGTATTTTAATTTAATTTTAACCCTATCAATTATGCTAACTCTAATTTAATTGTAACCCTAACAGCTACTCTAACCCTAACCCTAGATTTAAGCTAATTAAGTCTTTTTTTTTTTCATTGCAATGTTGCTGACTGCCTCTAGGTGCCCCAGAGCCGTAATTTCGGTGCTGCCTATTGCCTCAATGTAGAACTGCACTGTCAAAGCGGTTTTCGCGATCGTTGATCACGAAAACCGCTCGTTCCACCACAGGACGTGTCATGCACGTCCTTTGTCACGAAGGGGTTAAAGAACAACAACTACCACAACTAGAGGACATAGTCTTAAATTAGAGGGGCAGCGATTTAAAAGTAATATCAGGAAGTATTACTTTACTGAGAGGGTAGTGGATATATGGAATAGTCTTCCAGTAGAAGTGGTAGAGGTTAATACAGTGAAGGAGTTTAAGCATGCGTGGGATAGGTATAAGGCTATCCTAGATATAAGATAAGGCCAGGGACTAATGAAAGTATTACTTTACTGAGAGGGTAGTGGATGTATGGAATAGTCTTCCAGTATAAGTGGTAGAGGTTAATACAGTGAAGGAGTTTAAACATGCATGGGATAGGTATAAGGCTATACTAGATATAAGATAAGGCCAGGGACTAATGAAAGTATTACATTACTGAGAGGGTAGTGGATATATGGAATAGTCTTCCAGTAGAAGTGGTAGAGGTTAATACAGTGAAGGAGTTTAAGCATGCATGGGATAGGTATAAGGCTATCCTAGATATAAGATAAGGCCAGGGACTAATGAAAGTATTACTTTACTGAGAGGGCAGTGGATGTATGGAAAAGTCTTCCAGTAGAAGTGGTAGAGATTAATACAGTGAAGGAGTTTAAGCATGCATGGGATAGGTATAAGGCTATCCTAGATATAAGATAAGGCCTGGGTCTAATGAAAGTATTACTTTACTGAGAGGGTAGTGGATGTATAGTATAGCCTTCCAGTAGAAGTGGTAGAGGTTAATACAGTGAAGGAGTTTAAGCATGCGTGGGATAGGTATAAGGCTATCCTAGATATAAGATAAGGCCAGGGACTAATGAAAGTATTACTGTACTGAGAGGGTAGTGGATACATGGACAAGTCTTCCAGTAGGGGTAAAAAAAAATATATATATATATTCACAATTATTTCTTCCATCATTTGCATGTAACAAATAAACACAAACTGTGGGCGGTCCCTTTTTTAAGATGTATCTTGTGCATTTGCCTTAGAGAGACTCTGTCACTTAAACACTGCGTATACTGTGATTGTAGAAAATACAAATAATCTGTACACCACAGAAATCTGAGACACCACAGCCACATTTATCTCTTGCTCTATGCATTTGCTTGCAGTTCTTCACAATGTATAGCTTGTTTTTTTTTTTTATCATGTCACAGAGTAACGTGAGTGGATTTGCTGTTGATCTTTTTTATGTCAAAGGGAATTATATCTGCACTTTCAGCGGGGGGCTTTTAATACCCCGCTATTGGTTAAATAGGAATACTGCACTGTTAATCTGCTAATTTACTGCCTAAAACGAGCCTGAGATCTATAATAATGAGATTCTGTCTTCAAATAATTGCAATAGCATCCCTGTAACAATAGCTGAAGCCAATTATCCACATCACACTGCTCTGATCCTGTCACCGCTGCCTTCACAAAGTAAATCTTGTGTGGGGCTAGGGTTGTGTGTTTAATGGTTAATTACATGTGTGGGCTTTGTACTGTACTGTATAACTACTAACGAGCATATTTTAAAGAGTCCCTGTTACTTAGAGGACAACTGTTGGCAAAAGTGAAGGTATGTTTAATAGAAAGATTGCCTCAAGTGTGGGTATTTTAAATAGAATATGTTTTAATAAAGCACCTTATGAGCCCTCTTTGTTCTATTAAGCTCTACCTGGAGGCGGACATATTTAGAATTAAATGAACGAAGATCTCGCCCAACATGTCCGCCCCCTGATAATTTGATATAGAGTCAAGAGATCTCAGTAGTGATGGCTGAAATCCAAGAGCACAACAGAGGAAGATCATTGTGTAATCATTTATTTAAATGACAAAGCCCCTGTGGCCCAGTGGGCCACGTAAAGGAAGCCCGAGTACAAATTGTCTGGTAACGAAATGCGGATGGCGAGAGAGGTCTGGAGATTCAGGCCACCATCGAGACAAGTTCTCGCGCCTTGTCCAATCCGACGCGTTTCATAGGTCGCTGCCTACTTTATTGGGGAATGGCAGTGACCCATTTATACCATCACGTGTATTCGACAAAGCATGGAAAATACGGGAATAGTGCAATAAAGATGTGGAATAAAAGAATAATACATAGAAAACACATTGTGTAAAATGACGACACTTAATGCAATCTTTCAATAAAACATATGTAAATGTCATGCTGCTGGCAGATGTTCTTTAACACAGTCACCTATATATTAATGTTTACTGTAGAATATAAAGAAGAATGATCTATACATTGTATTAGCAAACTGCAAACAAATGGATCAATTATAAGAAACTATGTTTTAAATGTGTCTGTAGAGTCTCCTGTTGATGACATCACCGGGTGCTTGATATGCAAATGAACTAACTAGCAATGGGAAATGTGCCATTTATTGAATAGACCTTCACAGTTAATTAATTTATTGTGACGAGCACAGTTAGTCTAACAAACATTCACTTGATCTAAGACATCTATTAACCAGATACATTTATATATTTTTTGTCTGTATTTTTTTTTGTCTTAGTAGCTTTACTAAGACAAAAAAAAAACCTTTCAAAAAACAAATAAATCATAAAAAAATACTAAAAGGAAAGAAAAACAACAAGTAAAACAGGGTGAAATGCAGATTTGTTTTTGTCTTCTCTTGTACTGGCATTAGTTGTCTGTGACGTAATTAGATACAAAGTGTGCTCTGTATAATGTGCCTGTGCTTTTGTTTCCCAGAGAAGTATCAGAGAGGAGATCAAGACTGTGGCAGGGGAGCAGTATCGGTGAGTTTTAATAATAATGCAATGTGCTGATTACACAGAGCTGGGATTAAGCTTTGTCTGAAAAACAGCGCTGCGCCGGCACTGGAAGGGTTAAAAAGATTCCATCAGACCTGACTTTTATGATGAGAGATGATAAATTGTAGGAAATAAAACACAATAGTGCAATATGTTTGTTCTGCTAGGAAAGCCAAAGTTCCTGATGAAGCTGGAATAGCTGCGGCGAAACGCGTCGTGCAGGCTACCATCATCTTTATCTTCGCTCTGTTGGACCGTTTCCACTGCTGCGTATTATTTCACTGTTGCACTTTGTCCTTGGATGTCTGTAAATGTCTCTTCCACGAGGAGCATCCAGGATTTTTAAAGAAACGGCTAAAACAAAATTCCTAATTACAAAACATAATTGACATAATTTTTAAAACCTCACATGGAATTAAAGATTATTCTCATCAGTAATTTATCGAATTCTAATGATTATTGAAATACATGGTATTATTATAACTCTGTTTCTTGTTTTTCCACAGCTAACACTGTATTAACGATTAATTAATTAAACATTAATTTTTTAACAAAACTTCAAGTTTTACACATGAATTAAAGCTTTGCAGTGGCATGTTATTCAGGCAGAATAGATCTGTTACATTATTACAACTTTATTTGTGTAGTTTTTCTCCCTCTCTAAGGCACTGCAGGTCTGTGTTATCCATAAGGCAATGCGGGCAACATCTGAAATGTGGATTAAGCTGATCTGACAAACAAATATGTCCAATAAATCTGATATTCTGGATGGTTTTTTTTTTTTATGTTTCTTTGCATTTCTTTTTGAAGTAACTGAATTTATATATTTTTTTTGTTTTAGAATCTGACATTTATGCAGAAATACCAGAATATTCTGATACAAGATCTGCAGGTATGTATACTTATCTTATATCTAGGATAGCCTTATACCTATCCCATGCATGCTTAAACTCCTTCACTGTATTAACCTCTACCACTTCTACTGGAAGACTATTCCATGCATCCACTACCCTATCAGTAAAGTAATACTTTCATTAGGGCCTGACCTTATCTTATATCTAGGATAGCCTTGTGCCTATCTCATGCATGCGTAAACTCCTTCACTGTATTAACCTCTACCACTTCTACTGGAAGACTATTCAATGCATCCACTACCCTATCAGTAAAGTAATACTTTCATTAGGGCCTGACCTTAGCTTATATCTAGGATAGCCTTGTGCCTATCCCATGCATGCTTAAACTCCTTCACTGTATTAACCTCTACCACTTCTACTGGAAGACTATTCCATACATCCACTACCCTCTCAGTAAAGTAATACTATCATTAGTCCCTGGCCTTATCTTATATCTAGGATAGCCTTATACCTATTCCATGCATGCTTAAACTCCTTCACTGTATTAACCTCTACCACTTGTACTGGGAGACTATTCCATACATCCACTACCCTCTGAGTAAAGTAATACTTTCATTAGTCCCTGGTCTTATCTTATATCTAGGATAGCCTTATACCTATTCCATGCATGCTTAAACTCCTTCACTGTATTAACCTCTACCACTTCTACTGGAAGACTATTCCATACATCCACTACCCTCTCAGTAAAGTAATACTTTCATTAGTCCCTGGCCTTATCTTATATAGGATAGCTTTATACCTATCCCATGAATGCTTAAACTCCTTAACCTCTACCACTTCTACTGGAAGACTATTCCATACATCCACTACCCTCTCAGTAATGTGATACTTTCATTAGTCCCTGGCCTTATCTTATATCTAGGATAGCCTTATACCTATCCCATGCATGCTTAAACTCCTTCACTGTATTAACCTCTACCACTTCTGCTGGAAGACTATTCCATACATCCACTGCCCTCTCAGTAAAGTAATACTTTCATTAGTCCCTGACCTTATCTTATATCTAGGATAGCCTTATACCAATCCCATGCATGCTTAAACTCCTTCACTGTATTAACCTCTACCACTTCTACTGTTAGACTATTCCATACATCCACTACACTCTCAGTAATGTAATACTTTCATTAGTAGCTTGCCTTATCTTATATCTAGGATAGCCTTATACCTATCCCATGCATGCGTAAACTACTTCACTGTATTAACCTCTACCACTTCTACTGGAAGACTATTCCATACACCCACTACCCTCTCAGTAAACCCTTTCCAAACTTCTTATCAAGATAGAAGTTTGGAACACTAACAGACACTAATACTCCACATAAAAAGAGGTGACTATGTATAATATTAATCTAAAAAACTCCACCTTTCTCTGCAGCTCTGTTTCATTTACTTATGTTTAGAACTCTTATCTCTGTTGCACCAAGTAGATTTCTTCAGATCCTATTTCCCTACTATACATTGTACAGTTAGGGTGACCACAATTGCATTTTTTTTAAATAAAAAATAAATAAAATAATAATTATGATATTATTTTAATTTATTAATTTAACTACACTTAACCCCTGCAGAACCGTGCTGTAATTCTGAAGGCTCTAACCAGTACATTGTAATGTAGTCAATGCTTTTGTTCAGTTTGTGTGGGTTTTTTTTAAGTCTCTATATTTTTCTTTTTTATTAGCTAGTTAGTTAGCTGGGATAAGTGGGTTAGCATTGTACTGGTTGTGTAGAATATTATGGGGAAAATGGGGAAAAAAACATGATTTTGCTTAAAAGAATTTCCCCCTTTTATATATATTTTTCAATACTAAATGTTACATTATTTCTATGTATAGCTATCCAAAGAAAGCTGTAACTGAGGGTCCAGGTGTAAGCTAGGATTTGTGTTGTGTATTCCTAGCATACACCCCATTGGAATTAGGAAGTACCCTGTAGGTTTAAAATTATTGAAAGAATTTAAACAAAAAACATCAATAATCTATATTTTTTAAATAAATGTCAGCTGTGAAGATTATACCTCAATTAATTGTTTTTTGAAGCTGTGTGTTTGTGCATTTAAAGGGGCACTTTTAGCAAGAAACATGGTGAAGGGCCCACCCCAGATAAACATTTGATGGGTCATGTTTTATCCCCACAATGATTGCCTCGTTTTTTGTATGGTCAGGCATGCGTAGGCATTGCATTTTTGAGAATTGAAAAGAAAAAAAAAAGGCAGACTCCTCCCTCCCATGTAATTTTAAAATTCTGAGGATATAGGTGTATGGTAAGAATTGTGTAATCCCAGCAACCCCCTAAATAAGGAGCCAAATGTGTCTGTGGAGTCTTCTGCTTATGACATCACCTGCGGCCTGGTATGCAAATTACACACTTCCCATTCAAAACCAGTTTATTTGCATACCAGGCCGCAGGTGATGTCATAAGCAGGGGACTCCACAGACACAATTAAAACACATTTTTCTCCTAATTTAGGCATTTGATTGCAGTTTAGTTAACACAATGTATAGATCATTTTTAATCATTATTATGTTTAGGTGATACAGTCCCGTTCAGCCATGTTTTCATGCCTCATTTAGCCTGATAGAAGGACCTAAGAGGTCTTTGAGGCATGCCCCCATGGGATCACTGGAAGTCAAGCAGTAAATAATCTGTTTCCTTCTGTATTCTCAGCTTTGCGGTACACAACCAGCCGAGATGATGTTCTGCTTGGAAGGATACTTGGAGAAGGCTTCTTTGGAGAGGTCTATGACGGTGTATTTAAAAACCAGGTATGTAGCCCAGTAAAGCATCCTTACATCAAACAAGGTCATAACTTGGACCTTGAATATGTTCACAGACAGCTGGGGATAAATTCAAGGGTCCAGATCCAGACCCCCGCATGTAAATTGTATAATGCCAAAGATGTCCGTGGCACGCCAAGACTTATCTCCACGCACACAACCAAACCGATGAACATGTGGTGATGAAGATCCAAGGCAAACAGGACCGGCCCTAAACACAAACACTTATACTAAAGCACACAGTGCTGTCTGATCTTTATTAAATCACAAAGTCTTCATCGCAACAGCACGGTCTGTTTGGCTGTGGTGCTCAGCCTTAGCGTGCCGCTGATATCTTTGGTGTTGTGACATAGGGTTAGCATGACACAGGGGTGTTAGGGTGACACAGGGTTAGCATGACACAGGGGTGTTAGCATGACACAGGGGTGTTAGGGTGACAGGGTTAGCATGACACAGGGGTGTTAGGGTGACAGGGTTAGCATGACACAGGGGTGTTAGGGTGACAGGGTTAGCATGACACAGGGGTGTTAGGGTGACACAGGGTTAGTATGACACAGGGGTGTTAGGGTGACACAGGGTTAGCATGACACAGGGGTGTTAGGGTGACAGGGTTAGCATGACACAGGGGTGTTAGGGTGACAGGGTTAGCATGACACAGAGGTGTTAGGGAGACAGGGTTAGCATGACACAGGGGTGACAGGGTTAGAGTGACACAGGGGTGTTAGGGTGACACAGGGGTGTTAGGGTGACACAGGGGTGTTAGGGTGACACAGGGGTGTTAGGGTTACACAGGGTTAGCATGACACAGAGGTGTTAGGGAGACAGGGTTAGCATGACACAGGGGTGACAGGGTTAGAGTGACACAGGGGTGTTAGGGTGACACAGGGGTGTTAGGGTGACAGGATTAGTGTGACACAGGATTAGCGTGACACAGGGGTGTTAGGGTGATACAGGGGTGTTAGGGTGACACAGGGATTAATGGTGTTTTTTTCTTTGCAGAAAGGGGAGCGTATCAATGTGGCGGTGAAGACGTGTAAGAAGGATTGTGCGCCAGATGTCAAAGAAAAGTTCATGAGCGAAGCTTGTAAGTGCCACATGCAACCTCTGCCGCCCCCTGCTGTCTGTACACAGTCATAGCCTTCCATTTTGCACTTGTCCCTCACTCTCAGGGTGATAGAGGTAGATGGTGGAGCACCTCAGACATTCCTTCTTATGGGTTTGGCATAGGTGATGTCCCTGCTTGCATACAGGTGATTTAATTCTGCATATAGAAGTCCTAACAGATTCTGGTTCTATTAAGGACCATTATATGAGGTATAAAGTAGCCATTATATTTATAGGTCTAATGTGGGCTGTATAGGACCTGTATGTTATCCTATGAATACAGAGGATTATATGTCTTTATCACAGATAAAGCAGTGACTTGGTCTCTTTTCAGATCTAATGAGGAATTTAGACCATCCACACATCGTGAAACTGATCGGAATCATCGAGGATGACCCCATCTGGATCGTGATGGAACTGTATCCATACGGAGAGGTAATAGTGACGGTCCAGGGGAACGTTCTAAATATGGTCTAAACTGCAGAGAAATGGGATGGTGTTTGTGGTGATTCAAACTCAATCTTATAGAACTTTACTGCTTTATAAATAAGCCCTACACTGAGCAATACACTAAGAGTGACAAGCAGGTGAGATAAGGTGAGATGGACAATTCATGTCACAGACTTTTAACAATACATTGTACAGGGATAAACCTGGCGAGTGTCTCCTACTAGAGAGGCATCACTTTATAACAATGCATTATACAGGGCCAACTCTGCTCTTCTAGCAGGAGAAACTCACCAGGCCATGCACAATGTATAGAAGAATATATAGAAGGGCTCAGCTGGCCATGGATAATGCAGAGTTACATCTTTACACACTGTCACTTTATAACAATGCATTATACAGGGCCAACTCTGTTATTCTATCAGGAGAAACTCACCAGACCCTGCACAATGTATAGAAGAATATATAGAAGAGCTCAGCTGGCCATGGATAATGCAGAGTTACATCTTTACACACTGTCACTTTATAACAACGCATTATACAGGACCAACTCTGTTCTTCTAGCAGGAGAAACTCACCAGACCCTGCACAATGTATAGAAGAATATATAGAAGAGTTCAGTTGGCCATGGATAATGCAGAGTTAAATCTTTACACATTGTCACTTTATAACAATGCATTATACAGGACCAACTCTGTTCTTCTAGCAGGAGAAACTCACCAGACCTTGCACAATGTATAGAAGAATATATAGAAGACTTCAGCTGGCCATGGATAATGCAGAGTTACATCTTTACACACTGTCACTTTATAACAATGCATTATACAGGACCAACTCTGTTCTTCTAGCAGGAGAAACTCACCAGACCTTGCACAATGTATAGAAGAATATATAGAAGAGCTCAGCTGGCCATGGATAATGCAGAGTTACATCTTTACACACTGTCACTTTATAACAATGCATTATACAGGGCCAACTCTGTACTTCTAGCAGGAGAAACTCACCAGACCCTGCACAATGTATAGAAGAATATATAGAAGAGTTCAGCTGGCCATGGATAATGCAGAGTTACATCTTTACACACTGTCACTTTATAACAATACATTATACAGGGCCAACTCTGTTCTTCTAGCAGGAGAAACTCACCAGACCCTGCACAATGTATAGAAGAATATATAGAAGAGTTCAGTTGGCCATGGATAATGCAGAGTTAAATCTTTACACATTGTCACTTTATAACAATGCATTATACAGGACCAACTCTGTTCTTCTAGCAGGAGAAACTCACCAGACCCTGCACAATGTATAGAAGAATATATAGAAGAGTTCAGTTGGCCATGGATAATGCAGAGTTAAATCTTTACACATTGTCACTTTATAACAATGCATTATACAGGACGAACTATATTCTTCTAGCAGGAGAAACTCACCAGACCCTGCACAATGTATAGAAGAATATATAGAAGAGCTCAGCTGGCCATGGATAATGCAGAGTTACATCTTTACACACTGTCACTTTATAACAATGCATTATACAGGGCCAACTCTGTTCTTCTAGCAGGAGAAACTCACCAGACCCTGCACAATGTATAGAAGAATACATAGAAGAGCTCAGCTGGCCATGGATAATGCAGAGTTACATCTTTACACACTGTCACATTATAACAATGTATTATACAGGGCCAACTCTGTTCTTCTAGCAGGAGAAACTCACCAGACCCTGCACAATGTATAGAAGAATATATAGAATAGCTCAGCTGGCTATGGATAATGCAGAGTTACATCTTTACACACTGTCACTTTATAACAATGCATTATACAGGACCAACTCTATTCTTCTATCAGGAGAAACTCACCAGACCCTGCACAATATATAGAAGAATATATAGAAGAGCTCAGCTGGCCATGGATAATGCAGAGTTACATCTTTACACACTGTCACTTTATAAGAAAGCATTATACAGGGAAAACTCTGTTCTTTTAGCAGGAGAAACTCACCAGGCCCTGCACAATGTATAGAAGAATATATAGAAGAGCTCAGTTGGCCATGGATATTGCAGAGTAACATATTTACACATTGTCACCTTATAACAATGCAGTATACAGGACCAACTATGTTCTTCTACCAGGAGAAACTCACCAGGCCCTGCACAATGTATAGAAGAGCTCTGCTGGGCATGGATAATGCAGAGTTACATCTTTACACACTGTCACTTTATAACAATGCATTATACAGGACCAACTATGTTCTTCTAGCAGGAAAAACTCACCAGATCCTGCACAATGTATAGAAGAATATATAGAAGAGCTCAGCTGGCCATGGATAATGCAGAGTTACATCTTTACACACTGTCACTTTATAACAATGCATTATACAGGACCAACTCTGTTCTTCTAGCAGGAGAAACTCGCCAGACCCTGCACAATGTATAGAAGAATATTTAGAAAAGCTCAGTTGGCCATGGATAATGCAGAGTTACATCTTTACACATTGTCACTTTATAACAATGCATTATACAGGACCAACTATATTCTTCTAGCAGGAGAAACTCACCAGACCCTGCACAATGTATAGAAGAATATATAGAAGAGCTCAGCTGGCCATGGATAATGCAGAGTTACATCTTTACACACTGTCACTATATAACAATGCATTATACAGGACCAACTCTGTTCTTTTAGCAGGAGAAACTCACCAGACCCTGCACAATGTATAGAAGAATATATAGAAGAGCTCAGCTGGCCATGGATAATACAGAGTTACATCTTTACACACTGTCACTATATAACAATACATTATACACGTCCAACTCTGTTCTTCTAGCAGGAGAAACTCACCAGACCCTGCACAATGTATAGAAGAATATATAGAAGAGTTCAGCTGGCCATGGATAATGCAGCGTTACATCTTTACACACTGTCACTTTATAACAATGCATTATACAGGGCCAACTATGTTCTTCTACCAGGAGAAACTCACCAGACCCTGCACAATGTATAGAAGAATATATAGAAGAGCTCAGTTGGCCATGGATAATGCAGAGTTACATCTTTACACACTGTCACTTTATAACAATGCATTATACAGGACCAACTATGTTCTTCTACCAGGAGAAACTCACCAGACCCTGCACAATGTATAGAAGAGCTCTGCTGGGCATGGATAATGGAGAGTTACATCTTTACACACTGTCACTTTATAACAATACATTATACAGGGCCAACTCTGTTCTTCTAGCAGGAGAAACTCACCAGACCCTGCACAATGTATAGAAGAATATATAGAAGAGCTCAGCTGGCCATGGATAATGCAGAGTTAAATCTTTACACATTGTCACTTTATAACAATGCATTATACAGGACGAACTATATTCTTCTAGCAGGAGAAACTCACCAGACCCTGCACAATGTATAGAAGAATATATAGAAGAGCTCAGCTGGCCATGGATAATGCAGAGTTACATCTTTACACACTGTCACTTTATAACAATGCATTATATAGGGCCAACTCTGTTCTTCTAGCAGGAGAAACTCACCAGACCCTGCACAATGTATAGAAGAATATATAGAAGAGTTCAGTTGGCCATGGATAATGCAGAGTTAAATCTTTACACATTGTCACTTTATAACAATGCATTATACAGGACGAACTATATTCTTCTAGCAGGAGAAACTCACCAGACCCTGCACAATGTATAGAAGAATCTATAGAAGAGCTCAGCTGGCCATGGATAATGCAGAGTTACATCTTTACACACTGTCACATTATAACAATGTATTATACAGGGCCAACTCTGTTCTTCTAGCAGGAGAAACTCACTAGACCCTGTACAATGTTTAGAAGAATATAGAGAAGAGCTCAGCTGGCCATGGATAATGCAGAGTTACATCTTTACACACTGTCACTTTATAACAATGCATTATACAGGGAAAACTCTGTTCTTCTAGCAGGAGAAACTCACCAGACCCTGCACAATGTATAGAAGAATATATAGAATAGCTCAGCTGGCTATGGATAATGCAGAGTTACATCTTTACACACTGTCACTTTATAACAATGCATTATACAGGACCAACTCTATTCTTCTATCAGGAGAAACTCACCAGACCCTGCACAATATATAGAAGAATTTATAGAAGAGCTCAGCTGGCCATGGATAATGCAGAGTTACATCTTTACACACTGTCACTTTATAACAAAGCATTATACAGGGAAAACTCTGTTCTTTTAGCAGGAGAAACTCACCAGGCCCTGCACAATGTATAGAAGAATATATAGAAGAGCTCAGTTGGCCATGGATATTGCAGAGTAACATATTTACACATTGTCACCTTATAACAATGCAGTATACAGGACCAACTATGTTCTTCTACCAGGAGAAACTCACCAGGCCCTGCACAATGTATAGAAGAGCTCTGCTGGGCATGGATAATGCAGAGTTACATCTTTACACACTGTCACTTTATAACAATGCATTATACAGGACCAACTATGTTCTTCTAGCAGGAAAAACTCACCAGATCCTGCACAATGTATAGAAGAATATATAGAAGAGCTCAGCTGGCCATGGATAATGCAGAGTTACATCTTTACACACTGTCACTTTATAACAATGCATTATACAGGACCAACTCTGTTCTTCTAGCAGGAGAAACTCGCCAGACCCTGCACAATGTATAGAAGAATATTTAGAAAAGCTCAGTTGGCCATGGATAATGCAGAGTTACATCTTTACACATTGTCACTTTATAACAATGCATTATACAGGACCAACTATATTCTTCTAGCAGGAGAAACTCACCAGACCCTGCACAATGTATAGAAGAATATATAGAAGAGCTCAGCTGGCCATGGATAATGCAGAGTTACATCTTTACACACTGTCACTATATAACAATGCATTATACAGGACCAACTCTGTTCTTTTAGCAGGAGAAACTCACCAGACCCTGCACAATGTATAGAAGAATATATAGAAGAGCTCAGCTGGCCATGGATAATACAGAGTTACATCTTTACACACTGTCACTATATAACAATACATTATACACGGCCAACTCTGTTCTTCTAGCAGGAGAAACTCACCAGACTCTGCACAATGTATAGAAGAATATATAGAAGAGTTCAGCTGGCCATGGATAATGCAGCGTTACATCTTTACACACTGTCACTTTATAACAATGCATTATAGAGGACCAACTCTGTTCTTTTAGCAGGAGAAACTCACCAGGCCCTGCACAATGTATAGAAGAATATATAGAAGAGCTCAGTTGGCCATGGATAATGCAGAGTAACATCTTTACACATTGTCACCTTATAACAATGCAGTATACAGGACCAACTATGTTCTTCTACCAGGAGAAACTCACCAGACCCTGCACAATGTATAGAAGAGCTCTGCTGGGCATGGATAATGCAGAGTTACATCTTTACACACTGTCACTTTATAACAATGCATTATACAGGACCAACTCTGTTCTTCTAGCAGGAGAAACTCGCCAGACCCTGCACAATGTATAGAAGAATATTTAGAAGAGCTCAGTTGGCCATGGATAATGCAGTTACATCATTACACATTGTCACTTTATAACAATGCATTATACAGGACCAACTATATTCTTCTAGCAGGAGAAACTCACCAGACCCTGCACAATGTATAGAAGAATATATAGAAGAGCTCAGCTGGCCATGGATAATGCAGAGTTACATCTTTACACATTGTCACTTTATAACAATGCATTATACAGGACCAACTATATTCTTCTAGCAGGAGAAACTCACCAGACCCTGCACAATGTATAGAAGAATATATAGAAGAGCTCAGCTGGCCATGGATAATGCAGAGTTACATCTTTACACACTGTCACATTATAACAATGTATTATACAGGGCCAACTCTGTTCTTCTAGCAGGAGAAACTCACCAGACCCTGCACAATGTATAGAAGAATATATAGAAGAGCTCAGCTGGCTATGGATAATGCAGAGTTACATCTTTACACTAGGTCACTTTATAACAATGCATTATACAGGACCAACTCTGTTCTTCTAGCAGGAGAAACTCACCAGACCCTGCACAATGTATAGAAGAATATATAGAAGAGCTCTGCTGGCCATGGATAATGCAGAGTTACATCTTTACACACTGTCACTTTATAACAATACATTATACAGGCCAACTCTGTTCTTCTAGCAGGAGAAACTCACCAGACCCTGCACAATGTATAGAAGAATATATAGAAGAGCTCAGCTGGCCATGGATAATGCAGAGTTACATCTTTACACACTGTCACTTTATAACAATGCATTATACAGGACCAACTCTGTTTATCTACCAGGAGAAACTCACCAGGCCCTGCACAATGTATAGAAGAGCTCTGCTGGCCATGGATAATGCAGAGTTACATCTTTACACACTGTCACTTTATAACAATGCATTATACAGGGCCAACTCTGTTCTTCTAGCAGGAGACTCACCAGACCCTGCACAATGTATAGAAGAATATATAGAAGAGCTCAGCTGGCCATGGGTAATGCAGAGTTACATCTTTACACACTGTCACTATATAACAATGCATTCTACAGGGGCAACTCTGTTCTTCTAGCAGGAGAAACTCACCAGACCCTGCACAATGTATAGAAGAATATATAGAAGAGCTCAGCTGGCTATGGATAATGCAGAGTTACATCTTTACACTAGGTCACTTTATAACAATGCATTATACAGGACCAACTCTGTTCTTCTAGCAGGAGAAACTCACCAGACCCTGCACAATGTATAGAAGAATATATAGAAGAGTTCAGCTGGCCATGGATAATGCAGAGTTACATCTTTACACACTGTCACTATATAACAATGCATTATACAGGACCAACTCTGTTTTTCTACCAGGAGAAACTCACCAGGCCCTGCACAATGTATAGAAGAGCTCTGCTGGCCATGGATAATGCAGAGTTACATCTTTACACACTGTCACTTTATAACAATACATTATACAGGCCAACTCTGTTCTTCTAGCAGGAGAAACTCACCAGACCCTGCACAATGTATAGAAGAATATATAGAAGAGCTCAGCTGGCCATGGATAATGCAGAGTTACATCTTTACACACTGTCACTTTATAACAATGCATTATACAGGACCAACTCTGTTTTTCTACCAGGAGAAACTCACCAGGCCCTGCACAATGTATAGAAGAGCTCTGCTGGCCATGGATAATGCAGAGTTACATCTTTACACACTGTCACTTTATAACAATGCATTATACAGGGCCAACTCTGTTCTTCTAGCAGGAGAAACTCACCAGACCCTGCACAATATATAGAAGAATATATAGAAGAGCTCAGCTGGCCATGGATAATGCAGAGTTACATCTTTACACACTGTCACTTTATAACAATGCATTATACAGGACCAACTCTGTTCTTCTAGCAGGAGAAACCTCGCCAGCCCTGCACAATGTATAAATCATTTTCAATCATTTTTTTGACCAGTACATGCACAGTATAAACAATGTTTAGGTGATACGGTCCTTTTAAGTTTGGAATTCCTTCTCTTATTTACACATGATTTTCAAACGTTTTTTTGGGGGGGGGGAAAGGAAGATTTCTGTGGATTTTTAGCCTTTAAACAGTTGAGATTTTTCTTTGGCGGTCTCTGATTATTTCACTCTCCATAGCTTGGACAGTACCTGGAACAGAATAAGAATACCCTGCAGATCCTCACCATGATCCTGTACTCTCTGCAGATCTGCAAGGCATTGGCTTATCTGGAGGGGATCAACTGTGTCCACAGGTAGGCCGAGACATGTGCAAGGAAAGCCACAGGGATTTATGTTTGTTTAGGGTCGTCTGCCATTTAATAACTGTAATCATATAGAGAATTACAATGACATACATGACAACTTGCCGGGAAAGTCTAGGCGTTTATCTCTGTGTGTGCGCAGAGACGCATACAGAGACAGGCGCAGAGACAGGCACAGTCTCACAGGCAAGAACTGAGGTCCAGAGACCTGGTATGGAATCTGTACAGAGGAAGCTGGAGCTCGGTCTCCCCCGGGGTCAAAGAACGTTGACTCCGTCCCGTTTTAGTTCCATCCCCTTTTCCTCCCAGGAATCGGCTACAGAAAGTTGGCAAGTATGCCTTGATCTATGTGTTAAGCAAGCAAATGCATAGATTTAAAGTCCACACCGGCCTACATTTGATGGTACATGCTGCAACAGCTTGAAGTTGGAAAATAAATTGCATGCTCCTCCCACCAGCATATTGTTTTCAGATTCCGAGTGTACAGCTGTACACTTAGTTCTGCCACGAAACACAAACACGGACACTGTGCATTCTGTGCAAGATTCACTAATGCACAGTCCCCATGAGGCTTATCTTACGGTGGACAATTTTAAGATCTTCACGGACCTTGCCACAGACACATTGCCTACCCCTGATAATTTCATTGGCGTCTGTGAGTGTTGCTCACACGGATCTGCAAGGGATACCTTGAAATCCTTCCACCTATTCCTCTGTAATATCTGAGTAAATAATATTCAGTTAGAATCTGAATTTGGATTGTACCATAGAAAAATGAAAACACAGACAGATAAAAGGGAAATAAAACTGCTGAAGCCACACTTTTACTTCTCCAAAATTGCATATATACTGTAGGCATTGGCAGTATTGTATTTCTGCCTACAACAAGTAAGCCTAGGGTGGCAGACTGGAGGGGGCGGCAGCAGAGCCAGTGCCACCCATGTTGGCGTTACATCCTACCTCACTGACACAATAGATCACCTGGTGCAAGGATTTTTGCCACCCTAGGCAAATCCTCATTTTGCCGCCCCTTGGCTCCGCCCCTTGTCCCTCCCATTACCCTGCCTACTGACAACAGCTAGACAACAGCGCAGCAATGACACACACACACACACACGCAGTCTCGTGCTCACATTAACACACACACAGAGACAGACATACACAGAGACAGTCATACAAATACACTGAAACGGTCACATACAAACAAAGAAAAAGTACATTTCTTAATGTGCCCCCCTGTCTGTCTACTCTACACCCTAATGTCTGTTCCTCTCCCTTCCCATCTTCCACTCCTATTCCTATGTCAATTCTCCCCTCCCATGTCTGTTCTCCACCCTCTTGGATAACTCCTGAGTATTGTGTGTGTTTGTGAGTGTGTGTGTGCGTGTGAATGTGTGTATGGCTGATTCTATCTCTTTATTCTATTGATCCAGGGATATAGCCGTGAGGAATATCCTGGTGGCATCTCACGAATGTGTAAAATTGGGAGACTTTGGACTATCCCGGTACTTAGAGGAAGAGGAATATTACAAAGGTGGGTATTTTAAATGGAAATCCTTTTAACCCCTTAGCGACATTCATTTTTTGTCCGTGACGGGCTATTTTTTAACAATTCTGCGGTGTTTGGGTTTAGCTCTAATTTTCTTTGTTCTCATTAACTGTACAAATGATACATTATTTTTATGGCCATAAGAAGGGCTTTCTTTAGATACCATAATGTTTTATCATATCATATATTAATTTACTACAACAAAAAAATCATACAATCTATTTTGTTTCCAACCCTGACATGAAAAGTCTTTTGCACAATTACAAATGGTAACATATACCCCACCTAAATAGTTTCTAAATTTTGTGAGTTTAGAAATAGGCCCTGTTATAAGGTAATAACTAAAAGTAGCATTTTTTGGATTCCTAAGCTCTTTCTCTTTTAGTGACCCTAGTCGCCTGCATTATTTAAAACATATATGTCTCTATTTATGCTTTTGCTGCAGTTCAGCTAACGCAATGTATAGATCCATTTTTCATTATGTTGTATTCTCTACATTCACAGTATAAATAATAATTTAAGTGACAGTCTGTTTAAATAAAGCAACAGGGATAAAAAATTTTAAAAAATACCATAAATTATGTTCAAATGATTCCATGTAACTAGTGCTTTTCATTGGCCCTGGATGAGGTATCTCCATTAAAAGAGCAACGGTCGGAAATAAATTAAGTTTGTCTTGTGCCCAAAATGAATCTTCCAAATATTAATGAATATTAATGTTCCTCCATAGTACGTTAAAATGCATGTCTTACATTTTGCATTGCTTGAAATATAAAATACTCACCGCTAGATGAAATTGTGAAATGACAGCAGTTTGCAAGAAACCAGGACTGCCCACACTAGATGCTGCAGGTACCAGTGAGAATAATGCCATTCAAATGAATGGAATGTCCTGTCTCTCTAGTGATGTCATCAGACAATGTGTTGCACTGTTAAGAGATCCTACTGAGTACAAGAGCAAGGTCACTCATAGGCCACTCAATAGACTCGATTAGAAGAGGACAATATGAAACAAAACTTTATATCCTCAGTGTCTATAGAATCAGTGCTGCATCTGCAGTAAACATGCAGAGTAATCACTGGGGAGGGCTTGAGTCAAATAGTGAAAATGTGATTTATACAGAATGCCTGCATCAAATCACACAGGGATAAAAGCATGTGCACTATACAAGCAGTGATCTTCATCTTGCACCAAAGTGGTTTGGGAACTAGACTGTCCCTTTAAAGTATTTATATATAAAATGTCTGCACCTGATGCAATCTTTTTCAATTAAATATGACTTCACTGCTTTTCTGACCGTCGTCCATTAAAGAGACAATGTTTCAAAGTATTCACGAAGCGATTGTTTGTCCGTCTTCCACTTCAGCCTCCGTGACTCGACTTCCAATCAAGTGGATGGCGCCAGAATCTATCAATTTCCGCCGATTCACCACCTCCAGCGACGTCTGGATGTTTGGTAAGACAGTCCAGCCCTATCTCAGGCTTCCTATTGGGCAGTAATATGGCCAGGATGGACAGGAAGGATCTCCCCATCAGCTTCTAAGAGTTGGAGAAATTGCTCCACAAGTCACCTGGGAAGATATAGCCTGCAATAACCAGATAGCAGGGCAGCCTTTGTGCTCTGACTGGATCCCTTATGGGCTTCTTTTTCTTTTTTCTTTTTTTTTTTTTAACAAATTTTAGCTTTAAGACCAACTAAATGACTGAGGTTTTTTTTTTGTGAAAGATGGAATTGATAAGGGAATTTTAAACTCAAGGCCAAAGTAGTCGAATTATAATAATTATCCAAGGCATTCTGGGTAAGCACATGTACATAAGGTCAAAGGTTCAAAGTTGTCTTGTACAGCGGCCATTTGCTCCAAGGTGGATATAGAGGCAAAAGGTGATCATTATTTGCCTTATATGCATATGCCTACCCAGAATCCCTTGCAGTGGTGGCAGCACATTTTTAATGTATGATTTCTGTGGGAGTGTGTGTGTAGATTTGGGTTTAATAATAATAATAATAATGTCTCTGATACCCTTTGAATTTGAGGTGGTATCGTTTGCCCCACTATAACTTTTGTTGTATCGGCTTTATTTATAAAAAAAAAAAAAAAAAAAAGAGAATTACAAACGTAAGGCCAAAATAGTCGAGTTGGAATAAATTTACCGTTCAAATGAATGGGAGGATTTTTCCACCTCTGCTACTTTGGCCTGACATTTGAAATTCCTTTCCCAGTTCTCTGCAGTCCTCTCGTTCATGATTAGCGCCCCTTGTTCCGGTACGTTGTCCTAACCTTGCCTGCATGTCCGTCTTCAGGTGTCTGCATGTGGGAGATACACTCCTTTGGGAAGCAACCATTTTTCTGGTTGGAAAATAAAGATGTCATCAGCGTTATAGAGAAAGGAGATCGCCTCCCGAAACCGGACATGTGTCCCCCAACTCTTTACACCTTAATGACTCGATGCTGGACGTACGACCTTATGGAGAGGCCGAAGTTTACTGAGCTGGTTTGCAGCTTGAGGTAACATTGCCCATTCCCCGGTTATCAGACATGCCTGCCAACACATTAACAATACATCTCTTTAGATAAGGGCTGCCACTAGGGTTGCCACCTTTTCTTCCAAAAATACCGTCCTTGGTACTGTCTCCATAGACTTAACATTGGCCTGATGCCAATTTTTTACCGGCCTGCCGGTAAAATACCAGCCAGGTGGCAACCCTTGCTGCCATATGGAATATAAAGAAAACACACACATCTGTCTGATCAGCTTTTTCCTTAACGCTTCCTATGTCCAAAAAATGTACAGTGTTCTGTGATGCTAAGGGGGTGGAACAGAGGGCCCTGTGATGTTGACGGGGCAAATAGATGGTGATTCCTCTTGGGAGAGGAGAGATGGGACTGTGATGCTGGCAGGGAGAGTAGCGTGTAATTCCTCTCAGGGAAAGGAGGGATGGGACTGTGATGCTGGCAGGGAGAATAGATTGTAATTCCCCTCGGGGAGAGGAGAGCTGGGACTGTGATGCTGGCAGGGAGAGTAGCGTGTAATTCCTCTCAGGGAGAGGAGGGATGGGACTGTGATGCTGGCAGGGAGAATAGATTGTAATTCCCTTCGGAGAGAGGAGAGCTGGGACTGTGATGCTGGCAGGGAGAGTAGATCGTAATTCCTCCCTGGGAGAGGAGGGATGGGTCTGTGATGCTGGCAGGGAGAATAGATTGTAATTCCCCTCGGGGAGAGGAGAGCCGGGACTGTGATGCTGGCAGGGAGAGTAGATCGTAATTCCTCCCGGGGAGAGGAGGGATGGGTCTGTGATGCTGGCAGGGAGAGGAGATTGTAATTCCTCTCAGGAAGAGGAGGGATGGGACTGTGATGCTGGCAGGGAGAGTAGATTGTAATTCCTCTCAGGGAGAGGAGGGATGGGACTGTGAAGCTGGTGAGCAGAGTGGTGTGGCAACTGCAATGCTGGCTGGACATTGAGGTCATGATAAAGAGGGACAGTAATCCAGGAGTCCACGGGAGAAGGAAAGAATGGCAATCAGGCAGAGAAGGTGGGGATGGATCTATTATATAAACATAAACCTGAGATCTCAGCCCCATCAGGCACAACACTGATTTTTTAATTTTTTTTAGTTCCGAAACTTATTTTAGATGCATTTTTCCTTGAAATACTTAAAAAAAAAATCACCCTGACTGTAACATATATTCTGACACCATAAATACGCAGGTAAAATAGAAATATAACCCTGTAATCAATATTGTTTATTGGCTCTCAGACAAGTACAAGATTTGGAGTTATTACCCCCCCAGGAGATTTATCAAGAAAATTCCCCCGACACCAACTTAAGTCAGTTTGCGGCTGAGCCCAGAATATAAATCCTAGCGGTTCGAATCACAGCAGGGATTTATTCATAGTTAAAGTCTGTTGTGCTACAAAATATCAGAGTAAATATTGTGATTTATCTCTAAAGTTACAACCAAATCCATTCCACTGAGAGAGTGTGTGGTGCCCACAGACCCTCTCAGACCTATAAGCAACCAAGGTGACATGATTCATGTATACATGACTGAGGTAGAGTCTCTCCTCACAGCCGTTATGTCGGCCAAAAATATATAATTTTTTTTTTTTTTTTTTTAACAAATCTATGGCTTTTTAATGTGTCCGTCGGAGGATGAAGAGGCCATCTGCTGTTGCTAATTTTATTATCTTTCTATAAATTAAATTTAGAATAAAGCTACAATCCAGAGGCCTTGGGAGAAAGAATTTTGTTTTGGGGGCTTTAGATTTCTAGAACCTTCCTCCTTTTGTTTATAAAAAGTAAAATAAATTTGATGTACATTGATAGAAACAACCTCTTTAAAGTGTGTTTTAAATGTGTCTGTGGAGTGTCCTGTCTGTGACATCACCTGTGGCTTGATATGCAAATTACACATATCACACTGAAAATCAGTTCATTTGCATATCAAGGCACAGGTGATGTCATACATAGAAGACTCCACAGACACATTTAAAACACATTTTTCTCCTAATTTTTGTTGCTGCAGTTTTGCTAATACAATGTATCGATTTATTTGCAATCATTGTTTTCTGCTGAAACTTGTTAACCCCTTTGCGACAGATGGCGTGCCTGGCACGGTATGCCAACTGGGCTACAACGATCCGATTGAAACGGACATGGCTGAGTGCCTTAGGATCGAGGCACTCTGGCCATGCCTGCGGAGGCCCCCCTCCATCCCATTCCATGACTGCGACAGCCAATCACAGTAGTCGGATAAGATAGAATGTTCATCTCGCCTCAAGTCACCTTTTAGCGAATAGCCCCCAAATACTCAAACACGACTTCTAAATAATATAAAGAATGTAACATTGATTTGCATTCATGTTTTATTTTGTTTTACTGTTATTTTTATAGTCATTTTTCCAGGACTGCATAATAAAAGTACAACACTTCTGCAATGAAAATAAACGTATCTGTGTGTATATTTGAGATGATTTATAAACTCTGTGGATTGTCTTACATCCCATTTGTACCCAGATCTGCTACAAATATCAACCTATAGCTTTAACACCTGTCAGTGCTCTCCCTGTGGTGTAATCCATCAATAGATATTGAGCCAGAGGTTACATGCAATGTGTACAAGCACGTGTGTGCATGATACATGTGTAGGATGCGGAGCCAGGGGATTAAATTGACTTCTGCATTTTTTAAATTCATTAAATCTGTTAATCTGTTGTCCCCCTCCACCCCCCCCCCCCTACTTTTTGGGGCTTTCTTTAAATTTTACAGTGATATTTATCAGACAGAAAAAGAGATTGCAAAAGAGAGAGAGAGGAATAACCGTCAACGACCCCCCAAGATCATAGAACCTCCCCAAATGCAAGCACCTCCCCCAAAGGTAAGGCGGCGGCCATTTTGATCCTAGCATCTCAATACAGTTATTGATTTCTAGAAAATCCACCTGCTTGTTAAAAACAAGGCTGCTTGAGGGTTATGTTAACATGCCTGAATTCCCTGTTTTGAGTACACATAATTTCACATATATTATAAACACGTACACCATACAGACCGGGCTAAGTTTATAATTCAATAAGAAATGCACTTGTTTTTACTTTTAAAGTAATTACAGTTTTCCTGTATTTTTATATTACCAATAATTTCATCGGGGCTGCTGAATTCAGTGACATCAGAGAGTGGGAGTACACAGGAGGCGGGGCTGGCTTCCTCTGCAGCAGTTTTCATGTTCCTCTCTGGAAAAATGTGGTCATATGCCTTTATGTGTAATCTGGCTCCTACAGTGAGGCTAAAAGCCGAATTTCCTCTAAATTAGGCCTAGAAATGGTCACATGCCAGTAGATATTTTGCTGGCTATTGCATTAAAGTATTTGAAATAAAATCTAAACATAAATAGAATAATCTTTTTTATTCTATGATTACTTTAACAATTTAAAATACATTTTTTTGATTCTTCCAGCCCAGCCGACCAAAATACAAGGCTTCTGCCCCAGGGAATCTGCTTCCCCCGATGAATCTCTTGGCATTCCAGGTAAGAATGTTCCAACTCGTTTCGCTGATTACCAAGGCTGCAGTGCTTGAATATCACACATCTGGCACATACTAGGAAGATTGTATTTTCATGGCAGATAGCTCAGTGGGATAATGTGCTAGCTGTATAACCCCAGAGTTGCAGGTTCAATTCCTGACAGGGTCCACTCAACCCTTCATCCTTCTGAGGTCCCTAAAATGAGTCCCATGAAATTGGGTAATAGTAACATCCCCAGGATGTACTTGTAAAGTGAGAATATCTCAACATATACTGTCCCTTGTCAAATACTGTATTATTATGTAGAAGAGTCTCCGAGAATTAATGCATTATTGATGAAAGAGAGAATCGCAGAAAATTGACAAGGGAATTTCTAGCGTAAGGCCAAAGTGGTCGAGTTCGGTCAATTCTCCAATTCAGCTCTATATGTTTTAATATATATGAAATGCACTTATTTTTACTTTACAGGAATTTCCAGTTCTTTGCAATCTGTTTCTCTTTAGTTACATGACATGATGCATAACTTAAATCAAAATATATGTATCGGACATTGTAGGTGTTACTGCCCCTTTAAGCCGTAATATATTGTGACTAACTAACAGATACAATCAGTAGTATTCAGTAAGAGCGAGCAGTCTTGATATTGTTGTGTGTTCTCCATGTTTCAGCAACGTCCAATTAGCTGTGGGCTTTGCAGAATCCTTACAGGCGAGGAATCTAACCCCTGTTCAATGTCTGCAAATACATTTCTTTCCCTGCTCACTCTGACCGACGTAGAGTTCATCATGAATAAACCATAGCTGCCAAGAGTCTTGTTTTTTTTTTTAAATAGGGCTTGTCTTGTCAAATCCAGGTTTGACCTGACAATAATACTGTAGAGTCTAAAAGACATTCACAGTCTAAAAGAGGAGAATTGAGTTGCAGACACCCGCTATTGGGATGACGCTGAATTTACTGGGGGGGAGTGGTCAGAAAATGTCATGTGATGTCACACAGCGTCACATGACTCCGCCCCTTTTGATTTCTCCAGGAGCTAGCTACACAAGTTAGTAAGTGTGTCAAACCTAGCAACCTTCCACCCTGTCTCTGGAATGGGTAATATATAAAAAGAAACAATGAAAGCTTTCGTAGCTTCTGATCAGAAGAACTTTATCAGGACCCCACTTAAAGCTAGACCAGCTATACCACTTGTTATGTCACCGTAGCTCCTCTGGATTTACATTTCTGCCGCTCAGCTGAAATATTGGCTCATTTAATTTTAATAACATTTCCCCCCCCCCCCCCCCAAAACACTCACAGCTGGAATAATAAATGTTTAGACAGGAGAACATGCCGCTTGGTGATAAGACATGTATAGAAGGAAGAAGAAGTCGTATCAGAGAGCGCCAGGAAAGCAGGGCACAGAGATATGGGTTCTGGGTCATTAAATGAATTTTTGATGAGTCCTCACCAGGCCATTAAAAAGCATATTTATTATCATCGGGTAATAAGGAGCCAGAACCGTCCACAGGAGGAGAAAAAAATATATATAATGATGTGAGGTTAAAAGCTAGACACTTATTGAGATAGTGGAACATTATTACACCCTGGAACGCAGACCGTGTCCGTACGGCAATTCTCTGCAATTAGATTATTTAAAGAGAAGTTTATGCTACAAATATAATCCTAGTGGAATTACTGCTAGAAATGAGCAGTCTTGTCTGGTACCATTAATAAAACCAGGCTGTGGCGGCGGCCATGTTGTTTTTGCAGTAGACGTTTCCATGAGGCAGCTGGTTAATTCCTAACTCGTCATAATAACACTGCTCAAAACCTATACAGCCGCCATCTTGTGATAATGGGATTACTAGAATTATGGAGGCAGCCATATTGTTTTTTGACTTAGACCGCTAAAACGCACACTGCTGCCGGTATTCAGTGCGTGGGCAGTGTCACTGCCCGGAGGGGACACAAGAAAGGGCGATTGTGCGCAATGTGAGAAGCCGCCTTTGCGATACAGATATATAAGTTGCTTTATGTCCGCATCCAATGGCCAAAGCGTAACCAATCTGCAGCTTATTTAACCTTTAAATGTCACACACACCAGGTTATATTGTGATGCACTATTGCTTTTACTAAGCCCTGTGTTTATAAATGTTCCACGCGCTTTCTCACTCTGTCTGTTTCCTGTGTCTGCCAGTGCCGCTAACTATGTGTTTGTGTCTGTGCCTTGCACCATCAGGTGCCAGAGAGCCTGTGTGCCAGCTCTCCCACCCTCTGTAGCCCTACAGAGTATCAGTCTCCCATTGACTCCACGCGCAGTCCGCCACTCCTGCGCCATAGCATCTTCAAGCGTCGCAGTATGAGGGTAAGGCTTGCATGCTTTGCGTTTGCCTATAGATTCGTGATTGTACTTTTTAATACCAAAGTTGCATGAAAGCATTAATGCTAAGATTAGCGGTCACCATTAATTCATTGCTCCTTTTCCTTTCCATTCCAACCTCACCCCCCCCCCCCCCCCCGCCCCGTAGGAAGAGGATTTTGTCAAGCCCAACAGCAAAGAGGAAGCCCAGAAAATATGGGAAAAGGAACGAGCCAAGATGATGCAGGTCTTGAATCGGCAGCAGCAGCAGATGGCAGAGGACAGCAAATGGCTAAAGCAGGAGGAACGCTCTCTGGTGAATAACCTAAAGGTGAGGATGGGAGTTTCCAAAATCTCTTGGGAGCCAATCAGAGTCCTGTCATAGAGAGGCGTTGGGATTCTCACTGCACATGTGCATTACATTACACAGCTGTGCTGTCCTTCCAATCACTGCTGTAAAGAACAATCAGAAAGGCCGTTACTAGCTTCTGAATGAGAGTGTTACTGCGCATGCTTATAAACCCATGGCCCAGTCCATCTGATACTCTTGCAAGTAAACAAAAGCACAGGGAGGGCTAGTGCAGGAAGGAGTGTCCTTTTATAAGTCTTGGGCTGTGATTTCACTCTATTTTAGTGAATTATACTAATACACCCAAACAACTCAGGTGAGGAAGTTATGACAGGGACCTATTTAATTGAAACCAACAACATGGAACACGGATGTTCTTCTACTGGACAAAATGGTTGAAGAATAACATTGAACTGAAAATACTCCATGACAAAGACCATTGCTAGGGTCGCAACGTCGGCTTTTTACATGTACGAATAAATATTCTGGATTCTTCGGGAGCGCCAAGTATACTACTCTGGCAATATATCCTCTGAACTCATCTCTATACACGACTAGAAAAACATTCTGATATATAAATAAATCATTATTTAAAAATGATACAAGGAGGCCATTATTATTAGATCATGCATTGGCATTGAAAATGTACAATGTGGATAATATAGATACATAGAATGTGTCGGCAGATACGGACCATTCGGTCCATCTAGTCTGCCCAATTTTCTAAATACTTTTATTAGTCCCCCGTTCCCTATCTTATATCTAGGATAGCCTTGTGTCTATCCCAATATCACTTCCTGATATTGCTTTTAAATCGTTGCCCCTCTAATTTAAGACTATGTCCTCTAGTTGTGGTAGTTTTTCTTCTTTTAAAAATACTCTCCTCCTTTACTGTGTTGATTCCCTTTATGTATGTAAATGTTTCTATCATATCCCCCCTGTTACGTCTTTCCTCCAAGCTTTACATGTTAAGATGCTTTAACCTTTCCTGGTAAGTTTTATCCTTCAACCCATGAACCAGTTTAGTAGCCCTTCTTTGAACTCTCTCCAAAGTATTAATATCCTTCTGGAGATACGGTCCCCAGTACTGCGTACATTACTCCAAGTGAGGTCTCACCAGTGCTCGGTACAATACTCCAAGTGAGGTCTCACCAGTGCTCTGTACAATACTCCAAGTGAGGTCTCACCAGTGCTCTGTAAAATACTCCAAGTGAAGTCTCACCAGTGCTCTGTAAAATACTCCAAGTGAAGTCTCACCAGTGCTCTGTAAAATACTCCAAGTGAAGTCTCATCAGTGCTCTGTACAATACTCCAAGTGAGGTCTCACCAGCACTCTGTACAATACTCCAAGTGAGGTCTCATCAGTGCTCTGTACAATGGCATGAGCACTTCCCTCTTTCCACTGCTAATACCTATGCAACCAATCATTCTTCTAATACCTCTCACTATACAACCAGGCATTCTGCTAATACGTCTCCTTATAAAACAAGGCATTCTGCTAATACCTCTCCCTATGCAACCAAGCATTCTGCTAATACCTCTCCCCATACATCCATGCATTCTGCTAATACCTCTCCCTATGCAACCAAGCATTCTGCTAGCATTTCCTGCTGCTCTATTGCATTGCCTACCTACCTTCAAGTCCTCTGAAATTATTACTCCTAAATCCCTTTCCTCAGATGTTGAGGTTAGGACTGTACCAAATAGTCTATATTCTGCTTTTGGGTTTTTACGCCCAAGGTGCATAATCTTGCACTTGTCCACATTAAATGCCAGTTGCCACTGCTCTGACCATTTTTCTAGTTTAGCTAAATCATTTGCCATTTGGCTTATCCCTCCATGAATATCAACCCTGCTGCAAATCTTAGTACCATCAGCATAAAGACAAACCTGACAAACAAGACCTTCTGCAATATCGCTAATAAAAATATTAAAGAGAATGGGTCCAAGTACAGATCCCTGAGGTACCCCACTAGTAACAAGACCTTGCATCGAATATACCCCATTGACTACAATTTGAATATATAACGAGGAACAACAGGAACTCTGTGCCCAGTGGACTAATGTTTAATCCTGGTTGCAGATTCCATTCCTGGTAGGGACCACTCAATCCTTCAGGATGGGTGCCATTAAATTCAGGAAAAGCAACATCCCCATAATGTACTTGATCAAACAGGGACTGTCTGGAAATGCCCTTCCTGCTTCACGTAAACATTGGCAGAGGCGTCGCTAGGGGTGGGCTAAGGGGGCTGAAGCCCCGAATGTAATGATCAAAGCCCCGAGTCTCTGCAGCTCCGTGTAGCTCCGCCCCCTGACATCACACAGACAGTGTGTGAAACTGAGTGATGTGTCAGCCAATCAGTGCAGGGCTTTTACACAGCATTATTACTGTGTGTGAAAGCCCTGCACTGATTGGCTGACACATCACTGAGCATCCTATCAGTGCAGGGCTTTTACACAGCATCATGACAGGGATGTGAAGGAAGCTCCACGTGGGACAGTGAAGCAGCTCTGAAGATATCATTACTGGCTGTCACCATGTGATATATACAGAGCAGGTCTATTACACAGCATGGTCACTGTGTGTGACTGCTGGGTGTGAGGGAAGCTCCACGTGGGACAGTGAGGCAGCTCTGAAGATATCCTTACCGGCTGTCACCTTGTGATAGATACAGAGCAGGTCTATTACACAGCATGGTCACTGTGTGTGACTGCTGGGTGTGAGGGAAGCTCCACGTGGGACAGTGAAGCAGCTCTGAAGATATCATTACTGGCTGTCACCATGTGATAGATACAGAGCAGGTCTATTACACAGCATGGTCACTGTGTGTGACTGCTGGGGTGTGAGGGAAGCTCCACGTGGGACAGTGAGGCAGCTCTGAAGATATCCTTACCGGCTGTCACCTTGTGATAGATACAGAGCAGGTCTATTACACAGCATGGTCACTGTGTGTGACTGCTGGGGTGTGAGGGAAGCTCCACGTGGGACAGTGAGGCAGCTCTGAAGATATCATTACCGGCTGTCACCTTGTGGGAGATACAGAGCAGGTCTATTACACAGCATGGTCACTGTGTGTGACTGCTGGGATGTGAGGGAAGCTCCACGTGGGACAGTGAGGCAGCTCTGAAGATATCATTACCGGCTGTCACCTTGTGATAGATACAGAGCAGGTCTATTACACAGCATGGTCACTGTGTGTGACTGCTGGGGTGTGAGGGAAGCTCCACGTGGGACAGTGAGGCAGCTCTGAAGATATCATTACTGGCTGTCACCTTGTGATAGATACAGAGCAGGTCTATTACACAGCATGGTCACTGTGTGTGACTGCTGGGATGTGAGGGAAGCTCCACGTGGGACAGTGAGGCAGCTCTGAAGATATAATTACCGGCTGTCACCTTGTGATATATACAGAGCAGGTCTATTACACAGCATGGTCACTGTGTGTGACTGTTGGGATGTGAGGGAAGCTCCACGTGGGACAGTGAGGCAGCTCTGAAGATATCATTACCGGCTGTCACCTTGTGATAGATACAGAGCAGGTCTATTACACAGCATGGTCACTGTGTGTGACTGCTGGGGTGTGAGGGAAGCTCCACGTGGGACAGTGAGGCAGCTCTGAAGATATCATTACTGGCTGTCACCTTGTGGGAGATACAGAGCAGGTCTATTACACAGCATGGTCACTGTGTGTGACTGCTGGGGTGTGAGGGAAGCTCCACGTGGGACAGTGAGGCAGCTCTGAAGATATCATTACCGGCTGTCACCTTGTGATAGATACAGAGCAGGTCTATTACACAGCATGGTCACTGTGTGTGACTGCTGGGGTGTGAGGGAAGCTCCACGTGGGACAGTGAGACAGCTCTGAAGATATCATTACTGGCTGTCACCATGTGATATATACAGAGCAGGTCTATTACACAGCATGGTCACTGTGTGTGACTGCTGGGTGTGAGGGAAGCTCCACGTGGGACAGTGAGGCAGCTCTGAAGATATCATTACCGGCTGTCACCTTGTGATATATACAGAGCAGGTCTATTACACAGCATGGTCACTGTGTGTGACTGCTGGGGTGTGAGGGAAGCTCCACGTGGGAGAGTGAGGCAGCTCTGAAGATATCATTACCGGCTGTCACCTTGTGATTGATACAGAGCAGGTCTATTACACAGCATGGTCACTGTGTGTGACTGCTGGGATGTGAGGAAAGCTCCACGTGGGACAGTGAGGCAGCTCTGAAGATATCATTACCGGCTGTCACCTTGTGATATATACAGAGCAGGTCTATTACACAGCATGGTCACTGTGTGTGACTGCTGGGGTGTGAGGGAAGCTCCACGTGGGACAGTGAGGCAGCTCTGAAGATATCATTACCGGCTGTCACCTTGTGATAGATACAGAGCAGGTCTATTACACAGCATGGTCACTGTGTGTGACTGCTGGGTGTGAGGGAAGCTCCACGTGGGAGAGTGAGGCAGCTCTGAAGATATCATTACCGGCTGTCTCCTTGTGATAGATACAGTGCAGGTCTATTACACAGCATGGTCACTGTGTGTGACTGCTGGGATGTGAAGGAAGCTCCACGTGGGACAGTGAGGCAGCTCTGAAGATATCATTACCGGCTGTCACCTTGTGATAGATACAGAGCAGGTCTATTACACAGCATGGTCACTGTGTGTGACTGCTGGGGTGTGAGGGAAGCTCCACGTGGGACAGTGAGGCAGCTCTGAAGATATCATTACCGGCTGTCACCTTGTGATAGATACAGAGCAGGTCTATTACACAGCATGGTCACTGTGTGTGACTGCTGGGGTGTGAGGGAAGCTCCACGTGGGACAGTGAGGCAGCTCTGAAGATATCATTACTGGCTGTCACCTTGTGATAGATACAGTGCAGGTCTATTACACAGCATGGTCACTGTGTGTGACTGCTGGGGTGTGAGGGAAGCTCCACGTGGGACAGTGAGGCAGCTCTGAAGATATCATTACCGGCTGTCACCTTGTGATAGATACAGAGCAGGTCTATTACACAGCATGGTCACTGTGTGTGACTGCTGGGATGTGAGGGAAGCTCCACGTGGGACAGTGAGGCAGCTCTGAAGATATCATTACCGGCTGTCACCTTGTGATAGATACAGAGCAGGTCTATTACACAGCATGGTCACTGTGTGTGACTGCTGGGGTGTGAGGGAAGCTCCACGTGGGACAGTGAGGCAGCTCTGAAGATATCATTACCGGCTGTCACCTTGTGATAGATACAGAGCAGGTCTATTACACAGCATGGTCACTGTGTGTGACTGCTGGGGTGTGAGGGAAGCTCCACGTGGGACAGTGAGGCAGCTCTGAAGATATCATTACCGGCTGTCACCTTGTGATAGATACAGAGCAGGTCTATTACACAGCATGGTCACTGTGTGTGACTGCTGGGGTGTGAGGGAAGCTCCACGTGGGACAGTGAGGCAGCTCTGAAGATATCATTACCGGCTGTCACCTTGTGGGAGATGCAGAGCAGGGCTATTACACAGCATGGTCACTGTGTGTGACTGCTGGGGTGTGAGGGAAGCTCCACGTGGGACAGTGAGGCAGCTCTGAAGATATCATTACCGGCTGTCACCTTGTGATAGATACAGAGCAGGTCTATTACACAGCATGGTCACTGTGTGTGACTGCTGGGGTGTGAGGGAAGCTCCACGTGGGACAGTGAGGCAGCTCTGAAGATATCATTACTGGCTGTCACCTTGTGATAGATACAGAGCAGGTCTATTACACAGCATGGTCACTGTGTGTGACTGCTGGGGTGTGAGGGAAGCTCCACGTGGGACAGTGAGGCAGCTCTGAAGATATTATTACTGGCTGTCACCTTGTGATAGATACAGAGCAGGTCTATTACACAGCATGGTCACTGTGTGTGACTGCTGGGGTGTGAGGGAAGCTGCACGTGGGACAGTGAGGCAGCTCTGAAGATATCATTACCGGCTGTCACCTTGTGATAGATACAGAGCAGGTCTATTACACAGCATGGTCACTGTGTGTGACTGCTGGGGTGTGAGGGAAGCTCCACGTGGGACAGTGAGGCAGCTCTGAAGATATCATTACCGGCTGTCACCTTGTGGGAGATACCGAGCAGGTCTATTACACAGCATGGTCACTGTGTGTGACTGCTGGGGTGTGAGGGAAGCTCCACGTGGGACAGTGAGGCAGCTCTGAAGATATCATTACCGGCTGTCACCTTGTGATAGATACAGAGCAGGTCTATTACACAGCATGGTCACTGTGTGTGACTGCTGGGGTGTGAGGGAAGCTCCACGTGGGACAGTGAGGCAGCTCTGAAGATATCATTACCGGCTGTCACCTTGTGATAGATACAGAGCAGGTCTATTACACAGCATGGTCACTGTGTGTGACTGCTGGGGTGTGAGGGAAGCTCCACGTGGGACAGTGAAGCAGCTCTGAAGATATCATTACCGGCTGTCACCTTGTGATAGATACAGAGCAGGTCTATTACACAGCATGGTCACTGTGTGTGACTGCTGGGGTGTGAGGGAAGCTCCACGTGGGACAGTGAGGCAGCTCTGAAGATATAATTACCGGCTGTCACCATGTGATAGATACAGAGCAGGTCTATTACACAGCATGGTCACTGTGTGTGACTGCTGGGGTGTGAGGGAAGCTCCACGTGGGACAGTGAGGCAGCTCTGAAGATATCATTACCGGCTGTCACCTTGTGGGAGATACAGAACAGGTCTATTCCCATTCAGGTAAGCTCTGGGTATGGTGGAGAGAAGGGAAGGTTGGGGTCACTTATTTACATCCACCTTTGTGTATTTAAGCTATATATTGTTGGTTTGAGATTCCTTATTACAGGACTGCCAAACAGCATAGGAATGATTCATGTTTCATATGTGTGTATATATATAAATATATATATAACATAAATCCTTCCTATGCTGTTTGGCAGTCCTGTAATAAGGAATCTCAAACCAACAATATATAGCTTAAATACACAAAGGTGGATGTAAATAAGTGATTTATGCTATATATGCATAATGATTTATACTATATATATATATATATATATATATATATATATATATATATATATATTCATAAATCATTCCTATCCTGTTTAGCAGTCCTGTAATAAATAACGTCACACATGTGTGTTATGTGTATGTGTGACATGTTTTATTACAGGACTGCCAAACAGCATAGGAAGGATTTATGTTTATATCAGGGCTTGACAAATTTTATTTAGTTTTAGGAGCCAGCAAAAAAATTTAGGAGCCAGACAATGGCACATCAGAAAAGCATACATACACAGAGACAATCACATGCACACACCTCACAGACATCCAGTCAGTCACATACACAGCCAGTTACACACACACACACACCAGTCAGCAAGTTTTCTTTTTTTTTTAAATAAAAAAAGAATTCCTTAATGTGTCCCACACGTCACATGCACAGCCAGTTACATACATATTCACATACAACACATACACAGCCAGTTACATGCATACACACACAACACATACACAGCCAGTTACATACACACACAACACATACACAGCCAGTTACATACACACACAACACACACAGACAGTTACATACATACACACACAACACATACACAACACATACACAGCCAGTTACATGCACACACAGACAGTTACAAAGATACACACACACACAACACATACACAGCCAGTTACATACATATACACACACACACACACACACACAGCCAGTTACATACATACACACACAACACACTCACACTGACATACACACACTCTCGCTCACACTGACATACACACACTGTCGCTCACACTGACATACACACACTCTCGCTCACACTGACATACCCACACTGTCGCTCACACTGACATACACACACTGTCGCTCACACTGACATGCACACACTCTCTCTCACTCTGACATGCACACACTCTCTCTCACTCTGACATGCACACACTCTCGTTCACACTGACATACACACACGCTCGCTCACACTGACATACACACACTCTCGCTCACACTGACATGCACACACTCTCGCTCACACTGACATGCACACACTCTTGCTCACACTGACATGCACACACTCTCACACTGACATGCACACACTCACACTGACATGCACACACTCTCACTCATACTGACATGCACACACTCACACTGACATGCACACACTCTCACTGACATGCACACACTGACACTGACATGCACACACTGACACTGACATGCACATACTCACACTGACATGCACATACTCACACTGACATCCACACACTCACTCACACTGACATGCACACACTCTCACTCTCACTGACATGCACACACTCACACTGACATGCACACACTCACACTGACATACACACATTCATTCACACACTGTCAGGTTTTTAACTTACCTGCTGCAGGCATCTCTTTGCTTTGAGCTCAGTGTGAAGGAGGTCTCAGCCAATCATGGGAGGCTTTGGAACTCTCAGCCGATCAGGAGAGTTGAGAAGTCTCACCTGATTGGCTGAAACCTCCTTCAATCAAGCTCCCCTGGACACAAGAAAAAAAAAAGACTGCTGCATAGAGCAGCAAAGTGCCGCCCCTGCCAGGGTGCTGCCTGCGGCAGCTGCCCCATTAAAGGACCGGCCCTGTGAAGGCTCCTAAATTACAAAACTGGCATGAAGCTCAGAGCGGTGAGCATATATTGGTAAGTGCCCGTATGGTTCCATTTAAAAAACTAAAAAAGTCTCATGGGCTATAGCCCCAGATCTTTTGGAAACCTAGCAACGCCTCTGAACATTGGCACTATCTCCATGTGGTCCTATGTATAACACAGACCGCTGACATGGCCTCATCACCTGATCAATGTCACATGCTTGCCAGCTTTCTGTAGTCCCCGGGAGAGTGGGCGCCATCTTCACCGGTACAGATACCGGTTGTCTGGAGCTCAATTCTCCTCTTGTAGAGAGTGTGTGTCTCTTAGACTCAATGCTGCCTGTGTCTAGAGGATTTTATAAAATGCCCACTTTCATGAAATATATATAACCCCATCACATTGGCTAATTATTACTGTCCTGGCCCAAAAAACTGGTGGAAAAAAAAAATCCTGTTTCCAGGAGGTTTTGTCCAAAATCGCAGTCCGGTTCAAGGTGAAGTCGCATTAAGTGAAATTAGCAATTTGTGGGAAATGTATTCTTTCGCAGATCCAGGCTGCGCCTCTCTGAAGGTCTTCGTATGTTGACCCCCTTCACCTTGGACAGATCTGAGTTTAACGAGTGGTCTCCACGGCTCATTAATTAGGCAGCCGATCTTGACTCGTACCTTGTTAGATGGGAAATATTCGGGGGGAGCCAGAATGGGTCCCTGAAGATGCTGGTCCAGACTCTGACATTCAGATGTGATATAGAGTCAGATGTAATTGGGGCTGTGGAGGAGGACAATATGAACACCCTGCCCTGATGCAAGGAAGGAGAGAAGGGGTACATTAAATCCCACTCATCCCTGCAGACTCTTCACTAAGAGGTGAAATATTTAATATGGAGGGGTCAGAAGACAGAAATGGTGCTGTATTATTCTCTGCTGGAAGCTCTGATTAAATCTCTTGCACCTGTGCCCAGAATATTAACCATTACTGCTCTTGAAACAGGCAGTCGAGTGTCAGCGCTACTGCGCATGGGTAGACATGCAGTCCCATAGATTCCAACAGTCCCGAATTTGCCTGGGCAGTCCTGCTTTTTTTTGGGGGAGGGGTTTCGGGTCTGTCACGGCATAGGTAACATTTGAACGTTGTTTGTCTAAATACAAGTAAATGAGCAGCAAACTCCCGGTATCTGTATTTTGGGAGCCTGGATCTCAATGCTGTGGGTTCACGCAACACTGAATGATGTCATACGGTGCTGCGTAATTACGCCTCTTGAGGCTTCGCTCGTTTTTCATCCCCAGACCGCGAAATGCAATGTTGGCAATTATACACGAATGGAAATGACTTTATGAGGATGGGGTTCCTTTAAATGTTTACCAATTTGAAACATTTTGCGCTGGCTGGGGATCATGAGACTTGTAGCTCTGTGAGGTCCAGGTGGATGCAGTATGCACAGCGCTCTAAGAGTTAAATTCGGTCCCACACAGAGGGACCCCCCTCTAATGGCACCATGTTAGTCTCTCGCAGGCAGCTTCAAACAAGGGGTAGATGGAATTCTAACTACAGATGACAAAGCTGTAACACAAACGTATCTTCCCTGCAGTGCTGCCGACCATCTGTTCTGTAATACAGAGATTACGGCTGCTTCATCTGTTGGACGGCCCTGCCCCCAATACAGAATAAACTGTACAGACCAGCGCCACACGGCACTCGCCTGTACAGTGACATCATTTATACGGCCTGAAAATGGAACGATGTTAAGTGATGAACTTCATTTAATGGAAGGCTCAAGTCTATTTTTTTATTTAAAGGTCAACTGTTGCATTTTAAATACAAATACTTTAATAAATTCTTAAAAGAATACACATTCAATACCTTATTGAGCCCCCTTTGTTCTGTATAGCTCTATCAGGGGACGGACATGTTGTTTAGAATCTTTGTTCTGTATAGCTCTATCAGGGGGCAGACATGTTGTTTAGAATCTTTGCTCTGTATAGCTCTTATCAGGGGGCACTCATGTTGTTTAGAATCTTTGCTCTGTATAGCTCTATCAGGGGGCGGACATGTTGTTTAGAATCTTTGCTCTGTATAGCTCTATCAGGGGGCGGACATGTTTAGAATCTTTGCTCTGTATAGCCCTATCAGGGGCGGACATGTTGTTTAGTATCTTTGCTCTGTATGGCTCTATCAGGGGGCAGACATGTTTAGAATCTTTGCTCTGTATAGCCCTATCAGGGGCGGACATGTTGTTTAGTATCTTTGCTCTGTATAGATGTATCAGGGGGCAGACATGTTTAGAATCTTTGCTCTGTATAGCTCTATCAGGGGGTGAATGTGTTTCTTAGAATCTTTGCTCTGTATAGCTCTATCAGGGGATGGACATGTTGTTTAGTATCTTTGCTCTGTATAGCTCTATCAGGGGGTGGACATGTTGTTTAGAATCTTTCCTCTGTATGGCTCTATCAGGGGGCGGACATGTTGTTTAGGATCTTTGCTCTGTATAGCTCTATCAGGTGGCAGACATGTTGTTTAGGATCTTTGCTCTTTATAGCTCTATTAGGGGGCAGACATGTATAGAATCTTTGCTCTGTATATGTCTATCAGGGGGCGGACATGTTGTTTAGAATCATTGCTCTGTATAGCTCTATCAGGGGAGGACATGTTTAGAATCTTTGCTCTGTATAGCTCTATAAGGGGGCGGACATGTTGTTTAGGATCTTTGCTCTGTATAGCTCTATCAAGTGGCAGACATTTTGTTTAGGATCTTTGCTCTTTATAGCTCTATCAGGGGGCAGACATGTTTAGAATCTTTGCTCTGTATAGCTCTATAAGGGGACGGACATGTTGTTTAGAATCTGTGTAATGTATTGTTATAAAGTGACCGTTTGTAAAGATGCGTTATTCTTTGCCATCTGATCTTGTCTAGTGAAAGAAACTCACGGGGACTAATGCATTATTGCTTTAAAATGCATTTTTTTCAATGAAAATAGTTTTGATGTGGCTTTTCTTTCTGTAGGATCTAAAGTTGAAAGCTGATGACAAGTCCCCTCCTGAGGTAAGAAGATATCTGGCAAGAAAATGGCTAAAATATTATACACCTTTATTTATTCTACCAATCAAAGGAAGAAATCCCATTCACCTTTCCTCTGCCTGAACTAATGGATGTTTCATATTAACCCCTTAGTGACAAGACATTTTTACCTTGACTTTCCCTTGGTGACAATGGCTGTTTTGACATTTCTGGGGTGTTTGTGTTTAGCCGTTATTTTCTTCTCTCTCACATACTATATTATCACACAAATTATATGTTGTTTTTATCGTCATAAGAAGGGCTTTCATTAGATACCATTATGTTCATCATATCTTATAATTTACTACAAAAAAATCATAAAATATGATGAAAAAATAAAAAAAACACCTTTCCTAACTTTGACCTAAAATATAATTTACAAAAATACAATCATTAAAAAAGACCCCGTCTAAATAGTTTCTAAATGTTGTGCTGAGTTCAGAAATATGCGGTCTTATGGGGCAAAAAACAAAAATAGTTTTTTTTTTGTTTTTTTCCTACATTGATCTTTTGACCCCAACCCTGACCCTAAATTTAACTCAAACTCTAACCCTTTAATATATTTTAATTTTAATTTAATTGTAACCCTATTCCTTATGCTAACCCATCCTCTAGGGGCAGTCAAGCAACATATTCCGAGCGTCGGAAGGTATTTTTTTTCTCACTTCCGAAGCTCTGACCACAAGAGGGCACAGCCATATTGCAGGAGCATGCTGCTCCTGAGCCCATGATCACTCCGTGCAGCGAACATGGGTGCCCCAGAGCCGGAATTTCGGTGCACGACATCGAGGCAATAGAGCTGCACCGAGTGCTGCTCTCAATCAGATCTGCCCCGAACATGCGCATTCCTGATTAATCTCCGCTGTATTGGGTTTGCTCAGTGCTGCTTGTTCTCTACTATCGCTCGCACATCATCAATATGGCAGCTCTCACCATGTGCAGTACAGCGTGGGGTGCCCATGTTCGTTTTGGATCAGGTCGGAGATGACGGCGCACAGAAACCAGAGGGCTAAAGTGTGAAACACTACCATTTCCTATATTACCGCGTTAAGGCATTTCTCTATATTTCAGCTATTCTTATTGCTATCTGTATGAAGAATGTACGTTAGAGATGTTTGTTTCTGTTAGTGAAGCAGAAGCAGAGAAGCGGAGGTAAAAGAAAACTTTTCTTCCATTAAAAAAAAAAATATTCTCAAAACAAATGGCACATGTGAGAAATGGCGGCCCAATTCTGGGGGCTGTGGTGGGGAAGCTGCCGCTGCATACATTAATCTATAGCCTTAACTCCGACGGAAGTCCTAATAATAATATCATTTGTTTCTTTCAGCCTCTTCCTGAAAAAGAAGGAGCCTACAGTGAGTATTGGGGTACTTGGAAGATCGAATAGTCCACATGTGCGATGACGCACTCGTGATTTTGTGGACAACCCTTAATGTTCAGAACAACTCACTAATCCAGAGAAAGGGATTGGCCTCTATAGTCCAGAACAACTCACTTATCCAGAGAATGGATTGGTTTATATAGTCCAGAACAACTCACTAATCAAGAGAAATAGATTTGTATCTATAGTCCAGAACAACTCACTAATCTAGAGAAAGGGATTGGCCTCTATAGCCCAGAAAAACTCACTACTCACTAATCCAGAGAATGGCTTGGTCTCTATAGTCCAGAACAACTCACTTATCCAGAGAATGGATTGGTTTATATAGTCCAGAATAACTCACTAATCCAGAGAAAGGGATTGGCCTCTATAGTCCAGAACAACTCACTAATCCAGAGAATGGATTGGTCTCTATAGTCCAAGACAACTCACTAATCCAGAGAATGGCTTGGTCTCTATAGTCCAGAACAACTCACTTATCCAGAGAATGGATTGGTTTATATAGTCCAGAATAACTCACTAATCCAGAGAAAGGGATTGGCCTCTATAGTCCAGAACAACTCACTAATCCAGAGAATGGATTGGTCTCTATAGTCCAGAACAACTCACTTATCCAGAGAATGGATTGGTTTATATAGTCCAGAATAACTCACTAATCCAGAGAAAGGGATTGGCCTCTATAGCCCAGAAAAACTCACTACTCACTAATCCAGAGAATGGCTTGGTCTCTATAGTCCAGAACAACTCACTTATCTAGAGAAAGGGATTGACCTCTATAGTCCAGAACAACTCACTTATCCAGAGAATGGATTGGTTTATATAGTCCAGAATAACTCACTAATCCAGAGAAAGGGATTGGCCTCTATAGTCCAGAACAACTCACTAATCCAGAGAATGGATTGGTCTCTATAGTCCAAGACAACTCACTAATCCAGAGAATGGATTGGGCTCTATAGTCAAGGACAACTCACTAATCCAGAGAATGGATTGGTCTCTATAGTCCAGGATAACTCACTAATCCAGAGAATGGATTGGTCTCTATAGTCCAGAACAACTCACTAATCAAGAGAAAGGGATTGGTCTCTATAGTCCAGAACAACTCACTAATCCAGAGAAAGGGATTGGCCTCTATAGTCCAGAACAACTCACTTATCCAGAGAATGGATTGGTTTATATAGTCCAGAACAACTCACTAATCAAGAGAAAGGGATTGGCCTCTATAGTCCAGAACAACTCACTAATCCAGAGAATGGATTGGTCTCTATAGTCCAAGACAACTCACTAATCCAGAGAATGGCTTGGTCTCTATAGTCCAGAACAACTCACTTATCCAGAGAATGGATTGGTTTATATAGTCCAGAATAACTCACTAATCCAGAGAAAGGGATTGGCCTCTATAGTCCAGAACAACTCACTAATCCAGAGAATGGATTGGTCTCTATAGTCCAGAACAACTCACTTATCCAGAGAATGGATTGGTTTATATAGTCCAGAATAACTCACTAATCCAGAGAAAGGGATTGGCCTCTATAGCCCAGAAAAACTCACTACTCACTAATCCAGAGAATGGCTTGGTCTCTATAGTCCAGAACAACTCACTTATCTAGAGAAAGGGATTGACCTCTATAGTCCAGAACAACTCACTTATCCAGAGAATGGATTGGTTTATATAGTCCAGAATAACTCACTAATCCAGAGAAAGGGATTGGCCTCTATAGTCCAGAACAACTCACTAATCCAGAGAATGGATTGGTCTCTATAGTCCAAGACAACTCACTAATCCAGAGAATGGATTGGTCTCTATAGTCCAGGATAACTCACTAATCCAGAGAATGGATTGGTCTCTATAGTCCAGAACAACTCACTAATCAAGAGAAAGGGATTGGTCTCTATAGTCCAGAACAACTCACTAATCCAGAGAAAGGGATTGGCCTCTATAGTCCAGAACAACTCACTTATCCAGAGAATGGATTGGTTTATATAGTCCAGAACAACTCACTAATCAAGAGAAATAGATTTGTATCTATAGTCCAGAACAACTCACTAATCTAGAGAAAGGGATTGGCCTCTATAGCCCAGAAAAACTCACTACTCACTAATCCAGAGAATGGCTTGGTCTCTATAGTCCAGAACAACTCACTTATCTAGAGAAAGGGATTGACCTCTATAGTCCAGAACAACTCACTTATCCAGAGAATGGATTGGTTTATATAGTCCAGAATAACTCACTAATCCAGAGAAAGGGATTGGCCTCTATAGTCCAGAACAACTCACTAATCCAGAGAATGGATTGGTCTCTATAGTCCAAGACAACTCACTAATCCAGAGAATGGATTGGGCTCTAAAGGTCAAGGACAACTCACTAATCCAGAGAATGGATTGGTCTCTATAGTCCAGGACAACTCACTAATCCAGAGAATGGATTGGTCTCTATAGTCCAGGGCAACTCACTAATCCAGAGAATGGATTGGTCTCTATAGTCCAGGGCAACTCACTAATCCAGAGAATGGATTGGTCTCTATAGTCCAGGATAACTCACTAATCCAGAGAATGGATTGGTCTCTATAGTCCAGAACAACTCACTTATCCAGAGAAAGGGATTGGTCTCTATAGTTCAGAACAACTCACTTATCCAGAGAAAGGGATTGGTCTCTATAGTCCAGAACAACTCACTAATACAGAGAATGGATTGGTCTCTATAGTCCAGGACAACTCACTAATCCAGAGAATGGATTGGTCTCTATAGTCAAGGACAACTCACTAATCCAGAGAATGGATTGGTCTCTATAGTCCAGGACAACTCACTAATCCAGAGAATGGATTGGTCTCTATAGTCCAGGGCAACTCACTAATCCAGAGAATGGATTGGTCTCTATAGTCCAGGGCAACTCACTAATCCAGAGAATGGATTGGTCTCTGTAGTCCAGGACAACTCAATAATCCAGAGAATGGATTGGTCTCTATAGTCCAGAACAACTCGCTTATCTAGAGAAAGGAATTGGCCTCTATAGTCCAGAACAACTCACTAATCCAGAGAATGGATAGGTTTATATAGTCCAGAACAACTCACTAATACAGAGACTTTTACTAAAGTTTTTTTTAAATCTAAAATGTCTGCAATTTTGCAATCTTATTAAACATAATTTCATTTCACATACCTACCAACCTCTGACCCTGGTAACGCAGGATGCTGGATGGGGGGGGGGGGGGGGGCTTTGGAGGATGATGGGAATCAATGTATCTCTAATGCTTTGTCAGCAGTAATTCATTTCTTCTAATTTATTATCATTACAGCTGAATTTACTGTCCCACCACAAAAACCTCCCAGGCTTGTACCACAGGTACCACAGGTAAGTGAAATGAGCTCTAATTATCCACCTTACCCAGACTGTATCACACAGCGTGAGTTGTGCCATTTTTGGCCATGGCTAGTGTGGCATTTTCCCTTGTGCGCAGATCTGACTTGTAGCTGGTATGGCCTCTCAATTCCTTGTTTAGGCACAAAGAATGTCTGCGATTACATATAGACTCATTTTAGGCACTGGTACTCTGGCTGGGTACTCTTTTTACTTCAATAAATAAATTTTGATCATTTGAAAGATGGCTACAAATGTAGGCCTGTGTAGGGGGGCATCTCACTGGGAGTCCTCTGATTTGCACCCAGAAGGTGCTGAGCATGTTCATTTAACATTGGCAAGAGGACACATTGTAGGAGAAAGCCTATAAAAAGGTAGGTTTGTTGTGCCCGCCCCCCCCCCCCCCCCCTTCCCGTTCAGTCTCCTGGTCTTGTTCACACAAGGTTTGATTTTGGATCCTGTTCCTAGTTGGATTTACCTTTTATTGTTCTTTCCGAAGACCCTGCAGCCAACTCCGACTGCTAACATTGACCGCACCGATGACCATGTCTATCAGAGTGTGATGGAACTGGTGAAATCCGTCCTCCAGCTAAAGAACGACATTTACCAGCTGCCCCCCGAGGGATACGTTAATGTGGTAAAGGTGAGGATGAAGGTGGGATTAAAATGGGGGGCTGAGGGGGGTAGATTTGCATCAGCGTCGGTGGTTTTGACATCAGATGAATAGAAAATAGTTGTAGTATCTGGAAAGAAAATCTCCACCGCGTCAAACTTTATTAAAGAAATTAGATAACGTCGGATCGGATTCTAGCGTGGAGTCCAGGATGCAGGAATGGAGGTAAAAGTCCCATACAAAAATTGACAGGTGAGGAAGGGTACCGAAAGAAGAGTTAATCCAGAAAGCAGTAGTAATAAACAATCTAAGGTCAGGGCAGGTAGCAGGTATCGAATCCAGGGAACTCGCTGAGGTCTTTTTATTTCTGGTGAGGGATAGGATACATCTGCCATTAAAAAACCAGGGTGGGAGACACGTCTCAGACCGAGAAATGGACAGTGCTGAAGTAGCCTTTGCTCTAGAATGGTCCCTACTTGGGAAGGGGGTCACCCTTTATGGCTTGGTCACGCATATTCGCTCGGTTCCTCCCATCGGGTCCCACACATCGAGGCAGTTCAGTTCAATTCGCCTCCGCACAAGGAAAAAAGCAACCAGAGTTGTATGTTTCAGCCTATCGTAGGAGGCTTCATCAGTGTGTTATGGCTCGTGTGCTTCAGGTGCAGTGAGCCCATGCCTGTTCTGAACTGAGTCTGTGGTGACAAAAATATGTGTTAGAGAGCCACATCTTGGGATTAGGATTAGCCTCCCAGTTAGGTATCGTCCTGTCTAGGTGCCGGCCTATTCTCGGTCTGAGACAGGGCTCACATCGCTTCTTTTATAGATTTTGCTGAAAATCATTCTAGATCAACTGAATCTGCCCATAATTTAATTTGTGTTTTACCTTCTTACAGAACGTTGGATTGAATCTGAGAAAGCTCATTGGAAGTGTTGACGCGATTCTTTCAACTCTCCCTTCATCCTCACGGACAGAGGTGCGTACCACAAATAATTAAATCAAAGTAAACTTATATACTGGGGTGTTCAGACATATTACCACGCAGCAGAGTGCACATTGGGGCTATTCACTTAAAATAGAGTTGAGAGGAGATTAAAATGTATAAACAAAGCAGTATTAGATGAAAAAACGGGTACTGGAACAGAAAGGAATCCTCCTGAATAGCTCCTGGGCTGCGGGTCCCCAATCCAACCGTAATGGGTAAATAGACAAACAGGAAGATGAAGTCCCAATCCGCAGAAATTGACGAGATACGCCAGATCCTAAAAACATAAGGTTTATTGTATCAAAAAATGTTAAAAAGCAATACACAGAAGCCCATACTCGATGGGGCTAGATATGGAGCTGGAAAATTCTGTAAAGTCTAGAATGGACTTAATCGTAGGTCTCTCAGCCTGCTAAGCCAATCACCAGGTTTTTCCCTGCACATTGTGTAGCTAAATAGGTGAGATTAAATGTTCATCTCATCCCACCTTTTAGTGTATCCCCCTCTAACAAGATCTCATATACAGACATACTCACATCTGGAAGGTCTTCATTCACCCTATTCCCTGGCGCTAATGAAACAGCTGGCACACGTTATTGTCACCAGACAGCTGTTACCTGATAGGTCGATCTTGGCTCACTGGTCTATGACCAGTATAAAGCGAATTGACGAAAACTTATTGGCGGCACTCTTCAGCTTACAGCGCACAGTTGCGACCATTTTGCAAATCAGAACAGTTTTTTGGACACTTTTATACATAACCCCAGTGTACGTTATAACTCACATGATAGAGCCCAATGCTAGCCAACTGACGCGTTTCGCGACAGATGTGCAGAATCCAGTAGTTGTCCCTTAGCGGTACAGACCTTCAGTTGCAGACCTCTCTTTGGTGTTCAGGCTCAGGTACACAGTATTTGGAATTGACTGCACTATAATGTCCTATCCTCTAGATGGGGTACAGCAGAATCACAGGAGCAGCAGAGAAGAGAGATGTAAAATAATTGGCAATTAATAGAAAGATAAAGCATTTCTTATATATAGACGGCTTTTAATATTCTACTAGCCGAAAGACCCAGGATCCTGTGTTTTCAGCTTTATGTTTTTATGTTTAATTGCTGCTCATTTAAAGGGGATAATGGCCGCACACAGTTTATCAGATGAAATGTGCAAATTGCCCTCCCTTATTCTTCATCCTGCCGTCTGAACTAGAAACGTATACATTAAAATGCATTAGTATTATCGACATTTTGCATCGTTTAATTAGTAGCCCTTGGGGAGTCTGAACCGCAGAAGTAAAAATTAACACAAACTAAGATTTGATCTCCGATTTTAATGTACGTGTCTATCATTTAATGTACGTATCTATCATTTAATGTATGTGTCTCTATCATTTTATGTGTGTGTCTCCATCATTTAATGTATGTGTCTCTATCTTTTTATGTGTGTCTCCATCATTTAATGTACGTGTCTCCATCATTTAATGGACGTCTCCATCATTTAATGGACGTGTCTATCATTTAATGTATGTGTCTATCATTTAATGTATGTGTCTCCATCATTTAATGTGTGTGTCTCTATCATTTAATGTGTGTGTCTCTATCATTTAATGTATGTGTCTCTATCATTTAATGTGTGTCTCTATCATTTAATGTGTGTCTCCATCATTTAATGTATGTGTCTCCATCATTTAATGTATGTGTCTCTATCATTTAATGTATGTGTCTCCATCATTTAATGTGTGTGTCTCCATCATTTAATGTGTGTGTCTCCATCATTTAATGTGTGTGTCTCCATCATTTAATGTGTGTGTCTCTATCATTTAATGTGTGTGTCTCTATCATTTAATGTGTGTGTCTCCATCATGTAATATACGTGTCTCTATCATTTAATGTGTGTGTCTCTATCTTTTTATGTGTGTCTCTATCATTTAATGTACGTGTCTCTATCATTTAATGTACGTGTCTCTATCATTTAATGTGTGTGTCTCCATCATTTAATGTGTGTGTGTCCATCATTTAATGTGTGTGTGTCCATCATTTAATGTGTGTGTCTCTATCTTTTTATGTGTGTCTCTATCATTTAATGTACGTGTCTCTATCATTTAATGTACGTGTCTCTATCATTTAATGTGTGTGTCTCCATCATTTAATGTGTGTGTGTCCATCATTTAATGTGTGTGTGTCCATCATTTAATGTGTGTGTGTCTATCATTTAATGTGTGTGTGTCTATCATTTAATGTGTGTGTCTCCATCATTTAATGTGTGTGTCTCCATCATTTAATGTGTGTGTCTCCATCATTTAATGTGTGTGTCTCCATCATTTAATGTACGTGTCTCTATCATTTAATGTACGTGTCTCCATCATTTAATGTGTGTGTCTCCATCATTTAATGTGTGTGTCGGAGCTTGTTAATGAAAGCTAGTGAGCTAAACACTCTGGGTTTTATCCCTATATATTCTATAATCCTCAGCTAGTTTTCTCGGGTCACCGAGTAGAGTTCGAATCCTCTGGTTAATGACACATCTGGTAATATGTGCGACCCCACCAGTGTATAGACGTGTTTAACCCATCGACTCCATTTTCTTCAATTCTAAAGTAAAGTCCTTCAACCTTGATCTTCAAGCGAAACAAAACCCCACAGTTAGTTTGAACCAGGCAGAAGGCCACTTGTGTCTGATTAAAACGGACGTTTGAATGGCGAATCAGCTGTCCAGCATTCAAAATATATTTGCAAAAGCAAAGACTGGCTAGCTGCCATTTTGATGGAGCAGCACTCCATGCCGGCAGTGAGCGAGCTGTTATTGGTGTGTGTGCGTGTGCCAGTCAGCCAATAGCAAGGCAGGAGAATAGCAGGTCCATGACGTAAATCTAACAAACATAATGAAATTGCTTTTGAACAGTGCTCCTTGGGAGCCTTGTTCGAAAGCCTTTTTAATCGTTCAGAAGTAGGATTCTGCCTGCATTAAAAGCTGTTTAGGATTTAACCTTATCACAGTTTCTATAATGTATTTTTTATCCATGACCAGATTGAAGGAACACAGAAACTACTAAGTAAAGACTTGGCGGATCTCATAAACAAGATGCGGCTGGCCCAGCAGAACGCCGTGACGTCATTGAGCGAGGAGTGCAAGAAGCAGATGCTGACCGCGTCCCATGCTCTGGCGGTGGATGCCAAAAACTTACTGGATTCCGTGGACCAGGCAAGGGTCAGAGCCAATCTTGCGAAGGTGGCAGTGGAATGACGCCTCGCCATACTTAGGACACAATACGACGTTGAGTTTTTAGTTTACTGGCCGGATGGTTCACCCGCCCCATGTGTTTATTAATACGTGCAACCTAGTGACTCCTCCCATAGGATTATAGACACTGATTGGGCCCGACACCCAAGGATAGACAAAGTGTCCATACAAGTCCATCAGTGTTCGTGGTAAGGTCTGTGAAGGTCATTAGAACATCCAGAAAATGTCCACCATAAACAATATTGGTGCCTACCTAAGGCGACACTGTATCCTTTTGACTCCAAGGAATGTGGACACAAAAAATGCACATGAGCTAAGAATAGTATAATATCCCAACCAACCCAGATAAACAAAGAATGTCACTGAAAAACCCTAATGCTGCTTATTTAGGAATCCTTGATATAATGCAGTAAGAATTGTGTTTTACAGACCAGTATAAAGGGATATTTATTTTGTAAGATTCGTCACCGTTTCTTTAAGACCAATTAACCCAAGGATGAGTATTTATCAAGCTTCTTGAAGATGGAAAAGGACATTTATTTTTCTATTTCTCAACCTATTTTATGAACTGATACGTTGGGTAATGTGAGTTGGGGATTTTCACATTCTCGGTGTCTCTGTTGGACTACTCTGCTGGGCTAATTATTTGGGGGGGATTTTATGATTTAATTGAATTGAGACATTTCTCTTTTTAAAAAAAAAAAAAAAAAAGTTCTTTTTTTTCTTATTTTCAATGGGACTTTGCATTTTCCTTGTATTTCTTATGTATTTGAAATCATTTGTGGAACAAAAAAGAGATAACTGGAAACCAAAACAAAATATTGTTTTGTAGAAACGTGTATATTTCTGTGAAAAAAGTGTGGGTATAAAAGTAACTTAACTTTAATTCACGTACGTTTTTGTTTTTCTTTGTGTGAATATTATTGAAACGGTTACATGTCATACATTGAGTGTAATATAATATCTTGCATTTATATAATGGCTTCTCATTCCATTTTGGCATCCCAGCTAGCTCCTTTTAAAAGAACAACTGATAAAAAAAAATGACATGTTTAATTGAAAGATTGCATTAAGTGTGATTTCTATAGACCTTATTGAGCCTTATTTTCGCAGAATTGCTCTAGTAGGGAGCAGACATGTTATTTAGAATCTTGGGTCAGACCTTCCTTCATCCAACCTAAGTTGAATGAAGATCTGACCCAAGATTCTAAACAACATGTCTGCCCCCTGCCATAGCCATTAGTCAGAAGATACTTTAATTCAATTCTTTCATTAACGTATTTTTGAGAAAACTTGATACACTAATTCAACTAAGTAGAAGTTATTTGTTTGCCAACAGTTGTACTTTAAGGATTTTACATTGTATGGAGCAGTAAGTCTACCTAACTGAATAGCCTGTCGGTTAATTGTATGGCATAAAAAGTAGACTGGCCCTTCCTTGGTCGTTGGTCACCATTTACCTGTTCGTTAGTTTGTATTCTATGAACAGGTAATTAATAAGGTTTGGCTAGTGTAATATATAGCAATATTAGTTTATGCCAAAACAGCCGAGAACAGAGGTCTACTCCGGAGGACTTGGAATGTTTCATTTACATTACAATTTAGTAGACCGGAGATATTATCCAAACATTAAAAAAAAAAATCCTACCTTTCAGAAAGCTAATTTTATTTGATTATTGAACACAGATTAGAAGTTTTGCTGTATTTTTTCCTGAGATAATTTGGAAGCCAGTCTCTAATCTGTCAGTGTGTTTGATTTCCAAGTTATCTGATATAACTTGCAGATTTACTAATGATTGTTCTAATTAGTGTTACCACTTAACTGGTGTTTAGTCTTTAGAATAATCAGTTTCTTCATACAGGCAACCTCTAAACGTCCTACTTAAAGGGAGAGTCTAGTCCCCAAACTCACTTTTGTGCAAGATGAAGATTACTGCTTGTATAGTGCAAAGGCATTTTTCCCAGTGTGATTTGATGTAGGCACTCTGCATAAATCTTCTTTTTAATATTTTACTCAAGGCCTCCCCAGTGATTAATGCAGGTGCAGCAGCACCGATTATTTAGACATTGATCATATAGAGTTTTGTTTCATTTAGTCACTTCCTGTGCTCCACAAATTGATTATATTGTGTGGACTCTGAGTGACCTTACTCTTGTACACAGTATTATCTCTTAACAGTGCAACACAATGTTCCTACAGCAAAAAAAAAAAATGGAAATGACTTTTACTCAGCTAGTGTGGGCAGCCCTGGTTTCTTGAAAACTGCTGTAATTTCTCTATTTCTTCTAGCTGTGAGTATATATTTTAAGCAATGCAAAATGTGAAAGATGCATTTTAAAGTACTTTGAAAGCACATTAATATGCATTAAAATTTGGAAGATGCAATTTTGGGCACTAGACTGTACCTTTAAGTAGATCATTCCACTTGAGGTATCAGTTATCCTAAAGTAGGAAATACACAGGTTGCCTTGAAGACTCCTCTATTTGAGAAATGCTTTTATCCTGTTACATCCTGTGTAGTTGCCAGCAAGGATAAGGTCCATCAACAAACCGTAGCTCCACCAGTATCCACCAATAGTCCCAGCTATGTTAAGCTCTTACGATCATCCTTAGGCCAAACGTTAACTAGAATCCTGAGAGCTATCCTTTTCCTTTGTATGTGTTGTGTTTATATAAATGGATTAAAACACAATGTATAATACGTGAAAAACGATTTACCTCTTCCCTCCGTTGGGAAACAGTCATATTTACTTCCTTCTTCGTTTGCTTATTTTTTAAAGGAGAATTTTAGACAAATATTTTCATTATGCTGAATTAAAAAAAAATTGCATCAAGTTCAGACATATTAATTACAAAGATAGGCCTAAAATAGGACAGTAAAACGGAAAGATAAAAATGATTATAATCTGTAAATGAGATCAGGAATAATAAGCTAGAGCCAGCAGACCCCTGAATCTGTCCCCCCCCTGGAGATCTTGGGGATGAGGACTTGTCACTGTTTCTGCTGCAATCCTTGAGCCTTAAAGGATGTGGGGACCACTCAGACTTCTAGGGAGGAAAATAATATGTACTCGTTAAAGTCAATACTTTAAACATGAATATGCATTTTAATTTTTCAATAAATTCAACGTGAGAGCCAGCACTAGGGTGCTGGAGCAAGTGTGCTGGGCTAAGCCATGTGAGTGCAGTCTGGGTGCTGGGGCAAGTCATGTAAGTGCCATCTGGATGTTGGTGCAAGTCCTGGGTGCTGTGACTGAAATGTGGGTGCTGGGGTAAGTTTGTAAAGGTAGGGAAAATTCTGTGCATGCAATGTGGGTGGTGGGGCAAGTCTTGTGAGTGCAATGTGGGTGTTTGGGTAACTACTAGGTGCAATGTGGGTGCTGGGGGCAAGTCCTGTGAGTGCAATTTGTGTACTGGGTAAATTATAGATGTGATGTAGGTGCTGGGGAAAGTCCTGGGTGCAATGTAGGTGCTGGGTAAAGTCATGGGTGCCACAGAGAGGGCCTGCACAGGAAGCTGGAACACTATTCATGTTTTTATACATTAACTTTTAAAAGTTACCTTTTATTGATTTGAGGTTACTATGTATACTTCAACTTAGAGGAAAAAAGAGTTAAAAATAATAGTGTCCCCTTTTGCTAAGTACACGTTTGTCTCAGGGCTGGTTCAGAATGTGGATAGAAAAAGAAATAATAGCACATGCAACAGCTGCTTTTATTTTACACCCTCTCCTGCAGATTTATACTGAAGATAATTTCACCAAAGTCACTGACTTCTAATAATGAGGGGACTGGGTACATTGGATGGACTGTCGCTATGACAACAGTAATTAATTTATTACTCTGTATTTGATGTTTTTAGGAGATAGAGTTGAGAAAATAAACTGAGAACACAAATCTCGTTCTTTGCATTTCTGAATAATGTGCATAATCGTCCCAGTTACGTGGTATTCTACCATTTTGTTTTTGGTAATGCTGATTGGATATTTCCCAAATTACAAATACAGCACAGATCTGTATGCTAAAAATCAATCTTCCATCTAACGCTAAGTTTTCCATTTCGCACAGTAAGGCCAGTGTTATGTTCTTACGTTTATTGTACAAATGCTTTTTTTATAGACTATGTACTTGTGGTTTGTAGCAAACATTTTTCGGCACAAGCCCCCAATTATTACACGGTGAAGGTTGATCCTTCGCCTCTTCTAATTCTGCCCCGTCTGACGTCAGGAAAGATACACCATATAATCTAAGAGCGTACCTGGTAACAAACATAATCAGTAAGAGAATCAACAATAGCAATCATTGTGAGGAGTCTGCTACTTTGATATATACACGATCAATAGTTACTAGTGCACTTCTGTGGAAATAGTACATCTGGGTGGGGTTAGGGTTAGCGTTGAGGACATCAGACCTTAAGGTAAAATATTAAGGACTTTATTCATGACATAGAGAATTGACAAGAAAATTGCAAACATAATTGCAAATTGCAAACAAAATCTACAATTCAGATATTCTTCAAACTCTGCTATGTTGGTCTTATTTTTGCAGTTCCCTTCTTAATTCCCTATTTAATCATTTAGTACCATAGTCATTTCTTTGTAACTATGGAGAACAATCCTAGGGGGTTAGAAGGTCAAAGATCTTCACTTCTAGGACCCAAATTAACCAGAGCAAGGTCATATCATTAGGTGTGGTCAGTTTATCATAGTCTAAGTCCATCTAGATTGTAGTGGGTATGATCAGAGATAGGCAGGGTGTCCAAATATAGACAGAAGTGTTCAAGAAGAGGTCTGGGAAGGTCCACACAACCACATCACAAAGTTTGGTAAATGTCCACAATGTTGATGCCTAATCCTGGCTGGTTCTGTCTCCCTAAATGCACATTTTGATCAGATATATCCTGTCCAGCGAATGCTGGTATTCCTAAAAAAAAAAAAAAGGGGGGGGGGGGGTGTGAATTCTCCATGGCAGGAGCGCTCATATAGAGTAAAATAAATTGACCTAGGGAGGCCTAACAAAGACCAGTAAAAAAACAAAATTGCTTGGAAATCTGGTGACTTTTGTTAGATGGGCAATCTCACCAGGTTTGTCCCTGTTCAATGGGCTTTATTCACTAAAAGGTGAGTCGAGGTGAGCTGAATATTTAATCTCACCATTATAACTCAGGGTTGAACTTGTTACATTGTGCAGGGAAAAAATAGTGACTTTCTCCCACTAAGCAAACTCACCGGGTTTGTTGCTGTACAATGCATATCTGAATTGGTGAGATGGAATGTTCAACTCACCTGTACTCACCTTTTAGTGAATAGCCCCTATCCTTTACTAGATCTGCCATTATGTTGGTTAGCCACCGTGGGAACCGTGCCATTGATGTATTTTTATTTTTTTACAGTGTGGTGTAATTACATAGAAAACATAATGACAATTACCATCCCCAGGTTTTAATTGGACAGGAGTAAGGCCATATAAAATGTGAACACATAATGTATATAATACAATACCTGCAGGATGTCTGCTATGTATGTTTGCTGTATCTGTTCTTCCACAGGCAATATTCAGTGTGTTACTCAACGTATTCTGAATAATCTTCTTGTATTGTTTACTTTTGACAGTTTGGAAACAGAGAAGTGATAAACACACTGCTCCATGGGGGGGGGGACGGGGGGGGGACCCTCCAAAATCCCTTGTGTCTCACTTGTCTGTGATTCCACTGTGTCTCACCTGTCCAGGATTCCCGTGTGTCTCACCTGTCTGGTATACCCGTGTGTCTCACCTGTCTGGTATACCCATGTGTCTCACCTGTCTGGTATACCCATGTGTCTCACCTGTCTGGTATACCCGTGTGTCTCACCTGTCTGGGATACTCTTGTGCTTCACCTGGCTGGGATTCCCTTGTGTCTCACTTGTCTGGGATTCCCTTGTTTCTCACCTGTTTGGGATTCCCTTGTTTCTCACCTGTCTAGGATATCCTTGTGTCTCACTTGTCTGGGATTCCTTTGATCCTTGTGTCACACTTGTCTGTGATTCCTTTGTTCCTGACCTGTATGGGATTCCCTTGTGTCTCAACTGTCTGGGATTCCCTTGTGTCTCACCTGTCTGGGTTTCCCTTGTGTCTCACCTGTCTGGGATTCCCTTGTTTCTCACCTGTCTGGTATTCTCTTGTTTCTCACCTGTCTGGGATTCCCTTGGGTCTCACCTGTCTGGGATTCCCTTGTGCCTCACCTGTCTGGGATTCCCTTGTGTCTCACCTGTCTGGTATTCTCTTGTTTCTCACCTGTCTGGGATTCCCTTGTTCCTGACCTGTCTGGGATTCCCTTGTGTCTCACCTGTCTGGGATTCCCTTGTGCCTCACCTGTCTGGGATTCCCTTGTGTCTCACCTGTTTGGGATTCCCTTGTGTCTCACCTGTCTGGGATTCCCTTGTGTCTCACCTGTCTGGGATTCCCTTGTGTCTCACCTGTCTGGGATTCCCTTGTGCCTCACCTGTCTGGGATTCCCTTGTGTCTCACCTGTCTGGGATTCCCTTGGGTCTCACCTGTCTGGGATTCCCTTGTGTCTCACCTGTCTGGGATTCCCTTGGGTCTCACCTGTGTGATATTACTTTTGATGTTCCTTGTATAGTTGCTGGTCATTATTTTTTCCTGAAACTAAAAATAATAATAATGTGGTTATTTTGTATGTATTGATATCATGTAAATGGACTGTACAATATAATGTGTAATGATGTTTATTAAAAGATTGGTGTTTTTGGTGAAAGACATGAGTGTTTGTATTGCCTAGCTGAATTAACACCGTCAGGTCTGGATCAGAAGAGCACGAAGGTGCAACTGAGATATCTATTCAAATAGGAGACATTATTTAAGATAATGGAATTAACATATACTTGGCATAGGATGGTAATTGAGGAATTTAGCTTAGAAAGCAGGCCAGCATACCGAGCCACCAAGGATGTCCCATCATCTCATAAAGATGTTTCTTATTCAAACACCTAAACCTTTTTATTCTATATATTCAGAGTATAAACAATGATTATAACGTATCTATATTTTGTATTAGCATAACTGCATGCCAATGCACACATTAAGAATTACATGTGTTTTAAATGTGTCTGTATTCCCTTGCATACCTGCAAACACAAAGTATTGATTCTTTATTTATTGATTTTTATCCACAATCACAGAATAAATTCTCTTTAGGTGACAGGCTCCCTTTAATTCTACGGTGGCTCTTAGTAGAGTTTCACACGTGTATTAGTAACATTTGCATGTATAAAGCATTAGGGTGGGATTGCATATAACTGGTTACTCCTTGGTTATTGAGACATCTGTAGTAATACAATAATTCATATTTGATCGCTGTTTATTTTCAACACATCTTACATCAAACTAGAGAAACTGAAACAGTCTCAGGTACCCACATGTTGATCCTGTGAACAATGTTACTTTCTCATAGACCCAGAGGTAATAATACATAACACAACACTCCTTGTGCATTGTGTAAAGACATTTGTTTGAGTACTGAGTATGAATAAGATACAACATCCTAGGCACAAATGACCTCACAAATAAAAATGATATTGAAGCAGACAGCAGCTGTTCTACGTGACTTTGGTTTAATAAGAAAATAGTAGTGTATACATGGAGCAGCCTTCCAGTAGAACAGGTAGTTGAAAAATGTCTAGGATACACATACCCCTTTCTTGTTTTGGGAAGTAAGCGGGGTGCCTGGTTATTTAAATAGTTAAACAATTTGATTAGCTGGCTACAAATAATCTATTTTCCTTACAATTATTAATCACTAACCATTACATTGTAGCAAATGAAAAACCGAGTAGTTATTTATTATTAATCTATAACACTTTGTTTGGCATTTTTAATGTGGAAAATGTTGGTTAATCAGACCCGTTACTGTTATTTGTTTTCGGTAACTCTGAATGCAATCCAGGCATATTTCCAAAATGAAATCTGTATGCTGAGGGGGTCAGAAAAAAACCCCTAAAATAAAATCAATCTTCCATCTAAAGCTAAGTTTTTCCATTTCGCACAGTAAGGCCAGTGTTATGTTCTTACATTTATTGTACAAATGCTTTTTTTTTATAGATTATGTACTTGTGGTTTGGAACAAATATTTTTCGGCACAAGCCCCCAATTATTACACGGTGAAGGTTGATCCTTCGCCTCTTGTAATTCTGCCCCGTCTGACGTCAGGGAAGATACACCATATAATCTAAGAGCGTACCTGGTAACAAACATAATCAGTAACAGAATCAACAATAGCAATCATTGTGAGGAGTCTGCTACTTTGATATATAGACAATCAATAGTTACTAGTGCACTTCCGTGGAAATAGTACATCTGGGTAGGGTTGAGGACATCAGACCTTAAGGTAAAATATTAAGGACTTTATTTATGACTTAGGGAATTGACAAGGAAATTGCAAACATAATTCCAAAATCTACAATTCAGATATTCTTCAAACTCTGCTATTTTGGTCTTATTTTTAACTCAACATTGCTTATACTGTGAATGTAGAGAACAAACATAAAAACAATTATCTATACATTATGAGAGCTACACTGCAAACATATATATACCGGTAAATTAAGAAGAAAATGTGTTTTAATGTATCTGTGGTGTCTGTTTATGACATCACCTTGCAAATTGCACCTTTACGATTGAATGGTAGTTCATTTGCATATCAAGCCACAGGTGATGTCATAGACATGTGACAGCAAAGACATGTTAAAATATGTATGTTTTGCTAACACAATGTGCATTCACAGTATAATATTGACATATTCCCTTCAAGGTCAAAGATTAATGGTCTTTATTTCAAACTTGGATACTGAAATCCATATTTTTTTTTTAATAAAAATAATAACCACCAAACATTGAGCTGCAGCGAATGAAAAGCCAAGTAGCTAATTATAGACCAAAAGCTGATTTATCCAACATTTTTGCAACTCCCTGATTGAACCGCACCCACGTACGTGTTTTAAAGAAACAGAAGACTGTGTGGCATCATTGACATTAATTCGCTATTCTGTTTAATTGCACGCCGCGAGGAACACTTTGGTGAGTGCAAAGTATATAAATACTTATCTCCAGTAACACTGTGAAATGTAAATAACAGGTGTGCTGCCAGTCTAAAAGGATGCAAATTTTCGTATACTTTTTTTTTTTTGCTGGTCGAATTGGCAACAGTGTGAGTGACTGAATTGGCAGCTGCCGTCTGTCTCATGGATCTATTTCCAGGGTTTTTGTGCTCTCTGTTCGGAGGACACAAACCCCAGAAATAGCTCCGTGCTAGGTGTGCGGCGCACATATGGAGCACATGCACCTGAATGGTAGATGCATGGAATAGCTTGGTACGGGTTAATACAGTGAAAGACTTTAACCATGCGTGGGATAGGTATAAGGCTATCCTAGATATAAGATAAGGCCAGGGACTAATGAAATTATTACGTTACTGAGAGGGTAGTGGATGCATGGAATAGTCTTCCAGTAGAAGTGGTAGAGGTTAATACAGTGAAGGAGTTTAAGCATGCGTGGGATAGGTATAAGGCTATCCTAGATATAAGATAAGGTCAGGGACTAATGAAAGTATTACATTACTGAGGGGGTAGTGGATGTATGGAATAGTCTTCCAGTAGAAGTGGTAGAGGTTAATACAGTGAAGGAGTTTAAGCATGCGTGGGATAGGTATAAGGCTATCCTAGATATAAGATAAGGCCAGGGACTAATGAAAGTATTACTTTACTGAGAGGGTAGTGGATGCATGGAATAGTCTTCCAGTAGAAGTGGTAGAGGTTAATACAGTGAAGGAGTTTAAGCATGCGTGGGATAGGTATAAGGCTATCCTAGATATAAGATAAGGCCAGGGACTAATGAAAGTATTACTTTACTGAGAGGGTAGTGGATGTATGGAATAGTCTTCCAGTAGAAGTGGTAGAGGTTAATACAGTGAAGGAGTTTAAGCATGCATGGGATAGGTATAAGGCTATCCTAGATATAAGATAAGGCCAGGGACTAATGAAAGTATTACTTTACTGAGAGGGTAGTGGATGCATGGATTAGTCTTCCAGTAGAAGTGGTAGAGGTTAATACAGTGAAAGACTTTAAGCATGCGTGGGATAGGTATAAGGCTATCCTAGATATAAGATAAGGCCAGGGACTAATGAAAGTATTACTTTACTGAGAGGGTAGTGGATGCATGGAATAGTCTTCCAGTAGAAGTGGTAGAGGTTAATACAGTGAAGGAGTTTAAGCATGCATGGGATAGGTATAAGACTATCCTAGATATAAGATAAGGTCAGGGACTAATGAAAGTATTACTTTACTGAGAGGGTAGTGGATGTATGGAATAGTCTTCCAGTAGAAGTGGTAGAGGTTAATACAGTGAAGGAGTTTAAGCATGCGTGGGATAGGTATAAGGCTATCCTATATATAAGATAAGACCAGGGACTAATGAAAGTATTACTTTACTGAGAGGGTAGTGGATGCATGGAATAGTCTTCCAGTAGAAGTGGTAGAGGTTAATACAGTGAAGGAGTTTAAGCATGCATGGGATAGGTATAAGGCTATCCTAGATATAAGATAAGGCCAGAGACTAATGAAAGGATTACATTACTGAGAGGGTAGTGGATGTATGGAATAGTCTTCCAGTAGAAGTGGTAGAGGTTAATACAGTGAAGGCGTTTAAGCATGCATGGGATAGGTATAAGGCTATCCTAGATATAAGATAAGGCCAGGGACTAATGAAAGTATTACTTTACTGAGGGGGTAGTGGATGTATGGAATAGTCTTCCAGTAGAAGTGGTAGAGGTTAATACAGTGAAGGAGTTTAAGCATGCGTGGGATAGGTATAAGGCTATCCTAGCTATAAGATAAGGCCAGGGACTAATGAAAGTATTACTTTACTGAGAGGGTAGTGGATGTATGGAATAGTCTTCCAGTAGAAGTGGTAGAGGTTAATACAGTGAAGGAGTTTAAGCATGCATGGGATAGGTACAGGGGCGGGCTGGGCCGGGGGGCAGGGTGGCAATTGCCCCCCAGGCCGCCCTAAACTATGTAAAACACGGCCGCTGGGCCAGTGTTTTAAAAAAAAAAAAAAAAAAACGCGCTTGCAGGCAGAGACTGAGGTGAGAAGGGATCGGAAGATCCCCTCTCACCTCCGCTCTGCCTGCAAAGCTGCACGGGGAGCCGAACAGGCAGCACAGAGAAACCTCCGTGCTGCCTGTTCGGCTCCCCGTGCAGTGTGCCGACACGGAAGTGCCGACAGTCACGTGATCGGCGCTCTGACGTCAGACGGGCGCCGATCACGTGACCTGTCGGTACAACCGCCGGGAGGCCGAACAGGCAGCATGGAGGGACCATGCTGCCTGCCACCAGGTAAGTCCTCCAGCCACTGGCCACCAGGGAAGTCCTGCCTCTAGCCACCAGGGAAATCCTGCCACTAGCCACCAGGGAAAAAGGTAAGGGGGGGGGGGCAAAAAACACTGGCATATTTTTGGGCAAATTGGCTGGGGAATATTACATGGCAAATAAGACTGGCATGTTATTGGACAAATTGGCTGGGGCATATTATATGGCAAATAAGACTGGCATATTATTGGGCAAATTGGCTGGGGCATATTATATGGCAAATAAGACTGGCATATTATTGGGCAAATTGGCTGGGGCATATTACATGGCAAATAAGACTGGCATATTATTGGGCAAATTGGCTGGGGCATATTACATGGCAAATAAGACTGGCATATTATTGGGCAAATTGGCTGGGGCATATTACATGGCAAATAAGACTGGCATATTATTGGGCAAATTGGCTGGGGAATATAACATGGCAAATAACACTGGCATATTATTGGGCAAATTGGCTGGGGAATATTACATGGCAAATAACACTGGCATATTATTGGGCAAATTGGCTGGGGCATATTACATGGCAAATAAGACTGGCATATTATTGGGCAAATTGGCTGGGGCATATTACATGGCAAATAAGACTGGCATATTATTGGGCAAATTGGCTGGGGCATATTACATGGCAAATAAGACTGGCATATTATTGGGCAAATTGGCTGGGGCATATTACATGGCAAATAAGACTGGCATATTATTGGGCAAATTGGCTGGGGAATATAACATGGCAAATAACACTGGCATATTATTGGGCAAATTGGCTGGGGAATATTACATGGCAAATAACACTGGCATATTATTGGGCAAATTGGCTGGGGCATATTACATGGCAAATAAGACTGGCATATTATTGGGCAAATTGGCTGGGGCATATTACATGGCAAATAAGACTGGCATATTATTGGGCAAATTGGCTGGGGCATATTACATGGCAAATAAGACTGGCATATTATTGGGCAAATTGGCTGGGGCATATTACATGGCAAATAAGACTGGCATATTATTAGGCAAATTCGCTGGGGCATATTACATGGCAAATAAGACTGGCATATTATTGGGCAAATTGGCTGGGGCATATTACATGGCAAATAAGACTAGAATATTATTGGGCAAATTGGCTGGGGAATATTACATGGAAAATAAGACTGGCATATTATTGGGCAAATTGGCTGGGGAATATTACATGGCAAATAAGACTGGCATATTATTGGGCAAATTGGCTGGGGAATATTAAATGGCAGAATAACACTGGCATATTATTGGACAAATCATCTGGGGAATATTAAATGGCAGAATAACACTGGCATATTATTGGGCAAAATGGCTGGGGAATATTAAATGGCAATTAACACTGGCATATTGGGCAAATTAGCAGGGGCATATTAAATTGCAGATAACCTTGGAATATTATTGGGCAAATTTACTGAGTTATATTAAATTGCAGAATAACACTGGCATATTATGGGACAAATTGGCTGGGGAATATTAATGGCAAATAATATTGGAAATGTGTATGTAATGGGGTGATGGAGGCATGTAAATGTGGTGATGGGGCATGTCCTGGTGTGCAACGTGGGTTATGGGTCATGTCGTAGGTGTGCAACGTGGGTAGGGGGGGGGGGTGCCCAAATTTTGGGATATTGGGTGTCTAAATCCTGGCATGTTGAGGGGCATAATCCTGGCATATTGAGGGGAAAATCCTGGCATATTGAGGGGGCATCATCTTGGCATATTGAAGGGAAAATCCTGGCATATTGGGTGTCTAAATCCTGGCATATTGAGGGGCATAATCCTGGCATATTGAGGGGCATAATCCTGGCATATTGAGGGGCATAATCCTGGCATTTTGAGGGGCATAATCCTGGCATATTTAGGGGAAAATCCTGGCATATTGAGGGGGCATCATCTTGGCATATTGAGGAGAAAATCCTGGCATATTGGGTGTCTAAATCCTGGCATATTGAGGGGCATAATCCTGGCATACTGAGGGGCATAATCCTGGCATTTTGTAAGGGAAAATTCTAGCATATTAAATGGCAAATCCTGGCATATTGTGGGGGAAAATCCTGGCAATATTCGTTATAAAACAAGGAAAAGATGGCCGTGGATGGGGAGGCGATTCGATGGTGCAATGGGCCACTTGACTGGATTTGCCCCCCAGGCCTAAGGCTGCCAGCCCTCCCCTGGATAGGTATAAGGCTATCCTAGATATAAGATAAGGCCAGGGACTAATGAAAGTATTACTTTACTGAGAGGGTAGTGGATGCATGGAATAGTCTTCCAGTAGAAGTGGTAGAGGTTAATACAGTGAAAGACTTTAAGCATGCGTGGGATAGGTATAAGGCTATCCTAGATATAAGATAAGGCCAGGGACTAATGAAAGTATTAATTTACTGAGAGGGTAGTGGATGCATGGAATAGTCTTCCAGTAGAAGTGGTAGAGGTTAATACAGTGAAGGAGTTTAAGCATGCATGGGATAGGTATAAGACTATCCTAGATATAAGATAAGGTCAGGGACTAATGAAAGTATTACTTTACTGAGAGGGTAGTGGATGTATGGAATAGTCTTCCAGTAGAAGTGGTAGAGGTTAATACAGTGAAGGAGTTTAAGCATGCGTGGGATAGGTATAAGGCTATCCTATATATAAGATAAGACCAGGGACTAATGAAAGTATTACTTTACTGAGAGGGTAGTGGATGCATGGAATAGTCTTCCAGTAGAAGTGGTAGAGGTTAATACAGTGAAGGAGTTTAAGCATGCATGGGATAGGTATAAGGCTATCCTAGATATAAGATAAGGCCAGGGACTAATGAAAGTATTACTTCGCTGAGAGGGTAGTGTATGCATGGTATAGTCTTCCAGTAGAAGTGGTAGAGGTCAATACAGTGAAGGAGTTTAAGCATGTGTGGGATAGGTATAAGGCTATCCTAGATATAAGATAAGGTCAGGGACTAATGAAAGTATTACTTTACTGAGAGGGTAGTGGATGTATGGAATAGTCTTCCAGTAGAAGTGGTAGAGGTTAATACAGTGAAGGAGTTTAAGCATGCATGGGATAGGTATAAGACTATCCTAGATATAAGATAAAGTCAGGGACTAATGAAAGTATTACTTTACTGAGAGGGTAGTGGATGTATGGAATAGTCTTCCAGTAGAAGTGGTAGAGGTTAATACAGTGAAGGAGTTTAAGCATGCATGGGATAGGTATAAGACTATCCTAGATATAAGATAAGGCCAGGGACTAATGAAAGTATTACTTTACTGAGAGGATAGTGGATGCATGGGATAATCTTCCAGCAGAAGTGGTAGAGGTTAATACAGTGAAGGAGTTTAAGCATGCGTGGGATAGGTATAAGACTATCCTAGATATAGGATAAGGTCAGGGACTAATGAAAGTATTACTTTACTGAGAGGGTAGTGGATGCATGGAATAGTCTTCCAGTAGAAGTGGTAGAGGTTAATACAGTGAAGGAGTTTAAGCATGCATGGGATAGGTATAAGGCTATCCTAGATATAAGATAAGGCCAGGGACTAATGAAAGTATTACTTTACTGAGAGGGTAGTGGATGCATGGAATAGCCTTCCAGTAGAAGTGGTAGAGGTTAATACAGTGAAGGAGTTTAAGCATGCATGGGATAGGTATAAGGCTATCCTAGATATAAGATAAGGCCAGGGGCTAATGAAAGTATTTATTTACTGAGAGGGTAGTGGATGCATGGAATAGTCTTCCAGTAGAAGTGGTAGAGGTTAATACAGTGAAGGAGTTTAAGCATGCATGGGATAGGTATAAGACTATCCTAGATATAAGATAAGGACAGGGACTAATGAAAGTATTACTTTACTGAGAGGGTAGTGGATGTATGGAATAGTCTTCCAGTAGAAGTGGTAGAGGTTAATACAGTGAAGGAGTTTAAGCATGCATGGGATAGGTATAAGGCTATCCTAGATATAAGATAAGGCCAGGGACTAATGAAAGTATTACATTACAGAGAGGGTAGTGGATGTATGGAATAGCCTTCCAGCAGAAGTGGTAGAGGTTAATACAGTGAAGGAGTTTAAGCATGCATGGGATAGGTATAAGGCTATCCTAGATATAAGATAAGGCCAGGGACTAATGAAAGTATTACATTACAGAGAGGGTAGTGGATGTATGGAATAGCCTTCCAGCAGAAGTGGTAGAGGTTAATACAGTGAAGGAGTTTAAGCATGCATGGGATAGGTATAAGGCTATCCTAGATATAAGACAAGGCCAGGGACTAATGATAGTATTACTTTACTGAGAGGGTAGTGGATGCATGGAATAGCCTTCCAGTAGAAGTGGTAGAGGTTAATACAGTGAAAGAGTTTAAGCATGCATGGGATAGGTATAAGGCTATCCTAGATATAAGATAAGGCCAGGGGCTAATGAAAGTATTTATTTACTGAGAGGGTAGTGGATGCATGGAATAGTCTTCCAGTAGAAGTGGTAGAGGTTAATACAGTGAAGGAGTTTAAGCATGCATGGGATAGGTATAAGGCTATCCTAGATATAAGATAAGGCCAGGGGCTAATGAAAGTATTTATTTACTGAGAGGGTAGTGGATGCATGGAATAGTCTTCCAGTAGAAGTGGTAGAGGTTAATACAGTGAAGGAGTTTAAGCATGCATGGGATAGGTATAAGACTATCCTAGATATAAGATAAGGACAGGTACTAATGAAAGTATTACTTTACTGAGAGGGTAGTGGATGTATGGAATAGTCTTCCAGTGGAAGTGGTAGAGGTTAATACAGTGAAGGAGTTTAAGCATGCGTGGGATAGGTATAAGGCTATCCTAGATATAAGATAAGGCCAGGGACTAATGAAAGTATTACTTTACTGAGAGGGTAGTGGATGTATGGAATAGTCTTCCAGTAGAAGTGGTAGAGGTTAATACAGTGAAGGAGTTTAAGCATGCATGGGATAGGTATAAGGCTATCCTAGATATAAGACAAGGCCAGGGACTAATGATAGTATTACTTTACTGAGAGGGTAGTGGATGTATGGAATAGTCTTCCAGTGGAAGTGGTAGAGGTTAATACAGTGAAGGAGTTTAAGCATGCGTGGGATAGGTATAAGGCTATCCTAGATATAAGATAAGGCCAGGGACTAATGAAAGTATTACTTTACTGAGAGGGTAGTGGATGTATGGAATAGTCTTCCAGTAGAAGTGGTAGAGGTTAATACAGTGAAGGAGTTTAAGCATGCATGGGATAGGTATAAGGCTATCCTAGATATAAGATAAGGCCAGGGACTAATGAAAGTATTACATTACAGAGAGGGTAGTGGATGTATGGAATAGCCTTCCAGCAGAAGTGGTAGAGGTTAATACAGTGAAGGAGTTTAAGCATGCATGGGATAGGTATAAGGCTATCCTAGATATAAGACAAGGCCAGGGACTAATGATAGTATTACTTTACCGAGAGGGTAGTGGATGTATGGAATAGTCTTCCAGTAGAGGTGGTAGAGGTTAATACAGTTAAGGAGTTTAAGCATGCGTGGGATAGGTATAAGGCTATCCTAGATATAAGATAAGGCCAGGGACTAATGAAAGTATTACTTTACTGAGAGGGTAGTGGATTCATGGAATATTCTTCCAGTAGAAGTGGTAGAGGTTAATACAGTGAAGGAGTTTAAGCATGCATGGGATAGGTATAAGGCTATCCTAGATATAAGATAAGGCCAAGAACTAATGAAAGTATTACTTTACTGAGAGGGTAGTGGATGTATGGAATAGTCTTACAGTAGAAGTGGTAGAGGTTAATACAGTGAAGGAGTTTAAGCATGCATGGGATAGGTATAAGGCTATCCTAGATATAAGATAAGGCCAGGGACTAATGAAAGTATTACATTACTGAGAGGGTAGTGGATGTATGGAATAGTCTTCCAGTAGAAGTGGTAGAAGTTAATACAGTGAAGGAGTTTAAGCATGCATGGGATAGGCACAAGGCTATCCTAGATATAAGATAAGGCCCGGGACTAATGAAAGTATTACTTTACTGAGAGGGTAGTGGATGTATGGAATAGTCTTCCAGTAGAAGTGGTAGAGGATAATACAGTGAAGGAGTTTAAGCATGCATGGGATAGGTATAAGGCTATCCTAGATATAAGAAAAGGCCAGGGACTAATGAAAGTATTACTTTACTGAGAGGGTAGTGGATGCATGGAATAGTCTTCCAGTAGAAGTGGTAGAGGTTAATACAGTGAAGGAGTTTAAGCATGCATGGGATAGGTATAAGGCTATCCTAGATATAAGATAAGGCCAGGGACTAATGAAAGTATTACTTTACTGAGAGGGTAGTGGATGCATGGAATAGTCTTCCAGTAGAAGTGGTAGAGGTTAATACAGTGAAGGAGTTTAAGCATGCTTGGAATAGGTATAGGGCTATCCTAGATATAAGATAAGGCCAGGGACTAATGAAAGTATTACATTACTGAGAGGGTAGTGGATGTATGGAATAGCCTTCCAGTAGAAGTGGTAGAGGTTAATACAGTGAAGGAGTTTAAGCATGTGTGGGATAGGTATAAGGCTATCCTAGATATAAGATAAGGCCAGGGACTAATGAAAGGATTACTTTACTGAGAGGGTAGTGGATGTATGGAATAGTCTTCCAGTAGAAGTGGTAGAGGTTAATACAGTGAATGAGTTTAAGCATGCATGGGATAGGTATAAGGCTATCCTAGATATAAGATAAGGCCAGGGACTAATGAAAGTATTACATTACTCAGAGGGTAGTGGATGCATGGAATAGTCTTCCAGCTGAAGTGGTAGAGGTTAATACAGTGAAGGAGTTTAAGCATGCGTGGGATAGGTATAAGGCTATCCTAGATATAAGATAAGGAACTGGGGACTAATGAAAATATTACTTTACAGAGATGGTAGTGGATGCATGGAATAGTCTTCCAGTAGAAGTGGTAGAGGTCAATGCAGTGAAGGAGTTTAAGCATGCATGGGATAGGTATAAGGCTATCCTAGATATAAGATAAGGCCAGGGACTAATGAAAGGATTACTTTACTGAGAGGGTAGTGGATGTATGGAATAGTCTTCCAGTAGAAGTGGTAGATGTTAATACAGTGAAGGAGTTTAAGCATGCGTGGGATAGGCATAAGGCTATCCTAGATAAAAAGATAAGGCCAGGGACTAATGAAAGGATTACATTACTGAGAGGGTAGAGGATGTATGGAATAGTCTTCCAGTAGAAGTGGTAGAGGTTAATACAGTGAAGGAGTTTAAGCATGCATGGGATAGGTATAAGGCTATCCTAGATATAAGACAAGGCCAGGGACTAATGATAGTATTACTTTACCAAGAGGGTAGTGGATGTATGGAATAGTCTTCCAGTAGAGGTGGTAGAGGTTAATACAGTTAAGGAGTTTCAGCATGCGTGGGATAGGTATAAGGCTATCCTAGATATAAGATAAGGCCAGGGACTAATGAAAGTATTACTTTACTAAGAGGGTAGTGGATGCATGGTATAGTCTTCCAGTAGAAGTGGTAGAGATTAATACAGTGAAGGAGTTTAAGCATGCGTGGGATAGGTATAAGGCTATCCTAGATATAAGATAAGGCCAGGAACTAATGAAAGTATTACTTTACTGAGAGGGTAGTGGATGTATGGAATAGTCTTCCCATAGAAGTGGTAGAGGTTATATAGTGAAGGAGTTTAAGCATGCGTGGGATAGGTATAAGGCTATCCTAGATATAAGATAAGGCCAGGAACTAATGAAAGTATTACTTTACTGAGAGGGTAGTGGATGTATGGAATAGTCTTACAGTAGAAGTGGTAGAGGTTAATACAGTGAAGGAGTTTAAGCATGCATGGGATAGGTATAAGGCTATCCTAGATATAAGATAAGGCCAGGGACTAATGAAAGTATTACATTACTGAGAGGGTAGTGGATGTATGGAATAGTCTTCCAGTAGAAGTGGTAGAAGTTAATACAGTGAAGGAGTTTAAGCATGCATGGGATGGCCACAAGGCTATCCTAGATATAAGATAAGGCCAGGGACTAATGAAAGTATTACTTTACTGAGAGGGTAGTGGATGTATGGAATAGTCTTCCAGTAGAAGTGGTAGAGGTTAATACAGTGAAGGAGTTTAAGCATGCATGGGATAGGTATAAGGCTATCCTAGATATAAGATAAGGTCAGGGACTTATGAAAGTATTACTTTACTGAGAGGGTAGTGGGTGTATGGAATAGTCTTCCAGTAGAAGTGGTAGAGGTTAATACAGTGAATGAGTTTAAGCATGCATGGGATAGGTATAAGGCTATCCTAGATATAAGATAAGGCCAGGGACTAATGAAAGTATTACATTACTCAGAGGGTAGTGGATGCATGGAATAGTCTTCCAGCTGAAGTGGTAGAGGTTAATACAGTGAAGGAGTTTAAGCATGCATGGGATAGGTATAAGGCTATCCTAGATATAAGATAAGGAACTGGGGACTAATGAAAATATTACTTTACTGAGAGGGTAGTGGATGCATGGAATAGTCTTCCAGTAGAAGTGGTAGAGGTTAATACAGTGAAGGAGTTTAAGCATGCATGGGATAGGTATAAGGCTATCCTAGATATAAGATAAGGTCAGGGACTAATGAAAGGATTACTTTACTGAGAGGGTAGTGGATGTATGGAATAGTCTTCCAGTAGAAGTGGTAGATGTTAATACAGTGAAGGAGTTTAAGCATGCGTGGAATAGGCATAAGGCTATCCTAGATATAAGATAAGGCCAGGGACTAATGAAAGGATTACATTACTGAGAGGGTAGTGGATGTATGGAATAGTCTTCCAGTAGAAGTGGTAGAGGTTAATACAGTGAAGGAGTTTAAGCATGCATGGGATAGGTATAAGGCTATCCTAGATATAAGATAAGGTCAGGGACTAATGAAAGTATTACTTTACTGAGAGGGTAGTGGATACATGGTATAGTCTTCCAGTAGAAGTGGTAGAGGTTAATGCAGTGAAGGAGTTTAAGCATGCATGGGATAGGTATAAGGCTATCCTAGATATAAGATAAGGTCAGGGACTTATGAAAGTATTACTTTACTGAGAGGGTAGTGGGTGTATGGAACAGTCTTCCAGTAGAAGTGGTAGAGGTTAATACAGTGAATGAGTTTAAGCATGCATGGGATAGGTATAAGGCTATCCTAGATATAAGATAAGGCCAGGGACTAATGAAAGTATTACATTACTCAGAGGGTAGTGGATGCATGGAATAGTCTTCCAGCTGAAGTGGTAGAGGTTAATACAGTGAAGGAGTTTAAGCATGCATGGGATAGGTATAAGGCTATCCTAGATATAAGATAAGGAACTGGGGACTAATGAAAATATTACTTTACTGAGAGGGTAGTGGATGCATGGAATAGTCTTCCAGTAGAAGTGGTAGAGGTCAATGCAGTGAAGGAGTTTAAGCATGCATGGGATAGGTATAAGGCTATCCTAGATATAAGATAAGGCCAGGGACTAATGAAAGGATTACTTTACTGAGAGGGTAGTGGATGTATGGAATAGTCTTCCAGTAGAAGTGGTAGATGTTAATACAGTGAAGGAGTTTAAGCATGCGTGGAATAGGCATAAGGCTATCCTAGATATAAGATAAGGCCAGGGACTAATGAAAGGATTACATTACTGAGAGGGTAGTGGATGTATGGAATAGTCTTCCAGTAGAAGTGGTAGAGGTTAATACAGTGAAGGAGTTTAAGCATGCATGGGATAGGTATAAGGCTATCCTAGATATAAGATAAGGTCAGGGACTAATGAAAGTATTACTTTACTGAGAGGGTAGTGGATACATGGTATAGTCTTCCAGTAGAAGTGGTAGAGGTTAATGCAGTGAAGGAGTTTAAGCATGCGTGGGATAGGTATAAGGCTATCCTAGATATAAGATAAGGTCAGGGACTAATGAAAGTATTACTTTACTGAGAGGGTAGTGGATGTATGGAATAGTCTTCCAGTAGAAGTGGTAGAGGTTAATACAGTGAAGGAGTTTAACCATGCATGGGATAGGTATAAGGCTATCCTAGATATAAGATAAGGTCAGGGACTAATGAAAGTATTACTTTACTGAGAGGGTAGTGGATACATGGTATAGTCTTCCAGTAGAAGTGGTAGAGGTTAATGCAGTGAAGGAGTTTAAGCATGCGTGGGATAGGTATAAGGCTATCCTAGATATAAGATAAGGTCAGGGACTAATGAAAGTATTACTTTACTGAGAGGGTAGTGGATGTATGCAATAGTCTTCCAGTAGAAGTAGTAGAGGTTAATACAGTGAAGGAGTTTAAGCATGCATGGGATAGGTATGAGGCTATCCTAGATATAAGATAAGGTCAGGGACTTATGAAAGTATTACTTTACTGAGAGGGTAGTGGATGCATGGAATAGTCTTCCAGTAGAAGTGGTAGAGGTTAATACAGTGAAGGAGTTTAACCATGCATGGGATAGGTATAAGGCTATCCTAGATATAAGATAAGGCCAGGGACTAATGAAAGTATTGCTGTACTGAGAGGGTAGTGGATGCATGGAATAGTCTTCCAGTAGAAGTGGTAGAGGTTAATACAGTGAAGGAGTTTAAGCATGCATGGGATAGGTATAAGGCTATCCTAGATATAAGATAAGGCCAGGGATTAATGAAAGTATTACTGTACTGAGAGGGTAGTGGATGCATGGAATAGTCTTCCAGTAGAAGTGGTAGAGGTTAATACAGTGAAGGAGTTTAAGCATGTGTGGGATAGGTATAAGGCTATCCTAGATATAAGATAAGGCCAGGGACTAATGAAAGTATTACTTTACTGAGAGGGTATTGGATGTATGGAATAGTCTTCCAGTAGAAGTGGTAGAGGTAAATACAGTGAAGGAGTTTAAGCATGCGTGGGATAGGTATAAGGCTATCCTAGATATAAGATAAGGTCAGGGACTTATGAAAGTATTACTTTACTGAGAGGGTAGTGGGTGTATGGAATAGTCTTCCAGTAGAAGTGGTAGAGGTTAATACAGTGAAGGAGTTTAAGCATGCATGGGATAGGTATAAGGCTATCCTAGATATAAGATAAGGCCAGGGACTAATGAAAGTATTACATTACTGAGAGGGTAGTGGATGTATGGAATAGTCTTCCAGTAGAAGTGGTAGAGGTTAATACAGTGAAGGAGTTTAAGCATGCGTGAGATAGGTATAAGGCTATCCTAGATATAAGATAAGGCCAGGGACTAATGAAAGTATTGCTGTACTGAGAGGGTAGTGGATGCATGGAATAGTCTTCCAGTAGAAGTGGTAGAGGTTAATACAGTGAAGGAGTTTAAGCATGCATGGGATAGGTATAAGGCTATCCTAGTTATAAGATAAGGCCAGGGATTAATGAAAGTATTACTGTACTGAGAGGGTAGTGGATGCATGGAATAGTCTTCCAGTAGAAGTGGTAGAGGTTAATACAGTGAAGGAGTTTAAGCATGTGTGGGATAGGTATAAGGCTATCCTAGATATAAGATAAGGCCAGGGACTAATGAAAGTATTACTTTACTGAGAGGGTATTGGATGTATGGAATAGTCTTCCAGTAGAAGTGGTAGAGGTAAATACAGTGAAGGAGTTTAAGCATGCGTGGGATAGGTATAAGGCTATCCTAGATATAAGATAAGGTCAGGGACTTATGAAAGTATTACTTTACTGAGAGGGTAGTGGGTGTATGGAATAGTCTTCCAGTAGAAGTGGTAGAGGTTAATACAGTGAAGGAGTTTAAGCATGCATGGGATAGGTATAAGGCTATCCTAGATATAAGATAAGGCCAGGGACTAATGAAAGTATTACATTACTGAGAGGGTAGTGGATGTATGGAATAGTCTTCCAGTAGAAGTGGTAGAGGTTAATACAGTGAAGGAGTTTAAGCATGCGTGAGATAGGTATAAGGCTATCCTAGATATAAGATAAGGCCAGGGACTAATGAAAGTATTGCTGTACTGAGAGGGTAGTGGATGCATGGAATAGTCTTCCAGTAGAAGTGGTAGAGGTTAATACAGTGAAGGAGTTTAAGCATGCATGGGATAGGTATAAGGCTATCCTAGATATAAGATAAGGCCAGGGATTAATGAAAGTATTACTGTACTGAGAGGGTAGTGGATGCATGGAATAGTCTTCCAGTAGAAGTGGTAGAGGTTAATACAGTGAAGGAGTTTAAGCATGTGTGGGATAGGTATAAGGCTATCCTAGATATAAGATACGGCCAGGGACTAATGAAAGTATTACTTTACTGAGAGGGTAGTGGATGTATGGAATAGTCTTCCAGTAGAAGTGGTAGAGGTAAATACAGTGAAGGAGTTTAAGCATGCATGGGATAGGTATAAGGCTATCCTAGATATAAGATAAGGCCAGGGACTAATGAAAGTATTACATTACTGAGAGGGTAGTGGATGTATGGAATAGTCTTCCAGTAGAAGTGGTAGAGGTTAATACAGTGAAGGAGTTTAAGCATGCGTGAGATAGGTATAAGGCTATCCTAGATATAAGATAAGGCCAGGGACTAATGAAAGTATTACATTACAGAGAGGGTAGTGGATGTATGGAATAGCCTTCCAGCAGAAGTGGTAGAGGTTAATACAGTGAAGGAGTTTAAGCATGCATGGGATAGGTATAAGGCTATCCTAGATATAAGATAAGGCCAGGGACTAATGAAAGTATTACATTACAGAGAGGGTAGTGGATGTATGGAATAGCCTTCCAGCAGAGGTGGTAGAGGTTAATACAGTGAAGGAGTTTAAGCATGCATGGGATAGGTATAAGGCTATCCTAGATATAAGACAAGGCCAGGGACTAATGATAGTATTACTTTACCGAGAGGGTAGTGGATGTATGGAATAGTCTTCCAGTAGAGGTGGTAGAGGTTAATACAGTTAAGGAGTTTAAGCATGCGTGGGATAGGTATAAGGCTATCCTAGATATAAGATAAGGCCAGGGACTAATGAAAGTATTACTTTACTAAGAGGGTAGTGGATGCATGGTATAGTCTTCCAGTAGAAGTGGTAGAGATTAATACAGTGAAGGAGTTTAAGCATGCGTGGGATAGGTATAAGGCTATCCTAGATATAAGATAAGGCCAGGAACTAATGAAAGTATTACTTTACTGAGAGGGTAGTGGATGTATGGAATAGTCTTCCCATAGAAGTGGTAGAGGTTATATAGTGAAGGAGTTTAAGCATGCGTGGGATAGGTATAAGGCTATCCTAGATATAAGATAAGGCCAGGAACTAATGAAAGTATTACTTTACTGAGAGGGTAGTGGATGTATGGAATAGTCTTACAGTAGAAGTGGTAGACGTTAATACAGTGAAGGAGTTTAAGCATGCATTGGATAGGTATAAGGCTATCCTAGATATAAGATAAGGCCAGGGACTAATGAAAGTATTACATTACTGAGAGGGTAGTGGATGTATGGAATAGTCTTCCAGTAGAAGTGGTAGAAGTTAATACAGTGAAGGAGTTTAAGCATGCATGGGATAGGCACAAGGCTATCCTAGATATAAGATAAGGCCAGGGACTAATGAAAGTATTACTTTACTGAGAGGGTAGTGGATGTATGGAATAGTCTTCCAGTAGAAGTGGTAGAGGTTAATACAGTGAAGGAGTTTAAGCATGCATGGGATAGGTATAAGGCTATCCTAGATATAAGATAAGACCAGGGACTAATGAAAGTATTACTTTACTGAGAGGGTAGTGGATGCATGGAATAGTCTTCCAGCAGAAGTGGTAGAGGTTAATACAGTGAAGGAGTTTAAGCATGCATGGGATAGGTATAAGGCTATCCTAGATATAAGATAAGGCCAGGGACTATTGAAAGTATTACTTTACTGAGAGGGTAGTGGATGTATGGAATAGTCTTCCAGTAGAAGTGGTAGAGGTTATACAGTGAAGGAGTTTAGGCATGCGTGGGATAGGTATAAGGCTATCCTAGATTTAAGATAAGGCCAGACTAATGAAAGTATTACTTTACTGAGAGGGTAGTGGATGTATGGAATTGTCTTCCAGTAGAAGTGGTAGAGGTTAATACATTGAAGGAGTTTAAGCATGGTTGGGTATGCGTGGGTATAAGGCTATCCTAGATATACGATACGGCCCGGAATTAAAAATTATGCAGAAAATTGGGCAGACTAGATGGGATGAATGGTTCTTATCTGACAACACATTCTGTGTTTCTATCCTCATTTAAGTGTCTGATTCCTAGCATGAATTACAATACCCTGTTTGATTCTGAAAGTGACACAGACGGATATCCATTGGTTTCTATAGCTGGATCTGGTCTTTAACTCACATTGAAAAGCATAATATTCAAATAAAACCTTTCTAGCAGTGGATAGAACCAGGACTAGATTTGTAAACACAAATTAAGAAAAAACCAAAACAAAGCCTTATAGAATACTTTCTGCAGAATGATGAGCACAATGTAATAGGAAGATTTTCCTGTCATTCAATGTATAGTATCAGAGTTTTACAAGTGTGTGACAGAAGTGGTAAACTAGAGGACATAACAATTCATGGTTTTTTCCTTTTTTATAGCTTTTTTTTTTAATGAAACTGGCAAATTCAAAGAGTTCAGGAGACGAAAAAATTGTTACAATTGTCTGAAATAAACTGTACTTTATTCTAGCAACAAACATGAACCAAATAATGCTTAATACATTGTAACTTCCAATCTGTAAAAGATGCTCACAGCACATTATTTCCCAAAACAATTTATTTTTCAAAAAAATAAAAAGGTTTTTTTTTTTTCCCCCCATGGCTTCAAAATAACCAGGAATTTTACATCTCTGACCAGGAATGAATTACACAAAAAAACAGTGTTAACCCTCATTATGTTGTTATTCCCCATTACACCCCCCGCCCCCCCCCCCCCCCCCCAGCTATAGTTTTTGATCCAGTTGTACATCTAGTAATTCTCACGTCTGACCACTAGGAGTCAGTCCAAGTTCTTTAGAGCTGTCGACAGAACTAACAAGTACTCGACTCAGAACCATTGCGAACACTGCTGCAATATAACAACCAAACTAATGTAAAACACAAGAAACAGCATCCTCAGCTTTTTTTTTTATTTAAGGCTCAACTCAATAAAGAGAGAACTGCAGGGAATGGAGATGGGAATTAGAAAAGTAGCCGATTTGGAAAAAGTCTCCAATGCAGCTGAAGTTTCTCTAAACTTGTCCAACCTCCAAAGTCAAATTTTAGTCCTGAGTTTTTTTTTTTCTTCTGATAATTAACTTACATTCACTTGGATTTCGTCTACTTGGCACAGAAAGATGGACATTACAGGATAACTGTTGGCAAAAAAGGAAGTTCTGTTTAACGGAAAGATTTCATTAAGTGTTGTCCTTTTAAATAAATAAAAAAAAAACTTTATGAAAGAATACAAATAAAGGACCTCTATTGAGCCTGTGTAGCTCTATCGTGGGCAGACATGTTCAGAATTTAGGGTCAGATAAAAGAAGATCTGACCCATCTCACCCAAGATTCTAAAAACATGTCTGCCTCCTTCTGGAACTGCATGAAACAAAAAGGGCTCAATAAGTTACTTCAGTAGTGTATCTTCCACAAGGCACTCGCCTAGGGCGGCACTTTGCCAGAGGGTGTTAAAGCACACTTCTGGTGCTTCAGACATTTTCGCTCCCTCCCCCACCGTTCAGCACGCTTTAGCTCCTTCCAATTAATTGGGGTGATGGGGGCATGTAATGGGTGATGCGGCATTTAGTGTTTATGTAATGTGGGTGATGTGGGCATGTAATGGGGTGATTGGGCATTTAATGTGGGTGCAATGTGGGTGATGGGGCATGTAATGGGGTGATGGGGCATGTAATGTGGTGATGCAGCATTTAGTGTTTATGTAATGTGGGTGAGGGTGGCATGTAATGGGGTGATCAGGCATTTAATGTGTGTGTAATGTGGGTGATGGGGCATGTAATGGGGTGATCGGGCATTTAATGTGTGTGTAATGTGGGTGATGGGGCATGTAATGTGGTGTTGGGGCATTTATTGTGTATGCAATGTGGGTGATGGGGCATGTAATGGGGTGATGGGGCATGTCGTGGGTGTGCAACGTGGCTGGGGGGGGGGAGGTGCCCGAATTTTGTCTGCCTAGGGAAGCGCAAAACCAAGATCCACCACTGAGTTTCTATATGTGTATTATTACAATAAAGCATTTGTATTAGAATGACTACATTCGATGCAATCTTTCAGATAAACATAAATTCATATTTTGCCAACAGTTGTCCTTTAAGCCAGGCATGTTAGACATGCTACATGCAGCCTCTACTAAATCCACATTAGGTATTCCATGTTAGGTATGCCATGTACAGCTACAGTTGTACATGAAGATTGCTATAGGAATAGGGTTATATATATATCATCCATCACACATTTGTGGAATTCTCAACCTCCTGGTTTGGAAACTAAACCAAAATGTAATACTGAACTATGTCAGACGCCTCCTGAAGCTGTTATCTGAAACCTTCAGAATGATCAGCCTGACAAGATGTGGGCTCCCCGGCTGGCACTGGGTGACTCTATGTGAAGAAGAGTCCTCTGCTCGCCCTCATGATCTGTGGCATGAACCCCCGGCTCCGGTATCATAATTCGGTATCCTGGAGGGTCTCTGCCAGTCTAACTCTGAACATGTCTGCAAATCGCTGGGGAAGAAGCCTCCAGTTAGAGATGAACATCCAGATGAATACCTCCCAGCAAGAAATATCCTGTGCAAGGTCTAAAGGTAAAACATGCGAGCATTGAATGCCTTCTGCAAGACACAGGTTGGAACAAACCTGGGGAACCATGAGTTATCTGAGGCTACCAAAGATCGGCTGGAATGAGACCAGGGTCAGTTGGAGTTAAGGGAAAATGGAACTTGTGACTGCCACAGAGGCTATCAAAAAAAACAAACGATGGTCAGACCTGTGTTTTCTTTGAATGGTTAATGCTGCTTGTTTGAGAAACATAACAGGTAATCCCTGGCACCTACCCAGTTTATGACCCCTCCATCCCAACAGACTTGCAGTAGGCACAGACTGACCACAAGGGGTCAGTACACATAGAAAAGGGAGTGCAAACGTATCTGCTCCGATGAACAGCATTCTTCTCTCTGCCCCTGTCACCGGGTTCATTGACTGAGCTCAAGAAAGTTGAGGAGGCTGGCAGGTAAGAGGTATTTTTTATGGGAAACACAGGCAGATTCAGTTCCGCTCTTCTTACACCAATAACGATAATGATAATAATTTTTGTTTACTGCACTTTCGACTCTACTGAGAGAAGCTGCCAAGTGAGGCTCAAAGGATAACAGTCAGTACATGTCAGGGGGCAGACATAATGTTTAGAATCTTTGCTCCAGATAGCTCTATCAGGGTGCAGGCATATTGTTTAGAATCTTTGCTCCAGATAGCACTATCAGGGGGCAGACATATTGTTTAGAATCTTTGCTCTGTATAGCTCTATCAGGGGGCGGACATGTTGTTTAGAATCTTTGCTCTGTATAGCTCGATCAGGGGGTGGACATGTTGTTTAGAATCTTTGCTCTGCATAGCTCTATCAGGGAGCGGACATGTTGTTTATAATCTTTGCTCTGTATAGCTCTATCAGGGGGTGGACATGTTGTTTAGAATTTTTGCTCTGTTTAGCTCTATCAGGGGGCGGACATGTTGTTTAGAATCTTTGCTCTGTATTGATTTATCAGGGGCGGACATGTTGTTCAGAATCTTTGCTCTGTATAGCTCTATCAGGGGGTGGACATGTTGTTTATAATTTTTGCTCTGTATAGGTCTATCAGGGGGCAGATGTTGTTTAGAGTCTTGGGTCAGATCTCCTTCATCCAACACAAGACTCTAAGCAGCATGTCCGCCCCATGATAGAGCTAACCGGAGCAAAGATTTCTATTTTTTTTTAAATTGTACATCTTTTTTAGAACTTTCCGGTGCACTAGTTGTGTTGAATTTAACTGCTGGTAAAGAGCCTAATTCCCTTATAGTCGGTAGTTTTTTCCTTATTTCCCATCCAAAAAAAAAAAAAAAAATTTTTTATTTATTTCAAGTCAACACAAATTTCTTTGTTACATTTTGTTTTCCAAATCAAACTTCACTTGGATTATTTATTTCATGAATCAGCCTGAAATCATAGTAATCAGCTTGAGTGCTCAGTTATCTTCCAATGATCCCGTGTGGAACGGGATCTGGGCCCCACATCTGATACCGATGTTAGCTATCTGGAGAAGAAAAAAAAACATGTGGTCCTTCAGTCATTAGAGTAACCTCAGCTTCAGCTAAATCATCTTGAAGTTCAATTTACATCTCCTAGTGGTATCTGGTCATTTGATCTGGTGGAACAGACTAAAAGACACAGGTCACAGTAGATTGCGTCCTGGATTGGCACAGGATTGGCAAAGGACTTCAGCCCTTTAAGACGTCATTGAGTTATAATCTCACAAAAAGTCCATTTTCCAAAAGACAGAGACTTGGAAAACAAAACCCTTCATACAATCAGTTGGATGACACCTGGTGAACAACAAACAAAACACAGAACCCGCATCCGAAACCTAGAGCGTAAAGGCACTTAGACACAGTATCAGAAAGAGTACGGGAGTGAAATGTGTTGGGGAACAGAACCGTTTCCAGTCAACGATGTCATTGGCTGGAATTTTGGTGACTATTTCCATTTAAGACAAAAATATAATGAGAGAAAAGAACTTTCAAATCACGGGAAAAAATCAGGAAGGGTACGAAAAAAAGTTGAATAATTTTCTTTGTTCTTTGTCAGAGGTCCACAGTTCACCGTTTAGTGAATGGGCCAGCTTGGGTGGGGTTTTTTTTTTAACCCCCTCAAGTACACTTATATTGCAAAGTTTATTTTTTTCAACATGCCAAGCGTTAGATTTTTGTATTTTTGTTCAATTTTGAGTTTTGTTAAGACAAAATCAGATTTTTACAGTGCGGGCCAAAACCTCTCCGCAGCCTCAAATACAGCCAGCGTCCCATAAAAAGGACTAGAATAACTGCCTAATTAATTACTGAAAGTGCCATGCGCCAAGCTTAATTTCTCGTGTCTAATTTTAAATACCCCTATTTAACCTCCTGAGACGAAGGAAAGCGCGTGCGAAAATATCAACGGTTTCAATAAAAAATATATCCTCTATTGATAGACGTATACAAATGTCACAGTCTGCGCAGATTCTGCCATACCCGATAGTGCATTGGAATGTTTGTGGATTGTCTCCATTCCCGGTAGACCTTGCAAGGATTTAGTTCTTTGCTCATGAAAAGAGACATTTGCAGGGAATTGAGAAGAGAATTTCCAACGTAAACGTAAATGTAGAGGCTAAAAAAAAATAAAAGAAGAATGATCTATACAATGTGTCAGCAGAATTGCAGCAAATGCATAGAATAAAAATAACAATGTTTTAAATGCGTGTCTCATGTGTATGACATCATCTTGTGGCTTGATGGGCAAATTATACATTTCCCATTGAAAATTAGCTCATTTGCATATCGAGCCATAATAAAACACTGTAATAAGTCTCCCGGATAATTATTGGATGTTAGGGCTTGACATAGTACTTGTAGACCATGATAAAGCTTAAGCATTTGGGGAAGCCAAGTTTTATATGGCCAATTTTAATGTTTAGGGTTTAATCCCTCTTTAAGAATGGCCAACTATAGGGTCTATTTAATAACGACAGAATTGCTGGGAATGGAGATGAGAATTTCAAAGTTTAGGCCAATGTAGCCAAATTTGAAAAATTCTCCAATGCAGCTGAACCAGAGAGTTTTTCCAACTTTGGCCCTAAGTTTGAAATTCCCATCTCAATTCCTTGGAATTAGTTACTAAGGTCTCCAAACTGTGGCCCTCCAGCTGTTGCAAGGACACAGTTTGGAGACCCAATGTCCTCTATCAACTGTGACACAGGCATATTTTTTTTTTACTGGACTACCCATGCCCCTCCTGGAGTTATAACATGCACCCCTAGGGGAGGTTGGGAAACACTGCTTCAAAAAGTCTACAGACTACTTCTATGGATTGTAAGACTTGTGGTTTAGCTCGATGATTAAATTCATTTTTAAGAGCTTTTGATCTTCTGGTTTTCTACATGCTATCATTCTAGAGTTTCAGGCTTGAACTCTACATTCTACATTGTTCATGCTGGACCCTGCGACGGACAGTTCCTTGATGTTCTAGGGAACCTTCACAAACCTTGCCACAGACACTGGGATGGATATTTTGTTTTTTCCTGTACTCTAATGAGAGTTAACCTCAAACTGCTGGGTTAACCCCTTAACGACAGATGACGTGCCAGGCACGTCACGGCAAATCGAGGACTTGCCGACAGCTGACGTGCCTGGCACGTCATGCACTAAACTGAGTAAAGAAAGCGACCAGCGGTCGCTTTCTTTACTCTAACGGTGTTGCTACAATGCCTCTAGGTAGAGGCATTGTGCAACACCCCCCAAAAGTGCAGGGGCGCGCTACGATCACTCCACGGAGTGATCGTAGCAGCCATTTAAAAATGGCTGCGCCGGCTGCACACATGTGCTTAGAAAGCGAACGATCGTTCGCTTTCTAAGCATCTCCGGTGTTGTTAAAGTGCCTCGCCAGCGAGGCACTTAACAACACCTTCAGCTGCCCCAGAGCCGATGGTGGTCGCTCTCCTGAGCGACCCCATCGGCTCAGTAGAAGGGAACGCTGCCTATACAGGCAGCGCTTCCCTTCTAATGGCAAGAGCATCGGAAGTGAAAGTATTTCACTTCCGATGCTCTAGGGGGAGCCAATCGATGCCGGCACAACAGATCTATGTGATCTGTGTGCAGGCATGTATGATAAGTGCTCTGATGAGCACTTATCATACTGTCAAAGGCAATATTAGCAAATATTGCCTTTGACAAGTATTGATCTGCCTCCCTCACCTTACTAGTTATAGTAAGGGAGAGAGACAGATCAGATAAAGTAAAAAAATAAAATAAAATAATAAAACAAATATTTAATAAAATTTTAAACACCAAGGGCTTTTATAAAAGCCATTTAACCCCTTCCCTGCCATTGATCGCTGTGTACGCAGTGATCATACACAGCAGCACATTTTTTGCTGTCTGTGCATTTTTTAGGGGTTAATTTTTTTTACTGTAATTCATTACAGTATAAAAAAAAGCTCTTTTAAGAGAGATTAACCCCTTTCTTGCTGTAGATCACTGCCTAAGCAGAGATCTGACGCAAATGCAGCAATCTTGCTGCAGAAGCATTTTTAATTTTTTTAAAACTTTTTTATTACACCCGTCACGTGTTAATTATACCCGCTAGGGGACTACGTTTAACGTAATTTTTTTTTTTAAATAAGAGCTATTAACCCCTTCCTTGCCGTATATCACTTCCTAAGCAGCACATATGGTCACTGCCTAAGCAGTGCATATGGTCACTGCCTAAGCAGCGCATATGGAGCAATCTAGTCGCAGAAGGATTTTTTTTTTGCTATCAGCATTTTTTTTGTCAGACTCGCTAGGGGTTAATTATACCCACTAGGGGATTACGTGTATTCCTTTTGAAGCTGTCTGAACACGTGTATAGCGATCAGTAACAGCCGATCAGTGGCAAAGGTGGTTTGGTGATTTCTCAGATGAGCATCACCATTCGTCTGGTTCGATCAATATTGGTAAATATTGTTCTGACCCATATGGATCTGCCTCCCTCTCCTCACTTGAGTTTTAGTGAGGGAAAGAGACAGATCTGTATAACATAATTTTTTAATTGTAATAAATTAAATAAAATGTTAAAAAAAATTGTGAGTCCCAAGGGCTTTTATAAAAGCCATACCCTTTGTATAGTGTAGTGTATTAACCCCTTCCCTGCCACTGATCACTGCACAGCAGAACCTTTTTTCTTGTCTGTGCATTTTTAGGGGTTAATTTTTTTGTACAGTACTACAAAGGCTCTTATAAGAGCTATTAACCCCTTCCTTGCTCTACATGTTCAAATTCCAAGTTTGAAAATCAAAAAGCGCACCTCTCAAATGTAGCCTTTCAACACCCAACAAAGCTGACAAAGCTATGCATGGGTGGTATCCCTGTGCTCGGGAGATGTTGCTGAACATATATTGTGGTATTGTTTGTCAGTGACACATACCGAAATATGTGAATTTGTGTCTAAAGTACAATGTATGTGGGAAAAAATACACAATAAAATGACTACCACAAACTTTGACAAAGGCTGGTGGTAGAATTGGTGCATGGAAAGTGTTAAAATAACACCATTTAAAATAGCCTAGGGTGTCTACTTTTACAAAATATATACTTTTTGGGGTAAAATACACTGTCCTACTTTAAAAAAAAGTCCCAAATGAAAGATGGGCTCAGGCTGGCTACACGTCAATATTCCAAGTTGAAAATGCGCACCTTCACAATGTGGCCCTTTTAGCCCCCAAACAACCCAACAAACCTATGCATGGGTGGTATCCCTGTACTCAAGAGATGTTGCTGAACACTTATTGGGGTGTTATTTGGCAGTGACACATACCAAAATCTGTAAATTCATGTCTGAAGTACAAGGTTTGTGAAAAAAAAACACAAAAAAATGACTACCACAAACTTTGACAAAGGCTGGTGGTAGAATTAGTGCATGGAAAGTGTAAAAATACCACCATTTGAGATAGCCTAGGGTGTCTACTTTTAAAAAATATATGGGTTGATGGGGTAAAATACACTGGCTGGTTTCAAATATGTCCCAAATGGGACATGGGTGCAGGCTGTCTGCATGTCAAAATTTCAAATTGGAAAACCAAAAACTTCACCTCCCAAATTTGGCCTTTTACCCCCCAAACAATCCAACAAACCTATGCATGGGGGGTATCCCTGTACTCAAGAGATGTTTCTGAACACTTATTGGGGTGTTATTTGGCAGTGACACATACCAAAATCTGTAAATTTATGTCTGAAGTACAAGGTTTGTGAAAAAAAAACACAAAAAAATTACTACCACAAACTTTGACAAAGGCTGGTGGTAGAAATAGTGCATGGAAAGTGTTAAAATACCACCATTTGAGATAGCCTAGGGTGTCTACTTTTAAAAAATATATGGGTTGATGGGGTAAAATACACTGGCTGGTTTCAAATATGTCCCAAATGGGACATGGGTGCAGGCTGTCTGCATGTAAAAATTTCAAGTTGGAAAACAAAAAACTGCACCTCACAAATTTGGCATTTTAGCCCACAAACAACCCAACAAACCTATGCATGGGTGGTATCCCTGTACTCAGGAGAAATAGTAGAATCTATTTAGCATGTTTTTTCGTTCGCTATTGTCGATGAGGAGAAGTTGTTTCAAATAAAAACAAAGAAATTTGTGTATTTTTTTTTTTTTTACCATATTTTATTTTTTTTTTTTAATAATATGATAAGATATGATCAAAAATATGGCATCCATAGAAAGCCCTTCTTGTCCCGATAAAACCAATATATAATATGTGTGGGTAGAGCAAATGACGAAGAAGAAAATTACTGCTAAACACAAACAGCACAGAAATGTTAAAATAGCCATTGTCCAGAAAGGACAAAAATGTTTCAAAGGCTCTGTCCTTAAGGGGTTAATACTTGATAGGAGCCGATAAACCCCGCTAACAATAACATTTTAATTCCAAACATCTTCATCTCTAAATATACATGAAAGGCTTGCACTAATTTGAAGCTACAAAAATGCATATAGGACCAACGTGTATACTTCTTTATCAAGTTTCCCGTTAAGGATACTGTACTGTCTATAGATACCAGCTATATTATGTATTCATTCCTTCAGACCAGTGAAACCTTCACAAGGACCCATGGGGTCACCCGATGTCACCAACTCCTGTGTACATTAATATTGCTATAAAAATGTGAGGATTCTTTCTAGACACTTTGATTTCCTTTATTTACAAGCAAATTACTATTTTTTTCGGAAAGCCTCCGAAGTCTTCTCTGCTTGTGATACATCCCGTGAATTCATTCTCTCTCTATTTCTGAGGTTGGTGGAATCCAAGTTCCGACACGTTGGGTTGTCCCGACACGTTGGGTTGTCTCGTCACATTGGGTCCTTGGCTGTCTTGGAAATGCTTAAGCAGTAAGAAAGTGGTCATTTCCAGGAAACTCGTCAAGAGTGTGGAAAAATAATAATAATAATAATATCCTAGATCATTCCAGCCAAGAAAGGGGGAAGAAACAATCCGATAGTCCCTAGCAAGCAGACAATGATAAACATCCAGAGAAATATTCTGTCGATGACCATCGCTACATATTTCCAGTCTTCTTTCACCTGCAAATGCACACGATATAAAATAATTAGAATAAGCAGTTAATGTAGAGATTAATATTGCATGTATGGAAAGACATCATGTTCATGGGTGAAGTGGGGAGGAAAAAAAGGTTGAGATCTCACAGTGCGGCATAAACGATGATCACTCTCCCGCTACTCTCCATAACTCCGTCGCTGCTCCGCCCAGCGCCACCGCCGGGCACAAACAATGAAAACGAAACTGAGAGGAAAACGAGCAGGTCAATCCGGATGGGAGAAAATACGATTGTATAATAAACGAACCATTGCCATAATGTCAACCAGTAATCACCTCACCCAGTGAAGATAATACGCCTACGCGTTTCGCGCCAAAACTTGGCGCTTTGTCAAGGCTTGTCAGGTGAGGTGATTACTGGTTGGCATTATGGCTGCTATTGTTTGAGCATTAAACCTCTATTTTTGCAGCCTACCCTGTGTGCTGGTTCGTTTATTATCCAATCCTATTTTCTCCCATCTGCATTGACCTGCTCGTTTTCCTCTCAGTTTCGTTTTCATTGAAGTGGGGAGGACCAACATGCCGACCAACGCCACTCGACCACAATTGATGCTCCATCATTTTTGGTAGTTTGACTTGACCATTTCACTTACATGGCTTTGTTTTAATAACAGTAAAAAAAACCAAATCATTCATATTAGTAAAAGACAAATCTACACACACCAGACAAGTCAAAGACTTGTTTTGCCGGCAGTTATAGGCAGATATCATCAATATATAAAAGAGAAGAAATATGGGGAGAGTAAGTGGTCCTGATTTTGCCCCATGTGTGTTTCTCTCTTTCTCTCCTCTTTTAAAAATTGAGGACATCTGACAATACCTTGTTTTAATGAGTTAAGTACATATGTGTTGTGTATATTCTTAGCTCACCCAGTTTCTCATCACCTTGGTGGAGGATGTACTCCAGCACCTTTTTTTTACCTTTTCAACTGGTTATGTTATGCATAACCCCGAATGTGGGAATTTGTTAATGGCATAAAGTAACATCCTATTCTGGTCCTGTTTGGGCGGGTAGAGTTCTAGCTACCAATGGCCATGTACAGTTGGGACTAAAGCTAACTCTTCGAAGAACAGTCTAAAACAAGAAGAGCCTGATTCTCTTGTAAATTGAACAAAGGGATGGACCCACCGTCACTAAATACAAATAAATTCACGACAAGTGCCTGCCTCTTCATCCCACTGTACATGTAGAGTTATATAAATGCACTTACTGAAATGTCTGCATCCTCAGCTCGCAGGTGATCTGCGATATAGTGGACTCCCTCAAGCGCTTTCAAAATGCTCGGGGACAGTAAGAAATTTGGTTCAATGTTCTGGCGAGGAATCTGGCTTGGTCCACCAGAGACCTGTTGGTTATAGTCATAGCGATACTGGAGGCTGGGGTTGTGAGAGGACAAGTGCCGTATGTGGCACGGGTGCAGCTCAGCCTCCGCGTCTCCCCACTTTTCATCCACGTCGGTCTCCATCCAATATTTGGAAGTGCTGAGCTTGAGTTCTGGTGGGTCGTATTGTCTTATAACCTCCTCCACCGGAGCTGGTGGCCGTTTCATGAACAGCCACCTGGGTATGTAATCCAGAAAGACGGAACGTACCCAGAGAGGCATCTTGTGAGTGCTTGGCGACCGATGATGGACGTTGAGCACAAAAACCGTTATGACGATGGACAGTGTAACGAAGATCATGGTAAAGAGCAGGTACTCCCCGATTAGTGGGATCACTAGAGAAGTAGAAGGGATAATCTCCGTAATAAGTAGTAGGAAGACTGTAAGGGATAAAAGCACGGAAATACACAGAGTAATTTTTTCTCCACAGTCCGATGGGAGGTAGAAAACGAGCACAGTAAGGCAGGAGATCAACAGGCATGGAATAATAAGATTAATGGTGTAGAACAGAGGCAACCTTCTGATGATGAAATAATACGTGATGTCGGGGTAGATCTCGGTACAGCAGTCATATTTCTTGGAGTTGTAAGTCCCAACAGCATTGATGATCGCCCACTCTCCGCTCTCCCAGTAGTCTTTCAAGTCTACATTGCGTTCCATGCTCTCCAGGTCAATGTTGGCCTTATCATACGTCCAAGAGCCAAATTTCATCTTACAGTTCTGCTGGTCGAAAGGGAAGAAGGTTACGTCGATGCTACAGGAGCTTTTGTAAATGGCCGGCGGTATCCACTTGACTTTTCCATTGTGAAATAAATGAGCCTTGGTCATGTGAGTGATGGCGAACTCGCCATCCGCACTGGAAGCAAAAGAAAGAGCACATTATATGCTATGGTTACAATGCACATTCAGACAAAATGACTTCCGATTTCTGAAACTAATGAACCATAAACCAAAGCAGCTAGCGAGCACTGTAAACAAAGAGGACGTCAAAGTGTTTCACCAACGTGGATTCAAAAACGTTCACTCAGTCAAGTTGAAAATCATCTCTACTGCGACATTCAATAAAAATTCACATGGCTGTTATGGACAGGACACCTCTTTGCATTATGTATTTTGTGCTTTGGTGCTTAAACATAGACCTAAACAATGAATATTGGTTGATGTTCATGGGTCAAAGTGCGAGGGTGAATAAATTATACACCACAACTGTATAGTAGTTAAACCTACGCAGGAAATGCTTTGGCATGGTACACACGACCTAAAACTTGGCTTGCACCAACAATTTTCTTCATATATCAATAGGTCTAACCATCCCTTGACCTACAAGTGCACTGACCCTCATAACAACATAGGACGGCACTGAGGAGGCCTACCATGTGGTCATAGTGGCATGCCAAGGGGTGGTCAGGAGCTGTGGAAGAGGAAATCTTCTGCGTGGAACACTAAATGAACTTGGTGGACGGAGACGATCTCAACCCTCAAGCTTTGTCGATTTTGTGTACGTGTTCTAACCACAATTCACTGTTAAGCAAATAGAACAAGGGTAATTGAGTTATGTTGTGTATGTAAATTGTATTGAATTCTATTCCCACTGTGTTTCAAGAGCTTTTTTATTTTAAAACTCGTTTTAGAATACATGTTGGGGGTTACGTAAAAATATTTCGTCACAGGAAAGTGTTAGAAAGTTAAAAAAAAAAAAAGAAGCAATCTGTGTTTATTGTGATTACATAGCTGGCAAAAGAATTTGCAGGGACAGTGACAGGGAAAGAGTTTTTGGTAGATGTTGCACTGACACATTCTTTATCCATCACAGTGCTGGAGCAACAGGGAAGCTTGAACCAGCACCAGTAGGGCAAACCCTAGCCATTTCTCCAGTATTTGCGTTACACATTGGTGTCACTAGTGGGCGCTATCCCCATTTGCAACTGTTTTATACATAGCCCTCAATGTTTTTTGTTTTTTTTTATTAATGTATTTCCAGGCTTCTGCACAATTACAAAACTACCAGTCTGTGAAGTGTAAGAAATGATTTCTTATTAAAGCAGCATGATTATTACAGGCATCATTTAATTACCATTTCAAGCACGGCAGGTAGCACTGTGCCATCAATCCCTCATGGGAACTAATGAGAAATAAAAAGATCGCTCGACCTAAACATTTCTTATACTGTGAATGTAGTGACTAAAAAAATGTAAAAAAATGATGAAAAATGATCTTCTGTATTTGGTGCAATTCTGCTGGCACAGCTATTGGAAGAATTACAGTAAATGCATAAGATAAGAGGAACAGAGTCTCGTGTTTATGACATCACCTGTGGCTTGATATGCAAATTAACTTCTTGGGAAATTTGTGTTATTTGCATATCAAGCCAAAATGTGATGTCATTAACAGGAGACTCCACAAACACATTGAAAACACAATGTACAGATCATTTTTCACATGTTTTTCTTCTCTCCAGTCACGGTATAAGCCATGTTTAGGGCGACGGGGTCCCTTTAACTCATTTGTGCCAAGAAATAAAAGCACCAGGGATGTTTCCGACGCTGAGATTTAATAAATAAAATCAATTTCCGAAATAGTTTTCCAAGGACACAAATTCCCAAGAGCTTTGTACAGTGTTCTCTATATATTTATAAGGTAATCTCCTCTGGGCAAGTCCTCACGGGACTCTCTGCTATTAATACCCACAGAGCGCGACCTGCAGGTCTGAGATCTATTTGAGAGGCTTACGATGTGTATGTGTGACCTGCTGGGTGTTATAGAGACACAATAAACCGATACACACAGCACTGCGCGAACGTCTATAAACATGTATCAGACGATAATCGGAATTTCAGCATTTTGCTAATTACCCGGTAATTGAAAAGCAAAAGGGATTTCCGTCAGAGGCACCAGGTCCGTTGAAGGCAGGGGAGGGCTGGCAACTTTTGGGCCAGAGGGGCAAAAACAATTTAGAGCATGCCGAGCAGAGGGCTGGTGAGAGGGGGATCTTTTGATCTCCCCAATCCAGTGCCTCTACTGGCTTTTTTTTGGTTTTAAACTTGTTTTTTCTTCGGGCGGGAGGGCGCCCCCTGGGGTGTCGCACACTGTGCACTCGCACAGGTCGCTCGCACAGGTCGCACACCCCTAAGGCCGGCCCTGGAAGGGACACTCTAAACATCAAACAAGATTTAATTCTCCTGGTATTTAATATGTACATTGTACAAGGGTTTTGTTTGTATACACAAGCATGCAGATAATCCTTGAGAACATCTTATGAAAGTTTCCAGTACCCGCCCGCTTTTTGTAAAATAAAACAAAAACATAAAACTTGCAAGAGGATCAGTGTAGATGAACTGGGTTCTCTTATGCTGAGCATGTGCAGTAACAGCTTCATTCAGTAGCTGGTAACTGCCTGTTTTGTTCTTTTCTGATAGCAGTGATTGGTGGGGCAGGATAGTTAGTGAGGTCGCTGGTGACATCACTGAGATCTTGCCCATGTGCATTTGGAATCCGTATACACCCTGCTGAACTGGAAGGGCTTCAGCCGACACAAGCTCCTCCCCAGGAATGAAACAACATTCTCGGAAAAGTCTGCAAAAATTGTTTTATTCCATCACTGTATAAAAATTATACACGAGGAGGAATGCAAAGAACTATGTCAGCAGATTTGAATCATTCGGCCCATCCAGTCTGCTCTATTTCTGACAAAAACATAAAATAACTCGGAATACTTTCACCAATCCCTTCCTAGAGGACGAAGCCCACTGCCACAGGCGAAACCAGTGCTGTATTTACCGCGAGTAGGGCGGCACATTTTGGGGGGCGGCAGCTCCCCCCAGCACTGAACCCCCCCCCAAAAAAACGCGGCCCTTTAAAAAAAAAAGACCGCGCTTGCAGGCAGAGACGGAGGTGAGAGGGGATCGGAAGATCCCCCCTCACCATCGCTCTGCCTGCCGGGCTGCACGGGGAAAACCCCTCCGAAACCTCCGTGCTGCCTGTTCGGCTCCCCGTGCAGTGTGACACGGAAGTGCCGACAGTCACATGACCGGCGCGCTGATGTCATAAGCGCGCCCGGTCACGTGACCTGCCGGCACAATCGCCGGGAAGCCGAACAGGCAGCATGGAGGGACCATGCTGCCTGCCTGCCAGGGAAAGGTAAGTGCTGATGGGAGACAGTGTGTGTGTGATGGGAGACAGTGTGTGTGACTGAGTGTGATGGGCGTCAGAGTGTGTGTGATGGGAGACAGTGTGTGTGACTGAGTGTGATGGGAGTCAGAGTGTTTGTGATGGGAGTAGGAGTGTGTGACTGAGCTTGAGTCTGAATGATGGGGCATGTCTTAGGTGTGTAACGTGGGTGTGCAGCTTGGGTAGGGGGGTGCCCGGATTTTGTCTGCCTAGGGCAGCACAAAATCAAGATACACCACTGGGCGAAACGCGTAGGTAACATCATATTTTTACTGTTGTGCATCATCTGCCGGATTTTGGAGGATTTTGGCAATATGTCTTTTGATCCCTTTACCCTTCATTCACAACCACTGCTATTGGGATAAGACCATCTCTGTTGCACTCAAGGTGTTTGTGAGTGTATTTCCACATTTTACATATACCTGCCCTCCATATTACACTATCGTGTCTGCTTCTGTACTGATTACACGTACATGCGCGAATCTATGTTTCTATTGTCATTAAATGTGTCGTCTGTGGAGTCTCCTGCTTATGACATCACCTGTGACTTGATATGCAAATTACACATTTCCGTTTGCAAATTAGTTCATTTGCATACCGTGCCACAGGTGATGTCATAAGCAGCAGATCCACAGGCGCATTGAAAACACATTTGTCTCTTATTTTAGGCATTTGCCGCAACTCTACTTACACAACGTATAGATCATTTTCACCATTTTTATATTGTCTATAATTCACAGGTTAAGTCATGTTTAGTCCCTGTAATATAATTCCAAGATTTTACCTTTCTCCTATTCTTTTCGCAGACATTTTGACCTTGTCTCCAATCTAAAAGACTTTGATAAACCACTCACAATAACATAACTCCATCATTATTAATTATTAAGCCTTCTGAAACATGCTGGATGCCGACATAGATGGATAATCACTTTGTTTTTCCAACGCGTTTAGACCAAAAGCCACTGACAGAGATCAGTCTGTTCCTTGTGATCTCAACTCATTAAAGCCACTAGATTAATATGACATTGTAGATTGATGAAAGCCGTTTATTCCCTTTAGAGGAAAACAAACTACTCCAAATTCTGCCCTCATTCTGAATATATCGGAGAATAATCTTTCTACTGGTCCTTATACAAGCAAAAAATAAAAAGTCACAGATATAATCTAACAATATTGGAAAGACAATACCCATATCGTTTTCCCCCCCCCCTCAAAATACGCACACAAAAAAAGCCGACAATCTCACAAATTTGGGTCAAAGGAGTTAAAAAAAACCTAAAAAAATATTACTGTATATACTCGAGTATAAGCCGACCCGAATATAAGCCGAGGCACCTAATTTTACCACAAAGAACTGGGAAAAAATATTGACTCGAGTATAAGCCTAGGGTGGAAAATGCGGCAGCTACTGGTAAATATTGCCCCCAATATGCCATTTAATATACCAGGATATTGCCCCCAATATGCCAGGATATTGCCCCCAATATGCCATTTAATATGCCAGGATATTTCCCCCAATATGCCAGGATATTTCCCCCAATATGTCAGGATATTGCCCCCAATATGCCAGGATATTGCCCCAATATGCCAGGATATTTCCCCCAATATGCCAGGATATTTCCCCCAATATGCCAGAATATTGCCCCAATAGCTCACAACGCTTCCCTCACAGCCACGCAGCTTCAGAGCACCGGGGGACAGAGCAGGAACGAGGTAAGTTTTAGATTTTTTTTTATTTTCCCACCGACTCGAGCATAAGCCGAGGGGGGCATTTTTCAGCACAAAAATTGTGCTGAAAAACTCGGCTTATACTCGAGTATATACGGTATTTTCTCAAAAGGAATATTTAAGTTTTTATATTCGGCTATGAACTGAGTCTGCCCAAAAAAAACACCCTTCTTTTTTGTGCCTGGATTTGGCTATTGAAAATTCTATGTTTTCAATTTATTTGTGATTATTCTGATTCTTAACACAATACAGGAAATGTATGGATATAAAAGGATCTTTAAAAACATATATGGAGAGAATTTTATTTTCTGTCAAATAGCTCTACACGTTAATATCCATTACATTTAACATTTTATTCATAGTTTTTGCATATTTCAGGGCATTCAACAAAATAAGCATGCTCCGCCTCCAGGCAGACTTTTTTCATTTCTATGTGTACAGCTGTACGCTCAGAATTCTTCATGCCAATAATGGGAGAGCTTTTTTTTTTTTGCTCACATTGGAATCCCACATGGGAATTTTCAACCCTGACGAAAATACTCACTTATTGTAAAGCACAATATCTGGGATCCAGATCATCTCGGAAGGAACCCGTATTGAGGTGACATTATCGTAATCTGCAGGATTCCAGCGAAGTTTGTAATCGTTCCATTCCTGAAAGGCAACACACATGCTGGTTATTGGAATTGCAGGTAGGCACAGCAACTGTTCAAGGGAATCTGTGAATCTAAACATTGCTGATACTGAGAATGTAGATAATAAAAATGCATAAAGTAATAGAAAAATGCATTTTAAAAGTGTAAATGACATCACATGTGCCTTGATATGTAAAGGAACTATTTTTTTCAATGGAAAAGTGTAATTTGCCAAGGAACCTGTCCTAAGCAGCAGAAACGGACCTAGTAAGGTTTGAACTTTTAGTTTTGCAGGAGAATCTTTTTGAATTTGTTTTAGAACCGGAAGATCAGAAGTCATGCGTTTGATGTCACTGGTAAAGTCAATGACTGATATTTCTGTTTGTTTTTTTTTTATCTCTGACTTTATACATGTTCTTACAATTCTGCTAATACGATGTACAGATCATTTTTTTTAAAATAATTTTTCATACTCTACATTCACAGTTTAAACACTGTACGTTGGGTGACATTATTTACATTTTTTTAGTAAATAATATATCTGCATAAAGTGGTACTGGTCTAATTTTGGAGCATTGCCTATTGATTCATCTCCTAAATAGATTCTGGCAGTATTCAATTTATATAATGTAATTGTATTATGTATATGTTCCACGTAGGACACAAAACGGAGTCTTTCCCTTTCACCCTATACCATAATTTACCCAGCTAAATTACCATCCATACTAAAGAGAATATTGAGTCCTTGATCTCTGATCTGACCTCTTTTGCAGGTCGTTAATAATCAGAGATGAAGTACCACAATCTATAACAATCCTTTTTACGCATCACTCGCCAAAATGTAACGTATTGATATCTGGCTAATTTCGGATCTCTGTTTGCTGAACGTGCAGATTCGCAAGAAGTACCACTGACGTGTCTAACAGATGTAGGAAGCGAAGCATTGTGCGTCTTGTCAAGGTAAATGCTGGTCTAACACAACTTGCCATTGTTTGAGAAAGGCCCTGTCATTCCACATAGCTAATTATCCCACAGACCTGACATCCATTTTGGTTTAAAGAGACTCTGTCCCCTAAATGGGAATTCTAGAAGTATATCAGTGATTTTATACACAGTAAAGGAAGAGAGTCTATTTAAAAGATGAAAAATTACCACAACTAGAGGACATAGTCTTAAATTAGAGGGGCAACGATTTAACAGTAATATCTGAAAGTATTACTTTACTGAGAGGGTAGTGGATGTATGGAATAGCCTTCCAGCAGAAGTGGTAGAGGTTAATACAGTGAAGGAGTTTTAGCATGCGTGGGATAGGTATAAGGCTATCCTAGATATAAGATAAGGCCAGGGACTAATGAAAGTATTACTTTACTGAGAGGGTAGTGGATGTATGGAATAGCCTTCCAGTAGAAGTGGTAGAGGTTAATACAGTGAAGGAGTTTAAGCATGTGTGGGATAGGTATAAGGTTATCCTAGATATAAGATAAGGCCAGGGACTAATGAAAGTATTACTTTACTGAGAGGGTAGTGGATGTATGGAATAGTCTTCCAGCAGAAGTGGTAGAGGTTAATAAAGTCAAGGACTTTAAGCATGCATGGGATAGGTATAAGGTTATCCTAGATATAAGATAAGGACAGGGACTAATGAAAGTATTACTTTACTGAGAGGGTAGTGGATGCATGGAATAGTCTTCCAATAGAAGTGGTAGAAGTTAATACAGTGAAGGAGTTTAAGCATGCGTGGGATAGGTATAAGGCTATGCTAGATATAAGATAAGGACAGGGACTAATGAAAGTATTACTTTACTGAGAGGGTAGTGGATGCATGCAATAGTCTTCCAGTAGAAGTGGTAGAGGTTAATACAGTGAAGGAGTTTAAGCATGCATGGGATAGGTATAAGGCTGTCCCAGATATGAGATATGGCCAGGGACTAATGAAAGTATTACATTACTGAGAGGGTAGTGGCTGCATGGAATAGTCTACCAGTTGAAGTGGTAGAAGTTAATACAGTGAAGGAGTTTAAGCATGCATTGGATAGGTATAAGGCTATCCTAGATATAAGATAAGGCCAGGGACTAATGAAAGTATTACTTTACTGAGAGGGTAGTGGATGCATGGAATAGTCTTCCAGTAGAAGTGGTAGAAGTTAACACAGTGAAGGAGTTTAAGCATGCATGGGAGAGGTATAAGGCTATACTAGATATAAGATAAGGACAGGGACTAATGAAAGTATTACTTTACTGAGAGGGTAGTGGATGCATGGAATAGTCTTCCAATAGAAGTGGTAGAAGTTAATACAGTGAAGGAGTTTAAGCATGCGTGGGATAGGTATAAGGCTATGCTAGATATAAGATAAGGACAGGGACTAATGAAAGTATTACTTTACTGAGAGGGTAGTGGATGTATGGAATAGTCTTCCAGTAGAAGTGGTAGAGGTTAATACAGTGAAGGAGTTTTTGCATGCATGGGATAGGTATAAGGCTATCCTAGATATAAGATAAGGTCAGGGACTAATGAAAGTATTACATTACTGAGAGGGTAGTGGATGTATGGAATAGTCTTCCAGTGGAAGTGGTAGAGGTTAATACAGTGAAGGAGTTTAAGCATGCATGGGATAGGTATAAGGCTATCCTAGATATAAGATAAGGCCAGGGACTAATGAAAGTATTACATTACTAAGAGGGTAGTGGATGTATGGAATAGTCTTCCAGTAGAAGTGGTAGAGGTTAATACAGTGAAGGAGTTTAAGCATGCGTGGGATAGGTATAAGGCTATCCTAGAAATAAGATAAGGCCAGGGACTAATGAAAGTATTACATTACTGTACTAATAAAAGTACTTAGAAAATTGGGCAGACTAGATGGACCAAATCTGCCGATACATTCTTTGTTTTCCCCATTTGCTTGCAGAAAAGCAAGAGAAAAAAAATACATGTTTTCATTTTGCCAAACTTGTCTCCTTTTATGATGTCACCATGTAGCACCAAATTATTCCCAATATGGTACTGAAAGTGCCAACACTGGTCGGCGGACTCTCGACAAAAGAGAGAGCCCCTCCCAAGACCAGACGCCGGATCCACCACTGGTACAAAAAGAGATAGTAAAAAAAGGTTTGTACTTTTCTAAAACTGAAATACTACATTATATACTACATTTATGCTACAATACTACATTATATACTACATTTATGCTACAATACTACATCTATAAGTTGGCGCTTATCTGCTTTCAAATACTGTGTTTCTACAAAAACACTATAATAATTCTTCCAGATTACTACTGTATCTCAGGGCATGATCAATTCTAGTAGCAGACAGATCAATGTAGGAAGCATCTGAGTTATTTCTATGAGCCAAGAAAATGGTACAACCATTAAAGCAATCAAAACAGTTAGGAGCCAGCACGCGGGATTTAATGAGCCCAGGCTCATTAGAATCTATTTGACAATATTTAGCAGATTCCCTTTTTGTGCAATAAACTAGCTCTTTCGGGCCTCACCTGTTTCAGCCAGACATTCGTAGTCATCATTTGATTTTTTTCATCCTAAAAAGATATTTAAAAAGAAAAATTAAGGATTGTTTATTTGGGGGGAAAAAAAACGACTCATCTCGCGATCAGAACAGAAATACATTGAAATCTGGTGAGAGCATGCTGCTCTTCCATCACTAGATTATAGACTACCCTAGTGCTGGGTTTATCGCGTCTGTCAGCTGTATTAACGGCAGATTGCCTTTGCCTGCCTGAAAGGGGGAGAGCGTAATAACTCCGAGCATCAATTTTATTTATGATTAAGTAGCATTATTATGTTAAGTGCTTCCGAAAGGAAGAAATATTCTGGTCCGAACACACAGGGAGAGTTATCTGTTGGATAAAATTAGGTGAATTCCGGCCAAAAAAGAAGCTGGCTTGGTTGGCGACAAAAAAATAAATATAAATATAAAACGACTTAACTACAAATATAGGTTTCCAACAGTCTGTAATTACCCAGTGGCTGATCCTATTGCTATCAATACATTTAAAAAAAAATCCGAAAGGCAGCAGCAGGGAAACATATTAATATTAATAGCATAGAAATGAAAGAAAAATGGCATTCTGGGTTTAATATTTATATCCAGTGATTGGAATGCCGGGACCGTTCAGCTGTAAGAGAGAGTTCTCATGGCTAGTATTAATGATAGAGGGTCATTAGGTTTTTTATTTTTTTTATTTTTGCTTTCCATATATATATATTTATATATTAATGCATCCCTACCTTCTGCCTCCTGTGTGGATCTAAAAAGGAACCTATGCTAGCAGCGCATTTGGAGGTAAACAACTGTTGGATGGCTAGTAGTCAACTTTCTAGAAGGTCATTTTTTCCCCAACGCTTAGAACAGGGGTAGACAACCTTCGGCACTCCATATTTTGTTGTGGACTACATTTCCCTTGATGCTTTGCAAAGCATTCTGGCTTTAACGGTATTATGGGAGATGTAGTCCACAACACCTGGAATCCTTAAGGTTGCCTACCCTTGGTTTAGGATATACGTTCCGCTTGCCAGTAGCTAGCCAGGACATCGACAGCGAGAGATGTGCTAAGATGGGTTTTCAGCGTGATTTTATTTATTTTGGGGTTGTAACAGAGAAAACACGTTGAGGCCCGTAGATAGAGGCCTACCACTGCAAGGATGAGGAGAGAGGGTGTGGGTGGAGCTGTATGAGGAGAGAGGATGGAGCTGTATGAGGAGAGAGGATGGAGCTGTATGAGGAGAGAGGGTGGAGCTGTATGAGGAGAGAGGATGGAGCTGTATGAGGAGAGAGGGTGTGAGTGGAGCTGTATGAGGAGAGAGGGTGTGAGTGGAGCTGTATGAGGAGAGAGGATGGAGCTGTATGAGGAGAGAGGGTGTGAGTGGAGCTGGGTGCGGAGAGAGGGTGTGGGTGGAGCTGTATGAGGATAGAGGGTGTGGGTGGAGCTGGGTGCGGAGAGAGGGTGTGGGTGGAGCTGTATGAGGATAGAGGGTGTGGGTGGAGCTGGATGAGGAGAGAGGATGGAGCTGTATGAGGAGAGAGGGTGTGAGTGGAGCTGGGTGCGGAGAGAGGGTGTGGGTGGAGCTGTATGAGGATAGAGGGTGTGGGTGGAGCTGGATGAGGAGAGAGGGTGTGGGTGGAGCTGGATGAGGAGAGAGGGTGTGGGTGGAGCTGTATGAGGAGAGAGGATGGAGCTGTATGAGGAGAGAGGGTGTGAGTGGAGCTGTATGAGGAGAGAGGATGGAGCTGTATGAGGAGAGAGGGTGTGAGTGGAGCTGGGTGCGGAGAGAGGGTGTGGGTGGAGCTGTATGAGGATAGAGGGTGTGGGTGGAGCTGGATTAGGAGAGACGATGGAGCTGTATGAGGAGAGAGGATGGAGCTGTATGAGTAGAGAGGGTGTGGGTGGAGCTGTATGAGGAGAGAGGATGGAGCTGTATGAGGAGAGAGGGTGTGAGTGGAGCTGTATGAGGAGAGAGGATGGAGCTGTATGAGGAGAGAGGGTGTGAGTGGAGCTGTATGAGGAGAGAGGATGGAGCTGTATGAGGAGAGAGGGTGTGAGTGGAGCTGTATGAGGAGAGAGGATGGAGCTGTATGAGGACAGATGGTGTGGGTGGAGCTGGGTGCGGAGAGAGGGTGTGGGTGGAGCTGTATGAGGATAGAGGGTGTGGGTGGAGCTGTATGAGGAGAGAGGATGGAGCTGTATGAGGACAGATGGTGTGGGTGGAGCTGTATGAGGAGAGAGGATGTGGGTGGAGCTGGATGAGGAGAGAGGGTGTGGGTGGAGCTGGATGAGGAGAGAGGATGTGGGTGGAGATGGAAGAGGAGAGAGGATGGAGCTGTATGAGGAGAGAGGGTGTGGGTGAAGCTGTATGAGGAGAGAGGATGGAGCTGTATGAGGAGAGAGGGTGTGGGTGGAGCTGTATGAGGAGAGAGGATGGAGCTGTATGAGGAGAGAGGGTGTGGGTGGAGCTGTATGAGGAGAGAGGATGGAGCTGTATGAGAACAGATGGTGTGGGTGGAGCTGGGTGCGGAGAGAGGGTGTGGGTGGAGCTGTATGAGGATAGAGGGTGTGGGTGGAGCTGGATGAGGAGAGAGGGTGTGGGTGGAGCTGGATGAGGAGAGAGGGTGTGAGTGGAGCTGTATGAGGAGAGAGGATGGAGCTGTATGAGGAGAGAGGGTGTGGGTGGAGCTGTATGAGGAGAGAGGATGGAGCTGTATGAGAACAGATGGTGTGGGTGGAGCTGGGTGCGGAGAGAGGGTGTGGGTGGAGCTGTATGAGGATGGAGGGTGTGGGTGGAGCTGGTTTAGGAGAGATGATGGAGCTGTATGAGGAGAGAGGATGTGGGTGGAGCTTGATGAGGAGAGAGGGTGTGGGTGGAGCTGGGTGAGGAGAGAGGGTGTGGGTGGAGCTGGATGAGGAGAGAGGGTGTGGGTGGAGCTGGGTGAGGAGAGAGGGTGTGGGTGGAGCTGGGTGAGGAGAGAGGGTGTGGGTGGACCTGGGTGAGGAGAGAGGGTGTGGATGGAGCTGGGTAAGGAGAGAGGGTGTGGGTGGAGCTGGGTGAGGAGAGAGGGTGTGGGTGGAGCTGGGTGAGAAGAGAGGATGTGGGTGGAGCTGGGTGAGGAGAGAGGGTGTGGGTGGAGCTGGGTGAGAAGAGAGGGTGTGGGTGGAGCTGGATGAGGAGAGAGGGTGTGGGTGGAGCTGGGTGAGGAGAGAGGGTGTGGGTGGAGCTGGGTGAGGAGAGAGGGTGTGGGTGGAGCTGGGTGAGGAGAGAGGGTGTGGGTTGAGCTGGATGAGGAGAGAGGGTGTGGGTGGAGCTGGGTGAGGAAAGAGGGTGTGGGTGGAGCTGGGTGAGGAGAGAAGTGTGGGTGGAGCTGGATGAGGAGAGAAGGTGTGGGTGGAGCTGGGTGAGGAGAGAGGGTGTGGGTGGAGCTGGGTGAGGAGAGAGGGTGTGGATGGAGCTGGACAGAGTGTAAAGAGTCGATGGACCTAAACACCACTTCCTCAAACCCATACGTGGTGGGATATTTTTGCATTTGCCATTTCTTGCCACAGGGCTAGGCAGCTGCCCACAGGTGTACGGTTTTATATGGTCCATTGTAGTAAAGGGAGAGGAGCTAGACATTTAACCCCGACTACATTATCTCTCCAACCCCAGTCTCTGTCCTACCCGGAGCTACTCATGAACTGAGCACATCAGACACACACAGATAATCCCTGTTGGATGCCAGGCACGTCATTTTTGGTTTACTCACCACATCGATCAGCTGGGCAATGGAGAGGCCAAATTTGACAATAACAACATCGGAGGTATTAGGGACCGGTCTGGACCACCGGTTATAACCAATGAACAAATGTTTAAAGAGACGTTCCTCTGCGTGGGTGCGAGTTCTCTGAAAGCAGGACACTGAGGAAGACAGTAGAAGGAATAGTATGTGGTCACTTTCTATTGGAGATCAGACCGCTTCGTTTGAGGGATATTCTTTCTTTAGCATGCAAGTAAAGATGGTATGGCATGAAGAGGGAGGTTATTCCTCACCCTGGGACCCCTAAAATATTTAACCCATTCATAGCTCAATCATGATGATTCATTAAATTATGGTCAGTGGACAACTCTCGTTTAACCGAGATCTCAGCCCATACTGCAACTTCCGGTTTAGTCCTGCATTGTGCCGGTGCTCAGTGAACCAGCACAGTCCATCTATAAAGAACCAATCACTGATTAGCGCCTCCTTATCTAACCCCCAATAGTGTGTGATGCCAGATAAGAACCAGGGCTTAGCACCGGCATTACTCATGGTGGGTATTTACTGGTCATTAATTTAATGATGGTCTATGACCTTCACCGACCTTGCCTCGGATACCGGTGACTTTGTACGGACAATTACCTGCACTGAGGTTTTTTGGCAAAATGCAAACTTTAATGTTAAAGGGACTGTATCACATAAAAACTGAGGGAAAATGATCTATACATTGCGTTAGCAGAATTGCAGGCAAATGCTTAAATCAGGAGAAAAATGTGTTTTAATTGTGTCTGCGGAGTCTCCTGCTTATGACATCACCTGTGACTGGATATGCAAATTCACTGATTTTCATTGGACAGTGTGAAATGTGCATATCAAGCCGCAGATGATGTCGCTAGAAAAAGTAGAAGACACATTTAAAACACATTTTTTTTCTACCAATGTATAGATAATTTTCAATCATTTTTTACATTCTCAGTACAAGCCATGTTGAGGTGATACAGCCCCTTTACTAGTTAATGATATACGCGTTTGCAGTGGTTTGTAAGGGTTACACGCTTGTCAGATTGTACACCTGATCAGTGTGTTCGTATCCTTCTTGCTGCTGGTCTAATCTATCATACAGAGGTTGGAGTGTAACCTGCTCTGATAAACAGCAAGTCTTTACAGTGATAATAACAGGCTGGGTCCATTACTCATCCATACCGCCTGACACTCAGAGTCTGCTTGATAAATCGAGCCGCCATGCACACACTGATCATCCTTCATTACAAGTAAAACTGCTGCAGACTGGTGTGCATCAAACAGGGCAAAATATGGATGTTACCGCAGCTCTCTATGTGTAAAGGATACAGGGTAACGCCATGCACATGTAAAGGATACAGGGTAACGCCATGCACATGTAAAGAATACAGGGGAACGCCATGCACATGTAATGGATACAGGGTAACGCCATGCACGCGTAAAGGATACAGGATAACGCCATGCACATGTAAAGGATACAGGGTACCGCCATGTACATGTAAAGGATACAGGGTACCACCATGCACATGTAAAGGATACAGGGTCACGCGCCATGCACATGTAAAGGATACAGGGTAACGCCATGCACATTTGCAGCAGGGTTGATATTCATGGAGGGATAAGCCAAATGGCAAATGATTTAGCTAAACTAGAAAAATGGTCAGAGCAGTGGCAACTGGCATTTAATGTGGACAAGTGCAAGATTATGCACCTTGGGCGTAAAAACCCAAAAGCAGAATATAGACTATTTGGTACAGTCCTAACCTCAACATCTGAGGAAAGGGATTTAGGAGTAATAATTTCAGAGGACTTGAAGGTAGGTAGGCAATGCAATAGAGCAGCAGGAAATGCTAGCAGAATGCTTGGTTGCATAGGGAGAGGTATTAGCAGTAGGAAGAGGGAAGTGCTCATGCCATTGTACAGAGCACTGGTGAGACCTCACTTGGAGTATTGTACGCAGTACTGGAGACCGTATCTCCAGAAGGATATTGATACTTTGGAGAGAGTTCAGAGAAGGGCTACTAAACTGGTTCATGGGTTGAAGGATAAAACTTACCAGGAAAGGTTAAAGCATCTTAACATGTATAGCTTGGAGGAAAGACGTAACAGGGGGGATATGATAGAAACATTTAAATACATAAAGGGAATCAACACAGTAAAGGAAGAGAGTATATTTAAAAGAAGAAAAACTACCACAACTAGAGGACATAGTCTTAAATTAGAGGGGCAACGATTTAAAAGTAATATCAGGAAGTATTACTTTACTGAGAGGGTAGTGGATGTATGGAATAGCCTGCCAGCAGAAGTGGTAGAGGTAAACACAGTCAAGGATTTTAAGCATGCGTGGGATAGACACAAGGCAATCCTAGCTATAAGACCGGGAACGGGGGACTAATAAAAGTACTCAAAAAAAAAATAAAAAAATTGGGCAGACTAGATGGACCGAATGGTTCTTATCTGCCGACACATTCTATGTTTCTATGTTTCTACATGTAAAGGATACAGGGTAACGCCATGCACATGTAAAGGATACAGGGTAACGCCATGCACATGTAAAGGATACAGGGGAACGCCATGCACATGTAAAGGATACAGGGGAACGCCATGAACATGTAAAGGATACAGGGTAACGCCATGCACATGTAAAGGATACAGGGTAATGCCATGCACATGTAAAGGATACAGAGTACAGCCTTTTGCCTTCAGGAAAAGAGTTGAATTTGATGGATACAAGTCTTTTTTAACCTAAACTATTGTGTAAATTTGCAATATTACCCCATAGCACAATATTGCACCCACAGGAGTTCACCCCACACTGCAGAACCCACTGGACTTGCCCCTGAACTTCCTGGGCTTGCCCCTGGACTCACTGGGCTTGTCCCTGAACTCCCTGGGCTTGCCCCTGGACTCCCTGGACTTGCTCCTGGACTCACTGGGCTTGCCCCTGAACTCCCTGGGCTTGCCCCTGGACTCCCTGGGCTTGCCCCTGAACTCACTGGGCTTGCCCCTGAACTCCCTGGACTTGCTCCTGGACTCACTGGGCTTGCCCCTGAACTCCCTGGGCTTGCCCCTGGACTCACTGGGCTTGCCCCTGAACTCATTGGGCTTGCTATTGCATCCAGTGGACCTGCCACTACAGACACTAATAAAAAAAAATGTCCACGAGCGTTACTCAAAAATATTTTTACAATTCCATATGTAAATAGAGAGTGTGCTGTAACACTCTTAGTCCACCAGGTGTCACTCTTAAACTGGATACATTCAGTTAAAAATATAGTGATCCGTAATTATATAAATCACATATGACCCGAACATGACACAAATAGTAATCTATTCCTCTCTCAGTATATTCTGTAATGTGTGCAATACACCATAATAATGTAACAATACAACCCAGGGACTAACAGGAGGTCTATTCAATAATACTGAACTGACAAGTAGGCTGCTGGCTTTATTCATGGAAGAGGGCATTGCAGGGAATTGACAAGGGAATTTCAAACTTAAGGCCAAAGTAGGAAACTTCTGCTATTCAGCTATGCTTCCAACTCTGCTATTTTGGCCTGACTTTTACAATCCCCTTCTCGATTACCTGCAATTCTCTCTCTCATTAATACAGCCCTTAGTTCCTCATGCTCCAGCATGTATATTTACACAGAGACACAATCCATACCTGCCAACATTATCCCTGGTTAGTCATGATGTCAGGGGGTGGAGCTTGGGAGGTCAGGTGTCAGCAATATAACGCAAGTGCTGTGGCATGTGTCAGTTATCCCGACAGCTCTACTGTGCCTCGTGTGGTGACACCGGAGAATCCCAACTGTCCCGCCGAGTTCTACGGGACGGAGATAGAGGACAGCGGGACAGACCCCACAAATCGTGACTTTCCTGCACAAAGCGGGACAGTTGGGGGGTATGCAATCTGACTCATTAATCAGAGGTCTAATAGGACCAGCCATGATTAATTAATAGGACAGTGCAGCTCTTTGAAGGGCCGTGATTGGCCGAAACACGCTGTGCGTAACGGATGAGAGGAGGGAGTGTCTTCCTAGCGCACTGCCGGAATATCAGACGAATACGGAGCAGTTTATATTCTGTGCAGTACCACTCGTAAGGCTTTGGACTGCAGCCAATCCTGACTGACTGGGGTCTCTCCCCCAAGCTCCGTTTTTATATATACACATCTATGTTTTAATTCCAGTGAGCCTTTTTGTACAGGGGGCAAATAAATATATTTATTTTCACATACTACACTATATCTGGTTTATGCAATCTCATCCTTTCCTGCGTTTTAAAGCTGCCAGAGTGCAGGTCAGCGATACATACCAGAAGGGGTAGTTTTGACTCTGGTACATGTGAGTTTATTTCTTGGAGGGGATAAGAGCCCTGATTTATTGTTCCTTTGTTGTAATAAATTTACCCATATTTTGGTTTCTCTTTTCTTTTCATTACCTGCTAGGGTTGCCACCTGGCCGGTATTTTACCGGCAGGCCGGTAAAAAATTGGCATCAGGCCAATGTTAAGTCTATGGAGACAGTACCAAGGCCGGTATTTTTTTTAAGAAAAGGTGGCAACCCTATTACCTACATGCACTGAGCTACCTAGTTTATGCCTAGTAGATAATTATATTTTATATTTCAAAAAATGTATCTGCGTAATCCTTTTCTCTTCCTATATATACTAATTTTGTGGTTTTTGTGTGAAATAACACCAGTGATTTTTCCCCACCCATTTTTTAGAGACTTATTTTCCCTATTTTTTTTTTTCACTCTTGTTGAAGTTTTTTTTTAGACAAAAATATAACTCAAGAAAAATGGGGATGCAGTGCAGACAGCTCACCTTGAGATGGTATGGTGGGGAGAATTCAAAGCCAATATATAGGTTATCTTGACCAACTCCCAAGGAGAGCTCGTCACAGTAGCCCTCAGGATGACTGACACGTGCCACAACATATGCGCTGTATTGCTGACACCTGACCTCCCAAGCTCCACCCCCTGACATCATGACTAACCAGGGATAATGTTGGCAGATATGGTTTTGTCTCTCTATGTTTGTATCCATCTAAAATCCAAGCATAACATCTCCTAATTCCACTTTAGCAAACAGAGACAATTCTCAAAACTTTGACCTCCAAATTCAACCTCCTCTTGCAAAATGTAATTCTTAGTGAATAGCCCCCATCGTTTTAGTTTTACACAAGAAAGGGGGGGTTGATCTCTTGCATTGAGCTGACAACATCTCACAATTTCCTTTTTAGAGGTTGATTTTTAGGTTGTGAGGAGACTGGATAAATCATGTTAGTTGCCCTATTCACAGGCCCGCCATCAGGTGGTGTTACACGGCGGGCCCAGGTCACGGCAGAAAAGAAAAATTCCCTCTGTTTAGCCGGGCCGTGGCTGTGAGGGAAACGTTCTGCACTCCCCTCTAGCCGTGTGGCTTCAATAAAGTTTTTTCTGGCGTTTCTCTCCTCCATGCAGGAGGGAAGACTGGATGGAGGAGACGACCGAGAGACAGAGTGGCCAGGAGGTAAGTACTGGGGAAAGGGGCAGGAGGGTGCAAATAATGAGCATAACGCTGGCATATTGAGTGGCAAAATCCTGGCATATTGAGTGGCTAAATCCTGGCATACTGAGTGGCTAAATCCTGGCATACTGAGTGGGAAAATCCTGGCATATTAAATGGCAAAAGAATGGCATAATGAAAGGCAAAATACTGGCATATTAAATGGAAAAAGAATGGCATATTGAGAGGCAAAATACTGGCATATTAAATGGCAAAAGAATGGCATATTGAGGGGTAAAATACTGGCATATTAAATGGCAAAATACTGGAATATTGAGAGGCAAAATACTGGCATATTAAATGGAAAAAGAATGGCATATTGAGAGGCAAAATACTGGCATATTAAATGGCAAAAGAATGGCATATTGAGGGGTAAAATACTGACATATTAAATGGCAAAATACTGGAATATTGAGAGGCAAAATACTGGCATATTAAATAGCAAAAGAATGGCATATTGAGGAGCAAACACTGGCATATTAAATGGCAAAAGAATGGCATATTGAGGGCAAAATACTGCCATATTAAATGGCAAAAGAATGGCATAATGAAAGGCAAAATACTGGCATATTAAATGGAAAAAGAATGGCATATTGAGAGGCAAAATACTGGCATATTAAATGGCAAAAGAATGGCATATTGAGGGGTAAAATACTGGCATATTAAATGGCAAAATACTGGAATATTGAGGGCAAAATACTGGCATATTAAATGGAAAAAGAATGGCATATTGAGGGGTAAAATACTGGCATATTAAATGGCAAAAGAATGGTATATTGAAGGCAAAATACTGGCATATTAAATGGAAAAAGAATGGCATATTGAGAGGCAAAATACTGGCATATTAAATAGCAAAAGAATGGCATATTGAGGAGCAAATACTGGCATATTAAATGGCAAAAGAATGGTATATTGAGGGCAAAATACTGCCATATTAAATGGCAAAAGAATGGCATATTGAGAGGCAAAATACTGGCATATTAAATGGCAAAAGAATGGCATATTGAGGGGCAAAATACTGGCATATTAAATGGCAAACGAATAGGTGGGGCCAGTGGAAGATATTGTCGGGGGGGGGGGGGGAATGGGGCTCAGAAATTCTGTTCAGTAAGGGGCCTTGAAATTCCTGGTGGCGGCCCTGCCTATTCATTACAGTTTGTTCATTTAGTCCGAATAAGGCACAAAATATTCAGCAGAGAAATCCTTACTCTTGATAAAACAAATAAACCAAATGGAACTGGAAAATATTACTGGGTTAAAGTGCTAAACCTCCGGCAATAACCAAGCTAATGATAACACAAATAGCTGAAACCAACAGAAAGGTAATAATATATACTCTGTGAAAGTCACGTGACGTACATATATTGTCCCATAATCAAGTTACTCATACGGCAAATGCCTACTCATAATATCATCCTAATGCATTTTTTAGCCATAAACCTTAAACATGTTTTTCTTTTTTAAAATTGACTGTTTAATACTGTGAATGTAGAGAATAAAATAAATGATCTATACATTGTGTTAGAAGAATTGCCAGAAAATGCCGAGATTCAGCGAAAAATGTGCTGCCTCCTGTGTCTGGCATCAGCCTGTGGCTTGATATTCAAAAGAAACAACGGCCAACTTGGCCATATTGGAAACATTTTCCCCCTCGGCTGAATTTGAGAATTTTTTCCAAATCGGCTACTTTGGCCTTAAGCTTACAGTTTCTGTCTCAATTCCCTGCACTTCTCTCTTTCATGAATAAAGTTATATATATATATATATACACATACGTTTCCCATTTTTTTCCCCATTTATCAGATTGCTTTCTAGAAAATCATCATTTTTAACATCACCGTAATTTCATTATCTCTTTTTCTAGCCATTTGTAAAAAAGTTTTTTTCTCCCAATGTTGTTTTAATTTTCTTTGAGAAGCCGGCTGATTTAATCATAGTCTGTTGCTCTCTCAGCTGTTTCTCTGTGTAGAATTGAACTTTGAAATGTTGCTCTAGCTTTCCAAGGGGTATATTCCTTTTAGGAAAGGGATTTTGTCAAGCGAAACAGTGCGGATACTGGGAATGTACAGAATAACAATTAAAAAGAAAGATATAAAATGAGCTATATATTATATTAGCAGAATTGTAAGTAAATGCATACATTAAGAGGAAAATGTGTTTTAAAAGTACCTGAGGGGCAGAGATTGCATATCAAGCCACAAGGGATGTCATAGACATGAGACACTACAGACATGGTTTTAAAAAAAAAATATATTGCTTCGTGCATTTCTGTGCAGTTCTGCTAATACAATGTATAGATCAGTTTTCATCTATATGATCATTGTGATTTCTCCACAGTTCCTTAGATTGGCAAAGATCTAGCAGATCCCAATAGTCTCTACCCAATAGGAGAACCTGCAGTCAGTGTATCGTCCACCTGATATGATCCTGAAAGAGGGGCAGAGATTGGTCTTTGATCTTCTTCATTGACAACCCATACCCTATTTAGTCACCAATTGGAAATATGACTGTGTGATAGTGGTCACCCTTGACTGCATCACTATTTTTAAACCTTTAAACCTATAGAAAATCAGCACACATGGGAATAGCATTGAATACCAGTGCTATCGCCAGCATCATCAATGTATATGATAAATGCCAACAAAGGTATATATGCACCGGTCTTGCCCTTCCACAAAAAGGTGCAACCACCATTATACATAAGAAATGGCAATTGTGCATCTTTGCTTCTTCTCAACACTTTGATGTTGGCTTTTTTATTTTTTCCAGAAGCTAGTCATAGCCTGGAACTTCCCCATGTTCCATTATGAAGGGGAGGGAAAGTGATGTAGAATGCTCACTTTGCCTAAAAAAAACAAAAAAAAAACAAGATGTAGTGTTTTGTTAGAAATCTTTTACTCAATTTTAAAAAGTACCCCCCCCCCCCCCACCAAAGAGTTGAAAGTATTTAAAGATTATCACCCCAGTTTTTTTTAAGCATTTTTTTGTATCTCAGTTTAGCAACTTACACTTTCTAGTGGATACATTACTATATCAGATCTTCCAGGAATACTGCATGTGCTTGTAAGAATGTATGCCATAAATATTTAAAGCGGGGGGGGGGGGGGGGGGGATATACATGCGGCAAATATTGGCTGAACATTAAGATGTAAAACGTACACTGTGGTTATGAGTTTGTGCTTTGGATGCATACATTAACGAGCACATTTGTGATGCATACATTAACGAGCACATTTGTAAATATGATCCACTGCTGTGCTAACTGACCAGAACTGATGCTGGTTTAATTGCCCTTGAAATAGATTAATTTAATCTGGATAGCTGGCTGGCTATTTATGTCTCTGTGTTGAAAGTATTCCTTATTCCCAGGGATTGGATACACAGTCTGTCACCATTCTCTAACCTAATGTGTGCTGACATCTTTTGATCGTCACCTCTCCTTCTTCCCTTTCACGGCCCAGCCATGCAAAGACAGCGTAGAATTTGTTACAGCCCCAATAATCCTTATTCCAAGAGACATGGGGACTGTAACTGTGTCTACCTAGCTGAGTTTACGTACTCTCTCTCTTCCTAATCGGCCAGAGCTTTTTGATGATTCTATACATTCTAAAGGATGATCGCTGGCCCCACTGCCAAGACTTTCTGAGACCCGGGCATTGTGTCAGACTGAATTGTTGCCAGCTGGGTTACTTGCCAACTTCCTAAATGAATGAGCATTTAAACCTGCTGCCAGTGTATACTATATAATCCCAGCGTGCGTGCATCTTTGCCAAGGACACAGCAGACTGTCAGGAATGTGGCACCGAAAGCAAACACTCAACCAAAGTACATATAGTATCTAAACTCTAGTATGAGAGTCCCATAGCGATATCGGTACCACCAGTAATGAAGTGTAGGGATATACAGCACAGAAGAACTAAGGAAGTATAACAAATTTATTGTATCAGATAAAGATGACACAATTAAACAGCACAAGTCACCCATCTATATGTCCTTGTAGTGACAGTATGATGATAAAGTAAAGCTTCCCAGGAATCAGCCATCCATAGCTTTAAAGATGTCCAACTCCCAGGATAGTCTCCTTGGCCAATGCTAGATGTAGAAGATGACTGCAAACGGGTGGCAAGGAACTTGGGAACCAGAGTCCACAAATAGGGGAGTTCAAAAGTCAAATAATAAAGAGAAAACTTGTGGCCTTACATGTTTTGTAAGACCACCGACTTTATCAGGGGACCATACACGATCACCTTTTAATCTAATAAAAAAAAATCACTCCTATGCTACATACTGCGCTTCGATACAAAGAGTACAAAAATAATTGTCAGCTATTATCTCAGCATCTTCGGATAATGTCCTAATGCCCCCTGTTAGAAGCCGGGGACCCCGAAGTTCACACACTTTTTATTTCTTTGCCACTTCTGGTAATGGTACAGATTATATATATATTTTTTTTTTTTTTTTTTGCTCTTGCGTTTGATAAGGATATTATTATTAAGTGTTGGGATCTTTCACTTTCACATATGGCCACACAAGTTATTTCTAATGTACACCTTAAACCTGCCAACGGTAATGGATTCATTGATGGGTCCAGGTGCCATCATCCAAATTGGCTGGATGGAGTACCCAAGAGTCAGCTTACCATGGCGCGAAGGAATTGCGTAAGTCTAGATGAGAATAATAATCGGGCAGCAGAAATTGGCTGAGAAACATTTCGAACCCAGATTCCTCAGAGAGGTTCATAAAGGACGTCAGTAAGATGGACAGAGTGGGAGAAACTAGGACCACCTGTATCACCCAATATAATGCACAGACCTTTAAAACTATACATACATTGGCCAAACATTGGCATATATTTCTGCAAGATGACATTCTGAACGAAAACCACAGGTTATTTTCCAGAGGGCAAAGAATAAAAGAGCATTTTAGCTCCCAGTAGGTATCAAAGAGAATTTAAACATTTTTTAAAGAAACAATTTAAGGGTTTTTATAACTGATTTAGCTGTAACCACTGAACATTTATCCCTAGAGCAACCAGTCAATTCTGTAGTTCAAGTACCGAAGAACCTCTTGAGATGGCCTGTGAGATCACGTGTGTAATATACACAGTCCAATGCAGGTGTGGTAAACAGTATATGGGCAGGACCAAACAAAAATGACAGAAGAGAATCGGAGAACATTTTAGGATCATTAGATTGAAGTAAAACCAACATCCTGTACCCCTTTCCTTGTAACCAATGCCCAGCTTTTAATTGGAATTATATTCTTTTTTGGGTTGTTTTGAGATCTCACCTGGGAACTCTCGTAGAGAGAAGGGTTTAGCATACATAGATTTAGAACTCAGGCCACTGCTGGGTTGAATACAGACTTCAATATAACCTGCTTTTGGTAAATATACTAGTAGATCTTTCAATGTGTAATATCGTTTAGGACTTGATCTTTCCATAATTGGAAAGAAGGGAATTGTTTATGTATTCTTACTCTATAAATACATTAATAAATACAAATTATGATTATAATGGTCAGATATCCTGGCATAAGTCAAAACCCCACTATGATTTATGCAGCCAGTCAAAGAAATCAATAAGGGCATAAATCAGTGTCTTATCCTTGTAAGTGAAACAGCAGAGATCTAAATGTGATGTCATCACTGGTTTCCTTTTAGATCTCTGCACTATATGTTTTTAAACTTCCCCCATAGTACTTTGTTTTAATTTAATAATTGTTCAATTGTTCAGCTGCCGATCCAATTAATTCATGCTACATGTGGGGTAAAAATGCTTTATAAACTAATAACTATTATTACTTGTATCCCTTTATACATTGATATTTCATGATGTCTTATAGACTGGCAGTTTCTAACACTCTCATCTTGTATCCCTTTATACATTGACATTTAATGATGTCTTATAGACTGGCAGTTTCTAACACTATCATCTTGTATCCCTTTATACATTGACATTTAATGATGTCTTATAGACTGGCAGTTTCTAACACTATCATCTTGTACCTCTATATACATTGACATTTAATGATGTCTTATAGACTGGCAGTTTCTAACACTATCATCTTGTGTCCCTTTATACATTGACATTTAATGATGTCTTATTGACTTGCAGTTTCTAACACTATCATCTTGTGTCCCTTTATACATTGACATTTAATGATGTCTTATAGACTGGCAGTTTCTAACACTATCATCTTGTACCTCTATATACATTGACATTTAATGATGTCTTATAGACTGGCAGTTTCTAACACTATCATCTTGTGTCCCTTTATACATTGACATTTACTGATGTCTTATAGATTGGCAGTTTCTAACACTATCATCTTGTACCTCTATATACATTGACATTTAATGATGTCTTATAGACTGACAGTTTCTAACACTATCATCTTGTGTCATTTTATACATTGACATTTAATGATGTCTTATAGACTGGCAGTTTCTAACACTATCATCTTGTGTCATTTTATACATTGACATTTAATGATGTCTTATAGACTGGCAGTTTCTAAAACTATCATCTTGTACCTCTATATACATTGACAATTAATGATGTCTTATAGACTTGCAGTTTCTAACACTATCATCTTGTGTCCCTTTATACATTGACATTTAATGATGTCTTATAGACTGGCAGTTTCTAACACTATCATCTTGTATCCCTTTATACATTGACATTTAATGATGTCTTATAGACTCGCAGTTTCTAACACTATCATCTTGTGTCCCATTATACATTGACATTTAATGATGTCTTATAGACTCTCAGTTTCTAACACTATCATCTTGTGTCCCTTTATACATTGACATTTAATGATGTCTTATAGACTGGCAGTTTCTAACACTATCATCTTGTATCCCTTTATACATTGACATTTAATGATGTCTTATAGACTGTTTCTAACACTATCCTCTTGTGTCCCTTTATACATTGACATTTAATGATGTCTTATAGACTTGCAGTTTCTAACACTATCATCTTGTACCTCTATATACATTGACATTTAATGATGTCTTATAGACTTGCAGTTTCTAACACTATCATCTTGTGTCCCTTTATACATTGACATTTAATGATGTCTTAAATACTGCCAGTTTCTAACACTATCATCATGTATCCCTTTATACATTGACATTTAATGATGTCTTATAGACTGGCAGTTTCTAACACTATCATCTTGTGTCCCATTATACATTGACATTTAATGATGTCTTATAGACTTGCAGTTTCTAACACTATCATCTTGTGTCCCTTTATACATTGACATTTAATGATGTCTTATAGACTGGCAGTTTCTAACACTATCATCTTGTATCCCTTTATACATTGACATTTAATGATGTCTTATAGACTAGCAGTTTCTAACACTATCATCTTGTGTCCCTTTATACATTGACATTTAATGATGTCTTATAGACTGGCAGTTTCTAACACTATCATCTTGTGTCCCTTTATACATTGAAATTTAATGATGTCTTAAACACTGTCTGTTTCTAACACTATCATCTTGTATCCCTTTATACATTGACATTTAATGATGTCTTATAGACTAGCAGTTTCTAACACTATCATCTTGTGTCATTTTATACATTGACATTTAATGATGTATTATAGACTAGCAGTTTCTAACACTATCATCTTGTACCTCTATATACATTGACATTTAATGATGTCTTATAGACTGCCAGTTTCTAACACTATCATCTTGTATCCCTTTATACATTGACATTTAATGATGTATTATAGACTAGCAGTTTCTAACACAATCATCTTGTGTCCCTTTATACATTGAAATTTAATGATGTCTTATAGACTGGCAGTTTCTAACACTATCATCTTGTATCCCTTTATACATCTACATTTAATGATGTCTTATAGACTGGCAGTTTCTAACACTATCATCTTGTGTCCCTTTAATGCATTATTCAAGTATCTGTAGTCTGTAGCTTTCTTGTTCAACATATGCACTAACAGCCAAACAAAACATATTGCAACCTAAGTTTTTGAGAACATAAACAACAGGCGGATATTTCCTAAAGGAAATTTCTGGGGCAAAGTTCTAAAAGTGATGTAGTAGGGAACAATCCATTGGTTTCCATGGTTACTGGACCATTTTTTAGAATTACCCATTATACATAACCCCAAATGTAAGTTTGAGTCTGGAGTCCAGGATGAGGGCTCATCTCGAATGCCAGACTGGGACAGATGTGGCCTTCCTCACATGTTCACAACATCTCAATATATTATCCGCGACAAATTTTTGTGAGTTTGCGGAGGTGGTGAAGGCATGCAAGATGGAGGGGAGCCCCGTCTGAAACATATTGGGCCAGAGGCTGCATAAGGGTTCCCTAGCACCCCTCTTAAAAATATGTAGCCAGGGGGCAACCCCCCCTCAAATATATCTCCTATATATATTCTAAAATATATGTGGCAGGGGCAGGCCAAGAGCCCTTGACTCCCCCAAGTAATTAAATGGATCTGCCAATCAGATACCTGCTTGGTTATTTATGGTCCCACCCTTACAGGGGGGAAATTTCAGTATACATCTATCCTCCATTGAGTATGGACGTCTTGAATTTTTTTTTCCACTGTTTTTTAAAAAAAATTTAAGGAGGATTATAATTGAAAATTGTTTCATACTTACCGTAATTTTCTTTTCCTGGTTATTATCCATGGCAGCAGTTACGTATGGGTTAGCTCCACCCTCAAGGTAGGTAGGACAGAAACAAACTTATAAGAGAGCCCCCGCCCCCTGTCTCCTCAGTCTAGTAACCAGCTCCTCATAACCAAGAAAAAACAGAGGGAGGGAACTGACTGCTGCCATGGATAATAACCAGGAAAAGAAAATTACGGTATGTATGAAACAATTCTCAATTTTCCTGGCTAACCATGGCAGCAGTTACGTATGGGACATACCCAAGCAAAAAATTAATAGGGATGGGAGAACATACAACCAAAAACGCAGACACAGAAGAAATACTGCAAAAATGAAAAAGGTTTAATGAGAGGAGACAGAGGCCAAAACAGCGTGAGAGAAGGAGGATTCCTCAGTCCGGCAGACATCCAGACGGTAGTGTCGGAAAAAGGTGGCACCCGATGACCAGTTCCCAGCTTCGCAAACAGTCGCCACTGAAGAACCAGCCTCAGCCGCCCATGAAGAGGAAACAGCCGGTGGAGTGAGCCTTGAGCCCTTGAGGAACCGGAATACCAGTGGAGACGTAGCACCTGGATATCGCAGCCACAATCCAGCGGCGTAGAGTGGAGACAGAGGCCGCCTCACCTCGTCGAGAGCCCAGAGGAAGGATGAAGAGCCTAGTAGACTTCCTCAGGGAGGAAGAGGCGGTAATATAGAGGCGTAGGCAGCGAACCACATCCAAGGTATGCCAGCGGGAGTCCTCAGGAGTCGTGGGGTTCGGAAAAAACACCGGGAGGATAGTCTCTTGATTCAGGTGAAAGTCCGACACCACCTTAGGCAGGAATTCCGGGACAGGGCGAAGAAGGACACGATCCGAAGAGAAGACCGTGTAGGGAGGTTCTGTAGAAAAAGCCTGAAGTTCCGAGCAACGCTTAGCAGAAGTTACGGCCAATAGTAAAAGAGTCTTCAGGGTCACCAGCCATAGGGAGGCATCCTGCATGGGCTCAAAGTGAGGTTCAGATAAAGCACGAAGCACCAGGGGAAGGCTCCAAGGCGTCGTGAAGGAACGGGTCGGGGGACGGAGTTTGAGAACCGCCTTGAAGAAACGAATCACCAGGGGTTCCAACGCCCAACGAACTGACGTGAGAGCAGACAGGGCCGAGACGTGAACCCGGAGGGAGTTCAGACCCAAACCTCGATCCAGGCCAGCTTGGAGAAAAGCCAGGACATCCGGTAGAGAAGGTGATAGTGGATCCAGAATTTTACCCTCAGACCAAACCAGGAAGGCAGACCAAATGCGATGATACGTTGCCGAGGTGTTAGGCTTCCGAGCCTTCAGCAGGGTAGAGACAACGCCGTCCGACAGACCATGGGACCGCAGTGACTGCCGCTCAATCGCCAGGCCGCTAGCTGAAGAGAGCGGGGGCAAGGATGTAACACCGGACCCTGAGACAGGAGGTCCCGGCGAGGCGGGAGAAGCCAAGGGTCCCGGACGGACAGCCTGTTCGCCAGCGGAAACCAAGGCCTCCTGGGCCACCAAGGAAGGATGGCCATCACTTCTGCTTTCTCCTGACGCAATTTTCCCAGGAGTCTCGGAATGAGAGGGAGAGGAGGAAAGACATATAGGAACTCCTTGGGCCATGGGAGAGAGAGAGCGTCCACGCCCTCTGACATGGGGTGAGGAGTCCTCGAGAAAAAGCGAGGAAGCTGAGTGTTCGCGGGAGAGGCCATCAGGTCTAAGGTCGGACGACCCCACAGTAGACAAAGATGATCGAATACCTGAGACGAAAGCCTCCAGTCCGTTGTATTGAGAGTGGTGCGGCTCAGGAAGTCTGCCATCGTGTTTTCCGGACCCGGAAGGTAAACCGCAGCCAGGTGTTCGACTGTTTCCTGAGCCCAGACAGCAATCGGCTCGAACTCCCGGCTGAGAGACAGGCTCCTGGTACCACATTGATGGTTGATGTAGGCAACCGCACACCTGTTGTCTGTCTGGATCCTCACCCAATGACCCCGAATGGTTAGATGAAAAGCCAGCAAGGCCCTGTAAATTGCCCTCAGTTCCAGGACATTTGCGTGAAGACAACTCTCCGCAGGGGACCATTCTCCTTGGGCGTAGTGACCGTCCAGATGGGCTCCCCAACCATGAGCGCTCGCATCCGTTGTGACAACTCTGTAAGTGGTGTCCGTCAGTGGAAAACCTCTCCTGAGGTGACGGACCTCCAACCACCAGGCCAGATGATGAGAAGTCACCTCTGGTAAATACAATTTCTTGTCCAAGAAGGACCTGGGAACCGGGAGATGAGGTAGCAGAAGGGACTGAAGAAAGAAAAGATTGCATGAAACAAATGCACAAAAATGTAAAACACAAAAACCAGACAAAACAAAGAATTACCTGAGGCTGGAAGAAGTAAAGGCACAGGGAACAAAGGTCAAGGTGAGTCCTGGTTAGAAAGAAATAACAGGGCCCACCTAACTCATTCACCAGCAGCCCTTAAATAGGGAAATGTAAGCGGTGGAACGCAAATGCGTTCCACCTGAAGAGAAAAAAGTGGAAATCGAGGCGTGGAGCGCATATGCGTTCCAACGCCGAAAAAACGGCACTGAAAGAGAGGCGTGGAACGCATATGCGTTCCAACGCCGAAAAAACGGCAGCGAAAACGAGGCCTGGAACGCAAATGCGTTCCAGCGCCTCTTCACCGCCTTCCCAGCCGACAGGGACAAAAAACGAGGGCTGGAAGGCGGAAGTACTCCAGCCCTCCATAGAAAAAAAGCATATGCGTTCCACCGCCGAGAATGGGAGATAGTAAGGGAGGTGTGGAACGCATATGCGTTCCACAGCCTCGAAAAATAAACGGAGAAGGGGGGAAACAGAAGTGTGGGATGCCAAAGCGTCCCACACTCAAATAAAAACAAATAGAGGAATAAAAAAGAGTGTGGGGGGGGGGGGGGGACTCCCATCCCAATGCCCCATACATACCACCAAAGTATAGCAGGAATTGAGACCTCTGCCAATCACCAATACATCTCCAGTACCACTTGCAGTAAGCTTACGGAGGAACATGGCCAAAAACTTCATATCCAGAATCATCTCCAGTACCAACTAGTAATAAGTGTACGGAGGAATAAATATCCCAGGGAACCGTGAAAAGACAAGGAACCGGGCTTCGGAAAGAAAGAGGCTGAACTTTCAGGAAAGGTGAGTAAAAAATAAATAAAGAAAAAATCCATAAAACAATAAATATTTTAGGCCCGAAACGGGCCCCGTCCTAATACCAATGAGGACAGAAAAAAGACTGAGGAGACAGGGGGCGGGGGCTCTCTTATAAGTTTGTTTCTGTCCTACCTACCTTGAGGGTGGAGCTAACCCATACGTAACTGCTGCCATGGTTAGCCAGGAAATTTTTATTTTTGGACGGCCTCTTTCCCTGCACTGAAAATAAGGGTCGTTAGACATTGCATATTGTAATGGGGCATTACATTTATGGGTTTTTTTTGTTTTTTTTAAAGCGGTGACACCTGGTGCTGCTACTCAGAGGTGACACCTGGCGCTCCTACTCAGAGGTGACACCTGGCGCTCCTACTCAGAGGTGACCCCTGGCGTTCCTACTCAGAGGTGACCCCTGGCGTTCCTGCTCAGAGGCGACACCTGGCGCTCCTACTCAGAGGTGACACCTGGCGTTCCTACTCAGAGGTGACACCTGGCACTCCTACTCAGCGGTGACCCCAGGCGTTCCTACTCAGAGGTGACACCTGGTGCTCCTGCTCAGAGGTGACCCCTGGCGCTCCTGCTCAGAGGTGACACCTGGCGCTCCTACTCAGAGGTGACCCCTGGCGTTCCTACTCAGAGGTGACACCTGGCGTTCCTACTCAGAGGTGACACCTGGCGTTCCTACTCAGAGGTGACACCTGGCGTTCCTACTCAGAGGTGACACCTGGCGTTCCTACTCAGAGGTGAAACCTGGTGCTCCTGCTCAGAGGTGACCCCTGGCGCTCCTGCTTAAAGGTGATACCTGGCGTTCCTGCTCAGAGGTGATACCTGGCGCTCCTACTCAGAGGTGACCCCTGGCACTCCTACTCAGAGGTGACCCCTGGCGTTCCTACTCAGAGGTGACCCCTGGCGCTCCTTTCTCAGAGGTGACACCTGGCGTTCCTACTCAGAGGTGACCCCTGGCGCTCCTACTCAGAGGTGACCCCTGGCGCTCCTACTCAGAGGTGACACCTGGCGCTCCTACTCAGAGGCGACACCTGGCGTTCCTACTCAGAGGTGACACCTGGCGCTCCTACTCAGAGGTGACCCCTGGCGCTCCTACTCAGAGGTGACCCCTGGCGCTCGTGCTCAGAGGTGACACCTGGCGTTCCTACTCAGAGGCGACACCTGGCGCTCCTACTCAGAGGCGACACCTGGCGTTCCTACTCAGAGGTGACACCTGGCGCTCCTACTCAGAGGTGACACCTGGCGTTCCTACTCAGAGGTGACACCTGGCGCTCCTGCTCAGAGGTGACACCTGGCGTTCCTACTCAGAGGTGACACCTGGCGCTCCTACTCAGAGGTGACACCTGGCGTTCCTACTCAGAGGTGACACCTGGCGCTCCTACTCAGAGGTGACCCCTGGCATTCCTGCTCAGAGGCGACACCTGGCGTTCCTACTCAGAGGTGACCCCTGGCGCTCCTGCTCAGAGGTGACACCTGGCGCTCGTGCTCAGAGGCGACACCTGGCGTTCCTACTCAGAGGTGACACCTGGCGTTCCTACTCAGAGGTGACACCTGGCGTTCCTACTCAGAGGTGACACCTGGCGCTCCTACTCAGAGGTGACACCTGGCGTTCCTACTCAGAGGTGACACCTGGCGCTCCTACTCAGAGGCGACACCTGGCGCTCCTACTCAGAGGCGACACCTGGCGTTCCTGCTCAGAGGTGACACCTGGCGTTCCTACTCAGAGGTGACACCTGGCGTTCCTACTCAGAGGTGACACCTGGCGCTCCTACTCAGAGGTGACCCCTGGCGTTCCTGCTCAGAGGCGACACCTGGCGTTCCTACTCAGAGGTGACCCCTGGCGCTCGTGCTCAGAGGTGACACCTGGCGCTCCTACTCAGAGGTGACACCTGGCGTTCCTACTCAGAGGTGACACCTGGCGTTCCTGCTCAGAGGCGACACCTGGCGTTCCTACTCAGAGGCGACACCTGGCGTTCCTACTCAGAGGTGACACCTGGCGTTCCTACTCAGAGGTGACACCTGGCGTTCCTACTCAGAGGTGACACCTGGCGTTCCTACTCAGAGGTGACACCTGGCGCTCCTGCTCAGAGGTGACACCTGGCGCTCCTACTCAGAGGCGACACCTGGCGTTCCTACTCAGAGGTGACACCTGGCGTTCCTACTCAGAGGTGACACCTGGCGTTCCTACTCAGAGGTGACACCTGGCGTTCCTACTCAGAGGTGACACCTGGCGCTCCTACTCAGAGGTGACCCCTGGCGCTCCTACTCAGAGGTGACACCTGGCGTTCCTACTCAGAGGTGACACCTGGCGCTCCTACTCAGAGGTGACACCTGGCGTTCCTACTCAGAGGTGACACCTGGCGTTCCTACTCAGAGGTGACACCTGGCGCTCCTACTCAGAGGTGACCCCTGTCGCTCCTACTCAGAGGTGACCCCTGTCGCTCCTACTCAGAGGTGACACCTGGCGCTCCTACTCAGAGGTGACACCTGGCACTCCTACTCAGAGGTGACACCTGGCGCTCCTGCTCAGAGGTGACCCCTGGCGTTCCTGCTCAGAGGTGACACCTGGCACTCCTACTCAGAGGTGACACCTGGCGCTCCTACATAGAGGTGACACCTGGCGCTCCTACTCAGAGGCGACACCTGGCGCTCCTACTCAGAGGCGACACCTGGCGTTCCTGCTCAGAGGTGACACCTGGCGTTCCTACTCAGAGGTGACACCTGGCGCTCCTACTCAGCGGTGACCCCTGGCGCTCCTGCTCAGAGGTGACACCTGGCGCTCCTACTCAGAGGTGACCCCTGGCGCTCCTGCTCAGAGGTGACACCTGGCGTTCCTACTCAGAGGTGACACCTGGCGCTCCTGCTCAGAGGTGACACCTGGCGCTCCTACTCAGAGGTGACCCCTGGCACTCCTACTCAGAGGTGACCCCTGGCGCTCCTGCTCAGAGGTGACACCTGGCGCTCCTACTCAGAGGTGACCCCTGGCGCTCCTGCTCAGAGGTGACCCCTGGCGCTCCTGCTCAGAGGTGACACCTGGCGCTCCTACTCAGAGGTGACACCTGGCGTTCCTACTCAGAGGCGACACCCGGCGTTCCTACTCAGAGGTGACACCTGGCGCTCCTACTCAGAGGTGACCCCTGGCGCTCCTACTCAGAGGTGACCCCTGGCATTCCTGCTCAGAGGTGACCCCTGGCGTTCCTACTCAGAGGTGACACCTGGCGCTCCTACTCAGAGGTGACACCTGGCGCTCCTACTCAGAGGCGACACCTGACATTCCTACTCAGAGGTGACCCCTGGCGCTCCTACTCAGAGGTGACCCCTGGCGTTCCTACTCAGAGGCGACCCCTGGCGCTCCTACTCAGAGGTGACCCCTGGCATTCCTGCTCAGAGGCGACACCTGGCGCTCCTACTCAGAGGTGACACCTGGCGCTCCTACTCAGAGGTGACACCTGGCGCTCCTACTCAGAGGCGACACCCGGCGTTCCTACTCAGAGGTGACACCTGGCGCTCCTACTCAGAGGTGACACCTGGCGTTCATACTCAGAGGTGACACCTGGCGCTCCTACTCAGAGGTGACCCCTGGCATTCCTGCTCAGAGGTGACACCTGGCACTCCTACTCAGAGGTGACCCCTGGCGCTCCTGCTCAGAGGTGACACCTGGCGCTCCTACTCAGAGGTGACCCCTGGCGTTCCTACTCAGAGGTGACACCCGGCGTTCCTACTCAGAGGTGACACCTGGCGCTCCTACTCAGAGGTGACACCCGGCGTTCCTACTCAGAGGTGACACCTGGCGCTCCTACTCAGAGGTGACACCTGGCGTTCCTACTCAGAGGTGACACCTGGCGTTCCTACTCAGAGGTGACACCTGGCGTTCCTGCTCAGAGGTGACACCTGGCGTTCCTACTCAGAGGTGACACCTGGCGTTCCTACTCAGAGGTGACACCTGGCGCTCCTACTCAGAGGTGACCCCTGGCATTCCTGCTCAGAGGTGACACCTGGCACTCCTACTCAGAGGTGACCCCTGGCGCTCCTACTCAGAGGTGACACCTGGCACTCCTACTCAGAGGTGACACCTGGCGTTCCTACTCAGAGGTGACCCCTGGCGCTCCTACTCAGAGGTGGTGAGCACTGCACTCTCAGCCTCCCCTGCAATTTTAGTTATTTTTTTAACAGGTTCTGTTGTTTTGCTGGGTGTGCTAATGACTTTGTTGATTCAGTGAAATGTACCACTCTTAGAGATGGCGAGTTTTACAAGGTGAATTGAACATTAAAGTCCAACTCAGCTCCCAAATCGAGCTCCCTTCACTTTTTAGTGAATAATAATTTTCATTGCGTTCAATGAAGGTTGAGTTCCAGATGGAGCTGGACTTTATTGAGGAGGGAAGAGGAACAGCAAATTTACTTTACTGACGTCAAATGCAAACCTTCCGACTCGACCCCGTGAGACTTATTCAATTTTTAGTGTATAGCCCCCTAAAAAGTGTTTCAAACAGATTGCAGTTATAATCAGTTTATTTGTAGAGTGTACAAATTCTGCAAGCTGACAACTGAAAAGCCACGAAGATATTACTCACTCAAATTAGATTAAGGAACCTGGTCTAATGCATTGCTTACAACGGAAACAGATGTTTTCTTGACCCATTTCACACACAAAAAACATAATGATAAATTGACTTGAAACTGATTTATAGAGCTCTCTCTGAAGAAGTGGTCAGGATACAGTATAAGAAATATTCTATTAGATATATTTGAGAGGCTTTTAAGACTGTTGCACTGACATATGTTAAAAAGAAACAGAAAATGTAATAAACATATTAAAAGCAAAGAAGCAACATTAAATCAACCGCGTTCCATTATGAGAGTACATTAACAGAGTGATTCATTCACACTTTTCCCCACCAGCTAATTATTGTGTCCACAAGTTTCCGTGTATGTTTACTACATGTTGTTGTTTGTTTTATTGTTCTGGTTTGACAGATCTGTCACGATTACAAGCAAATACTAGAGATTAACATGAGATAATTAGGAATAATTAGAAGATTAAACGTGACAGTAAAAGTCCTAGGCTCTTTCTACTTCGAGGGCATCTAATGGCAATAAGTGGAATTATTACTTTTTGAACAGTTTGTTTCAGTTATCTGTCCTGTTAATCTTATCCTCACGGTAATCAAAAGACCCGGTTCTGAAGAATCACTACGGAAAGATCCACCTAGACTAATTAACGAGCAACTGTGGCACTTTTTGGGACCATAAACTGGACAGTTGGGGGCGGCTAGAGAACTGGATATGGGGTACGGTGTCCTAAATTAGCTCGACAACCACACCGGTTAATATAGTTCATGTCTACTTTGGAGAGTCTCCAAGATTAGAACTTGGAGACTTGAACTATTGGTTTAAATATATATATATACATGTCATTTGTCCATAAGGGGTTAAATAAGAGATTGTTAAAATAGCTACCAAGTCATTTAACTACCCATGATATCAGATGATATATTTTTAAAAAGTTTATTTTGTTGGCCCAGTGAGGAAAGTCATTTTTTTTCTAATCACACATGAAGATTGCCTTATCTGCCTGCTCCCTCCTTCATCCCAGGCTCAGTGAATGAGCCTTATGACAAAGGAGCAAGGAAGGGCAGTGCACACAAGGAGTAGACATGATTGCCGTTAGTTCTCTGTGGTGGCACTAAATCCCTAGTGACGCCCTATCAGGGCTTATGTAACAGGTTAGACAGACTGGGAAGGTGATGGACAATCTGATAATTTCCTTAAAAATGTTACCTAGCTCCCTGGCCTAAATGGGCATGATTCAAAGCCTCCCTTTGCTGCACTCAGGCATATTTGTAAACCATTGCTCTAAATGTGCTTCCCCAAGAAGTGTTTGGGATTATAGTTGCAGCTATTAAAACATTGAATGTACACTTTGCGTGTGTCCATTTTGAATTGCAGCAGCTGATTCTCACTCTAGGTTTCTTGGCTTCTCATTACATCTATTTGTAGAATTACTAATCTTAAACAGAACGGGGGGGGGGGGGGGGTGACTGCCTGATGACTTCACTCAGCTGTCACTACGTCTGAAGGAAGGGCTTATAAACTGCTGCTTGACTCCACTGACTTGTGTGGAATAATTACTACAAAAACATCTTTCAGACATCGATTATCAAAAAATAGTCCTGCCTGCAAGTCGAATCCACTCCTGCCGTCTGACTGCAAAAATGCAGAGGTCTAAGCACAAAACAGGGGTATGAATGAATGGAAGGGAGTTTAGAAAACAAATGGAATAAAGTAACAGAACTCATCTGCTTCTGTTACTATCGCTCTGATACTCCCAATTCGAGACCACAGTCCTACTGCCCCCATTTATTTCTCCGGTATCTGTAGAATATTTACTGCACATGTGCAGATTTGTGTGCCAATCTGAGTTACAGGCTCCCAAACATGCCGAGTAGTGGCGATACTCAACCTCCAGAGCTCCACCTCCAGCACCTCGATTCGCAGGAGGTATGTTATAATATAATGGCAATCTCCATATTGGAAGGCACGTCATAAGAATATACTGTATCTAATCACCTAGCCCTGCACCAGTGTTACACAGCAGCCAGGAAGAGAGCAGGGAAGGTATCTTATGACATCAGGTGACATCATACGTCGGCTCTGGGAACAGCTGAAAAATTCATCTTGTGCTAAGAGTTTTTTTTATAATGTTGCTTAATGGGAAAAAAAATCCATGAAGGGGATAATCACATTTTTTTTGCTATAAAACAATTAAACAAACCCAAAGCATCAAACTAACGTGTATTTTATTTGTTTATACTTCAAACACACCGTAAATACACAGTAAATCCTACTAGAGTTCCGTGGTGGTATGCCTGTAAATCAGTCTTTTTCCTGCAAAATGAAAGGAGCAAGTCTATGCTCTAGGCCTCCATCCCAATGATCTTCCTACAATGTGAAGTGTTTGGGTTTAGCAGGACTCTAAATGAAGCAATGTGATATGTTACATGGCAGACAGTGACTGAGGGATGAGGCTGCTTTGATCACTGTACATCCCTGACAGTCAGTCTTCAGAGCCTCGGACACAAAGACCAAGTATCTTACTCAATATTCTATACAACTTCTCCATAACAAATCCTGGGCTGTATCACCTAAACAATGCTTTCCTGTCAATGTAGAGAATAACACAATGATCTATACACCGTGGTAGCAGGATATCTAGCAGATGCATAAAATAAAAATAACCATAACATCAGCTGTGGCTTGATCTGCAAATCAACTGGTTTATCAAATCAGGACTAGAGTTGAGCGGACACCTGGATGTTCGAGTTCGGCGGGTTTGGCCGAACTTCGGGAAAAAGTCCGGGTTCGGGGTCGAACTTGACCCCGAACCCCATTTAAGTCAATGGGGACCCGAACTTTTGGCCACTAAAATGCCTCTAAAAAAGTCCTGGAAAGGGCAAGAGGGCTGCAAAATGAAGTAAAATGTGGGTGAGTATCCCCATTCATACGAATAGGTCAATTGACCTATTTCGGTTTATAGAATAGCAATAGCATTACATGTATTCCATAAACCGAAAAGTCTATAAAACGAAAGACATTCGGTTTATAGACTTTCGTTTTATGGAATACATGTAATGCTATTGCTGTTCTATAAAAAGAAAGTCTATAAACAGAATGTCTTTCGGTTTATAGACTTTCGGCTTATGGAATACATGTAATACTTTTGGCTTTCTATAAACCGAACTAGAGTCCCCATTCATAAGAAATTCTTATGAATGGGGACTCTATTTCGGTTTATAGAAAGCCAATAGCATTACATACAATGTAATCGCCGAACCCCGAACTCCAACACGGACATACAGTGGAATGTCCGTGTTCGGGTCCGGGGTCCAAAAACCGTAAAGTTCGGTACGAACCCGAACAGTGCAGTTCGGGTTCGCTCAACACTAATCAGGGCACAGACAATGTCATAAACAAGAGACTCCACAGACATTTAAAGCACGCATCTCCTAATTTAGGCATTTTCTACAGTTCTTCTAACACAATAGGGATTCTGAATAAAGATAAATTCTGGGGAAAGTTATAAAAGTGATGTAATCAACAGGAACATTGCGTTGGTTTCCATTTAAAAAAAAATACAACCTAATAGAAACATAGACATATAGAAATATAGACATATAGAAATATAGACATATAGAATGTGTCGGCAGATCAGAACCACTCGGCCCATCTAGTCTGCCCAATTTTCTGAATACTTTCATTAGTCCCTGGCCTTATCTTATATCTAGGATAGCCTTATACTTATCCCATGCATGCTTAAACTCCTTCACTGTATTAACCTCTACCACTTCTACTGGAAGACTATTCCATACATCCACTACCCTCTCAGTAATGTAATACTTTCATTAGTTCCTGGCCTTATCTTATATCTAGGATAGCCTTATACCTATCCCATGCATGCTTAAACTCCTTCACTGTATTAACCTCTACCACTTCTACTGGAAGACTATTCCATGCACCCACTACCCTCTCAGTAATGTAATACTTTCATTAGTCCCTGGCCTTATCTTATATCTAGGATAGCCTTATACCTATCTCACACATGCTTAAACTCCTTCACTGTATTAACCTCTACCACTGCTACTGGAAGACTATTCCATGCATCCATTACCCTCTCAGTAATGTAATACTTTCATTAGTCCCTGGTCTTATCTTATATCTAGGATAGCCTTATACCTATCCCATGCATGCTTAAACTCCTTCACTGTATTAACCTCTACCACTTCTACTGGAAGACTATTCCATACATCCACTACCCTCTCAGTAATGTAATACTTTCATTAGTCCCTGGCCTTATCTTATATCTAGGATAGCCTTATACCTATCCCACGCATGCTTAAACTCCTTCACTGTATTAACCTCTACCACTTCTACTGGAAGGCTATTCCATGCATCCACTACCCTCTCAGTAAAGTAATACTTTCATTAGTCCCTGACCTTATCTTATATCTAGGATAGCCTTATACCTATCCCACGCATGCTTAAACTCCTTCACTGTATTAACCTCTACCACTTCTACTGGAAGGCTATTCCATGCATCCACTACCCTCTCAGTAATGTAATACTTTCATTAGTCCCTGGCCTTATCTTATATCTCGGATAGCCTTATACATATCCCACGCATGCTTAAACTCCTTCACTGTATTAACCTCTACCACTTCTACTGGAAGACTATTCCATACATCCACTACCCTCTCAGTAAAGTAATACTTTCATTAGTCCCTGGCCTTATCTTATATCTAGGATAGCCTTATACCTATCCCACGCATGCTTAAACTGCTTCACTATATAACCTCTACCACTTCTATTGGAAGACTATTCCATACATCCACTACCCTCTCAGTAAGGTAATCCTTTCATTAGTCTCTGGCCTTATCTTATATCTAGGATAGTCTTATACCTATCCCATGCATGCTTAAACTCCTTCACTGTATTAACCTCTACCACTTCTACTGGAAGACTATTCCATACATCCACTACCCTCTCAGTAAAGTAATACTTTCATTAGTCCCTGGCCTTTTCTTATATCTAGGATACCTTGTGCCTATCCCACACACACTTAAACTCCTTCACTGTATTAACCTCTACCACTTCTACTGGAAGACTATTCCATACATCCACTACCCTCTCAGTAAAGTAATACTTTCATTAGTCCCTGGCCTTATCTTATATCTAGGATAGCCTTATACCTATCCCACACATGCTTAAACTCCTTCACTGTATTAACCTCTACCACTTCTACTGGAAGACTATTCCATACATCCACTACCCTCTCAGTAAAGTAATACTTTCATTAGTCCCTGGCCTTTTCTTATATCTAGGATAGCCTTATACCTATCCCACACATGCTTAAACTCCTTCACTGTATTAACCTCTACCACTTCTACTCGAAGACTATTCCATGCATCCACTACCCTCTCAGTAAAGTAATACTTTCATTAGTCCCTGGCCTTTTCTTATATCTAGGATACCTTGTGCCTATCCCACACACACTTAAACTCCTTCACTGTATTAACCTCTACCACTTCTGCTGGAAGGCTATTCCATGCATCCACTACCCTCTCAGTAAAGTAATACTTCCTGATATTACTTTTCCCCTCTAATTTCAGACTATGTCCTCTAGTTGTGGTAGTTTTTCTTCTTTTAAATATACTCTCTTCCTTTACTGTGTTGATTCCCTTTATGTATTTAAATGTTTCTATCATATCCCCCCTGTTACGTCTTTCCTCCAAGCTATACATGTTAAGATGCTTTAACCTTTCCTGGTAAGTTTTATCCTTCAACCCATGAACCAGTTTAGTAGCCCTTCTCTGAACTCTCTCCAAAGTATCAATATCCTTCTGGAGATACGGTCTCCAGTACTGCGTACAATACTCCAAGTGAGGTCTTCTTTAACAGCTTAACTAATAGATGTGTGGGGTTTTCTACTGTAGAAATGTGTTATAACTAAAATGAATCAAGTCTGTTAGGAAAACTCCAAAGGAGTGTATACCTCTTGCTGTATGTGAGTGGGAACACACAGGGGTACAATTTTACAAAATATCTAAAATGATAAAATAATATATTGTTGAAAAGTACAAGATCCAAGAATAAAAACTTGAATTTGAAAGGTGAAAGTCTGACAAGAAACATAAAAATATATATTTTTTACATAGTAGTAGATACCTGGCATAAGCTTCCAGTGGACACAGTGAATGCTAAGACTGTGAAGGCATTGCAGAATGTCAGCTATCCTGAAGACCAATAAATCTGAGATGAGCAGACTGAATAAACCATTAGTTCCTAATCTCCCGTCAATAGCTACATTACTTTCTAGCTTAATTGCTCTCTGCTCCCTACTCTGCAAAATAAGAATAGAAGAGCGTGCACTCCCTTACCTGTTGATCCTGCCATTAGATAACAGATAACTGACAGTAGTCCACCCCCACAGAGGTCCATGCTGTGAGCTGATGACTAGCTGAGGATCCGCGTGCTTTCTTGGAAGCGCCTCGTGCAAGAACGAGAGAGGAGAAAAGAAAAAAAAAAAAAACCAGATACAATTCTCCGGGGATCCTAACCTGAGAAATCATGCAGGAGAGCACCTGATTGCATTATACTTTTATAACCGTGCTTCCAGGCACAGCTGTTGTAGAGCTCTCTAAGTGCTCTAGTGCGAGAGTACTGCCCATTAACTAGAATCAGGGGAACTGTCCCTGGTGCTGAACTTGCTGCTGCTAGGTTATTGCAGAGTTGGCTATCCGCTGTCCGTGGTGCTGAATCAATTGAATGTAGGCACTTTGAAGAGAGCCCTGCGCATCCAAGGAGAACCGCGTAGAATCGTTTTTTTTCTCTCTCTTTCTTCTTTGAACGATGCCCCTAAAAGTAAGAACATTGTCCACAATAAAAAAAAAAAATCTGGTGTCTAGATTAACCCATACCTTCCTTGCAAGTCACAGAAACACATATATCTCCGTTATTTGAATACGATTCTTAAAGAATATTCATATTATTATTGTAATTATTTTGTATTCATAGTCCATGCACAATAGGCTCAATAAAAAGTACAATTAGTAGATAGCATAAAAAGTTTAGACAGCCTGTAAGAGTGTGAGCAGGGCTTTTATAACATCAATATTTTTATTTCATGTAGAAAAAAAACAACATTGTTTATTTGGCTTCTTGTTAAATAAAAGAATAGGTTGAAACAGAGCAATATAAATGCTTCATGGCTTTTTTTTTTTTTTGTCTGGATGTATTATTTCTGATGTTACTTTATTTGAATGTCTCTTATTGAACTGGTTAGAAAAATGTTTTGGGTGATCCCGGAAACATAGACATTTTCTATAAAATATCTGTAAATCTCTAGTTACAGTAACAAAGTATAGTGTCATTCTAGGCTGTCCATTGATACATACATTCATGGGAGAGACAGAAATATCGAAATAATGGATGGTTTATTGATTGATTATAAAGTCCATACTGAACCCCAGAATGCACTACGGCACTGAGTATTCAATCCATCAAACTTTATTCAGTGCCCAATGTGTCATGTGACCGCCTTCTTCACTAATCGATGTAAAGTATCAATGAATTGCTGAATCTGATTGATGGCTTGTATAATGTGGGCCCTGTATGGTAATATAACAACAGTCTAAATCATTAAAATAAGCTTTTTATTGGCGGCTACTTCCCAAGCAAGACATTTGGGGTAACGAACATTGTCCTCTCTATTTCTCTTTTCTTAAACTCTCCTCAAGCACTTATACATCAGCTGGAAGGACATGTCTGATTCAGATGGCTTGTCAATGAGGAACTCTATTTGGGACTTCCAGGCAGCCATCTTGCCCCGTAACACTCCGTGAACTCTGATTGGTGGGTGAGCTCTGTGATCCAGAACACACCTCCAGCAGAGGGGGAGGTGCTCAACGACTCTTCTGCGATTTGCTGTATACAGGGCAACTGACATACGAATCAATATATACCAATGATGGAGAAAAATAGGTGCCGGACTGGCTCTAACTCATCATGCGGGGAATGGGACAGGCAGCATGGCAGGATGTCTGTGCGCCTGGGCAGCCATCAAGCTGCCTGCTCACCCACAGAAAAGTTGATGAAGGGAGATTTGTTGTTCTCCCCCAGCCATTTTTTTTTAAGGGGGGGGGGGGGCATTTTTGGCCGCCCCTGTAGCAAGTGCAATCCAAGGAACTTGCATAGGCTACTTCTCTACATACAATGGGTGATACCACTGTCGTTGGGGTACTGTGGGTAAATAGATCTGATACTTGAGTCGGCTGTACAGATATGTTTAATGTTCGGCTGTCTAATCATCTTTTAGGAAATTCCAGTGGCAATCCACTACCAAAGAGACTCCTTCACCAAAACATTGGTTATAATCAAAATCAAGACTAAAAAAAATAGGATATTTAAAAAAAAAAGCATATATAAGAAAAAAATATATTTTAAGTTTGTATGTGCTGTCTCTTGTCTATGACATCATACTGCTAGATATGCAAATGGACATCTAACTCACAAGGTGATGTCACAACAGGAAACACCAGAGATACATCCAGTCTCGCTAACATAACATATAGATCATTTTTCATTCTGTACATTCGCAGCGTAATTAATATATAGGTCCCTTTAATTTCCAAATATGAGTTTACACATAATGAATTCTATGTTACAATTATTCTTTCTTTTCTGCATTAAACAAACGACAAACAACATTGTATTCAGTTAAAATTAAAAAAAAACTGTAGTCAGAAATAAATAACTTAAACAAAAAAACCAACAGGTTATTTAAAAAGATGTATTTCTGTAAATGTAAAAATGACATGTATACAGAGAAATAAATGTGTGTGTAAAAATTGGGTATACCGTCAGACACCCTGATGTTGTGAAAGTGTGTAGTACGTTTTAGAAGATGGTGCAGTGATTTGCTAGCAGACGTGCTTTGTTAGCAGACTTCGTGGTACGGCAACATACTATTTGCTCTGCTTTTTCAGGCTGGATAAATTGACTCTACACACTGATATCTTCCAAATGGATCTGGCCGCGCTATAATGACGGAAGCTACTGGGTATTTAGCAATGTCTCCAGATATATCTCTAATGGGTTGATTACAGGGTTTGATAAACTGTTAGGGTCAGAGGTGGAGATACCAGCATTCCTGGCTGGAAGACTGTACACACATGCAAATCACTGCTCAAAGCATTGGCTTCACATATTAACATAAACCAAATAAATAAAAATGAATTTGTTTGAATCAAGAAAAGAATGTAAAAAAAAGAAAAGAATATCAGCAGCACTGATCAAAACTGCTAAATGGATGGATTTTACTCTTTCAGGGCCAAAGGTTAATGCAAACTATTCTGATTCAAACTATGTTGGAAGGGTTAATGCAATTTGTATAGGGGATAGCAGAGAATTAAACCTGCTTTCAGCATCTGTGTGTGGGGCATAAGAGAGCAGCAGAATGGAATGGGTAGGAGGTAATGGGGGGGGGGGGGATTATTGTGGGGGTAAGGATTATTGGGGGGTAGGGGTTACACAGGTAATTAGAGGGAGTGTGTACATCTAGGATGTGGTCCATTATAAGGGTTACATCACTTTAACCTCCGATGGACCTATACATACCAGATTCTCTATACATAACTTTCTTAGATCATATTTAGTATAAGGGGGGTAGAGAGCATGAAGGACTCCTGACAGGCATACTAAAATACACTTACAAGAAAAAACAACAGGTAGAAAAATAGCTGCCTAATGAATTAAAATGGTTTATTAAGAATACTATACTATGTAAATAACACACTCTGGCTAAGCATCATGGTTATTGTAACCCCCAGCACCTGGAGTGTCCCAGGATGGCTGGCCAGATTCTGTGGAATGTCAATCCGGCCATTGAAGAGAAAGATGCTGTCTATGCCTTTCTACTGTGGACTCCAACTCCCAATATTACATACCATCACTTGTACATCCTCATAATTCAATGATGCTGAAATTAACTCCCATTATTCTCAACCATCCCATGCTTCTATTTCAGCAGGAGCTGTCCAGCTGAAATATTGAAAAGGGGGGGGGGGGGGGGGTCTATAATATGTGCATCATAGTATTTATTTAGAAAGTGTTTTACCAGGAAGAATACATTGAGATTTCTCTCGTTTTCAAGTATGTCCTGGGGATACAATGGATCCAATAAGAAGTCTTACCTCTTAGATGTTATCAGCAGTGTGTGTGTTTCCTTGTGTTGAGTTGCAGGTGATGGACCTTCACTGTGATCCTGATGGAGAACAAGAACATGTGAAGAGATACAAAGTCACCAGAACATGATATAATGTATCCCGCAGGTCAATGTAGAGAGAGATCCAGCGTGTTCCTCAGCTGAGCATCTCACTCTCAAAGAACTCTGAAACAAGTGGAACCTGGAACGCTGCAGGAGAAGATCTAGAACGTTGGACCAGCTGAGATGTTCCCCAGGTTCCTACACCCAGGAAGATTGGTGGTGACTCAGTCTGCAAGTATCTGCTCCAAATCCTGAGCAGAGATGGAGAGGAGGAGTCTCCATAGGGTGATCCATCCTGTCAGCAGTTCCCTCTATGGTGGGTTCCAGTAGGTTCTCCCCTCTACAAGGGTGTTTAACCTTTTGTGAGCCAGGTCGTTCTAGGCACCAAAGCCCCATGTTCTAGAACTCATTCATAGTGTGCTGGCTTCAATCCTGGATCCTGTACACTGAGGATAGTCATTGTTTGACACTCTGGAAGTAAAGTAGCAAACAACAAAACATGAAATGGTTAATAATACTTTTCTATCAGGTGATGCCATAAAGAGGAGAAATAAGCCACAGGTTTCAAACAAATAGTGTATAACAATCCCTGCTGATAACAAAACACTGGAGACAAGAGGCAGGGGGCATGAGGGAGTGCTTATATTACCAAGAAATTACTTTCAAGTGATCTCATAAAGTACCTCTGTATGGACAGTAGGGGTCGCCAGAGAACCACAGCGTGCTCTCTCTAATGCAGGCTAGCTACATCACTATTGAACATTGTAAAATAAAACCTACAGGTTAATAAACAATTGATTCCACTGACCAGCATGAGTTAATGTATACAGTGGAGAGATATATATATAATGTAATAAATCAGTGTATGAAGGGTTTATTAAACTGATTCCCAGAGTTAACTCATTGGGTGCAAGATGGACATTTAAACAGACACACTTTCTCTCACACTTTCTCTCTCTCTTACTCTAGCTCTCTCATATTTTTCTCTTTGTGTCTCTCTCACACTTTCTCTCTCTAGCTCTCCCATTTTCTCTCTGTGTGTGTGTCTCTCTCTCTCTAGCTCTCTCACTCCTTTTCTCTCTCTGTCTCTCTCTTTCTCACACACACTTGTTCTCTCTCTCTCTCTTTCTCTAGCTCTCTCACATTTTCTCTTTGTGTCTCTCTCACACTTTCTCTCTCTAGCTCTCCCATTTTCTCTCTGTGTGTGTGTCTCTCTCTCTCTAGCTCTCTCACATTTTCTCTCTGTGTCTCTCTCACACTTTCTCTCTCTGTCTCTCTCTAGCTCTCTCACATTTTCTCTCTGTGTCTCTCTCACACTTTCTCTCTCTGTCTCTCTCTAGGTCTCTCACACTTTCTCTGTGTGCCTTTCTCTCTCTCGCTGTCACTCTGTCTCACCCTTTCCTTCTCTCTCTCTCTGGCTCTCTCACACTTTCTCTCTTTAGGTCTCTAACTCTCTTTCTCTCTAGCTCTCTCACATACTCTATCAGCCACTCTCACTCTGTTTCTTTGTCTCTCCCCTCCTCTCTCACTCTCCAACTCTCCCTCTCTCTGGATCATTTACTCTTTCTCTGTCTCTGTCTCTCTCTCTCTCTCTCTCTCTCTCTCTCTCTCTCTCTGGCACTCTCTGGATCTCACTTTCTCTCTCTCTCTCTCTCTTTCTATCTCACTCTTTCTTTCTGACTCTAGCTCTCTCACTCTTTTTCCTCTAAATGCTTCTCTTTAGCTCTCTCTTTCGCTCTCTCACACTTTCTCTCTCTAGCCCTCTCACACGTTCTCACTCTCTCTCTCTCTCTACCTCTATCTAGCTCTATCAGCCTTTCTCACTCTCTCTGACTTACTCTTTCTCGTTCTCTCTTTTGATATATGTATATTTACTGTACTGTGCAAACATATTAGGCCTGTGTGAAAATGTGATGTAAAATAAGAATGCTTTCTAAACATAGACGTGTTAATAGTTTATTTTTTAACAAAATGCAAAGTGAGTGAACAGAAGAGAAGCCTAAATCAGATCAGTATTCGGTGAGACCTTCCTTTACCTTCAAAACAGCATCACTCGGTTCACTGGCACAAAGCTGGGATTTTCTGAGGCAGATCGTCAGATGGATGATTAAACAGTTCTACCAAACGACAGATATACTGACAGACAAGGTACAGAGACTGATAGACAGATATACTGACAGATAAGGTACAGAGACTGATAGACAGATATACTGACAGATAAGGTACAGAGATTGACAGATAGACATACTGACAGATAAGGTACAGAGATTGATAGACAGATATAATGACAGATAAGGTACAGAGACTGATAGACAGATATACTGACAGATAAGGTACAGAGATTGATAGACAGATATACTGACAGATAAGATACAGAGACTGATAGACAGATATACTGACAGATAAGGTACAGAGATTGATAGACAGATATACTGACAGATAAGGTACAGAGACTGATAGACAGATATACTGACAGATAAGGTACAGAGACTGATAGACAGATATACTGACAGATAAGGTACAGAGACTGATAGACTGATATACTGACAGATAAGGTACAGAGATTGATAGACAGATATACTGACAGATAAGGTACAGAGATTGATAGACTGATATACTGACAGATAAGGTACAGAGATTGATAGACAGATATACTGACAGATAAGGTCCAGAGACTGATATACAGATATACTGACAGATAAGGTACAGAGATTGATAGACTGATATACTGACAGATAAGGTACAGAGATTGATAGACAGATATACTGACAGATAAGGTACAGAGATTGATAGACAGATATACTGACAGATAAGGTACAGAGACTGATAGACAGATATACTGACAGATAAGGTACAGAGATTGATAGACAGATATACTGACAGATAAGGTACAGAGACTGATAGACAGATATACTGACAGATAAGGTACAGAGACTGATATACAGATATACTGACAGATAAGGTACAGAGATTGATAGACTGATATACTGACAGATAAGGTACAGAGATTGATAGACAGATATACTGACAGATAAGGTACAGAGATTGATAGACAGATATACTGACAGATAAGGTACAGAGACTGATAGACAGATATACTGACAGATAAGGTACAGAGATTGATAGACAGATATACTGACAGATAAGGTACAGAGATTGATAGACAGATATACTGACAGATAAGGTACAGAGATTGATAGACAGATATACTAACAGATAAGGTACAGAGATTGATAGACAGATATACTGACAGATAAGGTACAGAGATTGATAGACTGATATACTGACAGATAAGGTACAGAGATTGATAGACAGATATACTGACAGATAAGGTGCAGAGATTGATAGACAGATATACTAACAGATAAGGTACAGAGATTGATAGACAGATATACTAACAGATAAGGTACAGAGATTGATAGACTGATATACTGACAGATAAGGTACAGAGATTGATAGACTGATATACTGACAGATAAGGTACAGAGATTGATAGACAGATATACTGACAGATAAGGTGCAGAGATTGATAGACAGATATACTGACAGATAAGGTACAGAGATTGATAGACAGATATACTGACAGATAAGGTACAGAGACTGATAGACAGATATACTGACAGATAAGGTAAGAGATTGATAGACAGATATACTGACAGATAAGGTACAGAGACTGATAGACAGATATACTGACAGACAAGGTACAGAGACTGATAGACAGATATACTGACAGAAAAGGTACAGAGATTGATAGACAGATATACTGACAGATAAGGTACAGAGATTGATAGACAGATATACTGACAGATAAGGTACAGAGACTGATAGACAGATATACTGACAGATAAGGTACAAGGACTGATAGACAGATATACTGACAGATAAGGTACAGAGACTGATAGACAGATATACTGACAGATAAGGTACAGAGACTGATAGACAGATATACTGACAGATAAGGTACAGAGACTGATAGACAGATATACTGACAGATAAGGTACAGAGATTGATAGACAGATATACTGACAGATAAGGTACAGAGATTGATAGACAGATAAGGTGCAGAGATTGATAGACAGATATACTGACAGATAAGGTACAGAGATTGATAGACAGATATACTGACAGATAAGGTGCAGAGATTGATAGACAGATATACTGACAGATAAGATACAGAGACTGATAGACAGATATACTGACAGATAAGGTACAGAGACTGATAGACAGATATACTGACAGATAAGGTACAGTGATTGATAGACAGATAAGGTGCAGAGATTGATAGACAGATATACTGACAAATAAGGTACAGAGATTGATAGACAGATATACTGACAGATAAGGTGCAGAGATTGATAGACAGATATACTGACAGATAAGATACAGAGACTGATAGACAGATATACTGGCAGATAAGATACAGCGATTGATAGACAGATAAACTGACAGATAAGGTACAGAGACTGATAGACAGATATACTGACAGATAAGGTACAGAGATTGATAGACAGATATACTGACAGATAAGGTACAGAGATTGATAGACAGATATACTGACAGATAAGGTACAGAGATTGATAGACAGATATACTGACAGGTAAGGTGCAGAGATTGATAGACAGAAATACTGACAGATAAGGTACAGAGATTGTAGACAGAAATACTGACAGATAAGGTACAGAGATTGATAGACAGATATACTGACAGATAAGGTACAGAGACTGATAGACAGTTATACTGACAGATACGGTACAGAGATTGATAGACAGATATACTGACAGATAAGGTACAGAGATTGATAGACAGATATACTGACAGATAAGGTACAGAGATTGATAGACAGATATACTGACAGATAAGGTACAGAGACTGATAGACAGTTATACTGACAGATAAGGTACAGAGATTGATAGACAGATATACTGACAGATAAGGTACAGAGACTGATAGACAGATATACTGACAGATAAGGTACAGAGACTGATAGACAGATATACTGACAGATAAGGTACAGAGACTGATAGACAGATATACTGACAATTAAGGTACAGAGATTGATAGACAGAAATACTGACAGATAAGGTACAGAGATTGATAGACAGAAATACTGACAGATAAGGTACAGAGATTGATAGACAGATATACTGACAGATAAGGTACAGAGACTGATAGACAGTTATACTGACAGACAAGGTACAGAGATTGATAGACAGATATACTGACAGATAAGGTACAGAGACTGATAGACAGATATACTGACAGATAATGTACAAGGACTGATAGACAGATATACTGACAGATAAGGTACAGAGACTGATAGACAGATATACTGACAGATAAGGTACAGAGATTGATAGACAGATATACTGACAGATAAGGTACAGAGACTGATAGACAGATATACTGACAGATAAGGTACAGAGACTGATACACAGATATACTGACAGATAAGGTACAGAGACTGATAGACAGATATACTGACAGATAAGGTACAGAGACTGATAGACAGATATACTGACAGATAAGGTACAGAGATTGATAGACAGATATACTGACAGATAAGGTACAGAGATTGATAGACAGAAATACTGACAGATAAGGTACAAGGACTGATAGACAGATATACTGACAGATAAGGTACAGAGACTGATAGACAGATATACTGACAGATAAGGTACAGAGACTGATAGACAGATATACTAGCAGATAAGGTGCAGAGATTGATAGACAGATATACTGACAGATAAGGTACAGAGACTGATAGACATATATACTGACAGATAAGGTACAGAGATTGATAGACAGATATACTGACAGATAAGGTGCAGAGATTGATAGACAGATATACTGACAGATAAGGTACAGAGACTGATAGACAGATATACTGACAGATAAGGTACAGAGACTGATAGACAGATATACTGACAGATAAGGTGCAGAGATTGATAGACAGATATACTGACAGATAAGGTACAGAGATTGATAGACAGATATAATGACAGATAAGGTACAGAGACTGATAGACAGATATACTGACAGATAAGATACAGAGACTGATAGACAGGTATACTGACAGATAAGATAAATAGATTGATAGACAGATATACTGACAGATAAGGTACAGAGATTGATAGACAGATATACTGACAGATAAGGTACAGAGATTGATAGACAGATATAATGACAGATAAGGTGCAGAGATTGATAGACAGATATACTGACAGATAAGGTACAGAGATTGATAGACAGATATACTGACAGATAAGGTACAGAGACTGATAGACAGATATACTGACAGATAAGGTACAGAGATTGATAGACAGATATACTGACAGATAAGGTACAGAGACTGATAGACAGATATACTGACAGACAAGGTACAGAGACTGATAGACAGATATACTGACAGATAAGGTACAGAGATTGATAGACAGATATACTGACAGATAAGGTACAGAGATTGATAGACAGATATACTGACAGATAAGGTACAGAGACTGATAGACAGATATACTGACAGATAAGGTACAAGGACTGATAGACAGATATACTGACAGATAAGGTACAGAGACTGATAGACAGATATACTGACAGATAAGGTACAGAGACTGATAGACAGATATACTGACAGATAAGGTACAGAGACTGATAGACAGATATACTGACAGATAAGGTACAGAGACTGATAGACAGATATACTGACAGATAAGGTACAGAGATTGATAGACAGATATACTGACAGATAAGGTACAGAGATTGATAGACAGATAAGGTGCAGAGATTGATAGACAGATATACTGACAGATAAGGTACAGAGATTGATAGACAGATATACTGACAGATAAGGTGCAGAGATTGATAGACAGATATACTGACAGATAAGATAAATAGATTGATAGACAGATATACTGACAGATAAGGTACAGAGACTGATAGACAGATATACTGACAGATAAGGTACAGTGATTGATAGACAGATAAGGTGCAGAGATTGATAGACAGATATACTGACAAATAAGGTACAGAGATTGATAGACAGATACACTGACAGATAAGGTGCAGAGATTGATAGACAGATATACTGACAGATAAGATACAGAGACTGATAGACAGATAGACTGGCAGATAAGATACAGCGATTGATAGACAGATAAACTGACAGATAAGGTACAGAGACTGATAGACAGATATACTGACAGATAAGGTACAGAGACTGATACACAGATATACTGACAGATAAGGTACAGAGACTGATAGACAGATATACTGACAGATAAGGTACAGAGACTGATAGACAGATATACTGACAGATAAGGTACAGAGATTGATAGACAGATATACTGACAGATAAGGTACAGAGATTGATAGACAGAAATACTGACAGATAAGGTACAAGGACTGATAGACAGATATACTGACAGATAAGGTACAGAGACTGATAGACAGATATACTGACAGATAAGGTACAGAGACTGATAGACAGATATACTAGCAGATAAGGTGCAGAGATTGATAGACAGATATACTGACAGATAAGGTACAGAGACTGATAGACATATATACTGACAGATAAGGTACAGAGATTGATAGACAGATATACTGACAGATAAGGTGCAGAGATTGATAGACAGATATACTGACAGATAAGGTACAGAGACTGATAGACAGATATACTGACAGATAAGGTACAGAGACTGATAGACAGATATACTGACAGATAAGGTGCAGAGATTGATAGACAGATATACTGACAGATAAGGTACAGAGATTGATAGACAGATATAATGACAGATAAGGTACATAGACTGATAGACAGATATACTGACAGATAAGATACAGAGACTGATAGACAGGTATACTGACAGATAAGATAAATAGATTGATAGACAGATATACTGACAGATAAGGTACAGAGATTGATAGACAGATATACTGACAGATAAGGTACAGAGATTGATAGACAGATATAATGACAGATAAGGTGCAGAGATTGATAGACAGATATACTGACAGATAAGGTACAGAGATTGATAGACAGATATACTGACAGATAAGGTACAGAGACTGATAGACAGATATACTGACAGATAAGGTACAGAGATTGATAGACAGATATACTGACAGATAAGGTACAGAGACTGATAGACAGATATACTGACAGACAAGGTACAGAGACTGATAGACAGATATACTGACAGATAAGGTACAGAGATTGATAGACAGATATACTGACAGATAAGGTACAGAGATTGATAGACAGATATACTGACAGATAAGGTACAGAGACTGATAGACAGATATACTGACAGATAAGGTACAAGGACTGATAGACAGATATACTGACAGATAAGGTACAGAGACTGATAGACAGATATACTGACAGATAAGGTACAGAGACTGATAGACAGATATACTGACAGATAAGGTACAGAGACTGATAGACAGATATACTGACAGATAAGGTACAGAGACTGATAGACAGATATACTGACAGATAAGGTACAGAGATTGATAGACAGATATACTGACAGATAAGGTACAGAGATTGATAGACAGATAAGGTGCAGAGATTGATAGACAGATATACTGACAGATAAGGTACAGAGATTGATAGACAGATATACTGACAGATAAGGTGCAGAGATTGATAGACAGATATACTGACAGATAAGATAAATAGATTGATAGACAGATATACTGACAGATAAGGTACAGAGACTGATAGACAGATATACTGACAGATAAGGTACAGTGATTGATAGACAGATAAGGTGCAGAGATTGATAGACAGATATACTGACAAATAAGGTACAGAGATTGATAGACAGATATACTGACAGATAAGGTGCAGAGATTGATAGACAGATATACTGACAGATAAGATACAGAGACTGATAGACAGATATACTGGCAGATAAGATACAGCGATTGATAGACAGATAAACTGACAGATAAGGTACAGAGACTGATAGACAGATATACTGACAGATAAGGTACAGAGATTGATAGACAGATATACTGACAGATAAGGTACAGAGATTGATAGACAGATATACTGACAGATAAGGTACAGAGATTGATAGACAGATATACTGACAGATAAGGTGCAGAGATTGATAGACAGATATACTGACAGATAAGATACAGAGACTGATAGACAGATATACTGGCAGATAAGATACAGCGATTGATAGACAGATAAACTGACAGATAAGGTACAGAGACTGATAGACAGATATACTGACAGATAAGGTACAGAGATTGATAGACAGATATACTGACAGATAAGGTACAGAGATTGATAGACAGATATACTGACAGATAAGGTACAGAGATTGATAGACAGATATACTGACAGGTAAGGTGCAGAGATTGATAGACAGAAATACTGACAGATAAGGTACAGAGATTGATAGACAGAAATACTGACAGATAAGGTACAGAGATTGATAGACAGATATACTGACAGATAAGGTACAGAGACTGATAGACAGTTATACTGACAGATACGGTACAGAGATTGATAGACAGATATACTGACAGATAAGGTACAGAGATTGATAGACAGATATACTGACAGATAAGGTACAGAGATTGATAGACAGATATACTGACAGATAAGGTACAGAGACTGATAGACAGTTATACTGACAGATAAGGTACAGAGATTGATAGACAGATATACTGACAGATAAGGTACAGAGACTGATAGACAGATATACTGACAGATAAGGTACAGAGACTGATAGACAGATATACTGACAGATAAGGTACAGAGACTGATAGACAGATATACTGACAATTAAGGTACAGAGATTGATAGACAGAAATACTGACAGATAAGGTACAGAGATTGATAGACAGAAATACTGACAGATAAGGTACAGAGATTGATAGACAGATATACTGACAGATAAGGTACAGAGACTGATAGACAGTTATACTGACAGACAAGGTACAGAGATTGATAGACAGATATACTGACAGATAAGGTACAGAGACTGATAGACAGATATACTGACAGATAATGTACAAGGACTGATAGACAGATATACTGACAGATAAGGTACAGAGACTGATAGACAGATATACTGACAGATAAGGTACAGAGATTGATAGACAGATATACTGACAGATAAGGTACAGAGATTGATAGACAGATATACTGACAGATAAGGTACAGAGACTGATACACAGATATACTGACAGATAAGGTACAGAGACTGATAGACAGATATACTGACAGATAAGGTACAGAGACTGATAGACAGATATACTGACAGATAAGGTACAGAGATTGATAGACAGATATACTGACAGATAAGGTACAGAGATTGATAGACAGAAATACTGACAGATAAGGTACAAGGACTGATAGACAGATATACTGACAGATAAGGTACAGAGACTGATAGACAGATATACTGACAGATAAGGTACAGAGACTGATAGACAGATATACTAGCAGATAAGGTGCAGAGATTGATAGACAGATATACTGACAGATAAGGTACAGAGACTGATAGACATATATACTGACAGATAAGGTACAGAGATTGATAGACAGATATACTGACAGATAAGGTGCAGAGATTGATAGACAGATATACTGACAGATAAGGTACAGAGACTGATAGACAGATATACTGACAGATAAGGTACAGAGACTGATAGACAGATATACTGACAGATAAGGTGCAGAGATTGATAGACAGATATACTGACAGATAAGGTACAGAGATTGATAGACAGATATAATGACAGATAAGGTACAGAGACTGATAGACAGATATACTGACAGATAAGATACAGAGACTGATAGACAGGTATACTGACAGATAAGATAAATAGATTGATAGACAGATATACTGACAGATAAGGTACAGAGATTGATAGACAGATATACTGACAGATAAGGTACAGAGATTGATAGACAGATATAATGACAGATAAGGTACAGAGATTGATAGACAGATATACTGACAGATAAGGTACAGAGATTGATAGACAGATATACTGACAATTAAGGTACAGAGATTGATAGACAGATATACTGACAGAAAAGGTACAGAGATTGATAGACAGATATACTGACAGATAAGGTACAGAGACTGATAGACAGATATAATGACAGATAAGGTACAGAGACTGATAGACAGATATACTGACAGATAAGGTACAGAGACTGATAGACAGATATACTGACAGATAAGGTACAGAGATTGACAGACAGATATACTGACAGATAAGGTACAGAGATTGACAGATAGACATACTGACAGACAAGACACAGAGACAGACAGAGCAGCGGTTGGGCTTGAATGATTTTTTACCCAGTATTCACTCGTCTTTTATCCCCCATTCTCTACATCAGACCCAGAAATGTAGAGAGGAAAAAAAGTCTATGGATTCAGAGACAGCAAGAGACTCTCTTGCATGTCGAGAGGTTCTATATGGAAGACCTCATCCCCAGACCCTCACCCTGGTCAGGGCTCTATGAGAGCCAGCCTCGCCCCGGTCAGGCCTCTGTGAGAGCCACCCTCGCCCCACCATCTCACCCCGGTCAAGCCTCTATGAGAGCCACCCTCGCCCCACCATCTCACCCCGGTCAGGCCTCTGTGAGAGCAACCCTCGCCCCACCATTTCGCCCCACTCAGGGCTCTGTGAGAGCAACCCTCGCCCCACCATTTCGCCCCACTCAGGGCTCTGTGAGAGCCAGCCTTTCCCCAGTCAGGGCTCTGTGAGATCCACCCTCGCCCCACCATCTCACCCCGGTCAGGCCTCTGTGAGATCCACCCTCGCCCCACCATCTCACCCAGGTCAGGCCTCTGTGAGATCCACCCTCGCCCCACCATCTCACCCCGGTCAGGCCTCTGTGAGAGCCACATTCGCCCCACCATCTCGCCCCGGTCAGTTCTCTGTGAGAGCCAGGCTCGCCCCGGTCAGGACTCTGTGTCAGAGTTTATTACTCTTCTGATCTACATACTGGTCAATCACAGCTGCCCGTGTTGTAGTCCTGTGTCTGATTGACATCCCAATCACATGAAGGGGAACACTGCAGAAATATGAACTTCCCCTAAATATTTGATGTCTGTTCTCTGTAAACATATCTCGCTTCAGAAACTGAATACATCAGATCGGGAAAGATTAACACCTTCTACAAAGAAACCGGTGTTAGACTTTATTAAGTATATCATTATTATTATTATTATCATCATTATTATTATTATCATCATTATTATTAGTATCATCATTATTATTATTAGTATCATCATTATTATTATTATTGGTATCATCATTATTATTATTATTATTATCATCATTATTATTATTATTAGTATCATTATTATTATTATTAGTATCATCATTATTATTATTATCATCATTATTATTATTAGTATCATCATTATTATTATTATTATTATTATTATCATCATTATTATTATTATTAGTATCATCATTATTATTATTATCATCATTATTATTATTAGTATCATCATTATTATTATTATTATTATCATCATTATTAGTATTATTATCATCATTATTATTATTATTAGTATCATCATTATTATTATTATTAGTATCATCATTATTATTATTATTAGTATCATCATCATTATTATTATTAGTATCATTATTATTATTATTAGTATCATCATTATTATTATTATCATCATTATTATTATTAGTATCATCATTATTATTATTATTATCATCATTATTATTCTTATTATTATTATCATCATTATTATTATTATTAGTATCATCATTATTATTATTATTATTATCATCATCATTATTATTATTATTAGTATCATCATTATTATTATTATTATTATTATCATCATTATTAGTATTATTATCATTATCATCATTATTATTATTATTTTTAGTGCTTAACTATCTGTTTCGCTCGGTGGAAGATGCAGTGGGGGTATGTATAAATATTGGCACCTTGTGATCACATCCGGATTCCTTTAGGGAGGTTTTTGCCCCTGTGCCAGTATGGTCCTGTATAAACCTGTCAGAATGGGTTTTATACAAAAAAACTGGGCAATTAAGTGGCAAATGAGGTTCAGTATAGACGCATGTAAAGTTATGCATTATGGGAAAAATAATAACAAAGCAACATGTACGTTAAATGGTTTTTCCCTGGGAAAAACTACTAATAAAAAGGATTTAGGAATAATTGTAGATAACAGACTTGGCAACAGTGCCCAATGCCAGTCAGCAGCTGCAAGGGCCAATAAGATATTGGCATGTATAATACAAGGTATAGATTCACGGGAAGAGGATATAATTTTGAAGCCCATGTAGTTGCCTAAACGCAATTGGCCTTGACAGGGCTAGGAGGTGGGACAGGAAAGGGTTAAGTTTAGGTGATGTCATGTAGGGGAGGGGCTATTTAAATAGGCCCGCCATTTTAGAGCTTCAGATTTTAATCTAACAGCCAAGGTGACAGTTGTCCCGCCGGCCCTCCCTAATTTAATGGCAGTTTTTTAAGTTTGTCACAGCACCAGTCCTTAAAAAGGATATTATGGAACTAGAAAAAAGTGCAAAGGAGGGCTACAAAATTAATAAGGGGATTGGAGGATCTTAGTTATGAATATAGACTTAAAAATTGTATTTATATATGTTAGAACATTTTTCAAAGCAGATAACGCTAGATTAGGAGTGTAGTTAGTAGGCATTGTCAGTGTGTACTTCAAGGGAGAGATGCTGCAAGTATTCCACCTTTAAAGGATCTCTATCACCTAAACCTTGTTTATACTTTGAATAAAGGATCTCTACATAATGTTAGATGAATTATGCACCCTTCCTGCAAATTTGTTATTACTGAGAGATTATCTGAGAGATTCGCTTTTTTTTTTAAAGCTGCTTGAAGTCCAGGCTTTTTCCAGAAATTAGAGATATAAGGCAGTGACAGAGACACACAGAGAAGAAAAATTCCAAACATAGTGGAATGGACTGATTCATTCTGATTGGCTAGTATGTGTTTCAGCCAATCAGAATACACCTGGAATCCAAATCATTGTCACTGACCATGAATTCCACTGATGCCAGTAAGCTAATGGCAGCCACCAATATAAATAACAAGTACTATTCAGATATTTTATATATACACTGTTTAACTGGTTGAAATTGGTTCTACAGTATTAGTTCAGTTTACAATGTCTTTTCTGTATCATTTTAAATACATTTTTAATTCCCGGTGGCTGATTAAAAAGCAACTATCACAGCCACTTAAATTCACCAAAGCTTTGCAAAACCCTTTCTTTGCCTGTTATAAAATCCTAAAATTTCCTTGCTCATTTTGAAGTCAGTACTGGTAATGATTTAAATGTCCTCATTTGGACTTGCTAATAAGTCTCTGCTGGGAATGAAAGATCCTGAGAGCTGTGTTAAAACAATTGACTTAATAAGCATTTTATGTGAATAATGGGAGATAAACTCCATGAGATGTATTTGTCTGGTTCAGGAACACAACCCTTTACAAGGACTCTATCATCTAAACAGTGCTTTTTACTGTGAATTCTGGGAAAATAAAAAAAACGATCTATACATCATGTCATAAACTGACAGTGATCCTTTAATCATATCCAAGGTGGTATTTTGCCTGTCATTGTCCAATAAGCTGATGTGAATATTCTTGAAAATGATTTATACATTGTGTTAACAGAATTGCAGCAAAAATCACATAACCCCCTGAGCGGGTGCGGACATAAACGATGAACCAAAGGTTATTATAACCAGTGGATTTTTATTTCGCTTCGCCGATCTAATTTAATGTCTTATTTTGGAGAACGAGGTTACCCTGAACATGTGTTACCATTAGCATCTAACCCTACAAACAGACCAAACAGGCCAAAAAAACAAAAATAAAAAAAACAAATATGTCGTTTTTCAACTCTGTATTCCCCTATTGCTGGAAAAATTTGCAGTGTGCTACAAAAACACTGACACATACTGGGCCAAGAACCCAGTATACATATTGTTTTATCTATAGGTCCCAGAAAAATGCCCAACCTCAGAAATAAATTGGTGTCTAGTGACCTTAAAAGCATCCCTCATAAACAAAGCTGGTTGGCATCCCCGCTGGTTGGCCATCGCTATGGCTCATTGTGCCTAGTGTCATAATACCCAAAATGTTAAGTATATTAACCATCCCTAGACAGGTCAAACAATCTTTCTCAAACAATTAATTAACTGTTCATCCAGGTACTTAATTTAATTTACATTTTTATTTTGTCCATGTGCAAAATTCTATGTGGGTTGTAGATCTAGACCCCTAAACGTATTGCAGAACAAAAATCTGCCATTAGACAAACAGAGACAGTACTGGGTACAGATAGGGAAAACAAATACTGCCATGGCCATTCATTAGCTAAAAGCTGGCCATGGATCTCCTGCTTCCCTGTGCTCTTATGGTCCGGAGTCAGTCTCTGCCCCCTCTTCTGTTATGTGAACTGGGTGCCTTTCAGGATTAAATAGCCCTGCTGGGCTTAATAGAGAGGCCAAGTGGTCTAACGTCTTGTAAATTCGTGGTAGTGTTTTGTACATTACTTTTCTGTTGTAAATGCATTAGATTTTGTTAATATATTTTGTATTTCATGTAGTATATATTGTATCACTTCCCTTCTCATTTTTATAGTCATTCTTATACTTCGTTTATACTTCGTTTATTGTTATGTCTACTTGTTTTTTAAGCCCGTCTTGCACAATCTCATGCACCAGCCTTTTTGTTGGTCCGAGAGACTGCTAAATTCAGGTGCATATTGTTGTTGTAATTCCGAGTTGGCAGCAATCTTTATGCCGGATTTTTTTATTGGTTCACTCATGCGCAGTGGGCATGTATATATTCACATGGGTTCATTCTCAGTTTATTGCACCTTGAAAATGGCGTGTGACGCTGAAACCGGTTGGCAAAGCGAAATAAAAAATGTATTGCAATGTACTAAACATTTAGCACTCAAATAGTACATACGAGCAAATTGAGAATAAAAACAGGCAATTTTACGAATATTTTTTCTACCTCTTTTGATAGTGCTCTATAAAAGCTGGTGTGATTTTCACACGCAAATAAGAATTATTCTTCACAACATATTCGCAAAACTCTTTAGCAAATATAATCGCAATTTATTAGTGCAACCGGAAAAATGCACGCTAAATAAAAAATAAACGGAAGAGGCGCAAATCAGGGAAAACAAGCGCAGAATGTTACAAATAGTCGCAAATTGCCCCTTACTCATGTTTTACCTACTTTTTTCCCCCACTGCACTTATTTAGTACATGACCCCCTTTGTGTCAGAAATTGATTGAAGTTCCTCTGTAACCAGTTTCACTCACCTGAGTGGCCCTTTGGCATTGCTGAGACTGTATACGCCGTGCAGAGGTGACCTCATTTATTATACGTTTTAACACACATTTGCATTATTTAAGTATCAAAGTGCTCCGTGATTAGCAGGTGACTCCGCAGACACATTTAAAACACACGTTTCTCCCAATTTAGGCATTTGTTTTGCTAACACAATGTATAGATCATTTTCAGTCATTTTGTTTACAGTAAGAACAATGTTTAGGCGATACAGTCCTTTTTAAAGGTAACAATTCACAGTGAGCCTTTTTAAAATCCGTTACAGAGTCTGTCGAGTAAGTAAGGGGCATCCCTGAAATGGTTAACCGATGATGCAAGATTAACCTCCTAGATGCCAGGCACAGCTGCCAATCACAGCTTGCTGTAGATGCACTTGGCTCTCTGACATCCCCGGTCCAAGCCCTTTGTTTGTCCAATGTTTTCTTGTCCCCCCCCCCCAGAACTGATTGGGTGACTTTCCTGTGTGAGTCATGCTTTCTGAAGATATTACTCATATCTTGGAATAAGTCTGGCCTCTGCAGCTCTAGTGAACCAGTGTCTCACTACGTAGATTAGATTTCAATAGCACGGATAGAATGCTCAGCTGGTAGACACTATCTATGCTGTGCAAGGTCAGGCTCCGCACATGGACATGGGGGGGGGGGGGGGGGGGGGGGGGTCAGGCTGCTCTACAAGGAGTGGGCTTAGGATTTACTTTGTCCTTGATTGATGATCTAAGGACAATGATACAAATTCTTTCACTCTATGTGTTTCTAGGACAGTTTTAGGTTTTTTTGTTGTTTTTTTTTAAATCCCAACTAGAAAATGGTTAGATTTTTAATCAGAATGTATTCACCTGACTGATCACCTGAAATTGTATTTTACTGGGAATGTAGAGAATAAAACCAATGATTGAAAATGATCTATACATTGTATTTAGCAATATTGCAAGTAAATGTCTAAATAGGAGAAAATGTGTATTAAATGTGTCTTCCCCACACACACAGATACTTACACAGAGTCGCACTTACATACACACACACACATATACTGTTCCACACATAAACACAGAAATACCCACAGCCTTACACATACACACACTTAGACACACTTACACATAAACACACTTAGACACACTTACACACACACACATTTAGACACACAGTCACACTTACACACATAGATAAACACACACTTACACACATACATACACACACACACACATACATAAACACTTACACACACACACATTTAGACACACAGTCACACTTACACACATAGATAAACACACACACACACTTACACACATACATACACACACACACACACATTTAGACACACAGTCACACTTGCACACATGGATACACACACACACTTACACACATACATACACACACAAACATACACACACGCACTTACACACATACATACACACACACACTTACACACATACATACACACACAAACATACACACATGTACTTACACACATACATACACACACACACTTACACACATACATACACACTTACACTTTCTTTTTTTTTTTAACAAAAAATAAAAATAATAAAGCTGTTTGTCCCCCTTCCTGCTTATTTAACTTCATATGCAGGGAGAAGGATCGTTCAGACAGTGTCTGCCTCCTGTCTCTGCAGAATACTGTCACTTGACATCCGGCTCTCGTAGTTTCCGGAAGTTTCCCAGCGTGGCAGGGCTCATTCTCCTGCAGAATGTTCTAACACTAGGGAAACAGAACTGTGCGGAGTGTGTAATTTCACACAATGTTGCTCTCTCGGTGAACTGGGAATGTATTAAAAATTGCCAGCTTTAGCACCTCAAAGTATAATTGCTTTGTTTACGTGACTGTCTGGTGCCCAAATGCATCTTCCAAATATTAATGCATATTAATGTGCTTTCAAAGTACTTTAAAATGCATGTCTTACATTTTGCATTGCTTAAAATATAAAATACTTACAACTAGATGAGATTGTGAAATTACAGCAGTTTGCAAGAAACAAGGACGGCCCACACTAGCTGAGTAAAAGTCATTTCCTTTTTTTTTTTTTTTTGCTGCAGGAACCAATGAAAATAATTTCATTCAAATAAATGGGATTTCTTGTCTCTCTAGTGATGTCATCAGACATTTTGTTGCACTGTTAAGATACTATGTACAAGAGCAAGGTCATTTAGAGGCCACCCAATGTATTAAATACTGTCAGCACAGGAAGTGACTAAATAAAACAAAACCTTATATCCTCATTGTTTATATAATCAGTGCTGCCGCACCTGCAGTAAATATGCAGAGTAATCACTGGGGAGGGCTTGAGTAAAATGTGATTTATGCAGAATGCCTGCATAAGATCACACTGGGGTAGAATAAAAAGCCTTTGCACTATACAAGCAGTAATCTTCATCTTGCACCAAAGTGAGTTTGGGGACTACATTGTCCTTTTAAACCATTGTTTGCAGGTCCTTCCGATGGAAATGTGCCTGCCAGCTGAAGTTGTACTCCATTCAGCTCAGTTTTTAATTAAATGGTACATTCACATTATAATGATGTGATGTCTCAGACAGTCATGATCTCAACTAGAGACTGCCCAGTAGTTAAACCTGAAAAGTTGGAGGGTATGCAAAAATGCTTATCAAGGCAAGGCCCCAACGGAAGCCTGGCTTGAGTAAGCAGCTATTTGTTGCTTAATATAAACATTGCACAGTGAAGGGCATAAATATAAGGCAACAGTTTGAAAAATGTATAATGAAACATGGCAGAAACAATGAACTAAGCGGATAGTAAGTTGACTTTTTTTTCTTCTTTTTTCTCTTGCACTATTCTCTTTTACTGTATGAGAGTCTTTTAATTCCAACAATGTTATACAGTAATTGAATAATACTCCGGCGTGCAGGTTTCTTACCAGGGTCCAGATCACCAATAACCACACTGATTAAAAGGGATCACTTGCTAAACAGTGCATTTCAGTGAAATTGAAATACATTCTCCAACTTGGCTATATTTACAGGTCAGTTATTTTGCCTAAAGTTTTGCCATTTAAAGGCTTACTCCAGACTCTCTGTGTACTGCATTGTGTTAGCACATCTCTTCCACTGCAGTCTAAGCCAGTGCTTCTAACACCTTTCCATACCTCCCAATTGTGCCCCCCTGGCGAATTGGGATGACAGGGGGTGGAGTCTGGGGAGGGGGCAGAGCCTGGGGAGGAGGCGGGACACAGGGGGGCAGAGTCTGAGGAGGGGGGTGTCAGTGCTACCGCTCATGTGCGGTAACACTGTCAGCCACGTTAGTTCCTGGCATCTGAAGCCAGGATCGCTAGTGCCCATGTGCACAGTGCTGCGCATGCCCAGTAAGAATTGTCTGGTGTCTGGGCCACTGGAGAATGGGAACAGGACCGTGGGATTGTGGTCCTGAGTCCCGCTGTCCCACTGAGCTCTATCTCTGTCCCAAAAAGCAGGACAGAGGTAAAATGCGACGGGAAATAGCTCACAAATTGTGACTGTCCCACTTAAAGCAGGTGGTATGCCTTTCCTCAAGGTATGGTTCCCTAACGGTTAGGAAACCACACCAGCTGTTACACATATCCTCATTTAAACAACTGGGTAAGCCCTAAATCCTGGCCCCTGAGGACAGTTTTAAGAAGCACTGGTGTAAGCTACAGGTTACGAATTGCAGCCCCGGAGTATGCATTTATCATAAGTGCCCGGGAATAAAACATTGCTGTGGTCACAGTAGCAGTGGAGCATGTGCATAAAACATGCACACATTTGTTTGCAATGCTATAATAGAACATCTGAGAAACATGTGTGGAATTGTTTCCAATTAAGACATAAACTTTTATTGGCAACAAGTTAAAATCGTCCACAAATAACAAACACGGTAAGTGAAAACAAGTGAATAAAGTGAAATAAAAAAAATCTTGCAAACCTCTAATTATAAATGTTTAGGATAGACATTCCGAAGGGTAACAGAGGGGGGGCAAGATCAGTAAAGGTACAATTTGGCCCCGGAAAAAGTAAAGATTATTGTCAATATCAGTGTATACTCGGGGTTAATATTGTAGAAAGACCAATTACTGAAGGGGTTTCAAGGTCCTTATCTGCCCCCTGTGCAACATTGTATAATGAAATAAATGATGTGGAAGTATCTATTATAGCAACACACATGTGATGGATACAGTGTGATACCAAATAAGTACTTATTATAAGGCTGTCAGAACCAATTTTGCTGACATTGAGTCTTTAATTGGTTAAATCTGTATTCTGCCGTTAGCAGTGGATGTTTAGGATACAGCCTGCCCAGGTAAGTATTTGCACATAGATAAATAGTAGAGATATTCAGTAAAGATATTAAATAGTAAAGAGACTGAATATCTTTACTATTTATCTATGTGCAAATACTTACCTAAAACATCCATTGCAAGTCGTTCTGACAAGGTCGGTAGCGCAAATCGTGTGGGAGGGGCATCTCGGTATGGCCCCACCTTTGTTTAATGTTATATTGTAAGATTTTTGTGATAACAGGAAATGACCTCATTTGTTATATTTAATAAAGCTGTGGCCATGTGTATTTTCCCAACATATAGTGTTTGTTATGATGGGGGGGGGTTGGAGAACATTATCCCAACATTGACTATACCATAGTCTTGCAATACAGAAGTTGTGCCTATGCGTGTTGGGCCTCCCCATTCAGCTCTATGGGAGCCCTCAAATTAGCTCTCCTGATTATCTGGGGATGCCCGATTTGAAATATCCCAAGAGGGGGCAGCAGAGAGTAAAAAAAAATGTAAATACAATATTAAATTGTTAAAGTGCTGGCTTTATTATGCATTAGTTTATGTTAAAGGGACTTGATGTAATCTTTCATTTAAACATAACTTAATGTTTTTACCGACACTTCAAGTGTAACAATTCTGAATAGAAATTAATACAATTAAAGTATCTAACTTATAGTTAGATAAAGGACTCTTTCAGGGGATGGACAGGTTGTTTAGAATCTTCTGGCAGCAGATCTTCCTTCATCTTGGTTCAAATGAAGGAATAGCTGACCCAAGAGTCTAAACAACATGTCCATCCCCTGATAGAACTATACAGAGCAAAGATTGTCCACCCCCTGATAGAGCTACACAGAGCAAAGATTGTAAACAACATGTCCGCCCCCTGATAGAGTTACACAGAGCAAAGATTGTAAACAACATGTCCGCCCCCTGATAGAGTTACACAGAGCAAAGATTGTAAACAACATGTCCGCCCCCTGATAGAGCTACACTGAGCAAAGATTGTAAACAACATGTCCGCCCCCTGATAGAGCTATACAGAGCAAAGATTGTAAACAACATGTCCGCCCCCTGATAGAGCTATACAGAGCAAAGATTCTAAACAACATGTCCGCCCCCTGATAGCTATACAGAGCAAAGATTCTAAACAACATATCCACCCGCTGATAGAACTATACAGAGCAAAGACTCTAAACAACATGTCCGCCCCTGATAGAGCTATACTGAACAAAGATTCTAAACAACATGTCCGCCCCTGATAGAGCTATACAGAACAAATATTCTAAACAACATGTCCACGTGCTGATAGAACTATACAAAGCAAAGATTCTAAACAACATGTCTGACAATGATAGAGCTATACAGAGCAAAGATTCTAAACAACATGTCTGCCCTCTGATAGAGCTTTATAGAGCAAAGATTCTAAACATGTCCACCCCCTGATAGAGCTATAAGGAGCAAAGGCGTCACTTTGCCAGTGGCGGCACTTTAAACCCTTCTGGTGCTGCAAATTTTTTTTCTATCTTCTCCATCGTGTAACAAGATTTCGTTCCAATCCATCACCAGAATTTTTAGAAATGTATATTTCTGAAGAAATTGGCTTAGATTTTACACCGATGTCGAATGTTCTTACAAAGCGTGTAGTTGTCATACTATACAAGTTTCCTATCACACACAAAAATAACCACCTAATAATGCAAAATGTTTAAATGTTTAAATGTTTTTAGATGAGTGCTGTATAATGTAAATTTTAAAAAGTCAGATCCATTTTTTTCTCAACCCTTCCCATCTCCTAAAAATGGCAAATTAATTCAATAAATGTGTTGCGACCATTCTCTCTCCAAGCCCCGCCCGTCTCTCTTAGCCCCTCCTTATTGGAATGTAACTGAATTTATAAGCCCCAGTGAAATTACATTCCATGTAAAAGTATAGGAAAATTGTACTTTAAAAAAAAAAAATAAAAAAAAAATAACAGCCTTTCACCTATATTCACATACATTAAAACGATGTATGATTAAGGCCCACGGGAAGACAAAGGGGCTTAGTAGCCACATCCTCTTTTTGTTAAGCCCCTACCACTATAACTTTAACAATTGACTTTTGTGAGCTGTTGACAAACCAATTTAATTTCAGATGCAGCGGACCTGACATACGCCTGCTCTTCCTTGACCCAAGCGCATCTAGGATGTAAATTCAGGCCTGAATGTTAAGAATTTTGTGTGTTTTTATGAATTCTCACCTTGGTAGGAAATATTTTTTATTTTTTTATTCTTATTACATCATACTATACAAATGAATAAACATTTTTTTTTTTTTTTTTAAAACAACTTGCATATTGCACTACTTATACGATTCCTGCACATATATTGTATGTACCATACAGGAGAATAAAATCCGAAATTTACATTCCATTTTCAATTTCTTTCGATCCTGCCCAAGAGTCATGAGAATGAAGGTTTTAGTTGGCTTAGATAGTGTGGGATTCTTGAAAGCTTGCTGAGTCTGGCGTTCTCTTCCCAGGGTCAGGATTTGATGCTGCTCCGATAAGCCAAGGTTGTTGATTTATCAAGTTGCTTCTCCAGAAACATGTCAAGGTCTTGCGAGGCTTTGTCGAGTTTTTCTGCGAGATGGGTTGTCGATCGCAGCAAATGATCCATCACGAGGAAGCTTTTCCTCAGTCTGAGTGAGGAAAAGAGAAAAAAAAATAATGATAAAGTCAATCGATGTTCAATACGAGTCATTACTGGAGTTGGTATACAGTGACCCCGCTGGCACTCATTGGGTTAGGGGCCAATGGTCAGGGAACCAATAAGTTGTGTTTAATTGAAAGATTGCATCATGGGTAGGCATTTTACACATAAATATTTAAATGAAAGAATACAAGCAAAGTACCTTATTAAACCCTCTTTGATCAGCCCTACACGCGGGAGGACAGTTTTAGAATCTTGAGTTATAAGAGTGAAGATCTGACCCAAGATTCTAAACATGTCCGCATCCTGATAGAGCTGTATGGAGCAAACAGTGCTCGATAAGGTACTTTCTTTGCATTCTTTCAATAAATCATTTCTATTTAAAAATTTATTAATTAAAGAAAACCTTTTTTTTTTTTTTTCCTGGCAGCCTTTTACTTTGCTGGTGATAATCTAAATCATGTTATATCTTCTGTACAATGGGTTGAACTTTATTTTTTTTTTTAACATAATTTTTTCTGTAAAAAAAAACAAAAAATTCTATCCCCCCCCCCCCCCCACTTTTTTTTTTTTGTAGCAGCATCTGCTGACTCTTTTAAAGCTCAATTCCTGGAATTGTTTTTTTTGCATAACCATATTTAATTCTGTTGTTTTTATTTGTGGTATATTGTCCCAGAACAGAAAAATTATATGGTCCAAGCATTATCTGTATTTTTTTTTTAAACTGGAAGAAAATAAATCTACAGCTATTACTTGCAAAAAAATAAATGTGGTAAAAATCCAGCAAGTTCCACCCCACTTAGATATATTCATTCTGTGGAAAATGTTTCTTGGCTTTCGTTATGTTACTATATCCTCTGGTCCTTGGCGCCTTGGGGGGGGGGGGGATCACTATTTCATTATTTGCACCCTTAGTAGTCACCCTCTCAATCACTCTTTTTGAATTGCCACCATTTCCTATGTAGATGTTACCTTAACATAGTAACATAGTAATTTAGGTTGAAAAAAGACACACGTCCATCAAGTTCAACCCTTCTACCAATCATTAGGCTTTTGATCCAAAAGACGGCAAAAACCCCTAAGGAAGCTATTTCGAATTTTGCCTCCTGGGGGGAAAATTCCTTCTTGACTCCAAAGGGCAATCAGATTTCTCCTTGGATCAATAAGTTCTTTTATTAATGCTCATTCTATTATTAATAGCCCTGTATGTTCTGCTTTTCCATGTTTAAATACATCTATTGTGGTTGATAGCACTACCTCTCTTGGCAGTGAGTTCCATAACTTTATTGTCCTAACCGTAAAGAATCCCTTCCTTTGCTGTCTATGAAATCTTTGCTCTTCCAGTCTCAGGGGGTGACCTCTTGTTCTTTGTACATTTCTATTAATGAACAGGTCCCTAGAGAGCTCCTTATATTGGCCCTGCACATATTTATATAATGATATCATATCCCCTCTGAGACGCCTTTTTTCTAAAGTAAATAAATGCAATGTTTTAAGTCTCTCTTCATAACTAAGATCCTCTAATCCCCTTATTAATTTTGTAGCTCTCCTTTGCACTTTTTCTAGTTCCTTAAGCCCTCCTGCTGCTGATTCCATACGTATTTATATGGCCCTTTAATTCAGAACCCAAATACTATACATTTGTAATATACTGATTAGTAACTAGCACAAAGCAGTGCAATTGGCCACATATCACATACACAGCACACTCACCTGTAGAAATTGGAGGTTTGGGGTATATGAATTGGCCAAAGTATAAAAACAAAACAAAAACCTTCACCCCCTTCCCAGCTCAGACACCCCCTTCCCAGCTCATACTTATTTATTGTATTGCCTGTTTGGTTTCTATATATATATATGTTGGTTGTTATAATTTCCCTAAAACTTGTAACCTTTATTTTAAGCCAGAGAACCTGACGCGTTCCACCGTGATGAAACTCATTACTGCCTGACTTTCATCAACATTTATTCAGTGACATTATTTATTCCTTTCATTCTGGCAGCAGAACAAAGACAAAGATTTGACCTTATCCATTTTTTTTTTTTTTTTTGCTGACAAAAGTCTTTTGTCGACGGAGGAGACTCAGATGGTCATCAGGGGCCCGGCTAATGGATGTGTAGATTTTCTTTTCACAGAAAAGGAATGAAGCCATGAAATAATGTAATTGGCGACAGGAAAAGAGCAGTCGCTAACTAATCAAAAATGCTTTTTTGGTATTAATAACCTGCAATTTTCTAATCGCGCACTCAGGGGTGGAATATATAGAGCCCTTTTCTAGCAGAGAAATTAATAGAATCTTCCCAATCGGAAAGTATATAAATAAATATATATATAAATATATAGGAATCTATGTGTCAGTGAAATTACGTATAATAATGGGATTAATGTGGTAGAAGTTTAATATCCAGCCGCTCCCTGTTTATTGCGTTGGAAGAATACGTTAAATGTGCATTAAAACACTTGAATTACATTTATTCTAAAATTAACCCTGCACTTGTCTGCAGAGTATCAATGATTATAACATCCTCACACCGTGCTTTAAGTCATGTAAGACTGACTTGCAGGGAACTGATGAGTGGAAATTAAAACGTAAGGCCAAAGTAGCCGAGTTGGGAAAAAAAACAAAAAACTTCCAATTCCTCTGTAATTTGAACTTGGCTATTGTGGGCTTAAGTTTGGAATTTCCCTTGTCAATTCCCTGCAAGCCACTCTTTCGGGATTAAAGCCTGTAGTGAATGTGGCAGAAAAAGAAATAGTGGTGCAATATCTGCAGGCATCAACTCATAATACTAGCATTGCCGGTGCCAGACCTGACATACTGGCTCACAAATGTACACAAACAATAAACAGGGTGGGTAATGGGGTAACAAAAATACCGGTCTCCGCTCTGCTGAACAGAATTCAAGCTCCCAACAAGGCAAGGTTCTGCCAGCCCCATTTGAACACTCTATAGTACCATGCTATAAGCCTCTCCATGATCCGACCCAACCCAGGAAATAGATGAGAACAACTGAAGACAAAACAGACCGTGTAGAAGGACTTTATGTATACAGTGTTTGGTCAATGACTAAGATCTGGTGTAAAACTCAAAACGCGTTGGGTTTTTCAAATAAATGTCACCAATCTGTTTAGTCTTCAGTTGTGTAATGGGGCCTTCAACAACCCAGAGCTTCTATTTTTTAATGAAATTGACTCTTAGACGGAAAGTTTGAAGGTAAATTGCTTTCTTACTTTTTTCTCTCGTCAGGTATATCCGCAGTATCATCGTTCATGTGCGTTCCCAGCTCATTGATAACTTTATTTAAAATGGCGTAGAATTCCTTGTTGTCCTCTTTGGTCCCTTTGTTGTGTTCCCAAATCACTTGTTGGTAGCCAAGGTCCTGCGTGTCGGCATTGACCGTATACTGTAGGCTGTGCAGGACCCTGTTGCTATCCTGAAGAAGGGTCTGAAGATATGACACTTCCTCCTTCAGAACTGGAGATGCTCCCTTTCCGACACACGCTTCTCGAGGAGGGGTCACGAAAGTCACTTGGCAAGGATTGGAGCCTTGAGGATAGGAGTGGATTTGATTGTCTTTTGGTTGGTCTCGGAGAGTATCGATAATATACCCTGACCCTAAATCCGCCAGTGCTTCATCTCCACTCTGACAGGAACCGAAGGATACTAGCCACAGTTTCAGAAACGCACCCAATGCCAAATGGTGCCACATTGTGACCTGAAACAAAAAGTAAATTAGTTAGTCTACATACTCACATTGCAATGGGAAATTCTGATTCTTCAAATTTTTTTTTTACATTACTTTTCACGCTTTTAAAGAGGGATTAAACCCTCCAGATGATCTTTTACTCAGGCAGAAAGCAACTTCTGGCTGATGTGAGTCTGTGAGCTCCTCAGGGGAGGAGCTGTTTACCTCCTCCCCAGTGATTGGCTATGTGTAGCGTGATCAACATGCACATAAACCAATGATGGAGAGAGACGGTCGCCATCTCTCTTCATAGCCACAGAGCTGGGCTCTGTGAGTTGGAAGCCTCCTAATCTTTCCTGTTGATTGAATATTTTTCGACGTACAATTATGACACTTATGATACTTTTCACACCTTCCCCCTCATCCTAACCAAGTCCTTAGTGTTTTACCCGTGTGCATTCAGCAGACTATCCTGTAAATTTATTCTTCCAGTATATATATATATGTTTTCCATTTTTTCATCACTAACTTCCCTAAGTGTTTCTGACATTAATTATGACGGCCTTCCTCCACCTTCCCGGAGTTGTGCCGCCCCAACACACAAACATCAGTCCAATCACAAGTAATAGATAAACATTGTGTTATTTCCTGGGGTTGGTCTGGCAGCTGTGAGACCCTCTTCACACTTGTCCAAGATCCACAGGTTCATTTCAAACGCGTCGGCAACAAGCATTGACTCATCTATTTACAAAACAGGCTGGGCTTCAAGCTCATGCCAGCAACACTATAACATTAATGGAACTTATTACAAAATAAAAACATAAATACGGCAACATATATCCAACCTACTGAGTGTCGGTTTATGGCAAGCTGAGAGTTAGAGGATAGTAATCCACCCAAACGTGTTATCATTCCCTTTAATAGTTTTAATAAACAGATCAAGTCACGTCGAGTGGCACAGACGGACTCTATTATGTTTCGATGTGCTCGGTGTTTGCAGCGTGAGAGCCAATCAGATCTCCCAAGATGGTCTCGCCTGCAGCGACGGAGGTCTGTCTAATAACACCATCAGGTTCTCTCTGCTCCATAACATCTGGTCTTCGCTTAGCACAGGGCCTATGTCATCAAACACTCTGAAAAGCTCCAGAATCCACATGAAAGAAACCTTTATTTATTCATTTATTTCCGAAACTCGGCCAAAAAAAAACTCTCTCCATAAACAAGCAGGGGCATCAGGTAGAGAGGATTTATTTATAGAGGGGTTTTCATGGAGAACCAAAAGTCGCGGGGAAAAATTACAGAGCGGATGATGCTCCAATAAACGGCTTTTAGCAGTCTAAAAGGCTACAGAATTTTTACAGCTATAAAAATAAGTGATAATAATATTTTTATTACATGTCAAATCTGCTCCCCTTGACCAATGCATCTAAACAGCGTGATACAATCTCCGGTGTAGTAACAGCAAACTTACTTTACTGTTACTTGTAATAAAGAGCTATATTTATATTATGAGCAGTAAGAGTGTGAAATGGGCGGGATTTAAAGAGACAGGACATTTTCCTACATCCACATAACCTGCATGAGAGAACCTGATGAGGGTTTCCAGGCAGCCGGTATTTTACCAGCAGGCCAGTATATTTAATTGACTTGAGGCCAATGTTAAGTCTATGGAGATGATAGCATGGCCGGTATTTTTTTTTTTTTTTCAATTATTTTTATTGTCATCATTTTTCAGTTTTTCCATTAACACGGTCAAATAGCCCCAACAGTCCCGCAAGGCCCTTGGCCGGTATTTTTTAAAGAAAAGACCCTAAATCTGATCCTGTCGTCGATCGACACAAGGCTTTAGGCTTTACTGAATAGAGGGGCTGCTAATGTTGGCTTTGCTCTGCTCGCTGTTGATTGGCTGCTGATGGATCAATGACAAATTCCACAGGTGCCTTCTGCCAATCAGCTGCTAGGAGCACTGGGGGATACAGAAAGATGTACCTACCTTTAAGCTATGTAACAGAAACATACTCTCCAACATCTATAGTAAGAACGTGTTTTTACCCCAGGAACAAAGTAGCAAATTGCTCCTGAGGAAACTCCACCGTTTGATTAGTATATATTTGTTTTATATAATACTAGTGCAACAAATGACCACTAGGGACATCATATCCCTATCCCCACTAGTGACGCCTATCCCTAATTCCTGTGGAGCTTGATTTTCATGAAAGAGATAATGTATAGTAATACTGGCGCTATATCCATGTGGCCTATGAGTAAGGGCGGATTCCCGCCAGATATAAAGTCTGCGCCATTACCTCTCTGTCAGCGCCGACGCAAGCCATCTGTAATAAATCATCTGCTCTGTAGCGCCATCAATCAGCGTTAGGCAGGAAGCGTCTGGATGTTCCCTAAACCATCCGGGTACAAAGCAGACTTAAGGCCAAAGTAGAAAAGTTTGAAGCACCTGAGGATTTTTCCAACTCGTCTACCCTGGTCTTAAGTTTGAAATGCCCTTGTCAGTTCACTGCGATTCTCCCTTTCATGAATAAAGCCCATAGTTTAGACACAACAGAAAGCCCTGTGTTCCAAATTTGATGGAAGAGGACCCCAAAAAAAAAAAAGACAGGACTGTCCTGGCAAATCCAGGACCATTGGCAGCTGTGTTAGCATATAGATGAAAGAGTTACTTATTTTGACAATCAGGACGCTTACCACTAATCAGGTTCGGTGCTAAATGCTGATAATATCTCAAATAATGACGATAGTACTGACTGAGTACCAAATAAAGCCTTTTATTATCTTTTACTCAGCGATAGAACCAGTCATTAGCCCTTCTGTCGTATGCACATTCCTTAGGGTGTTAGAAGAGGCCAAACGGCTGCCTTTGTAGAGGTAATTGTTTAAGAATAAACACCGAGGGCCTGGAGGGGACAGATAGAGGCAGAATACTCCCAGGTTTGGGAGGTAGAGGTATGTAGAAGCGGCGAGTCTGTCTGGTTAGCGCTAATGAAGTACAGAGGTCAGGTGCGAAGCGCTTTCTAATCTATTGTCATTGCTGCGGATTCTGCCTTGGAGACCTGCCATCTCTGATTATGTGCAAACAATTCATTATCCTATTTAACATGCAGGGATCTCAGTCTCTGCAACTGCCAATTTCTAGTGAAACTGAAACGATTCATCCGGGATTAGTTATAGTCTGTGTAACAGGCTTTTCTATAGGTTCTGTAGGGGTTAAAGGGACATTGCAAGCTGTGGAACACAGTGGTACTCACACCCACTGCACATTACTGTGAGTTTTATTGCTGTGGAGTCTGTGATACACTCACACACTGCACATTATTGTGAGTTTTATTGCTGTGGAGTCTGTGATACACTCACATGCTGCACATTACTGTGAGTTTTATTGCTGTGGAGTCTGTGATACACTCACACACTACACATTACTGTGAGTTTTATTGCTGTGGAGTCTGTGATACACTCACACACTGCACATTACTGTGAGTTTTATTGCTGTGGAGTCTGTGATACACTCACATGCTGCACATTACTGTGAGTTTTATTGCTGTGGAGTCTGTGATACACTCACACACTACACATTACTGTGAGTTTTATTGCTGTGGAGTCTGTGATACACTCACATGCTGCACATTACTGGGAGTTTTATTGCTGTGGAACCTGTGATACACTCACACACTACACATTACTGTGAGTTTTATTGCTGTGGAGTCTGTGATACACTCACACACTACACATTACTGTGAGTTTTATTGCTGTGCCGACTGTGATACACTCACACACCGCACATTACTGTGAGTTGTATTGCTGTGGAGTCTGTGATACACTCACACACTGCACATTACTGTGAGTTTTATTGCTGTGGAGTCTGTGATACACTCACACGCTGCACATTACTGTGAGTTTTATTGCTGTGGAGTTTGTGATACGCTCACACGCTGCACATTACTGTGATTTATTTTGCTGTGGAACCTGTGATACACTCACACACTACACATTACTGTGAGTTTTATTGCTGTGGAGTCTGTGATACACTCACACACTGCACATTACTGTGAGTTTTATTGCTGTGCCGACTGTGATACACTCACACACCGCACATTATTGTGAGTTTTATTGCTGTGGAGTCTGTGATACACTCACATGCTGCACATTACTGGGAGTTTTATTGCTGTGGAACCTGTGATACACTCACACACTACACATTACTGTGAGTTTTATTGCTGTGGAGTCTGTGATACACTCACATGCTGCACATTACTGGGAGTTTTATTGCTGTGGAACCTGTGATACACTCACACGCTGCACATTACTGTGAGTTTTATTGCTGTGGAGTCTGTGATACACTCACACACTGCACATTACTGTGAGTTTTATTGCTGTGGAGTCTGTGATACACTCACACGCTGCACATTACTGTGAGTTTTATTGCTGTGGAGTTTGTGATACGCTCACACACTGCACATTACTGTGAGTTTTATTGCTGTGGAGTCTGTGATACAATCACACGCTGCACATTACTGTGAATTGTATTCCTGTGGAGTATGTGATACACTCACACACTGCACATTACTGTGAGTTTTATTGCTGTGGAGTCTGTGATACACTCACACGCTGCACATTACTGTGAATTGTATTCCTGTGGAGTTTGTGATACGCTCACACGCTGCACATTACTGTGATTTTTTTTGCTGTGCAGTCTGTGATACACTCACACACTGCACATTACTGTGAGTTTTATTGCTGTGGAGTATGTGATACACTCACACACTGCACATTACTGTGAGTTTTATTGCTGTGGAGTCTGTGATACACTCACACACTGCACATTACTGTGAATTGTATTCCTGTGGAGTTTGTGATACGCTCACACACTGCACATTACTGTGAGTTTTATTGCTGTGGAGTCTGTGATACACTCACACACTGCACATTACTGTGAATTGTATTCCTGTGGAGTATGTGATACACTCACACACTGCACATTACTGTGAATTGTATTCCTGTGGAGTATGTGATACACTCACACACTGCACATTACTGTGAATTGTATTCCTGTGGAGTCTGTGATACACTCACGCACTGCACATTACTGTGAGTTTTATTGCTGTGGAGTCTGTGATACAATCACACGCTGCACATTACTGTGAATTGTATTCCTGTGGAGTATGTGATACACTCACACACTGCACATTACTGTGAGTTTTATTGCTGTGGAGTCTGTGATACACTCACACGCTGCACATTACTGTGAATTGTATTCCTGTGGAGTTTGTGATACGCTCACACGCTGCACATTACTGTGATTTTTTTTGCTGTGCAGTCTGTGATACACTCACACACTGCACATTACTGTGAGTTTTATTGCTGTGGAGTCTGTGATACAGTCACACACTGCACATTACTGTGAGTTTTATTGCTGTGGAGTCTGTGATACACTCACACACTGCACATTACTGTGAGTTTTATTGCTGTGGAGTCTGTGATACAGTCACACACTGCACATTACTGTGAGTTTTATTGCTGTGGAGTCTGTGATACACTCACATGCTGCACGTTACTATGAGTTTTATTGCTGTGGAGTCTGTGATACACTCACACACTGCACATTACTGTGAGTTTTATTGCTGTGGAGTCTGTGATACACTCACACACTGCACATTACTGTGAGTTTTATTGCTGTGGAGTCTGTGATACACTCACATGCTGCACATTACTGTGAGTTTTAATGCTGCGGAGTCTGTGATACACTCACACACTGCACATTACTGTTGGTTTTATTGCTGTGGAGTCTGTGATAGACTCACACACTGCACATTACTGTGAGTTTTATTGCTGTGGAGTCTGTGATACACTCACACACTGCACATTACTGTGAGCTTTAATGCTGCGGAGTCTGTGATACACTCACACACTGCACATTACTGTGAATTGTATTCCTGTGGATCTCTTCAATACCTTCACTGGAGTCTGAAAAGTTATATTTGTCCTGCTAATGCTGGCAGAGTTAGGATACCACTTAAGTCTTCCAAATTTCTTTGGAGAAAACTTCCTAGGAGTTACATTGAGCCCTGTGTAAGTTACAACTACAGACGCATTACATACACATACACTGGCATTCCTAATGGGACAAACACTCCTTCTGGCATTAGAGCTGGACATATCCTGCTTTAAGTGTCATTTAAAGGAAACACTAAGCATTAACATGTTAAATACCGATGGTTCATTAGTAGAGTTGAGCGGACACCTGGATGTTCGGGTTCCGCCGAACTTCGGAAAAAAGTCAGGGTTCGGGGTTGAACTTGACCCCGAACCCGAACCCCATTGAAGTCAATGGGGACACGAACGTTTGGGCACTAAAATGCCTCTAAGAAAAGTCCTTTGATTTTAGCTTTGGAAGAACATAAATCTAAATCTAAAGCATGGCTGCCAGGAGGATCAACAGAATGATCCATTTGAGAGAGGGTTGGAGTGCAGGGTATTCTCTTTCAGTTTATACTAAGTGACCCATAGGTTGAGGAGGCGGTGACCGTGGCGGTGTAGGTGGAAGCGGCGCTGGAGGAGGAGGAGGTAGCCAGAATTTTTCGAAGTGCGCTGTAAGCACAGTATTTGACGGTTCTATTTGACTCTCAGATATGAAGTGCACTGCAAGACGCAAATGTACTATTTACCACCCAAAACTATAAGAATTTTTCAAAGTGCGCTGTAAGCACAGTATTTGACGGTTCTATTTGACTCTCAGATATGAAGTGCACTGCAAGACGCAAATGTACTATTTACCACCCAAAACTATAAGAATTTTTCAAAGTGCGCTGTAAGCACAGTATTTGACGGTTCTATTTGACTCTCAGATCTGAAGTGCACCGCAAGACTTTCGGTTTATAGACTTTCGGTTTATAGCCGAACCTCGAATTCCAACCCGAACATACAGTGAAATGTTCGGGTTCAGGTTCGAGGTACGAACACCATAATGTTCGCTACGAACCTGACCAGTGCAGTTCGGGTTCTCTCAACACTAGTTCATTAGTCATATTACACAGATTACACAAATTAGTATTTTAATATTATGCTATAAATAGACATGGACTTTCTGTGGGCGGGAAGGAGATGGGCCCCTTACAGTCCCCTGCGTAAAATAAATAGAAACAGATCTGTGTTTTTGGTTGTTTCATTTCCTACCAGATAAAAACTGTATATAAAGTATAATAGAGATATGTATAATGCTACTCATCCATTCACTCATTCATACAAGCAGCAGTCCTGCCCATCTCGTCCAAGCCTTGTGTTACATCATACGCAGCTGGATGAAACCACGCCCCCACCTGAAACAGGTGATAACAACAGAGAGGTGGAGTCTACAGCAATAGCCAATGACAGCACTTTGAAAGGAATCCCTTACGCTGATAACTAATTCAGAAGCCCTGATGAAATTATTTCCACTGTGTAATTATCCTTATTTTACACAACCCTCAGGAGAGTAGATCACCTAAACTTTGTTTTACTGTGACCATAGAGAACAAAAATACATATTTAAAATGATCTAAGCATTGTGATGGTGAAATTGCGAGCAAGTGTCTAGTTTAGGAGAATAATGTGATTTAAATGTGCCTATGATGTCGCATGTTTATGACATCACCGGGGAGGACTAATTTTCAGTGGGAAATGCATTCCTACCAACTTCTGAAACTAGCGAATCATGACCCTGGGGCAGAGCTTGGAAGGTCGGGGGTCATTGTACCTGACCCTAGCGAATCATGACCCTGGGGCAGAGCTTGGAAGGTCGGGGGTCATTGTACCTGACCCTAGCAAATCATCACCCTGGGGCAGAGCTTGGAAGGTCGGGGGTCATTGTACCTGACCCTAGCAAATCATCACCCTGGGGCAGAGCTTGGAAGGTCGGGGGTCATTGTACCTGACCCTAGCAAATCATCACCCTGGGGCAGAGCTTGGAAGGTCGGGGGTCATTGTACCTGACCCTAGAGAATCATGACCCTGGGGCAGCGCTTGGAAGGTCGGGGGTCATTCTACCTGACCCTAGAGAATCATGACCCTGGGGCAGAGCTTGGAAGGTCGGGGGTCATTCTACCTGACCCTAGCAAATCATCACCCTGGGGCAGAGCTTGGAAGGTTAGGGGTCATTCTACCTGACCCTAGAGAATCATGACCCTGGGGCAGAGCTTGGAAGGTCGGAGGTCATTCTACCTGACACTGGGGAATCATGACCCTGGGGCAGAGCTTGGAAGTTTGGGGGTCATTCTCCCTGACCCTAGAGAATCATGACCCTGGGGCAGAGCTTGGAAGGTCGGGGGTCATTCTACCTGACCCTAGCAAATCATCACCCTGGGGCAGAGCTTGGAAGGTTAGGGGTCATTCTACCTGACCCTAGAGAATCATGACCCTGGGGCAGAGCTTGGAAGGTCGGGGGTCATTCTACCTGACACTGGGGAATCATGACCCTGGGGCAGAGCTTGGAAGTTTGGGGGTCATTCTCCCTGACCCTAGAGAATCATGACCCTGGGGCAGAGCTTGGAAGGTCGGGGGTCATTCTACCTGACCCTAGAGAATCATGACCCTGGGGCAGAGCTTGGAAGGTCGGGGGTCATTCTACCTGACCCTAGCAAATCATCACCCTGGGGCAGAGCTTGGAAGGTTAGGGGTCATTCTACCTGACCCTAGAGAATCATGACCCTGGGGCAGAGCTTGGAAGGTCGGGGGTCATTCTACCTGACACTGGGGAATCATGACCCTGGGGCAGAGCTTGGAAGTTTGGGGGTCATTCTCCCTGACCCTAGAGAATCATGACCCTGGGGCAGAGCTTGGAAGGTCGGGGGTCATTCTACCTGACACTGGGGAATCATGACCCTGGGGCAGAGCTTGGAAGGTCGGGGGTCATTCTACCTGACACTGGGCAATCATGACCCTGGGGCAGTGCTTGGAAGGTCGGGGGTCATTCTACCTGACACTGGGGAATCATGACCCTGGGGCAGAGCTTAGAAGGTCATGGGTCATTCTACCTGACACTGGGGAATCATGACCCTGGGGCAGAGCTTAGAAGGTCATGGGTCATTCTACCTGACACTGGGAATCATGACCCTGGGGCACAGCTTGGAAGTTTGGGGGTCATTCTCCCTGACCCTAGAGAATCATGACCCTGGGGCAGAGCTTGGAAGGTCGGGGGTCATTCTACCTGACACTGGGGAATCATGACCCTGGGGCAGAGCTTGGAAGGTCGGAGGTCATTCTACCTGACACTGGGAATCATGACCCTGGGGCACAGCTTGGAAGGTCAGCAGTCCTTCTACCTGACACTGAGGAATCAGATCAGGAACGCAGTCTTGAATCCAGCGGTCCCGCCAAACCCTACCTCTTTCCCTAAAAGCAGGACAGAGGTAGATCCTGGTGAGACAGTGGGCCAACCACAACCGTTACTGTCTTGAGCAAAGCAGCACAGCTGGGGGTATGGAAGTGTGTTATTTGCATACCAAGCCACAGGTGATGTCCTAAACAGGAGACTCCTCAGACACATACAATTACAATTAAAATACATCTGTCTATTGATTTATGTATTTGCTTGCAGTTTTGCTAACACAATGTATAGATCATTTTTGTTCATGTTTTACTCTACATTTACAGTAATAACACTGTTTAGGCGACAGAGCCACAGGGAGATTAGATGTTCAGTATTTACATTTGGCCTTGTTCTCTGGTTTTGTGGCTGGCTAATGTGGATCGATAAGCATTAGGTGACCTAATTGGGCTCTCGGCATTTCTGTAATTTAGATGGATTGTGTGGTCTGTAGTTTTGCTAGCGGATGACTCCTGTATTATCTGTGACCCAGGCCATCAGTAAATAGCTCTGCCGACTAGAGGAAGCTTTCATCAGCTATCTTCTCTGCTGAACTCTAGAATGATGTTCACCAGTCAGGCCTTAGCCAAAAGCAGCAGTAATGCTGACACTGCAGTGTATAGAACAGGTCACTGCTCTCAGAACGACACCATGTACTGTAGATAATTGCAAGCTCTGAGGACAAAATGGGCTTTGATAATGAGAGAGAAAATTGCAGGGAATTTGAAACGTAAAGCTACTTTGGCCTTAAGTTGAACTCCCCTCTTCTTCCCTCTGTCACTCATAAAGCCCAGTTTTGTAAAAGGACTTGGTCTCCTAAATGGTGTTTGCAGTGGGCGGGTTATACATTGTCTTATTAGCACTCAAGCAAACATATTGCCCTAGATTCAATGCCGGCCTTTAAATCCTGCCATCCATCCATCGCTTCCCTCACAGCCGTGGACCTGCAGAGCACCGGGAGACAGCAGCAAGGAGGTAAGTACTGGGGAAGGAGGGAGGAGGGTGGCACATAACGAGCATACTGAGGGGCAAAATCCTGGCATATTAAGTGGCAAAATCCTGGCATATTAATTGGAAAAATCCTGGCAAATTGAGGGGCAAAATCCTGGCATATTAATTGGAAAAAGAATGGCATATTGAGGGGAAAATACTGACTTATTGAGTGGCAAAATATTACTGGCATATTGACCAACTGCTCCCAACCACCCTCCATATTACATTAGACCGGTATAACATGCTTGTGAGGGTAGGAGGGGCGAGTGGGAGATATTGTCGGGGGGGGGGGGGGACCCAGTAAATTTGTTCAGTAAGGGGCCCTGAAATTCCTGGTGGCAGCCCTGTATATATGTGTTTGTTTTAAATGCATAGGTAATCTAGTTATATGTTATGTAAGTGTTAGTGTCACTTTAAGGCCAAAATCTGCCCCAATTCCATCTTTTGATGAGTAACGCTGGCAGTAGCGGTTAAATGTTTCAGTGCACTTGCTGGAAGGTTTATTTCAAAGCCGAAAATACGTTGTGAAACATTTTTGATGTTCTCGGAAGTGAAAACACATGTTACAAACCATACATCAGACAAAATATATACATCAAAGCAACATTCAGAATCCTGCATTGCACACAATGGAAAATACAAGACAGGCTTCAGCAGGACATCACCCCACGTGTCTCCACATCCACATTCCAGGGGTAGTGGTTTAGATTGAAAAAAAGACTTGTGTCCATCAAGTTCAACCCATTTTTCCTATGGCTTGTTTACCGCTGTTGATCCAAAAGAAGGCAAATAAAAAACCCTCATTTCAGAAATTTTGAATTCTGCGTTTAGTGGGGAAAAAATCCTTCTTGACTCCAAATGGGAATCCGAGTTCTCCTTGGATCAACACACACTAAATAAATATTACTGCGTATACTAACATGCATAGCCCTGTATGCTCCGGGGCATTACTGCCTATACTAACATGCATAGCCCTCTATGCTCCGGGGCATTACTGCCTATACTAACATACATAGCCCTCTGTGCTCCGGGGCATTACTGCCTATACTAACATACATAGCCCTCTATGCTCCAGGGCATTACTGCCTATACTAACATGCATAGCCCTCTATGCTCCGGGGCATTACTGCCTATAGTAACATGCATAGCCCTCTATGCTCCGGCTCATTAAAAAAAAGTATCCAGGCCGCTCTTAAAGGCATCTAATGTATTTGCTAGAACCACTTCTTCAGGCAGTGAATTCCATATCTTAATTGTCCCTTCCGAATTGATAGTAGTTCCTTTGCATATCAGGCCATAAAGTGATGTCATAAACATGAGACACCACAGACACATTCAATACTCTTTTCTTTTCTTCTTTTTAATTTATGCATTTGCTTATTTATTTATTTATTCTGCTATCACAATGTATAGATCACTCTTGGTTATTCTGTATTCTCTACATTCACAGTATAAGCAATGTTGGAGTGACAGAGTCACTTTAAAATTATTTAAAAATTAAAAAAAAAAAAAAAAATCAAACACGTGGGCACCCGCTTCCCTACCTCTTGATATATTTCAGTGCCATTGATGCTATTCCATGGAGATGGTATACCCAATCTCACTCCAAAATTGATACCAGCGGGTGACAAAGGGCATATTGTCCTATTGAAGGCTGTCGGGAATGTTAAGTCCCTGTGAAATAACCTCTTTCTGTACACATAGCGTCTGAGTTTTACACCTTGGTTGTCAATTCTGTGTTATGTAATGTAAAGCTTAATGCCTTGGTATGTATGGTTTGCATTCTTGGTTAAAGGGACTGTGTAAAAAACATTAGTTTTTTTACTGTAAAAAAATATTGAAAATCATCCATACATTGTGTTTAACAAATACCTAAATTATGAGAAAAATGTATTTTAAATGTGTCTGTGGCGTGTCTCCTCTCTATGACATCACCTGTGGTTGGTTTGCAAACTAACTGCTTTTCACTGGGAGATTAATTTGCATATTAAGCCACAGGTGATGTCATAAACACGGGACACCACAGACACGTTCGGAAACCCATTTTATTCCTAACTGAGACGTTTGCCTGCAGTTCTGCTAACACGAGGTGTAGATCCTTTTTGATCATATTGCATTTTCTTCAGTCACAGTAAAAACAATGCAGAGAGGTAAGGCAGGAAGGGGGATCTGCCAGAAAATCATATTTAAAAACAAAAATCGGCGTCTAGACAGTCCCGGTCTGTCAGGTCGTCACGAACGCAAGACTAGCAAAGCGTGGATCATTTAATGTGGTCTTCACATCAGCGCACTGACCAGTGGGATTTGAATAAATGTCTGCGGATGTTATTATTATTTAACCCTTTCGGTGCCAGGGGGCTGAGCAAAAAAAAAATAAAAAAAAATATACAATTATAGATGATAGAAATTCAACATGTAAACACTTCAAAATACCTGTAAAAAATGTGAGCAAAAAAAAAAAAACAAATATTAAAAACATAATTATTGTAGTTAAAAAAAAAATAAAAAAAGCCTGCGATGTATGAGAAATGAACTACTGGAAATGATTCTAAAGCTAGTGTGAAGCTCCTCAGTGCTTTATACACAGGATACATTGTATGTTTGCATTAGCTGTGCTCCAGGAACAGGATCTCACTCGGCCTTTCTAATATTGTTCTATTGATCTAATCAATACGTCTGTTGGAAGCCAGTATTCCAGTTATGTAAAAAAAAGGTCTGCAGTGTTCAGATCCAGCCATATGTACATGGTATGGAAATAGGGATGGCTAACCTTGGCACTGCAGATGTTTGAGAACTACATACCCCATGATGCTCAGTCTGACTAGTGGCTCACTGAGCATCATGGGATTTGTAGTTTCCAAATATCTGCAGTGCCAATGTTAGTTATTCCTAGAACAGAATGTTTTTATAGGCCTACAGCATCTTCAAAAGCCTGATGAAGCTACTGTGTTTGAACCCCCCCCCCCCCCCCAGCCCCCCCCCCTTTTTATTTTTATTTTATTTTTTTATCGCGACACATCTTTGTTTAATGCATTTACAAACTTTGTTGTTTTTTTAATCTATACTGACTATATTATTTTATATTATTTGATTTTTAGTATATGTATTCTTTTGAGTCATTATATATATTGTTGCTGGCTCTGCTATATATATTTTTGCTTATGTGGTAGTGTTTGCAGGGGATTCTACCTCTTAATATCTCTCTATATTTGTATTTATTTAATTACTTTATCTTTGTTTATATATATATATATATATATATATATATATATATATATATATATATATATTTTAGAGATAATTATTTTGTGTGTTATCTTTAGATTTGTGTACACTTATACATATGTACTCAACTCTCCCGATTGGCTGACAGTTCAGAAGCCTCTCCTGATTGGCTGACAGTTCGGAAGCCTCTCCTGAATGGCTGACAGTTCGGAAGCCGCTACCGATTGGCTGTCAGTTCGGAAGCCTCTCCTGATTGGCCAAGTGCCTCCTTCACATGCAGATTTTCGTGACAGAGGTAGAGCTCAGCTGGATTTAAGAGCTCAATCCTTAGTAGAAATGAAAGTCTCCAGTGTCTGAGACACCGAGACTGGTTACTACGCGTGTTCAGCATTATGAGTAGGTGAGTACCCCTTATCCGTAATGCTCGGGACCAGGAGTATTTTGGATAATGGATCATTTTCACCAATAAGATATATTAATTATTAAAGCCTCTCAGCTCTCAGGGAATCCAGTAATATCAGTGTAAATACTGGATAGCGCAAATAAATCACTGTTATCGTGATGTAGCTGGGAACCTGCCGTTGGCGTGTCAGGTCTGCACACGTGTCATTGTATGACCCTTTGTGTGGGAATCCGAGCATGCATGGAAAGGCTAGATCACAGCTTAAGGGGGCTGCACACTGAATAAACTGCTGTGTGGAATTTACAACATGTGGCAAAATCTGAAAAAAACTTTTGGATAACAGATTTCTGGATAAGGGATACTAAACCTGTGTGTGTGTGTGTGTGTGTGTATCCTTTATCCATAAAACGTTATCTAAAATATGACTATCGTCATCTTATATCCAGAAAACCATTATCCCCCCCCCCAAAAAAAAATATATATATATATATATGAATATACATTGATGATTATAACCACTGACAATGGAACAGTATTCCCAGATGGCATTGGCCTTTTTTAGCCACAAAGCAAAAATGTCTCAGGAATGGTTTGAGGAACACGAGTTCAAGGTGCTGACTTGGCCTCCAAATTCCTCAGATCTCAATCCAATCGGGCATCTGTGGGATAGTGATGGACAAACAAGTCCGAACCATGGAGGCCCCACCTCACACAGGACTGAACTTATGGCTGATCAGTATATATTATATGCGTGACTGTATGTCTGTTATAATATGTATATTTTGTCATATAATTATATTATTATATCTAAGATCAACATCATTCCCAAAGCTTCCAAATAATTCTGATAATATAAACAATATGCATTTTATGTGTGTGTGTGATATCCGTCCCCCGCCACCCCCAGCTTCTGTAATTTACAATACTAACAATACAGCTAACACAGCAGCTGGTTTGAGGAACAGATAGACAACAGTAGTGATTGCTAACCTCTGGCACCCCAGCTTCTGTAAGCTAATTTTCCATTGATGCTAAGACAGCATGATGCTAAATATCATGAAAACTATACATTAAGGAGCGGCAGGAGCAAACATGGAGCATTGAAAGAGGTCTGTGCCAACAGATGCACAGATCTCCTGCTCCCTTTGCACTGTATAATGCAGCATGCTGGGCTAGTTAAGGGGGATTCTCTGAAAGAGGAAGTAGCTAAATAACTAATTATCTCCCACTAAATTCAGTGGTTTATTTACTTTGTCTTGAGCATATTAGCCCTTTGGAATTTCCCACACCTAGATCCTCAAGGATAACATTTAATGTTTGAATTTATTTCCACATTAGCTAGTTTTTTAGCAGACGAGACGCCTTCTCTGATAAGATATTGAAAGACCAGATCATGAATCATTTTTTCCCCGAAATGCACAAACCACTTGCCTTGTTAGTGTAATTGCTTTGTACTTGTAACAGGAAACCATTTACTGTGTGAAGAGGAAAATCTCTTTGTTTCCAGTTTTAACCAAAACACTCTGGAAATCTTTTTTTGGCAATTCTGACACTGGACGCTCTCTCTCGAGAGAGAGAGAATGAATCAGAGACTCATCTCGCTGGCCAGAGGAATAAACACAACCAGATGATGCACACATGCTTTCCCAGATGTTGTAAGAGAGTCTTACTCATTTCTTGCCACAGTGCCACAAATGTGTGTGTGTGTGTACGGGATTTTGAAAATAAAAGTGTAAGTTGAAGCTGAAGTCTAAACTAAAACACATTTTGAATTCTGGTCAACAAATTGTGACCGGTGGGTGAGATAGATTTGAGACGTGGGTTAGGAATTTTAGTATATTTAAAGAAATTTATTATTTAGCTGCAACATGGAGAAATGTCTTGACAAAATTTGGGACGGTTGTCTTAAACTCCAGTATTTCAGTCTTCCCAAAAATCCGGTGCCCTAGAAGTTTGTGCTTGCGCAGTTGAGGGACAGTGCTACTGCGCATGTGTGGAAGCACTAACACTCCTCCACCTAATCCGCATCAATCAGCATTTTCCCACTTCTTAAATGTACTTCTGCACAGTCTAGGTAGCGCCAAGTGCAGGGAAAGGTAGAATTCCACATCAAAATAAGGTTTACACAAGCTGAGCATCCAAGACGAGTTCTACAAATATCATAGACAATGGTTTTCGCCCTGCTTTAACTTCTCCTTAATTTAGCAGAGTTCTTACTTTTACACACAGTGTTTCTGTTTGATATCCAAAAAGGGGTCACCAGAATCCCCCTTCCGTTTCATGGATTTTGTCTCTTGAATCCTGGTTACTATAGAGAAAAAAGGCCATCAAATTGCATTTACATACGGCCAGTGATACAGTAGTAGGGTATTTTACAGCCAGGACAGTAAAACACTTGGTTTGAGGCCACTGTTAAACCTATAGAGGCAGCAGTATAATCAGTATTTTTTGGAAGAAGAGGTGGCATCATACTATATCACACTATACAGGAGCTGGTTCGTTGGATGGTAAGAGACCATACTCTCAGGTTTTAAACCGTGTGAGAAAATGAGTAAAATAGACTCAAAGCACAAACATGTAGTGAAAAGACTAAACAATGTAGATAAAAGATAGATCTGGAAAGACAATAAGTATGTTTTCAGCTTTATATTGGGGAATTCTATATACATAGAACCTTACCGCACAAAATCAGCTTTGATTGGCTTTAGTGTACATATTGGAGTTATAATAATAATAATAATAATTCCAGTATTGTGGTTGCCAAGGCAACTTTACATAGTAACATAGTAACAAAGTAACATAGTAACAAAGTAACATAGTAACCATGTTATTATCCATTTATTCAATAAGTAGACATGCAGATACAGGAATAGGGCATACAGTTATAGGAGGCCATCACTGTGGGTTATACAAACATATATACAATAGAAGCCTTCTAACAGGAAGATCCAGGGGATGCTACAGGCTGACTTAACGGTAATCATTTTATCCAACTCGCACATACAGGAGTCTGCGCTGAATGTGTATCCAACCAGCAGCCCTGAGGTTGGAGCATAGCTGACAACAGTCCTATCATCAAAGTGATGTCATAAACAAGAGACACTCATTAAAACACATTTTTCTCTTGTGCCTTTGCTGGTGATTCTGCCCACACAATGTATAGATTATATGTTTTATTCACTCTATTGCCAGTACAAACCTAATGTTTGAGGCCACGGACTCACTTCATGAGAGCAGCGTATTTCTCACCACCAGACAGGCAAAGGGTTAAAGCAGGACCCTGGTTATTGAGTGGACGAGATGCAAGTTTCATGCATCACAAGCATTCTGCGCAATGCATAATCGGCTATGAAGTTCATCGTGGGGGTTTGGATCATTAAAAAAGCTCGCTCTATTTATTGCATTGGATTTCTCACATAACATGGCAGACTGGACAGCGACTAGTTAATTAATGAAGCAATATACCTTGCCATTTGTTTATTATTACGGACATGGAAGCTTGTTGGTATGGAGCGAGATTATATACGTTATAATGGATTCTGGCAGAACATGGACAGATCGGATTATCATATTGGGTCCAGTGAGCGGCGTCCAGCTCCCCATCAAGTTTATCATGCCCTCATCTTATTTATGGTATGGATGGATAACTCAGTCATATAATGACACATTAGAGAAATTACTATTATCTATCTGTGTGTACATATACATGCTTCGTTAGAATTTTGTTACAAAACATTGATAAGGTTTTTTTTTCAATCAATCAATCTCCACCCTCTTTGCCACCACGCCTGCATTCACAACTGCCAGAATCACAGCATCCACCGACTGCCAGAATCATACCATCCACCAACTGCCAGAATCACAGCATCCACCGACTGCCAGAATCATACCATCCACCAACTGCCAGAATCCCTGCATCCACCAACTGTCAGAATCCCAGCATCCCCCAACTGCCAGAATCCCAGCATCCCCCAACTGCCAGAATCCCAGCATCCACCAACTGCTACAATCATGTGGCTGCTCACCACAATGATAGTAATTTCTCACCACCAACTGTCACATGCAATGTCCACCTCTCACCATTAACTGCTAGAATCATAGCAGCATTTCACCACCAATAGCCAGACTCCTAGCAGCATATCACTACCAACTGACTGATCTATGTTAACCTCTCACCAGAAACTGCCAGACTCATTGCAAATTCTACCACCAACTGCCATAATCATCGCAACGTCTCATCACCAACAGTTAGAATCCTAGCAACTTGTCAGAATCAACTTCCAGAATCATGGCATCTTCTCACCACCAACTTTCAGAATCATAGTTTCTTCTCACCACCAACTTCTATAATCATTGCACCTTCTCACCACCAACTTCCAGAATCATAGCACCTTCTCACCACCAACTTCCAGAATCATAGCACCTTCTCACCACCAACTGTCGGAATCATAGCACCTTCTCACCACCAACTGTCGGAATCATAGCACCTTCTCACCACCAACTTCCAGAATCATAGCACCTTCTCACCACCAACTGTCAGAATCATAACACCTTCTCACCACCAACTGTCAGAATCATGGCACCTTCTCACCACCAACTGTCAGAATCATGGCACCTTCTCACCACCAACTGTCAGAATCATGGCACCTTCTCACCACCAACTGTCAGAATCATGGCACCTTCTCACCACCAACTGTCAGAATCATGGCACCTTCTCACCACCAACTGTCAGAATCATAGCACCTTCTCACCACCAACTGTCAGAATCATGGCACCTTCTCACCACCAACTGTCAGAATCATAGCACCTTCTCACCACCAACTGTCAGAATCATAGCACCTTCTCACCACCAACTGTCAGAATCATAGCACCTTCTCACCACCAACTGTCAGAATCATAGCACCTTCTCACCACCAACTGTCAGAATCATAGCACCTTCTCACCACCAACTGTCAGAATCATAGCACCTTCTCACCACCAACTGTCAGAATCATAACACCTTCTCACCACCAACTGTCAGAATCATGGCACCTTCTCACCACCAACTGTCAGAATCATGGCACCTTCTCACCACCAACTGTCAGAATCATAGCACCTTCTCACCACCAACTGTCAGAATCATGGCACCTTCTCACCACCAACTGTCAGAATCATAGCACCTTCTCACCACCAACTGTCAGAATCATAGCACCTTCTCACTAGAAGGGCACAGACAACATGTCAGGAGCTGGTATCTGAACAGGTGATTTCCAGCCCAGAGTCTGTTTTCTCACAACCGCCGTCTGACACTCCTAGTCGCCAGCACTCCTACATTGGTCCTTTGCTGTCAAATTTGGTGCTGGCTAGACCCTCCAGCTTCTATAAACATAGCTTTTTTAACTGCAGGGTTAACCCTTTCAGTGCCGCAGGGGGAGCACTTCTTGAAGTAAGGTTAACGAACAAATACACGCCTCGTTCTAGGACGGCGAAATTGAAGTGTAACAAGGATCTTTTTTTTCCCCACCCGTTAAGTTTTTATTGAGCGCATTGATTACGCTGAGTGCTGCTACATCGAAATTGGCCAACAATGGAAAAAGGCAAAATAGCATTGGTTCTCCATCTCTTGCCGGCCACAAAGTTAGCAATGGCAAAGCATTGGAAATCAGTAGCCATACCGAGGTGGGCAGAAAGAAAAACAAAATGCATGTCTCGGAACAATGTAAAATGGAAAGCAAACTTCACACAAACAAAGATAGAAATATGGAACGCTTGGAATGTAAAAGTATCGCACAATTAGCGAGAGATGAGGACGCAGAAAAAGATGGAAGGAAAGATCAGGAGAGTAAGAACATGATCGATAGAAGGAGGAACAAAGGAAGGGGGGAGAGAAGATACATAGTAAGAATGATACGAAGCTGAAAGGTCTGGACGAGAGTCTTCCCCTCTCTGGAGCTTAATTAACATACATCGTTGTCTAGCACATAATGATATGAAATTATGTATCATATGTAGGACAACATATTTGTTGTCTTTTCTATTTTTTTGTAATAAAAAAAAAGTTATAAAGAGAAGAAAAGGAAAAAGGGGAAAAAAATGAGGTTGAGTGCAGAATTCTTGGCCATTTCTCTGTGAATTATAGGCAGGTTTAATGATTGTAAGACCCCAGCTGAGTGAGTTTAAGGGAGGGCACTGCATTACTTGTGTCTGTTAAGTTACTGCACTTTGCATTTCATGAGTCTGATTAAATAGAGCCCAATATGTAGTAAAATTGCTGTAAAAAAAAAATTTAAGATTCTTTTTTTTTTATTATCAAAGCTGCAGAAATTGAACGTGTTTCATAAAACACAAGAGCCAAATTACAGAAATGCACTGGGCACAAGTGGTCAAGCATCACTCCGGAGCCGGGGGTCCTACCAGGTCCCCAAACAGTCCCCAAACTGTAAAAACATCAAACAGCTCAGCACTCGACACGAGTGAGGTCACATATTATTCCATTAACACCAGTGGCAACGTTTCAGCTGTGTGTGCAGAGAGCATTATATAAATATATATACTAGTGAAAAGATCAGAATCATCCATCAATTAGACAAATCCAACATTTAAAGTGACAGTGTAGAATAATTGCCAGACAATCACGATATACACATGTAATATGAAAAAAAATACAAAGAGGGGAATTAACTGATGCAGCTTTACTGTAAAAAAAAAAAAAGTTTTACACCATAGATACAACATGAAGCATAAATTTGATAGAAAATTTAAAAAAATAAAAAAAAATCTACAAACAATCTGGTTTATGGAGAATTTGTTTATTTTTAGCAAACTTAAGTTAATCTTGTTGTATACATCTGGTATTCACTGCTCGTCCTCAGAGCACTATAAGGGCTAAACTGATATCGTTCCTCCCTACCGGGAGGGGGTGGGGGTAGGTAAGTCATTTATTTAATATTTATTTATTTTATTTACTGGGCCAGGTGGTGTTTTTTTTTTTTTTAATGGAGCCCCCCAAGACCAGGGGTTATAGAATTGAACAGAAGGGCCATTAATATATATTCATTTGGGCCACAACCATACACCACCCTGCGACCCCTGGGGGCCTATAATTCAATTTATTAAAGTGACTGTGGGCATCTCATTGACCCCTGGGGGGAGGGGGGCAGATATTTAAAAACAAATTGGGGAGGGAGGTGAGGGACATCAGGGGGGCCCCTGTAGCTCCTCCCAGTTTTTTGTCCATCTTGACCCTTTCAGTGCTGTAGGGAGCACGTTCCCTACAGCACTGAAATAGTTAACATGTGCAAATAGTGGCTGTATTAAGCATCCGGTGCACATTTTCGCCTGTTTTTCTTTTTGTGTAAAAACTGCATTTTTTTTAATGTGTAGAAAGAAAGATTTTGTACCGGTTCGTTTTCATTGGCAGGCTCTGTATCACTGCTCCTGGAATAATTAACTAATTAAATACTGTTTTGTATTTTACCAGCCGCAGAGAAAGTCTGGGGGTTTATATCGAGTGCGGTAATTTTTGTAACAAGTGCAGTAATGATATTAATCGAATCCGTTAATCTCTTTAGCAGTGAACCTCAAATTAAAAAATGGTGGTTCAATTACTTTCCATGGACCCCAAAGTATAGTTTATTTTATATTATTCTTTCTTTAAAAAAGATTAGGTGGAGGGAACTATTAATTTGTGTGACCCCCCCCCCAGGGTGCTAAGCTCTGCAATCCAGGGCTGTCTTTAATATTGATTGGACCCCCTGTATCCTGCCCCCCCTCCCATGCAATCATGCCAGGCACATATTATACAGTAGGGGATAAACATATTATCATATAGAACACATCTCCATCAGACAAGAGCAGTGAATGATAAGGTGAGAGAGACAGGCAGCCACTTGGAGGCAAATAAAGCTATAAATATATATATATATATATATATATATACATGCTTAGTTTATAGAATATTTATAGAATATACATGGCTGGTATAAAGAATATTCATACAATATATATATATAACAAATGTATGGCAGGTTTATAGAATATATATATCAGGGGCTTTTACTGCCCCTGAGTGACAGGTGCCCCGGACTGGCAGTATACTTGCACCAAATACATCCGAGAGACCGCGACTGCGGCAGCAAATTCGCCATCAGAGTCACTCACTCTACTGCCAATTCGAACAGCACAAATATGAAATATGCGAAAAGTCTGTATACTTTTCATGCTGGTCGAATTGGCAGCAGTAGAGTGAGTGACTCTGATGCAGAATTCACTGCTCCTGTCGGCCTCTCGGAAGTAGGTTGAAAAAAGACACAAGTCCATCAAGTTCCACCCTTCTATGTGTGTATTCTATTCTCTGTATCCCATTTTTTATTTTTGCTTAGTCCAGTATTGTATTAGCTCAAGAGATTATTTACCGTTTGTTTGGCTAATTTAAATTCAATTTAATAATATTACAATATTTATTGTCGGCATTGTATGTTTATATATTGATGTTTTATATGTATTTTACATATATATATATATATTTCTATTAAATTGCTATTTTACTACATATTCACTGGTAGGGAGTTTCTGTTTTTTATGATTGTAACTTTTATTAATCTAGCGCTGTCTATTTAGATATTTACCTCAATTCAGGGCATTTAAAAAAGACCAGAACTAGAGAAAGTGCAGAGGAGGGCTACAAAACTAATAAGGGGAATGGCTAGTTTTAGTTATGGAAAGGTTACATTTTCACATGCTAGAGAAATGCCAGCTTAGAGGGGATATGATTATGTTATATAAATATGTAGACACTAGAGAAACGGCGGCTTAGAGGGGATATGATAATGTTATATAAATATGTACAGGGCCCATACAAAGGGCTTTCTAAAGACCTGTTCATTAACAGAACAGTACAAAGGACAAGAGGTCACCTGCTAAGACTTGGAGAAAGGAGATTTAGTCTGCGACAGCGGAAGGGATTATTTACAGTAAGGACAAGACATGTTTGGAATTCCCTGAATTAAGAGGTGGTGCTAGCAAATAGATTAGCTGCCTTTAAAATGGTCCTGGATATTTTCTTAAAGAACCAGAAAATCGAGAGCTATGTATGTTAGTATATGATTAAGCTCAGTCTGCGTGAAACAAGTAAGCTCCATTACTTAATAATTTGCCACGGCAGGGGGCCACTTATAAGCGTTCGTCCTGCCGTGCCAAGTTTTTAAGTGTTTAAATAATGAAGAAGTTTTTTTTTTTAACTTTTCTACTTTGTTGTGGAGCATTTGTATTTGGATTCCGTGGAGTGTTGCCCACTTGCTGGTATTATGCATGCACTAATATTTATTTAGCGCGTGCTGATCCAAGGAGAAATCTGATGCCATTTGGAGTCAAGAAGGATTGTTTTCCCCCACTGAATGCAGAAATTGCTGAAACAAGGGGTGGGGTACCTTATTTTGGATCAACAGCTGTAAACAAGGATTAGGAAAAGGCTTGAGCTTGATGGACGCAAGTCTTTATTTTTTAACCTAAACTATTAGGTAAATGTATCTATGTGTTTATTATATGTGAAAGGCCTTTACTTTTACTTTAAAATCAGTGACATCCGATCAGGAGGGAGATATAAGCAGGGCTGTTACTATAGCAATATCAATTACGCTTTATAATCAGTAATATGAAGACTTGATGAAGACACTGATAAGACAGGTCTGTTTCCTTTTCCCCCCACTCTAGGTGGAATTGCCCTTTAATAAAGGGGTATCATTGAATTACCAGTAATGTTGGTATCATGGCAGATCAGTCCTGTCTTTTAGCCATCATTATCTCCTGAGATCCTCCATATTGTCCATTATTCGCCTACACATCACTAGAGAGCCTGCGCCCAGCCAGTGGAGGGGTAATTGGCTACAAGCTGCTACAGATCTAAAAAGCTTGGACATCATTAATTCTGATTAAAAGGACTCAGACCTTTTCCCATTATTTATTTATGTTCTTAATGAAGGGGAATCGGTGCTGAGTGCCCACGGTGAGGGGAGGGGGGGGGGGTGAGGAACCTTTTTAATGGACAATTTAAAATAACACATTGCTTACCCTCACCTCCCTACGTCTTGCTCACCTTCCTTTAACTTAGCTAGGTAAGAGAGCAAATCTACATGTTGTACCCCCCTCCAAAAAAAAAAAATAACAATACCCAGTGATGTATATCTCTAAAAGAGTGGGCTGCTGCTGATCTGGCATAGTATGCCCAGGCATAGTTGCCAACAGTGCTGACTTTGCCAAGACAGTCCCATTTTTTTTAGGTCTTGTCCCGGCATTAATACTGCGTATGTAGAGTGATTAGCAGACACTTGTTATCTGTACCTTGTAGCCTGGAGCTCAATGCTGTGCGGGCACATAAAGAGGCGTGGCATCACCCTCCATTGCTTAACTCCACCCCCTGCGGACTGCGCTACTTTTTGGCCCCTTAGAGCCAAAAGTTGGCAAGTATGAAAACCCCTTTTAGGCTGCTTCATGCTCGTCTGCGGAAGTCAGAGCGGGATACCAGTCCCGATTCAGGACTGTCTCCCATAAAGCAGGATAGTTGGGGACTATGCTCTAATATAATGCAAGTATACAAAAAAAAAAAAATTAATGAGTGTAAAATCAGTAACAAAAAAAATCAGACAGAAAACTCCTCACCTGAGAGATCTGCCCCTATACATCTCATCAATACTGAACAAAATAAATTAAATAACACCAACAGCTTTCATATAACAAACGTCTTCAAAATCTCTCGTCGGACTACAAAAGGTAAAAATTAATTGGGAGCTTCCCTGCGGCTCAGATGTGATGTTACGGGAGGTGGCGATTAATCTGACTGTATCTACATTTTATCTGTGACATGATGATAATCTTTTTACATCAGCAGCGATGCTCCTCTCGCGGGAGCCCATACGACTGACACACCAGCGGAATGTGTTTTATCAGAGAAATGCATCACAAACAACAAGATACCCCCCCCCCCCCCCCGCGCTGCTCTCCGCCACTCCAGAGACGCTAACTTCGAAACTTCCCTTAATCTCGAGATCTGAAAGAGGCTGGTCAGTGGGGATAAAGAATTCATTTTCCAGATTACAATGTCGGTTTGAGCGTCTCTGCGGAAATATCTGCACTTTGGATGGTACATATAGGGACACAACCATTTAAAAAAAAAAATGTAATTTATTATCCTATTTATAACTCTGAATGGCGCCCCCCCCCCCAACCAAACTATGTGTAAATATAAGTATATTTGTGTACATAACTATAATATATAAATATATACGATGCTTCTTGTTTTCACACTTAAATAGAAGAGAAGAAAAGATTAATAAACCTATAAAAAAAATTAAATACAACAAATGATCCATCGTCTTGCTGGGGGTAACTGTTGTCTTTAGTATTTTGCACCGGGGCAATAGTTATTAAACGGCCCAACATTTGACCTTTCTTTTTGAAATATAAAGTAATTGATACTACCCAACGCATAAAACATAACTTTTATTGACACTTTGTTAAAAAGGTAATAAATAAGACCAGTGTGACCTGCAGAAAAAAATATATATAAATAAGTTATTACAATATTACAACTGAAGTTGCATTCATTATTCAGGATATGACTGGTAAAGTCAGTATTACAGTCCACTGGGTAATTCTCTACAATATCATACTAAACAGCATCTCATTCTCATTCAGTTCTTTTATATTGAATCAAATTTGGGTTAGCCCCTGTTCTGGTGCTTGGAAGATTTGCCTTTTGTTGTTTTTTCTTCATGCATATTGAAGTTATTTTGTCTGGAAAGTTGAATGGTATAATAAAATAAATAGATAACTCATTGTATTGTGCCTTTAATGTGTGCAGCTTGCCCTTAGCTTTGCCTAGACTCTGTTTACTGTCTGCAGCTTGCCTCGAGCTTTTCTGGATTCTGACTATTCAGTCAAAACTCTCCACTGATTATCAACAAGGCTGACCACATCTTATTCCTGCCATTCAGGAACACAGTATGTACCGGATAAGAACACACAGAAGCTTCTATATATACACAGATGCCTGATATATATTATATAATAGCATATACACACTGATTCACACACACACACAATCAAACACACACACAGTCACACAGTCACACACACACAGTCAAACACACACACAAACACAGTCACACACAGTCACACACACACATAGTCACACACACACACACAGTCACACACAAACACAGTCACACACACACATAGTCACACACACACACACACACACACACACACACACAGTCACACACACACACAATCAAACACACACACACACACAGTCACACACAGTCACACACACACAAGTGGACCTACAAATGACTGGAGTAGTGATGGCTATCCTTGCCACTGCAGATGTTAGGGAACTTCCTATCCTATGACGAGCGCCGAGTTATCCCGCTGGCTCGGCATCATGGGATATGTAGTTCTATAACGTTGTCTTTTGCTGAACGCCAGTGTTTTTAATCTGCAGGTTCTGTGAAGCTAACCTCATTCTGTGACATGGATTTCACCTGCCGGGGGCGTCTGTTCAGACTGTGAATATTTTGCTTTTTTTGACGTGTACGTCTGCAGGTATCTTTAGTCACACTATGTGTGCCATTAGTTTCTCTCCCTTTGAACCCAGAAATGCATAAAGCAAAACAAGCAAAAGAAAAAAAATGCCCCTGGCAGCCCAAAAAATGACACTGATCAGCCTGAATTAATGCAAATGAACAGATTTATTTTAAAGAAGCCGCATATAACCCCCGTGCTCTATTGCAATGCTCACATTTTAACCCCTAGAGTAACACTCACCCCTATTACACTCCTAGACGAACCTAACTAGACATATTGCTACGTCTAATGGATCATCGGAGTTTGTCAACTCATCATTGTTTATACTGTAAATGCAGAGAATACATTCGCATTAAAAATGATCGATACAGTTTGTTAGCAGGATTGGAAGGAGTCTCTTGTTTATGACATCACCTATGGCTTGATATGCAAATTACAGATCATTTGCATATCAAGCCTAGGGTTGACACCATTTCTTTAAAAAAAAAAAAAAAAAAAAGGAAATGGCCGTGCTAGTGCCTCCATTACATTAAAAATACCGGCTAGGTGGCAACCCTACTCAAGCCACAAGTGATGATGTCATAAGCACGAGACACCACAGACACATGTGATACTAAATTTGCTCTTAAAAAAGGAATACACCCTTAAAATAATACTTTGCCATGTAAAAGGCTTGCTGGAACAGACACTTTACCTATAAATCGTCAGCAGGTCCGGTGCTCCTTCTTCTACTACAGTGCCGACATCTTGTGTCTGTCTCACTGTATGCCTAGGGGAGTTATACATTGCAGAAATACATTCAAAAATAAATATTTAAAACAGGGAGAAATGGTCTTTATATATATATAAATATATATATATATATATATATATATATATATATATATATATATATAAATTGGGGGTTTGACTCCCTCTTTAATCTGATAACACATCTTATAGTTAATTATTTTATAATTTCTACTCAACATTCACATTCTAAGCAATACAGTCCCTTTAATAAAGGACTAAAAGTTCAATACTATTCTGCTTCTCATTTTAAAAAGCAATTGTGTAGGCCAGGCATGCATGTCCTAAATCCCCCGAACGACCAGCCTGTTAATGCAAAAATATATATTTTTTGCCTGAAATAGAAGGAAGCCGATGTCAGAGGTTCAGACGGGGCCTGTGTGGAACATACACAGCTGTCAAAAGATCCTCTCTAACCATCCATCATTGTAAAGCAGCTGGCAAACTCCACGGGCTCAAATCTAACTGAACAGCTCAATTGTTTGACTTGGTTTGGGGAATACACATTGAATGAGAATACATGGCCCTGTCTACTGAATATAGTGACCGTCAGGGGCTCTGTAAATGTGAGAAGGATGTGAGTACCCAGAGGTTCTCTGCCATCTAAAAACTATAGCGAGGGTTCATTGTATCTTTAATTATAACATGGAAGGTGACTGGATAATTGCTAGTCAAGCTGCAAACAAAAATGAAAGGGACACTCCAGGCACTAAATGTACTTTAATGGATCCATTAGTATTAGGACAATGCTGCTTGTTATGTTTTTTTCCCCATGCATGAATATTTCACCTACAAATCATATTAGACTTTATTTTCTGTATGTGGTAGACGTTTTTTAATTAGGTTGACCCCATTGCTGTTTTATTTAAGGGCACTTATGAAAAATGCATGCTTCTGGGCTGCGCAGGCTTACATGGAGGCTGCAGGCTGGTCTGTATTTTGCTGTTCACTGCACCGGGAGTGTGTATTTATTACAAGACTCGCTGATGCTGTTTACATCCAATGTTTAACATACACTATATGGATAAAAGTATAGGGACCCCCGACCATTACACCAACAGGGACTTTTATCACATCGCATTATACATACATAGGCATTAATATGTAGTGGGCCCCCTCTTTTCACAAGATTTTGGAGTGTTTCTGTGGGGATTTTTGCCCATTCATCCGGTAGGCCATTTGTGAGGTCAGGTACTGATGTTGAATAAGAAGGCTTGGCTCCAGGGCCTGGCACAAGACATAGTGCTGCCTGGGGCAAAGAATGAAATGCCCCCGACCCCCCCCAACAAAAAAAATGAAGTGTATAATAATAAAATATTTCTATTACATGATCTCACCCCTCCCCCTACTTGCCAGTCTGCTCCCACATTGCTCCCAGGGCTTTTCCTAGAACCAAGACTGTAATCACAGAACTTAACCCAGCACCCAGATTTGCATGAAGAGGACTAACACCAGCACCCAGATTTGCATTCAGGACTTGCCCCAGCACCCAGCTTTGCACTCAGGACTCACCACCAGCTCCCGCTCTGTTTGTGCACTCCCCACGCCTTCGTAGGGTCTGAGCGTATACTGACCCCCCCCCCACTACAATTTTTTTAATAGTAAATAATATGATATTATGAAAATAATGGTATCTATAGGAAGACCCTTTTAGGTAGATAAAAAAATATATATATTTTGTATGGGTACAGTAAATGAGAAAAACAACAGCTAAACACAAACATCACAGAAAAGGTAAAACAACCCATTTCACCAAGTGTGAGACATGGCCATAAAGTCACGTCACTAAGGGGTTAAAGTAAAAATAAGCACATTTCCCATTTATCAAACACACATACAAAATACAGAAAATTAGCTGTTTGGAACTGATATTGTATCACTAACATGAAATGTGTTTTCTCTGAGATGTCACTATTCCTTTAAAAAGCACTAAGTGACTGTCAGTTCTCCAAATAATGATATATTGAGCGAGAGTGAACTGGCAATTATATATAACCATAGAACGCCAAGTAAACTGACAGTAGCGCCAGCAGGATGGAGCCCAACGCTGGCTTTTATGGTCTTTACTAGTCAAAGCCCCCTTTGTCCTGTTTGGAGCATGCAGATTTATTGCGTTCCTATATATCTGAACAGATATCATTTAACGCATGGGTACCTTCTTTTTTTTTTATACTGTCTACATTGAAGCCTATTCTCTAGAGGTGTGCACGTATGCAGCACCAGCACAAATATTATGCTTCAACTTAAAAATAGCCATTTATTCCAGTATTTGTGTCATTGGTGCCAACAATCCTGGATTTGTTGGGACAGTCCCTGTTTTTTGGGGGTCCTGTCCTTTCCTGGCCTGCCTGTTGCCCTTGCAACATTGCTTTTACACTCTGTTTGTCTATAAGCCATTTCAGTCATATTTTTGGGGGGGTCTTGTAGAGGGCTTGGCACAGTGTGCAGGCAGTATTGTGTTTAAATTGTGTTTGTCTAAGAGACATACACACAGTCTAAAAGATGCATTATTAGGCTTTTAATGGGATGGTATCAACTAAACATTGTTTTTACTGTGCATGTAGAGCATAAACAGTGATTGAAAATGATCTATACATTGTGTTAGCAAAACTGCAAGTAACTTGCCTAAATTAGGAGAAAAAATGTATCTCCTGCTTCTGACATCACCTGTGGCCTTATATGCAAAGTACACCAATTTCCCATTGAAAAGCAGTTCATTTGCATACCGCGCCACAGGTGATGTCATAAGCAGGAGACTCCACAGACCTGCATTTAAAACAGATTTCTTTACTATTTTAAGCATTTGCTTGCAGTTTTGCTCACACAATGTATAGATCATTTTTTATGCTCTACATTCACAGTAAAAACATTGTTTAGTATAGTTGCCAACATCGGCCATGTTTCCAGGGACACATATTTGTTCCACATGCTGCAGAAAGAGCATGCAAAGTGCAGCCCAGCAGTTTGTCTGATGGATATACGCACAGACAGAATCCACTTAATTAATCAGGGTGGAGATCTCACAGGACCTACCATGATTAATTCATTGGATTGTGTCTGTGTGTGTGTATATCCATCCTACATACTGCCAGGATGCACTTTGCATGCTCTTTCTGCAGCATGTGGAACAAATAGGTGTCCCTGGAAACATGGCCGATTTTGGCAACTATGGACTATAGGTCTTCACATAAATCCCTTTAACATAATACTACCAACAGATTCCCCTCCTTTTATCCAGCAGGTATTGTAAACAAAGCTGCCATTAAAGATACAGAGACACAGGGGGTTATATATAAATAGTGTCACTGTTTCATGTCTAAACTCAGGTTCTTGCTCTTGTGCCCCTGTGTTATGTAGAGAATTGTAGTCCAATAAAGTGCTCCAGAAATAGGAGGAAAAAATGTTAAATTATTTTATACATGGAGCAAACAAGAAATCATTGCAGAATATGCAGAAATAGCTGTGCTGTTTCTTTAAAAGAAAGCTGAGCTCACTGCTCCTTTTACAAAAGGAATACATGATGCAACACCTCTCCTGTGTCCAGGGAAACATATAGATATATTTTAGTGAATTGTAACTAAAATTACAGAGCTGGACAGATTTTAAAGATCAGCATGAGGTAACGTAGGACATTTCTGATGTCAGACCTAGTTACTAAATGTCTAGTTTACTAAAAGGGAAAAGAAAACAATTCTCAGCAGAAATAAATCTCATCCATACAAAGGACTCGGCGTTAATAAAAATACTACATTGTGTATCTGATGATTGATTCTCCTGATGCCCAGGCCAAATAAACTTGTTCAGCTGTCTATAAATAGTGTTGGGCGAACCCGAACCGCACTGTTTGGGTTCGTACCGAACATTACGGTATTCGGACCCCGGACCCGAACACAGACATTCCACTGTATGTTCGTGTTGGAGTTCGGGGTTCGGCTATAAACCGAAAGACATTCGGATTATAGACTTTCGGTTTATAGAATACATGTATTGCTATTGGCTTTCTATAAACCGAAATAGAGTCCCCATTCATAAGATTAGGTAATCTGACCTATTCGTATGAATGGGGACACTCACCCACATTTTACTTCATTTTGCAGCCCTCTAGCCCTTTCCAGGACTTTTTTTTAGAGGCATTTTAGTGGCCAAAAGTTTGTGTCCCCATTGACTTCAATGGGGTTCGGGGGTTAAGTTCGACCCCGAACCCGGACTTTTTTCCGAAGTTCGGCCGAACACGAACGTCCAGTTGTTCCCTCAACTCTATCTATAAATCAATAGTAAGACTCTTACTGTGTTTAGTTTCAACCACCAGGTCTCAAAGAAACTGGGGGGGGGGGGGGGGGGGAAACAGAAAAATCTAAATATCCAAAGTGCTTAGCTATGAAGAACAGTCAGAAAATAAAAGATGCAAGCTACTCTCTGGGACACTGTTCATTAATACAAGGTGTATGAAAGACATGAAGTCCACTAAGACTCGCGGAAAGGAGATTTTTTTTTTTTGTTTGTTACAGTCAGACCAGTAAATATTTGGAATCCGCTGCCTGGTGGTGTGTGTAAGCAGATACAATTGATGCCTTTATAAAAGGTTTGATTATGTGGCCTTATTCCCCGCTAAAAGTCCCTGCAGTGGTATCCGCACACAGCGCATCACAGGGAGCCGCGGGGAGCTGTTAACTGAAGAACGTTCTACGTTCTCCTACTACGCTATTAGGCAGTACAAAGTAAGGCGGTATAGAATGCCCTACCGGCAGGAAGGGGTTAAATCCACACAGATGATCGCCGCTCCTGTTACTGAGCTGAACAGTTTTTTCAGCTGTTGTCAATTTCTGCATTAGAAATAACCGCTGCCAGCTGACGCGGAGGTCACAGGTCGGGGGGGGGGGGGGGATTAAGGCATCAGTTTCAACCTAGGGCAGATGTGTGAATTATGAATCCTGTAAACACCCCCCCCCCCCCCGGCTGCAAATCCCATGATCCTCAGCCATCCACAAGGCCATGGAAGGTGACAGCCACAAGGAACTGGGAATTCAGCCGCTTACGGACGGCATTTCACTGGCAGGCTTGAAGACGATGTTTGGTTTCTGGAGGCGATAGCCTGGCTTGCAATATTTATATGATGGTTATACCAGTGTGTGCCAAAGGCCACAAGCTAAACACATTAACCGTGGCATCAGGTAGATCTGTGTCCTGAGGCAGCATCGCTGGTATTTAGACTGTGGCATCTGCTGCTGGGCATGCCCTGACTAATGAAGGTGATGGGGGGGATTCAGTAGAGTGCATTAAGTGAGAAAATGGGATTTGGGGTAAATGAACGGGGGGAGGGAGGGGCGATTCAGTGCCCTACATTAAAGCCATTAACAAGTGCGGCGCAAAAATCAGCTCGGCATCCGCTAAAAAAAAGAAACCCTTTCGCTGACGTGGAGACGCTCGCCAATTACCGAAACTAAAACGGACCGAAAAATGAAATGCGGCTACACCGCTCATGGCTGCTGATCGCAGACACGTTATTATTATTATTTAATTTATTGCACATTAACCCTTTCAACAAACAGTGTCCCTCTACAGCACTGAAAGAGTTAACCCTACTGTTCAGGCAGGTGCTCCCCCCTTAGATCCAGGGAGGCCGTTACACGTCCTGTACTTTTGCTTTAATGTAATTGGTTGTCGTAACGGTAAATACTGGGGCCTGTGAATCCCCCCATCTCTCTGAGATTTGACCCTCATTTAACCCTCTATTGCAGCAGGAAGGTATATTGCAGGGATACTTATTACCTGGACAGCGGTTAATCAATAACATCACTGATACTGGCATTGGCTTGCAATTCTGCTCCAATGTACAGATCATTTTTTTATACTCTACATGCGCAGTTTGAGCAATGTTTTAGATGACTGAGTCACTTAAAGGGGAAGTATCCTCTATAGTGTTTAGTATTACTGCACCATGTCACTGGGTTATCAGGTTTTTTTTTTTCCCCCCACAACATTTACTTTTGTCTAAAAACTGTAAAGTACAATAGATTCATTGCTGTTGTTATAAACATGTTATTTAACATGTATAGCTTGGAGGAAAGACGTAACAGGGGGGATATGATAGAAACATTTACATACATAAAGGGAATCAACACATTAAAGGAAGAGAGTATATTTAAAGGAAGAAAAACTACCACAACTAGAGGACATAGTCTTAAATTAGAGGGGCAAAGATTTAAATGTAATATCAGGAAGTATTACTTTACTGAGAGGGTTGTGGATGTATGGAATAGTCTTCCAGTAGAAGTGGTAGAGGTTAATACAGTGAAGGAGTTTAAGCATGCGTGGGATAGGTATAAGGCTATCCTAGATATAAGATAAGGCCAGGGAATAATGAAAGTATTACTTTACTGAGTGGGTAGTGGATGCAGGGAATAGTCTTCCAGTAGAAGTGGTAGAGGTTAATACAGTGAAGGAGTTTAAGCATGCGTGGGATAGGTATAAGGCTATCCTAGATATAAGATATGGTCAGGGACTAATGAAAGTATTACATTACTGAGAGGGTAGTGGATGCATGGAATAGTCTTCCAGTAGAAGTGGTAGAGGTTAATACAGTGAAGGAGTTTAAGCATGCATGGGATAGGTATAAGGCTATCCTAGATATAAGATAAGGCCAGGGACTAATGAAAGTATTACTTTACTGAGAGGGCAGTGGATGTATGGAATAGTCTTCCAGTAGAAGTGGTGGAGGTTAATACAGTGAAGGAGTTTAAGCATGCGTGGGATAGGTATAAGGCTATCCTAGATATAAGACCGGGAACGGGGGACTAATAAAAGGATTACTTTACTGAGAGGGTAGTGGATGTATGGAATAGTCTTCCAGTAGAAATGGTAGAGGTTAATACAGTGAAGGAGTTTAACATGCATGGAATAGGTATAAGGCTATACTAGATATAAGATAAGGCTAGGGAATAATGAAAGTATTACTTTACTGAGAGGGTAGTGGATGCAGGGAATAGTCTTCCAGTAGAAGTGGTAGAGGTTAATACAGTGAAGGAGTTTAAGCATGCGTGGGATAGGTATAAGGCTATCCTAGATATAAGATAAGGCCAGGGAATAATGAAAGTATTACTTTACTGAGAGGGTAGTGGATGCAGGGAATAGTCTTCCAGTAGAAGTGGTAGAGGTTAATACAGTGAAGGAGTTTAAGCATGCGTGGGATAGGTATAAGGCTATCCTAGATATAAGATAAGGCCAGGGACTAATGAAAGTATTACTTTACTGAGAGGGTAGTGGATGTATGGAATAGTCTTCCAGTAGAAGTGGTAGAGGTTAATACAGTGAAGGAGTTTAAGCATGCGTGGGATAGGTATAAGGCTATCCTAGATATAAGATAAGGCCAGGGAATAATGAAAGTATTACTTTACTGAGTGGGTAGTGGATGCAGGGAATAGTCTTCCAGTAGAAGTGGTAGAGGTTAATACAGTGAAGGAGTTTAAGCATGCGTGGGATAGGTATAAGGCTATCCTAGATATAAGATAAGGCCAGGGACTAATGAAAGTATTACTTTACTGAGAGGGTAGTGGATGTATGGAATAGTCTTCCAGTAGAAGTGGTAGAGGTTAATACAGTGAAGGAGTTTAAGCATGCGTGGGATAGACACAAGGCTATCCTAGATATAAGATACGGAACAGGGGACTAATAAAAGTACTCCAAAAAAATTGGGCAGACTAGATGGACCGAATGGTTCTTATCTGCCGGTAACACATTCTATGTTTCTATGTTTCTATATGTTTCTATGTTTCTATGTTTCTATATGTTTCTATATGTTTCTATGTTTCTATGTTTCTATGTGTTTCTATATGTTTCTATGTTTCTATATGTTTCTATGTTTCTATGTTTCTATATGTTTCTATGTTCTATGTTTCTATATGTTTCTATGTTTCTATATGTTTCTATGTTTCTATGTTTCTATATGTTTCTATGTTTCTATGTTTCTATATGTTTCTATATGTTTCTATGTTTCTATGTTTCTATGTTTCTATGTTTCTATATGTTTCTATGTTTCTATGTTTCTATATGTTTCTATGTTTCTATATGTTTCTATGTTTCTATATGTTTCTATGTTTCTATGTTTCTATGTTTCTATATGTTTCTATGTTTCTATGTTTCTATATGTTTCTATGTTTCTATATGTTTCTATATGTTTCTATGTTTCTATGTTTCTATGTTTCTATGTTTCTATATGTTTCTATGTTTCTATATGTTTCTATATGTTTCTATGTTTCTATGTTTCTATGTTTCTATGTTTCTATATGTTTCTATGTTTCTATATGTTTCTATGTTTCTATATGTTTCTATGTTTCTATGTTTCTATATGTTTCTATGTTTCTATGTTTCTATGTTTCTATATGTTTCTATGTTTCTATGTTTCTATATGTTTCTATGTTTCTATATGTTTCTATGTTTCTATATGTTTCTATGTTCTATGTTTCTATATGTTTCTATGTTTCTATATGTTTCTATGTTTCTATGTTTCTATATGTTTCTATGTTTCTATATGTTTCTATGTTTCTATGTTTCTATGTTTCTATGTTTCTATGTTTCTATGTTTCTATATGTTTCTATGTTTCTATGTTTCTATATGTTCTATGTTTCTATATGTTTCTATGTTTCTATATGTTTCTATGTTTCTATGTTTCTATGTGTTTCTATGTTTCTATATGTTTCTATGTTTCTATGTTTCTATATGTTTCTATGTTTCTATGTTTCTATGTTTCTATATGTTTCTATGTTTCTATGTTTCTATGTTTCTATATGTTTCTATGTTTCTATATGTTTCTATGTTTCTATGTTTCTATATGTTTCTATGTTTCTATATGTTTCTATGTTTCTATGTTTCTATGTTTCTATGTTTCTATATGTTTCTATGTTTCTATGTTTCTATCTTTCTATGTTTCTATGTTTCTATATGTTTCTATGTTTCTATATGTTTCTATGTTTCTATATGTTTCTATGTTTCTATATGTTTCTATGTTTCTATGTTTCTATGTTTCTATATGTTTCTATGTTTCTATGTTTCTATATGTTTCTATGTTTCTATGTTTCTATATGTTTCTATGTTTCTATGTTTCTATATGTTTCTATGTTTCTATGTTTCTATGTTTCTATATGTTTCTATGTTTCTATGTTTCTATATGTTTCTATGTTTCTATGTTTCTATGTTTCTATGTTTCTATATGTTTCTATGTTCTATGTTTCTATATGTTTCTATGTTTCTATGTTTCTATATGTTTCTATGTTTGTTTCTATATGTTTCTATATGTTTCTATGTTTCTATGTTTCTATGTTTCTATATGTTTCTATGTTTCTATGTTTCTATATGTTTCTATGTTTCTATATGTTTCTATGTTTCTATGTTTCTATGTTTCTATATGTTTCTATGTTTCTATATGTTTCTATGTTTCTATGTTTCTATATGTTTCTATGTTTCTATATGTTTCTATGTTTCTATGTTTCTATGTTTCTATATGTTTCTATGTTTCTATATGTTTCTATGTTTCTATGTTTCTATATGTTTCTATGTTTCTATATGTTTCTATGTTTCTATATGTTTCTATGTTTCTATGTTTCTATATGTTTCTATGTTCTATGTTTCTATATGTTTCTATGTTTCTATGTTTCTATATGTTTCTATGTTTCTATGTTTCTATATGTTTCTATGTTCTATGTTTCTATATGTTTCTATGTTTCTATGTTTCTATATGTTTCTATGTTTCTATATGTTTCTATGTTCTATGTTTCTATGTTTCTATATGTTTCTATGTTTCTATATGTTTCTATGTTCTATGTTTCTATATGTTTCTATGTTTCTATGTTTCTATGTTTCTATATGTTTCTATGTTTCTATGTTTCTATATGTTTCTATGTTTCTATATGTTTCTATGTTTCTATATGTTTCTATATGTTTCTATATGTTTCTATGTTTCTATATGTTTCTATATGTTTCTATGTTTCTATATGTTTCTATGTTTCTATGTTTCTATATGTTTCTATGTTTCTATATGTTTCTATGTTTCTATGTTTCTATATGTTTATATGTTCTATGTTTCTATATGTTTCTATGTTTCTATATGTTTCTATGTTTCTATGTTTCTATATGTTTCTATGTTCTATGTTTCTATATGTTTCTATGTTTCTATGTTTCTATATGTTTCTATGTTTCTATGTTTCTATATGTTTCTATATGTTTCTATGTTTCTATATGTTTCTATATGTTTCTATATGTTTCTATGTTTCTATGTTTCTATATGTTTCTATATGTTTCTATGTTTCTATATGTTTCTATGTTTCTATATGTTTCTATGTTTCTATATGTTTCTATATGTTTCTATATGTTTCTATGTTTCTATGTTTCTATATGTTTCTATATGTTTCTATGTTTCTATGTTTCTATATGTTTCTATGTTTCTATGTTTCTATATGTTTCTATGTTTCTATATGTTTCTATGTTTCTATATGTTTCTATGTTCTATGTTTCTATATGTTTCTATGTTTCTATGTTTCTATGTTTCTATGTTTCTATATGTTTCTATGTTCTATGTTTCTATATGTTTCTATGTTTCTATGTTTCTATATGTTTCTATGTTTGTTTCTATATGTTTCTATGTTTCTATGTTTCTATATGTTTCTATATGTTTCTATGTTTCTATATGTTTCTATGTTTCTATGTTTCTATGTTTCTATATGTTTCTATGTTTCTATATGTTTCTATGTTTCTATGTTTCTATATGTTTCTATGTTTCTATGTTTCTATATGTTTCTATGTTTCTATGTTTCTATATGTTTCTATGTTTCTATATGTTTCTATGTTTCTATATGTTTCTATGTTTCTATGTTTCTATATGTTTCTATGTTTCTATATGTTTCTATGTTTCTATGTTTCTATATGTTTCTATGTTTCTATATGTTTCTATGTTTCTATATGTTTCTATGTTTCTATATGTTTCTATGTTTCTATGTTTCTATATGTTTCTATGTTTCTATATGTTTCTATGTTTCTATATGTTTCTATGTTTCTATATGTTTCTATGTTTCTATGTTTCTATATGTTTCTATGTTTCTATGTTTCTATGTTTCTATGTTTCTATATGTTTCTATGTTTCTATATGTTTCTATGTTTCTATGTTTCTATATGTTTCTATGTTTCTATATGTTTCTATGTTTCTATATGTTTCTATGTTCTATGTTTCTATATGTTTCTATGTTTCTATGTTTCTATATGTTTCTATGTTTGTTTCTATATGTTTCTATGTTTGTTTCTATATGTTTCTATGTTATAGCTCCTGCCTGTCTCTCCTCATTAGATGACACTGAATTTAGTTGAGATGATTTTCAATGTAAAACTACAGGAGAACTGGAAATTGTTTTAAACTAAAAATAAGTGCATTTCATATATATATATATATTAAACACATGTACAACATACAGAGAATTAGCTGGGTGGAAGGACATGTTCAGTACATTAGAGAAACAAATACTACAATTGTGAGGTTCATTGGTTTATATTAAAAATCTACAATGAAGATTAATGATCATTATGCACCACATTAAAGGGTCTACACAATAAAGAGAGAACTGCAGGCCCTTTAAGGCCAAAGTATCCGAGTTGGAAACGTTCTCTCATTCAGCTGCATTGGAGAATATTTCCAAATCGACTACTTTTGACCTAAAGTTTGAAATTCCCTTCTCACTTCCCCGCTATTCTCTCTTTATTGAATAGACCCTTTAATAGTAGATGATATGTTTCTATATGTTTCTATATGTTTCTATATGTTTCTATGTTTCTATGTTTCTATATGTTTCTATATGTTTCTATGTTTCTATATGTTTCTATGTTTCTATGTTTCTATATGTTTCTATGTTTCTATATGTTTCTATGTTTCTATGTTTCTATATGTTTATATGTTCTATGTTTCTATATGTTTCTATGTTTCTATGTTTCTATATGTTTCTATGTTTCTATGTTTCTATATGTTTCTATGTTCTATGTTTCTATATGTTTCTATGTTTCTATGTTTCTATGTTTCTATATGTTTCTATGTTTCTATGTTTCTATATGTTTCTATATGTTTCTATGTTTCTATATGTTTCTATATGTTTCTATATGTTTCTATGTTTCTATGTTTCTATATGTTTCTATATGTTTCTATGTTTCTATATGTTTCTATGTTTCTATATGTTTCTATGTTTCTATATGTTTCTATATGTTTCTATATGTTTCTATGTTTCTATGTTTCTATATGTTTCTATATGTTTCTATGTTTCTATGTTTCTATATGTTTCTATGTTTCTATATGTTTCTATGTTTCTATGTTTCTATATGTTTCTATGTTTCTATATGTTTCTATGTTTCTATATGTTTCTATGTTCTATGTTTCTATATGTTTCTATGTTTCTATGTTTCTATATGTTTCTATGTTCTATGTTTCTATATGTTTCTATGTTTCTATGTTTCTATATGTTTCTATGTTTGTTTCTATATGTTTCTATGTTTCTATGTTTCTATATGTTTCTATATGTTTCTATGTTTCTATATGTTTCTATGTTTCTATGTTTCTATATGTTTCTATGTTTCTATATGTTTCTATGTTTCTATGTTTCTATATGTTTCTATGTTTCTATGTTTCTATATGTTTCTATGTTTCTATGTTTCTATATGTTTCTATGTTTCTATATGTTTCTATATGTTTCTATGTTTCTATGTTTCTATATGTTTCTATGTTTCTATATGTTTCTATGTTTCTATGTTTCTATATGTTTCTATGTTTCTATATGTTTCTATGTTTCTATATGTTTCTATGTTTCTATATGTTTCTATGTTTCTATGTTTCTATATGTTTCTATGTTTCTATATGTTTCTATGTTTCTATATGTTTCTATGTTTCTATGTTTCTATGTTTCTATGTTTCTATATGTTTCTATGTTTCTATATGTTTCTATGTTTCTATGTTTCTATATGTTTCTATGTTTCTATATGTTTCTATGTTTCTATATGTTTCTATGTTCTATGTTTCTATATGTTTCTATGTTTCTATGTTTCTATATGTTTCTATGTTTGTTTCTATATGTTTCTATGTTTGTTTCTATATGTTTCTATGTTATAGCTCCTGCCTGTCTCTCCTCATTAGATGACACTGAATTTAGTTGAGATGATTTTCAATGTAAAACTACAGGAGAACTGGAAATTGTTTTAAACTAAAAATAAGTGCATTTCATATATATATATATATTAAACACATGTACAACATACAGAGAATTAGCTGGGTGGAAGGACATGTTCAGTACATTAGAGAAACAAATACTACAATTGTGAGGTTCATTGGTTTATATTAAAAATCTACAATGAAGATTAATGATCATTATGCACCACATTAAAGGGTCTACACAATAAAGAGAGAACTGCAGGCCCTTTAAGGCCAAAGTATCCGAGTTGGAAACGTTCTCTCATTCAGCTGCATTGGAGAATATTTCCAAATCGACTACTTTTGACCTAAAGTTTGAAATTCCCTTCTCACTTCCCCGCTATTCTCTCTTTATTGAATAGACCCTTTAATAGTAGATGATGCACATTCTGCCACTTTGTAAAAATCCTTTTACGCCAATATTGAATAGAACATGTATTAATCTCCCCGGTTATGTTTGAGTGCTTTGCGTATCACAGGATGATTTATTTGAATACATGTTTCCAATTTAAGAGTAAGTAAAGCGAAGTAGAAACCACTGCTCTGAAAACAACATGGAGTCTGACCACCGGCTCAACAACCATTAATACGGATTGTATCAGCCAATTCTACCAAATGATGATAACATCAGATATAGATTTTTTTTTTTTTTTAACAAAATGCTTTTTTTTTGGCTAGTTTTCCTGTGTTGTAAGTTAAGTATGAAGACGTAATGACATCCAGGATTATTTCTGGTGTAATTCATACCCGCTGAATGGCATTTTAAAGGAAATTATCTTGCCGACTGACGCAATACTTATTTGAGGCAACTGCAGTGTAGAAACAGAGGAAGTAACTTGATAGGTGGAGTTTGTGAAAAGCAGAGCTAGACACCAACCTTACTCGAGGTCTACATTTACTGATGGAACCTTCGCAAACCTTGCCATGGACACCGCTGCCCGTCCCTGGTAAAGCATCCCACACACAAAACAGTGTTGGGAATATTTTTAGTTTATTTTTTCTTAAAAAGGCAAAATCGCTGTTTTATTATACCGGTGATTGTGGTTTTTTTTTTCATGGTTCCCACCAGTCCCGGACAATCTGCCTCTGAGGCTCTGCCCCCTCCGGAACCTGATCTAGGAAGTTTGCAAGTCTGCTTTTTATGTATCGTGATCCATTGGTATGCAGTTAGAATGGATTTGGCTGAGATTCTCCACCACTTTTAATGTTGCTTTTTTAATACCTGCTTCTTTTAGTGCTAGATGGACAAGAGCGTCTTGTAGTGCAGAACCGCCAACACCCATTATAGTTGTTGTGCATTTGTACACATAACGTTGGCGACACTTTTTGACACCATTTCGGAGTGCGCCAGGATTATTTCCCCCCATTAAGTAGCTTCCTGAGCTGAGCCCTATCTTCTTGTATATCTCTATCAGGGGGCAGACATATTGTTTAGAATCTTGAGTCAGAGGAATCAAGATCTGACTCAAGATTCTAAACAACATGTCTGCCCCCTGATAGAGCTATACGGAGAATAAGAGGGCTCAATGTGGTATTTGTATTCTTTCATTAAAGCATTTCTATTTAAAATGCCTACACTTGTTGCAATCTTTCAAGTGTATACAGCTTGTTTGTTTTGTTTTTTTGGTAAAAGTTGTCCTTTAAGTTGAGAATAAAAATACCCTCAATGTGAACCATGTATAGCATAATAGAAACTCCCAAATGTGGTGGTCTGGTGTTAAGCGATAAAGGCTTTTCTATGTGATGTTGGTTCTGAGTAAACTCCATGAGCCCAAATAAACCAACCGGAATGAGAAATAGCGAAATAGATATAATGATACTGAATCCTGACAGTCAATTTCCCAATGAGCATTACAGACAGCATGTCTTGCTGCAGGAGCCTTGACGATTGACTGCTCATGCCACCACACTACAAGCGCATACAGATGTTGTACAAACGTTTCAATTTCTCCTATTCGGAGCCATTGAGACGGGCAGTGGGAAGTGACAGATGGGCCTCCAGGCTAATTTACAGATAATATAGTGAGGGGTTTGGAGGTTTATTGTGGAAGGTAACTGCCACTGGTTTTCAAGTTCTGTAGCTAACAGGGTTTGTTTGATTTTGAACTCTCCGTTGCTGGTTACGTGTTTGGTAATATAGGTGTCTCCTGTGGGGACTGCTTAGTCTCAGATAGGGTTGAAACCTTTTTATTTAAAAAAACATTACGGTCCAGGCTATTGCCTCCCAAGATGGAACTTTGGTCTCAAGCAGTTTTTTTTTTTTTTTAACTGCTTGGTGGTAACCCTAGTCCCCGAGGGTATTACCATGATGGACCACACACACTGGGACCTCAGTAGCATTGATTCACATAAGGGATCAGATAGGGTTCACTCGTTGATGGACTTTTAATGGGCTGCCGCTGTGATCTCGGAGCCTAGTGTCTGGTGTAGAAGAGTTAGAAGGCTCAATCCTGTCTCCAGGGAAAGGTTCCAACCAGGAGTCAGCAAGACGAACACAGTCCAAGATTCACTACTATGCTCTTTTAGATGAATAGATAAAGTTAAAGGGACAGAAAAATTTTGGTGCACCGGTTTAGAAATAAAATATTCCAGGAGACAACCCTACATAATGTGTTTTTTGATCTGCAAGCTCTGCCGGCAAAAAGCCATCCTCTATCCCTACATGTCCGTCATCTCTCCATGACAGTCTTACAGATGACGCGACACTATACCATTTGATACTCGTAGAAAGCTAACCCCCCCAGCTTTAACCCGTGATAATTTCAGGCTGACCCCCAGGTGGACCAGACCATGATAGACACATCCTCACTACTGAAAAACGGTGCCCGTCTCAGGTTCAGGGATAAGGAAAGCGTCCATACAACGACACCAGGGTCCGTGGCAAGGTCTGAGAAGGTCCAGTAAATGTCCACCATGAGCAGTACTGGTGCTTCTCCTGATTCCAATGCACTTGCGAGTCCAAGGCTTGCAGAATGGGCAAGCTATAGGCAAGCGTGTTCTGTCTCTGTTAAGCCCCCATTTCTTTCTCTCCGTCAGACAGTCAGACCACCGAACAATTTCATTTTTAAAAAGAAGATGAATTCCTACTAATAAAAGTAAATACAATATAGTATACAAGCAGATGAGATTTTTCAATTCTTTGAAGGGATATGACATTTTAAGTTTCTTCACCCATAGGGAGTAAGTCAAGAACTATAAAAGAATCCAGGAATGTCTTGGATGTGCAGAAGACTACAATGAAGAACAACATGGAACAACATGAATATGGGCAGGAACAATGGAGCAGCTGCTGTTTTATCTTGGTCAATGTTCCGCCAATAAAAAAGACACTTATACACGCACAAAGACCTGTGTAGAGTAGGACGTAATGAATTCCATGTGTGAGTAACTTGTTTCCAAACACAAATGCGTCGGTCAGTTTTCAAAACAAGGTAGCTTGACATGTGGAATGCACGGTTATTTCATATTACAGACTTAAAGGACAATTGTCAGCACACGTTTAAGTTATGTATAATTGAAAGATTTCATCAAGTGTAGATCTTTTAGACATAAATATCTAAATGAAAGAATACAGATTACGTATTATACTGAGCCTTCCCGGCTCTGTGTACCTCTAGCAGGGGGCAGACATGTTTTTTAGAATCTTGGGGTTGGATGAAGATCCAAGATTCTAAACATGTCCACTCCCTAATAGAGCTGTATGGAACAAACTGCACCATAAGGTACATTACTTGTAATCTTTCATGAAAGCATCTGTATTACTCTTTGCTCCGTATCACTCTACCAGGGGTGGCCATGTTGTTTAGAAACTTGGGTCACCTTGCAATCAAACTGTGCCTGTTTGGCAGGCTGGGTTGCCAATGCCCTACAAACAGAAGGAGGCATATTTTTTAGAAACTCCAGAAATATATATATATATTTTTTTTAACCCCCCAGAAACCCTAGCACGAAAGGGGGCACATGTGAAATCCTCACTTTCACGGACGACAGCGATTTCCGACTGCAATTCCTTTCTGCATAAAATAATAATAATGTTTATTACAAACACACACAGACCTGCTTTAATGTCCACAAAAGAACGAGCCTGATTTCCATTCGGTCTATATTACACCATCCAATTTCACAGAAATACTTGCAGTATGTTGATTTGTAGATAAAGCCGCCGGGGGAATTTATCGGAGACACAGTCTGTGAATGAATGTTGCAGGGCCCCGTCGCCCAGTTAAATCAGTGTATTCAGGGCCAAGTGAATTCCTTTTCTCTCAATGCACAAATTGAACAGCACAGCAGGATGTAAGACCACTTCCAACTGATATTATATTTATCGTTAGGTGCTGTAATACTGCTATCCGTCTATCATGACGTGCACAGAATAAGCAATCCTTGCTATACATTATATCAAAAGGAATGTATTTACTGAGAAGGTGAAACCCTGACATTAAATTGTTTTTTTTCTTTCAAAGTGTGGATTTGTTTGTGTTTGCTCCAGAGAACCGTGTGAGGTAATGCAGAGCGGATGAGAGCTTTGTATCACCCTTGTACAGATGGGAGGTTTGCAACAAAATAATTCTCTTTCTATATGAGATGAGTCCTACTTCCCATTTCCAATGCTTTGATTGGTAAAGGTTCTGGTAGAGGCCTACACGTGGGAATAAAAGGTTCCGGTACTCTCCTATACTAGAGAAAAAAGGTTCCGGTACTCTCCTATACTAGAGAATAAAAGGTTCCAGTACTCTCCTATACTAGAGAATAAAAGGTTCCGATACTCTCCTACACATGGGAATAAAAGGTTCCGGTACTTCCCTATACTAGGGAATGAAAGGTTCCGGTACTCTCCTATACTAGGGAATAAAAGGTTCCGGTACTCTCCTATACTAGGGAATAAAAGGTTCCGGTACTCTCCTATACTAGGGAATAAAAGGTTCCGGTACTCTCCTATACAAGGGAATAAAAGGTTCTGGCACTCTCCTATACTAGAGAATAAAAGGTTCCGGTACTCTCCTATACCAGGGAATAAAAGGTTCCGGTACTCTCCTATACTAGGGAATAAAAGGTTCCGGTACTCTCCTATACTAGGGAATAAAAGGTTCCGGTACTCTCCTATACTAGGGAATAAAAGGTTCCGGTACTCTCCTATACTAGGGAATAAAAGGTTCCGGTACTCTCCTATACTAGAAAATAAAAGGTTAATGTACTCTCCTATACTAGGGAATAAAAGGTTCCGGTACTCTCCTATACTAGAGAATAAAAGGTTAATGTACTCTCCTATACTAGGGAATAAAAGGTTCCGGTACTCTCCTATACTAGAGAATAAAAGGTTCCGGTACTCTCCTATACTAGAGAATAAAAGGTTCCGGTACTCTCCTATACTAGGGAATAAAAAGTTCTGGTACTCTCCTATACTAGAGAATAAAAGGTTCCGGTACTCTCCTATACTAGAGAATAAAAGGTTCTGGTACTCTCCTATACTAGGGAATAAAATGTTCCTGTACTCTCCTATACTAGGGAATAAAAGGTCCATGTACTCTCCTATACTAGAGAATAAAAGGTTCCGATACTCTCCTATACTAGAGAATAAAAGGTTCTGGTTCTCTCCTATACTAGAGAATAAAAGGTTCCGGTACTCTCCTATACTAGGGAACAAAAGGTTCCGGTACTCTCCTATACTAGAGAATAAAAGGTTCCGGTACTCTCCTATACTAGAGAATAAAAGGTTCTGGTACTCTCCTATACTAGAGAATAAAAGGTTCCGGTACTCTCCTATACTAGAGAATAAAAGGTTCTGGTACTTTCCTTGTACTAGGGAATAAAAATTTCCTGTACTCTCCTATACTAGGGAATAAAAGGTTCCAGTACTCTCCTGTACTAGAGAATAAAAGGTTCCGGTACTCTCCTATACTAGGGAACAAAAGGTTCCGGTACTCTCCTATGCTAGGGAATAAAAGGTTCCGGTACTCTCCTATACTAGGGAACAAAAGGTTCCGGTACTCTCCTATACTAGAGAATAAAAGGTTCTGGTACTCTCTTATACTAGGGGAATAAAAGGTTCCGGTACTCTCCTATACTAGAGAATAAAAGGTTCCGGTACTCTCCTTTATTAGGGAATAAAATGTTCAGCTACTCTCCTATATTGAGGAACAAAAGGTTTATTTTATTTTAATGACTCCTGCAAGTTTATGCTTACGTTATAATATTCACCGATTGCAGCCATTTTGAAATAGAAATTCATTAATAAAACAATAGAAATAAAGTATCCTATAGAGCCGTCTTTGTTCCCTATACCTCTATCAGGGGGCAGACATGTTGTTTAGAACCTTGGGTAAGATAAGAGCAAGATCCGACTTATCTGACCCAAGATTCCGGACAACATATCCGCTGCCTGTTAGAGAACTATACAGTGCAAGACAGGCTTAATGCATAAGCACTAATTGAAAGAGACGGCATAGAATGCCCATAGAAGAAGCACAGAAAGGATTTAGCCTCTATCAACTCTACTGTGGGCAGATGAAGAATTCATAATACCAGCGACCATCCACTTCACTAGCCTTCGTTTGTAGTAATATGATATATTGTTCAGCCTTCCGGTATATAATTTCATTTGTAAGATCTTATAAAGGTTTCGAAATAGCCTGTGACTTTGCACAGTGTACATTACAATATTACAATTTTAATCAGCTTATTTGCAGATTAAAGTGGAATTTAATGAGTTTATTTCCTGATTTGTAACTTATCATAGCTTGAATATAAAGTTCACCGGCATTAAACCAAAATAGAAATACCGTTCTTAATTAATAATACAGCTTTCTTAGTCTTCCTTTTTATTGTTTGAGACGGGAGAAAGTTATTAGCGCTAAATTATGTGTAAAGGGATTGTACGAGTTTATTTTCTATAAGTTGTACATGTTTCATGGTAAATGCACTTTACAACAAAAACAAATTATACATTTTGATAAAAAGGAGGTTTTCGATTTCCCTCGTAACACAACACAATCGCTCACAATTGGCTGGTATTCCTACACAATGAGGTCTTCAAGGATTTTTTAAACGAAAAACCACAAGTTATTTTTAAAAAAGGAAAGAATTTGAAAAAATCAGTTTGGCCTCAAGTACTAGAAGAGAGTGTCAAAATAGCATGAAACATAAAGTAAAAGGTTTCTATAAATATTCTACTTGTCCAGTTCGTCCAAGAAGTACGATAAAGTTCCACCACAGAAGAGACCTCGGAAATATGTTCAAAGATGTCTTGTGATACTAAGAAGGTGGTATATGTATTAGAACGTGGATTTGCCAAAAATTACAATGGGAGAAAACAAATACATATTTATTCCACACCCCTGTTCCCCTTCATTGTAGGCAGTGTCCTTTTTTACTTGAGATATGTTTTGTTAGGAATGAAAAACCATGGTAAGGCAAAAGGAAAGCGACCACTGCAGGTGAGTTGTGCAGGGCTAGACAGGACATGAAGAAGGTTGGACAAGCCATGTCTAAACAGGAGAGAGGGGAGTGATATAAGTGGGTCTAAACAGGACAGAGGGGAGTGATATAAGTGTGTCTAAACAGGAGAGAGGGGAGTGATATAAGTGGGTCTAAACAGGAGAGAGGGGAGTGATATAAGTGGGTCTAAACAGGACAGAGGGGAGTCCTACAAGCAGGTCTACACAGAAGAGAGGGGAGTCCTACAAGCAGGTCTAAACAGGAGCGAGGGGAGTCATACAAGAGGGTCTAAACAGGAGCGAGGGGAGTCACACAAGTGGGTCTAAACAGGAGAGAGGGGAGTCCTACAAGCAGGTCTAAACAGGACAGAGGGGAGTCTTACAAGCGGATCTAAACAGAAGAGAGGGGAGTCCTACAAGCAGGTCTAAACAGGAGCGAGGGGAGTCATACAAGCAGGTCTAAACAGGAGTGAGGGGAGTCACACAAGTGGGTCTAAACAGGAGAGAAGAGAGTCCTACAAACCCATCTAAACAGGAGAGAGGGGAGTCACACAAGTGGGTCTAAACAGAAGAGAGGGGAGTCATTCAAGCCCGTCTAAACAGGAGAGAGGGGAGTCATACAAACCGCTCGTAAACATGAGGGTGATATTGCAAAAGGTCTTGCTGGCAAAGTATGTATTATTGCTGATGATACAAAGATTTGCAGCAGGGTTGATATTCATGGAGGAATAAGCCAAATGGCAAATTATTTAGCTAAACTAGAAAAATGGTCAGAGCTGTGGCAACTGACATTTAATGTGGACAAGTGCAAGATTATGCACCTTGGGCGTAAAAACCCAAAAGCAGAATACAGAATATTTGATACAATCCTAACCGCAGAGGTATTAGCAGAATGCTTGGTTGTATAGGGAGAGGTATTAGCAGAATGCTTGGTTGTATAGGGAGAGGTATTAGCAGAATGCTTGGCTGTATAGGGAGCGGTATTAGCAGAATGCTTGGTTGTATAGGGAGAGGTGTTAGCAGAACGCTTGGTTACAAAGGGAGAGGTATTGGCAGAATGCTTGGCTGTATAGGGAGCGGTATTAGCAGAATGCTTGGTTGTATAGGGAGAGGTATTAGCAGAACGCTTGGTTACATAAGGAGAGGTATTAGCAGAATGCTTGGTTGCATAGGGAGAGGTATTAGCAAACGCTTGGTTGTATAAGGAGAGGTATTAGCAGTAGAAAGGTTAGAGCATATTAACATGTATAGCTTGGAGGAAAGACGTCACAGGGGGGATCTGATAGAAACATTTAAATACATAAAGGGAATCAACACAGTAAAGGAGGAGAGTATATTTAAAAGAATAAAAACTACCACAACTAGAGGACATAGTCTTAAATGAGAGGGGCAACGATTTCAAAGTAATATCAGGAAGTATTACTTTACTGAGAGGGTAGTGGATGTATGGAATAGCCTTCCAGCAGAAGTGGTAGAGGTTAATACAGTGAAGGAGTTTAACCGTGTAAGCCGTATAAGCAGTGTAAGCAGTATATGCAGTATAAGCAGTATAAACAATATTAGCAATATAAGCAGTGTAAGCAGTATATGCAGTATAAGAAATATAAGCAATATAAGCAGTATATGCAGTATAAGCAGTATAAGCAGTATATGCAGTATAAGCAGTATATGCAGTATAAGCAGTATAAGCAATATAAGCAGTATATGCAGTATAAGCAGTATAAGCAGTGTATGCAGTATAAGCAGTATAAGCAGTATATGCAGTATAAGCAGTATAAGCAGTATAAGCAGTATAAGCAGTATATGCAGCATAAGCTGCATAAGCAGTATATGCAGTATAAGCAGTATATGCAGTATAAGCAGTATAAGCAGTATAAGCAGTATAAGCAGTATATGCAGTATAAGCAGTATAAGCCGTATAAGCAGTATAAGCAGTATATGCAGTATAAGCAGTATATGCAGTATAAGCAGTATAAGCAGTATAAGCAGTATATGCAGTATAAGCAGTATAAGCAGTATAAGCAGTATATGCAGTATAAGCAGTATTAGCAGTATAAGCAATTTAAGCAGTATACGCAGTGGGGAGGTTGAAAGATTCCCTTTAACAACCTTCAATAACTGACCCTCTGCTAATGTATTCTGGTTACTTACATTTCCAGTAATGCCCTTATGCAGTACAGTGGGTTATATATTGAAATTCTGGCTCCGGTACGGATTGGTACACATGCCATGATGCCAGTAACATCCAGACACTATCAGCATTCTTCCGGGACAGAGTGTCTGTGCCACGTTACTTAAAGTGATACCCTCCACTTAACGAATCACGCAATGTGGGGTTACTACAATAACAGATTGGAAGCCAAACTGCTATGAATCATTTGTTCCAGACAAAGAGTAAAACAAGTAGAGGGGCTGATGTCCAATTTGGGCATTGACACATTCACTGCCAGAGGCTTGAGGAACAGTGACGGAGGAGTTTGAATATATATATAATGCAAAAAATAACTAAGAACCAAGTTCATGATGCTACACTATACAGTACTTTAGTGACTTAACATGGGGCAGGGGGAAGGACCACCATGGGTGCCAACCTCATGGGTTACCAGGTGCTTGAGCAATCTCACCTCTTGTTGGGGGGGAAATACATGTGTAACACTTTCCATGCGACTGTAAGGGGGGTGTCAGGGGACACCGGATGGAGCCCCTGACAATATTATGTTTACAGAAGGGGAGAGGAATTGGGAATCTCAGTGATATACTAAGTACTAATAATCATAATAGAGAACATTAGCTAGCGAGATAACAATGGAGAGAGGGACCTGTCATACGAGCAAATCCAGTGGAAGCAAACAATAATATCGCTTTATTTCATGAAAGAAGGGACTGCAGGGAATTGACAAGGGAATTTCAAAAGATGAATCAGAGAATGTTTCCAAGTCGCCTCGTTTGGCCATAAGTTTGAAAATCTTGAAAATGCCATTCTCTCTAATGTGGATAAAGCCTTCTGTCTTTGTTTCATTTGGTACAATTTCCTCAAACCGTCTGATTCTTGCCAAACTTAGAAATAAAATAAAAGCAGACATTCCAACCCAATGAGATCTCCAGGACACATAAAACCCCTTCTAGACCCCCCGCCAGCCCATTAGGAGACCAATTTAAGTGCCTATCGAGCCACGCTGTGCCACTTTAAAGCCAGCAATGGAAAAAGTGAAATCCAGGAGGGAGTGGGGGCGTCATTATCAATTATGCTGCAAATCAAGAACATCTTGCATGGAAGTAACTACGGCAATTGTCAAGACTGTAACCGTGGAGCTTTACGAGATGGACCCAAGAGACAAGCCCGGGACTCGGAATGTTGCAAAATAAGTGCACGGCAGAGTTAGGCGCTAATGTGGTTCGTGGAGGGCATCTACTGGGCTTTATGAAGGACAATATAATGATGTTCTATGTGTCGCGACTTTCTTCCATCAAACTAATATGGCTGCCCAGTTGTCATGTGACCAAGCTCATGGATAACTTTTTTTTTTTTACAGGATTACATGGTAATAAGCTAATTTAAGTCCTTTAGTGATGTACCATGAGGAGAAGATTAGCACTCCCTCATTCTTGCTCTGCTCTTTCTCTCATTTTCTTGGCTGTGCTTGTGAGCAGACATGGGATAGCGTATCGTGGTGAGCAGGATGTGGCTGAGATCCGATCTCGGTTATATTTGCTGCTGTTGATGCTCAAGTGAATTAGACTGTGTGTCAGTATTTCTATTTTGTTGTTGCGCTCATTGTTTGTCCCATACCTCCCAACATGGCCGACCGGTAACGTGGGATGCCCAGGGGCGTGGCTTGAAATCCAATGGGTGTGTCCTCCATCACACAGGTCTCAGGACCAAAGGTTCCTCTTTAAAAGGAGAACAAAACTATTTTGTTTGTTTTTTTACTTTTGCTTCATTCCTGGCAGCTGTCGGTCAGAGGATATACTGGCGTGAACTATCAAAAGTACCCGCCATCACACTAGAGACAACCTTTCACTTTCGCTTTTATGCTAGAAGCACAAGTGAAAAGTTTAGCGTCCCTTTAACAAACAGAAAGATCTCTTCTATCCCACTTCGGGGTCCTTCTTGAATTTTTTTTGTGCCAGTCTATTATACCCCCTAAAGAATTATTCTATCCATAATCAGCAATCTCTGTACTGTGCAGAAAAATGAAGCAGAAAAAAAATAACACAGGCCTAAAGTAGGAGTAAAGTAAAATATATATATATTTATATATATTTATAGTTTTTCTAAACAAATTAAGTAATTATAGTGTATTTTGAATTTTCTTTCTGTAATTGGCCCTTTCCAGATATATTTGACATTTAATTCTAGCACTTAGAGCTCCCATTTTAGAAAGTATTGCTTGGTTAGCGAATTTCCTGACCCCCCAGTAAAGTTTTACACTTTTTGCGATGTTTACAACTTCAGCTCACAGGCACATTTATATCTGAAAGACTCATGCAATGTCTCCTGTCAATAAGGCAATGATCCTTGAATTTAAGCTTGAATTTTGAGAGAGCAACCCTGTTCACATGCGACACAGCTGTCAGATATGTTAAATTAATCTTCTCCAATTCCTGCTATGTTTCCAGGGACGCAGTTTTTCCACATGCTGCAGAAAGAGCATGCAAAATGCAGCCCGGCAGCATGTTGGATGGATATACACACAGACAGACAGAATCCAATTAATTAATCATGGTAGGTTCTATGAGATCTCCACACTGATTAATTAATTGGATTCTGTCTGTGTGTCTCTCCATCCTACATCCGGGCTGCACTTTGCATGCTCTTTCTGCAGCATGTGGAACACATTTGTGTCCCTGGAAACATGGCCGATGTTGGCAACCACGCAATCACACGTGATAGAAACAAAATTAAAAATGTATTTTATTCATTGTAAAGTAGCCTTTCATTGAAGAAAGTGGACATTCTTAGTCTTTACTCCCTCTGTATTGCAACATGCTTCGAAATAATATTAAAAAAGGCACACAGGCTTTCAGTGGATTATTCCTGCAAAACTTTCTAAAGACGTAATCTGATCAAGCCTCTGTACTGTGTCTCTACTGATGTCATGCTAGCTTGATGACTCATTCCTTCTTAAGGGGGATAAGCAGAGGCGAGGAGAGCACACAATTTTAACCTTTTCAACCCCAGAGAGATGGATAGAGTCTGTTCTATCTCCTGATATATGTCGCTGTTTATATTTTATTTATTTTTTTAAATGTTTGCTCAATGTCAATAAAAAAAAACTTTTTATTTTTATTTTATATTTTTTTTATTTATTTTTTTATTTATTTATTTATTTATTTTTCGCTCTCTTTTCTTTTCGTCTCTCTCCCTTTCCTTTTCTTCTATTCACACTTAATGACACATACACAATAAGTAAGGGTGAGATAAGAAGTTTTTGTCTTGTTTATATATGTATTTATTTGTATGTTATAATATTTATTGAAAATTTGTAATAAAGATTGATATATATAAAAAAAAACTAAGAGGGGCATGTACTAAAAAAACGCAAATATTAAAAAACGCAAATATTAAAAAACGCAAATATATTTTATGTGCAAGACTATTTCTGCGCTTTGCTCCTGTTGCAATGTACTATACATCTAACACTCAAATAGTACATACGAGCAAATTGCGAATAAAAACAGGCAATTTTGCGAATATTTTTTCTACCTCTTTTGATAGCGTTCGCAAAAAGCTGGTGTCATTATCACAAATAAGAATTATTTTTCACAAAATATTCGCAAAACTCTTTAGCGCGCGCAAATATTATCGCAATTTTTTAGAGAAACCGGAAAACTGCACTCTAAATAAAAATAAACGGAAGAGGCGCAAATCAGGGGAAAAAAGCCCAGAATGTTACAAATAGTCACAAATTGCTCCTTACTGATGTTTTAATTACTTTTTTTCCCCACTGCACTTGTTTAGTACATGGACCCCTAAATGTACATCAGTATACATGTATTTATTTATTTTTTTACTTGCAATGTGTCTTAAAGGGACAATGCCCTAAAATGAAAATCAAATAATCAAAATATGCCTTAAAACCTGAGGTTTAAACAGGGTCAACATTTGTTTTCATTAATCAACAGAGCTATCGACAAAAGAATTAAAAAAAAAAAAAACCTGTGTATTTGTAACTTCCAATCAATTGACACTGTGCTCTGCAGTATCTGCACATTGGGGGCTATGTAGAAAAAGTCCCACACACAAAAATGGCAGTAAGGACAAACACAGCACCCCAGAAGCTCATGACTTTTGTTGCTAATTCCACATGAGCCAGTCATATACATACTCTCCATAATCCTGATAATGTCCCTTTAAGTCTGGTTACATATAGTTTCTAGAGTTGAGCGGACACCTGGATGTTCGGGTTCGGCGGGTTCGGACGAATTTCGGAAAAATGTCCGGGTCCGTGCTCAAACTTGACCCCGAACTTGACTCCGAACCCCATTGAAGTCAATGGGGACACGAACTTTTGGCCACTAAAATGCCTCTAAAAAAGTCCTGGAAAGGGCTAGATGGCTGCAAAAGGAAGTAAAATGTGGGTAAGAGTAGGACAAGTGCCCTGCAAGCAAATGTAGATAGGGAAAGAACTTCAAATAACATAAAATACATACAAATTACAAATACAGCTGAGCCATAAAATAGCACTAGATGGAATCTTTGATTTTAGCTTTGGAAGAACATAAATCTAAATCTAAAGCATGGCTGCCAGGAGGATCAACAGAACTATCCATTTGAGAGAGGGTTGGATTGTAGGGTATTCTCTTTCAGTTTATACTAAGTGACCCATAGGTTGAGGAGGCGGTGACCGTGGCGGTGTAGGTGGAAGCGGCGCTGGAGGAGGAGGAGGTAGCCAGAATTTTTCAAAGTGCGCTGTAAGCACAGTATTGGACTGTTCTATTTGACTCTCAGATATGAAGTTCACCGCAAGACGCAAATGTACTATTTACCACCCAAAACTATTAGAATTTTTCAAAGCGCGCTGTAAGCACAGTATTTGACGGTTCTATTTGACTCTCAGATGTAATACATGTAATGCTATTGCTATTCTAGAAACCGAAATAGAGTCCCCATTCATACGAATAGGTCAACCCCGAACTCCGAACTCCAACACGAACATACAGTGGAATGTCCGTGTTCGGGTCCGGGGTCCAAAAACCGTAACGTTCGGTACGAACCCGAACAGTGCGGTTCGGGTTCGCTCAACACTGTTTCTCAATAGAAATAGTTCACCACAATACAAATGATTGCACACATGGTGGGTTTAAAAAAAAAAAAAAAAAGTTTACTGGAACAGGCTGATATTTACATTACCGTAGGGGATTATGGACTTCATAATACCGGTAACGTGTTTATATATGTATATAAAGGATAGTTATAGTCACCCAGTTTCCTGTAATGTGCTCAGAGCTACTGTAAAGAAGGTTATAAAGTCACATATAGTTCCTCCTGGTAAACTATTGGCATGTGAAGGTAATTAGAACATTATGGGAGTGAATGTGTCTGTCATGTGGAAATGTTTAGACTCCGTCTATAATTAGTACCTTTAGGTAAATGCTAAAGAATGTAAACAGACAGGGATTATACAGTCACTGACGATACTTCTTGGGATAAAGATCCATGCGGGTTTCAGGGCAAGACAGATTTACTGCCAAAGCAAAGGAAAAAATCTTCCAGCTCGGCTACTTTGGCCATGTGTTTGAAAATCCCTTGTCAATTCCCTGCAGTTTCCTCTTAAAGGGACACTAAACTATATTTTTCACTTGTGCTTCTAATATAGAAGCACAAGTGAAATGTCAGTTGTCCCTAGTATGAGGATGAACTGGCGTGTACTTTTGATAGTACCGACAGCTGCCATGATTCCATTCCATATTTGCTGGAATTTAAGACGACCCTGATTATAAGACGACCCCCCTAAACTTTGGGTATTCCTTTAGGGAAAAAACTAAAAGCCTGAATATAAGACTACCCTATAGGAAAAAAGTGTAACTTGTATATATTCACATGTAAATTGCTTTTTCATATTTAATAAAAATTATGATATAAAAAATACATTTCTTGTTTTTATTTCCTTTAATGTGCCAATGCTGCCTCTACTCCCCAGACTTGCTCAATGCTCCCCCTCAACGCTAGCTCTCTCCCCCATACTGCCTCTCTCCCCCCTCCCCCGAATGCTGCCTCTCTCCCCTCCCATGTTGCCTCTCTCCCCTCCTTACCCCCAACGATGCCTCTCTCCCCCTCTCTCACCCCAATGATGCCTCTCTCTCTCTCCCCTCCCTCCCCCTCCCGCACTCCCCCTAACGACGCCTCTCTCCCCCCATCCCTCCCCCAACGATTTCTCTCCCCCCTCCATCCCCCCAATGATGCCTCTCTCCCCCTCTCCCTCCCCACAACAATGCCTCTCTCTTCCCCCTTCCTCCCTCCCCCCCAATGATGCCTCTCTCTCCTCCCTCCCTCCCTCTTGTTTCCTCTCTCTCCCCCTTCCTCCCACCCAGGATGGCTCTCTCTTCAGTGGCTAGTGGGGGCAGCCGGGGGATGCTGCCCGACACTTCCGCTGGGACTTCTATGATGAAGCTTGAAGGTCCCATGACCTCCTGGCTTCCTTCATAGAAGTTTCGGCGGTCGTGCCGGGCGGCAGCAGAGGATGTCTGCGCGTATCGTGCAGACACCCCTCGGCTGTTAGCGAGAGGGACTCAGGTCCCCTGCAGCTCTGCGGAGGACCTGTATCCCTGTCTTATAGTCAGACCTCGATTTGAGGTCAGATTATAAGACGGCCTTGAATATAAGACAATAGTGAACAGACAATGTTACAGTGAACTGTCAGCCAAATAGCAAACATCAGGTATTAAATTCCCTCTCAATCACACTTCATAAATTGCCATCAATGTCTTTCTATTAACTGGAATAGCTCTTACCGTAAAGGACAATTAAATCCTGCTAGTTTATCCTCACACTAGGTGCAATGATTATTTTTCACTTCTGCATTCGAAAAACAAGTGTATCTATCCTTTAACTCCCCCTTTTGCGGATTCCATGCATACAGCCGATATTTAAGCACAGTTCCTCTAAAGTCCCCACCATAGTTAATTCATACACTTGTATTGTATCCTCCCAACTCTTGTCCCTGGCAATTCCAGGGGGGCGGAACTCCAGAGGTCAAGTGTCAGAGCTACTACCCCTGCCTATCGTGCTACACATGCGCTTTCCAGTCTGTCCCAGAGACCTCCATCTTTAAAGGTGGGATTGCTTTCTAAGGTCCAGCTGCCCCACTGATCTCTATGAAAATTCGAGTTACCCAGGCAATATTTGGGCTCCTGTACTTTTTTCAACACATTAAACTGTTCCTTTATCATACCTCCAAATTACCCAGAGCTTTTTTTACCCACTTGGTGTGGGGAGTGGGATTTACTTGGCGGACCCTTTGCAAATAAATACCTTTATATATTGTTGATGTGTAAAGTATTTTTTTGAGGCTGTTTCTTGTTTGTAACTGTTCTACTTCCAGAGAAAACATACACACTTAGCGTATGGAGAAATAAAACACATATTAAATGGAAGGTGAGTGGACTTTAACAGCTACCAGGGCTGCATTTGGATTATATCCGAGGTAGTGAGGCAAATCTGCTTTTCAAGGTTGAATTGAAGATTTTAGTGGAACGTCATCATTTCTGGCAGATTATTACACATTTAAAACACACACCAAAAAATGAAGATTTTATTCATGAATGCAAAAAAAAAAATACACCAGTTATAAAGGTTATAACGAGTAAAACTGTAATGGGTATGACTGTATTTATTATGGAAAAAGTCCCAGTGACAGAGATTAATATTACTACATTACTACAGAGTGTTATGCACAAAGTATTTCCTTAAATTTCCCCAGAGATATCCCCATAAAATATTTTTAGCAATTCTGCCAGTGTTTCTCACAGCCGCTTGTCACGGACAAAAAAAACATCATTATCCCTGCTTGAGAGTCAGTGAGTTAAAGGGACAGTAAAGCATTTATACATCACATTATATTCCATCTTTATTTTACCTCTAAGACTGTATATAACTACCAAATGGATGACCTTGGCGCTGCAGATGTTTTGAGAACTACATATACCGTGAAGCTCAATCCAGACTGAGTATCTAAGGGATATGTAGCTCCCAAAACCTCTACAGTGCCAAGGTTAGCCATCATTGCACTAGAGTTACTTTCTACCCCCAAATCACCTTATTGACTCTCTTCAGACCCCTGCACTTTACTGAACCAGCGCTTGCCATGCAACATACTTCTCCTCCTAAGAGCTTTACACATAACTGAGAAGACTGCAGGGAATTGAGAAGGGAACAGCAAACTTAAGACCACAGAAGCCGAATTCTCCCATTTTCTATACTTCAAACTCTGCTGTCCTAGCCATCATTTTGCAATTCCCTTCTCAATTTCCTCTTCCATAAATAAAGCCACTAAGATCTCTGTGCTGTATTAAACCATCTCTTATATCTTCATTACAGTCATATGTATGAATACCCCCAGGTGATGTCATAAGCTGGAGACACCCCAGACACATCATTTGCATATCAAGCTGCAGGTGATGTCATAAGCTGGAGACACCCCAGACACATCATTTGCATATCAAGGTGCAGGTGATGTCATAAGCTGGAGACACCCCAGACACATCATTTGCATATCAAGCTGCAGGTGATGTCATAAGCTGGAGACACCCCAGACACACCATTTGCATATCAAGCTGCAGGTGATGTCATAAGCTGGAGACACCCCAGACACACCATTTGCATATCAAGGTGCAGGTGATGTCATAAGCTGGAGACACCCCAGACACATCATTTGCATATCACGCTGCAGGTGATGTCATAAGCTGGAGACACCCCAGACACATCATTTGCATATCAAGCTGCAGGTGATGTCATAAGCTGGAGACACCCCAGACACATCATTTGCATATCAAGGTGCAGGTGATGTCATAAGCTGGAGACACCCCAGACACATCATTTGCATATCAAGGTGCAGGTGATGTCATAAACTGGAAGACACCCCAGACACATCATTTGCATATCAAGGTGCAGGTGATGTCATAAGCTGGAGACACCCCAGACACATCATTTGCATATCAAGGTGCAGGTGATGTCATAAGCTGGAGACACCCCAGACACATCATTTGCATATCAAGCTGCAGGTGATGTCATAAGCTGGAGACACCCCAGACACATCATTTGCATATCACGGTGCAGGTGATGTCATAAACAGGAGACACCCCAGACACATCATTTGCATATCAAGCTGCAGGTGATGTCATAAGCTGGAGACACCCCAGACACATCATTTGCATATCACGCTGCAGGTGATGTCATAAGCTGGAGACACCCCAGTCACATAATTTGCATATCAGGCTGCAGGTGATGTCATAAACTGGAGACACCCCAGACACATCATTTGCATATCAAGGTGCAGGTGATGTCATAAGCTGGAGACACCCCAGACAAATCATTTGCATATCAAGCTGCAGGTGATGTCATAAGCTGAAGACACCCCAGACACAACATTTGCATATCAAGGTGCAGGTGATGTCATAAGCTGGAGACACCCCAGACACATCTAGAGCGTGTGTTTCTCTTGATCTATGCTGTGGATTCTACTAACACAATGTATAGATCATTTTTGATCATTTTTCACTCCAGAGAGAATACACAATAATATTTAGGTCAATATTTAAATACACTTTAATGTGAGTTTTGTTGATACACTGACACAAAATTATGATTCTGAGCTCTTAGAAAAGAGGGGTTTCAAAAGGATGGAGGAGGGACAGAACGAACTGGGTCTAAAGTATGGGATGGGTAGCGCATGTCGGGAAGTCAGTATATAAAAGGGGCCAACTAACATTAAACACGATTCTGAGAGCTGACCTGGAATGTTTGGGGGAAAGATCCTTAAAATAAACAACTCAGCCTGGGTTTATTTTAAACACAGATGAATGTACAGACCCTTAATGTAAACAATGGGGGGACAGAACGAAGATTGAGCCAAGAGTGATTTCCTGGTGGGTTTGTAGACATTTGTTTTTGGGAATTCATTGGCAGTCCGTAAGAGAGTTAGACAAAGCGTTACTGAATATTGCTTATGACAGCTGGGGAAGATACGGGGGTAATCTGACCCTCTACAGACCTATTGAAACAGATTGGGGGGGGGGGGGGGGTTATTAGCCAGAAGCACCTTTCCCCTGTCTTATTTTATATTGCATGGGACATGGATGGGATAAGAACACTAACTGTCAGTGAATGATACAGGGCGTCCTTCATGAAAGATAGAATCCACAAACTTGAGTGCACAATACAGTCCACAGTGTCCTAACAAGTCTATGGGGGCTAGCCCCCAAAAGGTGAGATGAGGTGAGATGAACATTTTATCTCACCAATTAACAATACATTGTGCAGAGGCAAACCGGCTGAGTTTGCCAGAAAGGGCAAGCTGACCAGAACTGTCCCTGCATCGTGCAAACAGGTGAGACTAAATGTCCACCTCACCTTTTAGTGAATAGACCCCTAATATATTAAAGGGGCAATAACATATTCATTTGAATTGATGTGTCTATTAATACACGCACAGGTGAAAATCAGAGCATGACCGAGCAGGGGGGATAACATGACCTGTGCTTCATTTAAAGGATATAATAACAATAAAGGAGATTTATTTACCAAAATTAAATTCTATGCAAAGCTCTAAAAATGGAGCAGTTACCACGGAGACCAAAGGAATATTCCTGCTGTTTAAAACACTTTTTGAACTGGGCTCCAGAACTAAGTTTCATAAGCATAATTAAAGCCCATAGTACACTAAAATCCCCAAAAAGGCTTAAAAACAAATTAAAATGCAGCTACTCCTCCTCACCCCCAATTCACCAGCGAATGTGATAATCCTACACATAAAATAATATATAGGAGCTCAGCACTATTCAGTCACTCAATGGGTTAAAAGAAATCAATCTACTTACCCCGAATGTCCCCGACTTGCTACAATTCTCCGCACTCACAGCTCACCACGCATAGTGCACAGCGCAGTATTCTGCCTCCCCTGATCTGAGTTTATGTTGGAAAGAGTTCTGATATATTCTACACCACAGCCGAGTCCTCCATAACCTGCGTCCTGCACCCTTCCCTCCAGATATCAGTGTGCTGAACAGTTGCTCCCTATAAATTTGGCTCGCTCAGAGCTGGAAGTCTGTACAGAAGAGAGTGAATAGCCTCTTTCTCTTCCCTTCCAGGATTTTTTAGTTTTTTTTGTAAATGTACTTAACATCTGTGGAATGCTAATGAATGACAGATGAAACGTACACTTAAAAAAAGCAGACAGAAGCATTAAGACACCTGGGAGGAAGTATATAGGGTACGCTCTGTGAGATATTATATTAAACATTCCCGTCTTCCAGTCTGTGACCTCTTCCCCACCCCACCATCGCCTCTGTAAAAGACAAATGTTGGCAAAAAATGAAGTTATATTTAATTAAAAGAGTGCATGAGACATGTAACACTGAAATGCTTTAATGAAAGAATACAAAACAAAGTGCCTTAGTGCCAGGGCCGTTTTAACCAATGGGCAAACTGAGCACTTGCCCAGGGCCCACTGGTTAAGGGGGTGACACCGGTGGTGCCGGCATCCCCACAGCGAATCGTTGCTCAGCTGGATGCCGCTGCCGAAAAAAAAAAAAAATCAGCAACCAAGAGGTGAATACGGGGGAGGAGGGTAGCATGTTATTGGGCAAATTGGCTGCAACATATTAATGGCAAAATAACACTGGCATATTAATGGGCAAGCTGTGGCATATTAATGGACAAACGGTGGCATATTTAATGGACAAACGGTGGCATATTTTAATAGGCAAACTGACTGTTGCATATGTTAATGACAGAGCGACTGTGGCATGTTATTTGGTATCTGACAGTGGTTTATTTTAATTGGCAAAGTAATGCTGTGGCATGTTCTGTGGGGCAAAATAACATGTACTAGGGGGGGAAAGTGACACTGTGGCTTGTTCTGCAGGGGCAGTTCTGTGGGACAAAGAGACATTGTGGTTTGTTGTGTGGGTTCAATATGAGTGCAAGCCAAGTGCTGTGGGTGCAATATAAGTGCTGTGGGTGCATGTTAAGTGCTGTGGGTACAGTATGGTGCTGTGTTAAGTCCTTTGGGTGCAATGTGGGGGCTGAGGAAGGGAATAAAAACAAGAAATGCAATTTTTCAATAACATTTTTATTAAATGTACAAATAGTTGAATTTGATATGAAAATAGTTGCATATAATATTAAAAAGTTTCCATTTACATTAGACATTAGTGCAAACCTAAAATTTTCGTTACGTTCTCGTCCATTCGTTTTCGGCCATTTATTTCGTCTAAAACGAATTTTGTTCATTACTGCATTCGTTTCAGATGAAATTCGTTCATTATTTTCGTTTTGTTTTATTCATTCGTCTTATAGAATACGTGTAATACTATTGGCTTTCTATAAACCGAACGAGAGCCCCATTCATAAGAATTTCTTATGAATGGGGCTCTCGTTTGGTTTATAGAACCATTCGTTCATTCGTCTTTCGTTAGTTTAGCATTGTCGTTATTCGTTTTTCAGACGAATGGACGAAAATGCTATTTTCGGACGAAAATGCATTAGTCCGAAAACGAATGCACATGTCTAATTTACATACAGTTTTTTACAATGCGACTTTAGAAAAATTGAGTCGAAGGGGGTGCCCAATTCTAAATACTTAGTGCATCCTCTTTGCTGTGTATAGCTCTATTAAGGGGTGGACATGCTGTTTAGAATCTTTGCACTGTATAACTCTATCAGGGGAGGACATGTTGTTTAGAATCTTTGCTCTGTATAGCTCTATCAGGGGAGGACATGTTGTTTAGAATCTTTGCTCTGTATAGCTCTATCAGGGGGCGGACATGTTGTTTAGAATCTTTGCTATGTATATATATATCAGGGGCGGACATGTTGTTTAGAATCTTTGCTATGTATAGCTATATCAGGGTCGGACATGTTGTTTAGAATCTTGGGTCAGACCTTCTTTTATCTCAACCAACATTCTAAACATGTCCGCTCCCTGGTACAACTATACAGAGCAAGGAGGGCTCATTGAGGTACTTTGTGTGTGTGTCATACTGCCAGGCTGCACTTTACATGAATTGGATTGTGTGTGTGTATATACATCCTACATACTGCCGGGCTGCACCTTACATGAATTGGATTGTGTCTGTGTGTATATACATCCTACATACTGCCAGGCTGCACTGTACATGAATTGGATTGTGTCTGTGTGTATATACATCCTACATACTGCCGGGCTGCACCTTACATGAATTGGATTGTGTGTGTGTGTGTGTGTGTGTATATACATCCTACATACTGCCGGGCTGCACCTTACATAATTTGGATTGTGTGTGTGTGTGTATATACATCCTACATACTGCCGGGCTGCACTTTACATGAATTGGATTGTGTCTGTGTGTATATACATCCTACATACTACCGGGCTGCACCTTACATGAATTGGATTGTGTGTGTGTGTGTGTATATACATCCTACATACTGCCGGGCTGCACTTTACATGAATTGGATTGTGTCTGTGTGTATATATATCCTACATACTGCCGGGCTGCACTTTACATGAATTGGATTGTGTGTGTGTATATACATCTTACATACTGCCGGGCTGCACTTTACATGAATTGGATTGTGTGTGTGTGTATATACATCCTACATACTGCAGGGCTGTACTTTACATGAATTGGATTGTGTGTGTGTGTATATACATCCTACATACTGCCGGGCTGCACTTTACATGAATTGGATTGTGTGTGTGCGTATATACATTCTACATACTGCCAGGCTGCACTTTACATGAATTGGATTGTGTGTGTGTTTGTGTGTATATACATCCTACATACTGCTGGGCTGCACTTTACATGAATTGGATTGTGTGTGTGTGTGTATATACATCCTACATACTGCCGGGATGCACTTTACATGAATTGGATTGTGTCTGTGTGTATATACATCCTACATACTGCCGGGCTGCACTTTACATGAATTGGATTGTGTGTCTGTGTGTGTGTATATACATCCTACATACTGCCGGGCTGCACTTTACATGAATTGGATTGTGTGTGTGTGTGTGTGTGTGTATATACATCCTACATACTGCCGGGATGCACTTTACATGAATTGGATTGTGTCTGTGTGTATATACATCCTACATACTGCCGGGCTGCACTTTATATGAATTGTGTTGTGTGTGTGTGTGTGTATATACATCCTACATACTGCCAGGCTGCACTTTACATGAATTGGATTGTGTCTGTGTGTATACACATCCTACATACTGCCGGGCTGCACTTTACATGAATTGGATTGTGTCTGTGTGTATATACATCCTACATACTGCCGGGCTGCACTTTACATGAATTGGATTGTGTCTGTGTGTATATACATCCTACATACTGCCAGGCTGCACTTTCCATGAATTGGATTGTGTCTGTGTGTATATACATCCTACATACTGCCGGGCTGCACCTTACATGAATTGGATTGTGTGTGTGTGTGTGTGTGTGTATATACATCCTACATACTGCCGGGCTGCACCTTACATAATTTGGATTGTGTGTGTGTGTGTATATACATCCTACATACTGCCGGGCTGCACTTTACATGAATTGGATTGTGTCTGTGTGTATATACATCCTACATACTACCGGGCTGCACCTTACATGAATTGGATTGTGTGTGTGTGTGTGTATATACATCCTACATACTGCCGGGCTGCACTTTACATGAATTGGATTGTGTCTGTGTGTATATATATCCTACATACTGCCGGGCTGCACTTTACATGAATTGGATTGTGTGTGTGTATATACATCTTACATACTGCCGGGCTGCACTTTACATGAATTGGATTGTGTGTGTGTGTATATACATCCTACATACTGCAGGGCTGCACTTTACATGAATTGGATTGTGTGTGTGTGTATATACATCCTACATACTGCCGGGCTGCACTTTACATGAATTGGATTGTGTGTGTGCGTATATACATTCTACATACTGCCAGGCTGCACTTTACATGAATTGGATTGTGTGTGTGTTTGTGTGTATATACATCCTACATACTGCTGGGCTGCACTTTACATGAATTGGATTGTGTGTGTGTGTGTGTGTATATACATCCTACATACTGCCGGGATGCACTTTACATGAATTGGATTGTGTCTGTGTGTATATACATCCTACATACTGCCGGGCTGCACTTTACATGAATTGGATTGTGTGTCTGTGTGTGTGTATATACATCCTACATACTGCCGGGCTGCACTTTACATGAATTGGATTGTGTGTGTGTGTGTGTGTATATACATCCTACATACTGCCGGGATGCACTTTACATGAATTGGATTGTGTCTGTGTGTATATACATCCTACATACTGCCGGGCTGCACTTTATATGAATTGTGTTGTGTGTGTGTGTGTATATACATCCTACATACTGCCAGGCTGCACTTTACATGAATTGGATTGTGTCTGTGTGTATACACATCCTACATACTGCCGGGCTGCACTTTACATGAATTGGATTGTGTCTGTGTGTATATACATCCTACATACTGCCGGGCTGCACTTTACATGAATTGGATTGTGTCTGTGTGTATATACATCCTACATACTGCCGGGCTGCACTTTACATGTATTGGATTGTGTGTGTGTATATACATCCTTCATACTGCCGGGCTGCACTTTACATGTATTGGATTGTGTGTGTGTATATACATCCTACATACTGCCGGGCTGCACTTTACATGAATTGGATTGTGTTTGTGTGTGTTTGTGTGTATATACATCCTACATACTGCCGGGCTGCACTTTACATGAATTGGATTATGTGTGTGTGTATATACATCCTACATACTGCCGGGCTGCTCTTTACATGAATTGGATTGTGTGTCTGTGTATATACATCCTACATACTGCCGGGCTGCACTTTACATGAATTGGATTGTGTGTGTGTGTATATACATCGTACATACTGCCGGGCTGCACTTTACATGAATTGGATTGTGTGTGTGTGTGTATATACATCCTACATACTGCCGGGCTGCACTTTACATGAATTGGATTGTGTGTGTGCATATACATCCTACATACTGCCAGGCTGCACTTTACATGAATTGGATTGTGTCTGTGTGTATACACATCCTACATACTGCCGGGCTGCACTTTACATGAATTGGATTGTGTCTGTGTGTATATACATCCTACATACTGCCGGGCTGCACTTTACATGAATTGGATTGTGTCTGTGTGTATATACATCCTACATACTGCCGGGCTGCACTTTACATGTATTGGATTGTGTGTGTGTGTATATACATCCTACATACTGCCGGGCTGCACTTTACATGAAATAGATTGTGTGTCTGTGTGTATATACATCCTACATACTGCCGGGCTGCACTTTACATGAATTGGATTGTGTTTGTGTGTGTGTGTGTGTGTATATACATCTTACATACTGCCGGGCTGCACTTTACATGAATTGGATTATGTGTGTGTGTATATACATCCTACATACTGCCGGGCTGCTCTTTACATGAATTGGATTGTGTTTGTGTGTGTGTGTGTATATACATCCTACCTACTGCCGGGCTACACTTTACATGAATTGGATTGTGTGTGTGTATATACATCCTTCATACTGCCAGGCTGCACTTTACATGAATTAGATTGTGTGTCTGTGTATATACATCCTACATACTGCCGGGCAGCACGTTACATTAATTGGATTGTGTGTGTGTATATACATCCTACATACTGCCAGGCTGCACTTTACATGAATTAGATTGTGTGTCTGTGTATATACATCCTACATACTGCCGGGCTGCACTTTACATGAATTGGATTGTGTGTGTGTGTGTGTATATACATCGTACATACTGCCGGGCTGCACTTTACATGAATTGGATTGTGTGTGTGTGTGTATATACATCCTACTTACTGCCGGGCTGCACTTTACATGAATTGGATTGTGTGTGTGTATATATATCCTACATACTGCCGGGCTGCACTTTACATGAATTGGACTGTGTGTGTGAGTGTATATACATCATACATACTGCCGGGCTGCACTTTACATGAATTGGATTGTGTGTGTGTGTATATACATCCTACATACTGCCGGGCTGCACTTTACATGAATTGGATTGTGTGTGTGTATATATATCCTACATACTCCCGGGCTGCACTTTACATGAATTGGACTGTGTGTGTGTGTATATACATCCTACATACTGCCGGGCTGCACTTTATATGAATTGGATTGTGTGTGTGTGTGTGTATATACATCCTACATACTGCTGGGCTGCACTTTACATGAATTGGATTGTGTGTGTGTGTGTGTATATACATCCTACATACTGCCGGGCTGCACTTTACATGAATTGGATTGTGTGTGTGTATATACAGCCTACATACTGCCGGGCTGCACTTTACATGAATTGGATTGTGTGTCTGTGTATATCCATCCTACATACTGCCGGGCTGCACTTTACATGAATTGGATTGTGTGTGTGTATATACATCCTACATACTGCCGGGCTGCACGTTACATGAATTGGATTGTGTGTGTGTATATACATCCTACATACTGCTGGGCTGCACTTTACATGAATTGGATTGTGTGTGTGTGTATATACGTCCTACATACTGCCGCTCTGCACTTTACATGAATTGGATTGTGTCTGTGTGTGTGTATATACATCCTACATACTGCCGGGCTGCACTTTACATGAATTGGATTGTGTGTGTGTGTGTGTGTATATACATCCTACATACTGCCGGGATGCACTTTACATGAATTGGATTGTGTGTGTGTGTATATACATCCTACATACTGCCAGGCTGCACTTTACATGAATTGGATTGTGTCTGTGTGTATACACATCCTACATACTGCCGGGCTGCACTTTACATGAATTGGATTGTGTCTGTGTGTATATATATCCTACATACTGCCGGGCTGCACTTTACATGAATTGGATTGTGTCTCTGTGTATATACATCCTACATACTGCCGGGCTGCACTTTACATGTATTGGATTGTGTGTGTGTATATACATCCTACATACTGCCGGGCTGCACTTTACATGAATTGGATTGTGTTTGTGTGTGTGTGTGTGTATATACATCCTACATACTGCCGGGCTGCACTTTACATGAATTGGATTGTGTTTGTTTGTGTGTGTGTGTATATACATCCTACCTACTGCCGGGCTACACTTTACATGAATTGGATTGTGTGTGTATATACATCCTACATAGTGCAGGGCTGCACTTTACATGAATTGGATTGTGTTTGTGTGTATATACATCCTACATACTGCCAGGCTGCACTTTACATGAATTGGATTGTATCTGTGTGTGTGTATATACATCCTACATACTGCCAGACTGCACTTTACATGAATTGGATTGTGTCTGTGTGTATATACATCCTACATACTGCCAGGCTGCACTTTACATGAATTGGATTGTGCGTGTGTGTGTGTGTGTGTGTGTATATATACATCCTACACACTGCCGGGCTGCACTTTACATGAATTGGATTGTGTGTGTGTGTGTATATATACATCCTACATACTGCCAGTCTGCACTTTACATGAATTGGATTGTGTGTGTGTGTATACACATCCTACATACTGCCAGGCTGCACTTTACATGAATTGGATTGTGTGTGTGTTTGTGTGTATATACATTATATATACTGCCGGGCTGCACTTTACATGAATTGGATTGTGTGTGTGTATATACATCCTACATACTGCCGGGCTGCACTCTACATGAATTGGATTGTGTGTGTGTGTATATACATCCTACATACTGCCGGGCTGCACGTTACATGAATTGGATTGTGTGTGTGTACATACATCCTACATACTGCCGGGCTGCACTTTACATGAATTGGATTGTGTGTGTGTACATACATCCTACATACTGCCGGGCTGCACTTTACATGAATTGGATTGTGTGTGTGTATATACATCCTACATACTGCCGGGCTGCACTTTATATGAATTGGATTGTGTGTGTGTATATACATCCTACATACTGCCGGGCTGCACTTTACATGAATTGGATTGTGTGTGTGTGTATATACATCCTACATACTGCCGGCTGCATTTTACATGAATTGGATTGTGTGTGTGTGTGTGTATATACATCCTACATACTGCCAGGCTGCACTTTACATGAATTGGATTGTGTGTGTGTATATACATCCTACATACTGCCAGGCTGCACTTTACATGAATTGGATTGTGTGTGTGTGTGTGTATAAACATCCTACATACTGCCGGGCTGCACTTTACATGAATTGGATTGTGTGTGTGTGTGTGTATAAACATCCTACATACTGCTGGGCTGCACTTTACATGAATTGGATTGTGTGTGTGTGTGTAAATACATCCTACATACTGCCGGGCTGAACTTTACATGAATTGGATTGTGTGTGTGTGTGTATATACATCCTACATACTGCCGGGCTGCACTTTACATGAATTGGATTGTGTGTGTGTATATACATCCTACATACTGCCGGGCTGCACTTTACATGAATTGGATTGTGTGTGTGTGTGTGTGAATATACATCCTACATACTGCCGGGCTGCACTTTACATGAATTGGATTGTGTTTGTGTGTGTGTGTGTGTATATACATCCTACATACTGCCGGGCTGCACTTTACATGAATTGGATTATGTGTGTGTGTATATACATCCTACATACTGCCGGGCTGCTCTTTACATGAATTGGATTGTGTTTGTGTGTGTGTGTATATACATCCTACCTACTGCCGGGCTACACTTTACATGAATTGGATTGTGTGTGTATATACATCCTACATAGTGCAGGGCTGCACTTTACATGAATTGGATTGTGTTTGTGTGTATATACATCCTACATACTGCCAGGCTGCACTTTACATGAATTGGATTGTATCTGTGTGTGTGTATATACATCCTACATACTGCCAGACTGCACTTTACATGAATTGGATTGTGTCTGTGTGTATATACATCCTACATACTGCCAGGCTGCACTTTACATGAATTGGATTGTGCGTGTGTGTGTGTGTGTGTATATATACATCCTACACACTGCCGGGCTGCACTTTACATGAATTGGATTGTGTGTGTGTGTGTATATATACATCCTACATACTGCCAGTCTGCACTTTACATGAATTGGATTGTGTGTGTGTGTATACACATCCTACATACTGCCAGGCTGCACTTTACATGAATTGGATTGTGTGTGTGTTTGTGTGTATATACATTATATATACTGCCGGGCTGCACTTTACATGAATTGGATTGTGTGTGTGTATATACATCCTACATACTGCCGGGCTGCACTCTACATGAATTGGATTGTGTGTGTGTGTATATACATCCTACATACTGCCGGGCTGCACGTTACATGAATTGGATTGTGTGTGTGTACATACATCCTACATACTGCCGGGCTGCACTTTACATGAATTGGATTGTGTGTGTGTACATACATCCTACATACTGCCGGGCTGCACTTTACATGAATTGGATTGTGTGTGTGTATATACATCCTACATACTGCCGGGCTGCACTTTATATGAATTGGATTGTGTGTGTGTATATACATCCTACATACTGCCGGGCTGCACTTTACATGAATTGGATTGTGTGTGTGTGTATATACATCCTACATACTGCCGGCTGCATTTTACATGAATTGGATTGTGTGTGTGTGTGTGTATATACATCCTACATACTGCCAGGCTGCACTTTACATGAATTGGATTGTGTGTGTGTATATACATCCTACATACTGCCAGGCTGCACTTTACATGAATTGGATTGTGTGTGTGTGTGTGTATAAACATCCTACATACTGCTGGGCTGCACTTTACATGAATTGGATTGTGTGTGTGTGTGTAAATACATCCTACATACTGCCGGGCTGAACTTTACATGAATTGGATTGTGTGTGTGTGTGTATATACATCCTACATACTGCCGGGCTGCACTTTACATGAATTGGATTGTGTGTGTGTATATACATCCTACATACTGCCGGGCTGCACTTTACATGAATTGGATTGTGTGTGTGTGTGTGTGTATATACATCCTACATACTGCCGGCCTGCACTTTACATGAATTGGATTGTGTGTGTGTGTATATACATCCTACATACTGCCGGGCTGCACTTTACATGAATTGGATTGTGTGTCTGTATATACATCCTACATACTGCCAGGCTGCACTTTACATGAATTGGATTGTGTCTGTGTGTATATACATCCTACATACTGCCAGGCTGCACTTTACATAAATTGGATTGTGTCTGTGTGTATATACATCCTACATACTGCCAGGCTGCACTTTACATGAATTGGATTGTGTCTGTGTGTATATACATCCTACATACTGCCAGGCTGCACTTTACATAAATTGGATTGTGTCTGTGTGTATATACATCCTACATACTGCCGGGCTGCACTTTACATGAATTGGATTGTGTCTCTGTGTATATACATCGTACATACTGCCATGCTGCACTTTACATGAATTGGATTGTGTGTGTGTGTATATCCATCCTACATACTGCCGGGCTGCACTTTACATGAATTGGATTGTGTCTGTGTGTATATACATCCTACATACTGCCAGGCTGCACTTTACATGAATTGGATTGTGTGTGTGTGTATATACATCCTACATACTGCAGGGCTGCACTTTACATGAATTGGATTGTGTGTGTGTATATACATCCTACATACTGCCGGGCTGCACTTTACATGAATTGGATTGTGTGTGTGTGTGTATATACATCCTACATACTGCCGGGCTGCACTTTACATGAATTGGATTGTGTGTGTGTGTATATACATCCTACATACTGCCGGGCTGCACTTTACATGAATTGGATTGTGTGTGTGTGTGTGTATACATCCTACATACTGCCGGGCTGCACTTTACATGAATTGGATTGTGTGTGTGTATATACATCCTACATACTGCCGGGCTGCACTTTACATGAATTGGATTGTGTGTGTGTGTATATACATCCTACATACTGCTGGGCTGCACTTTACATGAATTGGATTGTGTGTGTATATACATCCTACATACTGCCGGGCTGCACTTTACATGAATTGGATTGTGTGTGTGTGTGTATATACATCCTACATACTGCCGGGCTGCACTTTACATGAATTGGATTGTGTGTGTGTATATACATCCTACATACTGCCGGGCTGCACTTTACATGAATTGGATTGTGTGTGTGTATATACATCCTACATACTGCCGGGCTGCACTATACATGAATTGGATTGTGTGTGTGTATATATACATCCTACATACTGCCTGGCTGCACTTTACATGAATTGGATTGTGTGTGTGTGTATACATCCTACATACTGCCAGGCTTCACTTTACATGTATTGGATTGTGTGTCTGTGTGTATATACATCCTACATACTGCCGGGCTGCACTTTGCATGCTCTTTCTGCAGCATGTGGAACAAATATTTGTTCCTGGATGTTGGTAATTACGATACTGATACAGGCGTTTGTGCCCCGTATTTTCAGATGACATAGAATGTCTTACCGGCGAGGAAGGGTTAACTGGACAATAAAAATATTATTCTTGAAATAACTTCCGAGGTGGATAACGTGGAGCCGCCAAGGTCTGGAGATACATTACATATTAAAAAAAACACTGGTTTTGCAGTAAATGGGCCTTTAATGATTCTGTTTTACCAATTATATAACATGAAAGGGGAGGATAAAGATTGAATCTCCCGGTGGCTGACATAATAAAACACATATGGATCTCTCTGTGGGCTGCACTGATTACATAGGTATAAAGACAGTAACTGACCATTTATAGGACTGGATAATTAAGGGAAAAGGTTTAACCATCAGTAGTTGCCGGATGTTGGTAAATCTGGACTATTCCCATCATTCCTCTCAGTCACACGCCTCCTAATTTACATTCCATTCATACACATGTATGTTTGGGGGTTAAGACAGGACTGCTGCCCTGCAGAATGTATAATTCATGTGTGTTCAAAGGAGAACCAGTTTATTAATCAAGGTAGTTCCTCTGGGATCCTCTCCTCGATTAATTAACCAATTTCCCCCGGGATACATTTGTATTATACATTCTACAAGGAACCGGTACAAGTTACACGTGTCGAGAAAAATATCTGCCAAACCTAACTGTACAACTGGGGACCAGATATCTGCCCTGTACAGACTCCTGTGTAATATATGTATTGCACACATTGCAAGGATGGTTATCATTCACCTGGTATTATTATATGTCTGCTCTGTACAGGGTCCTGTGTAATATATGTATGCACACATTGCAAGGATAGTTATCATTCACCTGGTATTATTATATATTTGCTCTGTACAGGCTCCTGTGTAATATATGAATGCACACATTGCAAGGATAGTTATCATTCACCTGGTATTATTATATATCTGCTCTGTACAGACTCCTGTGTAATATATGTATGCACACACTGCAAGTACAGTTATCATTCACCTGGTATTATTATATATCTGCTCTGTACAGACTCCTGTGTAATATATGTATGCACACATAGCAAGTATAGTTATCATTCACCTGGCATTATTATATGTCTGCTCTGTACAGGCTCCTGTGTAATATATGTATGCACACATAGCAAGTATAGTTATCATTCACCTGGCATTATTATATGTCTGCTCTGTACAGGCTCCTGTGTAATATATGTATGCACACACTGCAAGGATAGTTATCATTCACCTGGTATTATTATATGTCTGCTCTGTACAGACTCCTGTGTAATATATGTATGCACACACACTGCAAGTATAGTTATCATTCACCTGGTATTATTATATATCTGCTCTGTACAGACTCCTGTGTAATATATGTATGCACACATTGCAAGTATAGTTATCATTCACCTGGCATTATTATATGTCTGCTCTGTACAGGCTCCTGTGTAATATATGTATGCACACATTGCAAGGATAGTTACCATTCACCTGGTATTATTATATGTGTGCTCTGTACAGGCTCCTGTGTAATATATGTATGCACACACTGCAAGTATAGTTATCATTCACCTGGTATTATTATATGTGTGCTCTGTACAGACTCCTGTGATATATATGTATGCACACATTGCAAGTATAGTTATCATTCACCTGGTATTATTATATGTCTGCTCAGTACAGGCTCCTGTGTAATATATGTATGCACACACTGCAAGTATAGTTATCATTCACCTGGTTTTATTATATGTCTGCTCTGTACAGACTCCTGTGTAATATATGTATGCACACATTGCAAGTATAGTTATCATTCACCTGGTATTATTATATGTGCACTCTGTGCAGACTCCTGTGTAATATATGTATTGCACACATTGCAAGGATAGTTATCATTCACCTGGTATTATTATATGTGTGCTCTGTACAGATTCCTGTGTAATATATGTATGCACACACTGCAAGTATAGTTATCATTCACCTGGTTTTATTATATGTCTGCTCTGTACAGACTCCTGTGTAATATATGTATGCACACATTGCAAGTATAGTTATCATTCACCTGGTATTATTATATGTGCACTCTGTGCAGACTCCTGTGTAATATATGTATTGCACACATTGCAAGGATAGTTATCATTCACCTGGTATTATTATATGTGTGCTCTGTACAGATTCCTGTGTAATATATGTATGCACACACTGCAAGTATAGTTATCATTCACCTGGTATTATTATATGTCTGCTCAGTACAGGCTCCTGTGTAATATATGTATGCACACACTGCAAGTATAGTTATCATGCACCTGGTATTATTATATGTCTGCTCTGTACAGACTCCTGTGTAATATATGTATGCACACACTGCAAGGATAGTTATCATTCACCTGGTATTATTATATGTCTGCTCTGTACAGACTCCTGTGTAATATATGTATGCACACATTGCAAGGATAGTTATCATTCACCTGGTATTATTATATGTCTGCTCTGTACAGACTCCTGTGTAATATATGTATGCACACACTGCAAGGATAGTTATCATTCACCTGGTATTATTATATGTCTGCTCTGTACAGACTCCTGTGTAATATATGTATGCACACATTGCAAGGATAGTTATCATTCACCTGGTATTATTATATGTCTGCTCTGTACAGACTCCTGTGTAATATATGTATGCACACACTGCAAGTATAGTTATCATTCACCTGGTATTATTATATGTGTGCCCTGTACAGACTCCTGTGTAATATATGTATGCACACACTGCAAGTATAGTTATCATTCACCTGGTATTATTATATGTGTGCTCTGTACAGACTCCTGTGTAATATATGTATGCACACACTGCAAGTATAGTTATCATTCACCTGGTATTATTATATGTGTGCCCTGTACAGACTCCTGTGTAATAATATATGTATGCACACACTGCAAGTATAGTTATCTTTCACCTGGTATTATTATCTGTGTTCTGTGTACAGACTCCTGTGTAATATATGTATGCACACATTGCAAGGATAGTTATCATTCACCTGGTATTATTATATGTCCGCTCTGTACAGACTCCTGTGTAATATATGTATGCACACACTGCAAGGATAGTTATCATTCACCTGGTATTATTATATGTCTGCTCTGTACAGACTCCTGTGTAATATATGTATGCACACATTGCAAGGATAGTTATCATTCACCTGGTATTATTATATGTCTGCTCTGTACAGACTCCTGTGTAATATATGTATGCACACACTGCAAGGATAGTTATCATTCACCTGGTATTATTATATGTCTGCTCTGTACAGACTCCTGTGTAATATTTGTATGCACACACTGCAAGGATAGTTATCATTCACCTGGTATTATTATATGTCTGCTCTGTACAGACTCCTGTGTAATATATGTATGCACACACTGCAAGTATAGTTATCATTCACCTGGTATTATTATATGTGTGCCCTGTACAGACTCCTGTGTAATATATGTATGCACACACTGCAAGGATAGTTATCATTCACCTGGTATTATTATATGTCTGCTCTGTACAGACTCCTGTGTAATATATGTATGCACACACTGCAAGGATAGTTATCATTCACCTGGTATTATTATATGTCTGCTCTGTACAGACTCCTGTGTAATATATGTATGCACACACTGCAAGGATAGTTATCATTCACCTGGTATTATTATATGTCTGCTCTGTACAGACTCCTGTGTAATATATGTATGCACACACTGCAAGTATAGTTATCATTCACCTGGTATTATTATATATCTGCTCTGTACAGGCTCCTGTGAAATATATGTATGCACACATTGCAAGCATAGTTATCATTCACCTGGTATTATTATATGTGTGCTCTGTACAGACTCGTGTGTAATATATGTATGCACAGATTGCAAGTATAGTTATCATTCACCTGGTATTATTATATGTCTGCTATGTACAGGCTCCTGTGAAATATATGTATGCACACATTACAAGTATAGTTATCATTCACCTGGTATTATTATATGTCTGCCCTGTACAGGCTCCTGTGAAATATATGTATGCACACACTGCAAAAATAGTTATCATTCACTTGGTATTATTATATGTCTGCCCTGTACAGGCTCCTGTGTAATATATGCATGCACACACTGCAAGGATAGTTATCATTCACCTGGTATTATTATATGTCTGCTCTGTACAGACTCCTTTGTAATATATGTATGCACACACTGCAAGGATAGTTATCATTCACCTGGTATTATTATATGTCTGCTCTGTACAGACTCCTGTGTAATATATGTATGCACACACTGCAAGGATAGTTATCATTCACCTGGTATTATTATATGTCTGCTCTGTACAGACTCCTGTGTAATATATGTATGCACACACTGCAAGTATAGTTATCATTCACCTGGTATTATTATATATCTGCTCTGTACAGGCTCCTGTGAAATATATGTATGCACACATTGCAAGCATAGTTATCATTCACCTGGTATTATTATATGTCTGCTCTGTACAGGCTCCTGTGAAATATATGTATGCACACATTATTAGTATAGTTATCATTCACCTGGTATTATTATATGTCTGCCCTGTACAGGCTCCTGTGAAATATATGTATGCACACACTGCAAAAATAGTTATCATTCACTTGGTATTATTATATGTCTGCCCTGTACAGGCTCCTGTGTAATATATGCATGCACACACTGCAAGTATAGTTATCATTCACCTGATATTATTATATGTCTGCTCTGTACAGGATCCTGTGTAATATATGTATGCACACACTGCAAGTATAGTTATCATTCACTTGGTATTATTATATGTTTGCTCTGTACAGGCTCCTGTGTAATATATGGATGCACACACTGCAAGTATAGTTATCATTCACCTGGTATTATTATATGTCTGCTCTGTACAGGATCCTGTGTAATATATGTATGCACACACTGCAAGTATAGTTATCATTCACTTGGTATTATTATATGTGTGCTCTGTACATGCTCCTGTGTAATACATGGATGCACACACTGCAAGTATAGTTATCATTCACCTGGTATTATCATATGTCTGCTCTGTACAGACTCCTGTGTAATATATGTATGCACACACTGCAAGTATAGTTATCATTCACCTGGTATTATTAGATGTCTGCTCTGTACAGACTCCTGTGTAATATTTGTATGCACACACTGCAAGTATAGTTATCATTCACCTGGTATTATTATATGTGTGCTCTGTACAGACTCCTGTGTAATATATGTATGCACACACTGCAAGTATAGTTATCATTCACCTGGTATTATTATATGTGTGCTCTGTACAGACTCCTGTGTAATATATGTATGCACACACTGCAAGGATAGTTATCATTCACCTGGTATAATTATATGTCTGCTCTGTACAGGCCCCTGTGTAATACAGTATATGTATGCACACACTGCAAGGATAGTTATCATTCACCTGGTATTATTATATGTCTGCTCTGTACAGACTCCTGTGTAATATATGTATGCACACACTGCAAGGATAGTTATCATTCACCTGGTATTATTATATGTCTGCTCTGTACAGACTCCTGTGTAATATATGTATGCACACACTGCAAGTATAGTTATCATTCACCTGGTATTATTATATATCTGCTCTGTACAGGCTCCTGTGAAATATATGTATGCACACATTGCAAGCATAGTTATCATTCACCTGGTATTATTATATGTGTGCTCTGTACAGACTCCTGTGTAATATATGTATGCACAGATTGCAAGTATAGTTATCATTCACCTGGTATTATTATATGTCTGCTCTGTACAGGCTCCTGTGAAATATATGTATGCACACATTACAAGTATAGTTATCATTCACCTGGTATTATTATATGTCTGCCCTGTACAGGCTCCTGTGAAATATATGTATGCACACACTGCAAGTATAGTTATCATTCACCTGATATTATTATATGTCTGCTCTGTACAGGATCCTGTGTAATATATGTATGCACACACTGCAAGTATAGTTATCATTCACTTGGTATTATTATATGTGTGCTCTGTACAGGCTCCTGTGTAATATATGGATGCACACACTGCAAGTATAGTTATCATTCACCTGGTATTATTATATGTCTGCTCTGTACAGGATCCTGTGTAATATATGTATGCACACACTGCAAGTATAGTTATCATTCACTTGGTATTATTATATGTGTGCTCTGTACATGCTCCTGTGTAATATATGGATGCACACACTGCAAGTATAGTTATCATTCACCTGGTATTATTATATGTCTGCTCTGTACAGACTCCTGTGTAATATATGTATGCACACACTGCAAGTATAGTTATCATTCACCTGGTATTATTAGATGTCTGCTCTGTACAGACTCCTGTGTAATATTTGTATGCACACACTGCAAGTATAGTTATCATTCACCTGGTATTATTATATGTGTGCTCTGTACAGACTCCTGTGTAATATATGTATGCACACACTGCAAGTATAGTTATCATTCACCTGGTATTATTATATGTGTGCTCTGTACAGACTCCTGTGTAATATATGTATCCACACATTGCAAGTATAGTTATCATTCACCTGGTTTTATTATATATCTGCCCTGTACAGACTCCTGTGTAATATTTGTATGCACACACACTGCAAGTATAGTTATCATTCACCTGGTATTATTATATGTCTGCTCTGTACAGACTCCTGTGTAATATATGTATGCACACACACTGCAAGTATAGTTATCATTCACCTGGTATTATTATATGTGTGCTCTGTACAGATTCCTGTGTAATTTATGTATGCACACATTGCAAGTATAGTTATCATTCACCTGGTATTATTTTATGTCTGCCCTGTACAGGCCCCTGTGTAATATATGTATGCACACACTGCAAGTATAGTTATTATTCACCTGGTATTATTATATGTCTGCTCTGTACAGGCCCCTGTGTAATATATGTGTGCACACATTGCAAGTATAGTTATCATTCACCTGGTATTATATATGTCTGCTCTATACAGACTCCTGTGTAATATATGTATGCACACATAGCAAGTATAGTTATCATTCACCTGGTATTATTATATGTCTGCTCTGTACAGACTCCTGTGTAATATATGTATGCACACATTGCAAGTCTAGTTATCATTCATCTGGTATTATTATATGTGTGCTCTGTACAGACTCCTGTGTAATATATGAATGCACACATAGCAAGTATAGTTATCATTCACCTGGTATTATTATATGTCTGCTCTGTACAGACTCCTGTGTAATATATGTATGCACACATTGCAAGTATAGTTATCATTCACCTGGTATAATTATATTTCTGCTCTGTACAGGCCCCTGTGTAATACAGTATATGTATGCACACACTGCAAGTATAGTTATCATTCACCTGGTATTATTATATGTCTGCCCTGTACAGGCCCCTGTGTAATATATGTATGCACACACTGCAAGTATAGTTATCATTCACCTGGTATTATTATATGTCTGCTCTGTACAGACTCCTGTGTAATATATGTTTGCACACATTGCAAGTATAGTTATCATTCACCTGGTATTATGATATGTCTGCTCTGTACAGACTCCTGTGTAATATATGTTTGCACACATTGCTAGTATAGTTATCATTCACCTGGTATTATTATATGTCTGCTCTGTACAGGCTACTGTGTAATTTATGTGTACACACATTGCAAGTATAGTTATCATTCACTTGGTTTTATTATATGTCTGCTCTGTACAGGCTACTGTGTAATATATGTGTACACACATTGCAAGTATAGTTATCATTCTCCTGGTATTATTATATGTCTGCTCTGTACAGGCTACTGTGTAATATATGTGTACACACATTGCAAGTATAGTTATCATTCACCTGGTATTATTATATGTCTGCTCTGTACAGGCTCATCTGTAATATGTGTATGCACACATTGCAAGTATTGTTATCATTCACCTGGTATTATTATATGTCTGCTCTGTACAGGCTCATCTGTAATATGTGTATGCACACATTGCAAGTATTGTTATCATTCACCTGGTATTATTATATGTCTGCTCTGTACAGGCTACTGTGTAATATATGTGTACACACATTGCAAGTATAGTTATCATTCACCTGGTATTATTATATGTCTGCTCTGTACAGGCTCATCTGTAATATGTGTATGCACACATTGCAAGTATTGTTATCATTCACCTGGTATTATTATATGTCTGCTCTGTACAGGCTCCTCTGTAATATATGTATGCACACACTGCAAGTATAGTTATCATTCACCTGGTATTATTATATATCTGCTCTGTACAGACTCCTGTGTAATATATGTATGCACACATTGCAAGTATAGTTATCATTCACCTGGTATTATTATATGTCTGCTCTGTACAGGCTCCTGTGTAATATATGTATGCACACACTGCAAGTATAGTTATCATTCACCTGGTATTATTATATGTCTGCTCTGTACAGACTCCTGTGTAATATATGTATGCACACATTGCAAGTATAGTTATCACTCACCTGGTAATATTATATGTGTGCTCTGTACAGACTCCTGTGTAATATATGTATGCACACATTGCTAGTATAGTTATCATTCACCTGGTATTATTATATGTCTGCTCTGTACAGGCTCCTCTGTAATATAGGCAGCATTGGCAAATCTGACGGAGGGAGCGGAAAGGCAGCATTGAGCAAGTCTGGGGGAGGGAGTTGCAGAGGCAGCATTGGGCAAGTCTGGGGAAGGGAGGGATAAAGGCAGCACTGGGCAAGTCTGGGGGGGGAGTGAGAGAGGCAGCATTGGCAAGTCTGAAGGATAGAGGGGCAGAGGCAGCATTGGGCAAGTCTGGGGGAGGGAGGTGGAGAGGCAGCATTGGGCAAGTCTTGCGAACGGAGGGATAAAGGCAGCACTGGGCAAGTCTGGGGGGGGAGTGAGAGAGGCAGCATTGGCAAGTCTGAAGGATAGAGGGGCAGAAAAAATGAGCCTCAAATCACTAAAAGTACTAAAATTAACCCAAAACCAAATCGAAGAACCCCACACTATAAGAATTAACCTCTAACCCCAAGGATGAACCTAAAACTACAAAAGGTATCCTCAAACCACAAGGGTGAACCCCAAACTACAGGCATTGACCTCAAACCACAAGCATGAACTCAAAACTACAAATATTAGGGTCAAACCACAAGAATGAACCCCAAACTACAAGCATTGACCTCAAACCACAAGAACGAACCCCAAACTACAAATATTGACCTCAAACTACAAGAATGAACCCCAAACTACAAATATTGATCCCAAACTACAAGCATTAACTCAAAACTACATATATTTACATCAAACAACAAGAATGAACCCCAAACTACAAATATCAACATCAAACAACAAGAATGAACCCCAAACTGCAAGCATGAACTCAAAACTATAAATATTAACGTCAAACCACAAGAATGAACCCCAAACTACAAACATTGACCTCAAACCACAAGAATGAACCCCAAACTACAAATATTGACCCCAAACTACAAGCATTAACTCAAAACTACATATATTAACATCAAACAACAAGAATGAACCCCAAACTACAAATATCAACATCAAACAACAAGAATGAACCCCAAACTACAAAAAGTAACCTCAAACCACAATAATGAACCCCAAACTATAAACATTGACCTCAAACCACAAGCATGAACTCAAACCTACAAATATTAACGTCAAACCACAAGAATGAACCCCAAACTACAAATATTGACCCCAAACTACAAGCATTAACTCAAAACTACATATATTAACATCAAACAACAAGAATTATCCCCAAACTACAAAAAGTTAAATTAAACCACATCCATGAACCCCAAACTACAAACATTGACCCCAAACTACAAGCATTAACTCAAAACTACAAATATTAACATCAAACAACAAGCATGAACCCCAAACTAAAAAAGTTACCTCAGACCATAATAATGAACCCCAAACTACAAACATTAATCTCAAACCACAAGCATGAACTCAAAACTACAAACATTAACTTAAAAAACCCACAAGGATGATCCCAAAGCACATAAAGTAACCTCAAACAACAATGAAGAACCCCAAACTAACAAAAAAATTCACACCACAAGGATGAAACTCAAATTACAAACATTAATATCAAACCACAAGGATGAACCCAAATCTGCAAGAATAAACCTCAAACCACAAGGATCAACAACAAACTACAAGAATAAACCTCAAACCACAAGGAGGAACCCCAACTAGAAAAAGTAACCTCAAACAACAAGGAAGAGCCCCAAACTACAAAAAAAAACTCTCACACCACAAGGATAAACCCCAAATTACAAACATCAACCTCATATCATAAGAATAAACCCCATATAGCAAACTTAACATCAAACCACAAGGATGATAAAATGATTAAAAATAAAACAAAAATCAAGAATGAATCCCCAAAATGAATGCCAACCTCTTCAAGGTTAAAATGCCAAATCCGACAATGAAATTGAAACTGTGAAACCACAAACCTATAATATTAAAGAATGAAACTCAACTCCCAGCACAAAGTCACCCTACCGTGATAATGAACTCTAAACTCTGCCGCAATGTAGCTGCCAACAGTCTGTCCCATCAAACTGGAGTTTGACCCAAAATGACTGCAGCCTGTGCAAAAGACAGCATTACAATGGAACGGTGTGTGTTTATTCATTTAAATCAGCGAGGAATGAGCTCCAGACACCCAGTACCCAAGGTCGCGTGATGCTCCACAATGTCCTGGAACTCCACCCTCGTCAAGTATGCAACAGCAAAGACCAAGAAGGGTGACCACATCATGTTTTATTCACTGGAGCCTATGAAGAATGCAAACTCCTGGGTTGTAATCAGTAAACTATAGACTGGTCTGCAGGCCTCATGCTAGTCAATGGTGCCCTGGAGTATGCATGTATGATATGAAACCCTTAATAAAATGTGGTCACCCAAGATCCAACGTCTGCCGGAAGAGAACATCCGATTCCTCAACTGTAAACTATCCAATGAATCAGGCTTTAGTGTCAGATGCCATTAGGGTTAATCTACTTGGTTCGAATGCGTCTAGATTGAATAGATGAGATAACGGTCATGCGGTAATAATCACATCATATATTGACGCATAAATTGTACAATTCTCTTGAAACAATGAAGTTATCAGCTAGTCTGGGAAAATGTACCAAATGATGCTAAATCTAACCCGTCATTTACATTTATTTACCAATGCTGCAATAAACTAAGTAACGAGGGGCTTAAATTTGTGTAATTGAGGATTGTAGGAATTGACAAGGGAATTTATAAACGTAAGGCCAACGTAGACTAGATGGAAAAATTCTCCCATTCATATGCTACTTTGACTTTAGGACTAACATTCTCTTGTTAATCCCCTACAATTCTCTCTTTAATGAATACAGCGCTAGTTTTTTCACTTGACGTTTGTGACAAGTATAAAGCTGATGTCAAGGTAAGTTCTAAAGATGGAAGGACATCTACCACTGCAGAAGTACCCCAGAAAAGGTTATTATAAGTTATTAAAAAGTAAAATAAACTTTCAAAAAGTTATATCTAAAAAACTACCTTGAAATAAAAAAAATTAAGTAAATTTTTTGTAAATATGTAAAAATCAGTATATTATGTTAAATGTATTCTTATAATATGTAACATTAACATATTCATGATTTTTATTTATTTTTTATTTATAATAGTTTTCATTTTATTCTTCACTTATTTTACATTCAAATCGCCAGTTACAAACTGTCGATTTGAAATACCCCAAATTAGCCGAATTCAGGGCAAGTTCCCCTGAAACGAATGTGGCTGAAATCCGTTTCCCGAAATAGGCAGATATTGAGTAGCCGAGTTGCGTATTTTTCCATAAATGCGGCTACAAACCCGAATCTGATGCCATTTTGGACCAGTTCACAAAACATTTAACGGATCCCTTATATATCCACACAATGTGTGGGTCCTGCGTCAGTAAAATTGTATAAATCATAATGACCCCTGTATCCAAGTTTAATCATTTAAGAGACTGAGGTCCATGTAAGTGAAGGTTAGGACCCACCAAAATTGGAGTACCAGGATGCATTGATGGCCAAACTTGATATTGACTAAAGCTCCATTAGATCTTAGTTTTGGCTGTGTGCTGATATCTCCATGTATTGTGTACAGATGGTGGGGGTCTTGCAGTTTTAGTATGAATTATAAAGGCAAACTCTGTCTGTTGTGTGATCCAATATTAATCCAAGCAAAATCAGATTAGCCCCTCCATGTTTGATGGGTAGACAGAGACATTGGTCTATTATCTAGTGCTCTACAGAGTATAATATGTATAAGTATAATAAAATATGATGTCTTCACTCCCATTAGGGCTCTCAGGCTCTCCGGTTCCTTCATGATTGTATTAAAATGTCACTGTTACAGATCATTCAAAGCCGATAAAAATGTCAAATGGTTACCGTGTGCTGTACATGTCATGTAGCCAATGTGAGGAAAATAATCAGGAATGACTGAATAACAGGAGATCGATATGTGGGGAAAAAAATACCTACTTTTTGATTTTCACTGCTCACCATCCTGGTACCGAACAGGTGATTTTTAAAAACATTTTTTACAGGGGTATTGTTGCCCCACCCCTTACCTGGGCAAGGTAGAGGTGTGGGGTAGGTACTGAACATTTTTATTTTAATTTAATGGAATTTCCGGGGCCTTTGAGGTAGCCCCTCAATGCCCTAAATGCATATTATTTTTATTGGGTGGGTTCAGGGGCTGGTCTTAATTTATGCATATTGACAGCCCCAAGACCCCAAGGGGGATTTAATTTACTCTTGGGTCTGATGACATTTGACCAGTCCCCAGATGCCAGGGGGGATATTTTATTGTATGAAATGGGGACTGGGATTTTTTAGGGGGCTGGGAGCAATTGCCCAGCTGCCAGACATTTTTCTTATAGGGTTGGGTCAGCGCTACCTGTTGTACATAGAAACATAGAATGTGTCGGCAGATAAGAACCATTCGGTCCATCTAGTCTGCCCAATTTTTTTTTGAGTACTTTTATTTGTCCCCCGTTCCCGGTCTTATAGCTAGGATAGCCTTGTGTCTATCCCACGCATGCTTAAAATCCTTGACTGTGTTTACCTCTACCACTTCTGCTGGCAGGCTATTCCATGCATCCACTACCCTCTCAGTAAAGTAATACTTCCTGATATTACTTTTAAATCGTTGCCCCTCTAATTTAATACTATGTCCTCTAGTTGTGGTAGTTTTTCTTCTTTTAAATATACTCTCTTCTTTTACTGTGTTGATTCCCTTTATGTATTTAAATGTTTCTATCATATCCCCCCTGTTATGTCATTCCTCCAAGCTATACATGTTAAGATGCTTTAACCTTTCCTGGTAAGTTTTATCCTTTAACCCATGAACCAGTTTAGTAGCCCTTCTCTGAACTCTCTCTAAAGTATCAATATCCTTCTGGAGATACGGTCTCCAGTACTGCGTACAATACTCCAAGTAAGGTCTCACCAGTGCTCTGTACAATGGCATGACAGACACAGATTCGTACAAAACACACATATAATAATACCAGGTGAATGATAACTATACTTGCAGTGTGTGCATACATAAATTACACAGGAGCCTGTACAGAGCAGACATATAATAATACCAGGTGAATGATAACTATACTTGCAGTGTGTGCATACATATATTACACAGGAACCTGTACAGAGCAGACATATAATAATACCAGGTGAATAATAACTATACTTGTAATGTGTGCATACATATATTACACAGGAGCCTGTACAGAGCAGAAATATAATAATACCAGGTGAATGATAACTATACTTGCAATGTGTGCATACATATATTACACAGGAGCCTGTACAGAGCAGACATATAATAATACCAGGTGACTGATAACTATACTAGCAATGTGTGCATACATATATTACCCAGGAGTCTGTACAGAGCACACATATAATAATACCAGGTGACTGATAACTATCCTTGCAGTGTGTGCACACATATATTACACAGGAGTCTGTACAGAGCAGACATATAATAATACCAGGTGAATGATAACTATACTTGCAGAGTGTGCATACATATATTACACAGGAGTCTGTACAGAGCACACATATAATAATACCAGGTGAATGATAACTATCCTTGCAGTGTGTGCATACATATATTACACAGGAGTTTGTATAGATCACACATATAATAATACCAGGTGAATGATAACTATACTTGCAATGTGTGCATACATATATTACACAGGAGCCTGTACAGAGCAGACATATAATAATACCAGGTGAGTGATAACTATCCTTGCAGTGTGTGCATACATATATTACACAGGAGTCTGCACAGAGCACACATATAATAATACCAGGTGAATAACAGCTATATTTGCTATACGTGTGCATACATATATTACAGAGGAGTCTGTACAGAGCAGACATATAATAATACCAGGTGAATGATAACTATACTAGCAATGTGTGCATACATATATTACACAGGATCCTGTACAGAGCAGACATATAATAATACCAGGTGAATGATAACTATACTTGCAGTGTGTGCATACATATATTACACAGGAGTCTGTACACCGCACACATATAATAATACCAGGTGAATGATAACTATACTAGCAATGTGTGCATACATATATTACACAGGATCCTGTACAGAGCAGACATATAATAATACCAAGTGAATGATAACTATACTAGCAATGTGTGCATACATATATTACACAGGATCCTGTACAGAGCAGACATATAATAATACCAGGTGAATGATATCTATACTTGCAGTGTGTGCATACATATATTACACAGGAGCCTGTACAGAGCAGATATATAATAATACCAGGTGAATGATAACTATACTTGCAATGTGTGCAATACATATATTACACAGGAGTCTGTACAGAGCAGATATATAATAATACCAGGTGAATGATAACTATACTTGCAGTGTGTGCATACATATATTACACAGGAGTCTGTACAGAGCAGACATATAATAATACCAGGTGATGATAACTATACTTGCAATGTGTGCATACATATATTACACAGGAGCCTGTACAGAGCAGATATATAATAATACCAGGTGAATGATAACTGTACTTGCAGTGTGTGCATACATATATTACACAGGAGTCTGTACAGAGCAGATATATAATAATACCAGGTGAATGATAACTATACTTGCAATGTGTGAATACATATATTACACAGGAGCCTGTACAGAGCACACATATAATAATACCAGGTGAATGATAACTATACTTGCAATGTGTGCATACATATATCACACAGGAGTCTGTACAGAGCACATATATAATAATATTCACATTAATATAAGCATTTTAAATCATAATACATTTTTATATAATTTTACATGACTTTTTTTATTTTCATGTATTTAATGTATGATTTTTTTTAATTTTAATTGTTACTGTTTTTTATTTTATTACACATTGGGCCATTTCGAAATTATTTTCGTAATAGCCGAGGTCCTGCAAAAATTGCCCCGGAGTTAGCTGAAGTCCTCCCTATAAAAGTCTATGTGGATGGCCAAGGCTACCATTTTGTTTCGGTGTATTTCAGCTGCATTCGGTACTGGGAGATATCGGCTTGGAGTCGCCTACGATCTCTGAATTGTGAACATATTTGGAGGCACATAGAGGCCGATGTGCCGCGAATCTACCCGCAGTTTGGAGACACCAATTCGGGACCGTGTAACATACATGCTGTATAATACAACATAGGAATTGCACTGGTTCATTTGACTGGACTGTAAATATTCTAGAAGAATGGAGGAAAAGGTTCACGATGTGCAGAAGGGTAGCTTTACAGCTTTTTTTTTAAACCTGCAGTACCAGGTAAGGCCACAGGGATCATATGCCGTATTATAAACTCTATTGGGTCTAGTCACTCTAATATGAATTTGGATGAGAGTTCATCTCTATCCCCAGACTCGGACAGATGTGGTCAACACCCCAAGCCTCCAACTCAACCTTTCAAAATGCTATTTATTAAGCATTTTTTTTGCGTTTGAGATGTGGCTCCATTGATTCTACAGGGGGAATGAGCATTTTGGGCAGCGCCAAACCCTAATTATATAAAGGAGAGCCAGGGAAACTTGACCAGCCTTTGACCCCATTGATATTAGGGGAGGTTATAATGATGGGGCCAGGGGCACATGGCCAGCCCCTGGCCCCATATCATTTATACCAGTTCGGTTCAGCTCACCACCTTTGGAGGTGACAAGTTGCAGGGGTCAATTTGGACATCAAAGTCCAGCTCACCTTCCAAACTGAACTCCCCTCATGTATTAGAGAATAGCAATTATTATTTTCTTTCCATGATGGTGAAGTTTGAGACAGGAGTCCGAGATGGATTTGTTGAAGGGGAAAGGGGAGGACGACATTAGTTTACTGAGGTTGAGTTGGGAGGTCAAATTTGATTGTAATATTCGACTCCCTACTTCTAATTTTAGTGACTAGACCCCCTAAATGCTTTCCATATTATGTGATTTATTCGTGAAAGATGGACCTGCAGGTAATTGAGATGGGACTTGAAAACGTAAAGCCAACAGTTGGAAACATTCTCCCCTTCAGCTACACTTCAAACTCTGCTATATTGGCCTTCATTTTTGCAATTCCCTTTTCCATGCCCTGTAAAGCCGGGGGTCTTTTGAATGAGTGCTGGAGGTCACCGTTTACTGTATAATTAGACTTTGTTATGTTTTTTTCAGCATTCTGTATTGTGCATATTGTATAGAGTTTTAAATGACAGCTACCTGGCTTAGGCCCGTGTACTATAACACAACAACTTATACTAATGATTTATTCTGAATTTTAAAAAAAATTCTATTTTTATTCTACTAACTGTTTACTTTTATCATCCCTGGAAAACCAGCACAGCATGCTCGATTTCTGCTCAATTTAACGAAATACTATGAATTAATTCCCGGGTAGAATCATTATGTAATGCTTTCTCTACACGCTTACTCAGTGTTCAGAGCATGTAAATGATGCTTCTAGTTGAAACTAACCTTTTCATGGGAATTTTGCGGAGTTCAAACCTACCATAAAGCCAATACATTCTAGTGTTACCTTTATGGTAGTCATTTTGCTGAACTCAGAAGGATGAAGACCGAGTAGACCCAGCTTGGACTCAAACCTGTAACCTGCGAACGAGCAATCAGGGATACTATCTGTGCTACATTATGCTGTGTTTGTTGAGACTAAAACATTATTTAAAAAAACCGATCTATATATTGTGTTAGCAGAATTACAAACAAATGCATAAAGAGAAATATGTTTTGAATCTGTCCCTGGTGTCTCATGTCTATGACATCACCGGTGACCTAATATGCAAACTACACATTTCCCACTGAAATCTAATCCATTTCCATACAGAAACATAGAATGTGTCGGCAGATAAGAACCATTTGGCCCATCCAGTCTGCTCAATATCAAGCCACAGTTGATGTCATAGACATGAGACTCTACAGATACATTTAAAACATCATTTTCTCTTATGGGTCACCTCGATAAAGACAGAATGGCAGGAGATTGAGCTGGAAGTTAAAAAATGTTATGCTAATGTAACCGAGTTGGAAAAATTCTCCAGTGCAGCTGAATGGGATCTGTAGAGTCCCCTGTCTACGATATCTACTCTCGAGTAGTCCCTTAAGTCTCAAAGTAAAAATTCTCCTCCAAATTCGACACCCTTGAGCTATTCACTAAAGGACATTTCGCAATCCAACTGGACATAGAATGCATTACAAATTGGCATTCACCAAATAGTCAAATTTGACAAAAAAATCATTGCAAAGTCCATTTTGACCTCCAGATTTCTCAAAAAACAGCTAGTGTCCTTTTTACTCCCATTGGAAGCAAACAGAGGTGACGCTTGATCTGGAGACTTAGTCCGACAATGATGTGGCATCTCAAACTCACACTTTCCCTCCCGTTACTTTCAATGGGAGAAGAAAGTACACTTACATGTTCAAAGGGCCAAGTCTCAAAAAAATCTCCTCCACCCTCTCAGGTGACCACCCTACCAGAATCTTGTTGTGAAGTTGGAGAGAATGTTCAGTTTTGTTTTTTTTGCAGTTTATTTCTAGTGAATATATAATAATAAATACAATGTTTAACCAGGAAGGAATATGTTAACACATTCTCTCATATCCGCGCACGTCAGGGGTACGCCACAAGGTGGAGGGGAGGTTAGTATTCCTCATTTTATCCACCTCGGAGGGAGGAAGATCTGAATTGGCCCCACCAAGAACTGACCCAGCATGAGCACAAGGCACGTTAGGGATCTCACTAACTCCCATGTGACGAATGAGATCCTTTTAACTTAAAACAGAGCGGATATTCTTCATCTGGGCCCAAAATAGTAATGCTGAACACACAATCTCCATTACCCTATCAATCTTACATGATGGCTATTACCAAGTATATTGCCAGGATATTATTTATTATGATATATTATGGGTATCTGTGCATATATATATATATATATATATACTGTTCCGGTGAAGGTCTTTTTTAATTAAAGATTAATACTATGAGCTTTATTCATACACATTAAATTGAGAAGGGAATTGCAAACTTAAGGTGCCGCGATTGAAGCATAGCTGGAAGGGGATTTTTTCTTTATATTTAACTGATTTATTCCCCACTTAGTAGGGTAAGGACGTTACATCCAAAAGACCAGAGACACTTCCAGCAGCATCCCACCGTAGAACCTGTAGTATAGTGAGTCTCAAATTGGACAATATGGACCAAAACAAGTGGTACATAGCATGAGACTGTACGTACTAGAAATGTACAAAAATCCATTTATTATAAAGAATAACACTCACAAATAAGATGTGCAGAATGAGACCAGCTCCATTTTGCTAAATAAGCTTAAAGACAAGGGTGGGTTTACCCAACAGCAGATCCAAGGTTAGCCCAGATGCAAAAAGCTAAGCAGGCTTAGACCAAAGGTTTCTCCAATGAACATGTCAATGTGGAGCGTTACAGATGGAACCAGCTTGTCGATGGGCAGTAATAAAGCACAGAATGAACTCGCGGAGGGTATCAGCAGCCCCAATATACAAGTAGTAGCACAAACAAACAAGGGTAGCAGATAGACAGCCCTACGCGTTTCGATAGGTATGTCCTAACTTCCTCAGGGGAATAAGCGAGCACACTGCTAACATAATACGATAAATATGCCTTCCTCCCAGTTCAGTCATCGATCCTAATGTCAAGTAGACATTAGACATAACTGGTGATAGAGCCACTTTGTTCATTTATATTTTATCATATGTATCAAAACAGACACAGGATTTTAACCCCTTCGTCCCCGGACCGTTTGGGTAATTTTGTACCCCTGTGAATATGGATGTTTTAACACGTCTGCAGCGTTTGTGTGTAGCTGTCTCTTTCCGCTTTCTCTTTATATAATGTTTTTTTTTATTGGGGGGGGGGGGGGGGGAAGGACTTTCTTTAGATACCATTATTTTGATCTATTCTAACTATTACTTGAAGAAAAAAAAATGTAGCTAGCCAGACATAAATTGTGGCGCACAAGTATATAGTTGGCAAAACATAGAAATAATCTCTGAACCCCAAGTAACCCCAAGAAGGTATGCACCTGGGAGGGAGGCTCATAATAACCTTTAATTATGGGACACTTTTGGCTGGTGGGGCATCATGGGACTTGTTCACAGCTAACATCTCCAGCTGCTGATGACTTTAATTCCCATGAAGGCAATAAATGCAGTGTACACCCATACAACATATAATCTTAATAATTTTAAACATTTTTAATAATTTTTAAAAGCACCTAGCTTAGATGAAAAAATATTGGATATTTAGTCACAATATATGGCCATATTTTGCTTAGCCCACCACTACGCCAAAGTACTCCAGACTTGGTGAGTCCTATCTCTAGCTACTTACTTGGAATGAATCTCTCTGACAATCTGTCTTGAACTAGAATTTATACAAATCTCACTGGACACCATACACAGAGCACCTGTGAGTGGGTGGAGTGCACGCCCAAAAGCTGGTCAGGCTTCATAAATATGCAAAAACAATGGTTTGGACAGCACCCCAGAACCGGCATATGTTGCACAGAGCACCACTAAGGCGACCACAATTTTTACAATAAAGGCAATAAATGCAGTGTGCACCCATACAACATATAATCTTAATAATTGTAAACATTTTTAATAAGCTAGGTGCTTTTAAAAATATTTAAAAATTATTAAAAATGTTTAAAATTATTAAGATTATATGTTGCATTCATATGTTTAGATAGATGTAAAATTCCAATGAGTAAATTCTTCCGACATGCCAAGGTGCATATAAAACAAAATAAAGTGCAAAATAGTGTAATAATATAATACACAAAAATAGATGCGCATATGTAAATGCTATTATACTGACCCAGAGCAAAAGTGTTAGACGTGTATAATTAGCATTATAATTAGACAGAACCAGCCTCTGTGTTTCAGACTTATCCAGCTTTTCTTGTGGACGTAGTTACGTTATTATTATATGCGCACAGCGTATAACCACTATAATCAGAGCCCCAGGTACCACACACACACACTGGCCGATGGAGACATCCAATGAGATGAACCTGATGGGATGTCTCCGATTGGACAGAACCCTTCAGTTGCACATGACTCCACAACATCAATCCATACGACCAAAGACACACAATCTGGAGGGGAGAGAGGGTTACCTAGAGTCACCATACTTTTTAGCAACATCACACTGTGATTCTCCTCCCAGATGGGCTCGACCATGTCAGACACCGGTGCATTGCGCCCAATTATATGCTTTCTCGAAATCCGTAATACATTTATAATAGAAATGCTTTAATGAAATAATACAAATAAAATACCTAATGGAGCCGTCTTTGCTCCATATAGCTCTATCAGTGGGCGGACACGTTTAGAACCTTCATCCCATCCAAGATTCTAAACAATATTCTAACAATATCTATATCAGTCTGCCCCCTGATATACAGAGCAGGAAGACTCAATATAGTACTTTATTTGTATTCTTTCATTAAATCATTTCTGTTCGATGCTGCCATCTTGGAATGAAACAAAAGTTTATTGCTGACATTTGTCCTTTAAAGGAATAAAATGTATCTCTGGAATACAACCTGTGTTCAATCTTCAGGAACAAATGTATCCCTGGTAGAGAGAATGAAAGTGAACAGATCAATGATTACCCCCGGGCTGTGCTGCACACCAAACACTTAACTCACTCTCACCAGCATGAAAACCCTTAATTTTCTCTGTTCTGGACGTTGAATGTTTCAAACCAATGGTCCGGGACATCTGCTCATCTCCACAGGGGAACCGACACATGAAACTCTTGATTTAGCCACATCAAAAGGATGTGCTCCCTCTGTTCATTCTTCTATGACATCAACATGAAATATAAATCACAATATTAGAATATCCAGAAGTCTAGTGACATATTCCCTCGAAGGCGGACATTATTTGTGCTGTGTCGAGTACAGCTAGAAATGGATTGATATCTTCCAGATGGTTCTAGAACAGAAACATTTGAAGTATCACAGCAGCTATTAAACATCAGAATGTGGAACCATAGCGTTAGAATTATTTAGGAGTCTGTTAGTAACCTTAGCAGGAATTGTTCCGAATGAACTCTGAATAGCTCGATACAGCTTGCACCCTGCAAGGTCGGTGAGAACCTCAGAACTCAACTGAAACTAGCCCCTTGGCTGCCTGGCCCTTTGGCTGCCTGGCCCCTTGGCTGCCTGGCCCCTTGGCTGCCTGGCCCCTTGGCTGTCTGGCCCCTTGGCTGCCTGACCCTTTGGCTGCCTGGCCCCTTGGCTGCCTGGCCCCTTGGCTGCCTGGCCCTTTGGCTGCCTGGCCCCTTGGCTGCCTGGCCCCTTGGCTGCCTGGCCCTTTGGCTACCTGGCCCTTTCAAGGACTATTAAAAAGAAATTTGCAGCTTTCAAGTAACTGACCACTTGTATAACAAGAATATAAAGTGTTTATTTGGCCGTTTTTTTTTTCAAGCTGTGAACTGTGCGTTGCAAGTTCTAGATTTTGTTTTAGCCAGAGGATGGGACTTAGCAACTTAGTATTGAAAGTTTGCAATCAAACTCTTAATTAGTCAGTCATAGATATAATATACCTAATATTATTTAACATGTAATATGACATCACCTTAACTAAATTATTGTAGATCGTTTTTTCTACTATGCTTTTTATGGGGGGGTTTTGTATTTGGTATGGTTACAAATTTATTACAAGGAAAAAGAAAACAAAAGGAAAAACATAAAAAAAATACAGTAGATAAATTGAGAAAGAGTAAAAGGAAAACCAACGCAATGGTGATCTGTAAACCCATTAAAAGAAAAATAAACATAAGTTATGTGTTTCGGAGACAGAGTGAGGGGAAAAAAAATCTCGCTAGCTAATAAATGTATATATAATCTAAATACACACGGTATGAAGTGCATTCATGCCATCATACACACTGGATCGTACCATCCCATTCATTGGATCATACCATCCTATATGCCAGGTCATATTACCATATACAGTGACTCATAACATCACACACATTGCATCACAACATCATGGATCATTCCCCAATTGGACATCCCCCTGATGATCAGTTGGATAATTTAAAGGGTCTACATTGTCATATTTAAAATAAAACAAAAAAAACAATAAATGATGAATTTTTGAGGAGACATACATGGTGTGTTTTCACTAACTTGTGATGAATTAACAACCAAAGTGTTTTTGCTAGCCGGTTGCCAGTTTACCCCAGTACACTGTTTAGTGAATCAGTTTGACACCTTCATGGATGTGGCATGTGTCAAATGTTTTTATAGTCTGTTTAACTGATGAAAGATGCGCTGACTGAGCTGGGCGTATCTGTTACATCTCTATAAGACTGGCTAATCTACAACTGAGAACATTCTTCAGCACCCCTGTGTGTAGTTTGCCATTTTTTAAGTCTGTGAACTGTGCTTTGCACATTCTAAATTTGGGTTTAGCCTCATAAAGGCCGGGACTTAGCAACTTAGTCTTGAAAGTTTGGACCATTTTTAGAACTTTTGACCAAAACGGACATATTTTCCTATGATAAGACGTAGACGAGGTTGACTTAAAATCTTTAAATGTGGCTGCGGTGACTTCCTACTTATTTTGGATATCAGGCCATTAGATGATGTCATAAATAAGAGACACCACAGGTGACTTTAAACTATATTTATCTCTTAATCCAGGGCTCGACAAACCCCGGGCGCCAGGTCGCCATGGCGACCTGGAAATGGAGCCTGGCGCCCGGGTGCCGTTGCCCTAATGTTCCCCTTGCCGCTGCCATCCGTCTTTTGCAGCGCGAGGGGACAGACAGCAAGCTCCGCCCCCTCGCGCTACACGTGCGTATGAGTGTTCAGCCGAAAGAGCCTTGAGGATCGGCTGCGGCACGAATGTTCCCCCTCCCCAGCAATGAGGTAAGGCAGCAGGGAGGGGAAACATTCGTGCCGCAGCCGATCTTCATGGCTCTTTCGGCTAAGTGCTGTGTTGTCAAGAGACGACACCCAGCACTCAGAAGTTAAGAAGGGAAAAAAAAAAACTTGTGTATGTTTGAGTTGTATATGTGAAGTGGGGGGGAGGGATGTATATGTGAAGGGGGGGGTATATATGTGAAGTGTGGGGGGGAGGTGTATATGTGAAGGGGGGGTATATATGTGAAGTGTGGGGGGGAGGTGTATATGTGAAGGGGGGGTATATATGTGAAGTGTGGGGGGGAGGTGTATATGTGAAGGGGGGGTATATATGTGAAGTGTGGGGGGGAGGTGTATATGTGAAGGGGAGGTATATATGTGTGAAGTGTGGGGGCAGGTGTATATGTGAAGGGGGGAGGGATGTATATGTGAAGGGGGGGTATATATGTGAAGTGTGGGGGGAGGTGTATATGTGAAGGGGGGGTATATATGTGTGAAGTGTGGGGGGAGGTGTATATGTGAAGGGGGGGTATATGTGTGGGGGGAGGTGTATATGTGAAGGGGGGGTATATATGTGAAGTGTGGGGGGAGGTGTATATGTGAAGGGGGGTATATATGTGAGGTGTAGGGGGAGGTGTATATGTGAAGTGTGTGTGTGTATTTGTGAAGTGGGTTGGTGTGTGGGGTTTGTATATGTGACGTGGGTTGGTGTGTGTGGGCTGTATATGTGACGTGGGTTGGTGTGTGTGGGGTGTATATGTGACGTGGGTTGGTGTGTGTGGGGTGTATATGTGACGTGGGTTGGTGTGTGTGTTTATGAATTGCGTGTATGTTTGCGTGATTGTCTGGCTCCTAAAAAATTTTGCTGGCTCCTAGAATAAAATAAATTTGTCAAGCCCTGTCTTAATCTATGTATTTACTTACTCTGATCAGCCAATTCGTTATGACCAGTGACAGGTGGCAAGCTGGCGGAGGCAGTGTGATGCTTTGGACTGACAGGTGGCAAGCTGGCAGAGGCAGTGTGATGCTTTGGACTGACAGGTGACAAGCTGGCAGAGGCAGTGTGATGCTTTGGACTGACAGGTGGCAAGCCGGCAGAGGCAGTGTGATGCTTTGGACTGACAGGTGGCAAGCCGGCGGAGGCAGTGTGATGCTTTGGACTGACAGGTGACAAGCCGGCGGTGGCAGTGTGATGCTTTGGACTGACAGGTGACAAGCCGGTGGAGGCAGTGTGATGCTTTGGACTGACAGGTGACAAGCCGGTGGAGGCAGTGTGATGCTTTGGACTGACAGGTGACAAGCCGGCGGTGGCAGTGTGATGCTTTGGACTGACAGGTGACAAGCCGGCGGAGGCAGTGTGATGCTTTGGACTGACAGGTGACAAGCCGGCAGAGGCAGTGTGATGCTTTGGGCTGACAGGTGGCAAGCCGGCGGAGGCAGTGTGATGCTTTGGACTGACAGGTGGCAAGCTGGCGGAGGCAGTGTGATGCTTTGGACTGACAGGTGGCAAGCCGGCGGAGGCAGTGTGATGCTTTGGGCTTACAGGTGGCAAGCCGGCGGAGGCAGTGTGATGCTTTGGACTGACAGGTGGCAAGCTGGCGGAGGCAGTGTGATGCTTTGGACTGACAGGTGGCAAGCCGGCGGAGGCAGTGTGATGCTTTGGACTGACAGGTGACAAGCCGGCGGAGGCAGTGTGATGCTTTGGACTGACAGGTGACAAGCCGGCGGAGGCAGTGTGATGCTTTGGGCTGACAGGTGGCAAGCCGGCGGAGGCAGTGTGATGCTTTGGACTGACCGGTGGCAAGCGGACGGAGGCAGTGTGATGCTTTGGACTGACAGGTGGAAAGCCGGCGGAGGCAGTGTGATGCTTTGGACTGACAGGTGGCAAGCCGGCGGAGGCAGTGTGATTCTTTGGACTGACAGGTGGCAAGCCGGTGGAGGCAGTGTGATGCTTTGGACTGACAGGTGGCAAGCTGGCGGAGGCAGTATGATGCTTTGGACTTACAGGTGGCAAGCCGGTGGAGGCAGTGTGATGCTTTGGACTGACAGGTGGCAAGCTGGCGGAGGCAGTATGATGCTTTGGACTTACAGGTGGCAAGCAGGCGGAGGCAGTGTGATGCTTTGGACTGACAGCTGGCAAGCCTGCAGAGGCAGTGTGATGCTTTGGACAATGTTCTGCTGGGAAACTTTGGGTCCTGCCATTCATGTGGATGTTACTTTGACATGTACCACCTACCTAAGCATTGTTACAGACCATGTACAGCCTTTCATGGAAACGGTATTCCCTGATGGCATTGGCCTCTTTCAGCAGGATAATGCCCCCTGTCACAAAGCAAAAATGGCTCAGGAGGGGTTTGAGGAACACAACAACGAGTTCAAGGTGTTGACTTGGCCTCCAAATTCCCCAGATCTCAATCCAATCGAGCATCTGTGGGATGTGCTGGACAAACAAGTCCAATCCATGGAGGCCCCACCTCGCAACTTACAGGACTTAAAGGATCTGCTGCTAACGTCTTGGTGCTAGTTACCCCAGCACACCTTCAGAGGTCTAGTGGAGTCCATGGCTCGATGGGTCAGAGCTGATCTGGCGTCAAAAGGGGAACTACACAATATTAGGCAGGTGGTCATGATGTCATGGTCGATCGGTGTATATTCCACACACTGTGGCAGGACCATGTTGGTCTCTTTGGTCCTAACATAAGTAGATGTAAATTATGTGTATAAAACCGAATTCATGTGTAACAGTCATAGTATCACTCGTTATGCTCTAAAAGAATATAAATACTTAGTAACACAATGAAAGAACAAACAGCAATGTTTCCTACCGTAGCAATATTATAACAGGATTAATCCGGTCTCTTATTCATAAAATCTGAAAGCCTATTTACATCTCGTTCTATTACTGCCATTAGTCACTGTTATAATAGGGGTTTAGTATCCAAGTTACTTGATATAAAGCGGCTATATAGAGTTTTATGTCATCTGAATGTGCCTCGGTTACGATAGGTAATTTCTTCTGATATATTCTACAGCCGTATATATGATACATGCATTCCGCCGAGCTGGTGCTGATTATATTTGTTTAATTTGTTGGATTTAGGATTTTTGCTAAGTATTTGTTCAGTTGCATGTTTTTTCAGCTTTCTTTTGGGGGCTGCTGTGATAATAGCCAGGGAAATAACCTGCTATATGTGGAATCTACTTAAAGGACAATATGGAGGAGAGTGTTGCGCACAGACAGGGCCAGTGCAAGACTTTTTGCAGCCCTAGGCAAACATTTAATTTGCCGCCCCTTTCTGATCTCACTCTCAGCACCGAATGCACACAGTCACACATTCAGAAGCACATGCACACACACACAGTCACACATGCACCTGCAGCCACATATACTGTATACAGTGTCTCACACACACAGTAACACATATACACCGACACATATTTGCACATACACAGGTGTAGTAACAGGTGTACAATATCAATAGCACACGGTGATACTTTATCACACTCTGCCACTCACACACTTACACCCTGACACACACACACTTCCACTCTCCCAGTCACACACACACTTCCACTCTCCCAGTCACACACACACTTACACTCTGCCAGTCACACACACACTTCCACTCTCCCAGTCACACACACACTTACACTCTGCCAGTCACACACACACTTCCACTCTCCCAGTCACACACACACTTACACTCTGCCACTCACACACACTTACACTCTGCCACTCACACACACTTACACTGTGAGATGAGATCTATAATATCCAATCTGCTAGATAAGTATTGACTTTTATATGTCTGTGCGCAGCACTCTCCTCCATATTCTCTATTCTTGTGTTCTCTGGTGACAGCACTAGTGTTTGCCACTGGAAAGACAGGCTGCTGTCAGGGAGAGTCTCTCCTGCTCTGAGATCACACATGCTCCGCACCTGATGACACACCTGAGATCACACATGCTCCGCACCTGATGACACACCTGAGATCACACATGCTCCGCACCTGAGGACACACCTGAGATCACGCATGCTCCGCACCTGATGACACACCTGAGATCACACATGCTCCGCACCTGAGGACACACCTGAGATCACGCATGCTCTGCACCTGATGACACACCTGAGATCACACATGCTCAGCACCTGATGACACACCTGAGATCACACATGCTCCGCACCTGAGGACACACCTGAGATCACACATGCTCCACACCTGATGACACACCTGAGATCACACATGCTCCGCACCTGATGACACACCTGAGATCACACACGCTCTGCACCTGATGACTCACCTGAGATCACACATGCTCCACACCTGATGACACACCTGAGATCACACATGCTCCACACCTGATGACACACCTGAGATCACACATGCTCCACACCTGATGACACACCTGAGATCACACATGCTCCACACCTGATGACACACCTGAGATCACACATGCTCCGCACCTGATGACACACCTGAGATCACACATGCTCCGCACCTGAGGACACACCTGAGATCACGCATGCTCCGCACCTGAGGACACACCTGAGATCACGCATGCTCCGCACCTGAGGACACACCTGAGATCACGCATGTTCCGCACCATATGACACACCTGAGATCACACATGCTCCACACCTGATGACACACCTGAGATCACACATGCTCCGCACCATATGACACACCTGAGATCACACATGCTCCACACCTGATGACACACCTGAGATCACACATGCTCCGCACCTGATGACACACCTGAGATCACACATGCTCCACACCTGATGACACACCTGAGATAACACATGTTCTGCACCTGATGACACACCTGAGATCACACATGCTCCACACCTGATGACACACCTGAGATCACACATGCTCCACACCTGATGACACACCTGAGATCACACATGCTCCGCACCTGATGACACACCTGAGATCACACATGCTCCACACCTGAGATCACACATGCTCTGCACCTGATGACACACCTGAGATCACACATGCTCCACACCTGATGACACACCTGAGATAACACATGTTCCGCACCTGATGACACACCTGAGATCACACATGCTCCACACCTGATGACACACCTGAGATCACACATGCTCCACACCTGATGACACACCTGAGATCACACATGCTCCGCACCTGATGACACACCTGAGATCACACATGCTCCACACCTGATGACACACCTGAAATCACACATGCTCCACACCTGATGACACACCTGAGATCACACATGTTCCGCACCTGATGACACACCTGAGATCACACATGCTCCGCACCTGATGACACACCTGAGATAACACATGCTCCGCACCTGATGACACACCTGAGATCACACATGCTCCGCACCTGATGACACACCTGAGATCACACATGCTCCACACCTGATGACACACCTGCGATCACACATGCTCCGCACCTGATGACACACCTGAGATCACACATGCTCCACACCTGATGACACACCTGAGATCACACATGCTCCACACCTGATAACACACCTGAGATAACACATGTTCCGCACCTGATGACACACCTGAGATCACACATGCTCCACACCTGATGACACACCTGAGATCACACATGCTCCGCACCTGATGACACACCTGAGATCACACATGCTCCACACCTGATGACACACCTGAGATCACACATGCTCCACACCTGATGACACACCTGAGATCACACATGCTCCACACCTGATGACACACCTGAGATAACACATGTTCTGCACCTGATGACACACCTGAGATCACACATGCTCCGCACCTGAGGACACACCTGAGATCACGCATGTTCCGCACCATATGACACACCTGAGATCACACATGCTCCACACCTGATGACACACCTGAGATCACACATGCTCCGCACCATATGACACACCTGAGATCACACATGCTCCACACCTGATGACACACCTGAGATCACACATGCTCCGCACCTGATGACACACCTGAGATCACACATGCTCCACACCTGATGACACACCTGAGATAACACATGTTCTGCACCTGATGACACACCTGAGATAACACATGCTCCACACCTGATGACACACCTGAGATCACACATGCTCCACACCTGATGACACACCTGAGATCACACATGCTCCGCACCTGATGACACACCTGAGATCACACATGCTCCACACCTGATGACACACCTGAGATCACACATGCTCTGCACCTGATGACACACCTGAGATCACACATGCTCGACACCTGATGACACACCTGAGATCACACATGCTCCACACCTGATGACACACCTGAGATCACACATGCTCCACACCTGATGACACACCTGAGATAACACATGTTCTGCACCTGATGACACACCTGAGATCACACATGCTCCGCACCTGATGACACACCTGAGATCACACATGCTCCACACCTGATGACACACCTGAGATAACACATGTTCCGCACCTGATGACACACCTGAGATCACACATGCTCCACACCTGATGACACACCTGAGATCACACATGCTCCACACCTGATGACACACCTGAGATCACACATGCTCTGCACCATATGACACACCTGAGATCACACATGCTCCACACCTGATGACACACCTGAGATCACACATGTTCCGCACCTGATGACACACCTGAGATCACACATGCTCCGCACCTGATGACACACCTGAGATCACACATGCTCCACACCTGATGACACACCTGAGATCACACATGCTCCGCACCTGATGACACACCTGAGATCACACATGCTCCACACCTGATGACACACCTGAGATCACACATGTTCCGCACCTGATGACACACCTGAGATCACACATGCTCCGCACCTGATGACACACCTGAGATCACACATGCTCCTCACCTGATGACACACCTGAGATCACACATGCTCCACACCTGATGACACACCTGAGATCACACATGCTCCACACCTGATGACACACCTGAGATCACACATGCTCCGCACCTGATGACACACCTGAGATCACACATGCTCCACACCTGAGATCACACATGCTCCACACCTGATGACACACCTGAGATCACACATGTTCCGCACCTGATGACACACCTGAGATCACACATGCTCCACACCTGATGACACACCTGAGATCACACATGCTCCGCACCATATGACACACCTGAGATCACACATGCTCCACACCTGATGACACACCTGCGATCACACATGCTCCGCACCTGATGACACACCTGAGATCACACATGCTCCGCACCTGATGACACACCTGAGATAACACATGCTCCGCACCTGATGACACACCTGAGATCACACATGCTCCGCACCTGATGACACACCTGAGATCACACATGCTCCGCACCTGATGACACACCTGAGATCACACATGCTCCACACCTGATGACACACCTGAGATCACACATGTTCCGCACCTGATGACACACCTGAGATCACACATGCTCCACACCTGATGACACACCTGAGATCACACATGCTCTGCACCATATGACACACCTGAGATCACACATGCTCCACACCTGATGACACACCTGCGATCACACATGCTCCGCACCTGATGACACACCTGAGATCACACATGCTCCGCACCTGATGACACACCTGAGATCACACATGCTCCACACCTGATGACACACCTGAGATCACACATGCTCCGCACCTGATGACACACCTGAGATCACACATGCTCCACACCTGATGACACACCTGAGATCACACATGCTCCACACCTGATGACACACCTGAGATCACACATGTTCCGCACCTGATGACACACCTGAGATCACACATGCTCCGCACCTGATGACACACCTGAGATAACACATGCTCCGCACCTGATGACACACCTGAGATCACACATGCTCCGCACCTGATGACACACCTGAGATCACACATGCTCCACACCTGATGACACACCTGAGATCACACATGCTCCGCACCTGATGACACACCTGAGATCACACATGCTCCACACCTGATGACACACCTGAGATCACACATGCTCCACACCTGATAACACACCTGAGATAACACATGTTCCGCACCTGATGACACACCTGAGATCACACATGCTCCACACCTGATGACACACCTGAGATCACACATGCTCCGCACCTGATGACACACCTGAGATCACACATGCTCCACACCTGATGACACACCTGAGATCACACATGCTCCACACCTGATGACACACCTGAGATCACACATGTTCCGCACCTGATGACACACCTGAGATCACACATGCTCCACACCTGATGACACACCTGAGATCACACATGCTCCACACCTGATGACACACCTGAGATCACACATGCTCCGCACCTGATGACACACCTGAGATCACACATGCTCCGCACCTGATGACACACCTGAGATCACACATGCTCCACACCTGATGACACACCTGAGATCACACATGTTCCGCACCTGATGACACACCTGAGATCACACATGCTCCGCACCTGATGACACACCTGAGATAACACATGCTCCGCACCTGATGACACACCTGAGATCACACATGCTCCGCACCTGATGACACACCTGAGATCACACATGCTCCACACCTGATGACACACCTGAGATAACACATGCTCCGCACCTGATGACACACCTGAGATCACACATGCTCCACACCTGATGACACACCTGAGATCACACATGCTCCACACCTGATAACACACCTGAGATAACACATGTTCCGCACCTGATGACACACCTGAGATCACACTTGCTCCACACCTGATATCACACATGCTCCACACCTGATGACACACCTGAGATCACACATGCTCCGCACCTGATGGCACACCTGAGATCACACATGCTCCACACCTGATGACACACCTGAGATCACACATGCTCCACACCTGATGACACACCTGAGATCACACATGCTCCACACCTGATGACACACCTGAGATAACACATGTTCTGCACCTGATGACACACCTGAGATCACACATGCTCCGCACCTGATGACACACCTGAGATCACACATGCTCCACACCTGATGACACACCTGAGATAACACATGTTCCGCACCTGATGACACACCTGAGATCACACATGCTCCACACCTGATGACACACCTGAGATCACACATGCTCCACACCTGATGACACACCTGAGATCACACATGCTCCGCACCTGATGACACACCTGAGATCACACATGCTCCACACCTGATGACACACCTGAGATCACACATGCTCCGCACCTGATGACACACCTGAGATCACACATGCTCCACACCTGATGACACACCTGAGATCACACATGTTCCGCACCTGATGACACACCTGAGATCACACATGCTCCGCACCTGATGACACACCTGAGATCACACATGCTCCACACCTGATGACACACCTGAGATCACACATGCTCCGCACCTGATGACACACCTGAGATCACACATGCTCCACACCTGATGACACACCTGAGATCACACATGTTCCGCACCTGATGACACACCTGAGATCACACATGCTCCGCACCTGATGACACACCTGAGATCACACATGCTCCTCACCTGATGACACACCTGAGATCACACATGCTCCACACCTGATGACACACCTGAGATCACACATGCTCCACACCTGATGACACACCTGAGATCACACATGCTCCGCACCTGATGACACACCTGAGATCACACATGCTCCACACCTGAGATCACACATGCTCCACACCTGATGACACACCTGAGATCACACATGTTCCGCACCTGATGACACACCTGAGGTCACACATGCTCCACACCTGATGACACACCTGAGATCACACATGCTCCGCACCATATGACACACCTGAGATCACACATGCTCCACACCTGATGACACACCTGCGATCACACATGCTCCGCACCTGATGACACACCTGAGATCACACATGCTCCGCACCTGATGACACACCTGAGATAACACATGCTCCGCACCTGATGACACACCTGAGATCACACATGCTCCGCACCTGATGACACACCTGAGATCACACATGCTCCGCACCTGATGACACACCTGAGATAACACATGCTCCACACCTGATGACACACCTGAGATCACACATGCTCCGCACCTGATGACACACCTGAGATCACACATGCTCCACACCTGAGATCACACATGCTCCACACCTTATGACACACCTGAGATCACACATGTTCCGCACCTGATGACACACCTGAGATCACACATGCTCCACACCTGAGATCACGCATGCTCCGCACCTGATGACACACCTGAGATCACACATGCTCCACACCTGATGACACACCTGAGATCACACATGCTCTACACCTGATGACACACCTGAGATAACACATGTTCCGCACCTGATGACACACCTGAGATCACACATGCTCCACACCTGATGACACACCTGATATCACACATGCTCCACACCTGATGACACACCTGAGATCACACATGCTCCGCACCTGATGACACACCTGAGATCACACATGCTCCACACCTGATGACACACCTGAGATCACACATGTTCCGCACCTGATGACACACCTGAGATCACACATGCTCCTCACCTGATGACACACCTGAGATCACACATGCTCCACACCTGATGACACACCTGAGATCACACATGCTCCACACCTGATGACACACCTGAGATCACACATGCTCCGCACCTGATGACACACCTGAGATCACACATGCTCCACACCTGAGATCACACATGCTCCACACCTGATGACACACCTGAGATCACACATGTTCCGCACCTGATGACACACCTGAGATCACACATGCTCCACACCTGATGACACACCTGAGATCACACATGCTCCGCACCTGATGACACACCTGAGATCACACATGCTCCACACCTGATGACACACCTGAGATCACACATGCTCCGCACCTGATGACACACCTGAGATCACACATGTTCCGCACCTGATGACACACCTGAGATCACACATGCTCCGCACCTGATGACACACCTGAGATCACACATGCTCCGCACCTGAGATCACACATGCTCCGCACCTGAGATCACACATGCTCCGCACCTGAGATCACACATGCTCCGCACCTGAGATCACACATGCTCCGCACCTGAGATCACACATGCTCCGCACCTGAGATCACATATGCTCCGCACCTGTATGCAGTGTTTAAGATGTTAGCTAAATACACCAGAAACTTCTTGAAATGGAAAGCAGCCTATAAAGTTTCTGTAAAGTGACCATACACCAATTTTGTATTTATTTTTTCAATTGTAAAACAAATTTGTACTAGAAATACTAATTTTGGGTCAGAAACCTGAACATATACATTTTTATTGGGGCAGAATCTCCCTGGCTTCCAATAAACTCTGCCTGCATTCTATGTGCTGCATGCGATATAGCTGTATGTGATGGAGCTACTAGTGTGATTCCTGCTCCCATGTGACTATGCAGATAGACTGTAGGACAGAATAGCTAATGGCTGCCTGTATGTGTCATACGATCCTAGCAAGATCCTTGACATGCATGGCGTGTATATTAAGACTGCCTCTGAAGCCACAATGTGAAATGTTTTTCATGCAGCTGTACATTTAATGTTTAGTCAGTTTTAATGGATCAGAGACTTGGTTCCCTGGCTCATAAAAACCCTACTGCTGGCTCGGAGCTTTAATTTATTTACATAAAATTAACAAGTGTGACTGCTTAATGTATCGGTCAGGCTTGACACATTTACCAAGCTCTGAACTAAAGGAAGATGCATGTTCTGCAGAGCTGCCATATTACATAGAAGTTAAATGCATAAAATGTTGGCATAAATGACCGTAAAGATCACATGTAGATACACCTGGGATCCTGTTTTATAACCCATTTTAACTTGGTTCTAAGACCAGACTTTCTACCTGAGGACACTAGTTCTCAGTTTCATTGAAGCCCATCCATGACTTTACATTCACGCTGCGGAGACTGACGTCTGTAGGATGCTGATTACCAGTTATGCTGCTTTAATCTTGGTTCTGCAGCCTCTGTGCTTAATCTAGTACACTGACCAGCTGGTCTGCTGCAAACCGGTCTATGGTAATGGTACACTGATCCCAGTGTCCTTCTCTTTGAGCTGCAAGTGGTTAAAAACAAAGATTGCGTTACTTTTCCAAGATCTAGTAACCAGTGGGGAGAAATGGCCAAATAAAGCCTGGGGTTGATTATGATGACTGCTTTCTAACCTATTTACATAGCTACTTTCTAAAAATGTCAGCTTTTTATATTAATAAACCAGGGATATGAATACTTTGCACTCAATTTTTCTTGCTAGATCCGGAAGTCAAAGACCCTGTCTATTAAATCTTTTTTTATTTTGTATTTTCTTTTTACTTTCAAATTGTCCGAGACAATTTTTTTTTAATGCAGAGTAATCCCATTCCTGGCACTAGACATTTTTCATTTTTAATCCATGTTATCCCTATGGCTTGAAGTCCCTCTCTTCAGATATAATCCTGGCGGGTGTGTTCTTGCAGTAGTTAACATGAATCTTGTGTACAGATATATCAAGGATTCCAACCTGCCTGCCGTGCCCAATCAGTCACTCTCCTTCTGACTCCTCATTTGGATAATGCTCGTCTAAGTGATTTTTTTCACTAGGTCCAAACGTATTTGGTTTCCAAGCTGATGATATTTATAGTAACAATCTACTATACATGGATGTACACATCACAAGCGCCATCTACATGTGTGCTGTATTTATTAATGACCCCATTACCTTCTACACTATGGGGGTCATGTACTAAACAAGGGCAGTGGGGAAAAAAGTAGGTAAAACATGAGTAAGGGGCAATTTGCGACTATTTCTTGTTTTCCCTTGTTTGCGCCTCTTCCGTTTATTTTTATTTAGCGTGCATTTTTCCGGTTTCGCTAATAAATTGCAATTATATTTGCGCACGCTAAAGAGTTTTGCCAATATGTTGAGAAAAATAATTCTTATTTGCAGGTGAAAATGACACCAGCTTTTAGCGAGCTCTATCAAAATAGGTAGACAAAAATATTTGCAAAATTGCCTGTTTTTATTCTCAAATATACCCTTTTTTATTCGCAGTTTGCGCGTATGTACTATTGGAGTGTAAAATGTTTAGTACATTGCAATAGGAGCAAAGCGCAAAAATTGTTTTGCACATAAAATATATATATATATATTTTTTTTTTTAGTACATGCCTCTCCAAATCTCTGTTTTCCTACAAATGCTAGTTTAGTTATTACTCCTTTGCTCACCTAGTTATCCTTCCCAAGCAGAATGTAATAGAAGGTATTTTATTCTATGACTTGTTTGCATTTATTACAATCTGTCCTGTTAAAGTTTAAAAGCACAGTAGAGCCAATTCCACTCATGGTGTACACCTTCCACCAAGCACGACACTTGATTGGATCTCCAGTGACTATTGTATATAGTAATTCCCCAGGAATGATTGTGGTATGTTTTGTTTGTGTCCTGGATTCACTAACATTGCATGGTTACAATATAACACAAATTATATGAATTTAACAGAACACAAACTGGTAAAACAAGCGACCTATAATAAACCATGATTCCAGATGTGGATTCTGTATTGCCGGATCTCTTGGGCTTTTTATACTGGAGGACTGGGAGGTTATTCCACGTTTCCCACATTCTGTAGGACTTCATGGTTTTTTTTTTCCCATTGTGAAATTGGTCCAGAACGTGTTGGTAGAGGATCGCAGGTTACAGGAGGTGGGGAATCAACTGGGGTTTGCACGGTTTATATGTAAAGAGTCAAACTATTGTCGACCAAGGCTTGTGAACCAGTCTTGGTCTTCAATCTTCCTGGAAATCGTGTTGCTCGATCTGTAGGTAATGAAATTCATGATAGTGTGTTTTTTTGTATTTTTTTTCTCTAGGTTTCATGTGTTAACAGAAGTTGATGAGCCATAGACAATAAATTAAATTTAGATTTATTCATTAAATCCTAGTATACCATGAGACACTCCTGTACGGTAGTAAGATGAGGCTTGGCCTATCCTGGTTTTGTAGTAGATATCCAAATCAAAGTTGGTGGGTGCACACTGATCAAAAATCTAACCTATGTAAGGGCCTTTTATGTTGCTGGTCACTGTATGAATGGGAACCTAGAATCAGAAACTAAATCCCGGTGTAAATGCAGTTTTACTAATCTAGCTAACCTTTCCTATCGTATGGCGTTTGACCCAACTGCTTAACAGCCTTCAAGAAGCTGGGTCAGATATCCATGACCTTGGATATAGGGTCTGCCCCAACCATCTCCTATCCAGTCCTATGCAAGTAGAACATAAACCAATTACTAATCTTGTACCTGCCTGGATCCCATAAAGATTCCTCAGCAGTTCTATGAAGATATCTCTTGTTCTAACAAGGGTTACATTTTTCCTGTACAAATGAATGTATGCTAACCCCTCCCATTTCTAATAATCTCTAGCTACCACTCCATTGCCATCCCCCCCCCCACATTTAAAAAATGTCTCCAGCCCTCCAGCCATCCTTTTTTTACCACTAGTTTTTGTATACATAAGTGTGTATCTTACTGCAAGTTATCAATTCTCTAATCTTCATTGCTAGTCTTTTCAGCCATACATTGAATCTCCCGAAGCTCCTGCTGTCTCTTTGTAGTTTAATTAACAGAAGTTTCATTTTTTTGGAGCTCCTTTCCTAAAGCCTAGTTATCCAAAATCTTTATCTCCAGGGCCCCCACTTGATATTAACATTAGTACCAATATGTGCACAGACCCCTGGATCATCCCATCTCGGCAACCAGTCTACAGCTAACCTGGTGACTGAGAGTGTGGGCATGAAGGGTTACTAACCAGCCCTCTGTCTCGCTCATCACTCTCTTCCACACGATCTGACTTTCACCTATAGTAATATCTGATCAGAAATCTCCATTTGTGAACACTAAATCTAATATGGCCTCCTTTACGAGTTGGCTCCGCAACTACTTGTTTTAGAGATGATCCCATTGAGGAGTTTAGCATCTGTTTCATGCTTTCAATATTTTTATTGAGTATTACTTGGTTTATGTATCATTTTGTTTTTTTAAAATGTTGGAAACAAAAGAAATGTGAGCCACACCTCTCCAAGAACGAACTGGGCAAAAATAGCCCACCCTTCATATTGTAACTGTTTTCTTGCTTTACAGAGGAGATTGCTCCATTAGCATGAGATTGGTCCCACCCATAAGGACAGTCCAGACCCGAAATGCAAGTATGTATATGGGAACCACCTGCCTGTGTGGTTACCACTGGATGATTGAGGAGCAAGAAACTAGCACCTATTATAGAAAAGCCCTACATTCATGAAAAGTTTGTGAGTGCAATTATCCACACTTCCTACCCTGCTTAGTATATTGTGGCTGTACTATTCTATGTTTTTTATTTCTTTTTTTTTTGCATATACCCTTCTGACATCTGTGGCCCTCTGTACATAAGCGACCTCTTTTAAGGCAAATATCAGTATTTTCCAATTACCAGTCTTCTTGGTGGGGGTTACTGAGCGCACCTTCCACCCTTTTCTGTATTTTGTCTCAGACCCGAAATGCCTGGCAGGTCTCCTCTGTATGAGGAACCAAACAACCACAGATGTACGTTTTTGGCCTTGTCCTATGGATACAGTTTTTTTTTTTTAAATATCTGAATAATAGTTCATTGTAAAAATGAGCTAACACAACTATCTTGACCTATGACCTTTGCATTAATTTTATAACTAACTCGTGGTAATTGTTACAGAGACATTTTTTAATGCCAACATATAACAAAAACTTCCCCATCGATGCTAATGTTTAGCGTCTTGTAGCATAGACCTACACGTAAGTGCGACTGTCTAATCTCCACCCACAGTGTCTCCAGTGTCCCCCTGCACACCTTCCTTAATACTCTGCTTTAATTTAGGGTTCACATATAGACAAATCTCCCCCTTTTCTATTCTGTTCCTTCAAGAAAGTGAGTAGCCTTGTAAATGAACTGACCAGTCGTGGGTCTCATCCCACCACGTTTCTGTGATTCCGATTACATCATACTGTTCAGCACTTACCAGGATCTCCAGCTCACCCATTTTGTTTGTCAAGCTTCTCGCATTTGCTAAGACATTTCAGATTACTACCCATTTCTGGTTCATCAGTTGACAAACACTTAATGCCCGCAGGTTTAATTGTGTGGAAGATGGATTACTTTATATACCAGTACCTGTATGGCCTTCCTAGCATGATGGTTCATCACTGTGCTGGGGAGGCTACTCTCCCACCTCCTAGGAGAATCGGTCTGCCCCAGAAATGTCTCTTCTGGGCTTATCTTCCCAACATCTTCACGCAAACATGTTGGAGGGAACAAGCCCAGAATATGCCTCTCAAGCTCTCTGACCCCTACTGCCCCATACACCGCTAAAGCAGCTCTCTTCTCTAGAACCTTTCTTCCCCATTATGTTTTGTTTTTTGGGATTGAAGCCCAAACCGGGGCCAAACTCTTAAAGTGAGTGTGCAAATTGTAGCTGTTGTGCTAAGGGCCCCTCCCCTTCTGGGTAAGGTCTTCAGGTCCCCTTTGACATGCGACGCAGAGGACCCCTTTGTTCTTTTCCCCTCCCCAGCCAGAAGGCCAGCAGGAGGATTGAAAACCTTCCCTAGGGCCTTCCGTTGCCACCATCAAAACAACTGGGAATACACTGGCCTCCCTCCTGGGAGGAGAGACCCACCATAAAGACTCGGTGAGGCCAGAAGGCCATCACCCACTGAGCCCACCAAAGGCAAAAAAAATGCCGTACTAAGCAAAAACAAATGTGAGCAAACAGAAAAAAAAATTATGTGCTCCACACAGTGAGAGTGTTAAAAGAAATAGTGCACAGTCAAAAAAATGGTGCCAATTAAGGCCCCATGCTTTTGGCCGATGATAAAAATGTCCCAGATCACCAGCCAAAAAGCCATGGCGAGTGGATGGATAAAAGCAGAGTGAGATTAAAAGCACCTCTTAAAAACATGTGCCCAGTGCAACACAACAAGTGCATGCCCCTAGATGGTGGTGCCATGTTTAAAATCAGGCTTCAATCCACTCCACTAGTACTCTTGGCCAGATCAGTGCGCTCTGTTACACTTGATCTTAGCCAAAGGGCTGAGACGTGGCCCCATCTCCACCCTCCTCTGGACTGGTCCCAGCCAATGCCTGCCCTGTGAGCAGTAAGCACCTCTCCATGTTTGTCTCAGTGTGGCCAATGGCCTCTTTAGATCTAGTTTAATATTCTCCAAAGCAGCAACCTGCTCCAATCTTCAGCAGCAGTATGGACCCTGGGAAACTTGCTCCAAGACAGCATACATGCTGCAAGACATGCACTGTATTATTCAACAGATCTCACTTTTCTTCTTTAATTTCTAAATGCTAACTTTTAGTTTTTTTTTTTTTTACTATTTTGGCCTACTCTGCAGAGTACCACAGTGGTTTCTTTAATGTGTTGCTCTTACTGACAAGCCTAATGCAATTTTCTGTTGCCTTCAGTAGTGCCACTTTTAGATAATCCCATTTCTCCTGGACTCCATTTAATTTGCTCCAGTCTGATAATGATAATGAATTTTGTGAAATTCAGAGCCCATTAATATTATGCCATTCAGAGCCCAGTAATATTGTGCCAGTCAGAGCCCAGTAATATTGTGCCATTCAGAGCCCAGTAATATTGTGCCATTCAGAGCCCAGTAATATTATGCCATTCAGAGCCCAGTAATATTGTGCCAGTCAGAGCCCAGTAATATTATGCCATTCAGAGCCCAGTAATATTGTGCCATTCAGAGCCCAGTAATATTGTGCCAGTCAGAGCCCAGTAATATTGTGCCATTCAGAGCCCAGTAATATTGTGCCATTCAGAGCCCAGTAATTTTGTGCCAGTCAGTGCCAGTAATATTGTGCCAGTCAGAGCCCAGTAATATTGTGCCAGTCAGAGCCCAGTAATATTGTGCCATTCAGAGCCCAGTAATATTATGCCATTCAGAGCCCAGTAATATTGTGCCATTCAGAGCCCAGTAATATTGTGCCAGTCAGATACCAGGAATAGTGTTCCATTCAGATACCAGTAATATTGTGCCATTCAGAGCCCAGTAATATTGTGCCATTCAGATACCAGTTATTTTATGCCATTCAGATACCAGGAATATTGTGTCATTCAGAGCCCAGGAATATTGTGTCATTCAGAGCCCAGTAATATTATGCCAGAGGTCAGTAATATCGTGCCAGTCAGATACCAGGAATATTGTGCCATTCAGAGCCCAGTAATATTGTGCCAGTCAGATACCAGGAATATTGTGCCATTCAGAGCCCAGTAAAACTGTGCCAGTCAGATACTAGTAATATTGTGCCAGTCAGATACCAGGAATATTGTGCCATTCCAGTGCTCGTTTTCTATCTCCCTGTGGATCCTCATGTGGATGCTACTTTGACATGTAACATTTACCTAGGCAGTGTTACAGACCATGTACACCCTTTCATTGAAACGGTATTCCCTGATGGCATTGGCCTCTTTCAGCAGGATAATGGTTCCAGCCACAAAGCAAAAATGGCTCAGGAGTGGGTTGAGGAACACAACAATGAGTTCAAGGTGTTGACTTGACCTCCAAATTCCCCAGATCTCAATCCAATCGAGCATCTGTGGGATGTGCTGGACAAACAAGTTCGATCCATGGAGGCCCCACCTCCCAACCTACAGGACTTAAAGGATCTGCATCTAACGTCTTGGTGCCAGTTACCCCAGCACACCTTCAGAGGTCTAGTGGAGTCCATGTCTTGACGCCTCAGGGCTGTTGTGGTTGCAAAAGTGGAACTGCACAATATTAGGCAGGTGGTCATAATGTTATGGCTGGTCGCTGTATGTTCCACACACTGTAGAAAGAGTTAAGCCTGATGAAGTCAGTGTGACAAAATGCGCTGGTTAGTTTTCTGGCACTCAGGCTTGTTTGACTTTTGGTTGACTTCGGATGACCGAATCACTTAATTGTCGACGGAGTCTCCTGCTTGTCCATGCCAGTCAAATTTCGGCTTACGAATTTACTGCTTAAGACACTAGTCTATTTCATCTTATCCTGTACCACCCCGCAAGCCATCTCACTCTCTCTGCTGCACTCTCTGGAATTTCATTAAACCATTTTAGACTGGAACCCACTGCGTTTGTGGTTCCCTTTGGCACTTTCACTGCTCCATATATTTGAGTTGCATTCTTTTTATACTTTATTTCCATTTGTATTTTCTTCACGATTATGTTTTTTTTTTTCAAGATGTTTTACATTGTAAGATAATCTTTTATTTATTTTTGCACTTTGTGTATCAGTTTTTTGGTAGGTATTTTTTTCTATTTATAAGTTTATGTTTGTGTGGGAGTTATAGGTAATCCTTGCGCAGGGGTTTAGTAATTGTTTCTTCCAGTTTTGCTTGCTGGTTGTTTAACTTCTGCTGCAGTTTGTCCTTTTTCGCACCCTTTACACCTTCCCTATTTCTGTAGAAAGAGCATGCAAAGTACGATGAAAATCTCAATAGTGCAGGCTCATGAAATTACCTGAATCGGCAGCTGAATAATACATGTTAATATTACCAATTAATGGAACTCATTTATTGACCACAGAGGGATAAAGAGCTTAGCTGACCCTGTGACCTTGAGGTTTGAACAGGCTCTGATATCATGACATTTACCAGTGAGCTATTTCACCAGCCATGATTACATACTGCCAGGCTGCACTTTATATGAATTGGATTGTGTGTGTGTGTGTGTGTGTATATACATCCTACATACTGCCGGGCTGCACTTTACATGAATTGGATTGTGTGTGTGTGTATATACATCCTACATACTGCCGGGCTGCACTTTACATGAATTGGATTGTGTGTGTGTGTATATACATCCTACATACTGCTGGGCTGCACTTTACATGAATTGGATTGTGTGTGTGTGTGTGTGTGTGTGTATATATACATCCTACATACTGCCGGACTGCACTTTACATGAATTGGATTGTGTGTGTGTGTGTGTGTGTGTGTGTGTGTATATACATCCTACATACTGCCATGCTGCACTTTACATGAATTGGATTGTGTCTGTGTGTATATACATCCTACATACTGCCGGACTGCACTTTACATGAATTGGATTGTGTCTGTGTGTATATACATCCTACATACTGCCGGGCTGCACTTTACATGAATTGGATTGTGTGCAGGGGCGGGCTGGGCCGGGGGGCAGGGTGGCAATTGCCCCCCAGGCCGCCCTAAGCTATTTAAAACACGGCCGCTGGGCCAGTGTTTAAAAAAAAAAAAAAAAACGCGCTTGCAGGCAGAGACTGAGAAGGGATCGGAAGATCCCCTCTCACCTCCGCTCTGCCTGCAAGGCTGCACGGGGAGCCGAACAGGCAGCACAGAGAAACCTCCGTGCTGCCTGTTCGGCTCCCTGTGCAGTCTGACACGGAAGTGCCGACAGTCACGTGATCGGCGCTCTGACGTCAGACGCGCGCCGATCACGTGACCTGTCGGCACAACCGCCGGGAGGCCGAACAGGCAGCATGGAGGGACCATGCTGCCTGCCACCAGGGAAGTCCTCCTACCACTAGCCACCAGGGAAGTCCTGCCACTAGCCACCAGGGAAGTCCTGCCACTAGCCACCAGGGAAAAAGGTAAGGGGGGGGGGGGCTTTTAAACACTGGCATATTATTGGACAAATTGGCTGGCAAATAAGACTGGCATATTATTGGGCAAATTGGCTGGGGAATATTACATGGCAAATAAGACTGGCATATTATTGGGCAAATTGGCTGGGGAATATTAAATGGAAGAATAACACTGGCATATTATTGGGCAAATTGGCTGGGGCATATTACATGGCAAATAAGACTGGCATATTATTGGGCAAATTGGCTGGGGAATATTACATGGCAAATAAGACTGGCATATTATTGGGCAAATTGGCTGGGGAATATTAAATGGCAGAATAACACTGGCATATTATTGGGCAAATTGGCTGGGGAATATTAAATGGCAGAATAACACTGGCATATTATTGGACAAATTGGCTGGGGCATATTACATGGCAAATAAGACTGGCATATTATTGGGCAAATTGGCTGGGGAATATTAAATGGCAGAATAACACTGGCATATTATTGGACAAATTGGCTGGGGAATATTACATGGCAAATAAGACTGGCATATTATTGGGCAAATTGGCTGGGGCATATTACATGGCAAATAAGACTGGCATATTATTGGCCAAATTGGCTGGGGAATATTACATGGCAAATAAGACTGGCATATTATTGGGCAAATTGGCTGGGGAATATTACATGGCAAATAACACTGGCATATTATTGGGCAAATTGGCTGGGGAATATTACATGGCAAATAAGACTGGCATATTATTGGGAAAATTGGCTGGGGCATATTACATGGCAAATAAGACTGGCATATTATTGGGCAAATTGGCTGGGTCATATTACATGGCAAATAAGACTGGCATATTATTGGGCAAATTGGCTGGGGAATATTACATGGCAAATAAGACTGGCATATTATTGGGCAAATTGGCTGGGGAATATTACATGGCAAATAAGACTGGCATATTATTGGGAAAATTGGCTGGGGCATATTACATGGCAAATAAGACTGGCATATTATTGGGCAAATTGGCTGGGGCATATTGCATGGCAAATAAGACTGCCATATTATTGGGCAAATTGGCTGGGGAATATTACATGGCAAATAAGACTGGCATATTATTGGGCAAATTGGCTGGGGAATATTACATGGCAAATAAGACTGGCATATTATTGGGCAAATTGGCTGGGGCATATTACATGGCAAATAACACTGGCATATTATTGGGCAAATTGGCTGGGGAATATTACATGGCAATTAACACTGGCATATTGGGCAAATTAGCAGGGGCATATTAAATTGCAGATAACCTTGGAATATTATTGGGCAAATTTACTTAGTCATATTAAATTGCATAATAACATTTTCATATTATGGGACAAATTGGCTGGGGAATATTAATGGCAAATAATATTGGAAATGTGTATGTAATGGGGTGATGGAGGCATGTAAATGTGGTGATGGGGCATGTCCTGGTGTGCAACGTGGGTTATGGGTCATGTCGTAGGTGTGCAACGTGGGTAGGGGGGGGGGGGGGGTGCCCAAATTTTGGGATATTGGGTGTCTAAATCCTGGCATATTGAGGGGCATAATCCTGGCATATTGAGGGGGAAATCCTGGCATATTGAGGGGGCATCATCTTGGCATATTGAGGGGAAAATCCTGGCATATTGGGTGTCTAAATCCTGGCATATTGAGGGGCATAATCCTGGCATATTGAGGGGCATAATCCTGGCATATTTAGGGGGCATCATCTTGGCATATTGAGGAGAAAATCCTGGCATATTGAGGGGCATAATCCTGGCATATTGAGGGGCATAATCCTGGCATACTGAGGGGCATAATCCTGGCATTTTGTAAGGGAAAATTCTAGCATATTAAATGGCAAATCCTGGTATATTGTGGGGGAAAATCCTGGCAATATTCGTTATAAAACAAGGAAAAGATGGCCGTGGATGGGGAGGCGATTCGATGATGCAATGGGCCACTTGACTGGATTTGCCCCCCAGGCCTAAGGCTGCCAGCCCTCCCCTGATTGTGTGTGTGTATATACATCCTACATACTGCCGGGCTGCACTTTACATGAATTGGATTGTGTGTGTGTATATACATCCTACATACTGCCGGACTGCACTTTACATGAATTGGATTGTGTGTGTGTGTGTGTGTATATATACATCCTACATAGCTCTGTATAGCTCTCTCAGGGGGCGGACATATTTAGAATCTTGGGTCAGTTGCTCAGATGAAAGAAAATGTGACTCAACATGTCTGCCCCCTGATACTGCTTTAGGAGCAATAAGCTGCTTTATTTGTATTCTTTCATTAAAGTATGTCTATTACACTTGATGCAATCTTTCAAAAGCGTACATGAAAAATACATGAGGGGCATGTCCCCCCCCCCCCCCCCTTATAAAAAAAAAAAAAAGGACTGGGAGTTGCCAAAATGGCAAATAATACCCGACAGTCCCCTGCTTTAAAAAATGGGGCTGGGCAAGTGTTCCCAGCCCCATGAAAAAATGAATTGGGCCAAAGCTAAAGTACAAAGTGTGTGGGGGAAAAAAACCACAAATTACTACACCGAAACTGGTCACAGACTGCATGAAAAGTGTCAAAATACCCCAAGTTGAATACCCTGGCATGTCTACCTTTTAAAAATGTGTACATGTGGGGATGATTCATGAATTCATGACAGATGACGGTGTTAGAATATCACTAAAGCTAATTTTGGAGAGAAAGAAATGGTTTTCAAACAGCTATGTGTTACTTATATTTATTACCCTATAACTTGCAAAAAAAAATGGGAAAAAAACCCCATACACATTCAGTATTTCTAAACTCCGGGTCAATATTAGAATCTATTTAGCAGGGTTTTTTCATTAGCTTTTGTAGCTTCGTAAATGATGTTACAAATAAAAGACAGGAAAAGTTTTAGTTTTTTCCATTTTTTTCACCATATTTTGCTTTTTTTTCGATAATACAATAAATGATATGAACAAAATCATGTCACTCCAAAGACATTATCCTGAAAAAAAATATTTGTGCGGATCCAGCAAATGACACAGAAGAAAATTACAGCTCAACACAAATACCGCAGAGGTGTTCAAACAGCCACGGTCAGGCTTGACCTGCAAAGGACACATTTCCCATTGAAAAGCAGTTAATTTGCATACGAAGCCACAGGTGATGTCATAAGCAGAAGACTCCACCGACACATTTAAAACACATTTTTCTCCTAGGCATTTGCTTACATTTCCACTACCCAGTGGCGTAGCGTGGGGGGTGCAGGGGGGGCCGGCCGCACCGGGCGCAATATCTGGGGGGGCGCACTAGCCCTATGCGGCCGCGTGGCCGCCAGGGCCGTCTTTAACGCGGGGCAAACGGGGCAGCTGCCCTGGGCCCATTTACTCCTGGGGGGCCCCAAGGCAGCTGTCCCGTGGGCCCCCAGCCCCTGCTGCCGCGTTCACAGCGCATTGCGCTTGTGAACGCTTTTTTCCGGCAAGCCGCATCCGATGGATGCGACGGCCGGAAAAAAAAAAAAAAAAAACTGACGCCGGATGTGACGTCGCGTCACATCCGGTGTCTGCTTCCCTCCTCCGTGCAAGAGGGAAGACTGCACGGAGGAGACATCCCCCCCCCCGCTTCATGTAAGTACGGGGGGGGGGGGGCTGGCTGGCACAATATTCCTGGTATCTGACTGGCACTATATTACTGGGTATCTGATTGGCACAATATTACTGGGTATCTGATTGGCACTATATTACTGGGTATCTGATTGGCACTATATTACTTGGCATCTGACTGGCACTATATTACTGGGCATCTGATTGGCACTATATTACTGGGTATCTGATTGGCACTATATTACTGGGTATCTGATTGGCACAATATTACTGGGAATCTGATTGGCACTATATTACTGGGCATCTGATTGGCACAATATTACTGGGTATCTGATTGGCACTATATTACTGGGTATCTGATTGGCACAATATTACTGGGTATCTGATTGGCACTATATTACTGGGTATCTGGCACTATATTACTGGGTATCTGATTGGCACAATATTACTGGGAATCTGATTGGCACTATATTACTTGGCATCTGATTGGCACTATATTACTGGGTATCTGATTGGCACTATATTACTGGGTATCTGATTGGCACAATATTACTGGGAATCTGATTGGCACTATATTACTTGGCATCTGATTGGCACTATATTACTGGGTATCTGATTGGCACTATATTACTGGGTATCTGATTGGCACTATATTACTGGGTATCTGACTGGCACTATATTACTGGGTATCTGATTGGCACAATATTACTGGGAATCTGATTGGCACTATATTACTTGGCATCTGATTGGCACTATATTACTGGGTATCTGATTGGCACTATATTACTGGGTATCTGAATGGCACTATATTACTGGGTATCTGATTGGCACAATATTACTGGGCATCTGATTGGCACAATATTACTGGGTATCTGACTGGCACTATATTACTGGGTATCTGATTGGCACAATATTACTGGGTATCTGATTGGCACTATATTACTGGGTATCTGATTGGCACTATATTACTTGGCATCTGACTGGCACTATATTACTGGGCATCTGGCTGGCACAATAATACTGGGCATCTGACTGGCACAATAATACTGGGCATCTGACTGGCACTATATTACTGGGCATCTGGCTGGCACAATAATACTGGGCATCTGACTGGCACAATAATACTGGGCATCTGACTGGCACTATATTACTGGGCATCTGGCTGGCACAATAATACTGGGCATCTGGCTGGCATAATATTACAGGCATCTGGCTGGCACTATATTACTGGGCTCTGACTGGCACAATATTACAGGCATCTGACTGGCATAATATTACAGGCATCTGACTGGCATAATATTACAGGCATCTGACTGGCACAATATTACAGGCATCTGACTGGCACAATATTCCTGGCCTCTGACTGGCACACTATTACAAGCATCTGACTGGCATAATATTACAGGCATCTGACTGGCATAATATTACAGGCATCTGACTGGCACAATATTACAGGCATCTGACTGGCACAATATTCCTGGCCTCTGACTGCACACTATTACAGGCATCTGACTGGCATAATATTACAGGCATCTGACAGGCACCATATTCCTGGGCTCTGACAGGCACAATATTCCTGGTATCTGACTGGCACAATATTACTGGTATCTGACTGGCACATTATTACTGGGCTCTGACTGGCACAATATTGCAGGCATCTGACTGGCACAATATTACTAGGCTCTGACTGGCACAATATTACTGGGCTCTGACTGGCACAATATTACTGGCATCCGAAAGTTACAATATTACTGGCATCTGAATGGCACAACAATTATGGCATATGTGTGTGTGTGGGGGGGGGGGGGGTAACATTAGAGGTACAGGATTGAGGAAGTTGGCTCCATCTAGCCCAGTCTTGGATCATCTCCAGGGTATGGTTCCATTTTGATGTTTAGTTTTTGTTCTTGATATTGTTTGTCGTTTACGATGGTTGTGAGACGACATATAATAGCATGGCCCATGCTAGGTTACTACATGTGTATATTTGTATTCATAGACCTGCTGAAAATGTGGAGAATGTGTGTAATGCATGTTCGCACTCAATAAAGTGTTGGAAAATAAACTTGTATTTAGATGCATTTTACTTTAATTACATAAGTATTTTCATAACAAACAATACATGTGCTTGGGGGGTAAGGGTTTCTTTAACTAATCTAGTAGAAGAGACTCGAGTGCTAAAATCCACGGGTTAGGGGGCGCAAATTACTTGCCTTGCCCCGGGTGCTGACAACCCACGCTACGCCACTGCCACTACCACATAATTTTCAGTCATTTTTTTATTCTCTACATTGCCAGTGATAAGAGATACAGTCCATTTAATTAAACCTAAATACTGTGGCCAAATTCAAACGGCAGTTTCCCATACGCTAATTCATGTACATATCACTGCTGATCCCATGCAAGGGGGGGCCGAGGAGAGAGTAAACTGATGTTCTATCAAAACTACCAACCAGTTTATCCTCACACTAGGGACAATTCTATATTAGAAGCACAAGTAAAAACAAAGTTTAGTCCTTTAATGGACAACTGCTTCCTGACACACAAAAAAACCCTGACAGTTCTGTTAAACCATCATGATAAAAATGAGTTTTCATTGTGTCCAAAACCATTTCTGATCACATGTGCAAGTATACATTATTTTTTTTAATTACTGAAAAAATGTATTGCACCCAATGTGTCCTATCTAGCAGCCAGGGTAAAGGTCATGCACAGTTATTTATTAGCTTGCAGTAGGTAGGGGGAAAAAAAGTGCCTGTTCATTGTTTTTATTGCATAATGTTTTAGAAGGTCAGTATTCCACTTTGCTCTACTGATTAACATCATCATAATAAAGCTTTGCTCCTGTAGAAAGGTGAAGTGTATAGACCAGGGGTGTCCAAGTTTTTTTTCGGAAGAGGGCCACTTCACCAGAAATGTATGTGTGCGTGGGCCACATTCATTTTTCAATGTGTGAAAATTATATATGTACACACGTGACTTGCCGTATGCATTTGTGTATGTATGTGTCGTACTGCTGTGATTCACTCACCCTGCACATTATTCTCTGTGATATATACACACACACACATATATATATATGTGTGTTTGTGTGTATATATCACAGACAATGGATTGCAAAAAAACATCACTGGACACGTGCTCCAACTTTTCAGCTCGGCTATTAATCCTGTAGCAATTGGTGGTGTTTTTGTCTGTCACCCTAAACATGTCTTATACTGTGACTGTGGAGACTATATCATGATGACGCGTGATATATCCATTGTGTGAGCTGAATTGCAGCAAATGCATGGTTTAAATGTGTCTGTGGTGTCCCCTCTGATGACATCACCTTGTGGATTTAGTTAATTTGCATATGAAGCCACGGGTGATGTGAAACATGTTTCACTGCAATCCTGCACATTATATAGATCATATTCTATATTACAATATGGTATAAACACCTAGGAGATGGAGCCCCTTTAAGGATATATAAAACCAAAAAATTAGGCAGAGTGATCCGGTCTCGGGGAATTGGGACACTGAGGGCGGTGCTTGGGAGGGCGAGTGTCAGCGCTGCAGTGCATGTTGGTATGTAGCAGTGGCGGATGCTCCATCTGTGCTAGGTGTGCGCCACGCTATTTCTGGGGTTTGTGTGCTCTGAACAGAGATCGCACAAACCCCAGGAATACATCCGGGAGACAGGCGGCAACTGCAAATTTGGCAACAGAGTCACTCATTCTATTGTTAATTCGACCAGCACGAAAAAGTATATGAATTTTCGTATACTTTTCATGCTTGTCGAATTGGCAGCAGAGTAAGTGACTCTGTTGCCGAATTGGCAGCTGCCGTCGGGCCCCTCGGACGTATCTCGTGTATTTCTATGGGTTTGTGTGCTGAATGTTCTAAGCACACAAAGCCCCTGGAAATACACGAGGTACATTGTGCCCCTGAGTGACAGGCGTGCTTTGGACTGGCACGATACGCCCCTGGTATGTAGTTCCTAACTAATAATGTTAAATATATACACATGCTGTGTGCTATGTACAGGCTCCTGAGCAATACATGTATGGGCTCACTGCAAGTCTAGTTGTTATTTGGGAGTCTGCGATCACTCCCCACTCCCCAACACTGTGTGAGGTGGGTACTGTCTCACTCCCCCCCCCCCACTCCCCAACACTGTGTGAGGTGGGTACTGTTTCACCCCCCCCCCCCCAACACTGTATGAGGTGGGTACTGTCTCACTCCCCCCCCCCCCAAACACTGTGTGAGGTGGGTACTGTCTCACTCCCACCCCCCTCCAACACTGTGTGAGGTGGGTACTGTCTCACTCCCCACCCCCCAACACTGTGTGAGGTGGATACTGTCTCACTCCCTCCCCCCCAACACTGTGTGAGGTGGATACGGTCTCACTCCCCCTTCCCCCCTCCCCAACACTGTGTGAGGTGGGTACTGTCTCACCCCCCCCCCCAACACTGTATGAGGTGGGTACTGTCTCACTTCCCCCCCCTCCCCAACACTGTATGAGGTGGGTACTGTCTCACTCCCCACCCCCCAACACTGTGTGAGGTGGGCACTGTCTCACTCCCCCCCTCCCCTCCCCAACACTGTGTGAGGTGGGTACTGTCTCACTCCCCCCCCCCCCCAACACTGTATGAGGTGGATACTGTCTCACTCCCCCCCCCTCCCCAACACTGTATGAGGTGGGTACTGTCTCACTCCCCCCCCCCCCAACACTGTATGAGGTGGATACTGTCTCACCCCCCCCCCCCAAACACTGTGTGAGGTGGGTACTGTCTCACTCCCCCCCCCCCCTCTCCAACACTGTATGAGGTGGGTACTGTCTCACTCCCCCCCCCCCAACACTGTGTGAGGTGGATACTGTCTCACCCCCCCCAACACTGTGTGAGGTGGGTACTGTCTCACTCTCACTCCCCCCCCCCCTCTCCAACACTGTGTGAGGTGGGTACTGTCTCACTCCCCCCCCCCCAACACTGTGAGGTGGATACTGTCTCACTCCCCCCCCCCCCAACACTGTGTGAGGTGGATACGGTCTCACTCCCCCCCCCCTCTCCAACACTGTGTGAGGTGGGTACTGTCTCACTCCCCCCCCCCCCACACTGTATGAGGTGGGTACTGTCTCACTCCCCCCCCTCCCCAACACTGTGTGAGGTGGGTACTGTCTCACTCCCCCCCCCCTCCCCAACACTGTGTGAGGTGGGTACTGTCTCACTCCCCCCCCCCTCCCCAACACTGTGTGAGGTGGGTACTGTCTCACTCCCCCCCCCCCCCAACACTGTATGAGGTGGATACTGTCTCACTCCCCCCCCCCTCCCCAACACTGTATGAGGTGGGTACTGTCTCACTCCCCCCCCCCCAACACTGTATGAGGTGGGTACTGTCTCACCCCCCCAAACACTGTGTGAGGTGGGTACTGTCTCACTCCCACCCCCCTCCAACACTGTGTGAGGTGGATACTGTCTCACCCCCCCCCCCAACACTGTGTGAGGTGGGTACTGTCTCACCCCCCCCCCCCCAACACTGTGTGAGGTGGGTACTGTCTCACTCCCACCCCCCTCCAACACTGTGTGAGGTGGATACTGTCTCACCCCCCCCCCCCCAACACTGTGTGAGGTGGGTACTGTCTCACCCCCCCCCCCCAACACTGTGTGAGGTGGGTACTGTCTCACTCCCACCCCCCTCCAACACTGTGTGAGGTGGATACTGTCTCACCCCCCCCCCCAACACTGTGTGAGGTGGGTACTGTCTCACCCCCCCCCCCCCCCAACACTGTGTGAGGTGGGTACTGTCTCACTCCCACCCCCCTCCAACACTGTGTGAGGTGGATACTGTCTCACCCCCCCCCCCAAACACTGTGTGAGGTGGATACTGTCTCACCCCCCCCCCAAACACTGTGTGAGGTGGGTACTGTCTCACTCCCACCCCCCTCCAACACTGTGTGAGATGGATACTGTCTCACTCCCCCCCCCCCCCAACACTGTGTGAGGTGGGTACTGTCTCACTCCCCACCCCCCCAACACTGTGAGGTGGATACTGTCTCACTCCCCCCCCCAACACTGTGTGAGGTGGGTACTGTCTCACTCCCCCCCCCCCCAACACTGTGTGAGGTGGATACTGTCTCACTCCCCCCCCCCCCCCAACACTGTGTGAGGTGGATACTGTCTCACTCCCCCCCCCCCCCCCCCCCAACACTGTGTGAGGTGGATACTGTCTCACCCCCCCCCCCAACACTGTGTGAGGTGGATACTGTCTCACTCCCCCCCCCAACACTGTGTGAGGTGGGTACTGTGTGAGGTGGGTACTGTCTCACTCCCCCCCCCCAACACTGTGTGAGGTGGGTACTGTGTGAGGTGGGTACTGTCTCACCCCCCCCCCCCCCCAACACTGTGTGAGGTGGGTACTGTCTCACTCCTCCCAAACACTGTGTGAGGTATGTACTGTCTCCCCCCCCAAACACTGTGTGAGGTGGGCACTGTGTCTCACTCACTGTCAGATTGCCCTTATAACCTGCCTGCAGGGGGCACAAAGCCCCGCCCCCGGCTCCACCCCCGTGGCACGAGCTGCAGGTTCCGGACCAATGAAGCGCGGGCGGCGTTATTGGGCGGCGGGTGGCTCGCGCTGTCAGGCTCTGTCACTCGGCTGGGTTGAGGTGACAGGAGCGCTGACATGGCGGCCGGAAAGCGCTTCGTGCTGTTTGACCTGGGAGGGGTGCTGCTGACTCCCGGGCTGCAGGTAGCCTTTCAGAGGCTGGAGGAGAAACTTCACCTGCCCAGGTAGGTTCCCTCAGGTGATCCGGTGTATCCCCCACATGGCTGAAATGCAAATCCCATGATCCTGCCTCTTGCAAAGGATCACGGGAAATGTAGTCCATGTACAGCAGGCATGCATGGCTAACTGTATTTCACTCATCCATCAGCTAAACCTCTGTGATATTACTGCATGCAAACTAACCCTGAGACGTCATCACACAGCGACTCTGGGGCAAAGTTCCAACAGTCACCATGGAAACCAGTGGCATGGAGCTGCTGATTGCTCCACTGTTAGAACTTTGACCCAGGTTTGCACTTTAAATGTCTATGCGTGATGGGAGTTGGAATTAAAGGAGCAGTTCCACTTAGCTTATTTTATATTTCTAAGAATGATGGGAGTTGGAATTAAAGGAGCCGTTCCACTTAGCTTATTTTATATTTCTAAGAATGATGGGAGTTGGAATTAAGGAAGCAGTTCCATTTAGCTTATTTTATATTTCTAAGAATGATGGGAGTTGAAATTAAAGGAGCCGTTCCACTTAGCTTATTTTATATTTCTAAGAATGATGGGAGTTGGAGTTAAGGAAGCAGTTCCACTTAGCTTATTTTATATTTCTAAGAATGATGGGAGTTGGAATTAAAGGAGCAGTTCCACTTAGCTTATTTTATATTTCTAAGAATGATGGGAGTTGGAATTAAGGAAGCAGTTCCACTTAGCTTATTTTATATTTCTAAGAATGATGGGAGTTGGAATTAAAGGAGCCGTTCCACTTAGCTTATTTTATATTTCTAAGAATTATGGGAGTTGGAATTAAAGGAGCAGTTCCACTTAGCTTATTTTATATTTCTAAGAATGATGGGAGTTGGAATTAAAGGAGCAGTTCCACTTAGCTTATTTTATATTTCTAAGAATGATGGGAGTTGGAATTAAGGAAGCAGTTCCACTTAGCTTATTTTATATTTCTAAGAATGATGGGAGTTGGAATTAAAGGAGCAGTTCCACTTAGCTTATTTTATATTTCTAAGAGTGATGGGAGTTGGAATTAAAGGAGCAGTTCCACTTAGCTTATTTTATATTTCTAAGAGTGATGGGAGTTGGAATTAAAGGAGCAGTTCCACTTAGCTTATTTTAAATTTCTAAGAATGATGGGAGTTGGAATTAAAGGAGCAGTTCCACTTAGCTTATTTTAAATTTCTAAGAATGATGGGAGTTGGAATTAAAGGAGCAGTTCCACTTATCTTATTTTGGGATTGGCGCAGTCACTTTTATATTTAACAAAAGATGACTGTTCCATTTCTCTTTTCATTCTGGTCTTGTGGCTGACTTCAGAAAAAAACTTGGTCACCCTGATATTCCTGTATTTTAGTCTCTACTCATTTAGGGTGATCAGGTCCATCAACACAATATCACAATTTTTATTTATTTTTTTGCTTTATTTTTGTCTTTGGGTAGAAACCCCTCTCGGCCTGTCTTTAAGGGATTAATTTGTAGAGTGAGAGAGAGCGCGAGTGGACAGGAGGAGCAGAGGATTATGGGAAATGTAATTCACAGCCACTTGCGTACCAAAGATCAGCCATCACTGCTCTATAGAGATAATGACTGATTTATACACAATCAGGAGCAGGGATAATACAAGATTAGTTTGCAACCTCAGTGCAGAGTGTAAGGTAACGTGTTTACTATGTATAATATTTCAAGGTGTGTCTTGTAAAAAGCCGGCTATACCACTGATGTTTGCATTAGGGTAGGATTTCAGGATTACTTGGAAATACACTTCTGTTTATTTAACAAACCCAACCTTTCTGCAGAATCAGCCGTTTTATTGTGTTGTCTCTTAGTAAGGGGCATTGTGTTAGGACAGGCATGTTCTGCTCACCCCCCATGTTCGCCCCATGTACACTCGTTCCGCTAAGAACCCCATTTTTGTGGAGGTTGAAATACAATTGAATGCAGAGCAGACATTGTATTTATACAGACTCAAATTTGGTACTTGAACTGTCAGGCACCAATCAGAAGAAAGGCAGGATTAGAACAACCAATGAGTGGTTTCAGCCCTTTTATAACCTCTTGGCTCTTTAAAATTGCGACCAATCAGAGAGGTGCCTATGTCCCTCTAAACTCTTAGCCAATCAGGGACGCGCCTACTCAGTGTGCTTGGTTTGTGGCATCCAATCGGAGAAGGAGCTACTTTTAATTTGTAGCCAATCCCCAGGCTTTCCTTCTATAATAGTGAGAGTCCCCGGCAGCTGGGCACGCCGCTTTGGGTGCCTGACTCTCTGCGGCCCCTAATAGCTCTGGGAAGTCATGACATATTTTTTTTATAAACAGACCTTTGGGGGCTTAGGGTCAGGGCTCCTAAAATCCATGCTCATGACTCCTAACTATCTTGATTGCTTGACATAGATGCTTATGGACATACGCCTCTTAGGGGCCTAGCTTTTGCAAGACCGCCTCCCGAATTAGTCTGTTTGGCTCTGGATTCGGGTGTAAACATTCCCACACATGAAAGTGCCGGAAAGCATAAAATAAAGGCTCAATCGCCGTTCCTTAAGTGTAACGGCGATTTGCGTTTTTTTTTAATATACATCCACCTTCCTGAGACATTTGTCCTCTACTGGCGCCATCCCATGTGTGTCACTCTTAGCAGCCTCCTATACTCATAAAATGAGAGAGAGAGTAATATTGTATATAATGAAAATGAATGGGGAACAATATGCACTTCAGGCAGTGATCTCATTAGACACAGGGAACAACCGAAATAAGAGCTAAAATGGACACATGATGAGAAATGCATGTGTGTATTGGGCCAAATGTTCTTTTATTTAAAGCAACATTGAAGAAAAGCTGGTTAAACATAAAAAAAACCTGTTTTATTTAGTTAGGAAAGAGTAGAGGACATGCATAATGTTTATTAAGACCCACTTCCGCTCTTCTTCTCCCTGCAGTAAATACAAAGTATTGTCTGTCCGATCGCTAGGGGTAGGAACCTTTTTATCGTGTCTTGCCTATGCATATACCGCACCTTTTTTATTATGAGGTTTGTTTGTTGACAGGCTTTAAAAAATACACAGCAAGATGAATGTGAGAGAGATTTTTGCTTTGTCTGTGCATTTGGGTTTAAATCAAGGCAGTGGGTTATTGTCATTTGAAATGTGATGTGTGTGTAGAGTAAATTTGTTGCAAAATAAACATGTTTGTTGTACATATTATATTGACAGAGTTCTGGTTTATTATGCAAGTCAACTAGATCCAGGAACTGAAACATATTCACTATAAAACTCTCTCTTGTTACAGTAGATATCAAAATAGTCCGTTTTTCCAAGTATTATTAAACTTCTCTCATTGTGCTTTTTTTTTTTTTTTTAATATAAGTTCTGTGTGATAAAGCATATGGCAGCGCTACATGCAGGAAATAGTCCAGTCTGATGCAGGAAATAGTCCAGTCTGATGCAGGAGATAGTCCAGTCTGATGCAGGAGATAGTCCAGTCTGATGCAGGAGATAGTCCAGTCTGATGCAGGAGATAGTCCAGTCTGATGCAGGAGATAGTCCAGTCTGATGCAGGAGATAGTCCAGTCTGATGCAGGAGATAGTCCAGTCTGATGCAGGAGATAGTCCAGTCTGATGCAGGAGATAGTCCAGTCTGATGCCGGAGATAGTCCAGTCTGATGCAGGAGATAGTCCAGTCTGATGCAGGAGATAGTCCAGTCTGATGCAGGAGATAGTCCAGTCTGATGCAGGAGATAGTCCAGTCTGATGCCGGAGATAGTCCAGTCTGATGCCGGAGATAGTCCAGTCTGATGCAGGAGATAGTCCAGTCTGATGCAGGAAATAGTCCAGTCTGATGCGTGCTGATGGAAGTTATGTGATAACTTTTAATAAAAATGTTACTACAAATGAGTGGGGGGAAAGAGTTGGATCTTAGTTTGGTGATTTCCAAAATCTGTATGTGTAAAATAGACACCAATTATCATTGCCAACATGGGCCATGCTGCGTGCAGGAAATACAGCCACCGGATATGACTTGCCGTCATTTCCGACGGCTGTGACTAAAATCCAGCTGCTGGCCGATCGTGGCTATCTCCGTGTGAGACAGTTACGCGTGCAGCGAGGGCCCACAGGAAAGAATGGGCCCTGGGCAGCTGCCCCGTCTGCCCACGCTTTTCTTTTTTACTTTTTTTTTTTTTTTTTTAAGGGGCCCCAGGGGTCAACAGGGCAGCCAGGCCCCCTTTATTGACAGGCAAGGTCTGTGGCCTATGCTAGTTCCGCCAATGTATATAGTGTTAAGTTAACTTTCTAGAGAGATGGGAGGGAACAGGTCTGAGAAGGCTGTTACATAGTGTTAACTTGCTAGGGAGATGGGAGGGAACAGGTCTGAGAAGGCTGTTACATAGTGTTAAGTTAACTTGCTAGGTAGATGGGAGGGAACAGGTCTGAGAAGGCTGTTACACAGTGTTAAGTTAACTTGCTAGGGAGATGGGAGGGAACAGGTCTGAGAAGGATGTTACATAGTGTTAAGTTAACTTGCTAGGGAGATGAGAGGGAACAGGTCTGAGAAGGCTGTTACATAGTGTTAAGTTAACTTGCTAGGGAGATGGGAGGGAACAGGTCTGAGAAGGCTGTTACATGGTGTTAAGTTAACTTGCTAGGGAGATAGGAGGGAACAGGTCTGAGAAGGCTGTTACATAGTGTTAACTTGCTAGGTAGATGGGAGGGAACAGGTCTGAGAAGGCTGTTACATAGTGTTATGTTAACTTGCTAGGGAGATGGGAGGGAACAGGTCTGAGAAGGCTGTTACATAGTGTTATGTTAACTTGCTAGGGAGATGGGAGGGCACAGGTCTGAGAAGGCTGTTACATAGTGTTAAGTTAACTTGCTAGGGAGATGGGAGGGAACAGGTCTGAGAAGGCTGTTACATGGTGTTAAGTTAACTTGCTAGGGAGATGGGAGGGAACAGGTCTGAGAAGGATGTTACATAGGGTTAAGTTAACTTGCTAGGCAGATGGGAGGGAACAGATCTGAGAAGGCTGTTACATAGTGTTAAGTTAACTTGCTAGGGAGATGGGAGGCGACAGGTCTGAGAAGGCTGTTACATAGTGTTAAGTTAACTTGCTAGGGAGATGGGAGGGAACAGGTCTGAGAAGGCTGTTACATAGTGTTATGTTAACTTGCTAGGGAGATGGGAGGAAACAGGTCTGAGAAGGCTGTTACATAGTGTTACGTTAACTTGCTAGGGAGATGAGAGGGAACAGGTCTGAGAAGGCTGTTACATAGTGTTAAGTTAACTTGCTAGGGAGATGGGAGAGAACAGGTCTGAGAAGGCTGTTACATGGTGTTACGTTAACTTGCTAGGGAGATGGGAGGGAACAGGTCTGAGAAGGCTGTTACATAGTGTTAAGTTAACTTGCTAAGGAGATGGGAGGGAACAGGTCTGAGAAGGCTGTTACATAGTGTTAAGTTAACTTGCTAGGGAGATGGGAGGGAACAGGTCTGAGAAGGCTGTTACATAGTGTTAAGTTGCTAGGAAGGTGGGAGGGAACAGGTCTGAGAAGGCTGTTACATAGTGTTAAGTTGCTAGGAAGGTGGGAGGGGAAACACTCAGGTGACAGTATCAGATGGAGGAGTATCTTCTTCCTCTGCAGTTTGCAGGGAATTGTTCCAGGAGTCAGACAGGCACAGGGAGCCTGTGTCTCAGCCAATCCAGCTGTAGATAGTCAGGGGACTGGGCTTTGGCAGAGATCCATGGGAACCAGAACCAGAAGTCCAAATTGGTAAATGCAATAGTAACCTTAGTCTCCACAGTCTTAAAGATTCTACCATTTTCATACATATTAAAGTTACATACTTTATAAATATGGATTAATTCATTGAAGTTTAAATATCTATATTCTCAATATTATAAATTTTCCTCACAAATATCAGTTTTGTAGCTTCTACTGATACTCCCACTCCGCTCACAGTGTTTGAATGGAGCCTGGGAGGGGGGAAAAGTCACATTTTTAAAATTGTTTTCGAAAAGCAAAGTATCCCTAATGGAAGCTGTACTCATTATTTGCTAGAAACATAGAACTTTTACCTGCAAATCCAGGGCGAATCTGTTAACTAAGGAGAGCATCTCATAGGAACTACCTACGAACACACAAATGATACATTATGAACACATATCAAGTATAGATTCTGCAGGGCCGCATGTAAAAGTTGTGTCCCTCAAAAAAAATAATGGCTGAACATACAGCTGTATGCATGGAATGAATGGAAGGAGGAGTTAATGTAACTTTTCTGTGTTCCAATCGCAGAGGTTTCCTACTGAACGTGGTGACTAAGAGAGGTCCGGATGGTCATTTTTCTCAAGCCGAGAAGGGACAGATTCCTTTATCCAAGGTAATTTTAAAACCCATAGCTTGGAATCTGTATGACTCTGTTAAACAAATGAAGCTTGCATTAATTCCATTAGCACAAAGGTATACTTATATTAAAGAGCCCCTAAACTGTCTCCCCCCCCCCCCCCTTACAGTTTAAGGTACATGCCAGTTTATTCTCTGTCCGGCAACCACCTTGCTTCCATAGAAAGCATCAGGGGTACAGCAGGGAGAGACCTCCTTTTTTACATGCTGCCCATAGAGGGGACCTTGACTAGGTAACTCCATTAACTAGATCCCCTCTCCTGGTATGGTGTGAAAATGAAAGTATCTCGCTGCGCTATCAGACCCCAGTGAGGCATGCAGGGTGAACCCCCTCTCTGATTGGTTGAGGGCACGTTGACAGTGTAAGTGTGCCCCAGCAGCAGAAGAGTTCCTCCACAGTTGGGAGGCAGAGCTTGTAGTAAACCCGCCTGTAACTATGGAGTAGTGGCAGTAAGTTTATATTAATGAAGAAAAAGTTAAAAACAAAGATTTGTGCCACTCTAATTTAAAATATTAGACATGACAATGATATGCACCGTCTCAAACGCTTGCTTGGTGCTCTGCGTGGCGCACAAGGTAACCTCTTAATAAAAAGTTGTTTTGACCTCCATTGATCCTCTAGACCCTTATTAATGTCTGTGTTGTTCTTTGTAGTTGATTTCTGAAATGGACAATGACTGTAAGACCTTTGCCGACGAATCCGGTGTGACTCTCCCAGAATCCTTCTCTCTGGACCAGGCTTTCCACAGCATGTACGAGTCCGGAGGGATTAATAAACCAATGCTGAAGGCGGCCGTTTCCCTGAGAAACCATGGTAAGTGAGAGTAATCGGTTGTATTCAGAAATCTCCTTGCTCACGTTCCTTTTATTTATTTTTTATGTAGGATTTTTTTATTTATTTTCAGTATTTCTGGGCTATTTTTTCTGTTTGCGAACTCTTCCCATACAATATAGTGGGGCGTTTGAGGTTACCACTTCTGATTTCCAAATTGCAAACCTATTCGGAGGCACATGAGGGTTACCTGGGTCCCAATGTGCCCCCAATCTGCCACAATTTGAACACAGCCCTGTATTAAACTCCAGATGTCATTGTGCCATCATGTAACCACGCGTGCTGGGTTTATATCTCCTTACAGGGTTTAAAACGTGTGTTTTGACAAACAACTGGGTGGATGACAGCGCCAATCGAAGCCTCTCCGCCGAGATAATCTCCTCCCTTCACCGCCATTTTGACCTGGTTATCGAGTCATGCCGCATCGGGATGAGAAAGCCAGAAACTCAGATCTATGAGTACGCACTGCGCAAGCTGCAAGCCAAGCCAGATGAGGTAAGCGATCCTTTTTATAAACTCCATCTTTATGGAAACCGATATATATATATATATATATATATATATATATATATATATATACTGAGAGGGTAGTGGATGTATGGAATAGCCTTCCAGCAGAAGTGGTAGAGGTAAACACAGTCAAGGAGTTTAAGCATAGGTGGGATAGACACAAGGCTATCCTAGCTATAAGACCGGGAACGGGGGACTAAAAAAAAAAAAATTGGGCAGACTAGATGGACCGAATGGTTCTTATCTGCCGACACATTCTATATATATATATATATATTTTTTTTTTTTTTTAAATTTATTTTTTTTAAATTTAAACATAGAATTGATGCCATATTTATCTTTTTAAACCTGGACCTTAGTATGATTTTTTTTTTTAAATTGCCCACTCCCCATGTTTAAATTCTTAAAGTGGCAGGACAGTCATCTGTTATTAAAGAGACACGCCCATCAAAAAATGAAAAAGGTGTATTTATTTTTTTATTTTGTATTGTTGATTTCGAATATGTCTTTTGTTTTTGTTATGTGAGTTTTTTTATGAAATAGTTTACCAAACAGGTGTGACTGGGCGCCGCCATTTTGTGAAATATAGTGTTTTTGGGTGCCACCTCCAGTGACTTTACAGCACTAGTATCTCACTTTGGGGCTGGGGACACAGAATGCAGTCTATAAGTCAGAATTCTGACCATAGACTTGCATTGAATGGGAGGGTAATGTAACTATTACATCACAAGGGGGCGGAGTTATAATCCTGTTTGATCAGGTCAGTCTCCTCTCTTTGTATTGGAAGGCAGGTAAAAAAAAAAGTTGTACACAGCCATCTAGTCCTGCCCACTATGATACACAGGAGCCAGTAAGAGAGCAGGGAAGTATCTTATGACACCATTATGCAGGCTTTGGCCACAGTTGTAAAGTAAGATTTGTTGGACGATTTTGGAGAATGTTGCATCATGGTAAAATTCTCAAAATGGATGCTGGAGATAAACACCTAACTTTATTTTAACTTTTATCTGCAATTGATTAAAATATAGAAGAAGAAAAAAACAGTCAACCAAATATTGATTGTATTGTGAATGTAGAGAATAAAACATGATCTATACATGACTGTGCCAGCAGAATTGCAACGAATGTATTCATTAAAATAAACGCGTATTTTAAATGTGTGTGTGTGTGTGATTTAATATGCAAATTACACGTTTTCCACTAAATATAGTTCATTTGCATACCGTTGCACATGGTGATGTCATACATGGGAGACACCACAGACAAACTTAAAACTCATTTGTCTCTTATTCTCTTAATTTTTGCATTTGCTGATAATTCTGCTGACACACTATATAGATCATTTTTGATTATTTTTATTTATTTTTGAGGGGGAGATTTCATGAATAAAGCCCTGAATCTGTTGGTCATATAGGCGTTCCCTGCAGGGTTAGGAGCCAGATGCAAGCCTTGATGGCCTCCACTTATTGGCTATCAACCTAATCCTTGTTGTTACCCTGCAGACCATTTTCCTTGATGACATTGGTGCCAACCTGAAGCCAGCTCGTGAACTGGGGATATCTACAGTGCTGGTCAGGGATACAGAAGCCGCTCTGAAAGAGTTACAGGAGCTGACGGGAATCCAGGTAACCAATCAGAAATGCTTAGTGAAGGAATGGAATCCAGGTAGCTAATCAGAAATGCTTGGTGAAGGAATGGAATCCAGGTAGCCAATCAAAAATGCTTGGTGAAGGAATGGAATCCAGGTAGCCAATCAGAAATACTTAGTGAAGGAATAATTGAGCAAAGATTCTAAACACCATGCCCGCCCCCTGATAGAGCTATACAGAGCAAAGATTCTAAACATGTCAGTCCCTGTTAGAGCTATACAGAGCAAAGATTGTAAACATGTCAGCCCCTGATAGAGCTATACAGAGCAAAGATTCTAAACATGTCAGTCCATGATAGAGCTATACAGAGCAAAGATTCTAAACATGTCAGTCCCTGTTAGAGCTATACATAGATTGTAAACATGTCAGCCCCTGATAGAGCTATACAGAGCAAAGATTCTAAACATGTCAGTCCCTGATAGAGCTATACAGAGCAAAGATTCTAAACATGTCAGTCCCTGTTAGAGCTATACAGAGCAAAGATTGTAAACATGTCAGCCCCTGATAGAGCTATACAGAGCAAAGATTCTAAACATGTCCTCCCCCTGATAGAGCTATACCGAGCAAAGATTCTAAACATGTCCGCCCCCTGATAGAGCTGTACGGATCAAAGAGGGCTCAATAAGGTACTTTATTTGCATTCTTTCATTAAAGCATTTCTATTTAAAATATCTACATTTGATTTCAGTTAAACATAAGTGTTTATTTTTTGCCGCCGACAGTTGCCCTGTAAAGGACAATCCTGCGCAGATTCTGTACAAATATAAACTTTGGAGATTGTTTGTCATACTTTATTGTTCGTCACATTAATAAAACATTTTCTTTGTTTGTGCAGTTTTTTGTGGGGGGAGAAATATGGAGTAATATTAACACAACACCTTATTTACACAAATGCACACCGTACATATATATGCCACATTTTAGGTAGAGCCAATTATCTGTATATAAATTGGTAATGCTGAGTTTCTCGCTGCGCCTCTCTGCAGACCTTTCTTTCAAACGACGAGCGATTGTCAGTTTAGTTGGTACCTGCAGAATAAAATGTATCCGCAAACAGCGTTTTTTAATGTGGCTACATACAGGAATTTCCAACCTATAAGATTACTTGTAATTCCCGAGATTTTATTTGTTTTTTATATTTGGGGTAAAGATAATAATGTAAACCATAGGAACATTCCATTGGTTTCCATGGTGATGCACCCCTTTGAGAACTTTTCTCCATAATTGACTGCTTCTTTTTGGGAAGGTATCTGCAGTCTACAGTAAGTAATAGTAAGTGTTCTATCCTGCATTGAAAATAATTCCTCCGGGGCTTCTAAATTCAGTGGCATTCCAGTTAGCAGGGGCTTGGAGAGAGAGGCAGGACTGTTACTATAGTAACCGCAATAATTCTAGCACATTTTATTAACAAATCCTGGGCGCCAGGTGGCCGTGGTGACCAGGAAATCAGACCCGGCGTCCCGGGTATCGTGAGTACCGCATGGTGCTCTTTCCACTGGGGTCGTTTTTTTTTCTTTCTCTTCTTTCATCCAGAGGTGCGCGAGGGAGCAGAGTGTGTGCACTGGCTGCACAGACTTCCTGCTCCGCCTCCTCACTCACCCCACTCACCGGGGTGCTCAGGAGGACTAAAGTAAAGACGACCTGTGCCTATGTTAGAGGCACAGACCAAGTTGGAACAGAAACATATCGATAGATGAACATTTTGGGAGTTTTTTTTTAATTTAAAAAAAAACCTGCTGACGTGTGTGTGTGTGTGTGACAGACTGGCTGTGTGTGTGTCTGTGTGACAGACTGGCTGTGTGTGTGTCTGTGTGACAGACTGGCTGTGTGTGTGTGAGACAGACTGATTGCCTGTGTGTGTGAGAGACAGACCGACTGCCTGACTGTGTGTGTGTTATTGATTAAGCTAAGTAATTACAAACCTCTATTTTATTTGAGGGTTTTTTTTGTTTTCTTTTTTATCCAGTTATTAATATTTAGTTGTATATCTGATATCATATACTTTGTAAATAGACTGACTGCCTGACTGTGTGTATGTGACAGACCGCCTGACTGCCTGACTGTGTGTGTGTGTGACAGACTGACTGACTGCCTTACTGTGTGTGTGTGTGACTGACTGCCTGACTGTGTGTGTGTGTGTGTGTGTGACTGCCTTACTGTGTATGTGTGTGACAAACTGGCTGACTGCCTGACTGTGTGTGTGTGTGTGACAAACTGGCTGACTGACTGACTGTGTGTGACAAACTGGCTGACTGCCTGACTGTGTGTTTGTGTGTGTGTGACTGACTGACTGTGACAAACTGGCTGAATGCCTGACTGTGTGTTTGTGTGTGTGACTGACTGACTGACTGCCTGACTGTGTGTGTGTGTGTGTGTGTGTGTGTGTGACTGACTGCCTGACTGTGTGTGTGTGTGTGTGACTGACTGCCTGACTGTGTGTGTGTGACTGACTGACTGACTGACTGTGTGTGTGCGACTGACTGCCTGACTGTGTGTGTGTGTGTGTGTGACTGACTGCCTGACTGTGTGTGTGTGACTGACTGCCTGACTGTGTGTGTGTGTGACTGACTGACTGCCTGACTGTGTGTGTGTGTCTGACTGTGTGTGTGTGTGTGACTGACTGCCTGACTGTGTGTGTGTGTGTGTGTGTGTGTGTGTGACAGACTGCCTGCCTGACTGTGTGTGTGTGACAGACTGCCTGCCTGACTGTGTGTGTGTGTGTGTGTGTGTGTGTGTGACTGACTGCCTGCCTGACTGTGTGTGTGTGTGACAAACTGGCTGACTGCCTGACTGTGTGTGTATGTGTGTGTGTGTGTGTGTGACAAACTGGCTGACTGCCTGACTGTGTGTGTGTGTGTGTGTGACAAACTGGCTGACTGTGTGTGTGTGTGTGTGTGACAAACTGGCTGACTGTGTGTGTGTGTGTGTGACAAACTGGCTGACTGTGTGTGTGTGACAAACTGGCTGACTGCCTGACTGTGTGTTTGTGTGTGTGTGACTGACTGCCAGACTGTATGTTTGTGTGTGTGTGTGACTGACTGCCTGACTGTGTGTTTGTGTGTGTGACTGACTGTGTGTGTGTGTGTGTGTGTGTGACAAACTTGCTGACTGCCTGACTGTGTGTGAGACAAACTGGCTGACTGTGTGTGTGTGACAGACTGACTGCCTGACTGTGTGTGTGGGTGTAATTGAGTGTATGTGCCATTGTCTAACTCTTAGATTTTTTTTTGCTGGCTCTTAAATCTCTGTTAAGTTTCTTAAGCCCTGCATTATTAGGAGACAGGAGGAGTTGGGGAAACACTGATGAGAGAGATCTCTCTTTACTTTACATGCTGCAAACTGCACCCTTTCAGGGGTTAAAAAAATAAAGATTCATACATATTAAAGCTGACATATAAAATACACAGGAGCTAATTTGTTTTTGTATAGAGCTGTTTTTGCAAAATATATTTTACAACTTACCTTTCTTGTCGCTTGTGCTGAAATGGGGGGTTGCCCATGTGGGAGCTAAGCGTGTACTAAATAGAAATAAATGAATGCACCTTTCTCCACCAAATACTAAAAAAAACTAAAAACTATATATTTACATTGCAGTGCACCTTTAACTTCCAGCTTGCCTAGATAGAGAGATTATAGAATCTAGCACAGAATCCCCCCAAAAAACCCTTCCAGAAATGGCTAAAAAAACTGGTTACAGGGTAAAGATGATAGAGCAAGCCCCCCAAATATGAGGGGGGCGGAGTTTGTACAAAGCAGGAGGAGTTAGCAATACCGGTTTGTATATTTACTCCCTTTACAATAAACAGGAGCCTTCTCTGTCTAGTATGAATTCTTTCGAAGTTTAAAAGCAGATCATTTTTTATTTATTTATTTTTAGTTCAGGCTCTCTGTAAGGTGGGATAACATACCCTCCCTCCGTCCAGCGTGTATTATTAAATCCAGTATAGGTTTGCTGCTTTCTGGCATGTGATGTTGTAATGTCCGGCAGAGCTGTATGGCGGATAATGGGGATTATTCTTGTTTGTTTTTTCTAGTTTACTGAAAAGGAGGAGATTCAGCCGACACCCGCCAACCCGGAGACTGTAACTCACGGATTCGTAACCGTAAAGGTAAAGATTTCCCACCCTATGACATCTAGCGCAGCTGCACTGTATACACACCCTGAAAGTGGCCCTTCTACTAAATAATGCCACGTAGGATGGCTCTGGTACCAGGGATAGGTAAAGTGTCTGTAGCGAAGGCCTGTGAAGATCCCTAGAATCTCATTAAATCGCCCCTCATGGACCTCAGTAACTATTCACCAACAGTGTGTTGGGGCTCACTCCTTAACCCCTTAGTGACATGACCTTTTGACCTTGTCTTTCCCTTGGTGACAAAAGGCTGTTTTGACATTTCTGGGGTGTTTGTGTTTAGCTGTAATTTTCTTCTTTCTCACATACTGTACCCACAAAAAAGTTATATGTTGTTTTTATTGCCGTAAGAAGGGCTTTCATTAGATACCATTATGTCAAATTTTATCATTAAATAAAATGATAAAAAAAATAATAAGAAAAAATAAAAAATAAAACTTTTTCTAACTATGACCTAAAAAATAATTTACACAAATACAATCATTAACCGAGACCCCGTCTAAATAGTTTTAAAATGTTGTCCCCAGTACAGAAATATGCATGTTTCCACTGTTTTTCTGCAGTTTTTTGCGAGTTGTAGGGAAAAAGGAAAAAGTATTTTGTTTTTTTCCTACAATGACCTTTTGACCCCAACCCAAACCCTTTATTTATTCCTAAATGTATCCCTTAAGCTATCCCTTAATTCATTCTAATTTTAATTTTATTGTAACCTATCCCTTATGCTAACCCTAAATATTATTCTAACCCTAACCCTAGGTTTTAGCTAATTAAGTCTTTTTTTATTGCAATGTTGCTGACTGCCTCTAGGGGCAGTCAAGCAACAGCATCAGAGCGACGGAAGTGAATTTGTTCTCACTTCCGACGCTCTACCCACAAGAGGGCAGCAACCATATTGCTCTCCAATTTGGCGCCCATGGGTCCGTGAAGCGATCGTGGGTGCCCCAGATTAAAAATTTCGTTGCTGCCTAATGCCTTGACATCGAAACAATAGAGCAGCATCGCCAGAGTGGATTTCGCGATCGCTGATCACGAAAACAACTCGTTACACCTCAGGACGTGCCTGGCACATCCTTTATCGCGAAGGGTTAACAAACCGTGACGACGAGGCACTTTCCACAATAAGAGAAAGCACAAGTGAAAAACTGAGTGGCCCTATTCTGAGGATAAAGTGGCAGGTATTTATTAAGGAACATGCTTCTGACCAGCAGCCATGAAGCCATAGCTGCAGCTGTCGCTGACAGTCTTTCATTGCTATTAAACCTTTCTTTACCAAAATGCAGCGGGGTCTCTGATGCTGTGAGGTGGTCAAGGTCAGTCGTGAAGTCCACAAGTCGTTGCAGGCAGTTTGCTGTATGAGAGGCTCCTGTAATTAATAATTCCCAATTTCCTCGCCATATAATACTTCCCAGCTTCCTCGCCATATAATACTTCCCAGCTTCCTCGCCATATAATAATTCCCAGCTTTCTCGCCATATAATAATTCCCAGCTTCCTCGCCATATAATAATTCCCAGCTTCCTCGCCATATAATAATTCCCAGCTTCCTCGCCATATAATAATTCCCAGCTTCCTCGCCATATAATAATTCCCAGCTTCCTCGCCATATAATAATTCCCAGCTTCCTTCGCCATATAATAATTCCCAGCTTCCTTCGCCATATAATAATTCCCAGCTTCCTCGCCATATAATAATTCCCAGCTTCCTTCGCCATATAATAATTCCCAGCTTCCTCGCCATATAATAATTCCCAGCTTCCTTCGCCATATAATAATTCCCAGCTTCCTTCGCCATATAATAATTCCCAGCTTCCTTCGCCATATAATAATTCCCAGCTTCCTTCGCCATATAATAATTCCCAGCTTCCTTCGCCATATAATACTTCCCAGCTTCCTCGCCATATAATAATTCCCAGCTTCCTCGCCATATAATAATTCCCAGCTTCCTTCACCATATAATAATTCCCAGCTTCCTTCGCCATATAATAATTCCCAGCTTCCTTCGCCATATAATACTTCCCAGCTTCCTCGCCATATAATAATTCCCAGCTTCCTCGCCATATAATAATTCCCAGCTTCCTCGCCATATAATAATTCCCAGCTTCCTTCGCCATATAATAATTCCCAGCTTCCTTCGCCATATAATAATTCCCAGCTTCCTTCGCCATATAATAATTCCCAGCTTCCTCGCCATATAATAATTCCCAGCTTCCTCGCCATATAATAATTCCCAGCTTCCTTCGCCATATAATAATTCCCAGCTTCCTTCGCCATATAATAATTCCCAGCTTCCTTCGCCATATAATAATTCCCAGCTTCCTCGCCTTATAATAATTCCCAGCTTCCTTCGCCATATAATAATTCCCAGCTTCCTTCGCCATATAATAATTCCCAGCTTCCTTCGCCATATAATAATTCCCAGCTTCCTTCGCCATATAATAATTCCCAGCTTCCTTCGCCATATAATAATTCCCAGCTTCCTTCGCCATATAATAATTCCCAACTTCCTTCGCCATATAATAATTCCCAACTTCCTTCGCCATATAATAATTCCCAACTTCCTTCGCCATATAATAATTCCCAACTTCCTTCGCCATATAATACTTCCCAGCTTCCTTCGCCATATAATACTTCCCAGCTTCTTCGCCATATAATAATTCCCAGCTTCCTCGCCATATAATAATTCCCAGCTTCCTCGCCATATAATAATTCCCAGCTTCCTCGCCATATAATAATTCCCAGCTTCCTTCGCCATATAATAATTCCCAGCTTCCTTCGCCATATAATAATTCCCAGCTTCCTTCGCCATATAATAATTCCCAGCTTCCTTCGCCATATAATAATTCCCAGCTTCCTTCGCCATATAATAATTCCCAGCTTCTTCGCCATATAATAATTCCCAATTTCCTCGCCATATAATAATTCCCAGCTTCCTCGCCATATAATAATTCCCAGCTTCCTCGCCATATAATAATTCCCAGCTTCCTCGCCATATAATAATTCCCAGCTTCCTCGCCATATAATAATTCCCAGCTTCCTCGCCATATAATAATTCCCAGCTTCCTTCGCCATATAATAATTCCCAGCTTCCTTCGCCATATAATAATTCCCAGCTTCCTTCGCCATATAATAATTCCCAGCTTCCTCGCCATATGATAATTCCCAGCTTCCTTCGCCATATGATAATTCCCAGCTTCCTTCGCCATATGATAATTCCCAGCTTCCTCGCCATATGATAATTCCCAGCTTCCTCGCCATATGATAATTCCCAGCTTCCTTTGCCATATAATAATTCCCAGCTTCCTCGCCATATAATAATTCCCAGCTTCCTCGCCATATAATAATTCCCAGCTTCCTCGCCATATAATAATTCCCAGCTTCCTCGCCATATAATAATTCCCAGCTTCCTCGCCATACGCCAGAGCATTCAAGCCCTGAGATGGAAATCCTATGCGACAGCTTCTTCTAGTTATATCAAACCTGTCACCAAATATAAACTTTAACACGTTTGACAGAGTTGTTAAAATGAGGTAATATTTCTTTTATACAGATGTCTGCTTTTCCCATCCTAGTAAAATGTGTTTTTACTCTGCACACAGACAGTCGACGGGGATTGTATTCCTGTTCCTATGTAAAGTAATTCTATGAAGTAATGGAAGTTTTATAGCTGCTTCTGCCATTATTAGGATGTGTTTTTTTTTTTTTTTTGTTTAATATTTTTCTGGCTCTGGATGACTTTTTGTAGCGTTTTCTACCCCACCCACCATATCTAGGGCTAAACTAGATAGCAGACTGCAATGAATCACCGCCATCCATAGATGGATTCAATGCGGGCCGTTTAACCCCTACAGGACAATGGTTGTGTTTGTTTTGATGTCCGTTCTGGACACTGGCTGTTTTGCTACTTTAGCTATGTGTGTGTTTAACCCCTTCCCGACGCTAGGACGTTCTATGCCGCCCTGATTTTAGTGGATCTAAAAGATGCTAGGACGGCATAGTGCATCCTGCACTGAACAGTGCATTGGGGCCCCCCCGTGATGAGCTGTGCTCGGATCCCGCTGCAGGCACTTGCAGTGGGACTCCACCTGTCAGATGAAGCCACACTGAGTGGCCTCAGTCTGACAAGGGAAATGTATCCGGTGCTTAAAGTGACGTCCGGAGGTCTCGCGATTTTTTCGCAGGCTTTTTTAGACTCCAAAAACAGAACAGCAAACAGCAAATGAGTAGTAGAAATCAATATATTTAATAAAAAAACCAGTAACTGCTTACATGAAGGGTTTCCTTAAAACTGAGAGGTGGGCGCCACACGTCCGTCTGTAAAGGAAAAGAACTTCCGCAGTACTTAAATATAACAATAGAAACAAATAAACAAATAAAAAAAGTCCCGAGATGAAGGCAGTTGAGTTCAGTCCACGCTACGCGTTTCGCCTCTATCGGCTTCGACCAGGCGTCTGAATTCCCTGCGTCTGTAGTTTCGTTTTATCCTTGTGTGAGGAAATCACTTCCGTATACGTCATCTTCTCGTGAGATTTCGGCTCTGTAGTCTTCGTCTTTGCTTTCGTTTCGTGTTTGGAGCAGTTTAGACGAATGCATTGCAATTAAACCGAAGGGAGGGAGAAGAGCACAGAAAAACAATTGTTTTATCCCAAACGGTATTAAAGCCAAATGAACGGATTTGTGCTTGTCTAAAAAGAGAAATATATAGTCTCAAAATAAGAGATATATTTGCTTTAAGTCTTTAATAAGGATAAAAATGCAAATAAAAACCTATTACAGAAATAAAGGTAATTGTTAAAAAAAATGGTTGTTTAATAAAAATTATTAAATAAAATACCGCACAACCCTTTCAGTTAGCTGTTTTTAAAATATAATGAAACAAATTACATAAAATTGTGAAGATCAAAGTCAGCATTTAATCCTTGAGGTTTCAGAGTATCTAAATTAAAAACCCATTTAATTTCCTTTTGGCCTATATTTTTAATATTGTCACCTCCTCGCCAGTGTTTGCTGACTTTTTCTATTGCACAAACTTTTAAACCCTTAGGGGTTTTCTGGTGGCAGTCTAAAAATTCCTTGGAAAGGCTGTGTGTAAGCAAGCCATTTTTTATATTTCTTACATGTTCTTCAATGCGTTTCTTTAGCTGTCTAGTAGTTCTGCCTATATATTGTAACCCACATGGGCATTCTAAAAGGTAGACAACATTAGTAGTGGAACATGTAATAAAATGATTTATTTGATATTTTTGGCCATTCTTAAAGGAGCAGAAGTCAACTATAGGGTATTTTTGTTGGGTGGTAGATCTGCATCCAATACAGTTTAGACAACCGTAGAAACCTGGCTTATGGGTCATAAAGTGACTAGGTGCTTTGGTCTCTAGTTTTAACTGCTTGGTGTAATTGGTAGTCAGTTTTTGTTTGACACTTGGTGCTCCTCTATTGAGGGTATCTCCGGTACAATATCCTTAAGTATTTCATCCTTGTGTAGGATTTTCCAATGTTTTTTAATGATTTTTTTAATACCGTTTGGGATAAAACACTTGTTTTTCTGTGCTCTTCTCCCTCCGTTCGGTTTAATTGCAATGCATTCGTCTAAACTGCTCCAAACACGAAACGAAAGCAAAGACAAAGACTACAGAGCCGAAATCTCACGAGAAGATGACGTATACGGAAGCGATTTCCTCACACAAGGATAAAACGAAACTACAGACGCAGGGAGTTCAGACGCCTGGTCGAAGCCGATAGAGGCGAAACGCGTAGCGTGGACTGAACTCAACTGCCTTCATCTCGAGGCTTTTTGTATTTGTTTCTATTGTTATATTTATGTTAAAGTACTGCGGAAGTTCTTTTCCTATACAGACGGACGTGTGGCGCCCACCTCTCAGTTTTAAGGAAACCCTTCATGTAAGAAGTTACTGTTTTTTTATTAAATTTATCGATTTCTACTATTCGTTTGCTGTTCTGTTTTTGGAGCCTCTGGTTCACCCTGGCAATTGCCTGATGTGCGTTTTCCTAATTACAAGTCTGTGAGTGCAAAATCCTGAAGGAGGCTGTATTCCTCCTGGTCCTCTCTTTTTTATTTATTGTTCACTTGCACTATCTCACTAGACTTATTTTAAAGGTACTATTCCGTTCCACAGTTTATGTTAAGCGCCTTTTTGTTTTTTTGTTGTTTATAACCTTTTTGTGTAGATAGACTGATGCAGAAGGATCAGACAGACCTGCTGGTTATTTCCCTTTGAGTGGTCAACACATTGATCAGAATTAAATGAAAAGTCTCAGTATTTTACTGCTGTGGGTTATATCTCACCCCGGGGTCAACAGTGCAATAAAACCTTGATTTAATAGAGCAATAGTGAGGCACAATGACCCTCTCCTCATCCCGCTCTCATTTATCATCCTTTGTAGGATAGAACTTCCAATAAGCTGATTTTTCTTTCGTTGTACGATTTATTATAAATGGTTTTAATACTGGCGTTGTCCCACCCACATCTGGCAAAAGCAGCTTGCTAGTTATATAATAACCCTTATAAGCTATACAATATGATCATTGTCCGAATGTGAGGGGAGTTTGGGGGCTTTACATCTGTTTGATATTTTTTATTATTTTATACACTTTTATTTTGCGAGATGAGATAACCTTATTTAATGGCTACAGATATTCAAAAGTTATTTGGTTTTCCAGTGTCTACAACATATACTAAACATACGCACTCAATATACGGTTAAAATCATATGGCCGGATACATTTCACCGTATCGTTTTACGAGGGGGGAAAAAAAGCAATAAAGTTAATGGAAAAGGATTCGTGTGACAGGGAGGATGCCGCTTTGATAAGGGTGATCTGATCCTTCGGTGATCTGAAGATCAAGTCTGTTTGACCAGAGATCCCAGATTTTACAAAAAATATATATTTTTCCCATTGTAACCGGTGCCCAGGCGTTGGGATAGATTTCGCGCCTTGTGGACAGGCATCCTCCCATACGCCTCACGGAGGCTGCACAGATTGTGTGGACAAGGCACTGTTGATGTTCATTAAGGTGCGGTTCATCTTCCTCCGTCACAAGACATTTTTAATGTAGGTTAGTGTATAACGGGACTCCCTCACCTATATACAGCTCATACAGGGACAAACAAAACGAGCTTTGTGTTAGCAGAATTGCAAGCAAATGCATTGATTAATTTAAAGCAAGGTGTTTTACATGTGTCTGTGGTATCTCCTGTTAGTTTATTTGCAAATCAATCCACAGGGGATGTCGCACACAAGGGGGCAGTGTGCTGGTGCAGCTAGGGTTGCCACCTGGCCGGTATTTTACCGGCAGGCCGGTAAAAAATTGGCTTGACCACAATGTTAAGTCTATGGAGGAAGTACCAAGGCCGGTATTTTTTTGAAGAAAAGGTGGCAACCCTAGGTGCAGCCCATCTATATTTAGGGTTGCCGCCTTTTCTATAAAAATGTAAAAAAATACCACCCATGCTTCTGCTGTAAAATAGCGGCCAGGTGCCCACCCTATGTATAACGACGCGGCCGCTAATTAGTGCCTGCTTAGTATCTCCGACAAAACCCCGACTGGCTGAGGTTCTTCTCTCTGTACTGAGCAAAGTCGGGATTTATAAAAAAAAAAAGAGGCGCAATCGTGGTTATACGTGGATGGCGACTGCGCCTTTTTGTCAACTTTCCCAACAGTTTTCAGTGCCGGGCTTTTTTATGCTTCACCCCAGTGTATCATTTTTGATAATTTTTATTCTCTACATTTACAGTAGAACAGGGCTCGACAAACCCCGGGCCATGGCGACCAGGAAATCAGACCTGGCGCCCGGGTAACGTGAGCCACGCATGGTGCCCTCGGCAATGGGATCGTTTTTTTCCCTTTTCTTTTTTGCAGCAGCGGTGCGCGAGGGAGCAGAGTGAGTGCACACACACATGTCTGCCTGGATGTGTTTGTGTGTACATGTGTGTGTGACTGGATGTGTTTGTGTGTATAAATGTGACTGACTGGATGTGTTTGTGTGTATAAATGTGACTGACTGGATGTGTTTGTGTGTATATATGTGTCTGACTGGATGTGTTTGTGTGTATATATGTGTCTGACTGGATGTGTTTGTGTGTATGTATGTGTCTGACTGGATGTGTTTGTGTGTATATATGTGACTGACTAGATGTGTTTGTGTGTATATATGTGTCTGACTGGATGTGTTTGTGTGTATGTATGTGTCTGACTAGATGTGTTTGTGTGTATAAATGTGTCTGACTAGATGTGTTTGTGTGTATATATGTGACTGACTAGATGTGTTTGTGTGTATAAATGTGTCTGACTGGATGTGTTTGTGTGTATATATGTGTCTGACTGGATGTGTTTGTGTGTATGTATGTGTCTGACTAGATGTGTTTGTGTGTATAAATGTGTCTGACTAGATGTGTTTGTGTGTATGTATGCGACTGACTGGATGTGTTTGTGTGTATGTATGCGACTGACTGGATGTGTTTGTGTGTATATATGTGTCTGACTTGATGTGTTTGTGTGTATATATGTGTCTGACTGGATGTGTTTGTGTGTATATATGTGTCTGACTGGATGTGTTTGTGTGTATGTATGTGTCTGACTGGATGTGTTTGTGTGTATGTATGTGTCTGACTAGATGTGTTTGTGTGTATAAATGTGTCTGACTAGATGTGTTTGTGTGTATGTATGCGACTGACTGGATGTGTTTGTGTGTATGTATGCGACTGACTGGATGTGTTTGTGTGTATATATGTGTCTGACTGGATGTGTTTGTGTGTATATATGTGTCTGACTGGATGTGTTTGTGTGTATGTATGTGTCTGACTAGATGTGTTTGTGTGTATAAATGTGTCTGACTAGATGTGTTTGTGTGTATAAATGTGTCTGACTAGATGTGTTTGTGTGTATGTATGCGACTGACTGGATGTGTTTGTGTGTATGTATGCGACTGACTGGATGTGTTTGTGTGTATATATGTGTCTGACTTGATGTGTTTGTGTGTATATATGTGTCTGACTGGATGTGTTTGTGTGTATATATGTGTCTGACTGGATGTGTTTGTGTGTATGTATGTGTCTGACTGGATGTGTTTGTGTGTATGTATGTGTCTGACTAGATGTGTTTGTGTGTATAAATGTGTCTGACTAGATGTGTTTGTGTGTATGTATGCGACTGACTGGATGTGTTTGTGTGTATGTATGCGACTGACTGGATGTGTTTGTGTGTATATATGTGTCTGACTGGATGTGTTTGTGTGTATATATGTGTCTGACTGGATGTGTTTGTGTGTATGTATGTGTCTGACTAGATGTGTTTGTGTGTATAAATGTGTCTGACTAGATGTGTTTGTGTGTATGTATGTGACTGACTGGATGTGTTTGTGTGTATATATGTGTCTGACTGGATGTGTTTGTGTGTATGTATGTGTCTGACTGGATGTGTTTGTGTGTATGTATGCGACTGACTGGATGTGTTTGTGTGTATGTATGTGTCTGACTGGATGTGTTTGTGTGTATGTATGTGTCTGACTAGATGTGTTTGTGTGTATATATGTGTCTGACTGGATGTGTGTGTGTGTATAAATGTGTCTGACTGGATGTGTTTGTGTGTATGTATGTGTCTGACTAGATGTGTTTGTGTGTATGTATGTGTCTGACTAGATGTGTTTGTGTGTATAAATGTGTCTGACTAGATGTGTTTGTGTGTATGTATGCGACTGACTGGATGTGTTTGTGTGTATGTATGCGACTGACTGGATGTGTTTGTGTGTATATATGTGTCTGACTGGATGTGTTTGTGTGTATATATGTGTCTGACTGGATGTGTTTGTGTGTATGTATGTGTCTGACTAGATGTGTTTGTGTGTATAAATGTGTCTGACTAGATGTGTTTGTGTGTATGTATGTGACTGACTGGATGTGTTTGTGTGTATATATGTGTCTGACTGGATGTGTTTGTGTGTATGTATGTGTCTGACTGGATGTGTTTGTGTGTATGTATGCGACTGACTGGATGTGTTTGTGTGTATGTATGTGTCTGACTGGATGTGTTTGTGTGTATGTATGTGTCTGACTAGATGTGTTTGTGTGTATATATGTGTCTGACTGGATGTGTGTGTGTGCATGTATGCGACTGACTGGATGTGTTTGTGTGTGTATATATGTGACTGACTGGATGTGTGTATGTTTGTATGTATTTGTAGAAAAACAAGGTGTAACAGGTTTCGCACTCAGAAGTGGAGGGTGCAAGGAGAGGACTTTCACCCTAGTGAAATAAAGGATCCTGGATGTATATGGGACAGACTATGTGTCTGTGTGTGACTGCTTGTGTTTGTGTTTATGTGCCGTTGTCTGGCTCCTAGATTTTTTAGCTGGCTCCTAAAACTCAGATAAATTTGTCAAGCCCTGCAGTAGAAACAAAGCGTAGGTGACAGAGTCCCTTTCAATAAATGGGAATATTACTGTTTGTTTTTTATCTTATAAGTATATTTATCCCTCCCCAGCAGTCACCCATCGGTTGGTTTGATTCAGATCCATCCAAAAGGGAGACTCCACAGAATCTTCCTGATCGCACAATATTTAGCAGATTTTTTAAAGATCCCCCCCAAACCCCCTTATACGTTTATAATAAAAATGTGTTTTAAATGGGTCTGTGGTGTCTGTTGCATCATCCGTGGAGTTATATGCAAAGTGTAATGTGCAATGCATGGAGTGTAATGCATGGAGTGTAATGCATGGAGTGTAATGCATGGAGTGTAATGCATGGAGTGTAATGCATGGAGTGCAATGCATGGAGTGCAATGCATGGAGTGTAATGCATGGAAGCTTTATGCTCCTTACAGGACTTGTTGATTTTATTATTGTCATTATGGTTCATATCATGGAGATCTGTATGTAACACCAGCTTGATTCTCCAGTGTCTAGGCTTCCAACTGTGGCCCTCCAACCATTCCTGCACTACAACTGCCATCACTCTCTGCCATTCTAGAAAGCTAGTGGTGAATTATGGGATATGCAACTGGGCAGCAGCTGGAGGCGTTACATGTGAACATCTAAGGCAGGGAATTAAGAAGGGAATTTCAAACTTGAGACCATCTCCCTTCCCTGCAGTAGCTTACTAATACAAACACTTTGACTGGCCAGTTAGTGTACAGCTATCTGTCCTTGTAGGTCTGGCTGGTTTGTAAGTAACACAGAGACCATAATATTACCAGTCTCCTGAATCATTTCTTGCACTTGGCATCATGTCACAGGGAGCTGACCCCTGTCGCTGCCCTTTGACCTAACCTACTAACCCCTTCCTGTGTGCTGCACATCACATCACTGAATGCTGGTTACTAGATATTGCTGACATAATCCAATGCATCCATCTTTCTCCCTGTAGCCTGGTGTCAAGCTGCATTTTGTAGAGATGGGGAGTGGGCCGACTATCTGCCTGTGTCATGGATTCCCAGAAAGCTGGTATTCCTGGCGATATCAGGTGAGCAGCAAATAAACACCCCAGGGGGGTCTATTTATTAACTCCGAAGTGGCCAGGGAATAGCAAACAACTCTCCACCTAGCTTATATTAAACTATTTACAGACAGAACTAGTTATCCACGTACATGTGACCCATTGAACCACTCAGATCATCCCCAAACCAATGTCCTGTAACCCTTGCCAGCCCCTCCCCTCATGCACACAGACCAGAGACCCAACCACCAGCACACCCATTACACAGCCCGGCTTCTTTATCATAGGCAGATTATTTACTGGATGAGGAAATCAGGTATGTATTCTCCAGTCTTGTGCTGCATCTGTCTGCATACACGTGTAAATGTGACCATGATGGCCATGCCACTGCACACACACCTGATTTGTGATGCTCTTTGGTCGGTAGGGCGGCTTACTTCCTGGCCTTATACCTACCCCACGCATGCTTAAACTCCTTCACTGTATTAACCTCTACCGCTTCTACTGGAAGACTATTCCATACATCCACTACCCTCTCAGTAAAGTAATCCTTTCATTAGTCCCTGGCCTTATCTTATATCTAGGATAGCCTTATACCGATCCCATGCATGCTTAAACTCCTTCACTGTATTAACCTCTACCACTTCTACTGGAAGACTATTCCATACATCCACTACCCTCTCAGTAAAGTAATCCTTTCATTAGTCCCTGGCCTTATCTTATATCTAGGATAGCCTTATACCTATCCCACGCATGCTTAAACTCCTTCACTGTATTAACCTCTAACACTTCTACTGGAAGACTATTCCATACATCCACTACCCTCTCAGTAAAGTAATACTGTCATTAGTCCCTGGCCTTATCTTATATCTAGGATAGCCTTATACCTATCCCATGCATGCTCAAACTCCTTCACTGTATTAACCTCTACCACTTCTACTGGAAGACTATTCCATACATCCACTACCCTCTCAGTAAAGTAATACTGTCATTAGTCCCTGGCCTTATCTTATATCTAGGATAGCCTTATACCTATCCCATGCATGCTTAAACTCCTTCACTGTATTAATCTCTACCACTTCCACTGGAAGACTATTCCATACATCCACTACCCTCTCAGTAAAGTAATACTTTCATTAGTCCCTGACCTTATCTTATATCTAGGATAGCCTTATACCTATCCCATGTATGCTCAAACTCCTTCACTGTATTAACCTCTACCACTTCTACTGGAAGACTATTCCATACATCCACTACCCTCTCAGTAATGTAATACTTTCATTAGTCCCTGGCCTTATCTTATATCTAGGATAGCCTTATACCTATCCCATGCATGCTTAAACTCCTTCACTGTATTAACCTCTACCACTTACACTGGAAGACTATCCCATGCATCCACTACCCTCTCAGTAATGTAATACTTTCATTAGTCCCTGGCCTTATCTTATATCTAGGATAGCCTTATACCTATCCCACGCATGCTTAAACTCCTTCACTGTATTAACCTCTACCACTTCTACTGGAAGACTATTCCATACATCCACTACCCTCTCAGTAAAGTAATACTTTCATTAGTCCCTGGCCTTATCTTATATCTAGGATAGCCTTATACCTATCTCACGCATGCTTAAACTCCTTCACTGTATTAACCTCTACCACTTCTACTGTAAGACTATTCCATACATCCACTACCCTCTCAGTAATGTAATACTTTCATTAGTCTCTGGCCTTATCTTATATCTAGGATAGCCTTATACCTATCCCAGGCATGCTTAAACTCCTTCACTGTATTAACCTCTACCACTTCTACTGGAAGGCTATCCCATGCATCCACTACCCTCTCAGTAATGTAATACTTTCATTAGTCCCTGACCTTATCTTATATCTAGGATACTAATAATGTAGAAAATAAAACAAATTTGAGAAATGACCTATACATTGTGTGAGCAGAATGACAGTAAATGCCTAAAGTAAGAGACAGATATGGATTAAACGTGTCTGTGGTATCTGATGACCTGACCTGTGGTTTGATATGCAAATCATTTTTTCATGGGAAATGTGTAATTTACATTTGAAGCCGCAGGTGATGTCATAGACAGGAGACAACACAGACACCATATATTTCTATTATTTGATGCATTTGCTGCAATTCTGCCAACACACTGTACAGATCATTTTGTATTCTCTTCAGTCACAGTATATTCAGTGTTAGGTTGAGTCCCTTTAACTACAAAGATATAAGACATGTCCCTTGGTGCCAGTTTAAATCCCCCCCCCCCCCCCCCCTCTGTGTACCCAGATCCCAGCCCTGGCCGATGCGGGATACAGAGTTATTGCCCTGGATATGAAAGGATACGGAGATTCCTCTTCACCGGCCGGTACGTTCCCTTTTACCACGCTGAGCACCATGTTGCTGTAATGTCTTTCTGTCTTTCTTTTCCTTTAGTTAAATGCTAAAGCGTTAAAACTATCCAAACATGGCTCCTGTTCTGCTCGTGTGTTCCATTTTCTTTCTATGATGTATCGTTCAGAAGATATCGCTGACTTACTGGATTAGAGATCAAGCTCTCTGACACTTTATTGATGAAAGGGGGAATTGGCAAGGGAATAGCAAACGTAAGGTCAAAGTAGCTGAGTTGGACATATTCTCCCATTCAGCTACACTTTCAAACCCTACTTTGGCCTTACATTTGCAGTTGCCTCCTCAATTGTCTCGTGACCTTCGGAAAACATCACAGGGTTTTATTCTCGAAACAGGGAATCGCAGGGAGTTGAGGAGGGAAATTCAAGCTTAAGACCAAAGTAGCCGAGTTGGAAAAATAATCTAATTCAGCCGAATTGGAGGAGGTTTTCAACTTTTCTTTACGTTTGAAGTTCCCTTCTCAATTCCCTGCAGTTATCTCTTTTTATTGATAAATCTTTTAATTTCCTCGTTTGTCTGCTTGTGCGAGACCCCGAAATTTGTGGTCAGTCGGCTTTATACGTGGCGCAGACGCCAGTTGCGTCAGTATATGGGCGGAACCTGTGTGTGTTTATACATGACCCCGATGTATAAATGGTTTTACACTCTCTCCATTCATATTATATACAGTGTTTTGGTTGACACTTTTCTCCAGCGTGTTTGAATACTTCTAGGACTCTTATCAGTACTGTACTTAATAAGCAGCTTCCAGTGTACTGATGTATCTTTCACACATTGCAGAGATTGAAGAATATTCTCAGGAAGAAATCTGCAAGGTAATGATGACTTTTGATGTAATTTCTTATTAATGCCGATCCTGTCCCAGCTTTGTTATAACCCATGTTATTTCTTTCGTTCCAGGAGTTGGTGCTTTTTCTCGATAAGCTGGTAAGAAATGTGATCATTTCATATAATGTATTCATTGTCTTGACAACAGCTCTGAGCCTGCAAACTGCATGTCCTGTATAGCAGACCTCCCATCTCCTGTATAGCAGACCTCCCGTCTCCTGTATGGCAGACCTCCCATCTCCTGTATAGCAGACCTCCCATCTCCTGTATAGCAGACCTCCCATCTCCTGTATAGCAGACCTCCCGTCTCCTGTATGGCAGACCTCCCATCTCCTGTATAGCAGACCTCCCGTCTCCTGTATGGCAGACCTCCCATCTCCTGTATAGCAGACCTCCCATCTCCTGTATAGCAGACCTCCCATCTCCTGTATAGCAGACCTCCCATCTCCTGTATAGCAGACCTCCCGTCTCCTGTATGGCAGACCTCCCGTCTCCTGTATGGCAGACCTCCCATCTCCTGTATAGCAGACCTCCCGTCTCCTGTATGGCAGACCTCCCATCTCCTGTATAGCAGACCTCCCGTCTCCTGTATGGCAGACCTCCCATCTCCTGTATAGCAGACCTCCCATCGCCTGTATAGCAGACCTCCCGTCTCCTGTATGGCAGACCTCCCATCTCCTGTATGGCAGACCTCCCGTCTCCTGTATAGCCGACCTCCCATCTCCTGTATGGCAGACCTCCCGTCTCCTGTATGGCAGACCTCCCATCTCCTGTATAGCAGACCTCCCATCTCCTGTATAGCAGACCTCCCATCTCCTGTATAGCAGACCTCCCATCTCCTGTATAGCAGACCTCCCATCTCCTGTATAGCAGACCTCCCATCTCCTGTATGGCAGACCTCCCATCTCCTGTATGGCAGACCTCCCATCTCCTGTATAGCAGACCTCCCATCTCCTGTATGGCAGACCTCCCGTCTCCTGTATAGCAGACCTCCCGTCTCCTGTATAGCAGACCTCCCATCTCCTGTATAGCAGACCTCCCATCTCCTGTATAGCAGACCTCCCATCTCCTGTATAGCAGACCTCCCGTCTCCCTTATAGCAGACCTCCCATCTCCTGTATAGCAGACCTCCCGTCTCCCGTATGGCAGACCTCCCGTCTCCTGTATGGCAGACCTCCCATCTCCTGTATAGCAGACCTCCCTTCTCCTGTTTGGCAGACCTCCCATCTCCTGTATAGCAGACCTCCCGTCTCCCGTATGGCAGACCTCCCGTCTCCTGTATAGCAGACCTCCCATCTCCTGTATAGCAGACCTCCCGTCTCCTGTATAGCAGACCTCCCGTCTCCTGTATAGCAGACCTCCCGTCTCCTGTATAGCAGACCTCCCGTCTCCTGTATAGCAGACCTCCCGTCTCCCGTATGGCAGACCTCCCGGATGGCAGACCTCCCGTCTCCTGTATAGCAGACCTCCCATCTCCTGTATAGCAGACCTCCCGTCTCCTGTATAGCAGACCTCCCGTCTCCTGTATAGCAGACCTCCCGTCTCCTGTATAGCAGACCTCCCGTCTCCTGTATAGCAGACCTCCCGTCTCCTGTATAGCAGACCTCCCGTCTCCTGTATAGCAGACCTCCCGTCTCCTGTATAGCAGACCTCCCATCTCCTGTATAGCAGACCTCCCGTCTCCTGTATGGCAGACCTCCCGTCTCCTGTGTGGCAGACCTCCCATCTCCTGTATAGCAGACCTCCCATCTCCTGTATAGCAGACCTCCCATCTCCTGTATAGCAGACCTCCCATCTCCTGTATAGCAGACCTCCCGTCTCCCGTATGGCAGACCTCCCGTATGGCAGACCTCCCGTCTCCTGTATAGCAGACCTCCCATCTCCTGACTATTACATGTTATGTTTGTATATTCTTTTCCACTATATATCACACAGCTTCCATTCTCACGTTTGTAGCGCTAGATGACGTGTGTGCTTCTGTTCAATCCGTGTTTATATCATATTCGGTCTATCCGCTGGGAAGGATACTTTCACTCCAGGCTTTATCCATAAGGCTTTATCCTTGGGGAAGGAACGTGTTCTTTGTGCCTGAAAGAGATTTGTTGATTTGCTTTCTTTGTCAGTATCCTTGTATTATTATCGGAGAGTAAAAAGGAAGGCAGTCAGTTTGGTTCTTGTAGAAGCATCAATACAAAGCCATCTTATAGAAAATATAAAGCAAAGTGACCAGTGAGGAAAGATACTGTACCTTTCGCTCTTAGATTGCCAGTTCTTTATTGTCCTCTCTAAGACAACTGTCGTGACAAAAGGAAGTTGTGTTTACCTGAAAGATGACATCAAGTCAAATGACATAATACAAATACCTTATTTATCCCTCTTGGATCTGTATAGCTCTATCAGGGGGCAGACATGACTGAAGGAAATTCTACCCAAGATTCTAAACATGTCCGCCCCCTGATAAGACAATGCAAACAAAGAATAATCTATAAGGTACTTTTATTAAAGCATTCTTTTATATCCTATGCCTCTTGTCATTGTTCATGCATGTACTATTTCATTAAAGCTCAAACTTTGGTACAGCAGAGGATTATTTTACCTCTGCAAATCTCTGCTTGGCGCCTTTCGCATCCTCTTTTTCAAATAATAATAACAACAAAGTGTATAACCAGAGATGGCACATTGAGATATTCTCTGGTTCTCAACTTCGTCCTGGGGATGAAGCTTCCAAGTGAAGTTGATGGGTTGAAGGATAAAACTTACCGGGAAAGGTTAAAGCATCTTAACATGTATAGCTTGGAGGAAAGACGTAACAGGGGGGATATGATAGAAACATTTATATACATAAAGGGAATCAACACAGTAAAGGAAGAGAGTATATTTAAAGGAAGAACAACTACCACAACTAGAGGACATAGTCTTAAATTAGAGGGGCAACGATTTAAAAGTAATATCAGGAAGTATTACTTTACTGAGAGGGTAGTGGATGAATGGAATAGCCTTCCAGCTGAAGTGGTAGAGGTTAATACAGTAAAGGAGTTTAAGCATGCATGGGATAGGTATGAGGCTATCCTAGATATAAGATAAGGTCAGGGACTAATGAAAGTATTACATTACTGAGAGGGTAGTGGATGCATGGAATAGTCTTCCAGTAGAAGTGGTAGAGGTTAATACAGTGAATTAGTTTAAGCATGTGTGGGATAGGTATAAGGCTATCCTAGATATAAGATAAGGTCAGGGACTAATGAAAGTATTACATTACTGAGAGGGTAGTGGATGCATGGAATAGTCTTCCAGTAGAAGTGGTAGAGGTTAATACAGTGAATTAGTTTAAGCATGTGTGGGATAGGTATAAGGCTATCCTAGATATAAGATAAGGTCAGGGACTAATGAAAGTATTACTTTACTGAGAGGGTAGTGGATGTATGAAATAGTCTTCCAGTACAAGTGGTAGAGGTTAATACAGGGAAGTAGTTTAAGCATGTGTGGGATAGGTATAAGGCTATCCTAGATATAAGATATGGTCAGGGATTAATGAAAGTAATACTTTACTGAGAGGGTAGTGGATGTATGGAATAGTCTTCCAGTAGAGGTGGTAGAGGTTAATACAGGGAAGTAGTTTAAGCATGTGTGGGATAGGTATAAGGCTATCCTAGATATAAGATATGGTCAGGGATTAATGAAAGTAATACTTTACTGAGAGGGTAGTGGATGTATGGAATAGTCTTCCAGTAGAAGTGGTAGAGGTAAACACAGTCAAGGATTTTAAGCATGCGTGGGATAGACACAAGGCTATCCTAGCTAGAAGACCGGGAACGGGGGACTAATAAAAGTATTAAAAAAAATTTGGGCAGACTAGACGAACCGAATGGTTCTTATCTGCCGACATATTGTATGTTTCTAAGTTACTAATCATCCAATTCAATGGAGCTCATTTTATCAACCTCGAAAAGGCTGATCACACAGAATCATTCACTCCCATGTCTTGTTTCTGCCAAAGAGACAAAACAAATGATTGCTGAGGAATAATCATTCAAATGAAGTCACAATGACAGAAACCTCTGCACGTCCCTGGAGAGCAGAGAATAAAAAAGCAGATTCAAGTTGTAACATCGTTATTACTGGAAGGGAAAGGGGTATGTTAGACATTCAAAGCTGTCTCCTCATAGCGCAGTTATGTTGAGTTAAATATTTCATGTAACTTCCCAGAGTGGCGTCAAATTACGCACGAGGGATTGAAGAAGATTATTAAGTGGAACGAAAATGAAATCCTGTAAAACGGGCGATCAAAATAATTTCTATATGTGAATCTGTAACCACACACAGCGCTGTCTAAATTATAGATATCTCCTTCAGGCCTTTTAAAACGTGTGCACGAAATGTAATTCATTTTTAATCTGCGACACACAGCATTATTCCAGTGTCCCACTTTCATTATACAAACATGGTGCAGTACAATGTACATTACATTAGCAGATATATGTGAACCTTTTCCAAAAGGATATAACTGAAGAAGAAATGCTGTTCACATTACATTTACTTCTGTTTAATTAACATAAACGAATTAATGAAACAATACAAATAAAATACTTTGTCGTGCCATATTTTGTATCTATACAGTTCTATCGGAGGCTGACATGTTGTTTAGAATCTTGGGTCAGACCTTCCTTTGCCCAACCCAACGTTCTAAACATGTCTGCTGTCTGCCTCGTGATAGAGATATACCGTACATAGAGTAGAACGCTCAATTTAATTTCAAATGTAGGAACATAGATTCCGGTACCTATTGGCTTTCCGGTACCTATTGGCTTTCCGGTACCTATTGGCGTTCCAGTACATATTGGCGTTCATTCCGGTACCTATTGGCGTTCCGGTACATATTGGTGTTCCAGTACATATTGGCGTTCATTCCGGTACCTATTGGCGTTCCGTTACCTATTGGCGTTCCAGTACATATTGACGTTCATTCCGGTACCTATTGGCGTTCCAGTACATATTGGCGTTCATTCCGGTACCTATTGGCGTTCCGTTACCTATTGGCGTTCCAGTACATATTGGCGTTCATTCCGGTACCTATTGGCGTTCCAGTACATATTGGCGTTCATTCCGGTACCTATTGGCGTTCCAGTACATATTGGCGTTCCAGTACCTATTGGCGTTCCAGTACCTATTGGCGTTCCAGTACATATTGGCGTTCCAGTACATATTGGCGTTCATTCCGGTACCTATTGGCGTTCCAGTACATATTGGCTTTCCAGTACATATTGGCATATGTGGTTGAGCTACAGCCTGTGCTCAGGCCTGTCTAGTTCTTCCACACCCATCTTGACAAACTCTTTCTGTATCTGTTGAAATTTGCGTCGTAATGTTGCACAAACTGTGTTTCTCCATTCAAGCCTATCCTAGACTTTTCATCGATTTTTTCGGTTTCCTGCAAATAAGGCGACATTAAGCTTCTGGAACAATTGGGTGTCAACAGTAATCTAGTGAATCTGCATCCTAAACTGTGCTACCCTGAGTCACCCCCCCCCCCCCCCCCAAAAAAAAAGACAGGTAAAGGTGCACTGAAACAATATATATATATAATGCTGTGATATTTTGTAATTTACCTGTGTCTCCATGGATGTACCCAGAAACATATGCAATAAAAAAAATATTGTTTTATGTACATCTGATTCAGTGATACTGCGATTGTAAGAGAGAGGTGAGGACTCCATCTATCACACTATATGAACAAAAACTATATTGCTACATCGCAACATACTGCACTATGTGTGTTTATATTTATATCTTTTTTTTTATTGCATGTTTCCGGGTACATTCATGGAGATACATGTCATTTACAAGATGTCACAGCAATATATATATATATATATATATATATATATATATATATATATATATATCATCACATGGCTGGGACCTTATATTTTTTACTATAGTTCTTTCAGCGCGCTGTGCACCTTCATATCTTTTTGAAACATTACGCTTGTTTTTTGGGGAGCTTAATGTTGTTTAACGTATTAAAAATAATTAAATATTAAACAATATCCTCCAAGCTTTCCACAATATAACAGTCCATCCATTCAAACACATTCTGAAAATGGCAGGACTTTTAAATGTTTCAGAATTAAATGTTTCAGAATTGCAGAAAATAAATTACATTTAAATATGAATAACCTTTGGTATGTTGCACAAAAAATTCCTGATTCAGACATTTCAGAAATGCTTTGAGGGACTCTTGTATTGTGTAAAAAGTGGTTAATATTGGATTTCTTTTGTGTACATTAAGCCTACCTTAAACTCCACAAAATACAAGCGTATAGGGACCGTCTAGTCCCCAAAGTCACTTTGGTGCAAGATGAAGATCACTGCTTGAATAGTGCGTAGGCTTTTTTTCCCAGTGTGATTTGATGCAGGCTTTCTGCATAAATTAAATTTTTAATATTTGACTCAAGCCCTCCCCAGTGATTACTCTGCATGTTTACTGCAGGTGCGGCAGCACTGATTCTATAAACACGGAGCATATAAAGTTTTGTTTTTTATAGTCACTACATGTCCTCTTCTAATTGAGTCTATTGAGTGGCTTATGAGTGACCTTGCTCTTGTACACAGTAGGATCTCTTAACAGTGCAACACAATGTCTGATGACATCACTAGAGAGACAGGATATTCCATTCATTTGAATGGCATTATTCTCATTGGTTCCTGCAGCAAAAAAAAAAGGAAATTACTTTTACTCAGCTACTGTGGGCAGTCCTTGTTTCTTACAAACTGCTGTAATTTCACAATTTCTTCTAGCTATAAGTATTTTATATTTTAAGCAATGCAAAATGTAAGACATGCATTTTAAAGTACTTTGAAAAGCACATTAATATGCATTACTATTTGGAAGATTCATTTTGGGCACTAGACAGACCCTTTAATGATATTTTTGAATAGAGCAAAATTATCAAAAAAATGTAAAATAATGCTGCGATTTCACCAATAAATGTGTGAGCGGAAGGACAAATCCATGTACATTTTATTTATAAATTGGGTGTATTATTCCAGGGGCATCCTATTTTTTCTTAAGGGGATCAGAAAGTAAAGGGCCACGTGATCAGAAATAAATGCATATGTTAATGGGCATCACTAAAAATATATTTTATTTACAATAAAGAACAGCTGCTTAGCCAGAGGAATAAATGTTGTTTTTTTTATTTGTTTTATTTAGCAAACACAGAAGAGCAGTTCAAAAACTGTATAACGCCTTTGAGACTGGTTCTGTGTTGTTTGTGTTTACCTGTAACTTTCCTCCTCCACGTTTACTATAGTCACACAAATTTTTATATTTTGTTTCAGGAAAACATGGGTTTTCTTTAGATTCAATTATTTTGATCATCTCATAATTTTACCCTAAAAAATTATAATAATAATCATATGGAAAATTGGCGGGAAAAATTACTTTTTTTTAACTTTTACTTGAAAAATCTTTTACTCATCCATAAAAGCTAATGAAAAAATCTTGCTAAAAAGATTTGAATATGTGTCCTGAGTGTCGGAGTACCCTCGTTTATACTTTTATTTTTTACTTTTTTTTGGTAGTTATAAGGCGATTAGTAGTGCATTTCTTTTTCCTAACTTTTTTTTTTCAGAATGACCTATAATCACAGCCCTAGCCCTAACTGTAACCCTAAAAACAACTTAAGAAATTTTTTTGGGGGGTGTGCTCGGAGAACAGGGGCAGGCTTACTGTGATTAGTCGTCCCCTTCATTGTTGCTAAAAAGGCTAAATCAACTTTCGCCAAGCAAAACTACACATTTACAGGGCTAACGAGAACATATCGCGTTAATTTGGCTGCCTACGTTATAATGCATCATTCCTTGTGAGCACAAGACATTGTAACATGGTTCGTTTTACGGTTGACCTCTGATGAAGCTGTATAGTGAAATGCGTCGGGTTTTGTGATATATCAACCTTGACACTTATAAGGAGGAGCAAGTATAGTGTACACCATATACACACACGGTTGAAATGTGCTTTTTATATTTGGGTTGCTAATCAAGCTGATTTTCATTTTTTTTAAGGAAATTATTAATCTATTGTGTCTGATTTTGTTTTACGACATTTCCAATACTTTTAAAAAAAATTTTTTATCCCAATTTACACATTATAATTGTCATTTAATCCTCTCTTTTATTTTGCTAATACCTTTTAGCTCTGTTATTACCTAGATCAGTACTATTGAGTGCATTAGGAGCTAACCCTTTTTTACGACTAGCACAATATCTATTTTCTTATTTTCTTTCTTGTTCTTTTATTCATTTCTTTTCTCTGGATTGTGTGCAGCGGCCATACATATGTCCAATTCACAGGCAGGTCTCATGGCGTAAGTGTGGAATATAATATGTAATGTGTGCAGCGCTCTTACATATAGAAAAAATAATAACATTCCTCTAATATATTGTAAAATATTCCGAGTGAGCGTGTGCCCCATTTAATCTACAGTGGGGGGCACAATGTCCGCTATAAACCATGTGACCCCCTGCGGGATTGCACGCCGGCTTTCCTTAAAGAAGCAGAGCGGTGTTTTCCATCAGCCAGGATTAGTTTTGCCCTATTTAACATGTTGGGAATGGATAGCCTTCGCACGGGGAAGGTCAGGATCCTTCTCGTGTGTGTATCAGTGTTTGATTTGCAGGAGCTGCTAAGTGTCCTCTGGGAGAGCAGAGTACATATTGCTCCGGCTAATGAAGTACAGTTACACGTTCAGCTCGGCAAAGGGAAAAACAATATATGACAATCTGTATCTGGCCGTCAGGAATCCACGCTGCTGCTTTATTCTGCCCTCCGACCTGTAATCCACTTATACGCCGTCCAGGGAGCATGTCTGCTGTTTACTTATTAATAGCATTAAACACACATCCTGCATTAAAGGGAAACTAAACCTTTTTTCATTTTTTTTTTAACCCTTGCTTTTTTTCCCCCAACTTGACTACTTTGGCCTTAAGTTTTCAATTCCCCTGCAGCTCCCTCTCTCACGAAGAAGAGGGGTAATGCATGCATTTATGTGTTTTATTTAAGGTATTTTTTTTGTCTACCTTCAAACAATGAGTGGAATTTCTTTACTATTACATAGGAGGCGAGTGGCATATCTTTGTTATTACATGGGAGGCGAGTGGCATATCTTTGTTATTACATGGGAGGCGAGTGGCATACCTTTGTTATTACATGGGAGGCGAGTGGCATAACTTTGTTATTACATGGGAGGCGAGTGGCATAACTTTGTTATTACATGGGAGGCGAGTGGCATATCTTTGTTATTACATGGGAGGCGAGTGGCATAACTTTGTTATTACATGGGAGGCGAGTGGCATATCTTTGTTATTACATGGGAGGCGAGTGGCATACCTTTGTTATTACATGGGAGGCGAGTGGCATACCTTTGTTATTACATGGGAGGCGAGTGGCATAACTTTGTTATTACATGGGAGGCGAGTGGCATATGTTTTTTATTACATGGGAGGCGAGTGGCATTACTTTGGTATAACATGGGAGGCGAGTGGCATAACTTTAGTATAACATGGGAGGCGAGTGGCATATCTTTGTTATTACATGGGAGGCGAGTGGCATAACTTTGTTATTACATGGGAGGCGAGTGGCATATCTTTGTTATTACATGGGAGGCGAGTGGCATTACTTTGGTATAACATGGGAGGCGAGTGGCATAACTTTGGTATAACATGGGAGGCGAGTGGCATATCTTTGTTATTACATGGGAGGCGAGTGGCATATCTTTGTTATTACATGGGAGGCGAGTGGCATATCTTTGTTATTACATGGGAGGCGAGTGGCATATCTTTGTTATTACATGGGAGGCGAGTGGCATATCTTTGTTATTACATGGGAGGCGAGTGGCATATCTTTGTTATTACATGGGAGGTGAGTGGCATTACTTTGTTATTACATGGGAGGCGAGTGGCATTACTTTGTTATTACATGGGAGGCGAGTGGCATATCTTTGTTATTACATGGGAGGTGAGTGGCATATCTTTGTTATTACATGGGAGGCGAGTGGCATATCTTTGTTATTACATGGGAGGCGAGTGGCATATCTTTGTTATTACATGGGAGGTGAGTGGCATTACTTTGTTATTACATGGGAGGCGAGTGGCATTACTTTGTTATTACATGGGAGGCGAGTGGCATATCTTTGTTATTACATGGGAGGGGAGTGGCATATCTTATTACATGGGAGGCGAGTGGCATATCTTTGTTATTACATGGGAGGGGAGTGGCATTACTTTGTTATTACATGGGAGGCGAGTGGCATTACTTTATTACATGGGAGGCGAGTGGCATATCTTTGTTATTACATGGGAGGCGAGTGGCATTACTTTGTTATAACATGGGAGGCGAGTGGCATTACTTTGTTATTACATGGGAGGCGAGTGGCATATCTTTGTTATTACATGGGAGGCGAGTGGCATATCTTTGTTATTACATGGGAGGCGAGTGGAATATCTTTATTATTACATGGGAGGCGAGTGGCATTACTTTGTTATTACATGGGAGGCGAGTGGCATAACTTTGTTATTACATGGGAGGCGAGTGGCATTACTTTGTTATTACATGGGAGGCGAGTGGCATTACTTTGGTATAACATGGGAGGCGAGTGGCATATCTTTGTTATTACATGGGAGGCGAGTGGCATATCTTTGTCATTACATGGGAGGCGAGTGGCATATCTTTATTATTACATGGGAGGCGAGTGGCATTACTTTGTTATTACATGGGAGGCGAGGCGCTGCTGTAGGTGAAGTCTCCTTTAATCTTAGTGCATGACTGATTTGCATTTTCTCACTATATATCACCACATCCTAGCTCTTCTAAGGAACCTTTTTATTATAGTGTTGCTAAATTATTATGTATTTATTTATTGTGTAAAATGTAATATAGTAGGAACATTATGTATACAGTCTTCCCTATGTCGGCAGTCAGTGAGATGGCTCACTCAGCTAACTCTCCAGCTGTGTTACCCTGGCTGAAATCCCTGGGATTTACTCAATAGATCTGTACATTTTACGTGCAAACACGAGTCATTTATAAGTTCTGGGGCAAAGTTCTAAATGATGGAGCAGTAACCATAGAAACCAGCCGGACGCTCCCGTGATGTATGAGCAGTAACCATAGAAACCAGCCGGATGCTCCCGTGATGTATGAACAGTAACCATGGGAACCAGCCGGATGCTCCAGTGATGTATGAGCAGTAACCATGGGAACCAGCCGGATGCTCCCGTGATGTATGAGCAGTAACCATGGAAATCAGCCGGATGCTCCTGTGATGTATGAGCAGTAACCATAGAAACCAGCCGGACGCTCCCGTGATGTATGAGCAGTAACCATGGGAACCAGCCGGATGCTCCCGTGATGTATGAGCAGTAACCATGGGAATCAGCCGGATGCTCCGGGGATGTATGAGCAGTAACCATGGGAACCAGCCGGATGCTCCCGTGATGTATGAGCAGTAACCATGGGAACCAGCCGGATGCTCCGGTGATGTAGGAGCAGTAACCATGGGAACCAGCCGGATGCTCCAGTGATGTATGAGCAGTAACCATGGAAACCAGCCGGACGCTCCTGTGACGTATGAGCAGTAACCATGGAAACCAGCCGGATGCTCCGGTGATGTATGAGCAGTAACCATGGAAACCAGCCGGACGCTCCGGTGATGTATGAGCAGTAACCATGGGAACCAGCCGGATGCTCCAGTGATGTATGAGCAGTAACCATGGGAACCAGCCGGATGCTCCGGTGATGTATGAGCAGTAACCATGGAAACCAGCCGGATGCTCCCGTGACGTATGAGCAGTAACCATGGGAACCAGCTGGATGCTCCCGTGATGTATGAGCAGTAACCATGGGAACCAGCCGGATGCTCCTGTGACGTATGAGCAGTAACCATGGAAACCAGCCGGATGCTCCGGTGATGTATGAGCAGTAACCATGGAAACCAGCCGGATGCTCCCGTGATGTATGAGCAGTAACCATGGGAACCAGCCGGATGCTCCCGTGATGTATGAGCAGTAACCATGGGAACCAGCCGGATGCTCCCGTGATGTATGAGCAGTAACCATGGGAACCAGCCGGATGCTCCTGTGATGTATGAGCAGTAACCATGGGAACCAGCCGGATGCTCCTGTGATGTATGAGCAGTAACCATGGGAACCAGCCGGATGCTCCCGTGATGTATGAGCAGTAACCATGGGAACCAGCCGGATGCTCCTGTGATGTATGAGCAGTAACCATGGGAACCAGCCGGATGCTCCCGTGATGTATGAGCAGTAACCATGGGAACCAGCCGGATGCTCCCGTGATGTATGAGCAGTAACCATGGCAACCAGCCGGATGCTCCTGTGATGTATGAGCAGTAACCATGGGAACCAGCCGGATGCTCCGGTGATGTATGAGCAGTTGTTATGGACAAATGTCTATTTTACTATGATACACTTGTGTTTATGTCTTCTTTGTCACACATTCCCTAAAAGAATATCCTTGGTCATAATTTTGCTCAGTAACTGTTTCCGTTACTAATTCCTCTCCCACTTCCTTTGTGTAAGTTAACAGTTATTGCATGCCACGTGCAACAAAATGGAGAATCACTGTTAAAGTAACAGTAACTGTTTCCCCTGGATACCCTCTTTGTTCAGTAACTACTCACTCCCCCTCCCATCGTGTAACCAAGATGGAGCTGGAATGTGAGTGGGAGAACTCTGTAATGATGAAGTCACATCCTGTAGGGTGGGTTTAGATAGGACCCCTGAAACTATTAGCCAATTGTTGAATGTATACTGTATGTTTAACTGTGACTCTGTACATGATGTATTTCTGCTTTAAAAGGAATCCCCCACTCTGGGAAATAAAGGTTTGCCTCAGGTTTTTCACTGATCAGAAACGTTGTCTCCGGTGTGAATTACTTCTAGGGGAGAGCGCATTAGTTAATCAATTTTAAGGAGTAGATAGACAATAAAGCAAAGTTTGCTTTGATCCAAATCACAGTCATACACTTGATTAAAGGATCTCGGTCACTGAATACATTGTGTTATCAGAATTGCAGCTGATGCTTTAATGAATGTCTGTGGTGACTCCAGCTTATAGCATGCCACAGGTGATTGCTCTCCTAATTTGGGCATTTGCTTGTAATTCTGATAACACAGCGATCTGATGATATTTGTTTATTCGCCACTTTCACACTATATACAATGTATAAGTGATAGAGTGCCTCACTGTGATCTTATTCTGGTATGTGCACAGAAAGTAATAATATTTATTCACATTTATTAGACCTACTCAGACTGCTTTATACAGGCAGGGGTGGATTATATGCTGCCCTCAGCTTGGCTATTCTCATGGACCACCCAAACCTCATTGTTCACACCCTTTCATCTCCAGGAGGCACCCCTTCCTCACCTTATCTCTTCCCTGCACCAGACGGACACCGTCTGTTTGTAATTACAGACTGTATAGCTAGGTGACTGATTGTATACACCTGTGACAATGTGTCTGAATGAAACACCCGAATCCAATCATTAAGTGTTGCTTCCCAATACTTTCACCCCTATAATGTATATTCCGTGTTCTTTTGTTTCTCCCTAGGGGATTTCCCAGGCCACATTCATTGGCCACGACTGGGGCGGTGCAGTGGTCTGGAACATGGCTCTCTCCTTCCCAGAAAGAGTTAAGTAAGTTATATTTTGTTTTAAACACTTTGGCTTAATCGAATAAGGACAATAAACACTCGAGATCCCTTGGGGACAGATTTTTGCATTTACATTGTTGGAAATTGCAGGAAATTGAGAATTTCGAACTTAAGGCAGAAGTAGCCGAGTTAGAAATTCTCTCTTTCAGCTATACTCAGTCTCTGCTATTTTGGACTTAAGTTTGCAATTCCCTTAAACTGGCTTCAATAATTATCTTCCTGTCTTCAAGATGACACATAGGATGAATCCAGTTGAATATTTTTGCATTTAAATCGCAATAAGCAATGTATACAGCAAACTGTTTGCACTTCTCACCTTAATAAAGTGGCCAACAATTATATAAACATAATAGACCCAAAACCTCTCACTTAGGTCAAAGCATAGGTATGCTCCCCTGCCAGGGCACACTTTCAATAGGGTGAGACCCTAACCTCACCTACCATCTACCGAGCACACAAAGCAGTCTACACTGCCGCCAAAACCTTGTTAATGTGTTAGCCTTTACCCATCTAACCGCTGGGCAGCAAACTGCAAGCAGGCAAAGAGGGTCCAACAACCAGAACTATGTGCAAGCAGGGAAAAGAAAGTGTGTTAAAGCTTGTTGCAAGCTCAAATACTTTAAATGTATAGAATAATGCCCACTAAACCGGTGTGCTTCCCACTCTAATAAAGTTTGCAATATTTGGTGTAATGTTGGTATAAACATAATATAAATTAGAGGTTTTAGTTCCATGAATTAGTGAAAGTATAATTAAAGGGACTCTGTCCACCTAAACACTGCTTATATTGAGAACATGGAAAATGACATTATGTTCGAATTTCAGGAAATGCGTAAAAAAAATGAGAACTATAGATTTTCAATGTATCTATGGAGTCTCATGCTTGTGACATCACCTTGTGGCCTGATATGTCCCATTTGAACATGAGTTAATTTGCATTTCAAGCCACAAGGTGATGTCATAAGCTGGAGACTCCATAGATACATTCAAAACATATTTTCTGTTATTTTCTGCATTTTCTGCAATCCTGCAATGTATAGATTGTTTTCCCCAAATGTTTTACATTCACAGTACCATGTTTTAGGTTAACTCTTTAAGCTTACCCTCCACACTCTCAGTAGGGTGAGACCCTAACCCCCCCCCCTACTATCTGTGCATCACTCTGCTTGCCATAGGATTCCAGCTGTGGATGATGGGAATATTAGTGCTACATCAATAGCTCTGTAACTCTTTATGGATCTCTTCTTCCTATCAGGGCCGTAGCCTCTCTGAATACTCCTTTCTTCACCGCCGATCCTAAAGTGAAAGCTCTGGACAGGATAAAAGCCAACCCCATCTTTGATTATCAGCTTTATTTCCAAGAGCCGGTAAGCATCTCCTTATCCTCATCCATATCCCCCGGCATCTGTGTAGAAGAAACACCTTAGAACGTACGCCTTGGAAAAAACATTTTTATTCACGGTCTTTATATTCTCTACAAACTGTGACCTTGTCATCTTTAAATGCATAGCCAATCATATACTGTATAGGATGATGTATAGGCCTCTTTGTATCCTCTACATACTGTGACCTTGTCATTTTTAAATGCATAGGCATTTATATACTGTATAGGATAATGCAAAGGCCTCTTTTTATCCTCTATAAACTGTCACCTTGGGATTTGTTTTGTTTTTTAACACAGGGCACCAAACTTTTTTTAATTTAACGCTTGCGTCTTGCTCTCTGCCCCCGAGCTGATCAGGAGTCTATCCTGCGCTGCCAGTCACAGAGAGGGTGTGATTGATCTTTTTTTTTGGGTGCAGGAATCTCATTTTGACATGGGACATAGTTAAGATCCCCTCTGCTGATCCAGTATAAAAACGAGGGAGGTCTCACTCAGCGAGCATGGAGAGATGGTCGCCGACCAGACTTGACTGCCCATTTCATACGACACTCACTAAACTCTAGAAGCACAGGTCCCTTGAATGCTGTGTGCCTCAGACCTATAAAAAGTTTTATTGTATATATATATGTGCTCCCTGGAATCCTTCCAGCTCACATCTTGCGGCACTAAGACTTTTTAATATCTTCTTATTTTGTAGAAGCCCGCTGACAAGGAAGTTTTATATTAAAGGTTGTTTGTTTTTCTAGGGTGTCGCAGAAGCAGAGCTGGAGAGAAATTTGGAAAGAACATTTAAAGTGTTTTTTAAAGGTTCAAATGAACAGGTATTTGAAATACTTTTTATTAATATTTAATTCATATTTCAATTGTATTATTAATATTTAATGTGATTTTTTTTTAAAGACCTAAGACAATGAAAGTTGTTCTTTGAAGGAACTAAAAGGTCCCTCCTTCTTTGGTTGTTATGAAACGTGTATTCTGAGGCCACCATATGATTGTCTTTGTTATAAAACCCCCTTGGTGAGCTTGTCAGAGTAAATGATCACTTCATCCTGAAAGATGAACAAAATCTGTTCATATTAAGAATAATAATAACAAAGTGTTTAACCAGGAAAGGGACAGTCTGATATTCTCCACTTTCCAAAATGCAGAATAACTCATTTGCATATCTTTCCGAAAGGTGATGCCATAAAAGAGAGTGTATAGGCAAATGTAAAACATGTTTTATCTATACATTTGCTATGCTAGTAATTCTACTAACTGCTGTGAGTACTGAATGCGTCAAGTGTAGGCATTTTAAATAGAAATGCTTTAAAAATACAAATAAAGTACCTTTATTGAGCCCTCTTTGCGCTATATAGCTCTATCAAGGGACATGGTGTTTAGAATCTTTGCTCTTTATAGCTCTATCAGGGGACGTGGACATGTTGTTTAGAATCTTTGCTCTGTTTTGCTCTATCAGGGGAGGACATGTTGTTTAGAATCTTTGCTCTGTATAGCTCTATCAGGGGGAGGACATGTTGTTTAGAATCTTTGCTCTGTATAGCTCTATCAGGGGGTGGACATTTTGTTTATAATCTTTGCTCTGTATAGTTCTATCAGGGGGCAGACATGTTGTTTAGAATCTTTGCTCTGTATAGCTCTATCAGGGGGAGGACATGTTGTTTAGAATCTTTGCTCTGTATAGCTCTATCAGGGGGTGGACATGTTGTTTAGAATCTTTGCTCTGTATAGCTCTATCAGGGGGCGGATATGTTGTTTAGAATCTTTGCTCTGTATAACGCTATCAGGGGGCGGACATGTTGTTTAGAATCAACATTTGTCCTTTAATACGTTGCGCTTGGAGGAGAGAGCAGTTATAATAGTCGTTAAAATGTATGAAGTTGTTTTATTAAGGTTTAGAGAGAGATGTTGTAGTCACTGAAACACCTAAAACAAGTAAACACATGCTTGCAGACCAGTGTCCCTATCTCCTGCAGTGTCTACGTTGAGTTTCTTTAGGAGCACTTTGCACAGTACACACAAACCGTTTGATGTTTTACATTATTCATGAAAGAGAGAATTACAGGGAATTGAGGCTGGAATTTCAAACTTAAAGCCAAAGTAGCAAAGCTGGAAAAAAATCTCCGTTACAGCACGAATGGGAGAATTTGTCCAAAGTCACCTATTTTTGGTCTTAAGTTTTAAATTCTCTCCTAGATCCCCTGCCGCTCTCTCTCTTTCATGAATGAATAACATCTCAGGAAGTTTACATTTCAATTCACTCCTAATAAGCCAGGCCGAGCGGTCAAGATCGCTCCATTCCTCCGACCGCGGCAGCCGATGGTGACCTCTTTCCCCGTCGGAAAAGTTGCATGAAATCCAAGATACTGGCCTCATAAATTGTGTACATCAAACGCGGAAACAAATCTGAAACCAAACCCCCGTCTCCTCCTTAGGGTTACGTCAGAGGAGGCTGCAGACTTGTTCAGTTACTTAATAAAAAAAATAAAAAAAAACACCCGTAAGCTGATCGCCGCTGGCTTATTTAACCTGTCCGCGCCATTGAGCTGCTGTCGTAACCCGTAGAGAGTAGTCAAGGAATTGGACGCTTTCTGAAACGTTAGAACGCCGTGTGACGGAGAGACTGAAAGCGATCTTGCGACTGATGGGCAGCCGCGCCGCTTTTAGCTCTCACCTTCCATTCACCTCGCAACGCTTTCTATAGAGCGGAGTTTAGATATTAGCAGCCGAGGTGTTTCTGTAATGTGCCCGTGCCAGGCAGCCGGCCCCTTCACGTCTTGTCTGCTACATAGATTGAGTACAAACCACAGCAAGCCTGAATAATTTATATATATTGTAGGATTGCAGGAGATAAAGGTTTCAGGCCGGGGGAGAGACATAGCTTGTAAAACCAACACCTGCCGGCTAAGATGTGACTGTTTGCCTGTAAATATCACTGTATCCATGTCAGATGTCATTAGTTTGCCCAGCCGTCTCTCTCCAGCAGCCAAGATAAAGGACAGGATGGAGAACAGACACGGGATGCATTGGGGATTATGATATTAAGACTTCACCTGCCAGCTTTTAGCCCAGGAGATCAATTCAATTTACCGGCCCATACTGCAAATGTATCGGCCCACCTGTTTTCATCAGAGACAGGCGCAGATGGACAGGCGCAGATGGACAGGCGCAGATGGACAGGCGAAGATGGACAGGCGCAGATGGACAGGCGCAGATGGACAGGCGCAGATGGACAGGCGCAGATGGACAGGCGCAGATGGACAGGCGCAGATGGACAGGCGCAGATAGACAGGCGCAGATAGACAGGCGCAGATAGACAGGCAGACAGGGACAGATATACTGACAGAGACAGGCAGACACACATAGACAGGACAGATATACTGACAGAGACAGACAGGACAGATATACTGACAGAGACAGGCAGACACAGATATACTGACAGAGAGAGGCAGACACAGATAGACAGGACAGATATACTGACAGAGACAGGCAGACACAGATAGACAGGTCAGATATACTGACAGAGACAGACAAACAGGACAGATATACTGACAGAGACAAGCAGACACAGATAGACAGGACAGATATACTGACAGAGACAGACAGACAGGACAGATATACTGACAGAGACAAGCAGACACAGATAGACAGGACAGATATACTGACAGAGACAGACAGACAGGACAGATATACTGACAGAGACATACAGACAGGACAGATATACTGACAGAGACAGGCAGACACAGATATACTGACAGAGACAGGCAGACACAGATATACTGGCAGAGACAGGCAGACACAGATATACTGGCAGAGACAGGCAGACACAGATATACTGGCAGAGACAGGCAGACACAGATAGACAGGACAGATATACTGACAGAGACAGGCAGACACAGATAGACAGGACAGATATACTGACAGAGACAGATAGACAGGACAGATATACTGACAGAGACAGGCAGACACAGATAGGCCAGCAGGTCTATCCCTAGCTATTCCTATCGTTTAACATTTAAATCATCTGTCTAATCAAATGTGAACCAATCAAATGGCATATCAGTCATTAGCAAACGTGCAAAACCTGTGCAAACAAAGCACTCCTAAGACATGATCAGAATTTTAAATACGTTCATATTTATAGACTGATACATACATGTTCAGTGAATACAGCAAATATATTTCTATTTTTTTAATAAGTGTTCAGTGCTATGTGCACAACATTATGACATATTATATAAATACCAACTATATATATATATATATATATATATATATATATATATATATATATATATAAAAAACACTTATTCAACAAGGTGTACAGTATTAGAACATGCACAAGTACAGCACTACTCTTTCTGCTGCCACAGAGCACTGACCCACCAAATGGCACCCCCTAGTGTTTGTTATCGCAAATTGTAGTGCTGAATATCCTTTGAAAGCCATTTTGAGGCGGTAGTGTCTTTCTGCATCATAAAACAATAGGTTTTTGCCGCTCTTTAATAACTAAAGGCGCCGCGTGAGAGAAAAAGCGCCTTAAAACATCCCGAAAAATCGCTGAAGTCGGCGTTTTCTGGGTAAATGTGGTCGGGGTTGATTGCAGTGGGTGGAGCTGTTGATAAACTCCACCCCTCTTGCCTTCCTCAGCGGCCCCACCAAACGTAGTCTAGACTGTGCCGTATTGGGAATTCCAGTCCAGCTCAGCAGTTGCCTGTTAACTGATGTATGGGGAGGACTGGATGAGATAAAACATCTGTCTGATACAATTTGAGATTCCCATTATTCACCATGAAACAGTATTGCGTCTTCCCCAAATGAGTAGATTAAAGACTCCTGCAAGAGCTGGGATATCTGCGTTATTTTAACGATGTCTTTTATCTTGACGTAAAACACTTGGCCTTCATCAAAGAGAAAAGGCATTATCCCTTAATTAAATGCACCGCGGCGTATAAAAGATTTACAGTAACCTGCCTTCTTTAACGGCCTCATTATAAGATCTGTTGGCTGGCGTTATATATACGCGACTCCGCGTTTTACCCCTCCACCTCCCATGGCCTACGACATCCATAATCCATCCCAGTCCTTTTATTTAGTCGTTAAACTTTGCTCAGTTAATTTCCATTTGTAAGACGAAAAGTAAGAAGTTAAAAAAAAAAATGATAAGGCCATACGTGTCCATCGCAGAATGCGTAGGGGGATGGGGCAAGCCTAATTTGCAGCTGATCTGTTGCTGCGTTTCAGAGGTGACTTTGCACAATGCGGTGTTTTGTTTCAGACAGAAGTTGAACAATAATTGTGCTTGTCGGAGGGCTGCTGCAGTACGATTCCCAGGCCTAAGTCTCCTTCACGGAGGGCTTGGTCATTCCCGACTGTGAGGAACACTTCCTTCACATAACCCTTCTGTACATCATTATATCTCCGTAACATATTCTCAGTGTTTTGTCTTTATCCTGCTAGAAACAAAATAGTCTGCAGTAGGGGGAATCACTGAGAGTGTGGTGGGATCACATCCTGAAGATCTCACTCCCTTTCTTCCATTTGAGGATAGGAACAGGAATACCCTGGGCAGTTGGAAACAAGTCCAGTCCAGAAAATGGGTGGGACTGATGCTACTGGGAGGCAGGGCAAATTGGAAGATGTGACCTTCACAAAAAAGGGTATGGGGCAACCTGGAAAAGTGGGTGGAGCAGAACAGAGGAAGAGTTTCCACCAGATAGAGTTATACAAAAGTATAGATCAAGTGCTTATAACTATCAGATTTCCAAAATGACAGGTTCACTGTAAGATGGGGGGTTATACACAGGGTTAGACACGAACATTGCTCAAGGAGAAAGATGGGAATGATGTTCTGTGGAACCCCACTGACCTTTGCCTTCTCGTGTTCAGCCTTACCTCGGCTGGGGTAACATTCCTTGTATACAGTGTACATTCTAGATGTTCACTATAAGGGACTATAGCATTACCAAGTCCCAGATTATATTATGATACATAGGTTATTATGTAACACGTGGCAGAGCATGTATTACCCTAATCCTATTTTACATCGTTTTCTTTTCTTCCCTTTAGGGAAAGCTTGGAAGCGGCATTAAAACGTCAAGTGTGCGCGAAAGAGGTCAGTGTTCAATACAGTTTAAGTGTGTGTCTGTTGGATGTATTCCCTTTTCCTCTGGGCTCCCAACATTTCCCTTGGCTCATTTCAAGGTTTTTTTATTTTTTATTTTTTTTTTATAAAAGTCAATTCTGCATCAAAGATCTAAAAGTGGACTAAACAGCAGTTACTGGTTTCCCTGGTAACTGGTCCATGCAGGAACATTCCGCTGGTTTCCCTGGTAACAGGTCCATGCAGGAACATTCCACTCGTTACCCTGGTAACTGCTCCATGCAGGAACATTCCACTGGTTACCCTGGTAACTGCTCCATGCAGGAACATTCCACTGGTTACCCTGGTAACTGATCCATGCAGGAACATTCCACTGGTCACCCTGGTAACTGATCCATGCAGGAACATTCCACTGGTTTCCCTGGTAACTGATCCATGCAGGAACATTCCACTGGTTACCCTGGTAACTGCTCCATGCAGGAACATTCCACTGGTTACCCTGGTAACTGATCCATGCAGGAACATTCCACTGGTTACCCTGGTAACTGATCCATGCAGGAACATTCCACTGGTTTCCCTGGTAACTGCTCCATGCAGGAACATTCCACTGGTTTCGCTGATAACTGTCCTATATGAATATACCAATGGTTTCTATGGTAACTTGTCTAGTCACCATAGTTACCAGTAGAATGTTCCTGCTGTTTAGACCACTTTTAGAACGGTGCCACCAATATGTCTGCTCTCCATGCTGCTTATCTCTTGGAGATATTCTGGTTACCTTTCACGATACATTACAGGCATCGTTATGATGTCAGGTAACATCCTTTTTATGAATGATTATTTCTAGATGAGATCATATCTCAAACCTGCTTCCCTCCATCATTCATCAGCTTTCACCTCACTGCAGTGAAATGTGTGATAGGCAGAGCGTGGGGGAAATGTCTGATCTTTGTATAGATTTCAAACTAGGGCTGTATTCATGTATTACAGGGCATTGACAAGGGCAATGCAATCTTAAGGCTAAAGTAGCAGAGTTGGAAACTCCCATTCTCCCATTCAGCTAGACTTATCTCTTTCATGACTACTGCCACTAATGTGTCTAAACCTGTCGTACGCAAGTCCAAATGCCTCTTTACTTGCCTTCTAACCCCAAGGGGGCAGCACCGCACGTAAGGAGTTACACTGGCACACAGTGTGCCAACCAGGCTTCATCAGTCTGGGACATGCACAGAGCGGCTGCACATGGACAGAATGTTTTACATTGTCCCAGAGAGAGAGGGCAACCGAATAAGAATACAGTATGATGGGACAGTTGGGAGTTAGACATGTAACTGTAGCTCATCTCACTCTTGTTATCCTTCCGAGGTTGATAGGATGAGTACCATTAAGTAGGAAAACGGTAACATCCCAGAAGGATACTAGGACACTAGAGAATGTCCGTGTAGCTTTCTTTTTAAACCAACATGTCTGCCCTGATAGAGCTATACAGAGCAAAGATTGTAAACAACATGTCCCCCCCTGATAGAGCTATACAGAGCAAAGATTTTAAACATGTCCACCCCCTGATAGAGCTATACAGAGCAAAGATTCTAAACAACATGTCCACCCCCTGATAGAGATATACAGAGCAAAGATTCTAAACAACATGTCCCCCCCTGATAGAGCTATACAGAGCAAAGATTATAAACAACATGCCCCCCCCTGATAGAGCTATACAGAGCAAAGATTATAAACAACATGTCCGCCCCGTGATAGAGCAAAGATTCTAAATAACATGTCCGCCCCTGATACAGCTATACAGAGCAAAGATTCTAAACAACATACCCTCCCCTGATAGAGCTATACAGAGCAAAGATTCTAAACAACGTGTCCACCCCCGATAGAGCTATACAGAGCAAAGATTCTTAATAACATGTCTGCCCCTGATAGAGCTATACAGACCAAAGATTCTAAACATGTCCGCCCCCTGATAAAGCTATACAGAGCAAAGATTCTAAACAACATGTCTGCCCTCTGATAGAGCTATACAGAGCAAAGAGGGCTCAGTATGGTACTTTATTTGCATTCTTTTATTAATGAATTTGAATTTAAAACATCTACACTTGATGCAATCTTTCAATTAAATAGAACATTTTTTTTTGCTGACAGTTTTCCTTTAAGCAGCAAAAAAATAACTGGCAAAATTTCATAAGTATGATGTTATCGCTTTGCTTGTTTGGTCTTGATAAATAAGATTTGCTGAGCTCAAAATGACACACTGTCAACAAGATGCCTGGAATTCAATCGTACAACCAACATAACTAGCTTTCCCACTGCCAGTGTTTCTGACTTGGACAGTAGAGAATATATTTGTTGACACAAAATCGATCTTCCGTTTGTTTGTTTTTTCACCTTTTACAGCAGCTCCGCGTTGGTTTACAAGTCAATACGTCACATTAGCGCTCTAATGCGGCAATACATCCAGGGGTTCGATTAGCTTTATCTCCCGTGATTGTCACGTGTACATATTGTAGCTCACACCTGACCTTTTCCAGCTATTAAACTGTATTACCCGATTTCGGAAAATACATAACTCCCTGTGGCTGTCGAAGCTCAGGGTTTAGAGGAAGATGGGTTTGGACAAGTGTGACTGGCGGCAGAGTTTGTCTTTTCATTTTCTTCTCTTGCTTTGACAAATTACAAACGTATTGTTCCGATGCCGCTATCAACGCCTGATATTTTTGTCGCTTGTCCGTCTAGCTTTTCGTGTGGACGTAACGCACTAATAAACACGCATGTCCGCCCCCTGATAGAGCTATACAGAGCAAAGATTCTAAACAACATGTCCACCCCCTGATAGAGCTATACAGAGCAAAGATTCTAAACAACATGTCCGGCCCTGATAGAGCTATACAGAGCAAAGATTCTAAAAAACATGTCCTCCCCCTGATAGAGCTATACAGAGCAAAGATTCTAACAACATGTCCGGCCCTGATAGAGCTATACAGAGCAAAGATTCTAAACAACATGTCCGGCCCTGATAGAGCTATAAGGAGCAAAGATTCTAAACAACATGTCCGCCCCCTGATAAAGCTATACAGAACAAAAAGGGCTTGATAAGGTACAGGTTGAGTATATCTTGAGTAACTCCACACCATCCTGTCAGAATACAAGCACACAACAGTTTATTCAGTTTTGTTAACATTTTTAACAAACGCTTCTATTAAGAAAGCAAAAGATGTAATGCTGAATTCGCCGAGTGGGAAATTCTCCAGCAGCTGAACGGGAGACTTTTTCCAACTCAGCGACTATGGCCTTAACTCTGATATTCCCTTGTACATTCCCTGCAATTCCCCTCTCTTTCATGAATGAAGCTGTGGAAGCCAAGTGTATTATGTATTATATTATGGCAACTTTCACTGAATAGGAAACTCAAGCACTGTTGCAAATGTCCATGGCTTGACACTGTCTGCTTTCTCTGCTTGTGCTCAGGTGGTATATTGGTTGGGACCCCCGAAGACCCGCCATTGAGCAAAATGCTTAAAGAATCGGATTTGCAGTATTACGTCTCACAGTTTAAGAAATCTCGCTTCAGGTAACGTCACAGTTTCCTAAATGAAAGCGACTCAGCATGGCTTATACTGGACAAATATGGTTTAAATTGCTACAAAACCTTTTTACGTGTGCTGCTAACCCTGCTATACCCTAGTATGAGTTATTTTTAAGGTACATGGCTATCTATCCTCTGAGTGGCAGTCATGCTTCCCTGATATATTATTTAGACTGGTGGTTTGATTTACACCCGTGTTGGGAGAAATCCTGGCTTAGACTCTGCTTCCTTGTTTCACATGTCCCCAATGCGTTTCACTCCTTACAGTGGGAAGTCTTTGTGCTGAATAAACTCATGTTATTTTACTTTTTTTCCCCACTTTTCAGAGGTCCATTGAACTGGTATCGTAACATGGATAAGAACTGGACCTGGGCCCTATCAAAGCACAACTGGAAGGTAAAAACGCACTCCTAGTAAGAGAAGTGACAGGAGGATGCACTTCCCGTTTTTTATCTTGCTGTTCTGTAATGGTTTTGTGTGTGTAAATTCCGGGGTTAGGAGAGAACTTGCCCACATTCTCTCCTAAGCGCTGAGATTGTTGGCTCCTTCTGGTTTTGGAGCGGTGTCTAACCTCGCCCACTTCTGATGAACCACGCCCACTTTTATATGTGGTTACTGTTTTTTTTTTTCAATGTCCCTCCCTTTTTGGTGACAACTCCACCAATTTTTGGTGCCTACACTGCAAGTGGGGCGGTCTCAGAATCACTGTCCCAGGAGACTCCACAGACACATTTAAAACACTGTTTTCTCTTATTTTATATATTTGCTGCAATTATGCCAACACAATGTATAGTTCGTTTTTCATTCTCTTTTTTTTCTCTACATTCACAGTATAAGGAATGTTTAGTCCCTTTAAAGTCACCTGCTACAACATAGCACATCCTTAATAAGATGAAACCCTACTTCTAGGCACGTAGCACACTGTGCATTGCTACTTAAAGTGTATTCAGTCCCACAAATGACTAAACCATAAACATTTTTCATATTTAGATCTTCACTTAATACTTACTTTTTATCTTGGTCTAATGTGCTGGAACAAACACCTTACCTATAAATCTTCAGCATGTTCTGGGCTCCTTTTTCTACTACAGTGCCAACATCTTGTGTAAGGCTGTGGCACGGCCTGCCTGCTCTCTCCTACATCACTCTGTACCAGCTCCCTCCTACATCACTCTCATTTTTCCAAACTGTTCACATACGCATTCACGTTTGCATTACCAATCACACATACAACCAATGCAGCCAACCTTCTTGCCCAGTCCTTGACAGACAGCGTTTGTATCAGGTCTGGTGGGGGAGCGTAGAGCAGGGTGAGAGCAAGGGCCCCTTAGGACCAGATCAGCGGACAGCAAGAGAAGTCCAATAGCCAAGCAATAGGTCAGGGCAGGCAGCTGAAGGTCAGAACCGTTAGGCAAGCCAGGTCCGGAGAGATCAGGAAAGTCCGAAAACAAGCCAGGGTCAGTTATCATGCGGTCAAACACAGTGGATGTATAGCAATACTGGGAGCAAGGGACTGAGCAGGGAAAACCAGACTTAGCAGCTTTATAATCAAGAAAGGACTGAACAGTGTGAGGTTTTTTATAGGGTTGTCATTACCAGCTCCAGTGGTCCCCTCACAGGACTCTATGGGGCCTTCAGATAGGTTTCCACCTCTGTCCCCACCTTCCCAGTCCCCACCAAGCGTAAACACGGAAGCGCGTGCTGAACACGGTGCCTGTGCTACTCGAGGCTGGGGATGCGGCCTCCCACTGTCAGGGCATCCTGACATTGTGCAACAGAACCGTAATTATACTATTATACTAGCGTCTGAGAACTTCCAGATGTAGATAAACTGCTTAGCCGAATTATCCCTGACAGTAAACATCTTTTCAGAATAGCTAGACGGCAGCAGCCTGGCCGCGTCGACAAACTTAAACAAGCCGTTTCAGATGAAGTAATGAATAACGGGGGAAATGTGCAGAGCGGGGGGGGTAAATGCTCTGCGCACTGCAGGTTGTTGGCGCTCCTCTCCGCAGCAGATGTGCACGGACTTGTTAGGAGGATGAATCTGGCACGATGGAGTGTGATACCTAATTAAAACCTTCCTCCGTATTGAATCTGAATTCTGCTAACGAGAAGACGACATTGCTCTAGATCTTGCCATATCGAGAGACAGAATAAAATGCATGTTCGGAGAGACTCCGAAGTAATAAAATGTAACGTTTCATTAACGGGGACATAAAACAAAGGATTTAAATCAAACAATAGAGTGTTAAGAGTCTGTGTTATTTGTTTTTAATGATGTTTAATAATAGTCAACCCACACGCTCTGAAAGTCTTTATTCTGATAGCTTCCAAGGCACGGATATAATTAACTACCGATCTTTTATGGGAGTCTGAGATGTGAACCAAATTCATAATAAGATACAACAAATGAACAGCTGATCAGGACAGGTGCATCCTGGTAAATTATTATGTGATAAGGACAGCTTTCTATACACAATAGTCTTTTAGAGAGGGAGCACTGCCAACATTATGAAAGAAATAATAAACTGGCTCTGTGCTGCTGGTTTATTACGATTTTAAATGATTGTTGAAGGGAAGGACTTTGGTCCCTGCTTTGTAATGCAGCTGAATAGGTTGAAGCTCCACTGAAGTGAAAAAAAGAATTAGGCTTCATCCGCTGGTCGCACGCAACATTCTTCCGCCCCATCCGTTGGCTGCATGCAACGTTTTTCAGCCCCATGCGTTGGCTGCAGGCAAAGTTCCGGCACCCCCATCTGTTGGCCGCATGCAACATTCTGCCGCCTAATCCATTCGCTGCATGCCACATTCTGCCATGCCCATCCTTGACACGACACAACATTCTGTCGCCCATCCGTTGACAGGACACAACGTTCTGTCGCCCATCCGTTGACAGGACACAACGTTCTGTCGCCCATCCGTTGACAGGACACAACGTTCTGTCGCCCATCCGTTGACAGGACACAACGTTCTGTCGCCCATCCGTTGACAGGACACAACGTTCTGTCGCCCATCCGTTGACAGGACACAACGTTCTGTCGCCCATCCGTTGACAGGACACAACGTTCTGTCGCCCATCCGTTGACAGGACACAACGTTCTGTCGCCCATCCGTTGACAGGACACAACGTTCTGTCGCCCATCCGTTGACAGGACACAACGTTCTGTCGCCCATCCGTTGACAGGACACAACGTTCTGTCGCCCATCCGTTGACTGGACACAATTTTCTGTCGCCCATCCGTTGACTGGACACAATATTCTGTCGCCCATCCGTTGACTGGACACAATATTCTGTCTCCATGGCAACCAGGAAATCAGACCTGGCGCCCGGGTATCGTGAGCCCAGCATGGTGCACTTAAAGTGCGATGTTTAAAAAAAAAAAACACAAACAACTTTAATCCTCTGGCATGCGTGGGAGCAGGGTTTGTGCACTGGATGCACAGACTTCCTGCTCCGCCCCCTCTGCGCTGCAGTGCCCGAGTGCATGGCTGCAAGCAACAAATATCTGTGCCTTTGTAAGACTGTGTGTGTGACTAACTGTGTGTGTGACTAACTGACTGTGTGTGACTAACTGACTGTGTGTGACTGAATGTGTTAGTGACTCACTGTGTGTGACTGACTGTAGGTATGTATAAGTATGTTTGTATGTGACTGCGTGTGATTGTGTGTATGTGCCGTTGTCTGGCTCCTAGATTTTTTTTGCTGGCTCCTAAAAGTCAGTTAAGTTTGTATAGCCTGGTATTAAGATACGTTATCTCTCCAAGAGACACTCAATCATCCTGAATGCTATATTCATCAAAAGCTTGATATTATCTCACACTGTATAATATGCCGTTATGTTGTATTGTCACTGCTTCATGAATCAGCAGTTAGTTATGACAGGGTGACTCCATCACCATATGTGATGTTAGTGTATGTCTCTATATCTTGAGTCATGATATAGAGAGTTCTCACTAATTGTATGTACCAAGATTATTCATTTCCCCGTGTTTTGCTGTTAGGACGTCTTTGTACATGCACGGCCATTTTGTATCTGTCAGGGTGACAGTTCCTGCTTTATTGACTGATCATATTTTATTGGCGCTTTTGCACATTTTCGTTTCAACGTGTCCACATTTTTATGGCGTCTGAAATCCCGCTTTGGCCAGCCGTGGCATGGCAAACTCTTCCAGTGCCAATTTAGATGCATTTCTGCACTTTTATTTTAGTAATAACTGGTTTAAAGGGACTTCGACCTCTCCTTATCATTGCTGTGAACATAGAGAACTAAAAAAAAATATTTCTATTGTGTTAGCCGAATTTGCATGCAAGTAAGCAGGAGACTCCACAGACCCGTATAGATCATGTCAAATCATGTTTTATTCTCCACAGTCACAATGTAGGCAGTGTGGCGGTTGACCGCGTCCTTTAAGAACAAGCCGGAGGTTTGGGAGAGAGTGTGAGAGATTGCGCCATGATTAGGAGCTATTTCTGCATGCACTGCTTTTTTTATAAACCTCCCCCCATAGAAATCAATCGTTATCCTCTGTATAGTCCGCCAATTCTCTTACTGTAAAGCCAGTTTGTACCAGGGGCGGAATAATTACAAAATCCAACAACAAAAAAAAGATATTCTTATTCCTAGCATTTGTTTTCATATAGCTTCTTACCTGCGATGCTTTCATACAGTGTATGAAAACACCTTAGTTCTGCTCGATTTCTGTGTTAGACCTTCAGGGCTTTATTCTTAGAAAGGGGGAATTGGCCAGGGAAAAGTTGTACAAAATTCTCCGATTGAGCTGAATTGGAGAGTTGGCTACTTTAGCCTCAAAGGACAACTAAACTTTTTTTATTTTTTTACAGAGTCCGTAATTAACTTAAAGGGACACTCCCACCAAAAAATGAAAAGGGTTTATTTTTTTATTTTATTTTGCATTGTTGATTTCAGATTTGTCTTTTGTTTTTGTTATGTGAGTTTATTTTATGAAATATTTTACTAAACAAGCCTGACTGGGTGCTGCCATTTTGTGTATAGTGTTTTTGGGTGCCACCCCCCCAGTGACTTTACAGCACTAGTATCTCACTTTGGGGCTGGGGACACAGAATGCAGTCTGTAAGTCAGAATTCTGATCATAGACTTGCATTGAATAGGAGGGTAATGTAACTATGACATCACAAGGGGCGGGGTTATGATCCTGTTTGACCAGGTCAGTCTCCTCTCTTTGTGTTATACACAGTCACCTAGTCCTGCCCACTGTGATACACAGGAGCCAGTTTCTGGCACTGTTCGGGCATCTTGCAGAGTTGTGTTCACCACACAGACTGTGTCACAAATGCAATTCAACTGACATTACTGAGCAAGGCAGTCAGAAATGAAAGTAGAAGGGGCTGGGGACTTTAATAATCAAATAAAGTTTAAAAATAAGTTGCCCCCCTCTCCTCAAAATGCCCTTTACAGATCCTTCCATCATTGTATACACCCACTGTACAGTACTGTTAGTAGTGATCTCTCTCTGTGTTTTTCTAGATCTTGGTGCCGGCTCTCATGGTCACAGCTGGAAAAGATTTTGTGTTGCTGCCAGTGATGACCACGGGTATGGAGCGTCTGGTAAGCATATGCCGTGGAGTGAAAAGTGTATAAAGCTGCCTGAGCTCAATGGAAAGTGTAATGGACACATTGAGAGGAAAGCATCCATCTGTTATTACAAGGTCAACACATGGGTCGGAGTGTAGGGTATGGAGATAAGAGGAGTCTGCTGCTGGATTGGGATCCAGTGTATTGGTCTTCATGGAATTGGTCTCTAAAATGCCAATTTGTCATTTGCATACTGGTATGCTGAGCATTCTGGGAGTTACTGTAATTATTAAAGGACAACTGTAGTAAATAGACATCTTCTGTTTAATTGAAAGATTGCATTAAGTAAAGATGGTTTATATAGACTTTCTGTATCAAAGAATGTACATTACTGTGCAATATTTTATCTATCAGGGCGGACATGTTTAAAAGAAAATTGGGTCAGGTGGATCTTCCTTCATCTAACCCAAGATTCTAAACAACATGTCCGCCCCTGATAGAGCTATACAGAGCAAAGATTCTAAACAACATGTCTGCCCCCTGATAGAGCTATACAAAGCAAAGATTCTAAACAACGTGTCCTCTCCCTGATAGAGCTATACCGTGCAAAGATTCTAAACAACATATCCACCCCCTGATGGAGCTATGCAGAGCAAAGATTCTAAACAACATGCCCACCCCCTCATAGAGCTATACAGTGCAAAGATTCTAAACAACATGTCCACCCCCTGATAAAGCTATACAGAGCAAAGATTCTAAACAACATATCCACCCCCTGATGGAGCTATGCAGAGCAAAGATTCTAAACAACAAATCCACCCCCTGATGGAGCTATACAGAGCAAAGATTCTAAACAACATGTCTGCTCCCTGATAGAGCTATACAGAGCAAAGATTCTAAACAACATGTCCGCCCCCTGATAGAGCTATACAGAGCAAAGATTCTAAACAACATGTCTGCTCCCTGACAGAGCTATACAGAGCAACGATTCTAAACAATAAATCCACTCCCTGATAGAGCTATACAGAGCAAAGATTCTAAACAATGTATCCACTCCCTGATAGAGCTATACAGAGAATAGATTTTAAACACTATGTTCTTACATTAAAGTAATTAGATTTCAAATGTCTACACTGGATGCAATATTTCAATTAAACAGAATTCATTTGTTTTGGCACAGCTATCCTTACATGCTGCTCAGCCTTTTGTAGACACTGCATTTGAAGCTTTATCTTGACTTGTCATATTACTTGGCATAAATCCCAGGTCAGATCAGTCCAGAGTCTGGCAGGATATTATCTCTTCCCCCCCCACCCCCGGAGGATGGACAATACCAGAGACTGGGAATAGGGCTGAGAAAGTGGATCAAGATATGTAGTTTTACCATATATTATCTTATATATATATATATAAGTCCTACCCAGCTATGCCGACCAAGGACAAACATTTAATTTAAGCCACTAAACTTTTTATAATAGAAGAATTAGAATTGCTGGCAGAAGCACAAGTGAAAACATGATTGGCCCTAGTGTGAAGATACACTGCCTTGTACTGTTTATATATATATATATATAATGTGTGCCAGTGCCAGATTATCCTCTGACCGGCAGATGTGATGCTCACCGGGGAAAGTCACTGAAATCGTTCAAACAATAAGCAATACATCTAATGGGATTTGTACTTTTTTTTTATTAGATTCCTAATCTGACAAGAGGACATATAGAAGAATGTGGCCACTGGACTCAGATGGAGAGGTACGTCTAATAACTACTGTATCTATAGGGGTGAGGCACGGATTTTGGGCATGTACTGCTTAGTGATCGGCTTAAACTGAAGCTAATGGTGTGAACACCAAAGGGGATGAGTAGAAGGGAACATTTTATACTGTGAAAGTAGAGAATAAAAAGTATACAGTGCAGTGGATAAATTTTTTTTAAACATAATTGCCTGTGCCTGCGTGATGACACGTTCCTGTGCGTGCGTGCTGGCGCGTTCCTGTGCGCTCATGCTGATGCATTCCTGTCCGCTCGTGCTGGCGCGTTCCTGTGCGCTCGTGCTGATGCGTTCCTGTGCGCTCGTGCTGACGCGTTCCTGTGCGCTCGTGCTGACGCGTTCCTGTGCGCTCGTGCTGACGCGTTCCTGTGCACTCGTGCTGACGCGTTCTTGTGCGCTCGTGCTGACGCGTTCCTACGGACTTGCTGACGTGTTCCTGTGCAGGAAGCGAGCCTGTATCAAGCAGCATTGGGTGCAGTGATCGGGCTATAGGTGTATAGGTTGTGCCAGTGAGCAGAGCTCCTGAGGTTTGTGCGTGGCGCTAGCAGCGTACACTCTCTATATATAGAGTCTGCATTACACATGTGGTTTTTTTTCATGTATTTAATTCGATTGCAATGGAAATTATACTTAAGGCCAAAGTAGCCAAGTTGGAAAAATTCTCCCATTCAACTGAATTGGAAATGCTTTCCCAGTGGGCTACTTTGGCCTTACATTTGAAATTCCTTTCTCAATTCCCTCCATTTTCCTTTTTTCCCATGAATAAAGTCCGTAGTCCCAGTACTATTCCCCATCTCCGTGTGGACCTCCGTCTGTACACATTTTGCCACTGATCTTATTCTCGACCACGATGCCTTTTATTCAGGTTTTTGTTCTTGCCCCTCGGAGATCTGTCTGTAACATAATTCACAAAACATTCCAAATAATCACTTCAGTATTTCGGCCTGAATGACGCACGGCGACTTTATCTCCAGACGCGAGACATCATTATGGAGCCGCGAACCTACCTTTCCGACAGATTCCCCCTTATATAAAACCTCCAACAGATGCACATGACCCAAATCCCCTGGAGCCACATCAAGTGCTTCATTGAGGAAAAAGCCTTTGTAGCTGAATATATTCCTTGCCTGTATTTCATGTGGTCTGGGTGTTGCATTTCATGCTTTGCTTGAAGATTATTGCCAGGAGATTTGTTTTAGGGGGTCATGTACTATACAAGGGCAGTGGGGGAAAAGTAGGTAAAACATGAGTAAGGAGCAATTTGTGACTATTTGTAACATTCTGCGCTTGTTTTCCCTTCCGTTTATTTTTATTTACCGCGCACTTTTACGGTGGCGCTAATAAATTGTGATTATATATGCGCGAGCTAAAGAGTTTTGCGAATATTTTGTGAAAAATAATTCTTATTTGCGTGTGAAAATGACACCGGCTTTTAGCGAGCGCTATCAAAAGAGGTAGAAAAAATATTCGCAAACTTGCCTGTTTTTATTCGCCATTTGCGCGTATGTACTATTTGAGTGTTAAATGTTTAGTACAGTGCAATAGGAGCAAAGCGCAGGAATAGTGTTGCACATATAATATATTTACGTTTTTTTAGTACATAGAAACATAGAATGTGTCGTCAGATAAGAACCATTCGGTCCATCTAGTCTGCCCAATTTTTTTTTTGAGTACTTATATTAAGCCCCCCGTTCCCGGTCTGATAGCTAGGATACCTTTGTGTCTATCCCACGCATGCTTAAAATCCTTGACTTGACTTAACAGTCTTTAAGTTCCACACTGAGCTATAATCAGTCACTCTGAGCCATCCATTACAGAAACCGACTTGAATTCACCTGTGTACAAGCAGGAATCTGCTTAAAGGGACACTGTCATCTAAACATTACTTATTCTAGGAATATATAGAATAAACAGTTGTTGTTTTTTTAACGTGATTTTAAAAAATTGCAAGTATCTGTATAGATAGAAAAAATGTGTTTTAATATCAATATTGTTCTCTTCACCTAAGCATTTGTTTGTTATTAATATTTTAACCCAGTACAAGCAATGTTTAGGTGATGGAGACTTTTTTTTATTAGCCTGTGAGGAGCAGCTTCTCTTCTCAAGTGACAAAGTGGTTTTCAAATCTGTAAATGGAAAAGTCTGCGTCTGTAGCTGCAGGAAACACTCTGGAGACTGTCAAATTGCCTTGTCTGTCTTCATTAGATCTATAATGTTACATGTTTCCCAGGGATTACAACCATCCGTAATCACTGTGGGCTAATATCTCACTAACGTGTGGACTTCACATCCACCTCCCTGTCTCGGCCACATCAGCCCAGCTCTTATGTTAAACGATTTATTGGACCACGAGGTCCCATCATGAAAGGCCGTGGAAGATGGATGTTTCTAAACTCATCTCCTGAAATGATTTGGTCTTGGTAAAGCCTTTATATTTCAATCTCCTCGGTACCCTACGAAATCTGTCTCAGCAGAAGAGAAACTAGATAAGATAGAAATTCGAAATCCTTTTTTTTCGAGTTGTCTGGTGACAATCCATTTATGTCACTATTAAACTCTCTCTTTTCTCCTCCAATACCCGCATTTAAAGATGAAGTAAGATTTTTCATTACAGGTAGTGTACAAGTGTCGGGGTCAAGTCAACCGGGCACAACTTGTGGCCAATTACGTTCTCTTCGGGGGAAGAAAAGACACTGATTGAACGAGAGTCAGGCCATAATTCATAAAGCATGCTAGAGATTTCAGTTTAGCTAAAATGGGAATTGACAGCCTGTTGAGTCCAGAAGTTAAGTTGGTGTCTGTGTCCTTTTAAAAATAGTTTTTCTGTATTATTTTCACTATTTAATCAACAGAAAAATCCAATCTCCATCTTTTATAGTGACGCCATGTTTAGAATGTTGAGGTAGAATGTGGTCACAGACCAGACGATGCAGGGCAGGGACTTCCTGCGACCACAGGATTCTAAAAATGATGTCAGTAAAAGGGGAGGATCTTGGTCATTTGTTTGCATAAACACTTACATATTTAACCTAGGAGATGGAAAATACATGTAGGTCTTAGTAAGAAAAAGTCAATCTCCATTCTAAATTTTAAAAAAAATAGAGGAAATTAAATAAAAGGAAAAATTTCCAGGAAAAAATGAAGTTTTGTACAATTGAAAGATGGCATCAGGTGTAGACATTTTAAACAGAAATGCTTTAATGAAAAAATACAAAGTACATTTTTGAACCCTCTTGATTCTGTATAGTGCTACCAGGGGACTGACATGTTGCTTAGTATCTTTGGTCAGATAGGTCCAAGATTCTAAACAACATGTCCGCCCCCTGATAGAGCTATACCGAGCAAAGATTCTAAACAACATGTCTGCTCCCTGAGAGCTATACAGAGCAAAGATTCTAAACAACATGTCCGCCCCTAATAGAGCTAAACAGAGCAAAGATTCTAAACATCATGTCCGCCCCCTGCTAGAGCTATACAGAGCAAAGATTCTAAACAACATGTCCGCCCCCTGATAGGGCTATACAGAGCAAAGATTCTAAACAACATGTCCGCCCCCTGATAGAGCTATACAGAGCAAAGATTCTAAACATGTCCACACCCTGATAGAGCTATACAGATCAAAGAGGGCTTAATAAGGTATTTATTTGTATTCTTTCATTAGTTAAAATGCCTGCGTCGTCTTTCAATTAAACCGAACGTATTTTTTGCAGACACCTGTTGTTTTATTGAGGTTTCAGAGCAGGCTACTAATTGAGATATGCTTTCTGGTTGTTGGGTGATATTGTGTCTGATTACCTTGGCGTGATATATTTCTTCCATGGTGCACAGACAGGTGACATATAGGATGTCAGGCTGCGGTGTCAGCCCTGCCGTAGAGATGAAGTGAATCGCGGTGTTGCAGACACAGCGCAACCGACTCGGGGAACAAGGAATGACTTGTACTCTTCCTAAACATGGATGGGCACAGTGTGCGCCTGGGTTAATGCATCGTAGGCAGACAAGAAGAGAATGAATGCCAATAAGAGGAATGTTTCCAAACAGCTTAGCATGTCTGTATTCCCCAAACCTTGAACGTAGACCTGATTATGGAGCAATAATCCGAATTTGTCACAGTGCTGCAATAGATGACTTTATGCGCTGGCTGTAATGAGGAGACTCATTGACTCTGCCTGTCACACACTCCCTGCTCTTAATCATCCCCCTAGTCTTGATTCCCCCCAATAAGAAGTCAGGCGCCTGACACGGTTGGCTGATTTGTCGTCAATACTGACCTTTATATAGAGTTATCTGTGTCTGACAATGTCTTAATCATTCACCTCAAAACTCCACCATTTGAAAGAAGGTTGCAATGTGTCCACCTGGAACCATCCACAAATATCTGACTCTACCCATGGAACTAGCACTATACCCCCTCCTTACCTATAGTCAGGGCTACCCTCAGGGGGGTAACCCCTGGTAAGGGGCACGACTGCACTGTGGAACCTGCAGACATCCTTAAGTATGAAAATATAGTTTGGGTGGGTCACCGTACGTTCGAGCAAGTACAGTATGTTTTGGGGGGGGTCTCAGGAGTCCCAGCGCCTGGCTTTATCCCCCCCACCCACGTTGCACACCCATCACCCCATTACATGACCCCATCACCCACATTTCATACCCCCACCACGTCCATCACCCCGATTAACTGGAAGGAGCTAAAGATTGCTGAATGGTGGGGGAGGGGGCAAAAATGTGTGAAGCACCAGAAGTGTGCTTTAACACCCTCTGGCAAAGTGCCGCCCTAGGCGAGTGCCTTGTGGAAGATACACTACTGCCCCATTCCCTCAGGAATCTGTAGTAATAAGTGGACTTTAGTCTCTGAGGCATATTTTATTTCCCAGCTAAGAGAAATCAAACTTAGCTTGCTGCATATCACATAAATAATATATAAATAAATAATCAGCATTTGCATGTAAATTAAAACACAATGGGTACACAGAACAACATTAGCCTCTGTATTACAGAGCAGAGCTTAATATCCACAAACATAACACAATTATTGTATAAGATGATAGAGTTCTAATAACCAGCGAGGTAATCATTCCTGAATGTGTGGATGAATAGAGCATCATCTTATTACATTTGGAAATAAATTCCATAATCACTGCACGTTTTAGTAAAGCTGGAAAACAATGCAGAATTAATGCAAATTTACATGTTAATACAGTTCATTAAATACATTACAATACTTCTCATAACGTTAGGATGTTAGTCTTACTGTTGGGGAAAGTAACAGATCCTTATTCTTAGTCTATACTGTGAGTGAAAAGAATACAAATGATGAAATTAGTATTTTTTTATTTTTTTTTTTCTGTGTGTCGGATGTCACTTAGTGGAGACAAAAAAAAGACACATGTATTTGCTTCCAGTTCTGATATTACAATATAGATTTGTACTGATCATGTTCAATCTAAAACAAAATATACAATAATCTCAAGTTTATGAATTATTTTGCTCCAAGGACGTTGAGCCAAGAACATTTCACATGAAAGTTTTATTCTCACCGGTGAAATCAGGAGACTCCCATAGAGCTGGGGATGCCCAGTATACATGTTCATAACTTAATATTACATTCCTGAACACCCATATTTATATAATCACAATACAGGGGGTGTTTAGGCAACGGCTCCCTAAATAGTCTTCATTATTGGCACGAGAAGTACTGCTGCTTCTGCATACATCTAGAAACCGACCATGATCCCTAAGTTGCTTTCAAGAATGTAATCTTTAAATAAAACTGTAACAGCATTTTAAATAGCAGTGTTTTAATGAAAGAATGTAAATAAATTAACCTTATTGAGCCCTGTTTGCTCTGTACAGCTCTATCATGGGACAGACATGTTATTTAGAATCTTTGCTCTGCATATCTCTATCAGGGGGCAGACATGTTGTTTAGAATCTTTGCTCTTTATAGCTCTATCAGGGGGTGGACATGTTGTTTAGAATCTTTTCTCTGTATAGCTCTATCAGAGGGAGACATGTTGTGTAGAATCTTTGCTCTGTATAGCTCTATCAGAGGGAGACATGTTGTGTAGAATCTTTGCTCTGTATAGCTCTATCAGGGGAGGACATGTTGTTTAGAATCTTTTCTCTGTATAGCTCTATCAGAGGGAGACATGTTGCGTAGAATCTTTGCTCTGTATAGCTCTATCAGAGGGAGACATGTTGTGTAGAATCTTTTCTCTGTATAGCTCTATCAGAGGGAGACATGTTGCTTAGAATCTTTGCTCTGTATAGCTCTATCAGGGGAGGACATGTTGTTTAGAATCTTTTCTCTGTATAGCTCTATCAGGGGGCGGACATGTTGTTTAGACTCTTTGCTCAGTATAGCTCTATCAGAGGGAGACATGTTGTTTAGAATCTTTTCTCTGTATAGCTCAATCAGGGGGCAGACATGTTGGTTAGAATCTTTGCTATGTATAGCTCTATCAGGGGGCAGACATGTTGTTTAGAATCTTTGCTCTGTATAGCTCTATCAGGGGGCGGACATGTTATTTAGAATCTTTGCTCTGTATAGCTCTATCAGGAGGCTGACATGTTGTTTAGAATCTTTGCTCTGTATAGCTCTATCAGGGGGCGGACATGTTCTTTAGAATCTTTGCTCTGTATAGCTCTATCAGGGGTCTGACATGTTGTTTAGCATCTTTGCTCTGTATAGCTCTATCAGGGGGCTGACATGTTGTTTAGAATCTTTGCTATGTATAGCTCTATCAGGGGGCGGACATGTTGTGTAGAATCTTTGCTATGTATAGCTCTATCAGGGGGCGGACATGTTGTGTAGAATCTTTGCTCTGTATAGCTCTATCAGAGGCGGACATGTTGTTTAGAATCTTTGCTCTGTATAGCTCTATCAGGGGGCGGACATGTTGTGTAGAATCTTTGCTCTGTATAGCTCTATCAGAGGCAGACATGTTGTTTAGAATCTTTGCTCTGTATAGCTCTATCAGGGGGCAGACATGTTGTTTAGAATCTTTGCTCTGTATAGCTCTATCAGGGGATGGACATGTTGTTTAGAATCTTTGCTCTGTATAGCTCTATCAGGGGGCGGACATGTTGTGTAGAATCTTTGCTCTGTATAGCTCTATCAGGAGGTGGACATGTTGTTTAGAATCTTTGCTCTGTATAGCTCTATCAGGAGGCTGACATGTTGTTTAGAATCTTTGCTCTGTATAGCTCTATCAGGGGGCGGACATGTTCTTTAGAATCTTTGCTCTGTATAGCTCTATCAGGGGTCTGACATGTTGTTTAGCATCTTTGCTCTGTATAGCTCTATCAGGGGGCTGACATGTTGTTTAGAATCTTTGCTATGTATAGCTCTATCAGGGGGCGGACATGTTGTGTAGAATCTTTGCTATGTATAGCTCTATCAGGGGGCGGACATGTTGTGTAGAATCTTTGCTCTGTATAGCTCTATCAGAGGCGGACATGTTGTTTAGAATCTTTGCTCTGTATAGCTCTATCAGGGGGCGGACATGTTGTGTAGAATCTTTGCTCTGTATAGCTCTATCAGAGGCAGACATGTTGTTTAGAATCTTTGCTCTGTATAGCTCTATCAGGGGGCAGACATGTTGTTTAGAATCTTTGCTCTGTATAGCTCTATCAGGGGATGGACATGTTGTTTAGAATCTTTGCTCTGTATAGCTCTATCAGGGGGCGGACATGTTGTGTAGAATCTTTGCTCTGTATAGCTCTATCAGGAGGTGGACATGTTGTTTAGAATCTTTGCTCTGTATAGCTCTATCAGGGGGCGGACATGTTGTGTAGAATCTTTGCTCTGTAGCAGAGAGGGCTTAAGGTGATTTAATTGTATTGTTTCATTAAGTATTTGTTTAAAATCTCTATACTTGATGCAACCCTTCAATTAAACAGATGTTATATTTTTGCGACAGTTGTCCTTTGCTTGGGAACACATGACAGGGGATTCCTTGTCTGTTAGGAAATGAACCTTGTTTCCAGTGAGTGTTTTGGGAGAAAGCCACAGACAGGCAGCATGCGGCTGGTTATCGACTAAGTGAGACCCCCGGGATATATTTCAGAGACTTGTAGCAATGAAAAGTGATATTGGTTGACTGAGACATCTTCGGAATCTTCACCCTGCCCTGACCTGCTCCTGAGTTAAACATGATCCTGAACACATCTGATCCCGGATAATATGGGACAGGCTGCCAGGGGACATAGCCTTAGGAATAAACCATCAATGAAGATCAATTACTTCTGTGTCACTGACGATTAGAGGCAGAAAATGAACCTGTTCTGTACAATGAAACTTTGTTTAACCCTTGCTTCAATCAGAGAGGGGGCTCGCCCTACTCCGTCTGCAGAATGCGGGGGGTCTCTCGCTGCTAGTGCAGAATGAGACCCTCGTTTTTGCATTGGATCAGCAGGGGGACCTGTGGAAGCATGGCAGCTGCCGGATAAAATGGCGAGTACTATCAGAAGTACTATCAGAAGTACATCCCATTTTATTCTCACACTAGGGACAACTAACATTTCACTTGTGTGCTTCACTTGTTCATGTGTGTTAGTACATTGAACTAAGGCATGTGCCTTGTATGTTATAACAAATAACTGGTTCTAAAAGTAAAACCTTCTCTGAGTATCATGCAATTTAGTGGGGTTATCCCCGCAGTCCCCCCCTATAAATGGACTCGTTTTACAATGCCGATCACTGCTGATATATGGAATTATATATGGTCCTCTTTGGAACAGAAATAAACCCCACTGTGGCCCCTGGCTTGTATACTTTCCAGAGAAAAAACAAACTGTGTTCTAATTTTATTGAGATTATGCACTATTTTTTGTATCAGTGCTGACTAGTTATATACCCCCTCTGTAAGCTGGTTCTTTGGGTTCTTTTCAGGTTTGTATACAAAGACAATACAGATATTGTTGCTGACTGGATTCTTTGGTGTGTTGCAGTAGGTTTTATTTGTGGAGTTCAGACTGATGCTGCTTTTGCTAGCATAGGGTTAATTTCTTTAATTTTGTTGCTCCTACTTTATTCAAAGCGGGATAGATGCCTAGAGTGACCTTGAGGTGGAAGTTGTAAAGGCATGCTTCAATACCATTGTATGTGCCGAACAAATACATCCAGAAAAAAAATATAAATAGTATCCAGAAAGGAAACCTTTTTCCAAATCTCTGTTCTGAGATATTTATATATACCATACAGTTTTAAGTCACCCATTACTGGACGTGCGTTCCCTCAAAGGGTTTTCTACCTCTATTGTGTCTGTAGATATTTTATTTACTGGTATCATTACCCGGGTGTTCAGTTTATTATCGGAAATCTACTTTCTTCCCCTAAAGACTAATTAGTCATCTTACAGACCACAGCACAGCAGCTGAGATATATTCATGATGTCATCAGGGTGATTCAGAGAGCTGGATTGTGCAAACACCGATATCAATATCAAACAGAATAATGCAGCGCACCATCGCTTCCCAAGGCTGGACCGTGCCAGTTCTTTGGCTCACTGCTGTTCAACCGCGAGTCTGACGGCTCCAACGCAGCTGCAGAACACCAGGAATGGTTTGTAACCTCCGAGGATTGACGCGGAGCCCTCTCCTGGGCAGAGTAAACCGGGATACTCAATAAATCATGGTTTTCTTTTTATATTCACCGTTAAGGAAGGTTTTCCTTGAACATGTTTCAAGCAGGGTCTTGCTGAGGTTGGGAACGGCTTGAGGCTTGAAGTTCAATTCCTTGGATAGTATTTCGCGGTCGTCAAAACTTGGCCTTGTATGTTTAATTGAAACATGGTAGCAAGTGTAGATGAAATAATACAAATAAAGTACCTTATAGAGCCTGCTTTGGTCCGTGAAGCTATGTCAGGGGGGCGGACATGTAGAATCTTGAGTCAGATTTTCTCTCATCTTGGGTGAACATTCTAAACAACATGTCCGCCCCCCAATAACGCTATACGGAGCAAACAGGGCTCGGTAAGGTACTTTATTCGCATTGTAAGCCGTGATAGTGAGTGAGATCATGGTGCATCTCACTGATCCCAACAATAAAACAGGTCGTATTCATTTAAACCTGTTGGAAGGAAAGGATGAGGTTATTCCTTTGATATTAATATAAACTGGTTGGTAGCGGGGACAATCTGTATTTATTAATATCTGGTTAATTAAAGCGCGGCCGTTTAACGTGTGCAATTATTTATTAGAAGAGCCATGGGCATTCGTCATGGAAGAGGGATTGCAGGGGAAATAGAGGGGAATGTCAGTCGTAAGTCCAAGCTGGAACATCTCTCCCATTTAGGTATACGTCAGTCTCTGCTATTTTACCCCTAAGTTTGAAACTCATTTTACCGACTATAAAGGGACTCTGGAACCTAAATGAATAAATGCTGAAAAATGATCTATACATTGTGTTAGTAGAACTGCAGCAAATAAGAGAGTTATATGTGTTATACGTGGCATCACCTTGTGGCCTGATGTGCAAATTACACATTTCCCATTGGAAAGTAGTTCATATGTTTAAAACATATTGTATCTTATTTGATGCATTTGCTGCAATTCTGCTCACACAATGTATAGATCATTTAGTTATTCTCTATAGTCACAGGATAAGCCGTTTAGGTGACGCAGTAAAATGAGTACCACAAAGTTTGCATAATTATCTGCTATACAGACACTTGTTTTACTCTCTCTTCTGTCTGTTATTATTCGTCCCAGCACTGGCTGTATCACTCTTATGATGTTTATATAAAGTAATCCTGTATAGTGAGTTCTAACAGTGATGTGAATTGGTTTCGATGGTGACTGGACCACTGTTTGAACTTTGCCCCTGATGTGCCCTAAGAGTGTTAGCTGTTCAGTTACTGAGACCGGTAAAGAACTAACCGAGGCTTTGCATTGGCCATTCACGTGTACCAATGGAAATGGAATATGGGCCATGCTGATCTCCCATTGGCTGCACAGTGTATCTGCATGCCACGTTCTAAATGAAAACACTATGCAGCCAATGGAAGTCTGTATCTGCATGCCACGTTCTAAATGAAAACACTGTGCAGCCAATGGAAGTCTATATCTGCATGCCACGTTCTAAATTAGAACACTGTGCAGCCAATGGAAGGGTCTATATCTGCATGCCACGTTCTAAATGAAAACACTATGCAGCCAATGGAAGAGTCTATATCTGCATGCCACGTTCTAAATGAAAACACTGTGCAGCCAATGGAAGTCTATATCTGCATGCCACGTTCTAAATTAGAACACTTTGCAGCCAATGGAAGTCTATATCTGCATGTCACGTTCTAAATTAGAACACTGTGCAGCCAATGGAAGACTTTCGAAGACTTTGTATCTGCATACCACGTTCTAAATTAGAACAGAGACTTCCATTGGCTGCACAGTGTTCTAATTTAGAATGTAGCATACGGATACAGACTCTTCCATTGGCTGCACAGTGTATCTGCATGCCACGTTCTAAATTAGAACACTGTTCAGCCAATGGAAGAGTCTGTATCTGCATGCCATGTGGCATGCACAGTGTTGCACAGTGTTCTAATTTAGAATGTAGCATGCAAATACAGACTCTTCCATTGGCTGCATAGTGTTCTAATTTAGAACGTGGCATGCAGATACAGACTCTTTCATTGGCTGCATAGTGTTCTAATTTAGAACGTTGCATACAGATACAGACTCTTCCATTGGCTGCACAGTGTTCTAATTTAGATGTGGCATGCAGATACAGACTCTTCCATTGGCTGCTAAGTGTTCCAATTTAGAACGTGGCATGCAGATACAGACTCTTCCATTGGCTGCACAGTGTTCCAATTTAGAACGTGGCATGCAGATACAGACTCTTCCATTGGCTGCACAGTGTATCTGCATGCCACGTTCTAAATTAGAACACTGTTCAGCCAATGGAAGAGTCTTTATCTGCATGCCATGTGGCATGCACAGTGTTGCACAGTGTTCTAATTTAGAATGTAGCATGCAAATACAGACTCTTCCATTGGCTGCACAGTGTTCTTATTTAGAACGTGGCATACAGATACAGACTCTTACATTGGCTGCAGAGTGTTCTAATTTAGAACGTGGCATACAGACTCTTCCATTGGCTGCATAGTGTTCTAATTTAGAACGTTGCATGCAGATACAGACTCTTCCATTGGCTGCACAGTATATCTGCATGCCACGTTCTAAATTAAAACAGAGTCTTCCAAAGTGTACGTCTCTATTATTATCTATAACTGTATTAAAATGGCAGGTATGGTGCAGAGAGATCATGTTATGTCAGATCATACTTATGGCAGATTCTATAGCTTTCTGTCACTCTTTCCCGGTTCATATTGAAAAACCGCCCAAATAAAGTGTACTCAGCATCATCTGATGTTGTTATTTTGTACTCTGCATCATTAGCTGTTACTAAACACCCACTCGCTGTGTGAGACTCTGCGAATGCCTCCAGCGGGGGTGATAAAGGTCATCATATTCTGTCTGACAGCGCTCACGCATGTTACTGTGACATACCTGTGCTCCAATCTGACTTCAACCAATGCTTTTGGGCAGACTAGATGGACCGAATGGTTCTTATCTGCCGACACATTACATAGAAACATAGAATAAAATAAAATCACTGGACTCTCTAATACAGCTCCAACACTTCTAATTCCAGGGGGGGGGGGGGGGGGGGGCACAGGTCTTTTACATTACAGAAAATTAGAGCATAAAATATAATTCTTCACACTTTACTTTCTAGATTCAGATGTATTTTCCTAGTTAGTTGTGAATTCTTTGCATGAAATTTGACCTATGCAGAAAAATAAACCTTTATTGATATGCCATGTAAATGTTGTGTTTAAGAAAGAAATCCTATAACCATGTTTTTATTAAGTTTTTTTAGAATAGGACAGCATTGTAAAGAAGAAGTGCCAGCAAAAAAATAAGTTGGATTTAATTGAATGTTTGCATCAAGTGTAGATAATGTTGTAATGAAATAATAGAAATCAAGTTCTTTACTGAACCCTTTTTACTTGTAAAGCTCTATCAAGGGACGGACATGTTGTTTAGAATCCTTGCTCTGTATAGCTCTATCAGGGGGCGGACATGTTGTTTAGAATCTTTGCTCTGTATAGCTCTATCAGGGGGCGGACATGTTGTTTAGAATCTTTGCTCTGTATAGCTCTATCAGGGGGCGGACATGTTGTTTAGAATCTTTGCTCTGTATAGCTCTATCAGGGGGCGGACATGTTGTTTAGAATCCTTGCTCTGTATAGCTCTATCAGGGGATGGACATGTTTAGATTATTTGCTCTGTATAGCTCTATCAGGGGGTGGACATGTTGTTTAGAATCTTTGCTCTGTATAGGGACATGTTCTGTATAGCTCTATCAGGGTCAGGCATGTTTAGAATCTTTGCTCTTTATAGCTCTATCAGGGGGTGGACATGTTGTTTAGAATCTTTGCTCTGTATAGCTCTATCGGGGCGGACATGTTGTTTAGAATCTTTGCTCTGAATAGCTCTATCAGGAGGTGGACATGTTGTTTAGACTCTTGAGGCAGATTAATGAAGTTCTGATCCAAGATATCCACCAACTGGTAGAGCTATACAAGCAGAGTGGGCTCAATACAATATTTTATTTGTATTATTTCATTAAAGCATTTATATTTAAACTATCAACAATGTTGGTGCCTCCTCTTGTGTATATCTAAGTATCCAGATAATGGGTCAATACCAGGGAATTGGGAGAAAATCTCAGTCTAGGAGATGGTGTATTCTGGGAAGGGGGTGAGATCGTGTTATAAGAGAGAGTGGTGGGGAGGGAAGTAGGCTTGGGGTATGTCCGTTCTCGATGACCGAAGAAAACATTCAGGAGGTTTTGGGAAAAGCCAGGTTTACATATCTGTTGGAGACCATTGGTGCAGAATACCTTCTTAATCCTCATCATTCTTATTGTATTTTCCAGGCCGACTGCACTCAATGAAATCCTCATAAAATGGCTGGGAGAGATTCACAGTCCACCGGTAGCTGCCAAGCTGTAAAAAAAAAAATCCTTCAGATTCACACATTCGTCTCTCCATCAAAGTAATCATCCACAGTTGGCTCTGCAAGGTACCATGGGTCTCCAGGGAAATAGTCATTCCACGCATGCTCGGAGCCCCAGTGGTGTATTTGGTCGTGATTGGCCGTAGTTCCAATTAACATGCCTTGACGTTGAATAATTGTTCCTTGGCCACGGAATCAACGCGTCCATTCACTTCCCCCTCGCCTTAACATGTAGAGTGGCTGCAATAAATAAATTATTTTCAATGAGTCCAATTATTAAACGACGCAAGCCACGGTTACAGATTTATTCTCTAGCTCTGCGTTTCACCTGCAAACAATGACCGACAATGAAATCTATGCAATGAAAGCACAGTAACAAATTTTGAACTATATGTAGCTGTGTGTCTTGTTTGTTAACCATTGAGAAAGAAAGATTGGATTGTTTTGGGGATCTTTACAAATGGCTCAGTCTCACAATGGTGTATGTTGAGAGGAAGCAGATTATTGGGCACATAGCTACAAAACCAGACCTCTCTCCATCCCCCACAAGAGGAAAGTCTTATTTGCAAATCAAGCCACAAGGACAAAGGCAGAGTTTGGCGGGACATTGCGATTAGGAACCAGCAATACTGCGATCTGGAGCTGATTATCCGGTGCCTGGGACATCGGAGAAGGAGTACGGCTCATGAGCAGTGCTGTCAGATAGCATGACCGCTCCCAAGAACCTACTTGGTAGCGCTAACTCGCAACCTCCCAAGCTGCACCCCTGGCATCCGATTTGCTGGGGAGAAATGTAGGGAGGTATGGCTTCCCAAATACGTTCTCACACCACCCAAGATTTATTGATTACCCAGTTGTGAAAAAACTTTAGATTCTAAACCTGAGTATAGATGGAATGGAGAATATGCAAAACATAAGGTGAGTGAAGAGGCAGGAGACCAAACCCCTATATTGGAAATAATCCTGGGGTTGGTGAGATGGTGTGGAAGGGTGGGTATTGAGTCCAATTGCTGGAGGATGTTGGATCTGGATGTTGTGTCTGAGGGTTTTGGAATGGCTGTGAGGGGGCTCACGCCAGTTATATTTGTTAAGGAAATCGGAGAGTAAGAAAAGCAAGTAATTGAGAGAAACAGATTATTTAACATTCAGGACTTTGAACGTGATGCATTTCAAAATGACAAAGAGACAGGAAAGTTACGTCCAGAGTAGGTGGTTTCTGGCCGTGTAACTCAGCTGAGACATCTGTTTCTTTTTCAGGATTTTACTCGTATATAAGATGACTCCCCCAAACTTTGGATATTAATTTAGATAAAAACGGCCTAAATAAAAGACTACCCTATAGGAAAAAAGGGTTACCAGTAAATATTAATTCACATGTAAACAGTTTTAAATATTTAATAGAAATTATGATTTCTTGTTGTTAGCTCCTTTTATTTGCTAATCTGCCCCTTAGATTTACCAACGCATCCCTAGACTTGCAATCTGCCTCTCCAGATTTGCCAATCTGACATTTTAGACTTGCCATCTGCCCCTCCAGACTTGTCAGCCTGACATTCCAAACTTGCCAATCTGCCCCTCCAGAGTTGTCAATCTGCCACCCTAGATTTGCCAATCTGCTCCTCCTGCCTCCCTGGTGTCTAGTGCGGTGGATGTCTGTGTGATGCATGTAGACATCCATCGATGCTGCTCGACACTTCCGCTGCGGCTTCTATGTCAAGTGACCCCGGCGTTTTGTCATAGACGTGCCGGGCGGCATTGGAGGAAGTCTTTGCTCAAATAGAGGTCTTATAGTCAGACCTCTATTTGACGTCTGATTTTAAGAAGAGGGGTCTTTTTCAGAGCATTTGCTCATAAAAAAAAAACCCTGTCTTGTAGTCAAGAAAATAAAGTACTTATCAGGGGAAAAATTCAGACACTAAGTGAAACTGACTCTTTAATCACTGAAAAAAATCCACAGAACTTTTTGTTTAAAAAATAATTTTATTCTTGGAACTTATTTTACTGATGATGACAGTTCTCCTTTAAATTCTTATTCTAAGATAAATTATTTTTCTTTACTTCCCACAAACCAGGAAAACTTATAACAATAATGTATTATTTATGCCTCCCCTGTGAGAGTAAATCAATTCTGAGAAGCTTTATTTAAGATAATAGGGGCTAAGCGAATGCAGAATAACTGTCGGGACTGGTTCTGAACTGAAATAACTGGTTAATATTCAGGACTGCGAGGGCCCCCTCTAGCTTTCTGAATGGTGATCCAGCCTGTAGAGCGGACACATGTTGCCTTTTCTATCCGTAGAAACAATTACAGAAATTAGTGCCGGGGAGCAGGCGGCAGCCAAAAAAAACAAAGCAAGATGCACAGGATGGCAGTTTTTAACACTGTAAATGTAGTTGGGTGAGAGCTCTTCTCATGTAACCACTTATGACACACTTCTTTTATACAGTAAGTGTGTGACCCTCCATCCAACAGATATCGCTATGATTCACTAAAATGTAGGACTATATTGAGCCCTCTTTGCTGTAGGTAGATCAGAGGGTGGACATGTTTAAAATCTCAGGTCAGATAAAGGAAGAGATTCTAAACAAAATGTCCGCCCCCTAACTTACTATACAGCGTAATGAGAGCTCAATAAGGTACATTATTTATAGCATTATTTTCTCGATTTTTTTTTTTTAAGACTAAAGCACCGTACATCACAAAGAGATCACACATAGCTTCATTTGTTATTTAACATTTCAGTTGGTTCTTGATCACCAGAAAGGTTCCGTGTCCGATACAATGGTTGAGTCATATTCCAGCCTGTGGACGGCACATGACTATGAAATGTTAGAAGATCAATTCCATCTCCGTCTTCGCGGGCTTGTGACTCGTATGAAACATTGCAGTGCATTAAAGAGAAGTAATCAGGTCGTACGCAAAAAATCAAACATTTCCCCTCAGAGACCCAGAGAACCTCCGCAGGGCAACATTAGATCGCCATGCTCATTCAGACTGTTCTCCTTCACCCAAGATGTGCGCTACGTATGGATTTTACTCCCGCCCTCCATCTGTCAACACCGCGGTGGACTTTTCGCCAATGAAAGCCCATTTCACCTCAGTCCCCTCTATGAACCCACCGCACACATCAATTCCTCATGAAAAGAAAGAGAAATAAACAACCTTTCTAACAATGGCGCAAATCAATAAGGTCCCCATAAAATACAGACTTTACTTGCAAATCAATTCAAACAAACGTGCAGCGCTAATTACCTCATCTCCACGCCGACATGACATATAGGCGTATTCCTGAAAGAGAGTGTTGCAGGGAATTGAGAAGGGAATTCCAAATGTAAGGCCCCATGTTACCGAGTTGGAAAAATTCTCCCATTCACTAAAAGGTGAGCCGAGGTGAGATGAACATTTCAGCTCACGAATTTAACTGGATAACTGGGCAAACCTGGTGAGTCTCCCCTGCTAGGCAAACTCAGCAGGTTTGTCCCTGCACAATGTATAGCTAAATTGGTCCACCAGCGACTCACCTTTTAGACCCCTATATTTAAAATGCATATATCCATAGTGGCCATGTTTCCAGGGACACATATTTGTTCCACATGCTGCAGAAAGAGCATGCAAATTGCAGCATGTAGGATGGATATGCACACACAATCCAATGAATTAATCAGGGTGGAGATCTCACAGGACCTACCATGATTAATTACCTGGATTGTGTCGGTGCGTAAATCCATCCTACATACTGCTGGGCTGCACTTTGCATGCTCTTTCTGCAGCATGTGGAACAAATACGCGTCCCTGGAAACATGGCCAATGTTGGCAACTATGATATATCATGTTATGTAATGTTACAGGAAGTCCATTTGCCTCAAACCCAAGGAAACACTATTAAAAACAAACAATTATTATTATTTTCTTGGGCAATATCAGTTTTTAAATGTCATCAGTCAATGGTCGGTACATCAACCGAACTTTAATATCTCACTGGAGATCAGAATTATACAAATCACAGGCTTTTATTTCGATTCTCCAAGGACTTGTGGAAAAAGTTGATAATCTGAACTTGGATTCCTGGGATGTAAAGATGTCTGATTGTTATATTTATTATTTAACGATGGTTTAAGACAATATGGAGAGTAAAGCCCAAAGATATGAGAGCTCACAGCGTGCTTCTCTACGTTTCATGCTAAATCCCATTTATTGTAATTAAGATAAATCTGTGGAATACAGATGAATAAATAATATGAGATTATGTGTTCCTCACAGTGATTTATACATTTCCCAATAAGCCCATTTTAAAAGAGATTCAGCTCCATTGTGGGATAAAATCTGGTATAAATGTAGTAATACATCTCAGTGCAAAACAGCATGGAACAGTTATTTGAGGCAGGTAAAAAAAATGGCCCAGCTGCCCATTCTAACCACGGCAGACATGGGGGACATGGAAAAAGATCCCTTTTTTGTGTGTGCCAACAATTCCAAGCATCCACTATTATCTGCTTTTTTGCAACAAGTCTCTTAGTGAGTCCACTTGGGGATGGGACACTTCATCGCGGCTGCATCCGCACAGCCGATTCACCACCGTCACTTCACCACACGACAGCTCGTCGCGGGACATTTCATCGCTAAAGGTGAGTTTTAATGTGTTAGCGTTAGAAGATAGAGTGTTAGAATTAGAATTTTAGTATGGGGTTTAGGGTGGTTAGAATTAGTTTTTAGGGTTCGGGGTTAATTTTAGTATTAGGGTACGGGGGTTAGTATTAGGGTTCGGGGATAGTATTAGGGTTTAGGGGGTTAGTATTAGGGTTCGGGGGTTAGTATTAGGGTTCGGGGTTAGTATTAGGGTTCGGGGGTTAATTTTAGTATTGGGGTTTTGGGGTTAATTTTAGTATTGGGGTTTTGGGGTTAATTTTAGTATTAGGGTTGGGGGGGATTCATTTATTAGGGGGGATATTTTATTTTAACTTGTACGTTTGTAAGGGCTGACTGTCAGTGATGAAGTCGCCACGCTGAAGTGTCCTAGACCCAGTCCACTTTGCTCTGTATTGCTCAGTCAGGGGAATGACGTGTTTTTTTTTTTAACTATGATGAAGGAAGATCTGACCCAACATGTCCACCCCCTGATAGAGCTATACAAAGCAAAGATTCTAAACAACATGTCCACCCATGACAGAGCTATACAGAGCAAAGATTCTAAACAACATGTCTGCCCCCTGATAGAGCTATACAGAGCAAAGATTCTAAACAACATGTCCACCCCCTGATAGAGCTATACACAGCAAATATTCTAAACAACATGTCCACCCATGACAGAGCTATACAGAGCAAAGATTCTAAACAACATGTCCCCACCCCCTGATAGAGCTATAAACAGCAAAGATTCTAAACAACATGTCTGCCCCTGATAGAGCTATACAGAGCAAAGATTCTAAACAACATGTCCACCCCCTGATAGAGCTATAAACAGCAAAGATTCTAAACAACATGTCCACCCCCCAATAGAGCTCTACAGAGCAAAGATTCTAAACAACATGTCCGCCCCCTGATAGAGCTATACAGAGCAAATATTCTAAACAACATGTCCACCCCCTGATAGAGCTATACAGAGCAATAAGTGTATATTGGGATTCTGTTCTACTATGTAATGATGTGAGTTATGCTTTTCCACCATCAGTGTTTGTCTCACTATTTAATGATGGGAGTTATGCTGTGTGACTGCCTGTGCTTAGCTGAATCTAGCATAATGAATATATCATATTTTTAGAGGGGGCCCGATTTTCTATTCTAGCCTCAGGTACACATGGAGCTAGCTATGGCTGGGGACCTGCTCATGTTTCTCTTGTATTAATTCAGGTTCACTAGCAGTGCTGGACAGTTGTGCTCCGGTGGATGTATTGTAACCATGACATGTTGGCTGCAATGTACAGGCTGAGGGGAAGCATTGAATAATTCACAACCAAAGATGGAAAACTGCCCAGATATCTTGTCAATCAGAATTTGGCACAACCACGTACCAGGAGACCCACAGACACAGCGTGTCCGAGAAACAATGTGCTTCCCAAAAAGGAACTGAAAATAACATTGGAAAAAGAATCAACATTCTTCAAAACATGGGGGGCATCTCGTGCCATCGTTTACATTTTAAGTCTATATGTCACATTTTTAGGGGAAGTTTAGGATTTGTTGCTTATTTTCTTGAAATCATTTCACCGGGGCCTTTAAGGGGATGGGACACTTCATCGCGGCTGCTTCCGTGCAGCCAGACAAGACAGATCGTCGCTGGAGATTTCATCGCGGGACATTTCATCGCTAAAGGTAAGTATTTTACCGATTTTAGTTTGTTTAGAATTAGGGTTTAGGTGGTTAGAATTAGGTTTAGTATTTAGTGTTAGTTGTTAATTTTACTATTAGGGGTCGGGGGTTAATATTAGGGTTAGTAGTAGGGTTTAGGGGGTTAATATTAGTATTAGGGGTCGGGGGTTAGTATTATGGTTAGTATTAAGGTTAGTATTGGGGTTTAGGGGGTTAACTTTAGTATTGGGGTTAATTTTAGTGTTAGTATTGGGGTTTAGTGTTTAGTGTTACTATTGGGGGGGGGATCATTTATTAGGGGGGTTATTTTCGTTTTACTTTTAGATTTGTAAGAGCTGACAGTTCAGTGCTGAACTGTCAGCTCTTACATAGCTGCAGCCGCGGTGAAACGGCCGCGTTATACTTCATTGCTGACAGTTCAGCGTTCTAACTGCCGCGCTGAACTGTCAGCGATGCAGATGCGGCGAAGAAGTGTCCTAGACCCGACATTTAACCCCTTCCCGACGTTAGGACATACTATGCCGTCCTGACTTTTAGTGCCTTAAAGTCGTTAGGACGCCATAGTACGTCCTGTACTAAACAGCTCATCGCGGCTCCCCGCGTTGAGCTGTTTTCGGATCCCGCTGCAGGCACTTACAGCGGGATCCCACCTGTCAGATGAGGCCACTTTGAGAGGCCTCAGTCTGACAGGGAAAATGTAGCCGGTGCTCAAAGCGAGCACCGGCTACATTTCTCTAAATCGCGCTGTGCCCGAACTTCCGGGTTCGGGCACGCCTCCGTGACGTCACACGTGACGTCCCGAGGTCTCGCGATATTTTGGCAGGGACCCACAGGGTCTATTAAGACCCTGATCGGGTCTCTGCCAGAGTGTTCCTGGCTACCGATCACCTTGTGATCGGTGACCAGGAACAAATCGTGACGTTTTGGTGCTTGCGTCGTTTGAGACGCAAGCACCATGCGTCACGAAGGGGTTAAATTCAGTGGCAGGGAGTCCTGGCATTAGTTATCAGTGTGGAATTAGCCTCTGTCTATTGAACCGAATGGTGGGTGGGTGCTTGGGTGGTTTCAGCCAGCTCCGTGAGCTGTGATGTAAAACTCGTTTAAGTTAAATGCTTTAATGAAAGATAGATTACTTTGTTGGGCCATTTTGGAATGCAGAGCTCTATCAGGCATGTATTGTTATATATTATCTTGGGTCAGATGAAGGAAGATCCGACCCACAATTCTAAACAACATGTCTGCCCCCTGATAGAGCTATACAGAGCAAAGATTCTAAACAACATGTCTGCCCCCTGATAGAGCTATACAGCGCAAAGATTCTAAACAACATGTCCGTCCTCTGATAGAGCTATACAGAGAAAAGAGTCAAAAACAACGTCTGCCCCCTGATAGAGCTATCCAGAGCAAAGATTCTAAACAACATGTCTGCCCCCTGATAGAGCTATACAGCGCAAAGATTATAAACAACATGTCCGGCCCCTGAAAGAGCTTTACAGAGCAAAGATTCTAAACAACATGTCCACCCCCTGATAGAGCTATACAGAGCAAAGATTCTAAACAACATGTCTGCCCCCTGATAGAGCCATGCAGAGCAAAGATGGCTTCTTTATTTATATTCTTTAATTAGAGTATTTTTTTTAAAAACCTCTACACTTGATGCAATCTTTACATTAAACTTAGCTTAGTTTTTTGCAGACAATTGTCCTTTAAAACCTTCTGACCACTACAACATCTACATCTTTATTAGCCAGCTGTCCTACATACCGGTACATATATATACATATACTCATGTGTGTGTTTGGCTTTATTTATCAGACCCAGACAACTTGACAGAACAAGGGTAAATGAAGGAGGCTTGGGCCACAATTAAGTGTAAGATAACAATCAGATAGTGTTAAAACATAGAACTTGTTCTTAATCAAAGAACATTTATCTACTGTATTCTAATGGATAATTTAAGGCCTTTGCCTGATGGATACCTATACATTCAGATCATTTAGTATTCTTTTTTATGTATAAGGGTTAAAGATTTCATCGATTGGGAAATCCTTGTTCTACTGATGGAATCTGCTACAGGTATATATTTGATTCTATAGTTTTGAAGGCTAATCCCTGCCGGGCCATTGACTGTCATGTATTGATTTCTAGTTAGTGCAAAAACAGATTAGAAAATCTATTAATCAGAGTAGAGCGTTTACAGAAGCGATACCGAGGCTGATATGGAGAGTCACACACTGGTTCATTGTTTTTTTTTTTAGTTTTTCTTCTTATATAAGGGCCTTCTCTGTCCTGGGTACATGTCTGATCTGAGCTGGGCCATTTAATTTATCCTCTATTAAAACATAGGCAGATTATTATTTCATTTTTTTTATAACAATGGGAATAAACATGAATAAATATATTTTTTAATCCTCTTATTTTTTTTCCGCTATAACACCGTGTTTACAAAACCTAATACAATTGTAAATCTTATCTCTTCCATACAGTCACGCGTATATCAAAATGCATGTTCCAAAGCTCTGAGCAGTTACCAGATGGCAGTGTTCATTTTACACAGCCCTGAAAACTGCGTTTCTAATAAACATCCCTGAATCACATGGTTATGTTGTCACCCGATCTGGCAAAGTCCATCTGTCATTACTTTCACGGAGCCTTCCGCTCAAGAGGATGACACCAAACCGCCAAAAGTATAGCCAGCAAATGAGTGGCTCCAGAGTTATTTTAAAATAACTGATATCTACCTGGTTCTGGTCCCCCTGCGCAGGGTGCGTCTGGGCACTCACCCGGACCCTGCGGAATACCCACGCAAAGTATGATCATAGTATATTTTATAGTAATATAACACCAAAACTGTTTATTTGGTCGTCGTAAGACTGACTTTAGGAGTATATTGCGTCTATTCAGTAAAGTCTGAGTTTGGTGGTCCAGAGGAGCAATCATCTCGACCACCAAATTGCTACTCAGAAATCGTATTTTCAAGGGATGAAGACAGATGATATATTATATACTTAAAGGGACATTCCCACCAAAAATTTAAATGTTTTTTTATTTTTTTATTTTGTATTGTTGATTTCAGATTTGTCTTTTGTTTTTGTTATGTGACTGTATTTAATAAAATATGTAACTAAACAAGTGAGGGGCGCCACCATTTTGTGAAACATAGTGTTTTTGGGTACCACCCCCCGGTGACTTTACAGCACTAGTATCTCACTTTGGGGCTGGGGATACATAATGCAATCTATAAGTCAGAATGCTGATCATAGACTTGTATTGAATGGGAGGGTAATGTAACTATTACATCACAAGGGGCAGAGTTATCAGGTCAATCTCCTATCTTTGTGTTGGAAGGCAAGATACACAGCCATCTAGTCCATCCCACTATTATACACAGGAGCCAGTACGAGAATAGGGGAGTATCTTATGACATCATCATGCAGACTTTAGCCACAGACTTGCTGGAAGATTTTGGACGATGTTGCATCATGTGAAATATTCACAAAATGGAGCCAGGAGAAAAACACCTAATTTTATGTTACCCGATGGGGAATTTTCCTGTGATGATGCTTCAGTGCTTCTTCCAAACATGTTTTTCTATTATCTAAGGATGTGCGGATGCTTAATGTACTAAGATCAATAAAATCAAGCTTTTTAGGATGAGAAAAGGCTCTACATTGGTTTATGAAATACACTAATGTTCAAGCTGGGGTGAGGTTTTTGGCCAAACCTCATCCCAGCTTGAACTTTTGTGTATTTCACTGATGGCGGTTGGAGGACCACCATTATAGCAGTTACATACGGAAGTGTATCCAGACGTTCATTTTCTTGCTACATCTACATTGGTTTACTTCGGACAGTGGCAAAGAACTTGTAACTTTTGTTTCTATTGGTGAAGTAAAAGTAAACAATACTCTTTAGTCCAATTTTAAAGTTATTTCCATCCAAGGTTCTCCTAGAGTAACAATGCAGTATACACCAAGCGTTAATACAGCTGAACCCATCAGGGAAACCATTCCTCATTATTCTCTGCTACAGGTATCACTGCTGGGGAGGAGGTAGGGAGACATCCATCACCTTTATGTACCGCTTCACACACTATCTAAACTCCAAAATAAACCCCAGGGCTTGTGAACTGATCTTAAAAAAACTGCTTAACTTCAAGAAAGAAAATGAGATTATTACCCACGAAAAAGAATAACTGTGAAACATAACCAAAAGGCATTCTGTGTCTGCAAAGAAAAATCACAGGAGATAAGAACTGCCTCGGAGAAGAAGGCCGGACCTGGCCGGGGAAACCTGTGGGACTCTGGAGGAAGACACAAAGGGCCTTATTCATTAACAGAGAGAATTGCAATGAACTGAGAAGGGAATATTAAACTTATGGCCAGAGTAGCATTTAGCTGAATAGGAGAATTGTTCCAACTCCATGTCAGGGTTCTACACCGACCTTCTGACTCACATCATGTATGTGCTTATATTCCTCCTGCCTCCTCTAGAGGCCTCCCTACCTTACTGTGCTTATATTCCTCCTGCCTCCTCTAGAGGTCTCCCTACCTTACTGTGCTTATATTCCTCCTGCCTCCTCTAGAGGCCTCCCTACCTTACTGTGCTTATATACCTCCTGCCTCCTCTAGAGGTCTCCCTACCTTACTGTGCTTATATACCTCCTGCCTCCTCTAGAGGCCTCCCTACCTTACTGTGCTTATATACCTCCTGCCTCCTCTAGAGGTCTCCCTACCTTACTGTGCTTATATACCTCCTGCCTCCTCTAGAGGCCTCCCTACCTTACTGTGCTAATATACCTCCTGCCTCCTCTAGAGGTCTCCCTACCTTACTGTGCTTATATACCTCCTGCCTCCTCTAGAGGTCTCCCTACCTTACTGTGCTTATATACCTCCTGCCTCCTCTAGAGACCTCCCTACCTTACTGTGCTTATATACCTCCTGCCTCCTCTAGAGACCTCCCTACCTTACTGTGCTTATATACCTCCTGCCTCCTCTAGAGGTCTCCCTACCTTACTGTGCTTATATACCTCCTGCCTCCTCTAGAGGTCTCCCTACCTTACTGTGCTTATATTCCTCCTGCCTCCTCTAGAGGCCTCCCTACCTTACTGTGCTTATATACCTCCTGCCTCCTCTAGAGGCCTCCCTACCTTACTGTGCTTATATACCTCCTGCCTCCTCTAGAGGTCTCCCTACCTTACTGTGCTTATATACCTCCTGCCTCCTCTAGAGGTCTCCCTACCTTACTGTGCTTATATACCTCCTGCCTCCTCTAGAGGCCTCCCTACCTTACTGTGCTTATATACCTCCTGCCTCCTCTAGAGGCCTCCCTACCTTACTGTGCTTATATACCTCCTGCCTCCTCTAGAGGTCTCCCTACCTTACTGTGCTTATATTCCTCCTGCCTCCTCTAGAGGTCTCCCTACCTTACTGTGCTTATATACCTCCTGCCTCCTCTAGAGGTCTCCCTACCTTACTGTGCTTATATACCTCCTGCCTCCTCTAGAGGTCTCCCTACCTTACTGTGCTTATATACCTCCTGCCTCCTCTAGAGGCCTCCCTACCTTACTGTGCTAATATACCTCCTGCCTCCTCTAGAGGTCTCCCTACCTTACTGTGCTTATATACCTCCTGCCTCCTCTAGAGACCTCCCTACCTTACTGTGCTTATATACCTCCTGCCTCCTCTAGAGGTCTCCCTACCTGACTGTGCTTATATTCCTCCTGCCCCCTCTAGAGGCCTCCCTACCTTACTGTGCTTATATTCCTCCTGCCTCCTCTAGAGGCCTCCCTACCTTACTGTGCTTATATACCTCCTGCCTCCTCTAGAGGCCTCCCTACCTTACTGTGCTTATATACCTCCTGCCTCCTCTAGAGGCCTCCCTACCTTACTGTGCTTATATACCTCCTGCCTCCTCTAGAGGTCTCCCTACCTTACTGTGCTTATATACCTCCTGCCTCCTCTAGAGGTCTCCCTACCTTACTGTGCTTATATTCCTCCTGCCTCCTCTAGAGACCTCCCTACCTTACTGTGCTTATATACCTCCTGCCTCCTCTAGAGGCCTCCCTACCTTACTGTGCTTATATTCCTCCTGCCTCCACTAGAGGTCTCCCTACCTTACTGTGCTTATATACCTCCTGCCTCCTCTAGAGGTCTCCCTACCTTACTGTGCTTATATACCTCCTGCCTCCTCTAGAGGTCTCCCTACCTTACTGTGCTTATATTCCTCCTGCCTCCACTAGAGGTCTCCCTACCTTACTGTGCTTATATTCCTCCTGCCTCCACTAGAGGTCTCCCTACCTTACTGTGCTTATATACCTCCTGCCTCCACTAGAGGCCTCCCTACCTTACTGTGCTTATATTCCTCCTGCCTCCACTAGAGGTCTCCCTACCTTACTGTGCTTATATACCTCCTGCCTCCTCTAGAGACCTCCCTACCTTACTGTGCTTATATACCTCCTGCCTCCTCTAGAGGTCTCCCTACCTTACTGTGCTTATATACCTCCTGCCTCCTCTAGAGACCTCCCTACCTTACTGTGCTTATATACCTCCTGCCTCCTCTAGAGACCTCCCTACCTTACTGTGCTTATATACCTCCTGCCTCCTCTAGAGGTCTCCCTACCTTACTGTGCTTATATACCTCCTGCCTCCTCTAGAGGTCTCCCTACCTTACTGTGCTTATATTCCTCCTGCCTCCTCTAGAGGCCTCCCTACCTTACTGTGCTTATATACCTCCTGCCTCCTCTAGAGGCCTCCCTACCTTACTGTGCTTATATACCTCCTGCCTCCTCTAGAGGTCTCCCTACCTTACTGTGCTTATATACCTCCTGCCTCCTCTAGAGGTCTCCCTACCTTACTGTGCTTATATACCTCCTGCCTCCTCTAGAGGCCTCCCTACCTTACTGTGCTTATATACCTCCTGCCTCCTCTAGAGGCCTCCCTACCTTACTGTGCTTATATACCTCCTGCCTCCTCTAGAGGTCTCCCTACCTTACTGTGCTTATATTCCTCCTGCCTCCTCTAGAGGTCTCCCTACCTTACTGTGCTTATATACCTCCTGCCTCCTCTAGAGGTCTCCCTACCTTACTGTGCTTATATACCTCCTGCCTCCTCTAGAGGTCTCCCTACCTTACTGTGCTTATATACCTCCTGCCTCCTCTAGAGGCCTCCCTACCTTACTGTGCTAATATACCTCCTGCCTCCTCTAGAGGTCTCCCTACCTTACTGTGCTTATATACCTCCTGCCTCCTCTAGAGACCTCCCTACCTTACTGTGCTTATATACCTCCTGCCTCCTCTAGAGACCTCCCTACCTTACTGTGCTTATATACCTCCTGCCTCCACTAGAGGTCTCCCTACCTTACTGTGCTTATATACCTCCTGCCTCCTCTAGAGGTCTCCCTACCTTACTGTGCTTATATACCTCCTGCCTCCTCTAGAGGTCTCCCTACCTTACTGTGCTTATATTCCTCCTGCCTCCACTAGAGGTCTCCCTACCTTACTGTGCTTATATTCCTCCTGCCTCCACTAGAGGTCTCCCTACCTTACTGTGCTTATATACCTCCTGCCTCCACTAGAGGCCTCCCTACCTTACTGTGCTTATATACCTCCTGCCTCCACTAGAGGTCTCCCTACCTTACTGTGCTTATATTCCTCCTGCCTCCACTAGAGGTCTCCCTACCTTACTGTGCTTATATACCTCCTGCCTCCACTAGAGGCCTCCCTACCTTACTGTGCTTATATTCCTCCTGCCTCCACTAGAGGTCTCCCTACCTTACTGTGCTTATATACCTCCTGCCTCCACTAGAGGCCTCCCTACCTTACTGTGCTTATATACCTCCTGCCTCCTCTAGAGGTCTCCCTACCTTACTGTTCTTATATACCTCCTGCCTCCTCTAGAGGTCTCCCTACCTTACTGTGCTTATATACCTCCTGCCTCCTCTAGAGACCTCCCTACCTTACTGTGCTTATATACCTCCTGCCTCCTCTAGAGACCTCCCTACCTTACTGTGCTTATATACCACCTGCCTCCTCTAGAGGTCTCCCTACCTTACTGTGCTTATATTCCTCCTGCCTCCTCTAGAGGTCTCCCTACCTTACTGTGCTTATATACCTCCTGCCTCCTCTAGAGACCTCCCTACCTTACTGTGCTTATATACCTCCTGCCTCCTCTAGAGGTCCCCCTACCTTACTTTGCTTGTATTCCTTGTCCTCTGTTTGGTGTCAGGTGGGCTCGTTACCTTTTGCTCACACACGGGTTAAATAGCTGCAGTTGATGCAGGGATTTTGCATTGAAGTTGGTGCCTGATTCTGAGAGCTGCTGCTTCTGTTCCTGATCCTCTGCATAAAGCTCATTTGGATTGTGACCCTGTCCAGGAACTGGGAATCTGAACCTGGGCAGCTCAACCAGCTCAGTGGATGATTTTCAGCTTCTCCTGAGACCCTCTGAGTACATCAAGATCTCTTCAGCTAAGTTGCTCCTGTTTAGTCACCCTCTCCAGGGTGTTCCTTCTGCTTAGCTACCCTTCTCAGACCTCACCCTCTCTAGGGTGTTCCCGATTAGCTACCTTTCTCAGACCTCACCCTCTCTTGGGTGTTCCTTATTAGCTACCCTTCTCAGACCTCACCCTCTCTCGGGTGTTCCTTATTAGCTACCCTTCTCAGATCTCACCCTCTCTCAGGTGTTCCTGTTTAGCTACCCTTCTCAGACCTCACCCTCTCTCGGGTGTTCCTTATTAGCTACCCTTCTCAGATCTTACCCTCTCTCGAGTGTTCCTGTTTAGCTACCCTTCTCAGACCTCACTCTCTCTCGGGTGTTCCTGTTTAGCTACCCTTCTCAGATCTCACCCTCTCTCGGGTGTTCCTTATTAGCTACCCTTCTCAGATCTCACCCTCTCTCTGGTGTTCCTGTTTAGCTACCCTTCTCAGATCCCACCCTCTCTCGGGTGTTCCTTATTAGCTATCCTTCTCAGACCTCACCCTCTCTCGGGTGTTCCTTATTAGCTATCCTTCTCAGACCTCACCCTGTCTCGGGTGTTCCTGTTTAGCTACCATTCTCAGACCTCACCTTCTCTTGGGTGTTCCTGTTTAGCTACCATTCTCAGACCTCACCCTCTCTCGGGTGTTCCTGTTTAGCTACCTTTCTCAGACCTCACCATCTCTAGGGTATTCCTGTTTAGCCACCCTTACCTCAGGTCTCACCCTTACCTCAGGCCTCACCCCTTGTTTAACTCTCTCTCTACCCCTGCCTCTGATTTGTCTACAGTCCTGGCAATAGCTTTTCGTTTATACTGCAGTTCCTACTCAAACCCATTTTCTATTCTGAAATTCTTTGCTAAAGTTCCTTGTTTTGTCTCTCCTTCAGTCCTTATTCCCATCCCTATCTCTTGGTTTCTATATCAGTTCTCACCCTGCACAATAAATAACATGCAACCAGACACCTCCTCTATCCCTGCTCTGAAGCTCCTACATGACCTGGTAAAGCTCTGACACTCGGCTACTTTTGCTTTAAGTTTGAAATTCACTTCTCAATTCCCACGCATTCCTCTCTTTCATTTATAAAACTCAAACGCTTTATTTGACTGGCAAAAAAAGTGATACAAAAAAAGCGCTAAATAATTTGCAAATATACAATGTATATGTACATATAGTGTAGCGAACAAAACACACTAACCACATGTGTGTAGAGTTGCCAGCCGGCCGGTATTTTACCGGCAGGCCGGTAAAAAAATTGGCATCAGGCCAATGTTAAGTTTATGGAGACAGTAGCAAGGCCCGTATTTTTCTGAGGAAAAGGTGGCAAACCTACACGTGTGTAATAATGTAATAGTGCAGTGGGCCACGTCACCAGAAATTAATGCGTGGGCCACATACATTTTTCATTAAGAGACAATTATATACATAGTGTGTGTGTGTGTGTAATATATATATATATAATCAAAGTAATGTACAGTGTGAGCAATAAAGTGACACATGGCACAGAAGTAGTGGGTAGAAAAGGCCACAGCCATTTTATTTAATTATACATGTCATTGCCTCCAACCTTAATATAACACATCATAATAAATACACATAAATATACAAAATCAGGCAATGACAAACCCACATATTCACATATGTCATAAATGACATGAACCTCAAAATTAACATAATTGACCAATAACTTTATTAACATAGTTAACATAACCAAGGAACATGTCCTGCACCAACTTGCTCCCCAGAGGTCCAACGTCCATTGAATCCACTGCCAAGCAGACCTTCTGCCCAGCCCACCAACAGGCTAAGAGCCCCAGCTTAGCTCCGAACCTCTCCCGTAATCCATTTGAACTATGGCTGACTCCCGATATTCCAGCCATAGACCCCCCTAAGGAGCAAGTTACCGCCAAAGCCCTTCTGAGTGAACCCTCACTACAGAAGGACTACCCCACCCAATAAAAAGAGAGCCCTTTCCACCCCTTCCTGAATACCTAACAAAAACACATCCCAACCCAAGTCGGACATGTGCACTCCATCTTTGGCTATCAAGCCTGCACGATCCCCTTCCAAAGTGCGGTGTCTGACCACCACCCCTTTCTGCTTCCGTACTAAAATAGATATCAATTTGTTAATTTTCCCCCGGCTGCACTCCATTGCCCCGAAATTCTGTGCATACCGCCACTGGTCTCTCGGCACCATTTCTGACCATACAAACCCCGGGAACCCGTGTTAGAATGTGAGTAACATCCTTTTGCATCACTTGAACCAATTCCCTCTGTGGTACCAACCCCAGATCGATCCCCCCGGCGTGAATCACCACAATATTAGGAAGCACCCCCCGGTCAATGAAACGCAGCAGCATGGGTAATACCCCCGCCCAACGCATACCCTGGGCCCCGAACCACTTCACCTGAAGCAATTCAGCAGGAAAGCCCAGCCGTAGGCCCGATGGTCTAATTGCGGCCCTCCGTCTAGCCCAGAAAACGTAAGAGTGGCCAATTATCCACACCACATAGACGGACCCTAAAACAAAAAGGAGGGGAGAGGAAAAAAGGAGGGGGAAGGGAACTAACGTGTTGCCAACAGTACTCAACCTTTCACAGCATCCGATGAGGCCTCACATAGGTTCTAAACCTGTTGGATTCCCATCTCCCTATGCGCTTAACCACGTCGTCACCCAGACCTAACCGCGCCGCCTCCGTGGCCGCCCCTATCCGAAAGGAGTGAGTGCCGAATTCCTTTTCCAGCAAACCCAACCTGGTCAATCCCAACCGGAAAACCCTCAAAAACTGGAATCTTGAAAGTGACATCCCACTCCTGTGCACCAGGAGGGAGACCCCCCTGGAGGCCTTACTGCCAGGTACCCCTGCAAGCATACTACTGGGAAGGCAACACTGCCAGGTACCCCATATAGTACCACCCGGGCCCCTCGCCCCGATTGATCCGTTTTGGATGAGCGCAATAGCACTATTACCTGATCCGTTGTGCAGGAAACATCACAAAAACTGAAGGCCCCCCGCCAACTGACGCGAGCCACTGACTAGCTCAGAGATCCGAAAAGCCCCGAAAAATGCCAATGAAAAGGCAGCCCTGAAAAGCAATGTTTCAAACTCTGAAGAGCAAATATCACCCAGGACTCCTACCACCCTGCATAACATTCCCATGGATACTGGGCGGCGATGATCCTGAACTGACCGGCCCCTTTTTAAGCCTTTCATAGCCTGACGAATCACGAAGTGCTTCGTGATATCCTCATGCCCCCGTAATTTGAACATGAACGCCAGTGCCGCCAACTTTGCGTTCAGCTGAGCGGGGAAAGTCCCTAGCGAAGCTAACTGAAATATGAACCAAAATAATACGTCCAGTTGATTCACTTCTATTGCCTCCCTCCCTGCCCAGACCACCAAATCATCCCAATCCTGCCATACCCGATTATAAGCCGTCCATGTAGCGGGAGCCAACGAGAATTTCACCCATCCCTGCAACACTCGGTCCCGAGCTTCCACACTACCTCCGGGCATGGGTAACCTTCGGCTTCTGCCCCTGGCGCCGCCTGCCTGAATCTGTCCCACTGTAGGTGAGAAAGAGAGTCCGCGATGATGTTCTAATAACCCGGAATATGTTTTGCCCTAAATGACACGTTGAGCTCCATGCATAACAACACAAAATACCTCAAAAGCTTGACCACGGAAGGGGAGGATGCGGAGATCTTATTGACAGAATACACCACCGCCAGGTTGTCTGACTAGAAGACCACTCGTCTATCCCTCATGGACCATCCCCATAACGAGAGTGCCACTACCAACGGAAACAGTTCCAAAAAGGGCAGGTTGCGCATCAAAGGAGACGATTTCTATGCCTCCGGCTATGCAGCCGCACTCCACTTTCCCACATAAGTTGCCCCAAAGCCCACACTCCCGGAAGCATCTTATATAGCTCCAAGGCAGGCACGGAGACTGCCGGCTTTTGAAAAAAGGTCCGGCCGTTAAACTTTTCCAGGAACACTCCCCAAACTACCAGGTCTGCTCTCATGGCCTTTGACACCCTCAGAAAATTATGACCTTCCCGTATTCCTACTGTCGCTCGAGCTACTGTGTAGCTATGGTTGCCTCCGCACCCGGCGCACTCATGTCGGAAAAGGCATGAACTGCCCCATTTGCACTGGCTGTCGTTAAACAGCCAGCAGCAACTCTTGTTCCCGGAGGTCAGCGAAGAACCTGTTGCTCCCGCGCAGGCCCCTCCCTGAAAGGGCGCCGACTTTTGGGCCATCATTAGCTTAAGCCAAAGCGTGATGTCCATTTGATCCCATCTCATTGTAGGATTGGCGGCAAGGCGCTGACGAAACTGTTCGTCATACCGCCACTACGCCAATCCCCCATACACCCTGTATGCATCCCAAAACCCGTCCAAGTATGAGAAAAGAGCCGAGCACTTCTCCGGCGCCCTCTGACCCACCACACTACTCAATATGCAGAAGGCCCTCAACCAATTCCCAAAGGTTTTGGGAAGTTTCCTGTATCGCTTCTTTCTCTCTTCCTCCTCCTTTTTTGCCCTGTCCTCCTTCTTCACATCCTTTTTCAAGTCGACCGACCGAACATCTCCAAATATTCACCCCTACAAATTTTTTCCCTCGGTGCGCACCCAAGGGGCCCCGAATAGGACAGATAAGAATTGTTCACGGCCGCATCAGGTATCCCTTCCCACAGCTCTTCCGCTCCCTCTTTTCCGATTTCCTCCACTGCCGCTACCGTTCCCACCGTCTCACCTACATCACCCCCTTCCAGCGCACCCCCTAGTCCTGTGCTAGACGCCACCTGTGGCGAAACCGGCCTCGCCACGTGTCCTTGGAGGGGATGCTTGCCCGCCTCTTGCCTTTGGACTATGGACCAGACTTTATGTGAATGTGTTATACCCCAGATAGGAATCCCATGGAGCCCATTCGTATGAAACTGACTGTAAAGACTTTGGCTCCATGGCGATTAAACTGTATTTGTGTGGTCCGAGCGCCATTCACTTAATAATGTGCGCTCAGACCTGAGCTATCTGGGGATATGTGAAATGTCTGTGTGTTATGTGTAAAATGTGACTTTATGTATTTTAAAGTGTGTCCTCAATTACCCGTTGCAACATTGTTGCGAACGGGTAATTGAACAGTAAGTAGCCGTCCTTTGTTCTCGGGGGTGGCCGCTGTCACGAAGTGAATTCTGACAGTCTGACTGACTGGGGTTCTTGGAGGGGGGCCTGAGGGCCAAACACCTCGCTATAGATTATGGACCCTGTCTGTAATGTGTTTAAGCCTTCCATTGTTTAGTTATGTCAGCCACCCAGTCTGACTACCTTGCTTCTGGCTCCAGATTAAAGTGGCTAGATACTGCTTTACTGGTGATGTGTTTAAGTTTTCTATTGTTTAATCAAGTGTTATCTGATTGCAGTTTGGTGTATATAAGTCTGTGTTGTTTGTCAAATAAAGGAGTTCAATCTTGCTGTAAAAGTTCCTGTTTTAACCCTCAAAGTGAAGTGTCGTCTCATTATTGGGGGAAGGATTTATTGTATGCTGTTCCAGTTTGACTGCTAGGAGAGTAAACCTATTCGTATGGTTCCTATTCAACTGTCTACAGCATTCATATGCTTGGGAGGATTCATATGCTTCTCCGGTTTGGTGGTTGTGGTGTCTGCTGCAGTGCTTGGAGTCCTCAGGAAGCGCTAGGAGCATCCTTTAACGGAGGTACCCAGTCGGGGTGCCAGGCGATCCGTTACACCACCCATGCTGTTGCCGCCGACGGAGGGTTAGCTTTACTCATACCCTCTGCCCAGGAATTTAAAAAAGCCTGTAACCCCGCCATAAAACTCCCTTCCTCCATAGCCCCATCCAGGCCCTTGTGTGTCGTGTGTAAAAAAACAGAACTCTCACCGGAAGTTCCTCGAGCCGTCACAGACTTCGGATCAGAACTCCTTGATGTGTCCTTTTCGGGAACCGCGCCGCCGGCTGTTACCCCACTCGATCCCTGGGTGGCTGGTCTCCTGTCATCATCGTCGGTTCTCCTGGAATGGGAAACAGATTTGGGGAGTGCTGCTGACGGATGTTCCACCCTCTCCCCGCGACCGCCCCACGCTCTCTCCCCGCGCCCACGGTTAATGCTCGGCATGCCGCCCTTCTGCCACCACGACCCTGCTAGACCTGCCCCCAGAACAAGATCTAATGCTACCAGGATGAGATGATAAAGATGTACGCGGGGCCCTATGCCTCCCTCTGCGTTCCCTGGAAGACAAACCGGAGCCACTGGCGCTGCGCGAATGAGGGCTGCTTCTGCGGTGGGTATGCCCTATGCCATAGCCTCTGGCGGACCTGTTCGGGGACCTCCCCCTCTCAACGCTCCTTCCGCTACCCGAATCCCTACCCACCGGAACATGGCGCCAACTGACCCTACCCGGACTGGCCCTGGACGAATGCCCCCCCCTGCCCCTGGGTGACCTGCCCCTATCGCCCCCCCATCTGCCACTCCTACCTCGGGACCCATGTCTCGATGATACCCCCCCATGGCTCCTCGGGGCCCGAGCCTCAGGGGAAACCCTACGGCTGACCTGGGTAGGGGTAACGTCCCTAGGTACTCGCCTTTTAGTTCCCACTCCAGACATCCTGGACACTTGGATCCTGGCACCGCCTGCCCACGGTCTTGACCTGGACACGCTGCTGCCGCCCTCGCAGCCGTAGAGCCTGCGGAACCGCTCGGCATGGCATCCTCCTCTTCCCGGGCCCGTACGGTAGGCCCTTTGTCGACCTCCTTCCTAGCCTCCTGGTAGGCTTCAGCTGCCTCAGCTCCGTCGCTGCCCCAGGCTGCGTCGGACAGGTCCCCCTCCGGTGCTTGGTCCCCTGAGGCCAGGCCATCCTCCAGTGATGTCCTGCGGTTCTGCAACACCGCCATGTTAGACCTCACCACACACACATCTTTATCCAAGGCCTCCCCTTTAGGCTTGTGCACGGCCTCCGATCGACACATCAGCGCCCTCCTGGATCTGCCTGCGACATCACCCCCAGCCTGGCACTCCTGCTGCAACCCATTGTTCGCCTTGGTCCTCCCCCAAGCCTCAGTGACCTTCAGCAGCTTGTTGGGGCCTACCTTCTGTCCTCTTCCCGGCCATCCGTGCTAAGTACCCACGTGGTCCCGGCCCTGCCGTTTCCCGTCGTCCTCCGCCTCTGTCCTCTGTGCTGTAGGGCCTCCCCGTCCCGCCACGTGGCCCATCCGACCACCTGACCCTGTCCCCGATTACCAGAGTGAGGCTCGACGTCCTCCGTTGGTCCGTCGTGCCGATCCTCCCACTTCCAGTAGGCCTTGATCCTCCGGACACCACCAACGAATCCAATCCTCTTCGGGCCTGGGTCTTGGTCCCCTGCGGCCTCCGATGCCGCGCTGGAGCCCTTTCCCTTCCGTCGGGCCGCCGCTCCTGTCCCGCTTCCGGTGACCTTCTCCCGATCCACCGGTCCTCCGCAGTCGTCCGTCCACGTGCAGGTGATCCAGGGCTGCGTCGCTGGGGCGGACTGGTCCTCCTCACTGGGCGTGCAGCAGGATCAGGTCCAGGAACCAGGTGCCCCAGTTGCTCCCTCGCCCAGCCAGGTCCTCTCCTCCTTGCAGCTTCACAGATCCCAGCCAGGAGACTTTCCAGCGACGAATCCATCCTGAAACAGAAGAAGGAAGGAAGCAGGGAGACAGAAGAAAGCAGAAAATTCTGGTAGGCCAAAAATCTGAAGATTTTCCCCAGTCTGGTCCCCAACTCCTCCCTTAATACTTTACCACCAATAGGTACAGCCTTGCTACAGCACAAGCTGTCAAGGCCCTCCTGCACCTAGGCGTCTCTGTGGGCTGCATTCATAGCCACACACAGATGCATTCATAGCCACACACACACAAATACAGTCATACATACACACACAGCCACACATTCACAGAAGCACTTACACGCAGAGTCACACATACACACATAGCCACCCATTCACAGAAGCACTTACACGCAGAGTCACACATACACACACAGCCACACATTCACAGAAGCACTTACACGCAGAGTCACACATACACACACAGCCACACATTCACAGAAGCACTTACACGCAGTCACACATACACACACAGCCACACATTCACAGAAGCACTTACACGCAGAGTCACACATACACACACACAGCCACACATTCACAGAAGCACTTACACGCAGTCACACATACACACACAGCCACACATTCACAGAAGCACTTACACGCAGAGTCACACATACACACACAGCCACACATTCACAGAAGCACTTACACGCAGTCACACATACACATCCACACATTCACAGAAGCACTTACACGCAGAGTCACACATACACACACACAGCCACACATTCACAGAAGCACTTACACGCAGAGTCACACATACACACACACAGCCACACATTCACAGAAGCACTTACACGCAGAGTCACACATACACACACACAGCCACACATTCACAGAAGCACTTACACGCAGTCACACATACACACATCCAGTCACACTTTCACAGAAGCACTTACACGCAGAATCACACATACACACATCCAGTCACACTTTCACAGAAGCACTTACACGCAGAATCACACATACACACACAGTCACATTTACATAAATACACAGTCACACTTACATACACACACATACACAGGGCCGGCCTTAGGGGTGTGCAACCTGTGCAAGTGCAAAACCCCTAGGGGCTGCCCGCCCGTCCAGACAAAAAAAAAAAAGTTTGCCGGTAGAGGCACTGGATTGGGGAGATCAAAAGATTCTCTGCTCGGCAAGCTCTGCTGGATCCTGGGAGGGGACAGAGCTCAATGGCTGAGAGATGTAGCTCTGCCCCCACCCTGTGAAGCACAGCGGTGTCTGCTATACGGGAGGCCGCGGGCAGCATAAGTAAGTACTGCTCGCGCTCCCACTGTGTGATAAGGGGGGAGGCCCGTACAGGGCACCAGTACACTTAAGGCCGGCCTTGCACATACATACACACAGAGTCACACTTATATAGACCTACAGAGTCACACATAAATACACATACACACAGTCACACTTACACATACATGAATGGACACATGGGGCCATTCATTAAAATGTGACTTTGGAGGTTGACTTTCATTTTGAGACTAAGTCTTGCACCAGTCCTGATCACAGTACCTAAAAAAACCCGTAGTCGTAGCGCAGATCCCTGTAAAGCCTTGTTACGTTTGACGGGAGATGTTTGTACAGTGCATTTTTGATTCATTGTAGTCTCTGCACAATACTACCAAATATCTAGTTTAAAAAAAAGCTTATCATATAATTCATGTTATGGAGGTTGGGTATATATCACATTAATTCCTAGTGCTGGTTCTACTACATATCTCTATCGATTGACACAGTAGGGTGTAAATTGCCCGGGGTGACAGGCAAGGACTTTTGATGTCACAATTCCTTTCTATTTATTTGATTTACTTTCTTCCTTAATCTCTGTGTTTAGTGACACCATGCAATTAATTTCCTTGTTTTATGGCTTGGGTCTTTTTTTTATGTATCTTGATAGATGGAGAGGAATACATTTTCTATCTCCTGAAATTAGACCGGAGCAGCTGGGTAATTTTGAAATGAATACGTAATGGTGAGGGCGAGCTCTGGATTTAGTCGTAAAATATTACATTGATTGTCTTTTGCGGAGCTTAACGCTCATCACCTTAGAAGTAGGTAAATTTTATTTTTTTCTTTCGGATCGTTGTACGTACTTAGAATGTATTTCACAGTTGGTGAAAAATTAGAAAATAGGAAGAAAAAAAAATGTAAAGGATTATGATTTTTGTTTGATATATTTTAATTATTGGAACTCCATAGAAGCAATAAACAACGAGGCTCAGTTAAGGGAGAAAAAAAAGGGATCAGCATAAATATAGCTAGAGGAAAGTATACGCGATACCAAATTTAAAAGGGGTGAAAGAGGAAGAAAGTAGAAACAGGGAAGGAGCGAGAAGAGAGAAAAGCTAAACGAGAGATGGAAATTTGTGGGCCAAGGGAGGGGATACACTCATGTCACCTGTCAAAAACGAACATTAAACATCAAAGATTAGTTCAAATAAGACATTTGCCACCATGGGTGACCAGGAGAAAGTGTGTGGCAAGTCTCAAGTGGTGGCACATGATGGTTTGCCATAATGGTTCGCCAAGTACGCTTGCAGAGAAAAGAGGGGTCAAAGTATAAAGACATAAGTAGGAGTCTGGTCCCACATATGTCCAGAAGTAATATGGATGGCCCAGTCAATGGACCAACGCATGATACGTAGGCAGTTGCAGGAGCCCCAGGAACATCCAAGGAACACGATTCATCTTCCAGGGTTGTGACACATACCTGTTTTCCATACTTTTGCCTGGCACCACCCGTATTTGACTTATCTCTCCCGCAAATGTGAGAGAGATCATAAGTATCTACCATGCTAAGGTGGCCCAAGGCAGGTCCTTGAAAATTTGGAGCTCAGAGACCTCATAAGTCAGGTGTGGGGCTCTCCAGGCCCAACCACCTCGGAACCCCTCTGAGTATGGCATTCGTCTGGCAGGTTCTAGCATCCATCTCTGCTTGATGATCTGTGATGATCTTGCGTGTTATTTGACCCACCAGGCCAGTCTTAGCTGTGTGCTCACCTTTTATATCTGCCACTACAGATTTTAACAGATTTGTATGATGCTGTATCATGAGCACCTTGTAAGGCCTGGTTCGTGGAAGCAGCATCATCTTCATTAGTCTATTGCCGGAGAAGCTGACTTGCCTCTCAGAGGCGGATTGTGTCCCTCCGAGGAGTCGTCAGTGCCAGTCTCTGTGGGAGGAGGGTGCACCACGGACACATTGATCGATGGCCTGACAGACCTTGTGAGTAAAACGCCAATATTTTGACCTCTGAATCTCTTGGATTTTGAGATGGACAATGTAATGATATTCTATGGACCTTCGCAGACCTTGCCATGGACACTGGCAATTTTTTTTTCTGTTTTATCAAGTTTTCCTTAACTCCCCCTATCTCCTTAATGCTGCAAATAAAGTGAATTAGCGTTATTGCTGATGCTATAGCAACAGTCTTGACTATCTCTCCAAGGCCCTCCCTATTGTATTGAATGCCAGTGAATTGAGACCCTGTTGAAATTATTTTCAGTGTGAAACTCTAGGAAAACTGAAGTAAAAATAAATGCTTTTCCTATATAATAAAAACATGTACAACATGAAGAACAAAATCTGGTTGAAACTGTCCAACTGTTATTAAAGGGACACTAATATTTAAGTAAAAAATGTAGTCTCCGTAGTATGAGGATAAACTGGTAAGTACTTTTAATAGTACATGCCAACTTATCTCTGATCATTAGAGGGTAAAAACGAAGGCCTCTTTGTGCATTAGAAGAGAGACTATCGCAACCCAACAAATCTAAGCCAGACACGTGGGAGAAGTCCCCACTCTGATTTGCTGTGCACAGCAGCTTTCCAAGCATTAATAAAACCTGTATGTAAAGATAAACATCAGATTAACTAAAGAGACAGAACACTCATGTGGTAGCCCTTTCTGCAAAGAAGCAAGGGTTAAATAGACAGATTAAAAGTCCCTTTATTAGATCTGGGAAGATCTTTCTCTTTCCAAGCAAGGGTTAAATAGACAGGTTAAAAGTCCCTTTAATAGATCCGTGGAGATCTTTCTCTTTCCAAGCAAGGGTTAAATAGACAGGTTAAAAGTCCCTTTAATAGATCCGTGGAGATCTTTCTCTTTCCAAGCAAGGGTTAAATAGACAGGTTAAAAGTCCCTTTAATAGATCCCGGAAAAGATCTTTCTCTTTCCAAGCAAGGGTTAAATAGACAGGTTAAAAGTCCCTTTAAGATATCCGGGAAGATCTTCCTCTTTCCAAGCAAGGGTTAAATAGACAGGTTAAAAGTCCCTTTAATAGATCCGGGAAGATCTTTCTCTTTCCAAGCAAGGGTTAAATAGACAGGTTAAAAGTCCCTTTAATAGATCCGTGGAGATCTTCCTCTTTCCAAGCAAGGGTTAAATAGACAGGTTAAAAGTCCTTCTAATAGATCCGGGAAGATCTTTCTCTTTCCAAGCAAGGGTTAAATAGACAGGTTAAAAGTCCTTCTAATAGATCAGGGAAGATCTTTCTCTTTCCAAGCAAGGGTTAAATAGACAGGGTAAAAGTCCTTCTAATAGATCAGGGAAGAATATCTTTCTCTTTCCAAGTCACTGTGTATTAAATGATCTTCTTTGCATGTATTATATGTATTATGCATTATATTCCCAGAGAATCCATGGGAACTTATGACTCCATTCCCATGGACTGTAACACATTGTTTTTATAGAATGAGTGATATAAACTTGTTATTTTCACATTCATATACCGCCCCCTTTTCTTGTTAACAAACTGCATTATCCAGAGCTCGATCTGCATTTAATCAGCTTAGTCCGTCTCCATGAAAGCCGCGCTCATTAGTAGAGTGTGTACAGCAGACAGGACAAGCTAACAAACATCTTATTAAATGTACGTGGGGGTTTACTGGTGGAGACTCATGTACTCTGTTACCTGGAAATACTAGCAATGTAAGGACAAAGCAGCCGAGTTTGATAAATTCTCCAATGCAGTTGAATGGGAGAATTTTTTCCTAGTCGGCCAGTTTGGCCTTAAAGGAACTTGCTGGTGCATCTTTCAATTGTTAATGCATATTAATGTGCTCTCAAAGTACTTTAAAATGCATGTTTCACATTTTGCATTGAAAATTTCACATTTTGCATAATGAAAATTACAGCAGTTTGCAAGAAACCAGGACTGCCCACACTAGCTGAGTAAAAGTCAATTTCCTGCTGCAGCAACCAATGAGAATCATTTCATTCAAATGAATGGAATTTCCTGTCTCTCCAGTGATGTCATCAGACAGTGTGTTACACTGATAACAAGAGAAAGTGTATCACATTCCACACAATATATTCAATTCAAGGTGCACAGGAAGTGGCTAAATGAAACAAAACTTCAGTGTCTGTATAATCACTGGGGAGGGCTTAAGTCAAATATTAAAAATGTGATTTATACAGAATGCCTGGGCAGTGATCTTCATCTTGCGCCAAAGTTTGGGGACTAGACTGTCCCTTTAAGTTTGCAATTCCCTCTTTCATGAATAAAGCCCATGTTTGTCGTGATAGCCGTTATAAAATAAGCGATTTCAATGGCATGCGTGAAACTTGCGCAAGAGGTAAATGCTTTGTGTTGAGTTTCTCATGGCAGGCAGGATCCCGACGTGGCGCTTTCTAGAATAATAATATTCATCCATTTATAGAGCCTGGAAATAAATTGCGGCTCAGAATTTGCCGGCAGACAGTTAATACGTTGACCTTACTTAACCCCACAGTAAAGCCGCGTCTCGAGATGGAGAAATGAAGTGCCGCGGTCGGTTATTGTAAGTGGTGCCATAAATATAGAAGGGGGTCACAGAGCGAGATTAACCCTTTAAATCCGGTCATCGGAGCCTTGGCAGCTCCTACTGTCCAGCACAGTTAATGATGCAGTTATATTTCCCTGGGAATAAAGAGCCTTTTTTCAACAATTAGCCCAAGATCTTAGAACCTGCACAGAAACAATTGGACTCAATTCTTTTCTTTTTTTCCTGACAGCGGCTTGATTAATTAGGCTCCAGTGAGTTTTACTTCTCTGCCGTTTTTTTTAAATATAATTCTAGAAATATATATAATATTAGTTTAACCCATTGTGATTTAGCAATGTGTTTCTCAGTCTCTGTGAGCCGTTAGCCTGGCAGAGCGGGGACTTTGATTAACTTTTGCAGTGCCAGAGGGCTTTGTGACACCTAGGATTTGAAGTCTGGGATGACATGAAGAGAGAGAAGCAACTGAGACTGGCTACATCCCCTGCGATTAGTTCTCTGTATGCACACAGGTACATACCCAAGTCAGTAATTGTTAGATCTGCTACTCATGTATAGTGCATTTATACAGGGCCAACTCTGTACTTCTAGCAGGAGTAACTCACCAGACCCTGCGCAATGTATAGAAGAATATATAGAAGAGCTCAGCTGGCCATGGATAATGCAGAGTTACATCTTTACACACTATCACTTTATTACAATGCATTATACAGGACCAACTCTGTTCTTCTAGCAGGACAAACTCACCAGACCCTGCACAATGTATAGATGAATATATAGAAGAGCTCAGCTGGCCATGGATAATGCAGAGTTACATCTTTACACACTCTCACTTTATAACAATGCATTATACAGGGCCAACTCTGTTCTTCTAGCAGGAGAAACTCACCAGGCCCTGCACAATGTATAGAAGAACATATAGAAGAGTTCAGCTGGCCATGGATAATACAAAGTTACATCTTTACACACTGTCACTTTATAACAATGCATTATCCAGGACCAACTCTGTTATTCTAGCAGGAGAAACTCACCAGGCCCTGTACAATGTATAGAAGAATATATAGAAGAGCTCAGCTGGCCATGGATAATACAAAGTTACATCTTTAAACTGTCACTTTATAATAATGCATTATACAGGGCCAACTCTGCTCTTCTAGCAGGAGTAACTCACCAGACCCTGCACAATGTATAGAAGAATATTTAGAAGAGCTCAGCTGACCATGGATAATGCAGAGTTACATCTTTACACACTCCTCACTTTATAACAATGCATTATACAGGGCCAACTCTGTTCTTCTAGCAGGAGAAACTCACCAGACCCTGCACAATGTATAGATAATTATATAGAAGAGCTCAGCTGGCCATGGATAATGCACAGTTACATCTTTACACACTGTCACTTTATAACAATGCATTATACAGGACCAACTCTGTTATTCTATCAGGAGAAACTCACCAGGCCCTGTACAATGTATAGAAGAATATATAGAAGAGCTCATCTGGTCATGGATAATACAAAGTTACATCTTTACACACTGTCACTTTATAACAATGCACTATACAGTGCCAACTCTGTTCTTCTAGCAGGAGAAACTCACCAGGCCCTGCACAATGTATAGAAGAATATATAGAAGCGTTCAGCTGGCCATGGATAATACAAAGTTACATCTTTACACACTGTCACTTTATAACAATGCATTATCCAGGGCCAACTCTATTCTTCTAGAAGGAGAAACTCACCAGACCCTGCACAATGTATAGAAGAATATATAGAAGAGCTCAGCTGGCCATGGATAATGCAGAGTTACATCTTTACACACTGTCACTTTATAACAATGCATTATACAGGGCCAGCTCCAGCTACCTGTAATAATAATACTATGCTGTGCATTTTACTCTGATGCAATTTGTAAGAAGTGTCTGTTTCAGAATTAACACTCCTTTCTACTGAAGGCAGATAGAGGAGTTTTTCAGTTTTCCTGTAACAGAATTAAACATGCTGCACACAGAACAATATGAAAACAGTATAAAAGCATCTTATCTGTGAAGGTTTAGAGGAATACATAATAATGCTTTGTAATGCTGCCCGCTGCACCATGATGAACCAGGGGTCATTTTAATTAATATATTTGCATATACAGTGTGTGTAAGAATGCAATTACCAGGCTCTCTTTAGTTAATTAGCGTTTATAGGTAGACAACACCCCAGGTCAACAATGTACACTTTTGGTAAAATTATCTGACAAAAAACTAGCAGTAAACAGAAATATAAAAATGACACACGTGTTTCATCCGTTTTTTGTGTTTAGCTGCAATTTTATTTGTTTTCGTTTTATGTACCCACACATATTATATACTGTTTTTATTGTCATAAGTAGGGCTTTCTTAAAATACCATTATTTTCATCATAACTTATAATTTACTAAAAAATAATAAAATATGATGACACAATAAAAAAAACACTTTCTAATTTAGACCCCATCTTATTTTCTAATATTTTTCCTGAGTTTAGAAATATGCCAGATTTATCTTTTCTGTGTCTTTTTTTTGTAGTTATAGGGCAGTGATGGCGAACCTTTTTGAGCCCGAGTGCCCAATACATGCCAAATTTTATTCCTCAAAGTGCCAACATGGCAATTAAACCTGAATACTGAGGTTTAAGTTTAGAAAAAACATCTCTAACAGTTGTCCGAACTAATTAACATCTGTTGTTTTAAAAAAAAGAACAAAACAACAGAGAGTTCAATGATACAGTTTTTTTTATTGAAAAATCATAAATTCTAGTAAATTAAAACACACTGGTGTTCGGTGGTGCTTTACCCTATTAAGGACCTATTCCCACCTATCCACCTGCAGTTTGCATGCATCTTACATGCTGCTTTGGCACAGTTTACATCAGAATTCCCTCAGTCTTACATCCAGTTTTGGTGCAGCTTTCCATGTATGTCAGTGGACATGCATTTTTCATCAGGTTTCTGTCCATCCAGCTGCACCAAAACTGCATGTAAACTGTGCCAAAGATGCGTACAAGGGGATATGTCTGTGTATGTGTACTCAGCTGTCTGTGTGTGTGTACTCCGCTGTCTGTGTGTGTACGCAGCAGTCTGCTGAATACACACACTGCTGAATACACACACACACAGTCCATTGAATACACACACACACAATCTGCTGAATACACACACAGTCCATTGAATACACACACACACAGTCCGCTGAATACACACACACACAGTCTGCTGAATACACACACACACAGTCCGCTGAATACACACACACACAGTCCATTGAATACACACACACACAGTCCATTGAACACACACACACACAGTCTGCTGAATACACACACACACACACAGTCCGCTAAATACACACACACACAGTCCGCTGAATACACAGACAGACTGCTGAATACACAGACAGACTGCTGAATACACACACTCTGCTGAATACACAGACAGACTGCTGAATACACACACTCTGCTGAATACACACACAATCTGCTGAAAAACACACATGCACGCTGCTGAATACACACACACACACAGAATGCCGAGTACACACTGTCTGCTGAATACACACACACAGACCACTGAGTACACACACACACAGACCTCTGAGTAAACACACACACAGACCTCTGAGTACACACACACACAGACCTCTGAGTACACACACACGCAGACCGCTGAGTACACACACAGACCGCTGAGTACACACACAGACCGCTGAGTACACACACACAGACTGCTGAGTACACACATACAGACTGATAAATACACACACATATACTGTATTGAGGGGTGCAGTGTATGTGTTTGTGTGTGAGGTGTGCTGTGTGTGAGTGGGGTGGTGCTGTTTGTGAGTGGGTGGGGGGTGTTATGTGAGGGGGGTGCTGTGTGAGAGTGGGGGGGGTGCTGTGTGAGAGTGGGGGAGGTGCTGTGTGAGAGTGGGGGGTGCTGTGCGAGAGTGGGGGAGGGGTGCTGTGTGTAGGGGGTGATATGTGTAAAGGGGAGGTGCTGCAGGTAGATTTTTTTTTCTAATAATCATTAAAAAAATATTTTATTTATTTTTATTTATCCCCCCCCTCCCTTCTTCTTACCTTTGGTGAAGGAAGGGGGGACACAGTCGCTGTCATCCTCAGCTCTTCTGTCCTCCCGCGCAAAACTGTGTGGAGCGTTACCATGGGAACGCGCGGCAACGCTCCCCACAGCCATCTAGCGGGAGGATCTGCTACTCAGATCCCTCCCCTTGCCGGCTGCCTCCATGTCCTCGGGAGTGGAAGCAGAGTAGGCGCCTGCCGTTTTGAGCAGGCAGGCGCCTACTCTGCATTAATGCCGACCAGGGCCAGCCGCCTCCCACCTCCCGGCGACCTATGGCCGCGTGCCCACAGAAAGGGCCCCGCGTGCCACCTGTGGCACGCATGCCGTAGGTTCGCCATCACTGTTATAGGGCATTAACCTAAAATAGGTTTTTCCCCTCCCATGACCTTTTGACCCCAACCCGATGATGACATGAACCTTAATCCTAAACTTAACCCCAATTTAAACCATATCCCTAACTTTACTCTAAGCCTACCCTTACTGTAACCCTAACCATTGATTTTAAACTTAAAGGGACACTTGCACAAAAAAATGAAAAGGTTTTTTTTTTTAAATTTTGTGTGACTGGGCATCGCCATTTTGTGAAATAGTGTTTTAGGGTGGCAACCCTCAGAGACTTTACTGCACTAGTAGGGGCTGGGGACACAGAATGCAGTCTATAAGTCAGAATTCTGATCATAGACTTGCATTAAATTGGAGGGTAATGTAACAATTACATCACAAAGGAGTGGAGTTATGATCCTGTTTGATCAGGTTAATCTCTCTTCATGTTGGAAGACAGTTAAAAAGAAAGATGTACAAAGACACCTAGTCCTGCCCACTATGATACACAGGAGAAATTAAGAGAGCAGGGAAGTATCTTATGACATCATCATACAGGGTTTGGCAACAGTTGTAAATTCAGACTGGCTAGAAGATTTTTTGATGATGTTGCATCATGGGAAATATTCAGAAAATGGAGCCAAGAGATACATTTTATTTTTCCTTTTACATGCAATTAATTCAGTCATATAAAAATACCCAGTGTCATATGATTTATATATGTGTTTGTTTTAAATGACGAGGTTATCTAGTTGCATCTTATGTAAGTGGTAGTGTCCCTTTAACATTTGCTTTTTTCTTCTTTCTTTTTAGTTGTAAAATTGCAGACTGCCGCTAGGGGCAGTCTAGCAACTACAACAGGCCAACAGAAGCAGGAGCAGCACTATTTCCAACATGGAGCTGCTTTTCCGGTGGAGAACACACTTTCGCTCAGGAGAGCAATCGTATGAGCGACGGACTGGGAATTTTGGTGTTTGCCTGATGCCTCCTCATGTACATAATGTCGTCAATTAAGGAGTAAAAGGGATTCCCGTAAACATGCTTTCTACCGTGAGGCAGCAGGGCCAACGCTACCACTGCATGCATCCCAACTGTCCAAATTGCGCGGGACAGTCTGCTTATGGGAGGCGGTCCTGCAAGGGATTCTGGGAAGTCATATGCAAATCCAGCCAACAAATGATCACCTTTTGCCTTTTAAACATGGATTACGAGGCAAAAGGTGGTCATTGTGGACTGGATGTTCATATGCCTACCCAGTGGTGGTAGCACTGTAAATGCATGGTTCTGTGGGCCTTCTGGGTTTACTGTTATGTATAAATGTATGTTAAGCATTGCCTCTGCTACCCAAAAAAATAAAGATAACCAAATTCAGCCTTCTCAAACACATTGGATTTATATATAAAATGTTGTATTTATCTATTTATAAAACAAAACCTATATATATTGTTAATGTCGATAATAGAATAAATATAAAAACGATCTATTGTGCTAGCAGAATTGAAAGCAAAAATGATTACTAATTATTATTATTAAGTTTTATGACATCACCTTTGGGCTAGATATGCAAATAAACTGGATTCTATTAACACACATGTATAGATCATGTTTGATTATTTTTATTAACAATAATAAAAAAGCAAGCAAAATTTAAGTTTAGATGATTAAGTCCTTTTGAGGGTTTTTCATTTTGGGGTAATTGCCCAAAAAATATTGCATGAGGCAAACAGTATATATATATATATTTGATATAATGAAGATAAAATGCCCCTTAAGTGGCTTTCAGTTCATCTGCAGGTTCCACGGTAATGTCTAGAATGTAATGTACTTAATACGGCTTTTAACAAGTGTACATCTGTCTATTGAGGTAATTTATAATAGAATACACTTCAGGGAGCTGCTGTCCATAAAACCTGAATATTTCCCAGTAACATTACAATGTATAATTATGATTGGTAATACATCTTTCTTTAACCATAATTAGACAGGCATCTTGACAGCAGGCCTGGAGATCACTGTGCAGGCTGTAAAGCCATCTCTGATCACAGATTTTCAGTATATTTAATGATATTCCCAGCCAGACCTCTCTACATATTATAAACCACAGAGGCATGCGTATTCTTTTTTTCCTTCTTCATAAAGCACATATTTGAAAGATCTGACCAGATTGTACCAGGCGCCGTGTAGACAAAACATTAAAGTGAATTTATTTTGACACATAATCCCCACGGTCCCTTAAGCTTCATCTGAATAGAAGAATTTGAGCAAGATGAAATAACAAGGCATGTATACTTCTGGTAGATATTTGGGCAGTACAGAATCATAATAACATATGTATGAACCTTGATCCATGCAGTTCTGTCACAACCTGGGATAGCAGACCAGTGAGGAGCCTCGTTGCTGGGCAGGGTGTGGGGTCTGTCTGCACCCCACGATGCATAGCTAAGGACTGGTTGGAATCTCAGACAGGATTGGTAGTGGAGACTGGCAGCTGAGGACAGGACCGGAAGCTGCTGCAACAGGATGAGAAACAGTACAGTGCAATTTCACCTGAATGGTATTATACCCTATGGATGAGCCTCAGGCAAATGACCACCCAGGACATTGACACTGACTGAGACACACTGAAGCAGGACAAATACACACAAATAGAATAGTCAGCAGGCCGGGTAATACATGGATCAGGACGAGGTACAACGGAGGAAATCAGGTCAGAATAGGCGGCGCACAGGTCAGGACAGGCGGCACACAGGTCAGAACAGGTGGCAAATAGGTGGAGGCCCCACCTTCGCAACTTATTATTGTGGATATATACACAACTGAAAACTGTTGTGCTGATTAAAGAACCAATAAAATTGCAATTCTTTGGAATCTAAATCATTACTTCTAACCTTGTGGGCATCTAACTGTATTTCCTAAGTGACCCTAAACCTTTTAACATAATGTACATATACAAGGTATATTTTATTTTAAGAGCCGTATTGTCTATTTTAGACTAGTGGACGATTTGATCGTTTCTGGAAGATTATTGTGCAATAGAATTGCTCCCTTCTTGTGTTTTTGAATTATTTTTCACTGCGCTTGTTTGATACATGACCCCCATACTGTAATAAGGTAACTCATGTTTGGATCAATGTGTCCTTAATAGTGCTCCTTGCAGCAGCTGATCTTAAAGAAGAAACTGTTAAATGCTTGGCAGGGTAAAGAACGGTCTTGCGGTTCAGAGATCGAGGTTATGACAGGGCAGTAAATACTGGTGAAATGGAGAAGATAAATCAAGGCTTCAATGAATTCCTTTTAAAATCTAAAGAAATAGCCAGCCACATAACAATTACAAGTAAAATACATAAAAATACTTTGAATAACAAAGTGGCGACCATATTTTATACCCGGGTCTGATCACATTCTTACATATATTCTGTTCTTATGCAGATCTGTAACGAGCTCTGTTTGTGTCCATGGCAAGAATGGGACATTCTGCGCCTCTCCATTAAAGAAGGTTAGTCTGCGGTTTGTAAATAATCAGATGCTTTAAAGCAGGGGTCTCCAAACTCTATGGTAGGAGGGCCATATTGTACATTTTCACGGGCCAAATAAAAACTTTTTTTATAATTCAAATTTTTACATATGTAATAAAAAGGGTTATTGAAATCCTTGTTTTAAATTACTTCCTCTGCACCAACATTATACCCAGAACTTATCTGTATGCCCATTTATATGCCAATCAGTATACCCATTAATATGCTACTCTTTGCCTATTCATATGCCACTGCCAGAAAGCCCATTAATATGCCACAGCCAGTATGCCCATTTATATGCCAAAATCAGTATACCCATTAATATGCCCATCAATATGCCAGTCATTATGCCAATATGCCACCACCAGTATGCCCATTAATATGCCACTTTATGACCATAAATATTCCAGTCAGTATGCCCACAAATATGCCACAGCCAGTATGCCCATTAAGATGCCACTCTATGTTCATTAAAATGCCACAGCCAGTAATGCCATTAACATGACGGAGCCAGTTTGCCCACTTCCCCCGCCTCCCACCGTACTCTGTGCGAGAGACAGCAGCCTTCCATGCTGCCTATCTGACGCTCCCCGCGCACTGATCTAATTTAGCACTGGAAGGTCACGTGACCCTGGTGCTCTGAAGTCAGATCAGTGCGGGCACAGTGCGATAGAGGCAGCTCGGAAGGATATTGCTGCATTGCACAGACTCCATGCTGCCTTCTCGCGTGGTGATCCTGGCGAGGGGAGGTTTTTATTTTTAAAAGGCCGGGGCCACCACCTGATGCCAGCCTTGGGGGCCAGATAAAAACAACCCGCGGACCGTAGTTTGGAGACCCCTGCTTTAAATGACAACTGTATGGCAAAAATGACATTGTTTTTTTCAGAGAGTGTATATGTTATTGAGTCCAGATATAATGAAACTTTCTATGCATGCAAACATTATCGCTTTGAGAGACATTACCATACGCTATATGCTGGCTGAGAGCTATCATTTCGTGATCTTATAGAAAAAGTGCATCCCTGATTCAGTCTGGCTGCCCAGTGTCATAATAAATCATTAACCCCATTGCAACACTGGATGTACCTGGAGTGCTGGTGCTTGTCCTGTGGTTGAATGAGCGGTTTTAGCGATCAGTGTTCACTAACACTGTCCAGGTGGTGTCTCTGTAATGCCTCGATGTCGAGGCATTAAGCAACACCGAAATGTGTTTTGAAATTGAATGGCTCCACGGAGCGAACACGGGCACCATGTTGGAAAGCAACATTCTACTCCAATAGAGAGATGATGCCCTCTTGTGGCAAGAGCTTCTGACGTGAGCAGTTCTCATTTCTGTCACTATGCTGCAATACTATCCTGGAGGCAGTCAGCAACATTCAAATCCAATACATAGGCAAAATTAGCTTAGATGTGGGGTTAGAGTCAGCATAAGGGTTAGAGGTCAATTAGGGCTAGGCTTATTGTTATATTAGATTTAGGGTCAGGATTGGGAGAGACGTCATTTTTGAATGGGATCAGCAGTGGGGGGACCTAGTTAAGGTCCCCCTGCTGATCCCATGCAAAAAAATTTAGTGTCCCTTTAAGGGTCTGATATAATGATGTGATGCTATGGGGCTGGTATAATGGGTGCAATACCAGCTAACTGTTTGGGGACACTGACAAGCTGTTTAGTGACAGATTTGGCACGTCCAGGCTGTTTGAGCAAAGATGGCATTGGCACGCTGTTTGGGGTGTAGTGAAGTGCTGTTTGCCAAATATGGCACAGGCAGGCTGTTTGAGGGCAAATATGGCACATGCATGCTGTTTGGGGGCACACATGGCACAGGCATGCTGTTTGGGGATCTAACAAGTTGTGTTATGGCAGCGATGATACAGACAGGCTGTTTTGGGGGATAATAGGCACATACAGGATGTTTGGGGGCACAGAAAAGCTGATTGTTAATAAAGAGGGCACAGGCACATTGTTTGGAGGCACATTTGGCACAGACAGGCTGTTAGAGTTACAAGGATGACACAGGCAAGCTGCTTAGGGGCAAAGCTGGTAATGTGGAAGTGAGCATGTATGACACTAGTGGTGACGTGCTGCATGGCGCAGTTGGAAGAGGGGTTAAAGGGTAGTCTTTGCACCAGTCCCCATGGTTTCTAGGTATGCTCCTGTGTGTATGTATGTGTCTCTGTGACAATGTACATCTCTCACCCTGTGTGTGGGGTGGGTGGGGAAGGTACAAAATGAGGCAGTCGTTTAATCTTAGAACCCCCCCCCCCCCCGGACATTATCATCAAAGGCTGAGGGCTGACTAAGCACATTCTATCATTAACTAAAGTTCTGATGATGCCGCACCAGCAACAGGCTTGTATAATGCTGACAGAGCATCATAGGAATGTTAGTCCACAGCAGCAGCAGCAGATATAGATGAGAGCAATGCCTGGAGGCATGGGCTAATACTATATTGACAGGAGCTATGTGTTTACTATTTACATATGACTGGAAAACAATAACAAATGATCTAAACATGGTGTTTTAGTGAAAAGCATTGGAATAACGCCTAGTAAATTGACAAGACGGTGTATAACAGGAGGAAACAGACTGAATGTAAATGTCCCTGCAGTGTCTCCTTTCATGACATCTAGTTGTGAATTCAGTAAAGAAATCCGGGCTTCCTTTGCGACTGGATCAGCTACTGTTAATGTCAGCACAACCCCACACGATAACCAGAGCCTCTGCAAGTACTCGGCAAGCACTGGAAGGTCCACAATCGGATATGAAGAAGAAAACGGCACTCACGGAATTGACCAAGCGCTCTATGTGCGAAACTCGTCAAGCCCGTCACTGAATCATCATGTGCACATTTCCATTCAAAGAAGTTTATTAGCATACAAAGTCATGTTAAGTTATACACTGTAAGACAGACGCACTTAAAAACATTAATATGTCGGTTATACCTACAGTTCATGACATCACCATGTCGCCTGGTGAAAAGGGGTGGTGGGGGGAGGGGTGATTTTAGGAGGTAGAGTGTCAGGCTTACAAAAATAAATATGGATATTTCATGGTTATGGTTTTTGATTATTATTATAAATGATCCCTGAATAAAATGTGGATTCTGTATAAAGATAATTTCTGGGGTAAAGTTCTAAACGTGATGTCATCATCAGAAACATTCCATTGGTTTCCATGGTGACTACCAGTGGCGTCGCTAGGGGTGGGCTACTGGGGCTAAAGCCCCGAATCTCCAGTCCATAGCCCCGAATCTCTGAGGCTGCTGTCCTGATTTATTTTTTGTTTCCCCCAGCCCCCCGCACAGCCACGGCACGTAAATAAGCCAATGGAGCAGGTGCTGGCATAAGCCAAAGTATTTTTGATGACAGGGACAGTGGGGACAGGATTAGGTGGGTATTTAGTACTATAATGTTGTTCACTGATTATAATGAGTTTTGCCCCGTCACAAACCCGGTATAGTGCCATCAGAGCACACTTACCGGCTTCAGCACTTACCGAGGGAACAGCTGTGTATCTGGCTCCACCCTCAATCTCCACTAGCAGCCAATTAGTGAGCCGGACAGAGGCAGCCAGCCAATAGACATGCAGCAGGTGTGATGTGCGCTGGGATTGGTTCATGTACAATGTGAGATGCTCTGCAGCCATGAAGGGTCATAAAAAGTCTTCCCAACATGTAGGGTGAAACTCCCAGCAAATGGCAAACATAAATTCCATGGACAGCTTTATTTAGAACCAGTTTAGGGTTTTGAAGACACAGCAGCCCAAATAACTTTTTTTGTGAATAAGCAATAACTGCTTTAGTGGTTCTCCATAACAGAAAAAGTGATGAGCTAAATTTAAAGTAGTAAAGACTTATTACTCCTAGACACAGGCACACCAAACTCTGAGCACTGACCTCATTTTTATGTGGATTTAAGTCCTAGTCCTCTAATGATGGTCATTAAAAAAAATACAAAACTGCTGGTGTGTATGCCGGGTGAGTGTGTGTGCGAGTTACTGTGAGTTGGCTGAGTGTGGGTGTGTCTGTGCGGGAGTGTGTGCTGGCTGAGTGTGTCTGTGAGGGAGTGTGTGCTGGCTGAGTGTGTCTGTGAGGGAGTGTGTGCTGGCTGAGAGTGTCTGTGAGGGAGTGTGTGCTGGCTGAGTGTGTCTGTGAGGGAGTGTGTGCTGGCTGAGAGTGTCTGTGAGGGAGTGTGTGCTGGCTAAGTGTGTCTGTGAGGGAGTGTGTGCTGGCTGAGTGTGTCTGTGAGGGAGTGTGTGCTGGCTGAGTGTGTCTGTGAGGGAGTGTGTGCTGGCTGAGAGTGTCTGTGAGGGAGTGTGTGCTGGCTAAGTGTGTCTGTGAGGGAGTGTGTGCTGGCTGAGTGTGTCTGTGAGGGAGTGTGTGCTGGCTGAGTGTGTCTGTGAGGGAGTGTGTGCTGGCTGAGAGTGTCTGTGAGGGAGTGTGTGCTGGCTAAGTGTGTCTGTGAGGGAGTGTGTGCTGGCTGAGTGTGTCTGTGAGGGAGTGTGTGCTGGCTGAGTGTGTGTGAGGGAGTGTGTGCTGGCTGAGTGTGTCTGTGAGGGAGTGTGTGCTGGCTGAGATTGTCTGTGAGGGAGTGTGTGCTGGCTGAGTGTGTCTGTGAGGGAGTGTGTGCTGGCTGAGTGTGTCTGTGAGGGAGTGTGTCTGTGAGGGAGTGTGTGCTGGCTGAGTGTGTCTGTGAGGGAGTGTGTGCTGGCTGAGTGTGTCTGTCAGGAAGTGTATGCTGGCTGAGTGTGTCTGGAGGAATAAAAGTGACCTGGTGACAGTTGTGTATTACAAGAGGGGAGCAACATGTTATTTTGCAATATGTGCCCACCATTTTAGCACCCCTATCTATACATACATTTTCAATTTCACTGTGGATATTGCATGTGTGTTTCTTGCGCTAGTGTGCCACATTATACAGAAGGAAAGCCATTAACATTGCTGCTAATATTAATTATAACAAAACAAACTGATTTAGAACAAAATTCTCTTGTGTGCGCTAATTTGCATTAGGGTGGGAAATCCTTTTTCCTCTAGAGTGCAATAGCGGAGTTTGTGTAAAACCCATGCATAGTATACTGCATATGCATATAACCACGTAAAACATCATTTAATTGTCCTGTGTATATTTTGCAAAAAACATCCTTGACTATGTGTTGAAGAACATGTATTAAAATGCATTGCTCTTATGTAAGTTTATTCTCTCTCTGGGGACCTTAATGAAACATGTATTTGATTTTTCAAACTCTTCTGTTGGTTGGTATGTGTATGTGAGACAGCGAGTGTGTGTGTGCGAGACGGCAAGTGTGTGTGCGAGACACCGAGTGTGTGTGTGTGTGCGAGACGGCGAGTGTGTGTGTGCGAGACGGCGAGTGTGTGTGTGCGAGACGGCAAGTGTGTGTGCGAGACACCGAGTGTGTGTGTGTGTGTGCGAGACGGCGAGTGTGTGTGTGTGTGCGAGACGGCGAGTGTGTGTGTGTGCGAGAGGGCGAGTGTGAGTTCGTGAGACAACAAGCTTGTTTGTGAGAGAGAATGTGCATTTACAGCCCATAGGCATCATATATATTATTTAGATATTCACATTGGTATAAAGCCTTGCAAATAATGTTATTGATAATTGACATCATGCACATAATTTATGTTTTATTGCTTGTTGCTTATATTATATATACCTATTACGCATTGGCATCATCATAAATCATTTATATGTATTTATAGTTTAATGTTATATATACCCTATACACCTATTGCTTATTGGCATCATATAAATCCTTCATATGCCCACCTAAGCATGTGAGCTGCTTTACTTCACTTCTATGAAACCTGCTATGGGCTCCAGCCCCAGATCTTTTGGAGATCTAGCAAGAGACTACCCAATGTATCCAGAATGCACATTATAACCAGATTTAATCTCCTAGTAAAGCCATCACTTTGTCATAGAAATAGTATTTCTCCTGAAAACTCAAAGAATCCTGCACATTTGCTGTATGTATTTCATCTTTTAAACCAGTCATGAAGCGTCCACAGTGTCTTGACAAAACTAAACATATTTGCTTAGTTAGGAGAAAGAAAGAAAAAACCTGCCATTTGAACTGCTAGGGACTACAGCGACCAGCAGGCTCTCGGGTTATAGTAAAACGCTATGGCAATTTAGTCTAGCTAGGCTAAGCATGCTGGGTAGTGTAGTCCCTCCCTGGCAGCTTTGGTTAAGAGGTTGCCTTATGACCGACAATGAGTGAAAAACATTGTGCACAGGATTTGGGCGGAAATGGTTCATGTGAGAAGGAGGCAGTAGCCAATCAGCTGTTTTGTTGCCACGTGAACAAAAGAGACCAATCGCGTCGCGACCTTTCTTTAAGCGCCGAGCTGGAAGGTTTCGGGAGCCATTTTATAGCTAGAGAGGGAGCGTGAGGTGGTGGGAAATCTGTGGTTCCTCAGTAAATAGTGCGATAAGTGGGTGTTGGGGGGAGAAGTGGTGGATGAATAAAGCAGCAGTTTGTTAGAGATTCAGTCCTGCTCTATTACAGGGAGAAATATTGAAATTAAGAACTACAAATCACCTCGGAGGTCTTTGGATGGGGTGATTGTAAGGGGAAGAGGCGGGTGTTGGGTGAAATCTTTCAATATAACATATTAAAGGCATGTCAATGTTTGGCAAGGATAGATACTTGGAGGCTGGTGTCTCACTGTGAAAGGATGTTTCTGATGGGCAGTAAATACCTGTCAAGCAGACAAAGCACGGTGACAGACAATCAATACTGCCAGCAATTTTAGCTTTCAAGGGGTATGGATATGAATCAAAATGCCTGGGAAAGGGCTAAACATGACAGTATAGGGAGCAGCATGGTTAGGGAAATCTAGCTGCAATACCTCAGTCAGCTCCACATGCACTTTTTACTGCCTGACCTAAGATTTAGTTTGGTAAATATGGAATTTGTTTCCTAAAAACCCTTGTTCCTTGCACTTTTGCACCCTTTTATTTTGTATATAGTTTGTACCAGTTAAATTGAACTCAATGTTTGGGTTAAAGTAATGTGGCATACATTGCTTCTCTCCATTGAATGCTGAGATGGCATCAGTACATTAAAAATTAGGATTTTAATTGTAATGACCGTTTAAATACCTGGTTTTAAAATATGGCTGGGGGATTTTTATCCTATAATTTTTGCAGCTCACTAGTTTATCTGAAGAAAAATACCTTTAGGCTTCTCACCGTTTTTTCATTCAAAACACACTAACTCTCATAATTGGATGTGATGGCACTTTGTATTTAATAATAAAGCAGACAGACCCACAAAGGTATCATAACATGAAAAGACGGCCTGGGGTGTTTCACATGATTAATTTAAACAACTTCCATTCACCATTTTGCAACCAGTTACTGCCAAAGTTAGTGGTAAAAGTGAACTCTATCTGTGTTCAGCTTCACGTGGAATTTAAAAGTGCCACAGTAATTGATGAACATAATATAGTTAAATATAAAGTGAAATAGTACAGCCCTTCCCTTTTGGTTAACTCACTGCCCTAGAGCCAGTTATGTTTTTTTGGTGTAAAATTCCTAAAACACAGGCTGGCATAGTTATTGGTAGTTGTGATTTGGTGCACCTTAGGACTCTGCTTTGTACCCAGTCTTTAGATCAGAGGCGTCAAGTTTTGTTTCTGAAGTGGGTCAAATGCATTTTGGGCTGCATTCATTTTTGTTATTTGCAGTAAAGGTGAAGAGGAGCATGTGAGCAATGTAAATATGTTAAAGTATTTAGCACGAATACGAAAGCAATTAAAAAAACAACGTTCTTAAAACAAAAAGTATACATTTACAGGGATAATGAGAATGTGGGTAGTTTAAGTTAGAAGGGCTGCACCTTGTAGTCATTTGACCCATGGGCTGCACATTGGACACCTACTTTAGACAGTGACTATTAGCTGTACATGTTGCCTTCTCTTTAACCTATTGGGCATCAACCAGTGACCTACCAGATAATTTTTTGTCTGTTTGTGTACTAACAGAACAGACAGGCCTCCTTCACTAAGCGAACCTAGGTGGCACATAATTTATCATACAAAGCTAATGGATTTAGCTGCAGGAAGTGTGTGTAGTGAGTCAATTTGTCATCTATATGTTTCAGACACTGAAATAAATTTGTTCTGGCAGTCTGTAAACTGCTTGTAAATGGACCCATTACTAATGTCATGGTATGTTCCATTACATTCTTTTTATATATACCTGTGAAAAAACTATTGGCAAATGTTGAAACCATACTGAACAGCAAATTGGAGAACTGAAAAAAGGGAATGGAACAAAAGTCTAAATAAATATTTATTTCTACCTTACCCTTAAATTCAATATAATGTGAACGGGGTAAGGTATTAAATATATTTATACTTTTTAAAACCAGTAACATAAATGTGGTGGATGCCGTCTATAGGTTATGAATAGTTTGAGATGTTCATGTTGAAAATTTTAATTTGTAAATTATTGTCTTGGGGAGAAAGGTGGATGGCTTACTTTTAAGTTGGGTGAGGTGATTGTCATTTTAGCAGTTCTTTGGTCTTCAAGTTATATACCAACATTTTGTAAACCAAAGTATAAAAATTTTAAAAGGACATTTACCTGTGTTGCTGAAACCACTCCTTTTTGTACAGACACTCTAGGACCTGTTACCAAGAATCTTTGGTCTGATAATATGATCAACGATGGGACAGGATGCATGTGAACTATTAAGCAGCTGTTGCTTTTTATAAAGTAAAATATTTGCAATGTGAGTGCAATGATCATGGGTATTTTAGAAAACCATCTTCCAAAAGTAAATTGCTCTGAAATGATCCTTGTTTGAGATGGCAATATTTTCCCTAGATCATTTTGTAATTGCTTAAGTTATCAATTGCATGTGTTAACCACAGCTGAGGAGCGTTGTAACACATTTTATTTTTTTTATTTGCGCAAACTACATTTTAGAGTAAATTTATTAAAGGTCTGACCCAGTATTTCCTGTAATTATCAATTTTTATAGTATGGAGTAAAAAAACTTGGTTACCAATGCCATGTTTATTAAGTAGAGGTATCAAAGATGGGTAAAGTTGTGTTTTTTGAGATAAACTGGGTAAATTTGGATTAAAATATAAATATTTTTTAATCTCAATTTTTATTTTTTTGATTAGCAAAGAGATCTCCAAATACAGTCACAATTTTATAATCACATCATTGAATAACACATTCTTCAGTATAAAAATAATCCAATAAAAAAGGTAGAGGAAAAGTGTTACTCAAACAAATGTAGGACAATATTTGGTATCCCAAAGTTTCGGAAAAGAAAGGGAGCAGATGGGGGAGCCGAGAGGGGGGACCTGTGCCGTCCAGGGATTACATGGGTGATTTAGAAATGCTGATCCAGACATCATTAAATTCAAGTATAGATGCAGTTGATTGTTGGCTATATAGTGACGTTTTTCAATGCTTAAATTGTGTGCGATGAGGTGGTCCAGTTCTTGGATTGACGAGTCCTGAGGCAATTCCCATTGTCTTCCAAATAGCGTTTTTCCTGCTAGTAGAGCCCAGTAAGATTTGTTGATACCGCTTTAGTTTAGGTGGTAGGACATGTAGCAGGGCCATATCAGGGGAATTAGTAAATTGTGTGTCCTTAATCTAGAGCATTATTTGGTGTATTTTGTTCCAGTAGGTTTGGATTATGGGGCACGACCATCAGATATGCAGCATTGTCCCAGGCTGGTTGCATCCTCTCCAACAGAGATTAGAGGTAGCTGGGAATATTTTTGCCAGTCTAGCAGGTACTAGGTACCACCTGCATAAGATTTTTTTTTTTGATGAGTTCCATATGATTAGAGCAATGCTAAATACCCCTGGGTGTGGGTGAGAGGTTTTTGTGTAGTTCCTGTTCCCAAGCTATGGTGAAGGGAAGGTTAGTAAATACAAATATATCTCATGGGTTGCTCTGTAGCACATCGACAGGGTTTTGGTAGCTGCGTAAGACAAGGAACACATTGACTTGATCTTGTGCTGTTGAACATTTTTGATAGCAGCTATTCTCACAAGCCACAATAAATACATTTTTTGGACCATGTGGTGTATTCTTGTTTAGAGGCTGTCCATAGCTTGGTAAGGTTAGAGTGTAACAGTTGTGCCGGGAGTGTTGTGAGCTGTAATCCTAGGTATGAAATGCTGTGCCGTCTCCATTCAAAGGGATAGCCAACTTGTAATTGCTGAAGGAGCATAGCGTAGATGGTAGACTCAAGTAGGCTTAGGTCTTAGTTTGTTAACGTTATGATAGGAGACATCACTAAAGTTTTGTAAATGTGGGAGAGATTGTTCGGGATTTGATAGGGCAATCAATGTCGTCTGCAAAGAGCCATAACTTAGTGTTGGGCTGTATGGGATACCGGTGATTAGTGGGTGGGATCTGATCAGGACCGCCACAGGTTCCAATGCTAGGACATATAGAAGTGGGGATAGAGGGCATCCCTGCCTGGAGCCATTTATTTGAAAAGGTTGCGATTGGAAGCCCGCATACATGACCTTAACGGAGGGATTGGAATATAGAGCTAGTACTGCCATAATAAATTCTGAGGGAAAATTAAAATTTTCAAGGACTTTTGTTAGGTATGTCCAATGAAGGTGGTCAAAGGCCTTCTCCGCATCAGTAGCTATAAATAGGCTTGGAATGTTGCGATTATGCCCTAGGGATAGCACATTTATTATGTTGCGGGTGTTATCTGTGGCCTGGTGTCCTTGAACAAACCCCACTTTATCGTAATGAAGGAGTTCTGGTAGGATATGTTTTGATTCCATTAGCAAAAGTTTTAGCATACAGCTTTACATCCGTGTTGAGGAGCGATATGGGTTGAAAGTTAGGGCAGTGGTTAGGAGGGTTTCCTGGTTTGGAGATGGTGGCAATGTGGGCAGATAACATTGATCGTGGAAACGAACCTTTGGACCTACAAGAATTAAAGGTGGTGACTAAAAACGGCATTAAAATAGAGAAAGTTTTATAATATAAATTGGAGTATCCATCAGGACCAGGTGCTTTGTTCTGGTGAAGGTATTTAATAGCTGAGGCAATTTCCGCTAGGGTAATGGCTTCTGTAAGACTGGCTATGTAGGTGGGATCTACATGAGGGAGGGTGAGTGAGCTCAGAAATTTATCAGGTCTGGGTCAGGTTGATGGGTGTGTGGATCATCTTTTAGATTATAAAGGGATGCGTAATATGACACAAAGGCATCTGGAATTTCTGCAGGGTTTTGTATTTTCTTACCCTGACTTGTTATAATATATGGGATGGCTTGTTTAATTTCTTGTTTCTTAAGCCTATGAGCTAATAATTTGCTCGGTTTGTTGCTATGGATGTGTGTGATGTAACGGAATAGCAGAAATATCCTGCTTGATTTTTGATATACTAGTGGATCTTCCCCACATCTGGGGAAGATTTATTTATTGCATATACATTTTGTAGGTCTAGTTTAAGAGTAATTAGTGTGCTCCCTTTTTTCTTTTCTTTCATAGGAGGCGACAAATCAATTGACCATGAATGACCGCTTTTATGGGCCTCCCAGAGGGTGTCCGGGGCTATGTCAGGTAAGTTGTTTAACTTAAAGTAGGTTTCTAGTTGTGATGTTAATTTCTGTTGTATGGTCGGGTTACTTAATAAATAATCATTTATTCTCCATGATCCATGTCCCCTACAAGAAAATCGTTCACTAATTGTTAGAAATATAGGGGCATGGTAAGACTGTTGTATTGTGCCAATTCTTCAACTTGTAGCTCTTTGTAATGTGTCTTTGTTGATTCTGTACTCCTTAAGGATTTGTTGGAATTTCTGGCTCTGGGATTTAAGTGTGTGGAGATATGTGGGTGAGGGTGTAACAGAGGAGTCAAGGGTGTGGTGGGCTATGGTGTTAAGGTCACCGCATAATATAGTGGCACCATTTTGATGCCTAGGACCTCAGGAATTGATGCGAATTAGAATTTGAGGCGTAAATATTGATTAATGGATAGGGAAGATTATTTATAGTAGCTGTTATAATCAGGAATCTGCCCTTTGGGTCTTTTTTAATGTTATTCAATGTAAAGATGAGGGAGTTTTGGATCCATACTGAGAACCCTGCTTTATTAGTTTGAGAGGATTAATGGTACCCAGCACAGAGAATTGCTTGGTAGTGACATTGGGAATTTTACCAGCTGCAAAGTGCGTTTCTTGTGCACATATCATATGGTCATTAGCCATTCTGGCTTCTTGAATGCGTAATCTGCGTTTGTGCGGACTATTGAGTCCTTTAGTATTGATGGACATTATATTTAAGCTCATGGCATTAGGTAATCATGAGTGCTCTTCAGGGCGTAATTTTTCAGAATACGTGTGTATACAAAAGTTGGCGTACTTGAGCATCAATAAAACAAGATGTTAATAGTATAGTCGCAGATAAAAAATGATGGTGTATGCCGCAGTTCTTGTTAACCAACGGGTTGATCCTCGGAGGTTGTTTGAGTCTGATTTTTCCGTGTCAAGGAGAGTGTTGTCTGTATTCATCCTGTCTTCATCACCAAGGGGAAGGATGCTAGAAAGGTGTGGGGAGGGGTAAACCTAATCATAATGGTCAGAAGGGTAAGTCCAGAAAAAAGGGGAGAGAAGAGAGAGCTAAAAGAAAAGAAACAATCAATCCAAGTTTAATGCATAGAAAGGCCAATATTTAGCCAAACATACCATAGTACAAATATCAACTGGTTCATATTAAGCATCATATAACAGAGCACTAAGCTCATCTTCAGATGAGAGGGGGGGGGGGGGGGGGTGTGTCAAAAAAACAGTAAGAGTCCTTACTTTGTCTTTCCTGCGAGTACCAGTGGATGGTATTGGCACCTAAGTGGATTAATCATAAATTCATATTGAGGGGAATGTACATGGAGTTGGGTACAAAAAGAGCTTAAAGTGTGGGGCCTTCAGGGTTTGTGTATATATATACATAACCAACATGAGGCAATTGTCTATGATGTAAGCATATCCTTTTTTTTTTTTTTAGAATGATTTTCCAGTTTTATATAATGTAGAGAAGTCGAAGGTAGTGTACTGGCATTAGTGTGTTCTGTTTATGGATCAGCCAGACTTCCATATCTTAACCCTGGGTCAAACTCAGTGTATCTCATCTTAAAAACATTAACAAGCTGTTGTCAGAGCCTTTACCAGCTCAGGTAGGAGTTTAAGTGCAGGGATAGTGTAGGTGTCTGGTTGCATGTTAAATATAGTGCAAAGGGAGAACAGATAAAGAAACAGAGCTAGGTATTGGAATAAAGACTGAAGGAGAGACGAGAGGGAATTTAGCAAAGAACTGCAGAATAGGAAAAGGGTATGAGTAGGAACTGCAGAAAGAACAAAGAGCTATAGTAGGGACTGTAGACAAAGCAAAGGTAGGGGTGAGGCCTTAGAAGGGTGACTAAGCAGGAACACCCTGGAGAGGGTGACTAAGCAGGAACACCCTGGAGAGGGTGACTAAGCAGGAACACCCTGGAGAGGGTGACTAAGCAGGAACACCCTGGAGAGGGTGACTAAGCAGGAACACCCTGGAGAGGGTGACTAAGCAGGAACACCCTGGAGAGGGTGACTAAGCAGGAACACCCTAGAGAGGGTGAGAAATGAGAAGGGTAGCTTAAAGGGAATAACTTGGCTGAAGAGATCTTGATGTACTCAGAGGGTCTCAGGAGATGCTGAAAATCATCTACTGAGACGGTTGAGCCACTCAGGTTCAGATTCCTAGTTCCTGGACAAGGTCACAATACAAATGGGCTTTAAGGGGAGTATCAGGAACAGAAGCAGCAGCTCTCAGAAATCAGGCACCAACTTCAATGCAAAAGAACTGTTTGTCAGAAACTGCAGCTATTTAACCTGGGTGTGAGCAAAAGGTAACGAGCCCACCTGACACCAAACAGAGGGGAAGGAATACAAGCAAAGTAAGGTAGGGAGGCCTCTAGAGGAGGCAGGAGAAATATAAGCACATAAATAATGACTTTAAATGCATGAGTCAGAAGGTCAGTGTTGAACCCTGACAGCTGTGCTTCAGTATGCTATAACGGCCAGAGATTATAGGCCCGTTATCATTTGCAATTTATCTTGAAATATTAAAGGTGAGAGATGACAAAAGGAAAAAATACAGTTGTAGTGCAATCTTCATGTAAAATAACGTTCATATAATACAAACCACAACCTGTGGTGAGAACCTTATTATAAAGATACCAACAGTTTATAAAGAACAGTCAAATTAGATTTGAACTTCGGACAAACGCTGTGAAATAAAAGGTAGCGTTAATTCTCATGGTAAGGTGAAACTAGGCCAATCGATTTCCAGCAAGGAAAAAACGAGTCGCCAGGGGCTGTAGGCCAGAACAAGTCCAAGCCGTCCGATAACTGTAGCCGAGCTGCAGACAAGGGCATCTGCAGAGTCAGGTAGTGCAAATCAATGTGAGAGTGTATTCTTGCACCATGCGCTGCTTCTTCCGTTGTGTGGATTCTGAAGGGTCCTGTGAGGCAATGGGCCAATGCTTCAGGTACCTCGCTCCTTCTTCCGGGGTGGTTAGCACCACTGTAGATCCGTTTCTGTTTATGAGTAATTTAACTGGCAATCCATACGTATACTTGATATTGGCAGCATGGAGGGCGGTGGTAATCAATTTAAAATTCTTCCTCTGCTGCAGTGTTTATGGTGAAAGGTTTTCAGATATCTGAATGTTTGTTTGTATATGGCGGAGGGACGGATTGGGTAGCTCTACTTCCTCTCATCACCTCCTCTTTAAATTGGTAATAATGCAGGCGTAAGATGGTATCCCTCGGCTTGTTGGCCGTAAAGTTTTTCGGTTTGGGAAACCGGTGAATTCGGTCAATTAATGCCTCTTGTCGAGTTGAGGAGTAGAGCCGAAAATAGGCCTTGCACCCAGTCATTGAGGTTTACTGGTTGTACATTCTTAGGGATCCCCCGTAGTCTGATATTATTGTGTCTGGACCTATCTTCAAGGTCCGAGACTTTCTATTGTAGACGTTGCACATCAAATTTTAGTTCCTTGTGATGGTCGGATACATCATTATGTGCATCAATTAAATCATCCAGTTTGGACCCCATTTTTGGGGTCCTCTCGCCCAATTCCTTTATTTCTTTGGTGAACTGAGTGGTGAGAATCGCCATATCGTCTTTAATTTGTGTTCTCAGCGCTGTAAACATTTTTTTGTCTTCCATGGGGGACCGCTGCTGGAGCAGTGCTCGTAGAAGCTGCATCATCCATGTCACAAGTGTCTTCCTCCTCCAGCTCTGTTTGGGCACCATTTTGATTGTAGGGCCCGGTAAGTTTGGAAGCTTTTTTGAAGTGAAGTGTGAGGAACTTGAAAAGTTTTTCCTGTGTACGGGTGTTGCGGCGCTGAGACATGTTGAAAGCTGTTGATTGTATAATCCTCTAATTATCGTCTGAATGCAGGCAATCCTCTTAGGCCACCGGAGAGCTAAGAGGTTAGGTCACGCCTCCAGATTTAAATATATTTAAAGAATTGTGATTTAAATTGGTGGTTGCAGCTATAAACTAAATGCATACATTTTCTATACGATGCTTCAAAAAGAATCTTGAACACGTTTGTTCCTTGGTGTAGGCAAATTATATCGACGTGCTCTTTCCTCTAGGTTTCAAGTCTGTGAATGATTCTTCTCCCCAATATCCAAGAGAAGTTTTATTATAACCCAATTTTTAATGCCACTCCATTTTTATCTATTGTTAAAAAAAAAAATAATTCAGTTTGATTTGTTAGTAAAGATTTCCAGTTGAATGGATACATATAGACAAACAATCAATCTTGAATGTCTGTTGGGGCAGTCCTGGACAGAGTTTTTATAAACTATAACTTAAGTCCATTATTTAACTAAAATAGTTAAGATCAGTTAACATAATATTCCTTCTGCTCTGAACTATGATCTCCAAATTTTCACTTGCATTCCAGCCATCATTCATCGATTCAAAACTGCAAACTAAAGTCTGGCATTGTTCTATTTAGACACTTGTTTTCCTATTTAATGCAACTGAGTGACCTAGCGAATATCTCTGATAGCGCAGCCCACATTAGTATACACACAGTAAAATAAATAAGTAGACAGTGGTTTAAAACGTAGGAAAAAATACAATGTTAACCCTGTCTGGACCAGTGATTATTACGCTATGCACGAAGATTCCTCCACAACCTAAATTCTTCAAAACTACCCAGATGGGATGAAAGTCTAAGAATTGAACCTACAACCTTAGGGGTTGAATAGATTCTCCAGATGGTGCATTAGCCTATGGTAACAGGCCACTTTTATTGGATCTATATTTTTAATGCAAAAGGAGTAACATGAACAGCAAACATTCCACATAGCATTACTATCATAGATATAATTGAAATTATACAACCCGGGGTATATTTGCTTTCTTTTGGATCAACAGCGGTTAACATTGAATAGGAAAATGGTTGAAATTAATGGACACAAGTCTGTTTTCCCCCCCCCCCTTCAACCTAAACTACTATGTAATGCGTAATAGGTTATTCACTTTCAGAAATAATTTACTATATCAAGTATTTCAAATTTATTTAGGCTCCCCCTGCACAGTTTATTTGGGAATTGGGTTCTATATGCTGCATATGTACAGGTGCCCGCATAAGATTGTACAAAGTAATGTTCTTATTTGTGTACAACAGCCCTGCATAATACTGGAACATGAATAGATCTATTGAATAGGAATTAAATCTAATCCAAGTAATCCGTACTTATTACCACCATAGTCCTGGCAAATGTGGACATAGATATGCAGGAAAACACATCCAATGGGGGTAAGCAAAGGAGGAGAAACAAATCTATGGACATGGAACTCCAGGCAGAAATCAGATGAGCCAGCGGCCTTCTTTGTGCGCAGGCTTAAATCTATTGGATGGCCAATCATATCAAACATGTTTAAAACATTTGATATTGACAAAACCGCCACCTAACATGAATTTTCATTAATACATTTCTTTGTATAGTAATCCATTTATTTAAGGTGCATTGTGAATGTTAACATTACATTCTTAATTTAATTTTAATCACATTTATCTGTCCAAAAATAGTTTACACTGCAACAATACTGTTAAAGCAATGTTTAATTCTGCAATGACATACTATTCATGTCTTCTATGGTTCTGTTTTGTTGTAATGTATTTTATGAGAACAGTGCTTTGTGAGAAATATAAAAATAACTGGTCATTAATCATACGGTAGTAACATTTTTTTTCCTTTTTTTTTTTTTTTACATATTCATGCAAGCAGTAAAATAAAGGGAGGTTATTTTAAATACCACAAGCAAATTCTTTAAAGTTCAAAAGTATTTTTTTTTTTTTTTTAAACATACCAGAATACTTTAATAAAAATATATATGTAAGACATTGAAAATTTGAATTAAATACACAGTACTAATGGCACAACCCAAACTAATATAGTTCACCAACACCACCATCACTACTGGGCTATTGATATCTTGGCTCTGGAAATGCAAGCAACCTCTGCATATACTTGGGGATTTCTGAGGCTCCCTTCTACTAGCAAATTTGACCTTCCGGTTGTCTTACCCTTCCTTAGCCTAGGACTTCCTCTACAGCCGCTACAATCTTGTCCCCCCCTTTTTGAGCAGTAGTATATCTCTTGTAAGCCAGTTCTTTGGGATTACCTTCCCTTGTCCTGTCCTGCGTGAGAGGCCTGAAGTGTGTTGTTTGTTTGTTTGTTTTATTTATTTATTTCTTAGCCATGCTGGCGTATGGATTTCTACATCTCTTCGTGAAAGGGTCCTCGTTTTGATGCTTCTATAATTTATGGCTTAGTTTTACTGGTCAGAATGCTTACAATCGACAGAGCCTATTGTGAACCTGTGAAGGAAAAACTCTTAAACTCTATTGACTATCAGAGCCCAGAATAGATGGTTATACAATTGTCAGAAACCTTAAATTGAAGATATCGGTCAATTTCGGACAAACTTATTTATAAACCTTTTAAAAAGTCCCAAATCGTACAATGGTTGAACGTTTAATGATTCCTCTAAATTTAAATTGGTCCATAATTAGTCCGTTCAAGTTTTTTTTTTTTCTCAACCTCACTTACGGTTGCCTCTCTGTGTAGTACCTGGATTTGGGTAGGTAAAATGACCATTGATAAACAGTTAGTTGCTGGGAGCAGAACACAATTTTGTGCCCCCAATCCACCCTGTTCCCATCCATCTGGTTATAAGTCTATTTCAATACATTAGTATTTTGTTGATAAAGAGCATTGTGTTTTTGTCCAAAAAACTCTTAACGTGTTGCATGACATTTATGAATATTCAAAAAATTGATCCAGTTGCCCTTCTGTGAGTCTTTAGACTGCTTTACGTAAGGACTCCTGGGTCTATACTAATCATGGGTTAAAGTTTTATTTGACAATTTTTAACTTTGCAAGATTTTTCAGTGTCAAAACTGTCAGTTTTGTCAATCAATCCTCTCTGGCAGTATAGACATTGTCTGTCTCTAGAATGCATGTGCCTTGCGGACTAATCCACTTGTAATGCACATGTAATTTGCCAATACTAGCCCTGTTACTGTCAAAGCATTGTTGTCCATTTCATGTTTATTGAATGAATGATGATCAATTCTTCTGATAATAGACCTATGATGCTGTAGCACCAAATTGTTTGCATACACTTTGGTTGTCTCCTGGTGTTATTATGACCTTCTGTTAACATCTAAAATAGGAGCTGCATGTGCATTGTCCCAACCTGAATTGGTATGCAACCCTATTTCTCCACCCAGATCTTCTGCTCGCTCATCAGATTCGAGATGGTGTCAGCCCCTTGAGCAAATGGTCCACCATTCCCATGTTACTAGCCCCTGCAGCTGTTGAAAAAGTAAACATAGACACGGATTCAATAGTACCAAACCCCAAGAAAGTTTTGAAGACCTCCTGCATTTTTTTTACATTTTTTTATTTTTTATGTTTAGTATTCCCCAACCACCTCCTCTCCTCCCCCACATAAATCTCAATCACATAAAGATATTTCTATGTTGCTAATTCAGTTTTTTTACACATTTTTCTGATGGCTAAGAATTTCTTGTGTGTGTATGTATGTATGTTCGCCTTGTAAGTACCTCTTGGCATTACAATACAATATTCTATGCCCACACTTACCACAACAAATCTAGTGAGAGCAACTAGTTTGTCAGATTCTTTTTTTTATCCCCTACTCGTAAGCAAACCATATTCAATTTATATGTGATTCCAAGCAGCTCTCTGTATAATGGGTCAATGTGTTAAAGAAAATAAAAAAATAGAAGTCAGTTTCTTACAGGAAGCCCACTTAAATTAAGTTCTCGGCTTATTTTAATCCACTTATCATTGGATGACCAAAAACCCAGTGTTGCGATTCTAGTCTCGGATAATGTAAATGTAGAGGTACAGTGTCTAATTCAAGATCTGCAGGCTATAGATCTTATACTTATTTGTATAATTAACATTAATTATACTTCTCTGACTATAATCCCCCCCCCCCCCCTCAAAAACAAAAAATCCTGTCTTCCCTAGAAAAGTAGTTACAGTTAGCTAAAATAGGGAATCAGTTATTGCTGGTGTCTGTAGTATGGGAATGGCAACAACAATGGATAAGAAGCTTGAAAAAGGCAACAGTATTGAAGCCAATAGACTCTGATGCTTGCACAGTTCCTACCCTGGCACTCTGGAATGTACACACTATTCTGGTGCTCCTCTATTTCATACTCCTGTCTGGATATGTTTTAAGATTGAAAAACTAGAAATAGAGCTTTTATTAAATCAATTGAATTGTCGGATCACAATGCGGTAATTTAAAATTTCAGAATACAACTAACAAAAGGACACTCAGGGAAATTGGAGACTAAACCATAAATAAGCTAAGGAAAAGCCCATTCTGCTACAAAAATAACAGGGAAGATACAGATAGCCTGTGTTCAGTAATCTAATGAAAAGCTCTTACGAAGGAAAATCTTAAAATTCTGTGTAAATCTTATCATAAGGCTAGTTTTTATATGCTTACAACTAATTTTTTAAAGAGGCCAATAGAAATTATATATATTATTTTATATATAATTTGTTTTAACTCAAACCTGATGTTAAGGATTACTATGCTTTGATGGATATAGAAAGGCCTTTATGAATTTCTAGAAGTCTGTGTGTACGTTCTTCCAGAGATGAGAGGAAATCACTAAATATATTTTGAAAATGCAAATCTTGCTAAATTAACCCCATGACCAGATGGATAACATAAATATGCACATTTTACAGTGGAAGAAATTTAGGACCACAAAGTTGTCAAAATGCAAAAAATACCAGGGCCAGATGGGTATTCCAATACATCTTATTACGTTAGTCTTGCGTAAAATACATACAGAAAAACATAAAGCATCAGGTGATAAAGAACATATTATAGTAAGAGATTTGTGTATCTTTTTGGTGGAAGGTAAAACGGGAGAATTTTCACAATATATTCTCTAATTGCTCTTTAAAAACTTGGTGGAACATTTTTAAACTTACAAGATTGAAAACAAAATGGGATAATTTACATTTGGGGATTTTATGAATGGTAATCAATCTTTTTAAGGATATTTATTTCTGTATGATTTTACACTTCAGATATAGATTTATTTACTAGTCAATTTGTCACAGTCATTTAACAAGAAATTCTGAATTCTGTACTAAACTTGATTTTAAATGGAAGAGTGATACAGGATGCAAGATTGCATACACTAGCTAGATTGGGGTTATTTCAAATGAAAGGCTTCTGTTCATTGCTTCAATCCTTTTGTAATTTAAAATAAATAAGACATGGCACTTAGTATCATCTCTGATTTCTAAAATGTACTCTAGTCTCATCTATTAGAGGTGTATACCATGAGCATTACATCTTGGATTTTCTTGCCGCCACCCAGTTGTGAATGTAAGTACCTATCTCTTTGTGGCACCTCTGACACATTTTTGGGGAAAAGAGGGGAAAAAAAGGTAACTTTTTATTTATTTCTCTAACTGCACTTCATGATATTTTCACACATCACCTTGAAGAGTAATTAGAAACAAGATGCTCCCATTAGATTAGGTGACCTGAATGAGCGCTGTGGATTCAGTATATTACCCGTTACATAAAACATGGTTTCACTTGGGACAGTGGTTGGCAGACATGATAGTGGCTCCAGCGCAACCAATGAGCATGCAGGTCACACACACTTCCAAGTAGCTAAGCGGTTCAGAGAGGTAGTCTTTATTTCATAACCACAACTCTCCTTTATGCTTCTAGCTGTCTCAGTAGTAGCCCAACAAGACTCCCAAGTGACTCTTCCCAAAACAAAGCTGGACCACTCAGATGTGCTCTAGTGCAAGTGCCACTGTTGCTGGAAGTAGCAGACATCTCGGCCTTCTGCTGCCAGTCAGACACCCTTTGGATCGGATTATACCTACAAGTTGTCAGGCTATTGTATCTGAGTTCTAGCTTTCCCTTAATCCTTGGATCACACATGCTTGCTAGCATCAGTTCAAAAGAATGAGCCATTTGAACTTTAAGCTGATCATTCAGCCTCCTGACCAGTGCTACTACACCAGTATGTAGAAGGCCACCACGACCTCAGTCTTGCTGCCTAGATGGGTGGAAACAAGGATTACCTTTCTCAAACTGGCAGCTCATGCTTAAGTGTTAAGTGGCATCCCTGAATGGTTTGAAGGACTACCAATAGCTGAGCAATCAGTCAACCCAGTGAAGATGCACAATCCCAATGCACTCGACTGATTTCCAGACTATATTTCCCTCTGCTTCTCAAAAATCCTCAATCATTTTGAAAGTACAGTTACGCCATATAATGTATGTGGGCAAACTTGCTCCTGCCTCAACTGATGGCTAGCCTTCACACTGGTGGAAGTGCCCAGCAATCCTGCACCGTTAAATTACAGCCGCTACTGTATTTCCTTCTGGGATTGCGGACATCACTACAAGATGGAGGATGATGTGCGCTTCACAGTGCACATCAACAAGGTTATCATCTTGCAGAGCTTTCACCATATTTGCAGCTCAGTCAGTGACCACAAACCCACTTCAACACTGGTGCCTGCCTCTGCTCCTTTCCAAAGTAACACCATCTTTCTTATAACCTGCAGAATATTTTCTGTAGTGGGGTTTTCATGCATCACTTCAGCATGGAGAATGAATGATCTAAAGCCCCGCTGATCTACTGATCCACTTCCTCCCTTTCTGCTAGACCCTGTCTGAGACACACCAGACTGCCAAGGTATGCTGGTCACTAGGTGCACGCCACAAATAATGTGACATGCACAAATTGAACAGCTTTCAAAAGCTCATCTTTCACTGCTCCAACACATGACTGAGAGTGAGGTGACTATCTTCCTGTGGATAGTGAGGGATAATAGTATTGTGGAGAAACATCCTCCATGAAATGTTTGAAAGGCTCCACTTCTATTATGGAAAATGAAGCCCACCAACGCCAATCAACTGGTCAATAAGTTGCCTGCTGTTTTGATATAGCCTTGGAATGCAATCCCCTAAATTGCTTCGGTTGGGCTTGTTTTCTACAACTGTCCTTGGCTGGCAGTAGCACTTGGCACTTCAACACCCCGTCATTCATAGCTGAATGACGCTGATGGCACTTGTAGAAGTAGTAGCAGCTATGCTTCCTGCTCTTCTTCTTTCTTCCTCTTCACTCACTAGCACAGCCACGTGATGACTGCATAGGTTATGGTTCATCCCAGCACTGTTGAGATGACCCAACACCTTTCCCCTGTTAACGTCCTTCCCACAATGTTTGCACGTTGTGGGAAGAACATTACATGGTGAATCCTGTTGAGCAAAGTGCTAATAAAAGTCTGAATAAACTAAATTTGAATTAAACTTGCTAGTTGTCAAAAGCTTAAAAATATAAGGATCGATTTGGGGAGGTTTGTTTGTTTTGTGGTGTGCTCTTTTTGAATGTGTACTCTCCGAATAGTAAGCAGATCCACTTCCTAAATGGGATGCTGAAGCAGATTCAGGATCTCATTCAGTGAATGTTTATTGCCATGGGCGACTTTAATTGTATTGTGGATAGGGAGATAGAAGGAGCCCCAAAAATCTAATTATAGATTCAGCATCCAGAGGATTAGCAGAGACTTTTTATTCTACGTTGGGGAAGTTTAAGTTGATATGTAGTGAATGTTGCACCCGAATAATAGACTACAATTTTTTTTTTTCTCCAATCGCCACAGATCTTTTTGGGGCTTCCTAGAGGACGTCCTTTGGGTTTTTGGCACTAGTCTTCTTGATCATGGCATTGTATATCTCGCCCTCTGCAAAAATTGTATGTCAAGGATTCACCTCAGAATGGTTCCATATAAAGAACTGGACTCAACATGGGATGTTATACATCTTGTTATTAGAATCCCTGATTTGGCAATCTGCTCTAAAAGGGATTGGTGGTCGAATCTACAAGCTGAACCGCTTTGTGGACAACGTACTGCTGATCCAGAGAGGTTGATAGAAGAGATATTAAGAGATTGAGATGTGGAGGCTTCTCAAACTACAATCTAAAGTTGGAAAAGATGCAGGTTATGCCATTAAGGGTAACTCCGACATAGAACAACTAATCAAGAAATAGCCTTTCTGCTGGGAAGATACATTTTTTGAAATACTTGGGTATCAGTGTTCCAGCTTTTGATAAGGGATTTGCAGAAGCGGATTGGAGTATGGAAGTCTTTAAATGTATCCCTTATGGGGAGAGTGAACCTTATCAGAGCTTATCTGCTAACAACGTGGTTGTTCTGTCTTCGAATTATATCCACGTCCCTATACAAAAAGTCTGGTGTATTAATTTTTAAACGATAGTGGGGGTTTATTTGGATGGAAAGATCGCACAGGTTGCAAAAGAAAGCCCTATCTGTCCTTATTCATTTGAAAAGAAAGTTGTGTGCTTTTATTTAAATGCACGCATAACTAAACTAGCAAAAAAGCCATTGTCCTGAAGGGGTTAATAAATGCTTTATTTTGACACCATTATTTTTATCATATATTTGTATATAAAAAAGGTAAAATCTAAAAAATGTACTTTTATTTGAAAAATTTTACTCGCCTACAAAAGCCAACAAAAGAATCACTGCTAAATAGATGCTAATATTTGTCCTGAGTAAAAAATAAAAAAGAAATTAGACCAAGGTTTTGAAGTAGTGCAATTCTATTTCGATTTTTATCATTCAAAATTAGCTATGGTGACATTTCTGTTCTGAATCCATGAATTGTACCCCCCCCCCCCCCCCATGTACATATTTTTCAAAGACTAGAGAACCCTGGGTATTTAACTCCTGAGTACAGGGATATCACACATGCATAGGTTTGTCAGGTTATTTGTGGTTGAATTGGTTACATTTGGGAGGTGTGCATATTGGATTTCAGACATGGAATTTTGACATGCACGCAACGAGGGTCCATGTCTCATTTGGTACCTTTTCGAAACCGGCCAATGTATTTTACCCCCAAGAATGTGTGGTGGTGTTGATTTTTCAATATTGTTTTTTTCAAACTGCTTTTTGACTTATTTAGGAGAGCCAGTAACACATTACCACAAGAAAACACTCCAGGTTGTTTTATGCAAGGCCTGTGCATAGGATTGCCATTTTTTGGGGGGGAAGGTTGTCGTTATAACTATGCACCCCCTCCCACCCCCCATCCTTAGCTTTGCCAGGATTTTGGAGAAGGTACAGTACCAATTTTATGACTTGCTCACACAAATACAACAGTAAAAGTAAAACATTTAAAAGGCTGATGCTGGAACAGTAAAAAATTTAAATGAAAAATGGGCTACTGTGTGGTACACCTTGAGTCCAGATTGCCCAGGACAGTAGAAAGTGGTGTCTGTTATTCTCTGCTGCAGCACACATTTTGGGGGGTTCTGTTTTCTTGGAGCAGGGGTGATTTTAAAAATAAAATGAGTAGCCCCAATCACTGCCTGGGGACCAGGTACATCAGTGGTACAAGATGACCTGGAGCTGAAACTGGTAAAAATGTCAGTCTCATTCCAGGGACAGCTTTTTTTGCAGAGCAAACAAGTATTGTGGGTTGCAAATTGTATATTGCAATATTCTTGTACCAGGCCTTAGTCTTCCTCATAATGAGGTAGGGCTGTAGCAGCTGATCTGTCAGATCAACCCCACCCATATACTTATACAGTGGGTTCTGCATTATTAAATTATTTGGGGGTTTAGTAACCCCTTCAGGACCAGATGTTTTTGTTGCAAACCTTAAAAGACCTGAACAATTTGTTTTCTCCATTTTTGTAGTGAAGTGTAATTTTCCTGTGTCATTTAAAGTGCAGTATATTGATTTATTTTTACTCTCCACAAAGACTGACTAACCAATTAAACAAATTGCGTAGATGAAAGGCTAACACAGTACTTTGTATTTGCAAGATGGTATAGCAGCACCCTGGTCTCGCCATTCTTTGGCTTAAAACTGCTGACTATGGGCCAGATTATATTGTAATACTGATTGCTGCCAGGAGTCTGATAAGGTCTTTTTAAACTCCAAAATCCGCTAAGAAATGGGCTTTGTGAACAGAGAATAGTGTGGATTGGTTTGGCCACTTTGGTTGCCAGTTTCTGTATGATTGTTATGTTTTATGGCTTTAAACATCGTCCATGTTTATAACCAGCATCAGATGCTTAACACTCAGCGCCAAATACGTATACGTGTTGGCTACTGTTGTATGCCCTCTGGTGGTCACTTCAGGTTTGCTACTAAATAGAAGCAAAAATCCCTACACTGATCTAATTGTGGCAATTTAAAACCCTGTGGATTTTGTTTGATTTGTATTGTGGATAAATTATGTTTTGAGCTTTGGGAATATTTACAGCATACTGTTAAATATATATTGTTTGGCTCCTGTTCTCCCTCAACCCTATGACGGATTCGGTCTCCATGGCCTACAGTAGCTTCCTGAAATCTATCAGATCAGTCTGCTCTGGTAACTGACACCAGGCGTATTATGGCAGTGGCTGCCCTGGTTAGATTCCTCTTCACCTGCCTCTTGATATCGGTGGATCTGAAATGAGTAGAACAGTGTGACAGATCTTTTATGAAACCGATGCGGTTCTGGCGTATAGTACCGCAAGCTGCTTGAACAAAGGGACACTTGTGTAGAAATTATCCACATAGAAATGGTACCACTTCTTCATAAGGGAGTATTTGGTCCAAAACAATCTTGGCACTGGTTACCAGATGTGCAGCCTAGAGGGTCAAGGGGGCCTTATACTTTGCCTCGTATACCCTTGAATACCGGAGTATACCGAGTCTCGCTTATAGAGAGCTTATACACCTTGATTCCATACCTGGAGCGATTTGAAGGTGTATATTATTTGAATCTCAATCTTCACTTATACTTCATCAGGGATTCAGCAACACATACATTTTCCCCAGGTGTATAAACCTATGCAAACCTGTCAGCGAGGTGGGTAATTGCGCTGCGGTTTTAAAACAGTCTGTCAAATTGGGGTTGCTCACTAGGTTGGGCACAGGCTGTTGTCACTAAAGTGCATGAAACGCAGGAACATGTCATTCCTTTGCTTATGTATAGTTTGGGAAATAGGGTTACTGCAAATGGCACTGGTTCCCCAGTAGGAGCAGATTGCGGACTTCTTGATTATGGTAAATGGTCACCCCCTCCCAACTTTTTACTTTTATTGACAGATAATTACTGCAATGGTGAGAGTAACTGGGCTATACCATGGTTCAGGGGTTTAATTGTCAGCAAGGGAGAGAATAAAATAAATAATACATTTTTGTCTGTATTGGCAAGTGAGAAAGTGAGTTAAAAGGCAACAATTAATAGGCAACAAAGTAGCAGGCTCAGTGGGCCTTTGCAGTGTGCTTAGACCGAGAGCAGCTGTCACTTTTTCACCGTTAAAGACGACAGTCTTCCAAGTGTTTAGTGTGACTTTTTGGCTGTGTTATTACTGCAGTCAGTATATTATAGTGCTGGATATCGCGTGACTGTCTGCACATGCTGAGGTCACGTGACTGTCAGCGAATGCTGGTGTAACTGTTTAAATATACTGCAGATCATCAACTCCATTCCAATTTCAAGGCAGCCTTTTATTCTTTTCAGACATCTGTATAAAAACCCTTTTGGGCTGAAAACTAAATTGTGAATTGCACCAAAGTTGTAAATGTCCGCCTGTGCCCATAAACCCTTCTTACATTAACTAAATTTTTCCGACCTTTCCTTACCTAGTAATGTAGCTTTCAAGTAAAGCAGTTCTTTGGAGACAAATTTAGTGCTCTAATCACTTTAATGTAACAGCACTGACCATATATTCTTACATCAATCATTCCACAATCCTTTCACAATCATAAATCTTCCAGCAAGTCCGAACTTTTGATTTTTGCTGAGCTACACAAAAAAATGAATTTAAAATGTATTCAACCGTTCGTTAAACTTGGCCATGATTGCTTGTCTGTGTAATCCTCTTCTGTAAAAGCATTCTCTTATCTTGCATTAAGGGAAAATGTGTCTAAATAAAAGCTTTTACACCGCTCCATCTAATTACCTACTGACATGTATGGAAGCTTTGTTGAACTAACTACACTATAGCAAAATTAACAAATGACTCGACCAGTAAATGAATCTCCAAGAAAGGCACTTTCATGCTATAATACATGCTTTCTCTGCCAAAACGTCTACTTTTGGAAAGGCAGATGGTGTGATACAGAGGTTTTATCTGTCCCTAACATGATTATGTTGACATGCAGTCTTTACAGTATCAATTATTTAGGCAGTATGAGTGAGAAAAAAGGAGAATCGACGAGCAGTCCAATACAGGTCTCAAGCTAGGCAAATGCGTGTCACAAAATCACCTGCAGCTGGGAAAAAACAGACAGACTGTGTAGAAATGTAGAAAAAACCTCGGCGTATTCTCAGCGCACAGTGTAAATACAAAACTAATCAAATAACACAATATATAAATATCAAAATACAGTGATATAAGTTGAACAGTGGATAAATACAGATGAATAATATTAGTAATATAACTGTGTGCAGTGCCAATGAAATGGTATATTATATATCACCAATATGTAAAAAAAATATAAATAAAGCCAATGATAAGTGCAGAAAAACACACAAGTGGATCCATGAGTAAAAATAAATCAGTGGATAAAAATAGCTCACTGTGCCTGTAAATGTGAAAAAAAAAAACACATGCAGATCTAGTGCAATATGTCTGAAAAAACTGTACATAAAAAACATATAGATAATACTAGAACAACGATGTAACCACTCACAAACGTGGCTCCTAAGACAGTAGGAGCATCAATATTCGCTTAAATCCCGATTGGTGAGTAATCTGATTCTATAACCTGATGACAAAAGGTATAGGTCACTGGGGCTTTGATCCGTTGATTCAGGGACTAAAAATGAAAAAAGAGAATATGCGACATCAGTTGTGCTTTAAAAAGCCATTTAATTCTATTCTGACAATAGCAAAAACTTTAAAATAACTAAGTATGTATGAAACAGATTACTAAATATATGCTCAGTGCTGACTGTATAAGTTGGTTATTCTAGTTCTTGCAGACAGTATGGCCACCTTTAGCTTCCAGATGCACATGTGATTACATGAATAGGGTTTTAAGGTACTCTGACCAGCAATTCCAAAATCTAAGTGGGAGGAGAGATCAAGGGAATTCCAAAATTACAATGAATGTATGTTCAGTACTTATGACCAGCTGTTTCTGGGTGCGGTTTCTCTACCCCCATAACGTAATCTGTAAGTGGAAATCACTACAAGTGTGTGAGCTATGTTTGTAGAGAAATTTTACATGATGCCTATAATGCTGGTGTATGAGTATTTTAAATGCAATCACCTATTCTTCACCCCCTCAAGCATGTGATTATTTCTACCAACTTCATTCGCCGTGTCTACGAGCTCCTGCCAGTTGATACTGCTCCTTGGGATTTTATTGGCTGCTGCGCCAACACCCAGTTGTAGTTCTGGCACACGTTCCTGACGAGTACCAGAGTCTCCTCCGCCAAAAAACTCTTTGAATAATAGTATTTTCTGACCTTTCCCCCATCTTCTGCCCCCCCTCCCCAGCTTGCAGATCCTGCCATCATGGTTGAAATGCTTTGACTGAGAAAATGGTGGTCTTTCTCTGTTATTTGATTATACACAAACATCCTTCGACGGTGATTAGCTGTGGGTAGAATGGTGGGTAGGAGTCTCTTCTAGTGTAACCTGACGGAAAACATATAGGATGTGTTTTTCTCTTGTCTGATTTTATGTGCTAATCCGTGTTTTCCGTGTTGCTTTTTTGCAGCGATCATTTGATGATGTGTTTCCGGGCATCTATTACATTTTGTGATTTATTTATTTTTTTCCTTTCACTACAGTACCTCCTTATTATTATGCTACTTTACATGTGGAACAGCTGCCACCAACAATTATATATATAAGAGTCTGATAGATTTATAAAAGTTTGTGCACGCAAGAAACATTATGTATATGTCGGGTATCAAGATGGTACGAGTAAGTTGGCATTTTACTCCATTGCAGGGTATATATTCAGATCCATTGCAGCTCTGCGGGGTTCCTGGCTCCTAGTCTTATACTCTGACCTCGTTGGAGTGCAGGGTATTCCCTTTCATTTTTCAAACTGAGCTCAACTCCTGATGCATGGAAAAAAAAGGCCTTCACAAGCCTCTATTGTGTACATAGTTTATACTAAGTGACCCATAGGTTAAGGAGGCGGTGACCGTGGCGGTGTAGGTGGAAGCGGCGCTGGAGGAGGTAGCCAACACTGTTTTTCATTTTTTTTTTTTTTTTTAAATTGGGGGTAGCCCCCAAAATATTGGGACATATAAAAAAAACCAAAACAAAGAATAAGTGCACTTGAGTATAACAATGGCTGGGTGAGGCCAGTATAAATGTATATTCTGCACAAAGTACAGACAAGTCTGGTGGGATCCATGCCTAGTTCATTTTAATAAACGTGAGCTTGTCCACGTTGGCTGTGGACAGGCGGCTGCGCTTGTCTGTGATAACGCCCCCTGCCGTGCTAAACACACGTTCAGAAAATACACTGGCTGCAGGGCAGGCCAGCACCTCCAAGGCATAAAGGGCAAGCTTAGGCCATGTGCCCAATTTGGAGACCCAGAAGTTGAATGGGGCAGACCCATCAGTCAGTACATGTAGGCGTGTGCACACGCCCTGTTCCACCATGTTGCTGAAATGCTGCCTCCTGCTAAGACGTTCCATATTAGATGGTGGTGCTGGTTGTTGTGGCTTTCTGACAAAGCTTTTCCACATTTCGGCCATGCTAACCCTGCCTTCTGAGGTGCTGGCGGTGCCAATTTAAAGAGGTCAACTAGACTGGACACCCAGAATGAATGAAGATTGTACTTCTGCAAGTTTTTTTGATTTTTTTTTAAAACCACTGTATACAAAACTTTATATTTTTGTATTATCACTACAATTTTGGCACTTGTTGTATTTTTGTACACTTTTGATACAATCGCTGTAGAAAATGTAAATCATGAATATTGTCTGCAAAGGACGAACAAATTGGGTATCAAAACTTTGTTTTCAATAGTGGCCCTGTAAACTGCTGACCTACCACTTGGTTTCATGAGTTAAGGGTCCCAGCACACCAAAACAGCAGCAGGTATCCAACTTTGGCCCTCTAGCTGCCGATGGATTAAATCTCGTATACTCCTGACCAGAATATGGAAGTTCTAGACCAAAAGAAAGGGCTGCAATTTCTCATCGTTGCGCAGAAAAATACCAAGAATATGAGAATGCTATAAGCACCTATATTGCAAGATCTCTTGAATAGCTAGTGCAGGAGCACCATTTATATTTGATGTAAACCGATCTAGAATCTGGATATGACTGCAGTGTCAGGATGTATTCTTCACTAGACCTAGTCCAAATTCCAATGTATAGCTTTTTGTTCCCAGTAGACCCATCTATTATGGAAATGCTAGAATTTTGTAGAATGAATGTGTGGTTACCTATAGTAACAGATGATGGCTTCCAACACTGCATTAATGGTTTGAACAGATGATTGCAATTATACAGTGGGGCAAAAAAGTATTTAGTCAGCCACCAATTGTGCAAGTTGTCCCACTTAAAAAGATAAGAGAGGCCTGTCATTTTCATCATAGGTACACTTCAACTGTGAGAGAAAGAATGGGGGCAAAGAATTCAGGAAATCACATTGTAGGACTTTTAATGAATTAATTGGTAAATTCCTCTGTAAAATAAGTATTTGGTCACCTACAAACAAGCAAGATTTCTGGCTCTCAAAGACCTGTAACTTCTTCTTTAAGAGGCTCCTCTGTCCTCCACTCGTTACCTGTATTAATGAAATTATCAGTATAAAAGACACCTGTCCACAACCTCAAACATTCACACTCCAAACTCCACTATGGTCAAGACCAAAGAGTTGTCGAAGGACACCAGAAACAAAATTGTAGACCTGCACCAGGCTGGGAAGACTGTGAATAGGTAGTGTTTGAAGAACATATAGCAATCTAGGTAGAATATTCATTTTAGCTACTGAGACCCTTCCAAACCATGAGATATGAAGATTCGTCCATTTGGCTATGTCAGTTTCGATAACCTGTAACAGACATATATAATTTTTTTGAAACAGGTGAGTACAGTCTGGGGTAAGATGTATACCTAAATATTTGATTGACACTTTGGCCCATTTAAATGGGTGCTCCTGTTGGAGGCTCTCCACCAGATCATGAGGCAAATTGATATTGAGAGCTTTGGATTTTAAAATTGGACAATTCCCCATAGCTGATTAAATCTTGTAGAAGAGACGGTATGGAAGTTCCTGGGTTTAGAAGAGGGAAAAGCAGATCATCTGCATAAGCAGCCGATTTATGTTGAGAAGGACCTATATTAATACCCTGTATTTCTGTGTTGGCTCTAATTGCATTGATTAATGGTTCTAGAGACAGGACAAAGAGCAAGGGAGAGAGCCCTGTCTGGTTCCATTCGACAGGGTGACTGGTTCCGAAAGCACACCATTAACCCTTATATGAACTGTCTGTGTATGCTACAATGAGTCAATCCAATTGTGCATGGCCTGTCTGAGCCCTATGTGCGAATGAAGGGTCTTTAAAAAGAACCATTTCACCCTGTCGAATGCCTTTTCGGCATCTGTGGATAAAATAAAGGTTGGGATATTGTGTGTATTGGCATAATGGATAAGGTAATCACCTTGGTTGTATTGTCCCTCGCCTCTCTACCAAGAACAAATCCTGCCTGGTCTCTGTGTATTAATTCTGGGATGACTGTCTTAAGTCTTGTGCTGAGAATTTTGGCAAATAATTTAGTATCAGCATTAAGTAACGACATGGGTCTATAACTAGAACAATGTTCTGGGGTTTTTACCTTATTTATGGAGAATGATAATATGAGCTTCTTGTGCCTGTTGGGGTAGTTTCTTGCCCAAGGTAAAATCATTTAAGGAGATGCGGCAGTAGAACCTCTTGGATTTTTTTGTAATAAACAATGGTGTATCCATCCGGTCCTGGGCTCTTACCATTCAGAGACATTTAATAGCGTTACTTAACTCTTCCCTGGTAATTGGGGAGCGAATTCAGAGGTGAGCTTAGGTTTCATGTATTTATTTAGATATGCCTGTAGCCGTTCTTGTACATGCACATCTGACGATTGTTGAGGGATATTATATAGGTCATTATAATATTGGCGAAAGGCTTCTGCAATTTGGTCAGTCAGATGTAGTGAATCATTTTAATGATTTCTTATTTTAGGTATTAATGTTGCTGCCCTTTTCACTCTCAATGCTTTTGCCAGTATTTTGCCTGGCTTATTTTGTTGTGCATAATACAAACCCCTAACTTTCTTAACCTCTTAATGACAGATGACGTGCCAGGCACGTCACGGCAAATCGTGTACTTGCCGACAGGTGACGTGCCTGGCACGTCATGCACTAAACTGAGTAAAGAAAGCGACCAGCGGTCGCTTTCTTTACTCTAACGGTGTTGCTACAATGCCTCTAGGTAGAGGCATTGTGCAACACCCCCCAAATGTGCAGGGGCGCGCTACGATCACTCCACGGAGTGATCGTAGCTGCCATTTAAAAATGGCTGCGCCCACTGCACACATGTGCTTAGAAAGCGAACGATCGTTCGCTTTCTAAGCATCTCCGGTGTTGTTAAAGTGCCTCGCCAGCGAGGCACTTAACACCTTCAGGCTGCCCAGAGCCGATGGTGGTCGCTGTACAGGCAGCGCTTCCCTTCTAATGTCAAGAGCATCGGAAGTGAAAGTATTTCACTTCTGATGCTCTAGGGGGAGCCAATCGATGCCGGTACAACAGATCTATGTGATCTGCAAATATTGCCTTTGACAAGTATTGATCTGCCTCCCTCACCTTACTAGTTATAGTAAGGGAGAGAGACAGATCAGATAAAGTAAAAAAATAGAATAAAATAATTAAAAAAAATTTAATAAAATTTTAAACACCAAGGGCTTTTATAAAAGCCATTTAACCCCTTCCCTGCCATTGATCGCTGTGTACGCAGTGATCATACACAGCAGCACATTTTTTAGGGGTTCATTTTTTTTTACTGTAATTCATTACAGTATAAAAAAAAGCTCTTTTAAGAGAGATTAACCCCTTTCTTGCTGTAGATCACTGCCTAAGCAGCGATCTGACGCAAATGCAGCAATCTTGCTGCAGAAGCATTTTTACATTTTTTTAAACTTTTTTATTACACCCGTCACGTGTTAATTATACCCGCTAGGGGACTACGTTTAACGTAAAAAAATATTTTTTTAGCTGTCTGACCGCATGTATAGCGATCAGTAACAGCTGATAAGTGACAAAGGCGGGTTGGCGTTTGCTCAGATGAGCATCACCATTCGTCTGGTTAGATCAATATTTGTAAATATTTGATCTGACCCGTGTAGATCTGCCTCCCTCTCACTTGAATTTTAGCGAGGGAGGGAGACAGAGCTGTATAATGTAAGTTTTTAATTATAATATATTTAATAGAATTGAGACCCAAAGGCTTTTATAAAAGCCGTTTCCAGTATTTAACCCCTTCCCTGCAATTGATCGCTGTGTACGCAGTGATCTTACACAGCAGCACATTTTTTGCTGTCTGTGCATTTTTTTAGGGGTTATTTTTTTTTACTTTGATTTATTACAGTATATCAAAGGCTCTTTTAAGAGCTATTAACCCCTTCCTTGCCGTATATCACTTCCTAAGCAGCACATATGGTCACTGCCTAAGCAGCGCATATGGAGCAATCTAGTCGCAGAAGGATTTTTTTTTGCTATCAGCATTTTTTTTTTGTCAGACTCGCTATGGGTTAGTTATACCCACTAGGGGATTACGTGTATTCCTTTTGAAGCTGTCTGAACTCGTGTATAGCGATCAGTAACAGCCGATCAGTGGCAAAGGTGGTTTGGTGATTTCTCAGATGAGCATCACCATTCGTCTGGTTCGTAAATATTGTTCTGACCCATATGGATCTGCCTCCCTCTCCTCACTTGAGTTTTAGTGAGGGAAAGAGACAGATCTGTATAACATAATTTTTTAATTGTAATAAATTAAATAAAATGTTAAAAAATTGTGAGTCCCAAGGGCTTTTATAAAAGGCATACCCTTTGTATAGTGTAGTGTATTAACCCCTTCCCTGCCACTGATCACTGCACAGCAGAACATTTTTTCTTGTCTGTGCATTTTTAGGGGTTAATTTTTTTGTACAGTACTACAAAGGCTCTTATAAGAGCTATTAACCTCTTCCTTGCTCTACATGTTCAAATTCCAAGTTTGAAAATCAAAAAGCGCACCTCTCAAATGTAGCCTTTCAACACCCAACAAAGCTGACAAAGCTATGCATGGGTGGTATCCCTGTGCTCGGGAGATGTTGCTGAACATATATTGTGGTATTGTTTGTCAGTGACACATACCGAAATATGTGAATTTGTGTCTAAAGTACAATGTATGTGGGAAAAAATACACAATAAAATGACTACCACAAACTTTGACAAAGGCTGGTGGTAGAATTGGTGCATGGAAAGTGTTAAAATAACACCATTTAAAATAGCCTAGGGTGTCTACTTTTACAAAATATATACTTTTTGGGGTAAAATACACTGTCCTACTTTAAAAAAAAGTCCCAAATGAAAGATGGGCTCAGGCTGGCTACACGTCAATATTCCAAGTTGAAAATGCGCACCTTCACAATGTGGCCCTTTTAGCCCCCAAACAACCCAACAAACCTATGCATGGGTGGTATCTCTGTACTCAGAAGATGTTGTTGAACACATATTGGGTTATTGTTTGGCAGTGACACATACCAAAATCTGTGAATTTATGTCTAAAATACAATATTTGTGAAAAAAAAAACACACAAAAATTACTACCACAAACTTTGACAAATGCTGGTGGTAGAATTAGTGCATGGAAAGTGTTATAATACCACCATTTGAAATAGCGTAGGGTGTCTACTTTAAAAAAAATATATGGGTTGATGGGATAAAATACACTTGCTGGTATCAAATATGTCCCAAATGGGACATGGGTGCAGGCGGTCTGCATGTCAAAATTTCAATTTGGAAAACCAAAAACTGCACCTACCAAATTTGGCCTTGTACCCCCCAAACAACCCAACAAACCTATGCATGGGTGGTATCCCTGTACTGAGGAGAAATAGTAGAATCTATTTAGCATTTTTTTTCGTTCGCTATTGTCGATGAGGAGAAGTTGTTTCAAATAAAAGTCAGGAAATTTGTGTTTTTTTTTTTTTTTTTTTACCATATTTTATTATTTTTTTTAATAATATGATAAGATATGATCAAAAATATGGCATCCATAGAAAGCCCTTTTTGTCCCGATAAAAACAATATATAATATGTGTGGGTACAGCAAATGACGAAGAAGAAAATTACTGCTAAACACAAACAGCACAGAAATGTTAAAATAGCCATTGTCCAGAAAGGACAAAAATGTTTCAAAGGCTCTGTCCTTAAGGGGTTAAGTGTGCTTTGTAGCTTTAAATTACATATGGTAGCCAATTCCGTTTTCAGTCGGTTAAGTTCTAGGGAAAGTTCATGTGATAAATGGGCGGTTTCTATATTTGTTATTTTTGCAATGTCTGTTATTGTTTGTGCTCTTTGTTTTTTCAGATAGGCACCAATGCTAATTAGTTGCTCTCTGACAACGTGTCTATGCGCTTCCCAGACCGTTTGCGAGGCTATATCAGGGGTCGCATTCATTTGGAAATAGGTGGTTAGTGTATCAGTTATCTTAGCCACGTTATTATCATCTTTCAGGAGATGCACGTTAAATCTCCAATTACATTGTCTTTGTCGTAACGTGGGGATCATAAGTGATAGTACCACCGGTGCATGGTCGCTCCATGTGATTAGTTCCTATATGTGAATCAGTGAATAAATATAAGTGGTTATGTGAAATAAAAAGTGCGTCTATTCGTGAGTAACGGTTAAGTGGGATTGAGAAGAATGTATAATCTTTCGTCATTGGGTTACATATTCTCCATGGATCTACTAATTGAGATTGTGTGAGTACCTTTTTAAGCTTGTTGGTTTTGATGCGGGAGAGAGTGGATGACCCAGGGGAAGAGTCCAGTGAAGGATCCAGAACCGCATTGAGGTCACCTCCAAAAATGTTAATGCCTTCCGCAAAAGACACAAGTTCATCTAATATAGAACGGATAAAAAGATGATGTTTAGTATTTGGTGCATATATATTGGCAATAGTAATACATTCAGAGCCTAAATATCTTTTAACAAATACTGCTCTGCTGTCATTATCAGACCACACAGTAACATTTAACAACGGTAAAAACTTGGTAATATAAATTGTGACCCCTTTGGTCTTTTGAAAAGGTGAATGAGAAAAGTAGCCTTGAAGAAATTGATAATCTGTAAGATATGGAAGTTTGGTCCTGTGGAAATGCGTCTCCTGCACTAGAATAATGTCTGCCTTCTTGGAACGCATTTCCCTGAACATTCTGGAACGTTTATTTGGGGAATTAAGGCCATTAGCATTAATAAATACTATATTAAGAGTGAAGCATTTATTTTGGGTTCCAAAATGGCTGCGATGACGGTGGAACATTGTCACAACCTGGGATAACAGACCAGGGAGGAGCCTCGTTGCAGGGCAGGGTGTGGGGTCTGTCTGCACCCCACGATGCATAACTGGGAAGGACTGGTAGCTGAGACTGGGACTGAGACAAGACTGGTAGCTGGGACCGGGACTGAGACAGGACAGGTAACAGAGACTGAAACTGAGACAAGACTGGTAGCGGAGACTGGGACTGAGGCAGGACTGGTAGCTGAGACTGGAACTGAGACAAGACTGGTAGCGGAGACTGGGACTGAGGCAGGACTGGTAGCTGAGACTGGAACTGAGACAAGACTGGGACTGAGACAGGACTGGTAGCTGTGACCAAACAGACAGGACTGGTAGATACTGCAACAGGTTTGGAAACAGAACAGTGTTATTCACCTGAATGGTATTATACCCTATGGTTGAGCCTCAGGTAAATAACCACCCAGGACTTGTACACTGACTGCAACCGCACACTGAAGCAGAGATACACAGGGAGTACTGGACGAGAAGGATAGTCAGCAGGCCGGGTCATACACGAAACAGGAACAAGGTACAACGTAGGAATTCAGAAGGCAAGGTCACTAGACAGGCAAAATGGTCGAGGCAGGCAGAAAACAGCGGAGTCAAAATCAAGCAGGAGTCAGAACCGGGAAATCAATAATCAATATATATAAGTTAGAACTAGAAACAGGGCACTATCACAGGCTGCAACCAAAGCAATGCAAAGGCACTGATTGCCATAAGCTGCAGGTTTAAATAGTGAAGGGCTGAGGATAATGAGGCAGCTGACAACAGGAGTAGAATTGGAACACCACAATAGTGGCCACTAGAGGCTGAAGACAAAAACAGCACAAACCCAGAATAACCGTGACAAACATTCAATGGCAAAACCTGTCTGGATGATAAGTTGGTGGGAGATGTGTCCCTGGGCCGTTGGCCACTCTGGTGAGTAGGGGGCAAGGAAACCAGATAAGAATTAGAGAAACAAAGGAAGCGAAAACAGCAATAAGGGGAGAAAAGAAGAAAATAAAAGTAAAAACTAATACATTAACATAGAACAAACAAAGAACAGAAAGGCGCATGCATGTGAGCAAGTGCGCCACACAGGTTAGTCGGCCAGGGTGCAGAAAGTGCAATCCTCTGGTGACTGACCCCATACACAGATATATTGAGATCGCATATCTCCTCATCGTAACATAACGAGAAAGATGCAAACAGATATACAATTGTATACCTCTGCTATTGGAAAGCCTGTGTCGAGGCGCAGACATATCAGGAACAACATTTTTAATGTGTTAGCGAAGTCAGAGCCTCCTCCCGCTTCCCCAGAGCCTGATCAATAACTATAACATAAAAATATTGGTCATTAAGTGGGCATTTCTTTCCAGATCGAATATAACTTTTGGTTAAGTCACAGGTTGGGTCTGTAGAAATGCTGTTCCATTCTGGCTAATTAGGATGCCGAGTGCTCCCTTAACCTCTTTGGGCAGTCAGGGTTATCTTCCAATAATTGGGTAATATGTAGTGCTTCACAGAAGTCTTGTAAATCTGCTGGTGTCCGCACAGTATAGTGTATGGAATCTCTGCGCACCAGAATTGCTCTAGGAAAAGCCCCATGTGAAGGGGATGTTTGCTCTCTTTAGGGCCTCTGTCAGCGGTTTGATCATTTTCCGTTGTTGGAGAGTGGCTCCTGCAATATCAGGCAGTATTTGTATCTGATTGCCCTTAAATTGTATTGGACGGGCTTTCTGCGCCATTTTAAAGATTTCCTCTTTCAGTGTAAAAGAGTGGATGCAACAGATTATGTCTCTGGGTACTGTATTATTGATGTTTGTGGGACGCAAGGCTCGGTGGGCTCCATCAAGATTCACTGGTGTGAGTGGATCTCTTTGTAATATTTCATTAAAAAGAGCACTTACGATTTCTTTAACCTCTTCCGCACCGGAGCTTTCCGGTATACCTCTGACAAGCAAGTTGTTTCTGCGGCCCTGGTTGTCGATATCCACAATGTGCTGTGATAGCTGTAAAGTGATTTGTTGCTGCGTTTTTAGCTGCCTGTTCACAGCTCCCAGAGAATCTTGCAGTCTGTTGGTCTGCCTCCACTGTCATAAGTCTCTGACCCTGTTGACGGATATCTTCTTTTACTTCAGCCAGTTCATCACGTATAGTGGATCTGATTTGGTCCACAGTTGTAATATTCTTTTTTTACTTCTGTGGTAAAGGCAGTGAAGTCCGTTTTTGTGGATATGTCTTTAAGTTGGGCACGATCCGATCGATATTTGCCATTTTTCAACTCTGGGAGCGGGGGCGGTTCCAAGATGCGACATGGGGTTAAAGAGTTTTTTTTTTTTTTGAAGGCATAGCGCTCATTCTTTTATATATAAGTGCGTGAGCTATGTTTGTGGACAAATTTTACATGATGTAGTGCAGGTGTATGATATTTGAAATGCAATCACCACCCACTCAAGGGAGTGATTATTTCTACTAACTTCGTTCATCGTGTTTGTGACCTCCTGCCAGTTGATACTGCTCCTCTGGATTTTGTTGTGTGCTGCTCCTAACATGTACTTGTAGTTCTGGCACACCTTCCTGACGAGTGCTTAGATTCTCCTCTGCCAAAAAACTCCTTGAATAATGGTGTTTTCTGACCTTCTTTCCCTCTCTCTTCTGCCCCTCTTCTGGTTATTTGGTGATAAGTCGATTATTTTTAGACTAATAGATAAATCCTGTCTCCAACATACTCCTGCTTAATTTCCTTCCTGACTACTTGGAGCGCCGGGCCTCTGGACAAAGTGATTAAAGAACCAGCTCGGTAGGAGAGAGAACATCTGATCCAAGCACTGTACTTGACATGTAATAATGCAAATGTGTTATTCCCTCCAAATGACAAATAAATGACCATGAATCAAGTGATTTTCAAATCCTATTTTATAGTAGTATCGCCACAGCCAGACAAGAAAGGCTCACTGACAAGTCTGATGCGTTTTGCATTATTGTGTAAACTATTTTCTTTGAATGTTTTTTTTTTTTTTTTTATTGCTTGTTGTTTTCAAGATACGTAATATCTGTTACATAGCATATAGAATGAACAAAACATTTTGCAGAAATGTCAGTTTTTATACTAAAGAGTAAATGTTAGGGATATAGCCAGGACCGTTACAAAAAGAGGCTCTTGTGGCAGTGGTACAGGCACAAGGCCCAGATATAAATAGTGGTTCTATCAGTTATTTCATAGTCCTGTTACGGTCACTGTGGCACCGCTCTCCGTTCACGCTGGAGATGTCACACCAAGAACAAGCATCTTCCTGGAGTGGGAGACAGAAGGGGAACATGGCATCACAGTAAGGGCAAGTGAGACAGACGGCTCCTCCCAGTATCCCCAAGTCGGAGTTGTAATTTGTAGTAATGTGCTAGATGTGAATGACAGTCCACCATCTCTGGCTGAGATGTACAAACCACATGTGTGTGACCATACACTGCCTGGCCAGCTGTATCTCGACATGTAACTAATGTATATCACTCTGTGATGTTATAGAAAGGGTTATAATATGAAGAGGGAAATGTGATCAAAGAACAGAGTAATAAAGGGCATCAGAGTGGGTATAGAAATAAAGGATGAAAAATATGAAAGAAAAGAGATCAGTGGAAAAATTCTGGCAACAGCTAAAAGGGGTTGCAAAGCAAAGGACCAAGCGGTTTGCAATAGATCTATAGCTTGCACATATAAAAATGGCGAGGGTACAACCGCCGGGTAAACAAATGTATTGCACCTTTAACATATTACTTACAACATGAAACCACAAATGCAAAACATTGTCAAATCACTAGTCATTACGATAAATACTCTCTGAACTACTCGTTGAAGTCGTCATTTGAGTGGGTGGGAGTTGCACAATCTGTAGAAATTTTAGGATATAAAATGTATTTCCCACCTACAGCTGCCGGCTCCGTATGGACCATTTATTACTTGGGGAATCCCCATCTGAATTTAACCTCTTGGATTCGGAGGTGTGAAGCAATTGGGAGTCATGATCTGTCTTAAGGCCAGCACAGATGGTGGCAGGGCATTAAAGTATTCTTAAGGTGTCTACTTCAAAGTCCAGCTGCTTCATTTTCAATTGAACAGAAAGGTAGGTAGTTTTACAAGCGTTGGAGCATAACGCCACAATAATGCCCCAGGAGGAGACTTTATTGCCTTTTTAGCCCTTAAGTGGTCAACCAAGGAGGGTTGAGTTGGCTGCGGATTTACAAGAAAGAAGGTAGGGGGGAGCACACAAAAATGAGAGCAGTGTACTTTGCAAAAATATTAAAGTTTAATAAAGTACAGTATAATGAAAAAGGTACAATCCACAGTATTCAAGCAAATAATCAAAAACAATAAATACTTACAAATAGATGCTAGCAATAGAACGCAGAAGTACAGTAATGTTCAAAAGCAAAAAAGGAAGGACAGGAGGGGACACACTGCGCAAAAGAGAAAGGAGGTCACCGACGTTTCGGCCAATAAGCCTTTCTCAAGGAGACCACACTATCCATGAGAACAAACAGGTATAAATATGTAAACGAATCGCGGCAAAAAGAAACATATGCACATGATTGGTTAGAAACAAATTGGCTAACTAACCAACAGAAGTTACACGGGGATCCCCAGTGGCGGTCGCCATATTGACGCACTGCGTGATGACGTCACGCCATGCGTCAAAAAACTTTATAGAGCACTACCTGGCAGACAGTCTGCAAACAGTGCAAACCAACGGAGCACTGTAAGATAGACGGACTAGTGTACCAAAAGCAGGATAAACAATAGAACTGAAAATAGTGCACTACCAAATACATCACACATATCAAATATAACGTAGTAGAATACAAAATATACACAAAAAGCATAACAAAAAAATGAAACAGAGGAAAATGCAATAATGAAAACATCTTCAAATGGGAAAAAAATGCAAAACAAAAACAAATTTATAAAAGCTAAAAAGTACATCAAAATATCAAGGAACGTACTATTTGATGTCCATTGTTACAAGCAAAAAAAAGAATAAAAGAAAAACATCTTATTAAATGAGTACCCAAAAAAAGAGAAAAAAGGAAAAAAGATATAATCCGTACACTACCAAAAATAAACCAATGACAACACAAAAAGAAAAAATTTTTAAGAAATATATATAACAGAAATAAAAAGAAGGTATATGCATGCATATATATATATATATATATATATATATATATATATATATATATATATATATATATACAATCCAAAAAAGGTAAAGAATGCACTCACAGGACTTCTGAAGACAGTCATTCAGATTTTAATAAAGATGATCGTCAGCATAGTTATTCAGCGACGTTTCAGGCTGTTAAGCCCTTTGTCAAGCACATGTATAGCTTGGAGGAAAGACGTAACAAGGGGAATCAGGCAAATGGGAATCAACACAGTAAAGGAAGAGAGTATATTTAAAAGAAGAAAAACTACCACAACTAGAGGACATAGTCTTAAATTAGAGGGGCAACGATTTAAAAGTAATATCAGGAACTATTACTTTACTGAGAGGGTAGTGGATGTATGGAATAGCCTGCCAGCAGAAGTGGTAGAGGTAAACACAGTCAAGGATTTTAAGCATGCGTGGGATAAACACAAGGCTATCCTAGCTATAAGACTGGGAACGGGGGACTAATAAAAGTACTCAAAAAAAAAAAAATTGGGCAGACCAGATGGACCTTATGGTTCTTATCTGCCGACACATTCTATGTTTCTATGTTTCTATCTGCAAAGTGCATAACATATACCAAACAAATGCAAACAGCACAATTACATAAAGTGTAACCAACACAATATATAAATGAGTAATAAAGTCCATATTTAAAAAATATGTGAATAGAACAATATTGGTCTTGCGTAACTCTCTAATTGAAGGGCAGTGTAACGAAATCAGTAGGCCGACCCATCCACATCAGCAACTAAAAGTAAGAAAAAAAAAATACATTAATAATGATTTAAACCATAGACATACACAGCTGGAGGTGGAACAAAACAAAAAAAAATGAATAAACTATGAATAGTAGCAATGTAACTAAGCTAGCCCAAAAGGTAGCGGACAAGAAAGGGTACAAGAATCAGTGGACCACCCAACTAGTAAGAAAGAAAAATAAAATGAGAAGTTAAGGATTAGAGGAAAACAGATAAGTCCCTCTCCTCATTCAACCCAAAGGGGTGAAGTGTTTGTAGAGTATAAATCCAATAGAGTTCCCTGCGCTTGAGCAGAGTAACTCTGTAAATTCCTTCAGTGCAGACAGGAATGTGTTCCATCGCCAGAAATCTCAATTGTGATACTCCATGGTGTAAATTATTAAAATGTCGAGCCACTGGAGACTTCTGATTATTAGTCCGTATCGCACTCTTGTGTTCGCCTATACGAATGGTGAGTGGTTTACAATAAGCAGAGCGGCCCAACTGCCTCTGAGATTTCTCTAATTTGCAGGTTGGTTTGGCGTGCTCTTCTTTCTTTTCTAAAGTTAAAATTTTCCTGTGCGTTTAATATAACCAATTATTTTATTGGTTATAACATGCCTGATTAAATGGCTTCCTAACTGGACCGCTGATATTCTAAGAATACTTACATGTGTATTGTATATATCATTCTCGCTTTTTTTTCTTTTCTTTTCTTGAACTAAGTTTTTTCTCACAGAGAGCTGCACCAAAAATGCTCCTTGGAAAGAGAAAATAGACGTTTAATTTGACCGGACTGCGCAGCCCACATGGGAAATTGACTCTGACAGAAAAAAGGACACGTATATAATTGCTGATCAGTAGTTTATTTCAATTTCAATTTTATTCCCATCACTAACGATGGATTTAACATTACAAGCCATCCCTGGAAACACATGGGAGTTGCTTGTATGTTGTTGGGACAAGCGCAACTGTTTACAAGATTAAAGGCTTCACTGGTTTCTTTTAGAGAAGCCGTAGGATGACTTATCCCCCACTCCTTTTGATTAACAAACACGTGTTTCTGAAGAGCTGAAGGTAGCACTGATGAATGGGTATCAAGGAATAAAACTACTTATTAATTAATTTGGAATAAAAGCACTAATTACAGGTAATTACCGGGGGAAAAAAACATACAGTTTGCAATATGATTTCACTGGTGAATTCTAGACTGTACAATCTCAACAGGTAAAAAAAAAAATGGGGTTAAATAGTACTGATTTGAATTGTGAACTAAGTACTGATTTGAATTGTGAACTATCTGAAAGGCAAAGTGTTTTATGTTCTAATTCTTATATATTATATAATACTCAATACATAAATACAAAGAAAAGAAGGTGGAGAGACTGGTCTGTGATGGACTCCCTGGTACCCGTGTGGGTACCTCCATCAGCTGTATGTTAGTCTTGGTGTCCCCAAAGTAAGATCCACCGATGAAGTACGAGACTAGCATAGAGGTTAATCAAGAAGAACAAAAATTGTACAGTTCGCAGAATCTTTATACTCTATCTTGATGATAAATGGTTGAACAAAGGAAACAAACAGTTTAGCAACAGACGTAATACAATTGAACAGGCTGCCTACTTTCTGAGCAACCAATTTAGTTAGCGGTTAAATAACCAGGGCGGGCACAGAGTCTGAGTGGCCGCCCTTTACCTTTGTGCTAGCTGCTCATGATGCTCTCTGGCCAGCTAGACGTTTACATTATATCCCTGCGTTGAAGGAGGGTAATTCGCCTGGAATTTCGGATTGATTTCGGTCCCCTTTCGCTTATCAGGGACTAATTGGCAATCAAGCTACTTTTCCCTTTAAACCACTGCCCAATCCCCAAGCGAGCAAAGTTTCCTCCGACCAGAGGGTAGTTTAAACTGGCCCATCGCAACAGAGCCTACCCTGCGCTGGACCTTAGTTCGAAAAGGGGCACTAGGGTTGCGGGATAGGATGACATCGTAGGCTGGGAGGGTTAGGCAGACCAGTGACTTGCCCCTTTTGGGAGGGTATAAAACACACAGGCACAACATAACGGGGTTTAACAATTGCAGTACTAACCTGCACGGAGGTTCCTCCCCCTTGATCCAGGTAGACCCACACCGGGGTCGGCTTGGGGCTGTCCGGGAGGCTTACGGACCTATATCAGTGTGGCGAGAGAGTCCATTGGCATTGCCGTTTTGCTTCCTGGTTCTGTATTACACTGTAAATCCCTAACTGGCCCCATTTCAGGCCAAATCAACACTTACCTCAGCTGACCCTTCAGTCTTTTGGGACATCCACTGTCCTGGACTTTGGAATTAAGTCAGTAAACAAGCAATAAAATGTAAGTATTTTCATTTCTTGTATTCAATATCATGGGCAAAAACGTATGCTGTAAAACAAGATCTTGTCCTTGCACATATGCATGTTTGTCTGTACAAATATAACCTCTACTAGGTGATAGCCAAATACCTGTAATCGATACAGTGTTTGATTTTATTTCCTGCATCTCTTAGGATCATTTTCAGTACTTTTAATTTACTGAACATTTTATTCTATTTCATTATTCAGCATTGATACAGATAACAATGGTGTATCATAACATTTGGTGACTATTCCCCCTATTTCCAATTAGGACGTGTATAGGTCCGCTGTATGAATAGCCATTCAATACAGAACTAGTGGCACCTGTATCCACTAGGAATTTAATATGCTTATCGTTCATGGCAAGTGTAAATTGGGGTAGTTCGGACCATGTGGTTTGTTAATTGTGATGCAGAAAAGGTGGGGGTCGAAGTCCTCGAATATCCATATTGGGGACTCGAGTTTTGTCACTTAACTGGGAATTTTGGCTGTTGTGGCAGAGTCATGTTATTGCTCTCTGTATTATTTTCCTGTTTCTGTATCTGTTATATTCATACTTTGGGAGTCTGCACTAATTTAACCAATGACCTGCCTTTGCACAATTAAATCAACTACCAGTTTTGATACCTCAAGCTCCTGACTGATGTCTCATGGGGGGGGGGGGGGGGGGGGGCTGGTTCCCTACCTCTTGGACAAAGAGGATAATATCCTTGTCCTCAACTACCTGTTTGACCTTGATTAGAAAATATTGTTAATTCTGGCATTTTAGCTTTTACAGTGGAGAAAACTCCAGCTGCTTCCTTCATTAGTAACTTGTTCTCTAATTCTGTAGGTGGTTTCTTCCACCACTCATTTTTTTATAACTTGCTGTGCTTTCTCATCTAGTCCTGACATCGATGTTTGATTATACATACTGGGTTTCTCAGAATCCATGTCACCAACAGTTAACCTGTCTTTAGTCTTAATGCCTTAACAGCACCAACATTCATCCGTGAGCGTCCCTGTCTTTCAAAATAATCTTGTAACTCTTTCCACATGTCCTCTCTGTGTGTCATGTGCCCAGGCACAAGATGCTATATCTCCTGGTGTGTCATATTGTGTATCTAAATATTTTACTTCTTTCCCCAGTCTTATTTCTTTCTGTCCTGTATGGATGTCAACCCAAATATCGCATCTATTCCTGTGAACAGTGTACCTCTTACCGCTTACCCAATTTTTCATTTCATCTTGTTTGACTGAGTGTAAAACTACACGATTCCCAACAGTTAAGTGTCATTTGTGATGAGGTGGTTAATGGGTGTTTGATGTCATTTTTAACAATCACTACTTTTCATGAGATTAGTTGGGACCAGGACCTAGAGTCGGGTAAACCAGTTTTTACATCTGGTTTATCATCTATCTTTACTTGATCAAGAGCGGCTGCTAATACTGCAGCTCCTTGGGGTTCACTTCATAAATTTCCATGATCAGGAGGGGCGTTTGCTGTTATATTTACATGTGGCATTTGTAAATTCCATCCCCCTTGGCATTTTTTTGTGTTTTGTTGCCTCACAACCTGGAATTAACAACATGGATTGTTTGAAGATTTGCATCATTTAATTTACAGAACGTGCCCACAACTTTGAAGATGTTGTTTTTCTTTTTATTTTTTTTTTTTTATTGTGAAGCAAACAAAAAATATTACAAAATAACATTAAAAAGTCAATGTGCGTAACTATTCACCCCCCTAAAGTCAATACTTTGTAGAGCAACCTTTTGTGGCAATCACAGCTCCAAGTTGCTTTGGATAAGTCTCTATGAGCTTGCCACATCTTACCACTTGGATTTTTGCCCATTCCTCCTTGCAAAACTGCTCCAGCTCCTTCAAGTTGGATGGTTTGCGCTTGTGAACAGCAATCTTAAGTCTGACCACAGATTTTCTATTGGACTGAGGTCTGGGCTTTGACTAGGCCATTCCAACACATTTACATGTTTCCCCTTAAACCACTCAAGTGTTGCATTAGCAGTGTGTTTGGGGTCATTATCCTGCTGGAAGGTGAACCTCTGTCCCAGCCTCAAATCACGCACTGGTACAGGTTTTGCTCCAGAATATCCCTGTATTTCGCACCATCCATCTTTCCCTCAACTCTGACCAGTTTCCCAGTCCCGGCTGCTGAAAAACATCCCCACACCATGATGCTGCCACCACCATGTTTCACTGTGGGAATGGTGTTCTTTGGGTGATGTGTTGGGTTTGCGCCAGACAGCGTTTTCTTTGATGGACGAAAAGTAAAATTTTAGTCTCATCAGACCAGAGCACCTTCCTCCATGCATTTTGGGAGTCTCCCACATGCCTTTTCGCAAACTCAAAACGTGCCATTTTTTTTAATTGCTGAAAGTAATGGCTTTCTTCTGGCCACCTTGCCATAAGGCCCAACTCTATGGAGCTTATTGTCCTCCTATGTACAGATACACCAGTCTCTGCTGTGGAACTCATGTGCAGCTCCTCCAGGGTTTCCTTAGGTTTCTTTGCTGCCTCTCTGATTAATGCCCTCCTTGCCCGGTCCGTGGGTTTTGGTTGGCGGCTGTCTCTTGGCAGATTTGCTGTTGTGCCATGTTCTTTCCAGTTGGTTATGATAGATTTGATGGTGCTCCTGGGGATCATCACAGATTTGGATTTTTTTTTATAACCTAACCTTGACTTGTACTTCTCAAGAACATTGTCCCTTACTTGTTTGGAGAGTTCCTTGGTCTTCATGGCAGTGTTTGGTTAGTGGTGCCTCTTGCTTAGGTGTTGCAGCCTCTGGGGCCTTTCAAAAAAGGTGTGTATATGTAATGACAGATCATGTGACACTTAGATTGCACACAGGTGGGCAACATTTCACTAATTATGTGACTTCTGAAGGTAATTGGTTGCACCAGAGCTTTTTATGGGCTTCATAACAAAGGGGTGAATACATGCCAATTTTCTGTTTCTAAAACCTAGTTTTATGTATATATTTTTCTCATTTCACTTCACCAACTTAGACTATTGTGTTCTGATCCATCACATAAAATTCAGATTAATAAAATATTGAACTTTAACCCCTTAAGGACAGAGCCTTTGAAACATTTTTGTCCTTTCTGGACAATGGCTATTTTAACATTTCTGTGCTGTTTGTGTTTAGCAGTAATTTTCTTCTTCGTCATTTGCTGTACCCACACATATTATATATTGTTTTTATCGGGACAAAAAGGGCTTTCTATGGATGCCATATTTTTGATCATATCTTATCATATTATTAAAAAAAAATAATAAAATATGGTAAAAAAAAAAAAAAATACACAAATTTCTTTGTTTTTATTTGAAACAACTTCTCCTGATCGACAATAGCGAACGAAAAAACATGCTAAATAGATTCTACTATTTCTCCTGAGTACAGGGATACCACCCATGCATAGGTTTGTTGGGTTGTTTGGGGGCTAAAATGCCAAATTTGTGAGGTGCAGTTTTTTGTTTTCCAACTTGAAATTTTTACATGCAGACAGCCTGCACCCATGTCCCATTTGGGACATATTTGAAACCAGCCAGTGTATTTTACCCCATCAACCCATATATTTTTTAAAAGTAGACACCCTAGGCTATCTCAAATGGTGGTATTTTAACACTTTCATTGCACTAATTCTACCACCAGCCTTTGTCAAAGTTTGTGGTAGTAATTTTTTTGTGTTTTTTTTTCACAAACCTTGTACTTCAGACATGAATTTACAGATTTTGGTATGTGTCACTGCCAAATAACACCCCAATAAGTGTTCAGCAACATCTCTTGAGTACAGGGATACCTCCCATGCATAGGTTTGTTGGATTGTTTGGGGGGTAAAAGGCCAAATTTGGGAGGTGAAGTTTTTGGTTTTCCAATTTGAAATTTTGACATGCAGACAGCCTGCACCCATGTCCCATTTGGGACATATTTGAAACCAGCCAGTGTATTTTACCACATCAACCCATATATTTTTTAAAAGTAGACACCCTAGGCTATCTCAAATGGTGGTATTTTAACACTTTCATTGCACTAATTCTACCACCAGCCTTTGTCAAAGTTTGTGGTAGTAATTTTTTTGTGTTTTTTTTTCACAAACCTTGTACTTCAGACATGAATTTACAGATTTTGGTATGTGTCACTGCCAAATAACACCCCAATAAGTGTTCAGCAACATCTCTTGAGTACAGGGATACCACCCATGCATAGGTTTGTTGGGTTGTTTGGGGGCTAAAAGGGCCACATTGTGAAGGTGCGCATTTTCAACTTGGAATATTGACGTGTAGCCAGCCTGAGCCCATCTTTCATTTGGGACTTTTTTTTAAAGTCGGACAGTGTATTTTACCCCAAAAAGTATATATTTTGTAAAAGTAGACACCCTAGGCTATTTTAAATGGTGTTATTTTAACACTTTCCATGCACCAATTCTACCACCAGCCTTTGTCAAAGTTTGTGGTAGTCATTTTATTGTGTATTTTTTCCCACATACATTGTGCTTTAGACACAAATTCACATATTTCGGTATGTGTCACTGACAAACAATACCACAATATATGTTCAGCAACATCTCCCGAGCACAGGGATACCACCCATGCATAGCTTTGTCAGCTTTGTTGGGTGTTGAAAGGCTACATTTGAGAGGTGCGCTTTTTGATTTTCAAACTTGGAATTTGAACATGTAGAGCAAGGAAGGGGTTAATAGCTCTTATAAGAGCCTTTGTAGTACTGTACAAAAAAATTAACCCCTAAAAATGCACAGACAAGAAAAAAATTTCTGCTGTGCAGTGATCAGTGGCAGGGAAGGGGTTAATACACTACACTATACAAAGGGTATGGCTTTTATAAAAGCCCTTGGGACTCACAATTTTTTTAACATTTTATTTAATTTATTACAATTAAAAAATTATGTTATACAGATCTGTCTCTTTCCCTCACTAAAACTCAAGTGAGGAGAGGGAGGCAGATCCATATGGGTCAGAACAATATTTACCAATATTGATCGAACCAGACGAATGGTGATGCTCATCTGAGAAATCACCAAACCACCTTTGCCACTGATCGGCTGTTACTGATCGCTATACACGTGTTCAGACAGCTTCAAAAGGAATACACGTAATCCCCTAGTGGGTATAATTAACCCCTAGCGAGTCTGACAAAAAAAATGCTGATAGCAAAAAAAAAAATCCTTCTGCGACTAGATTGCTCCATATGCGCTGCTTAGGCAGTGACCATATGCACTGCTTAGGCAGTGACCATATGTGCTGCTTAGGAAGTGATATACGGCAAGGAAGGGGTTAATAGCTCTTATTTAAAAAAAAAATTACGTTAAACGTAGTCCCCTAGCGGGTATAATTAACACGTGACGGGTGTAATAAAAAAGTTTTAAAAAAATTAAAAATGCTTCTGCAGCAAGATTGCTGCATTTGCGTCAGATCTCTGCTTAGGCAGTGATCTACAGCAAGAAAGGGGTTAATCTCTCTTAAAAGAGCTTTTTTTTATACTGTAATGAATTACAGTAAAAAAAATTAACCCCTAAAAAATGCACAGACAGCAAAAAATGTGCTGCTGTGTATGATCACTGCGTACACAGCGATCAATGGCAGGGAAGGGGTTAAATGGCTTTTATAAAAGCCCTTGGTGTTTAAAATTTTATTTAATATTTGTTTTATTATTTTATTTTATTTTTTTACTTTATCTGATCTGTCTCTCTCCCTTACTATAACTAGTAAGGTGAGGGAGGCAGATCAATACTTGTCAAAGGCAATATTTGCTAATATTGCCTTTGACAGTATGATAAGTGCTCATCAGAGCACTTACCATACATGCCTGCACACAGATCACATAGATCTGTTGTGCAGGCATCGATTGGCTCCCCCTAGAGCATCGGAAGTGAAATACTTTCACTTCCGATGCTCTTGCCATTAGAAGGGAAGCGCTGCCTGTACAGGCAGCGTTCCCTTCTACTGAGCCGATGGGGTCGCTCAGGAGAGCGACCACCATCGGCTCTGGGGAGCAGAACGGTGTTGTTAAGTGCCTCGCTGGCGAGGCACTTTAACGACACCGGAGATGCTTAGAAAGCGAACAATCGTTCGCTTTCTAAGCACATGTGTGCAGCCGGCGCAGCCATTTTTAAATGGCTGCTACGATCACTCCGTGGAGTGATCGTAGCGCGCCCCTGCACATTTGGGGGGTGTTGCACAATGCCTCTACCTAGAGGCATTGTAGCAACACCGTTAGAGTAAAGAAAGCGACCGCTGGTCGCTTTCTTTACTCAGTTTAGTGCATGACGTGCCAGGCACGTCAGCTGTCGGCAAGTCCTCGATTTGCCGTGACGTGCCTGGCACGTCATCTGTCGTTAAGGGGTTAAGGCTTAAATGTAACAAAATAGGTGAACAGTCAAGGGGGTGAATACCTTTGCAAGGCACTGTACCTTTATTCATTTTAACACTTTTTACTTTGCCCCTTTGTGCTATTCTGAAATTATTAAAAAAAATATTTTATAAAGTCATTAATGGCTGATCCCAGCCTGGGTTTTGGAGATAGGGATTATCTATAAAACGTTGGCAGATGTTTCTGAAATACACATCAAATGACCCTTCTTCAGTGAAGGTATGCTCAGTCTTTTTCTGTCCATCCTGCAGTATCATCTATATCAGAATCAAATGCAGCAGTCACATAAATTTGTGTGTAATAATGGAGATTCCACTTTATATAGTCACTGTATAGAAAATATTTATTTCTCCTGATCTACACCTTTGTTGTAATTCTAGAAATTCATTGTATAGGAGGTTCTCTGTTCGCAGTAAAAGAAACCACAACCTTCTCCTTCCTGTGTTACATCACTGCACATAGAGCTGGCTGAAACCCATGCCCCCTCCATTCCAAGCACTTGAAACAGCTGAGATCAATTCCACAGTAATGGCTAACGATCAGTTTCTCAGAGGGGAGCATGACCACTACTGCAGAGGAAGCCAGCCTTCTTCCTGTGTACGTACGTATATTAAAAACATGGACAACATACAGATAATAAACTAGGTTGAACTGCCTCTGTAATGCACTGTAAATAAAAATATTAATATCAGTGTGTAAGTGATTTATATAAATAATCTGAAGGTTCTAAAGAGCTAATGGATGTTTAACCCCTTCACGACATAGGAGGTGCCTGGCACATCCTGCGGTGGAATACGCCTCCTGATTGACATGCCATTTCAATATGGGGCTATCCTGTTGTGGACACATGCTTCGGAAATGATCAGTGATCACTTTCATTGCTCTTTTGCTGTTGCTAGACTGCCTCTAGAAAATATAGGCTAAGTTAGCCTTAGAGTTAGGGTAGTGCTAGTGCTGGGGTTTAGAGGTCAATGTAGGAGAAAATGGTTAGAAAACATGCCACTTTGAGTTATTGCCCTCTAACTTGAAAAAGAACAGAAAATAATGTAAACATTAGATATATTTAAACTCGGCAAATGTTGGAGTCAATTTAGCAGTTTTTTTATTAGCACTTGAAAGATGTATAAAAGGTTTCTCAAAGTTAGAATAAATGTTTTTTCTTTACATAATTACAATTTGTGTGTATATGTATGTATATATGTGTAATATGACATGCTTAAAATAATGGCATCTAAAGAAAGCCTTTCTTATGCTGATAAGAACAATATTTTTTTTTTTTGCATAGGTAGTAAAGTAGAAAGAGAAAAAATACAGCTACACACAAACATCCTCATCAGTGTTAAAACAGCCTGTGTCACCAAGGGTACAGCATGGCCAAATGTGTTAAAGGGTTAAATAAATTGTAATGCATGCATTATGGTACTGGGGGGGGGGGGGGGGGGAATATATATATATATTGGTCTCATCTTCAGATGCGGCCTCAATTTATCTCTTGATTCGAAGCATTACAAGATTCATACGAGCAAGAGATAATTAAAGGGTTTACTGAATAATTAACACTCCAAACCCTTCAGGGGGCCACCTCTAAAACGACATGATAATTATGTTTGTTTTATAATTTACAAGACGTTTGTCCTTCGAATAATACGCCGCTGGCTATTCATAACATTAAGATACATTTTTACCAAACTCAGTGGTGCTCATTGATCAAGCAGTATGTACCCCTGGGTATTTTAGCATGAAAATGTAAAACAATAAAGACACCGAGCTACAGAAACATATTCACATTATATCTTGGAAGCCTGATTTAATCAGACGTTCCTGGGGGCACTTTGCGATTAATCTTCCTAATTGTATTTTAAGTAACGTTCTGCAGTGTCTCATTTAGGTTTTATATCTCATCCCATCCCTTGGATGTAGTCCTTAATTAGAAAGCAATGTAGGCCTGTAATCACATTGTATGGTATAAAATCGGAGAGGCATTGTGCTTCGAACTGATCCTGCTAAGATGATGATACTATCTCCACATGTGGTAAGCTGGAGTAGACAGTTTGTAAGCCTGGCCCGGGCGGGTTGTGTGTCCTTATGGACTTCAAAGAACTGGTTAAACAAGAAGTGTATTACATACAGTTGTTGTGCCGTTCTGGGAGAGCGATGTGAAAATACACTGTTCTCTCAGGATCTCGAGATGAAATCGGCTACCTTTATCCAGTAGATTTGGATAAAACAAAAGTCCATTGCTGCATTAGTTTCGGACAAAATCCATTTATTATTTTCGTTATTTTCATTCGTACAAATGGAAAATTCACCTATGTTCAATAGTAATAAGAATCAGATGAAAAAGTATAAGGTAGGGGATGAAATTCAGGGTTTTTTCCCACCAACTTTGTACTAATAGTAGCATGTATAAATGTTTTGAACATAAGTGAACTGTTGGTGCTGACCAGGGTAATTCCTGGTGTGCAATGTGGATGATAGGGCATATCCTGGGGTGCTGTGGAAAGTCCTTGGTGTGCAATGTGGGTGATGGGGCATAGCCTGGGGTGCTGTGGAAAGTAATAGGTGTGCAATGTGGGAATGCATTGGAAAGTCTGGGGATGCACTGTCAAATCTGGAGGTTGAAAAAAATGCATTTGTTTGTTTTTGTTTTTATTTGCCAATCATAGATTTTAAAAATATGAATTCATATTTACAAGTTACAAAACTTTTTTCCTGCAGGGTTGTCTTATTGGGATATTTTTCCCTTTTTTAATTAATATCCAAAATGTATCAATAACTGCAGATTTTGCCATATAATGCCTAGTTTATACATTACTGCAGATTTTGCCATATAATGCCTAGTTTATACATTACTACTGGTTATTGTCATTATATGCGAAGTGCAATCTAAGTGTCAAGCATATTCTGCCCAATCCTATATCCTCACAGGGCAAAGCTCCCTAACTCTTGCAGTCCCAGGTGAGGGGAGCAGACTACCATAGTGCATGCGCAATGCCCTAGCTTTAAGTCACTCACACACCTGTTTCATTCCCAGGGCAAAGTTCCTAACTTTGAAAGTACGAGAGGTGCGCACTTCCGGAGTTCAAACACAGTGCCATAGCTTTAACTGGCAGTGCTTGCAGAGGTAGCAGTTGGTAACAGACACAGCCAGGGGGAGAAACCAACTAGTACCATTTGTTTAAAGCTGATTTTTGTGGATTAGATGGAAAAATGAAAGGGAATATTTAAGGTTTTTAAGTAAAAGTAACATATCCAAACTGAAGTACAGGGTACCCCAACTTGGGCAGATTGAACTTAAGAAAGGCAATCTGCTCCATTAGGTGGCTAGCCTTTACACTATGGTGGAAGTGCCCAGCAATCCTCCTGCAGCGATCAATGCCACTCGCTACTCTATTACTTCCATCTGAGATTGATGACTTTACCACAAGATGGAGGATGCGTGGAGACACTGATGCCATCAACAGTTTGAAAGGCTTCCATTCTATCATGGTAAATTAACAGCTATCAACTTGCCAAAACGTTGTGCGGTTGTATTTGGCCTGCTGTTTGGACATTGCCCTGGAATGAAATACCCCAAATTGTTCCAAGGTGGGCTGGGTGGCTCCAACAGGACTTGTTCATTGGCTGGCAGTAGCTCTCGGCTTTTCTACACCTCCTGTCACTCACAGCTGAAACTTGAACAGAACTGATGGTACTTGAAGAAGTTGTAGCAGTTACGTTGCCTGCCCTACCACTTTCTGCCTCTTCCCTGTGCTGACTGCAGAGGTGATAGTTCATCCCGTCACTGATGAGAGAACCCAACACCTTCGCCCTGAAACTTCCATCCTTCAGTGTGTGCACTTTGCAAAGAGCCCCTGTCTAACACTTTCAAAGTGGTCCCATACTTTGCTGCAATGTGAAACATTGGACCCTTCGGGATCCTGCCGCTACAGGGCTGAGCAGCAGGACAGTTAACAGTGGGAGATGGCATATTGGCCTCTGTGTACTGCAAAAGTGGATAGTGCTGGTGTGTAGTAAGTGTGCCACTGGGAGCAGGAGTCGTAGACCGGCGGGAACTATTAGTGGGAAAAGTGGTTCTACCACTAAAAAATATAGACATAATAGGCTGTGGTGGTGATGACCTTCTGAGGGTTGAAGTAGCAGATGCTGCAATTGGAGAGGAATGTGAAAAACTTGCCCTACTAGCTGGGGTAGTACATGCACTGCTCCCTGAGGTATAATGACTCTTCTGTACTATCTCATCCTCAGGCTCATAGTCAAGCTCTTCATTGGCTAGACTAAATGCAATTCCTGCAAGTTTGGGGTTAAATATCCCCTGCAGGGAGAACGGACATAGCAGCTTATTTTAACTGTAGAGGAGTAGCACTTGTTGATTTCTCAGTGTCACTCTCTCTAGAGTCTCTCTGCTCTCTCTCGGAGTTATTTTTTAGAGGTATTGGTAACTATTGGGGCAGATGTGCCTCTGCCAGTGGTTAAAGCAGGCATAGCACTAGTGGTTGTAGAGGTGGGGGTCTTGGGAGGGGATTGCTGCTTCACTTTGTACCAAACATGTCATCTTCAACAAAAAAATAGAGAGGGTGCTTCTTAGAAACATAGAAACATAGAATGTGTCTGCAGATAAGAACCATTCGGTCCATCTAGTCTGCCCAATTTTTTTTTTGAGTACTTTTATTAGTCCCCTGTTTCCGGTCTTATAGCTAGGATAGCCTTGTGTCTATCCCACGCATGCTTAAAATCCTTGACTGTTTACCTCTACCACTTCTGCTGGCAGGCTATTCCATACATCCACTACCCTCTCAGTAAAGTAATACTTTCTTATATTACTTTTAAATCGTTGCCCCTCTAATTTAAGACTATGTCCTCTAGTTGTGGTAGTTTTTCTTCTTTTAAATATACTTCTTGTGGTAGAAGAAGAAGCTGGGGGTATAAGACGCCGCTTCTTACGTAGTGCGTTACTATTAATAGTCCTATTTTGGAATACTGGGCTTAGCGTTGGCGTTAAGCACTGCATTTTTCCCTTTTCCATGGAACAGTTTGGTGCTGCTGGGCCTTGCTGCACTACTGCCTGATAATAGGTGTCTTTCAATAGCTGGGACAGAAAGCTTGGCCTTCTATGCGTTGAATTAGAAATAGCGGCAGAAGTACTTACCCAACTAGACTGACTCAAAGGCCGTGTACGGCTAAGACTTCTAGTAGTGGTGTTGGATGGAGCCTTACCCTTGCTAGTACTGGAATCCATTTTGATTATTATTATTTGTTTAAAATAAAGTGGTACCATTATAGGAAATATGTGGTGTTTGGTGTAATACAAGTTTATTAATAACAAAAATAAAACCAATACAAATTTCAAATATACCCTTCAATAAATAAAAAAAGACGACAGAGGCCAATTTACTCACTTCAGTGCTTCGTGAAAAACTATACAAAACTGTGTGCCAAGTGCTCCTTACATGCTTACTGCAAACAGACACAAGCTAGAAAATTACAACGTTACTTATTTTTTGGAAATATTAAGTTATGAGCAAAACTGGTTAAACATATTTAATATGCTATTATTTTAATTTGGATAAACTAGTAAACAAATTCTAAATAACTGTACTACAGCTACCTCGAAGCTTAGCTTAGTACAGGCAGTCTGTCATATATAATTAATTAAAGCCAATAAGCAGTTAGCTTCATTGCTTGCCTCTAAAAAAAAACAATAAATTAAATCAATTGACAAAAACAGCACAAGAGTACACTTCACTGCAGATGCTATACTTACAGCAGTTGGCTTCACTGTTTTCTGATGTGAGCAACAAAATACGCCAGAAAATAAAATAATAAAGACTTTTATTTAGAAGGAATGGGGTAATTGAGACACATAAGAGATTGAAGAGGTCAGAGGGATCGAAGATGTAGTAACAGTAGTGTGGATGGGTGGCACTAGGTCGGATAGGCCAAAGATGAATTGTGTGTGTTCCAGTTAGGTGGGATCAGCTAGAGGTAAAGTGACCGATATTCTAGTGGGTTCGGTAGTACGCTTCTTTAGAGAGATGCGTTTTAAAGGTCTTTTTACAGTTTGAAAAGGAGGGAGAGAGCTGGATGCTCTGCGGAAGGGAGTTCCAGAGAGAGGGGGCAGCTCGGCGAAATCTTGGAGACGCGAGTAAGAAGTGGGGATGAGGTTGGAGGAGAGATTTATTCCTATTGTGTAGAGCAAAGGTCGTGCAGGGAGGTATCGTTTAACAAGGGAGGCAATGTACGGAGGAGTGGAGGGCTTTGTAGGTCAAAGACAGAATTTTAAATGTTATCCTTGAGCAGACGGGGAGCCAGTGGAGGGCGTTGCAGAGAGGAGCCGCCGAATCAGACCGATGAGTGAGAAAGATAAGTCTGGCAGCTGTGTTTTGGATAGATTGCAGTGGAGACAGACAATCCAGAGGTAGTCCAGTCAGGAGGCTGTTACAGTAGTCAAGGTGAGATCACAAGCGGGTGCACTAGGATTTTGTCGGTCTCTTCCCTGAGGAACAGGCGAATGCTTGCAATGTTCCTTAGGTGCAGCCGACAGGCTTTGGCTAACGACTGAATATGAGAAACGAAGGAGAGAGCAGAGTCAAAAGTGACCACAAGTCTGTTTGAGGGAGGGAAGATAATCAGTTCTGTTTTGGAAAGCTTAAGTTTCAGGTAGAGACAGACACTCAACTACACGTGACAGAGTGAGGTCAGGGAAGGAGAGGTAGATTTGAGTATCATCCGTGTAAACATGGTATTGGAAGCCAAAAGAGTGGATGAGTTCTCCCAGACAGGTGGTGTACAGGGAAAACAACATCAGGCCAAGGACCGATCCTTGCGGAACACCAACAGAGAGCAGAACAGGCGACTATGTCGCTCCAGCAAGCAACACTGAATAGGAGTGCTCAGATAAGTACGACACGAGAGTGCTGAGCCACCTATGCCAAATCAGGATAAGAAGGAGGCAGTGGTCAATGGTGTCAAAGGCAGCAGAGAGCTCTAAGAGGAAAATCACTGAGAAGTGGCCTTTAGATTTGGCAGAAAGGAGGTCATTTGATACTCTATTGAGGGCTGTTTCAGTAGAGTTTAAGGGTCTAAAGCCAGATTGAAAAGGGTCAAGTAGGTCATTGGCAGTCATAAAGTCCGTTATTTGCGAGTGCACCGTTCTCTCCAGCAACTTGGACACGAAGGGGAGAAGGGTTATAGGACGGTAGTTAGATGGAAGAGTGGGGTGGAGGGAAGATTTTTTTCAATACAGGTACGATTTGGGCTTGCTTGAAGGTTGACGGTACTATTCCAGAGGACAGAGAGAGGTTGATGAGATTGGTTAGAGTTGGACATAGTAGAGGGATAAGAGAGGATACAAGGTGAGACGGGATGGGATCTAACGCACAAGTAGTAGATCTCGAGCAGGAGAGCATATCGTCTACCTCTTTCTCAGCTACAAGGGAGAAGATAGTCAGAGTGGGTTTGGAGATGGGAACGAGACAGGAGGCAGTTGGGGCAAGTCACTGGAGGTGAAGTTACACCTGATAGCGTTATCTTTTTTTTTTTTTTTTGAAGTGAGAGGCAAGGTCTTGGGAAGTAAGAGTGGAGCAGGGCGGAGGAGCAGGGGGCAGAGGAGAGCATTAAACGTTGAGAAGAGACGTTTGGGATTCGATGAGAGGGTGGATATAAAGGTAGAGAAATAGTGTTGCTTGGACTGAGCGAGAGCAGAGTTGTAGGAACACAGCATGAACTTATAATGAAGGAAATCCTCCTTGCAGCGTGATTTCATAAAACGCCGCTCAGCCATGCGAGTACATTTTTGGAGTTGCCTTGGGTGCCACAGTTGTTGGTTACAGAGCATTTGGGATAACAATAAATCTAACAATATTCACTAAGGTGTTAAAGGTTATTAGTTAAGTAGAGTTACAAAGAACATTATTACTATACAAATAATACAGAGTAGTTTAGATGTGGCTAATCAAAACAAGTAATAAGAGGGCCCGATCTGGAGCAGTTGCTAAAATCTTCTTCATATACCTTTTGTAGTAATGGAAGATGCAAACAGCCTTGGTTACTTGAAGATTTACATGAAAATATTCAATCATCTATAACAGAATAAAAGATAATTTGCGTAAAACATACCATTATCTATTTAAGAAAAAACTTTTATCACATTGTAAAGTGCACCCCCAAATAGCTCGACCATGTACCTGTTCTTATACACATATTTATACCGGATATTTTTATAGCCATTTATTCCACTTGAAATTCAAGATCCATCTGTAACCATCAGTGTGCGGGGCAGTATGACACACGCAAGGCTTGATATAATTCCAAAAATATCTTTCCAGGCCCCTTGAATTTTATAGCAGCCCCACTAGGTGTCTAAATGTACCCTGATGGAGATTACATCTCCAGCATAGAGGTGAGGCTTCAGGATTACATTTATAATTCTATCGGGTGTCATATAAAATCTCAACATAAACTTAATATGGAGCTCTACCATGTTCAAGCAATGAGTACTTTTATGTTCCAAATTCATACTATTAATCCATTGTTTGTTATCCACATTAATACCCCGTCCCTTCCGCTAGGTTATAAGAGCTACACTTAAGCACGGTATCTGCAACCATTCTATGATGTCATAACACCTCTTTAAACGGTTCTTGAAAGGTATATTATTTAATAACATAACAATTTGTTTTTTTTATATTCACTTTCCACACATAAATACCGTATTTGCTCGATTATAAGACGACCCTGATTATAAGATGACCCCCCAAACTTTGGATATTCCTTTAGGAAAAATACTAAAAGCCTGAATATAAGACTACCCTATAGGAAAAAAGGTAAACTTGTATATATTCACATGTAAATTGCTTTTTTAATAAAATATTATATGAAAAAAAATGCATTTCTTGTGTTTATTTCTTTTTATGTGCCAATTCTGCCTCTCTCTTTCCCTTGCCCCCAGCTTTGTCTCACTCCCCACTCACCTGTCTCTTCCCCCCACATGTTTCTCTCTGCCCCCCTTCCTCTGTCTCTCCCCCCCTTCCTGCTCTGTCCCCCCTGTCTCTCTGCCCCCCTCCCTCCCCCTGTTTCTCTGTTGCCCCCCCCCCCCCTTACCTGTACTTCAATCCCTGGTGGCAAGTGGGGCCAGCCGGGGGATGTCTGCACAATACTTGCAGACATCCTCCATGCTGCCCGACACGGCAGTCTATTATGATGGACAGCTGTCCGTCATAATAGTCTGCCATATCGGGCAGCATGGAGGATGTCTGCACGTATCATGCAGACAACCCCCAGCTGCCCGATTTACCCTGGTGGCTAGTGGTGCAGCAGAGGAAGTCTGCGCGATGAGCGCAGACCTCCCCTGCTGCCGTCCGGCACGCTCGCCGGGACTTCTGTGACGAAAGCGGAAGTACCCGGCTTCTTCACAGAAGCCCCGGCGGTCGTGCCGGGCGGAAGCAGGGGAGTCTGCGCTCGTTGCGCAGACATCCCCTGCTGCTAGAGAGGGGCATCCAGGTCCCCTGCAGCTCTGCTGGGGACCTGGATCCATGTCTTATAATCTGACCTCAATTTGAGGTCAGATTATAAGAGACCTCGATTATAAGACGAGGGGGATTTTTCAGAGCATTTGCTCTGAAAAAAACCTCGTCTTATAATCGAGCAAATACGGTACTTATGGGATCTTGGGTAATGGCTGACCCTTAATACACTTATAATATTCAGCATACTCAAATGTAAACTCTGTTGCCAATTGTACGAAAGATTTCATTTTCCCCATCACCAATAAATCACCAATTCTGAGCTTCCTAAAATCATTCCATTTCCATAAGCTTAGTTGGTCTATACTGTAAAGACTGTAGAGGAGATGTCATTATTAATTTATCTACCATCCTTATTTTCCTCCTGAATCTGTACCAAGCCTCAATACAGCTTCATGTAATAAATGACAATTCCCTTTCTTTTAGCAATATCCGTTTATCTTGATGTAGCCCAAGCAAACATTCTAAGTTGGACATTCCATATATTTCTTGTTCAATAAAGTACCAAACCTCTTCTTTACTTTGTATATATTGTACATTTGCTATATGAGTTAGCATGCTTGCTTGGGCATATCTTTCTAAATTTGGTAGATTTAATCCCCCATTTTTGCGACTGGCAGTCATGATCTTCCAAGAATTCTATGCATTTTTTTCTGCCCATATAAATGTATCTACATGCACCTGTAAATTTATATCCAATTGACTGGTAACTTAATTGGGATCATTCTTAACAAGTATTGGCATTTAGGAATACCATGCTCTGTTAACTCTTCCTAGCCATGATGCATATAGGCCCTTCCATTCTCTGTTTCCGAATCATATCCTTCTGCAGCGATAAATAATTAATTTCAATAATCCTGTCAATTTTCTTAGGGATAATGATTCCCAGATAGTCTAATCCATTTGATTTTGTCAAACCTCCCTCTCAAGCTACTTTCCATCCTGTCTGACATAGCAACCGCCATTGCCTGCGACTTGTTAAAATTCAGTTGTTTGATATACAGGATTTCACGATTATGCACTTTATTTTTTTTGAAAATAAAGAAAAAAAACTACTACAGTACAAATTATCATTAGATATTATGTTTAGAGCCTTATCTGACCTAAATTCAAGTATTCATTATTTACTAAATAAAAAAGCAAGCACACAGTCAGTGAGTGACAGTCTAGTGCTTGGCTATGGCTAGTTTGAATTTAAAAGGGCCAACGATCTTGATTAATTCTCTAATAGGCTAATTCTTACAGAGGCAATTCTTCTTTCCAGCAATATCCTTAACCAATTTAGTAGTCTAGAGAAACTTGTGCAGCTGGAAAGAGAAGCGCACACCAAGGGATCTTCTGGTGTAGTATTTATTGAACAAGGTAAAATATGTTAAAAAATAATTCCCGCACCAAATGGCTACGTACAGTTGGTGAGTACAATACAAGCAAAAATTAAAGGTGTCCGATAGCTGACTCGCCTTTGTCTGTGTGGCGGAGTGCTGGAGCGTGTGTACTGTCCTGCGGTGTAAACCCGAAAGTAGATCTTGTACGTCTTTGCTGGAAACCACACGGATGCTTAGTAAAGTCACAGTTCGGATGACCAATTCTCCTATGCGTTTCGTGAGAGCCAGCTCACTTCATCAGGGAGATGCTGGTCGCTTTGCGGAAGCATTTAAATACAGAATTAAAAACGATTCATAGAAGAATACGTGACAGAGAATGGGGAAAGAGAAGAAACAGTTGAAAATAAATATGGTGAGCGAGATAGAAAGAAAATAAAATCGTGACTTAAGTGGGGGAAAATGGAAGCTGGGATAAGAAGAGAATAGAAAGAGTATGGGAAAGAAGCTAATAGGTTAAAAAGGGGGAGGGAATGGGGGCTGGTGGATAGAAGGATAAACAAAGGGGAGAGAAGCATAAACAAGGAAAGAGAGAGAGTGAAATGTGAATGAATAAACAAAAAGTGTGAAATAATGCAGTAATGATAAAGGGAGAAGTGGAAGGAGAAAAAGATGAAGTTACGGGCATAATGAGATTAGGATATGTGAGGAGCTACTGCTCTGGTAGTTAGTGAAGTATGGTAGTGCATGTACAGCTTAATGAATTATAAAGTGATTATAAAATAGGTTAAAGGAAAACATTAGTAAAACGTGTTAATAAATCGTAGCGTACCGTGCAATGCTCTTTGAATCTATTTTTCATTTTTCTGATCATGTGTCCTATATATTTAAGGCCACATCTGCATTGTAAAATGTATACTACATACTGGCTGTTGCACATTAATAAAGGTGGTGGTGGTGGTTGCTTTTTTGCCATTATGAGGAGAGGTGGTTTCGTTTTTGTTGGTTTTGGGGATATGTTTGCACATTGTACCTGTTAGTAGATGGTGGTCTAATGTTGGATGTAGCGTTTTAGGAAGCGATTGGAGCTATCTGATTATTTTTTTTATATAGTTTTGCTTTTGCAAAAAAACTAATTCTGCTTTATCTGTTATATGGTCTTTTAGGATGGGATCCTGTTTGAGAATATTACAGTGTTTTGCTCCCTCAATATGTCTTGTAATAAATGTTGGTTGTTGATCTCTTATTATAGGTGTTTTTTTTTTAGCAGTAGGTAGTGTTTCAGATCTAGGTACCTCGCTAATTCGATTATGTGCACGTTCTAGAATGTTACTGGAATAATGTATATCTTGGAATAGATTAATCATAAGTTGGATTTCTTGTTGGAAATCATCCTCCTTACTGCAATTTCTGCAATATTAAATATAAGGAATATTGGCTATCCAAAGAGGGTTGTGGCCACTTCTGGCTTCTAGCAGACCATTTGTGTCTACCATCTCTTGCATTTTTGCTTACTATATTGTTTTGGTTGTCTACGAATAAATTAATGTCCAGGAATTCTATGGTTTGTTGATTGTGTACAGATGAAAATGGGTTCGTAGGCTACTCCCCTTCCAGATGTCATCTATATATTGCGTATAAATGACCAGATTGTCTTCATATATGTTATTGTTATAGATTAAATTTTGTTCCCAAAATCCCATCACTATATTGGCATAAAAGGGTGCATATTTTGTACCCATCGCAGTTCCTTTGTGTTTTTGGTAGTACTGGTTATCAAAAAGAAAGTAGAAGTGTTCAAGGACAAACTGTATGCAATCTGAGATGAATTTCTGTTTTTCAGAACGGAACGGTTCTTTAGAGAGAGAATCAGAAATAGCTACAATACCCACTGTATGTGGTAGGTTTGTGTATAAAGACACCACATCCAGGCTTGGCCATATATATTCTGACTCCCATTTATTATCTGACAGGAGCTGTACTATGTGTGCTTTGTCTTTAAAATAAGAGGATAATTTGGAAATCTTTTCCAATTTATTTGTGTGGGTATACCTCTCTCCATCCTGCATTGGTAAATCAACTGATTTCATATCTGGGCCCATGATGCAACTTCCTGCGATCTCCAGTTCTTAGCTACGGTTAATTTTAACCACCGTAAGCAAATTTAGCACAAACCTTCTCTCACGATGGTTCTGTTTCAGTAGATCTAGGTGTAGCAGCACTCTTTCTGGATTCAAATTCCATATGGGTATGAACCTTTTTTCCAACTTGTCCGACAGCATCCATCTTAAACCTCTTATCTCTGGGCAGTGCCACCAGCCATGGAGGGAATCCCCCCCCATCCAATCCCACACCTCCAGCAGCCTCCCGTCGTCACCCCACAATACATCTTTGCTAATATTGATGGTTCTCTATACCAATGGATCGAGTTCGGGTTTGGTGCATACACATTGATTATCATATAAGGAAGGTTGTTGATGAAAGCTGCAATAATCAAAAATCTGCCTTTCGAATCTCGTTTTATTCAGTGTAGGAAAAAAAGGTAAGTTAAACAACTTTTCCAGTTCTTGTTCTAAAACTCCGGGCAACAACTTTGCAAAAAACTGTGGTGACTGAAGGTGGGTAATAGAAGGGGCAAAAAGGTAAGGGATAGGTTATAGTAGCATGTAGGGATTGACATGAGGGTGAGGAAAGAGGAACTGAAATGAAGGAAGAAATAGAGAGAAAAACCTTCCAGCAAGAGAACCGACACTCGGCCAGGCATAACATAGTGCATCCGTTAAAACTATAATAATCAGTAATAGAAAAATGAGCAAAATTCTCATCTCTAGATGAGAGGGGGTTGTCAGGAAACTACTGAGCATTTCTCTGCATTACATTGCTAATCTACCTATTGAGTATCAGTGGCCTCAGGGCAAACCGATAATCGAGGCAATATCAGGTTAGATTTGTTTCTATATAGAAAGCCAATCCTAGGATATAGCTTTGACACGAGCTTATCAATATGGAGACCAAAAGATAAGTTTGGATCTAGCCACATGCCAAGATACTTATATGAATTTACCTGGGTCAGGTTATAACTGGATTTGGTCTTGATGTTTAATTGAGGATTGTTACATTTAAGTAGTTTAACATTTGTCCCAAACATGGACACAGTTTTTTCAGTGTTGAGGAATAATGTGTTGTAAGCTATCCAATTTTCAACTTTAGAAAACTGATCCTGTAGCGCGGATTCCACTTGCTATAGTTGAGTACTGCACGTATAAATGACCATATCATCCGCATACATATGTACATGAGCCAGGTCACACACCGAGGGTAGATCATTTATAAATACTGAGAATAGCAGCAGCCCAACAATGGATCCTTGAGGCACTCCACATTTGATTACTCTCACTCTACGCAGAGGGGCATGTTTATCACAGACCTGCATGAACTCAGATTGAAAATATTCAATTGCAGAGTCCAGATCGGGTATCAAGCTTAGCCTGCTCCACAGACAGTTGCTCAAGTCACTGAGAAAAGACTGTAGATTAAACTTCTTTAAAATATCTTGCAACAATTACTCTAGGGGTCGATTTGATGGGTTTTACTTTCCGTACACAATACACTAAGCAATGATCACTGAACACATTGGGTAGAATGCTAGATTCTTTGGGGACAAGAGGAAAGGATCCAATCCAGCAGCGTATGGTTAGAGCTGTTGGGATTCATCCGAGTAGGAGAAGAAATAAGCTGTGTTAGGTTCATTGATTTGAACAGTGAGCATGTTTTAACATTTTTGTGGTCTAACCAGTCTACATTGAAATCTCCAAGAACGAGCAGCTCACTTTTCTTATTTTGGACACTAATATCACCCAGTAGTTTCTTGATGTCCGTAAGAGACTGAGCAGGGGAATTTGGTGGGCGATAGATCCCTACAAGTACTAATGGTTTTGAGAAACGTTCTGTCACATCCGGATCCGGTAACTGTGTTTCCCTCCTCCGTGCAGGGAGGAGGGAACACTGCGCAAGACATCCGGCCCGGGGACACAGCAGCTGGAGGTAAGTGATGGGGAAGAGGGGGAGGAGGGAGGTATAACGAGCATCTGACTGGCATAATATTCCTGGTCATCTGAATGGCAAAATATTCCTGGGCATCTGACTGGCAAAATATTCCTGGGCATCTGACTGGCATAATATTCCTGGGCATCTGAATGGCATAATATTCCTGGGCATCTGAATGGCATAATATTCCTGGGCATCTGACTGGCATAATATTCCTGGGCAACTGAATGGCATAATATTCCTGGGCATCTGACTGGCATAATATTCCTGGGCATCTGAATGGCATAATATTCCTGGGCATCTGACTGGCAAAATATTCCTGGGCTCTGAATGGCATAATATTCCTGGGCATCTGAATGGCATAATATTCCTGGGCAACTGACTGGCATAATATTCCTGGGCATCTGACTGGCATAATATTCCTGGGCATCTGGCATAATATTCCTGGGCATCTGAATGGCATAATATTCCTGGGCATCTGACTGGCATAATATTCCTGGGCAACTGAATGGCATAATATTCCTGGGCATCTGACTGGCATAATATTCCTGGGCATCTGAATGGCATAATATTCCTGGGCATCTGACTGGCAAAATATTCCTGGGCTCTGAATGGCATAATATTCCTGGGCATCTGAATGGCATAATATTCCTGGGCAACTGAATGGCATAATATTCCTGGGCATCTAACTGGTATAATATTCCTGGGCATCTGAATGGCATAATATTACTGGGCAACTGACTGGCATACTATTCCTGGGCATCTGACTGGCATAATATTCCTGGGCATCTGAATGGCATAATATTCCTGGGCATCTGAATGGCATAATATTCCTGGGCAACTGAATGGCATAATATTCCTGGGCATCTAACTGGTATAATATTCCTGGGCATCTGAATGGCATAATATTACTGGGCATCTGACTGGCATAATATTCCTGGGCAACTGACTGGCATAATATTCCTGGGCATCTGACTGGCATAATATTCCTGGGCATCTGAATGGCATAATATTCCTGGGCATCTGAATGGCATAATATTCCTGGGCATCTGACTTGGCATAATATTCCTGGGCATCTGACTGGCATAATATTCCTGGGCATCTGACTGGCATAATATTCCTGGGCATCTGACTGGCATAATATTACTGGGCTATGACTGGCATAATATTCCTGGGCATCTGACTTGGCATAATATTCCTGGGCATCTGACTGGCATAATATTCCTGGGCAACTGACTGGCATAATATTCCTGGGCATCTGACTGGCATAATATTCCTGGGCATCTGAATGGCATAATATTCCTGGGCATCTGAATGGCATAATATTCCTGGGCATCTGACTTGGCATAATATTCCTGGGCATCTGACTGGCACAATATTCCTGGGCATCTGAATGGCATAATATTCCTGGGCATCTGACTGGCACACTATTCCCATTGAAATGCTGGTAAGTTTGTTGATTTAACTTCATTTTAAATATTGTATTTGTTCCCGTTTTGTTTCTTCACTGCAAAATAAGATATATGCACACTGCAAAGGAATTTGTTCATAGTTTTTGTTTTTACTATAGTCCGGCCCTCCAACGGTCTGAGGGACAGTGAACTGGCCCCCTGTTTTAAAAGTTTGAGGACCCCTGGTCTATGAAATTCAGTGTCTCGTGTATATATAAAACAATACCACCTCCTCTCTTATTTCTGTCTTTTCTGGAGCAGATATAAACCTGTTTGTATTGCAGAGTCTGGGGTTCTAGGGCTTTACCAGGATTCAGTGATGACAAGAGTTTTAGGTTTGTACACCTGACACCATGCTCTTAGTTAATTAGTTAGAAGGGTAGAAGGCTACGTATATTGCAATGGACACAGGAGAGGCCCTTATTGAAAGAGAAGTTGACATTTGTACTAGGACAGGGGCCAGGGTTGGTTTCAATCCTACACAAATTTGCAGAGCTGCAGCCCCTGAGCTTTCACTGACAACCTATGTTGAATAGATGGAGAGGGTGGAGTATTTTTCAGTATGCATAGGAGGTCGCGGCAATCAGAGGGGGGCTTTACTTTCATTCCTCAGATGTGAAGGAGCTTGATCAGTCTTGCAGGATCTCTAAGGCGAAAGAAGGTTCAGCACTGGATGTGGAAATGAACAAAAAAAAAGTGAAACAAAGTGGCGCTCACGTTCCTTTATATGCAAAAAATGCTGCCGCTAACACTCCAGTGTAAAAACCCCTGGTTACACCAACAATGCAATTTGTATAGAAATAGAGGGTGCGCAAGAAACGTATACAAATATATAAAATGACATACATGCACTTATCTCTCAACTGGTGTTGATTCTGTGATTAAACTTGAAGGTAGTAAAAAAAGACACTTAAAACCAAACATGGTGTAGTATAACTTGCAATGTTGGAAAATATATCCTTCTATAGGGAATAAACTCAAAGTTTTTAGAGCCCTTTAAAATCAGGCTCAAGGTGTTTGTGTGGTGATTAGAAAAATCAGCATCAGGTAAGGAGTATAACGAGTAGATTTTGCATGTGGAAGACAGCAGGCTTTAAAACACATGTATCAATGTAATGTACCAAATTATATCTGCTTACGTTTGGGATCAGTAAATGCTGTTAAAGCCATAATATTTCAATGTGGAGAGTCCCCGTTAAGTTTGTGCATAATCTGCATTAAGCTCCGCCCCTCTCCGTTGCATGGTGATGTTGACGCTTTTCGGCTAAATCCGCCTTCCTCTGGACGTGTAATAGAGGAGTCTTCCTTTCTCATTCTTATACTCCTAACAGGCGGATTTATTTATGGTTGCTAAGCAACTCAGCTGTTCGGCATTATTTCAGCATATCATCATTTCCCTCTTATATTTACTAATGTTAAGTGTTTACGTAAATGATTACAACCAAGGGGATTTCATAATACGATATTATGTATATAAATATACATAATTATCAAAAGGTAAAAACTATACTAATACAACATTTATAAAAATACAAAATCTCGTTCAAATCTACATTCTAAGTTAAAACAAGTTCTCTGCACTTGATGGTGAATCTTTAATCATATGTACCTGTTTAGATATATAAACCATTATGACATCGAAGAAAAATAAATTAAATACACTTCAATAATGAATTGAATAAAGGATGTGGCTCCACATTCAATGTTTCATTGGATCAGGATCGTGGATGGCCAGGTGGTTACAATAGTGTCGTGCTGGTCAAACCTTGAGGGGGATTTTACAGCTGATATGACCCTGTTCTTTGGGAGATCTCCTATCAACGAGTTGAAGAATTGCCTGAGGAAAGGTTCGTGATCCATTCTCTAGCAATTCGTTGTCGCTACCTTTGGTCCTGCATCGACACTACGATTGACCATTGTTTGCGTTGGGCCGCTCCTTCTGGGGTACTGAACGTTGTGGTAGTTCTGTTCCTGGATAACTAGTTTAACGGGGAATCCCCATTTGAATTTGATTCCAGCAGCTCGAAGGGCGGCAGTGATTGGTTGAAAACCCCTCCTTTTCTGTAATGTATTCAGGGAGAGATCTGCAAAAAATCTAGATATGTGAGTACGGTGAGGGTAGCAATTTGGTTCCCCAGCGTGCCCTGCATAAGTGTTTCTTTAAAATGGTAATAGTGGAGACGTAAAATAATATCCACGGTTTGTCAGCTGGTAAATTTGAAGGCTTTGGGAGCCTATGTATTATGTCAATGAGTGACTCCGTTCCTCCTGTAGTGTTGGGTAATAGTGCTGAAAAGAGGTCTTGCATCCACTTCTCTAGTTGTGTAGGTAGAATATCTTCAGCCTAATGTTTCGTCTGGACCGGTCTTCCAGGTCCCAGACTTTATCTTTGAGTGCACAAATCTCCGTCGTCAGCTCTCCATAGCAGTCGGAGAGCTCAATATGGGCATCCCCACAGTCATCCAGCTTGGTGGTTCTCTCGCCAAGGTCTTTTATCTCCTTTGCAAATTTGGCAGTGAGTTCAGAAATATCACTTTAGATTTGCGCCCTCAGTGATTCAAACATTCTTTTCATATCTTTCAGGGGAATCTGCACTGGAGTAGAAGTTATTGAGGCTGCATCATCTGATGAAACTGAGGAGCCGGTCTAGCATGCATCCAGCTTCTTTGGCAGTTTGAATTCTAAACATGCTGCATGATTTTTTAGACTTCTAATAATGAAGTTAACGGATCTCGAAGAATCAGGAGAATATAGTCTGCGTACATAAGGATTTTTGGTTTCCCATGACCGCCACACTGGAGCGTATCTCCCTCACCAATGGCTCCCGCGTGAGGATGTAGAGAAGAGGGTACACGTCTGGTGGGTGCCGTTGGAGAGGCGGAACCACTCCAGTTTTATCCAAGAACCTAAAACTCTGATCGTTGGTGGTGTATAATGCCATAATTGCTTGGGCTATTTCTCCAGTAAGTCCAAAAGTACAGAGGGTTCAGCTAGGTACTCCCAGCTGACCCTGTCAAATGCCTTTTCCGCATACCACTACAAGCCGCCTCGTCTAAGGCACCCGCCACGGTCCGTAACTGACCCACTGAAGATCTAGCAGGGACAAATTGCACTTGGTTTGGGTGAATAAGGTCCTTGATGACTGGTTTGTCTATTTGCCAATACTGCGCCATACAATTTAATGTCTGCATTCGGTAGTGCAATTGGCCTATAGCTTGTTAAGTCATATGAAGGTTTCCCTGGCGTTATATTTCCTCTGAGGAGTTCTTCCGGGATCATCACTGTAGATCTGAACTTGTTAAACTAGCCAGTCAGCCTTGAAGCCAATTCTGGCTGGAAGCCATCCGGACCTGGAGCTTTCCCAGACTTCAATTTGCTGATTGCCTTAGTTACCACTTTCATGTCTATTGGTCTATTCAAAAATTGCAGAGTATTCTGTGACGGCTGGGGGAACTGCCTAGAGTCGAAGTATTCAGTCATATCCTCTTTTAATCCCATCTTTGGTTAATTATATAATTGTGAGTAATACTCATTAAATGCAGTGCTTATCTGTTTAGGTGTCAGGAGAGTCTGGCCCCCTATTATTATTTTTGAAATATTTACTCCTACTTCTCCTCTTTTTTTATAATGTGTTTTAATATTAATTTTGACACCAATGAGTCTCCTGCACTGCACAAATATTTATTTTTTCTTTCCCTAATTTGTGTAGGAAAATGTACCGTCTCCGTGCCGAATTTAAGCCCCACACATTTAATGTGGCTACCCTAAACATTGTATTTGTTGTTTCTGATTTATCCAAGGTCCAAATATACTCACACGAGGTCCAGAGTATACATTAACCCCTTAGTGACAAGACATTTTCACCTTGACTTTCCCTTGGTGACAATGGCTGTTTTTATCGTCATAAAAAGGGCTTTCATTAGATACTATTATAATATCTTATAATTTACTACAAAAAAAATGATAAAATATGATGAAAAATGTAAAGAAAAACAATTTTTCTAACTTTGACCTAAAATATAATTTAGACAAATACAATCATTAAAAAAAGAAACCCGGTCTAAATAGTTTCTAAATGTTGTCCAGAGTTTAGAAATAAGCATGTTTCCATTTTTTTCGAGTTATGGGGCAAAAACCAAAAATAGTGTGTTTTGGTTTTTTCCTATATTGACCTTTTGACCCCAACCTGAACCCAAAATTTAATCCTAACACTAAATTTAACCCCAACTCTAACCCCTATGCTATCCCTTAATATATTTTAATTAAATTTTAACCCTATCCCTTATGCTAAAAATTATTTAATTTTAACCCTATAGGCTAATCTAACTATATAACTAGTTTTAAGAGAAGGAGAAATACAAAGCGCCTACAAACATACAGAACGAAAAATATGTAACAAAATATACAAACCCAGAAGAAATAATAAGTATAATAATACTGGAGATGGAACTCTCAGGTGTGATCAGGACATCAATATAAGGAATAAATAAGTAAAACAGCTGCTGGTCTCAAAATATCACAGTGGAATTCCACTGCAAAGAAAGGGAGGAGAGAAATGCATAAAAGGGAAAATAGACCGCGCTATACCATAATAAGTTGGGATATAGTATAAAATAAAATACACACCTGGATATGGTAAAAAGGTCTTAATTTAATACAAAAGAAAATACATTTATTTATTAAATAAAAACGGAATAATACATAGATATAAATATAATTGTAAATATAATGGTATAGTTAATATGTAAAAACAAACACAGAATCAGCACAGTACAGTAGGGAGATTCATAAAAAATAAATGCATGAATGAAAATCCGCTGTGTACAAGGACTAAAAAACAGTAAGAGCAGAGAGGAAAAGCAGTGGATGTACAAATCAATACATACACACCTAAATGTCTGCCGGTGAAGATGCTGGACTCAAAATGACAACAAATAGCGGATTTTGATCCCAATGAGGGAAAGCCTGGCCAGGTCTTTCTGTAAAGGGGACGCCAAAAGAAAAAAGGGACGCGTTTTAGATGCTTCCTCAGCCTGTAAACGATTGGAGTCCAGCATATCCTAGGGCAGACATACTGCAGGTTTAAATATCCCCACTTCCGGTTATGGCAAGGACTCAAAAGAACGGAAGTGAGACGTGGTGACGTCAGAGGTAGTCGTCACCATGGTTACGCATCGCAACTTACACAGAGCCGGCATAGTGAAGTAGTGATGCGGGCATGGGGAGGACAGACTATGCGTACACCTTCAATACTTGGTGATCTTGCTGCTACATATTAGTAGTATGTATAGACTAAAAAAGACATGATTGGTGTCTAAAAATAAAAAATTAACAGCATATTAGATTATATTTCGAATTCATTATTACAACAAAAAACATTATAATGTATCTGGAATAGGGATTATACACAGACATGAATCATATGTATGTACATACAAATTAATATTATATACAGCTCAATATTATAGACTGATACAAATGATCTCAAAAAAATATATATTGCAGTGATATTTACACATGAACATATATACATTTAGTAAAAATACACAAATTGTTATATTATTATTCTATTAAAAAAAAAAAATTTATTTTTTATTTTTAGACACCAATCATGTCTTTTTTAGTCTACATACTACTAATATGTAGCAGCAAGGTCACCAAGTATTGAAGATGTACGCATAGTCTGTCCTCCCCATGCCCGCATCGCTACTTCACTATGCCGGCTCTGTGTAAGTTGCGATGCGTAACCATGGTGACGACGACCTCTGACGTCGCCACGTCTCACTTCCGCTCTTTTGAGTACTCGCCATATCCGGAAGTGGGGATATTTAAACCTGCAGTACAGGTTTACATTGCTATGCTACTTAGCTACCACTAGGGGCAGTCAAGTAGCATATTCAGAAGCTCAGACCTGCAGAGGGCATAGCCATATTGACGGAGCAATATGTTCCCGGCAGGACGGGCCTGGCACGTCCATTGCCGCAAAGGGGTTAAACACATAAAAAAAAACACACATTGACAATAATGTTTACAAATGTATAGGAAACCCCCAGGTGTTGGCACATATTAACTCTTCTCAAATCCCGTGAGTGCGGAATGTATTTACCATCTTAAAAAATGGCAGTTGGAGCAGACCGGCCCTCCGGGAGGAACACCGCCTTTCCTCTTAATTTTTGGGCTCAAGTAGTTGTGTACCTCTTTTGATTCTTTTTATATAATATTAAAGTATTCTTAATCATAAATAATATGCCCTCTTAACAGGGGGAGTGAGGAGGGGGGGGGGGGGGGGGAATATTTTTGTGTCCAAATTTTTTCAGTGAATACTTAAATATATTCTAAGAGTACCTCTTAAATTATGTCACTTTACCAGTAACAAACATTACCAAATACCTAAATTAGCCCCTCCTAAATATCTCTATATTATTATACCTTAATTGCTGAATTGTTCAATCCCCTTCATGCCTAGCTCTTTCTACAGAAATCATGTTTATATCTCGGCCCATAAACAAGGAGGAGAAAGAGAAAAACAAACTAAGTACATTATCTATATCCCTATCTTCTACTTTGAGTATCAGTGCTTAGTAACTACTACTTAACCTATTTTATATAATTTAATATTTTACTTTCCGTGCATACGAAACAAAAAACAAAACCTCATCACCTCTTCTCTCCCCTGCCAAATGCCCCCACTATTGCATCCCCTTTTTCCTGCAACCATCCCTCAAGTCTACCTGGGGCCACAAATTAATACACTTTTGAGTCTCATGCGAGAGGTAGTGTGCCCAAAAAAACCCCATCTATATCTAATTCCATGTTGCCTAAGAATTGCTGTTGCTTGTGTAAATCTTGGAGTGTTTGGATCTTGTCGAAAGGCTCTTCCAATGTATTTCCTCTCTTTGCCTTCACTATTTTTTCCTTGTTCCTGAATGTAGTGCAGCACAGAAAAATGTCCCTTGGGATTTCTGGAGGCAAGTTGGATGCCTTGGCCGTTCTATGACAACGTTCCCATAAATAGGTTGAGTCCTCTTGCTCCACACCAATTTTTGTAAAAAAAAATCCTTCATGAAATCTTCCAGAGCATAAGGCAAAATCGACTCAGGTATACCTCTCAGCCTCAAATTGTTCCTTCTGGAATGATCTTCCAATTCTGCAAGCTTATTTTCTAGCCTTTCGATTTCTTTAGTATTCGTGTAATTGGAATCTTGATTCCCCAGTACCTTGAGTTCCAACTTTCGATCTTCATTAAACTTGACCCTATTGGTTACAGCCATTATATCTGTCTTAATGTCTTGGACACTTAGATGGATTTCTTCCTTGATCTTTAGGAATTGAAGATCCAGGGTAGCCGTTAGCTATTTGTGGAATGAGACCTGTCTGTCCCATTTATCAGATTTATCATGTTCTGCCTCGATCTCCACGGGCATTGTAGTCTCCCCAACATTTTTCTGTGCCCCTACCTCATGATCACTTTTTTGTGTCATGGGAGAAAAAAAAGGAAAGTTTTTTTTTTTTGGCCTTAACTCTTTCCTGTCACTTTTGGACTGCTGTTTGTTGTCTGTGGCCCTTCTTCCTGCCATAGTTTCCTAGGTCTTTAGGGTATACATTTTGTTTAGACTTGTATTCCTAGCTCCGTCCAGAAAGAGATCAAGTCACCCACTTCTTGTACTATCTGATAATTTCCCAATATAGGGAGGCTCATGAAACTAAACGTGATTGTACGCGGTCGTAATTATTTGAACTGTTTTTGTCTGACTGAGAACTCCTCTTAGCTAGACAATTATAAAGTCCACCATATAGGTCTTCAGTTTATATGTAAGAGGAGAAACAACAAAGTAGTTGCCAGGTTTCTGAGTGTTTGGTCGGCCCTTTTCCACTGCTCTGGAGCACACGTCTCCTTACTCCCCGTTATACTTTACGGACAGCGAAGCTAAACTTAACTTTCAGCAGCAATCCGTGGTATTTTGCAAAGTTACTTGGGGGGAAGCTGGTTAGGCTCTCATAACTAGGAGAGGAAAAAATATACACATATACCACTTTCACTGCTGTTACCCCGACGCGCCCTTATCAAACAGTATGAAGCGTAACTTTCTGGCACAATCTCTTTATTTTTTTGCAAAATTACTTGGGGGGGGAACCTGTCAGGGTCTCATAACCAGGGGGTCACTGATTCCTCAGTGTAGATAAGAGAAAAAATACACATATACAGAAGTCACTACTGTTTCCCCACGGCGTGCCCTTCATCCAACAGGTGAACCTTATTAGATTGCAGGTTTGGAAGTCGGAAATATATACATTTTTTACATGAGGGAGGCAAAGCCAAGAAAATAGCTGCAAGAGTTATCTGGATTAGATCTTCTCTGTTTATTTTGTCTGCAGCAGAACTACGTGGCACCTGATGTAATCCGCAGTGCGTCCAGACCGAGACAGAAGAGGAAAGTGGTTAGGAGAAACAGCAGCGCCAGCAAGGGATTTGTCCACGTGTTCCAGAGCAAGCGCCTGTCGGGACCTGCAAGTAGTAATGCCTGAGGTCAGCAAGGAAATCCACCTTCACAGGATATTCCCTGCAACTATGGAACATCTGATGTGAAATGTGGGTGTTTCGGCCTGTGATCTAGCGTCTTTTTAAATTTGGGATCAGTGTCAGGACCCGGACATGACTGTGTGCGTCCTCCCTAAGACCTCAGTCTCTCCTGCTCCGACATCCCGCGAGAGCAAGCCAGCTTGTTTACGTAATCGCTCCACCCCTCTGCGTCTACACCCCCTTTACTTGAATATTAATATTTGAAAAAGCATAGAGACTGTATGTCAGGCTGGAGTCTCTTACTGTGCAGGATGGAGTCCAGTTGCAGGAAGACAGACCACCACACATGCAAATAGAAACACCCGGCCTACTCACTGGAGATGGGAACAATGAGTAGGTGGGTGAGTGAGTGAGTGCACGAAGGTAAAAATTCCAAAGGCGAGCTAGATGAAGCAGAAATCTTGGTCAGGTCGGGGCTGGCTAAGAGGGTGCAGGTCAAGTGAAGGCAGAAGTTCAGGGGCTTCCAGCAAGAATCGAGGTCCAGTATCCAGACAGGGTCAAACACCGGTTAGGCAATCACAAAAAAACAAGTAAGGTCACAGTAGCAAGGGGAACATGAGAAGTGACCACTTCTATACTCAAGAAGTACTGCTGATCAGGAAGAGAGGGTTTAAATAGGGTAGTCAATTACCTTAGTTAGGGGGAGGTTCCAAACGGCTTGCTTTCATGTTGTCAGGACAACAACTTAGTGCATGGAGAGGTTTTCCATGAAGCCACGTCCCATTGATGATCCAGCTCCAATAGGAGGAGAAAGGGAGGAGATCAGGCTTGGATGTATAGCCGTGGTTTCCAGGCCAGAGGGAGATATTTTGGAGATTGGAGTTTGTTCTGCACCTGCAATCTTGGATATGATGAATGTTGCACCCACCATCTTGGAGGCGGGTTATGTGGATCGAGGCCACCATCTTGGAGTGGCAAGAGTTGCACCCTCCATGTTGGATCCCGATTACAGCACAATCACATAGGACAGGGGACCTGGTAGTGCTAAGTATGACACTGTACTACAGTACAAACTGATATTAGATATTATTGTTAGATTTTTAGCTGAGAAAATATAGTATATCAAATTAATGCTTACACTGACTGTCTGCACAGCAAGCACACACAGTCAGGCAGCATCTACTTAGGGTAAGTTACCCCCCTCCCCATAGAAAATAATCAACACTTAGGTTGTAGTTCAAAGGCCACAGCATTACATACTGTAACAAATGATTATTCTTTAAACATATATATAAGAATCTTTAAGAATTTATATAAGAAGCCAAGTTGCCTACTGCTCCTGCGACCACTGCTCTTCTCGCTGCCCCAATAAACAGAGGAGTCCCCAGGATGCAAATCAAACACCTGCTGCTGAGGACCCGCTGAAGATCCAAGCGAACAACATTAGCAACATAAAAAAGATAACCGAAAACAACACTGAATATTTTTTGCTTTTTGAAACAATGTACAGGGTAAAAAAAAAAAAAAAACAAGTTAAATGTGGGCAAACAGAGGACCAAAATCTAGCTGATTCCCTTCTCCCAATATTGCGAATTATAGACTGTCACCGGCAAATAAGAACTATTCAGCCCATCTAATCTGCCCAATTTTCTAAACAATTTTATTAGTCTCTGGCCTTATCTTATACTTGGGATAGCCTTGTGCCTATCCCACTCATGCTTACAGTAAAATAATATACTTCCTGATAGTACTTTTATATCTTTGCCCCTCTAATTTAAGACTGTTAAATATACTCTCCTCCTTTACACTGTCGGTTCCCTTTCCAACCAAGCTATACATCACCTCGACTGAAAGCCCCCACCTCTATCCTGAACCAAACTTAGACGTAGTCAGCCCAAAATTCCCAAAACAATCTTTAAAAACCTTAATAATTTGGAAACAGGACATGGCAGAACCATCCTCATGTGACAGCAGAGAACCAGGAACATACAGGTGTACCGCAACATTTTTGAAAGACACAGTAAAGGGAAGGAGAGAGAATCTGGCAAGGAGTCCAGACAAATCTGAAGGCCACATCCGATTGGTTCGTCTTAGATCGTTGTAAAAACAGGACGTGATTGGGGCTGACGGATGCATCACTCTGCAATAGGCCTCCTTGGATATTTTTATTAACCCCTTAACGACAGATGACGTGCCAGGCACGTCACGGCAAATCGTGGACTTGCCGACAGCTGACGTGCCTGGCATGTCATGCACTAAATGGAGTACAGAAAGCGACCAGCGGTCGCTTTCTTTACTCTAACGGTGTTGCTACAATGCCTCTAGGTAGAGGCATTGTGCAACACCCCCCAAATGTGCAGGGGCGCGCTACGATCACTCCACAGAGTGATCGTAGCAGCCATTTAAAAATGGCTGCGCCCGCTGCACACATGTGCTTAGAAAGCGAACGATCGTTCGCTTTCTAAGCATCTCCGGTGTTGTTAAAGTGCCTCGCTAGCGAGGCACTTAACAACACCTCCAGGCTGCCCCAGAACCGATGGTGGTCGCTCTCCTGAGCGACCCCATCGGCTCAGTAGAAGGGAACGCTGCCTGTACAGGCAGCGCTTCCCTTCTAATGGCAAGAGCATCGGAAGTGAAAGTATTTCACTTCCGATCCTCTAGGGGGAGCCAATCGATGCCGGCACAACAGATCTATGTGATCTGTGTGCAGGCTGGTAAGTGCTCTGATGAGCACTTACCATACTGTCAAAGGCAATATTACTAAATATTGCCTTTGACAAGTATTGATCTGCCTCCCTCACCTTACTACTTTTAGTAAGGGAGAGAGACAGATCAGATCAAGTAAAAAAATAAAATAATAAAAAAAATATTTAATAAAATGTTAAACACCAAGGGCTTTTAAAAAAGCCATTTAACCCCTTCCCTGCCATTGATCGCTGTGTACGCAGTGATCATACACAGCAGCACATTTTTTAAAGACTTACATCTTCCCAAATGCGGAGGGCCACAAAATATGCAGGGGGCACAAGCACAGATCTCAAACTCTTTCAAGGCGGAAATAGCAGCCAACTCTTTCAAAGGAATCTCAAAACCAGATTCCAATAGTTCGGCAGCCATCCGGTGATTATATTGCCAGGTCAGCATCCTGCTTACGCACACAGCCGTCCTGCCCCTTTGCTCCAGGAACACCCTTGCCCCACATTTTTTTAAGGGAGTGGGGCAATGTACCTGGTTACACTGCCAACATACCCCTTTTTTTAACGGGAAGCAGACTGAAAAGGGACAGGACTGCGGGAAGGGGCAGTGATGCGGAAACAATATCTTTCTGAACCCCTTAAGGACCCCCTAGCGAAGTTTCAGAAATCCACCACTTTGGTTAAAGAGACAGTCTAGTCCCCAAACTACTGCTTGTATAGTGCATAGGCTTTTTTTCCAGTGTGATGATTACTCTTCATGTGTACAGTTAAAACAGAAGGATGAAATTCAGCGCTAGATCCGTGACCAAGCAGCACCAGCCTGTGTTTACTCTTCATGTGTACTACAGGTGCTGCAACACTGATTTATATAAACACTGAGCATATAAAATTTTGCTTAATTTAGTAATTTCCTGTGCTGCTGGAAAATGAATTCATTGTGTGGAATCGAAGTAACCTTGCTCTTGTACACATAGGATCTCTTAACAGAGCAACACATTGTCTAATGACATTACTAGAGGGGCAGGAAATTCCGTTCATTTGAATGAAATTATTCTCATTGGTCCCTGCCGCCAAAAAAATAAAGGAAATGGATTTTACTCAGCTAGCGTGGGCAGTATTGGTTTCTTGTAAACTGCTGTAATTTCACACTTTCATCTAGCTATTTTTAGTATTGTAAGCAATGTAAAACATGCATTTGGAAGTACTTTAATATGCAGTGTCCCTTTTTAAATCTAGGGCTTTGTGAGTGAGTGACAGTTTAGCAACATTGAAATACAAATACAATTTGGGTTAGCATAATAGCTAGGGTTAGAATAAATATTAGAGTTACGGTTACATTTAAGGTCAAGATTGGTGTCAAAAGGTCACCACTGTAGGAGAAAATGGTGAGGAAACAAACTTCTACTTTCAGTTATTACCATGTAAGGTGCAGAAAAACATGTAACCTAGGATATTTCTAAACTAGGGATAAAATGTAGAAACTAATTGTAATTGTGTAAGATTTTTCAGGTCAGTTAAACATTTTTAATTTTTTTTCCCATCATTCTATGAATTTTGTGCAGTAAATTATGATATTATGACAATAATCGTATCTAAATAAAGGCCCATTTTTATGGCGATAAAACCAACATATAATGTGCGTGGGTACATTAAATGAGAGAAGAAAATTACAGCTTAACACAAACACTGCAGAAATGTTGAAGCAGCCCATGTCACCAGGGGAAAGTCACAGCCAAAAAATTCACGTCACTAAGGGGTTCAATTTAAAATGACCTAAGGCTTACAGGAATCGGATGTCCTTTATCTTGCAAGAAATACTCTTGAGGAACCACGAAAAAAACCGGTGTCCAAGACAGTGGTCCACAGTAGTGTGAGCGAGCACTAAAGGACATTATATCTTTACTGCTCTGTCTCAACAAAAAAAAGTCACAACAATTGTATATTTGATTAGAAAAAAAGCAGTCAAGCATGTAGGATGGGGAGACAGGTCTGCAACAAGATCCATTAATTATATCATCTACAGGTAACAATTTGCAATTTTAAACAAACGTATAGAAGTAACACAATCTAAACAAAATACTAAGAACTAAAAAGTATATGAGCTGAAGGCAAGGTACTGTAATAGGCGTTATATAGAGCAGTAGGATGTAATAGGGAACGGTTACATTTATAGGCTGAGTTATATTATATACAGTAACAAGAGGAGTTATGGGGGAGGGATTATATGTAGTAGGATGAGCTATAAGGGCGAGGTTATATTATATAGTAATAGGCTCTATGGGACGGGTTGTATGGAGTAATAGGAGGCATTATTAGGGCGATGTTCTATTTAGTAAAAATTATGGCGGGTTATATTATATAAACTAATACGAGAAGTTATGGGGTGGGGTTAAATTACTATTTTGAGATTTAACATGCAATACATGTTCTAATTAATAACATAAATAATGTTTGGATCCCACCGAACAATGCTTTATTTTTTTTATTCAATTCCTTATGACAACATGCAACTTAATAATAATAATAATAATAATAATAATGTAAAACCCACATAACATTTATAGGTGGCCAATAACATGGCCAAGGTTGAAAGCCTTGAAATACTGCTATTTATTATTCTTTTTTCATATGTAACATTCTAACAATATATAAATACACTACTAATGCACCTCCTAAACAAGAACATGCTTTACTTGTTTCCTTCTTCCTAGTCATACGCATTATAATCATCCTTATCAAAAGACCGCATTCTTCATCATTACTATTATTTTGTTTTGTAACATATTGCTCCCAATAACTCCTATTACTGTATATAATATAACCTCGCCCTCATAGCTCCTGCTACTTCATATAGCACTTCACTATAACACCTATTACACTAAATAATCTTTAACTTCTACAACTGTTTCATATATTATTTTGCTTAGATTTATATAGTGGAAAATAATTCAGATAAAGATATAAAAATAATTATATAGGTTACAAAATATTTCAGAAAACTATTAGGAGCTTTGTCACCTCGTACTCCCATTAGCTTTGAAAAAAAAAAATCTAGTGCCGCATCCTCCCAAAAATTAACTTTGTTGTTATACAAAAACATTCTGTGAAAGACTTAAAAAAGGATGTCTCTCTATTAGGAGATGGACCAAAGAACAAAATGATGCTGGGAAATGGTGTTGCAGACAACTCTTTTTAATTAGTGAAAATAAATCCGTAGTTGACCTGACTGGGTTAAAAATGTTAGGTGTTACTTTTCTCACTAGAAATAAGCTATAATAACCAGTTATGAAATTCTTGGAAGGTCCTGGCATTTTGATGATGATGTGTTATGTATAATATAGTTATGTTACTCTGTGTATCTTCTGCAAAGGGAATTTTGTTGCAAGTCCCTGGACTTTGCCATTTAAATGATTCCTAATTCTTTGCAATTCTGAGATAAAAAACAAATCATTCACAGGATAGACCCGTGACCCTGGTGTACGCATGCTGAAGTTACTCAACCCGCAACTTGCGCTAAGTAATTAATACTAAGTGCTGGGGCAGCAAAATGAATATAAAGGATTCAGCAGAAACGTCTGGGCAGAGTGCAGAGCACTGAGCTCAGTCAATGATTTCATTCAATGGGATTTGAAGGAAAAGTGTAGCAAAATGTACTGAATTCACAGTGTTTGATACATGTGTAGGTTTTTTGGGGCATGTGGGAAGCCATTATTGTAACAGGAAGTGAGTGCTACAGCAGCCATCTTGTACTGAGGTGAGACGTGCAAAGGAAATGTTTTTCGTATCCCACCCTTAGCCTTGGTACCCTTATATCCTCTATAGCACGGGCGTCCAACATGCGGCCCGCGGGCCAAATGCGGCCCACCAGCCAGAGAGGTGCGGCCCGCTTGAGAGTGGCAGCGGTAGCCGCACCTCTCAGCCGTTCCAAAAAAGTGCGCACCGGGATGTCACTGACAGCCGGTGCTTCAACAAAGTCAGAGAATGCGAGCGCTGAGCTTTCTCCCCTCGCGCATTGGAGAAAGCTTCGCCCACTCACACTCTGACCCCGTTGGAGCACCAGGTGACAGTGACATCCCGGTGCTCAGATGAAGTATAGGAGCCCACAGTTGAAACAATCCCCCTCCCTGCAGATAAAGGTAAACGAGCAGGGAGGGGGAACAAACAACATAACGACATGCTGGTTTTTTATTTGAGGATTCAGTGTGCGTGTGTCTGTCTGTATGTGTGGGTAAGGTTGACATAGTGTGTGTGTGTGGAGGAGGGGAAGTGTGATACTGTGTATGTGTGGGGGGGGAAGTGTGATACTGTGTGGGGGGGGGGAGTGTGACACTGTGGGGAAGTGTGATACTGTGTGTGTGTGGGGAAGTGTGATACTGTGTGTGTGGGAAGTGTGACACTGTGGGGAAGTGTGATACTGTGTATGTGTGGGGGGGAAGTGTGACAGTGTGTGTGTGTGGGGAAGTGTGATACTGTGTATGTGGGGGGGGGGAAGTGTGACGCTATGTGTGTGTGGGGGGAAGTGTGATACTGTTTGTGTGGGGAAGTGTGACACTGTGGGGAAGTGTGACACTGTGTGGGGGTGGGTGAGCAAGTGTGATACTGTGTGTGTGTGTGTGTGTGTGTGTGTAAATTTGAGTGTAACTAAGTGGAAATGTGACTGAATGTGTGAGCATTTAATGTGAGTTTTTTTTTTTTTATTGCTGCTGTCTTACTGGAGAATCTGTGATATTCTCCCATACTGCACGTTACTGTGATTTATATAAATAAATATATATATATCTCCACACATGTATGTATGTATGTATGTGTATACATACATACATTTACTTTCATTTAAACATGAATGCGGCCCACGCACAAATAGATTTTACAGTGAAGTGGCCCACTGCAGAACAAACTTTACAACCCTGCTCTATAGTGTCTTGATATATTTTTTTTTTTTTTTAGAATTTTAGCTGGGCTAACCTAACTAGTATCTTAACAGCAATGTTATTTAAATAGACAGGATTTTGTATTTATATTTTATAAACGATTGAGAATACAATGAAAAATAAGGATTTGGAAGTAATTTTAGCCTTTTAAAATATGTTATTGACTATAAATGACGATACTAATAATTAAACGATACTAGGCTCACACCCCGCAGGATGCTATAGAATGTCCTGTGGTTGACAGCTCCTTGCGGGGAGCTTTTCTATGGATCCCGCTGTAGGGGACTCTTGCCGTGCCTGAATTGTGTTCGGACTCGCCCCCACGTGATATCACGGGACTTCAGCAGAGACCCGCAGAGTCTTGATCGGGTCTCTGGCACTGTGTCCCTGGCTGTAGATCACTCTGTGATTTACCGTTTTGGTGCTTTTGTCCTTAAGGATAAAAACTCCATGCAATGTTAAGGGGTTAATTGATCCGAGGGAACGTGTGCTGACATCTTGCGGGGTGCCAAGCTTATTTATTGAAATGCATGTTTATATGTATAAAATAACACAAATACTCATAAATCCCTGCAAATCCACAAGTCTTGAGTTTACACGGGACACGGGCTCCGTCAATAGTACTGAGGTTAATAGACTCTGCTCCCGTTAGTAAATATCTCATGATTTAAAGGTTGACTTGATTCTGCCAGAAATTGAACCTGCAACACTGAGGACTGAACACATTCTAGAGTTGGTCTGTTAGCCAAGTGCTCCAGGGTGAGATGTTGTATCCCCCCCCCAAAAAAAATCTGAATACTTTCATTAGTCTCTGGCCTTATCTTATATCTAGGATAGTCTTAAACTTATCCCATGCATGCTTAAACTCCTTCACTGTATTAACTTCTACCACTTCTACTGGAAGACTTCTATGCATCCACTACCCTCTCCGTAATGTAATACTTTCATTAGTTCCTGGCCTTATCTTATATGTAGGATAGCCTTATACCTATCCCATGCATGCTTAAACTCCTTCACTGTATTAACCTCTACCACTTCTACTGGAAGACTTCTATGCATCCACTACCCTCTCAGTAATGTAATACTTTCATTAGTTCCTGGCCTTATCTTATATCTAGGATAGCCTTATACCTATCCCATGCATGCTTAAACTCCTTCACTGTATTAACCTCTACCACTTCTACTGGAAGACTATTCCATACATCCACTACCCTCTCAGTAATGTAATACTTTCATTAGTTCCTGGCCTTATCTTATATCTAGGACAGCCTTATACCTATCCCATGCATGTTTAAACTCCTTCACTGTATTAACCTCTACCACTTATACTGGAAGACTATTCCATACATCCACGACCCTCTCAGTAATGTAATACTTTCATTAGTCCCCAGTTCCCTATCTTATATCTAGGATAGCCTTATACCTATCCCACGCATGCTTAAACTCCTTCACTGTATTAACTTCTACCACTTCTACTGGAAGACTTCTATGCATCCACTACCCTCTCGGTAAAGTAATACTTTTATTAGTCCCTGGCCTTATCTTATATCTAGGATAGCCTTATACCTATCCCACGCATGCTTAAACTCCTTCACTGTATTAACCTCTACCACTTCTACTGGAAGACTATTCCATGCATCCACTACCCTCTCAGTATAGTAATCCTTTCATTAGTCCCTGGCCTTATCTTATATCTAGGATAGCCTTATACCTATCCCATGCATGCTTAAACTCCATCACTGTATTAACCTCTACCACTTCTACTGGAAGACTATTCCATGCATCCACTACCCTCTCAGTAACATAATCCTTTCATTAGTCCCTGACCTTATCTTATATCTAGGATAGCCTTATACCTATCCCATGCATGCTTAAACTCCTTCACTGTATTAACCTCTACCACTTCAGCTGGAAGACTATTCCATGCATCCACTACCTTCTCAGTAAAGTAATACTTTCATTAGTCCCTGGCCTTATCTTATATCTAGGATAGCCTTATACCTATCCCATGCATGCTTAAACTCCTTCACTGTATTAACCTCTACCACTTCTACTGGAAGACTATTCCATGCATCCACTACCCTCTCAGTAACATAATCCTTTCATTAGTCCCTGGCCTTATCTTATATCTAGGATAGCCTTATACCTATCCCATGCATGCTTAAACTCCTTCACTGTATTACCCTCTACCACTTCTACTGGAAGACTATTCCATGCATCCACTACCCTCTCAGTAACATAATCCTTTCATTAGTCCCTGACCTTATCTTATATCTAGGATAGCCTTATACCTATCCCACGCATGCTTAAACTCCTTCACTGTATTAACCTCTACCACTTCTACTGGAATACTATTCCATGCATCCACTACCCTCTCAGTAAAGTAATACTTTCATTAGTCCCAGGCCTTATCTTATATCTAGGATAGCCTTATACCTATCCCACGCATGTGTAAACTCCTTCACTGTATTAACCTCTACCACTTCTACTGGAAGACTATTCCATACATCCACTACCCTCTCAGTAATGTAATACTTTCATTAGTCCCTGACCTTATCTTATATCTAGGATAGCCTTATACCTATCCCATGCATGCTTAAACTCCTTAACTGTATTAACCCCTACCACTTCTACTGGAAGGCTATTCCATGCATCCACTACCCTCTCAGTAAAGTAATACTTTCATTAGTCCCTGGCCTTATCTTATATCTAGGATAGCCTTATACTTATCCCATGCATGCTTAAACTCCTTCACTGTATTAACCTCTACCACTTCTACTGGAAGGCTATTCCATACATCCACTACCCTCTCAGTAAAGTAATACTTTCATTAGTCCCTGGCCTTATCTTATATCTAGGATAGCCTTATACTTATCCCATGCATGCTTAAACTCCTTCACTGTATTAACCTCTACCACTTCAGCTGGAAGACTATTCCATGCCTCCACTACCCTCTCAGTAATGTAATACTTTCATTAGTCCCTGGCCTTATCTTATATCTAGGATAGCCTTATACCTATCCCATGCATGCTTAAACTCCTTCACTGTATTAACCTCTACCACTTCTACTGGAAGACTATTCCATACATCCACTACCCTCTCAGTAATGTAATACTTTCATTAGTCCCTGACTTTATCTTATATCTAGGATAGTCTTATACCTATCCCACGCATGCTTAAACTTCTTCACTGTATTAACCTCTACCACTTCTACTGGAAGACTATTCCATACATCCACTACCCTATCAGTAAAGTAATACTTTCATTAGTCCCTGGCCTTATCTTATATCTAGGATAGCCTTATACCTATCCCATGCATGCTTAAACTTCTTCACTGTATTAACCTCTACCACTTCTACTGGAAGACTATTCCATGCATCCACTACCCTCTCAGTAAAGTAATACTTTCATTAGTCCCTGGCCTTATCTTATATCTAGGATAGCCTTATACCTATCCCACGCATGCTTAAACTTCTTCACTGTATTAACCTCTACCACTTCTACTGGAAGACTATTCCATACATGCACTACCCTCTCAGTATAGTAATACTTTCATTAGTCCCTGACCTTATCTTATATCTAGGATAGTCTTAGACCTATCCCATGCATGCTTAAACTCCTTCACTGTATTAACCTCTACCACTTCTACAGGAAGACTATTCCATACATGCACTACCCTCTCAGTATAGTAATACTTTCATTAGTCCCTGACCTTATCTTATATCTAGGATAGTCTTAGACCTATCCCATGCATGCTTAAACTCCTTCACTGTATTAACCTTTACCACTTCTACTGGAAGACTATTCCATACATCCACTACCCTCTCAGTAAAGTAATACTTTCATTAGTCCCTGGCCTTATCTTATATCTAGGATAGCCTTATACCTATCCCATGCATGCTGAAACTCCTTCACTGTATTAACCTCTACCACTTCTACTGGAAGACTATTCCATGCATCCACTACCCTCTCAGTAATGTAATACTTTCATTAGTCCCTGGCCGTATCTTATATCTAGGATAGCCTTATACCTATCCCATGCATGCTTAAACTCCTTCACTGTATTAACCTCTACCACTTCTGCTGGAAGGCTATTCCATACATCCACTACCCTCTCAGTAATGTAATCCTTTCATTAGTCCCTGGTCTTATCTTATATCTAGGATAGCCTTATCCCTATCCCATGTATGCTTAAACTCCTTCACTGTATTAACCTCTACCACTTCTACTGGAAGGCTATTCCATACATCCACTACCCTCTCAGTAAAGTAATACTTTCATTAGTCCCTGGCCTTATCTTATATCTAGGATAGCCTTATACCTTTCCCATGCATGCTTAAACTCCTTCACTGTATTAACCTTTACCACTTCTACTGGAAGACTATTCCATACATCCACTACCCTCTCAGTAATGTAATACTTTCATTAGTCCCTGGCCTTATCTTATATCTAGGATAGCCTTATACCTATCCCATGCATGCTTAAACTCCTTCACTGTATTAACCTCTACCACTTCTGCTGGAAGGCTATTCCATACATCCACTACCCTCTCAGTAATGTAATACTTTCATTAGTCCCTGGTCTTATCTTATATCTAGGATAGCCTTATACCTATCCCATGCATGCTTAAACTCCTTCACTGTATTAACCTCTACCACTTCTACTGGAAGACTATTCCATATATCCACTACCCTCTCAGTAATGTAATACTTTCATTAGTCCCTGGCCTTATCTTATATCTAGGATAGCCTTATACCTATCCCACGCATGCTTAAACTCCTTCACTGTATTAACCTCTACCACTTCTGCTGGAAGGCTATTCCATCCATCCACTACACTCTCAGTAAAGTAATACTTTCATTAGTCCCTGGCCTTATCTTATATCTAGGATAGCCTTATACCTATCCCATGCATGCTTAAACTCCTTCACTGTATTAACCTCTACCACTTCTACTGGAAGACTATTCCATACATCCACTACCCTCTCAGTAATGTAATACTTTCATTAGTCCCTGTCCTTATCTTATATCTAGGATAGCCTTATACCTATCCCATGCATGCTTAAACTCCTTCACTGTATTAACCTCTACCACTTCTACTGGAAGACTATTCCATGCATCCACTACCCTCTCAGTAATGTAATACTTTCATTAGTCCCTGGCCTTATCTTATATATAGGATAGCCTTATACCTATCCCACGCATGCTTAAACTCCTTCACTGTATTAACCTCTACCACTTCTACTGGAAGACTATTCCATGCATCCACTACCCTCTCAGTACAGTAATACTTTCATTAGTCCCTGACCTTATCTTATATCTAGGATAGCCTTATACCTATCCCACGCATGCTTAAACTCCTTCACTGTATTAACCCTACCACTTCTACTGGAAGACTATTCCATGCATCCACTACCCTCTCAGTACAGTAATACTTTCATTAGTCCCTGACCTTATCTTATATCTAGGATAGCCTTATACCTATCCCACGCATGCTTAAACTCCTTCACTGTATTAACCTCTACCACTTCTACTGGAAGACTATTCCATGCATCCACTACCCTCTCAGTACAGTAATACTTTCATTAGTCCCTGGCCTTATCTTATATCTAGGATAGCCTTATACCTATCTCATGCATGCTTAAACTCCTTCACTGTATTAACCTCCACCACTTCTACTGTAAGACTATTCCATACATCCACTACCCACTCAGTAAAGTAATACTTTCATTAGTCCCTGACCTTATCTTATATCTAGGATAGCCTTATACCTATCCCACGCATGCTTAAACTCCTTCACTGTATTAACCCTACCACTTCTACTGGAAGACTATTCCATGCATCCACTACCCTCTCAGTACAGTAATACTTTCATTAGTCCCTGACCTTATCTTATATCTAGGATAGCCTTATACCTATCCCACGCATGCTTAAACTCCTTCACTGTATTAACCTCTACCACTTCTACTGGAAGACTATTCCATGCATCCACTACCCTCTCAGTACAGTAATACTTTCATTAGTCCCTGGCCTTATCTTATATCTAGGATAGCCTTATACCTATCTCATGCATGCTTAAACTCCTTCACTGTATTAACCTCCACCACTTCTACTGTAAGACTATTCCATACATCCACTACCCACTCAGTAAAGTAATACTTTCATTAGTGCCTGGCCTTATCTTATATCTAGGATAGCCTTATACCTATCCCATGCATGCTTAAACTCCTTCACTGTATTAATCTCTACCACTTCTACTGGAAGACTATTCCATGCATCCACTACCCTCTCAGTAAAGTAATACTTTCATTAGTCCCTGGCCTTATCTTATATCTAGGATAGCCTTATACCGATCCCATGCATGCTTAAACTCCTTCACTGTATTAACCTCTACCACTTCTACTGGAAGACTATTCCATACATCCACTACCCTCTCAGTACAGTAATACTTTCATTAATCCCTGGCCTTATCTTATATCTAGGATAGCCTTATACCTATCCCATGCATGCTTAAACTTCTTCACTGTATTAACCTCTACCACTTCTACTGGAAGACTATTCCATGCATCCACTACCCTCTCAGTAAAGTAATACTTTCATTAGTCCCTGGCCTTATCTTATATCTAGGATAGCCTTATACCTATCCCATGCATGCCTAAACTCCTTCACTGTATTAACCTCTACCACTTCTACTGGAAGACTATTCCATGCATCCACTACCCTCTCAGTAAAGTAATACTTTCATTAGTCCCTGGCCTTATCTTATATCTAGGATAGCCTTATACCTATCCCATGCATGCTTAAACTCCTTCACTGTATTAACCTCTACCACTTCTACAGGAAGACTATTCCATACATGCACTACCCTCTCAGTAAAGTAATACTTTCATTAGTCCCTGACCATATCTTATACCTTAGCCTTATACCTATCCCATGCATGCTGAAACTCCTTCACTGTATTAACCTCTACCACTTCTACTGGAAGACTATTCCATGCATCCACTACCCTCTCAGTAATGTAATACTTTCATTAGTCCCTGGCCGTATCTTATATCTAGGATAGCCTTATACCTATCCCATGCATGCTTAAACTCCTTCACTGTATTAACCTCTACCACTTCTGCTGGAAGGCTATTCCATACATCCACTACCCTCTCAGTAATGTAATACTTTCATTAGTCCCTGGTCTTATCTTATATCTAGGATAGCCTTATACCTATCCCATGCATGCTTAAACTCCTTCACTGTATTAACCTCTACCACTTCTACTGGAAGACTATTCCATATATCCACTACCCTCTCAGTAATGTAATACTTTCATTAGTCCCTGGCCTTATCTTATATCTAGGATAGCCTTATACCTATCCCACGCATGCTTAAACTCCTTCACTGTATTAACCTCTACCACTTCTGCTGGAAGGCTATTCCATCCATCCACTACACTCTCAGTAAAGTAATACTTTCATTAGTCCCTGGCCTTATCTTATATCTAGGATAGCCTTATACCTATCCCATGCATGCTTAAACTCCTTCACTGTATTAACCTCTACCACTTCTACTGGAAGACTATTCCATACATCCACTACCCTCTCAGTAATGTAATACTTTCATTAGTCCCTGTCCTTATCTTATATCTAGGATAGCCTTATACCTATCCCATGCATGCTTAAACTCCTTCACTGTATTAACCTCTACCACTTCTACTGGAAGACTATTCCATGCATCCACTACCCTCTCAGTAATGTAATACTTTCATTAGTCCCTGGCCTTATCTTATATATAGGATAGCCTTATACCTATCCCACGCATGCTTAAACTCCTTCACTGTATTAACCTCTACCACTTCTACTGGAAGACTATTCCATGCATCCACTACCCTCTCAGTACAGTAATACTTTCATTAGTCCCTGACCTTATCTTATATCTAGGATAGCCTTATACCTATCCCACGCATGCTTAAACTCCTTCACTGTATTAACCCTACCACTTCTACTGGAAGACTATTCCATGCATCCACTACCCTATCAGTACAGTAATACTTTCATTAGTCCCTGACCTTATCTTATATCTAGGATAGCCTTATACCTATCCCACGCATGCTTAAACTCCTTCACTGTATTAACCTCTACCACTTCTACTTGAAGACTATTCCATGCATCCACTACCCTCTCAGTACAGTAATACTTTCATTAGTCCCTGGCCTTATCTTATATCTAGGATAGCCTTATACCTATCTCATGCATGCTTAAACTCCTTCACTGTATTAACCTCCACCACTTCTACTGTAAGACTATTCCATACATCCACTACCCACTCAGTAAAGTAATACTTTCATTAGTCCCTGACCTTATCTTATATCTAGGATAGCCTTATACCTATCCCACGCATGCTTAAACTCCTTCACTGTATTAACCCTACCACTTCTACTGGAAGACTATTCCATGCATCCACTACCCTCTCAGTACAGTAATACTTTCATTAGTCCCTGACCTTATCTTATATCTAGGATAGCCTTATACCTATCCCACGCATGCTTAAACTCCTTCACTGTATTAACCTCTACCACTTCTACTGGAAGACTATTCCATGCATCCACTACCCTCTCAGTAATGTAATACTTTCATTAGTCCCTGGCCTTATCTTATATCTAGGATAGCCTTATACCTATCTCATGCATGCTTAAACTCCTTCACTGTATTAACCTCCACCACTTCTACTGTAAGACTATTCCATACATCCACTACCCACTCAGTAAAGTAATACTTTCATTAGTGCCTGGCCTTATCTTATATCTAGGATAGCCTTATACCTATCCCATGCATGCTTAAACTCCTTCACTGTATTAATCTCTACCACTTCTACTGGAAGACTATTCCATGCATCCACTACCCTCTCAGTAAAGTAATACTTTCATTAGTCCCTGGCCTTATCTTATATCTAGGATAGCCTTATACCGATCCCATGCATGCTTAAACTCCTTCACTGTATTAACCTCTACCACTTCTACTGGAAGACTATTCCATACATCCACTACCCTCTCAGTACAGTAATACTTTCATTAATCCCTGGCCTTATCTTATATCTAGGATAGCCTTATACCTATCCCATGCATGCTTAAACTTCTTCACTGTATTAACCTCTACCACTTCTACTGGAAGACTATTCCATGCATCCACTACCCTCTCAGTAAAGTAATACTTTCATTAGTCCCTGGCCTTATCTTATATCTAGGATAGCCTTATACCTATCCCATGCATGCCTAAACTCCTTCACTGTATTAACCTCTACCACTTCTACTGGAAGACTATTCCATGCATCCACTACCCTCTCAGTAAAGTAATACTTTCATTAGTCCCTGGCCTTATCTTATATCTAGGATAGCCTTATACCTATCCCATGCATGCTTAAACTCCTTCACTGTATTAACCTCTACCACTTCTACAGGAAGACTATTCCATACATGCACTACCCTCTCAGTAAAGTAATACTTTCATTAGTCCCTGACCATATCTTATACCTTAGCCTTATACCTATCCCATGCATGCTGAAACTCCTTCACTGTATTAACCTCTACCACTTCTACTGGAAGACTATTCCATGCATCCACTACCCTCTCAGTAATGTAATACTTTCATTAGTCCCTGGCCGTATCTTATATCTAGGATAGCCTTATACCTATCCCATGCATGCTTAAACTCCTTCACTGTATTAACCTCTACCACTTCTGCTGGAAGGCTATTCCATACATCCACTACCCTCTCAGTAATGTAATCCTTTCATTAGTCCCTGGTCTTATCTTATATCTAGGATAGCCTTATACCTATCCCATGTATGCTTAAACTCCTTCACTGTATTAACCTCTACCACTTCTACTGGAAGGCTATTCCATACATCCACTACCCTCTCAGTAAAGTAATACTTTCATTAGTCCCTGGCCTTATCTTATATCTAGGATAGCCTTATACCTATCCCATGCATGCTTAAACTCCTTCACTGTATTAACCTCTACCACTTCTGCTGGAAGGCTATTCCATACATCCACTACCCTCTCAGTAATGTAATTCTTTCATTAGTCCCTGGCCTTATCTTATATCTAGGATAGCCTTATACCTATCCCATGCATGCTTAAACTCCTTCACTGTATTAACCTCTACCACTTCTACTGGAAGACTATTCCATACATCCACTACCCTCTCAGTAATGTAATACTTTCATTAGTCCCTGTCCTTATCTTATATCTAGGATAGCCTTATACCTATCCCATGCATGCTTAAACTCCTTCACTGTATTAACCTCTACCACTTCTACTGGAAGACTATTCCATGCATCCACTACCCTCTCAGTAATGTAATACTTTCATTAGTCCCTGGCCTTATCTTATATATAGGATAGCCTTATACCTATCCCACGCATGCTTAAACTCCTTCACTGTATTAACCTCTACCACTTCTACTGGAAGACTATTCCATGCATCCACTACCCTCTCAGTACAGTGATACTTTCATTAGTCCCTGACCTTATCTTATATCTAGGATAGCCTTATACCTATCCCACGCATGCTTAAACTCCTTCACTGTATTAACCTCCACCACTTCTACTGTAAGACTATTCCATACATCCACTACCCACTCAGTAAAGTAATACTTTCATTAGTCCCTGACCTTATCTTATATCTAGGATAGCCTTATACCTATCCCACGCATGCTTAAACTCCTTCACTGTATTAACCCTACCACTTCTACTGGAAGACTATTCCATGCATCCACTACCCTCTCAGTACAGTAATACTTTCATTAGTCCCTGACCTTATCTTATATCTAGGATAGCCTTATACCTATCCCACGCATGCTTAAACTCCTTCACTGTATTAACCTCTACCACTTCTACTGGAAGACTATTCCATGCATCCACTACCCTAGTCTCAGTAATGTAATACTTTCATTAGTCCCTGGCCTTATCTTATATCTAGGATAGCCTTATACCTATCTCATGCATGCTTAAACTCCTTCACTGTATTAACCTCCACCACTTCTACTGTAAGACTATTCCATACATCCACTACCCACTCAGTAAAGTAATACTTTCATTAGTGCCTGGCCTTATCTTATATCTAGGATAGCCTTATACCTATCCCATGCATGCTTAAACTCCTTCACTGTATTAATCTCTACCACTTCTACTGGAAGACTATTCCATGCATCCACTACCCTCTCAGTAAAGTAATACTTTCATTAGTCCCTGGCCTTATCTTATATCTAGGATAGCCTTATACCGATCCCATGCATGCTTAAACTCCTTCACTGTATTAACCTCTACCACTTCTACTGGAAGACTATTCCATACATCCACTACCCTCTCAGTACAGTAATACTTTCATTAATCCCTGGCCTTATCTTATATCTAGGATAGCCTTATACCTATCCCATGCATGCTTAAACTTCTTCACTGTATTAACCTCTACCACTTCTACTGGAAGACTATTCCATGCATCCACTACCCTCTCAGTAAAGTAATACTTTCATTAGTCCCTGGCCTTATCTTATATCTAGGATAGCCTTATACCTATCCCATGCATGCCTAAACTCCTTCACTGTATTAACCTCTACCACTTCTACTGGAAGACTATTCCATGCATCCACTACCCTCTCAGTAAAGTAATACTTTCATTAGTCCCTGGCCTTATCTTATATCTAGGATAGCCTTATACCTATCCCATGCATGCTTAAACTCCTTCACTGTATTAACCTCTACCACTTCTACAGGAAGACTATTCCATACATGCACTACCCTCTCAGTAAAGTAATACTTTCATTAGTCCCTGACCATATCTTATACCTTAGCCTTATACCTATCCCATGCATGCTGAAACTCCTTCACTGTATTAACCTCTACCACTTCTACTGGAAGACTATTCCATGCATCCACTACCCTCTCAGTAATGTAATACTTTCATTAGTCCCTGGCCGTATCTTATATCTAGGATAGCCTTATACCTATCCCATGCATGCTTAAACTCCTTCACTGTATTAACCTCTACCACTTCTGCTGGAAGGCTATTCCATACATCCACTACCCTCTCAGTAATGTAATCCTTTCATTAGTCCCTGGTCTTATCTTATATCTAGGATAGCCTTATACCTATCCCATGTATGCTTAAACTCCTTCACTGTATTAACCTCTACCACTTCTACTGGAAGGCTATTCCATACATCCACTACCCTCTCAGTAAAGTAATACTTTCATTAGTCCCTGGCCTTATCTTATATCTAGGATAGCCTTATACCTATCCCATGCATGCTTAAACTCCTTCACTGTATTAACCTCTACCACTTCTGCTGGAAGGCTATTCCATACATCCACTACCCTCTCAGTAATGTAATTCTTTCATTAGTCCCTGGCCTTATCTTATATCTAGGATAGCCTTATACCTATCCCATGCATGCTTAAACTCCTTCACTGTATTAACCTCTACCACTTCTACTGGAAGACTATTCCATACATCCACTACCCTCTCAGTAATGTAATACTTTCATTAGTCCCTGTCCTTATCTTATATCTAGGATAGCCTTATACCTATCCCATGCATGCTTAAACTCCTTCACTGTATTAACCTCTACCACTTCTACTGGAAGACTATTCCATGCATCCACTACCCTCTCAGTAATGTAATACTTTCATTAGTCCCTGGCCTTATCTTATATATAGGATAGCCTTATACCTATCCCACGCATGCTTAAACTCCTTCACTGTATTAACCTCTACCACTTCTACTGGAAGACTATTCCATGCATCCACTACCCTCTCAGTACAGTGATACTTTCATTAGTCCCTGACCTTATCTTATATCTAGGATAGCCTTATACCTATCCCACGCATGCTTAAACTCCTTCACTGTATTAACCTCTACCACTTCTACTGGAAGACTATTCCATACATCCACTACCCTCTCAGTAATGTAATACTTCCATTAGTCCCAGGCCTTATCTTATATCTAGGATAGCCTTATACCTATCCCATGCGTGCTTAAACTCCTTCACTGTATTAACCTCTACCACTTCTACTGGAAGACTATTCCATACATCCACTACCCTCTCAGTAAAGTAATACTTTCATTAGTCCCTGGCCTTATCTTATATCTAGGATAGCCTTATACCTATCCCACGCATGCTTAAACTCCTTCACTGTATTAACCTCTACCACTTCTACTGGAAGACTATTCCGTACACCCACTACCCTCTCAGTAAAGTAATACTTTCATTAGTCCCTGACCTTATCTTATATCTAGGATAGCCTTATACCTATCCCATACATGCTTAAACTCCTTCACTGTATTAACCCTACCACTTCTACTGGAAGACTATTCCATGCATCCACTACCCTCTCAGTAATGTAATACTTTCATTAGTTCCTGGCCTTATCTTATATCTAGGATAGCCTTATACCTATCCCATGCATGCTTAAACTCCTTCACTGTATTAACCTCTACCACTTCTACTGGAAGACTATTCCATACATCCACTACCCTCTCAGTAATGTAATACTTTCATTAGTTCCTGGCCTTATCTTATATCTAGGACAGCCTTATACCTATCCCATGCATGTTTAAACTCCTTCACTGTATTAACCTCTACCACTTATACTGGAAGACTATTCCATACATCCACGACCCTCTCAGTAATGTAATACTTTCATTAGTCCCCAGTTCCCTATCTTATATCTAGGATAGCCTTATACCTATCCCACGCATGCTTAAACTCCTTCACTGTATGAACTTCTACCACTTCTACTGGAAGACTTCTATGCATCCACTACCCTCTCGGTAAAGTAATACTTTTATTAGTCCCTGGCCTTATCTTATATCTAGGATAGCCTTATACCTATCCCACGCATGCTTAAACTCCTTCACTGTATTAACCTCTACCACTTCTACTGGAAGACTATTCCATGCATCCACTACCCTCTCAGTATAGTAATCCTTTCATTAGTCCCTGGCCTTATCTTATATCTAGGATAGCCTTATACCTATCCCATGCATGCTTAAACTCCATCACTGTATTAACCTCTACCACTTCTACTGGAAGACTATTCCATGCATCCACTACCCTCTCAGTAACATAATCCTTTCATTAGTCCCTGACCTTATCTTATATCTAGGATAGCCTTATACCTATCCCATGCATGCTTAAACTCCTTCACTGTATTAACCTCTACCACTTCAGCTGGAAGACTATTCCATGCATCCACTACCTTCTCAGTAAAGTAATACTTTCATTAGTCCCTGGCCTTATCTTATATCTAGGATAGCCTTATACCTATCCCATGCATGCTTAAACTCCTTCACTGTATTAACCTCTACCACTTCTACTGGAAGACTATTCCATGCATCCACTACCCTCTCAGTAACATAATCCTTTCATTAGTCCCTGGCCTTATCTTATATCTAGGATAGCCTTATACCTATCCCATGCATGCTTAAACTCCTTCACTGTATTACCCTCTACCACTTCTACTGGAAGACTATTCCATGCATCCACTACCCTCTCAGTAACATAATCCTTTCATTAGTCCCTGACCTTATCTTATATCTAGGATAGCCTTATACCTATCCCACGCATGCTTAAACTCCTTCACTGTATTAACCTCTACCACTTCTACTGGAATACTATTCCATGCATCCACTACCCTCTCAGTAAAGTAATACTTTCATTAGTCCCAGTCCTTATCTTATATCTAGGATAGCCTTATACCTATCCCACGCATGCGTAAACTCCTTCACTGTATTAACCTCTACCACTTCTACTGGAAGACTATTCCATACATCCACTACCCTCTCAGTAATGTAATACTTTCATTAGTCCCTGACCTTATCTTATATCTAGGATAGCCTTATACCTATCCCATGCATGCTTAAACTCCTTCACTGTATTAACCCCTACCACTTCTACTGGAAGGCTATTCCATGCATCCACTACCCTCTCAGTAAAGTAATACTTTCATTAGTCCCTGGCCTTATCTTATATCTAGGATAGCCTTATACTTATCCCATGCATGCTTAAACTCCTTCACTGTATTAACCTCTACCACTTCTACTGGAAGGCTATTCCATACATCCACTACCCTCTCAGTAAAGTAATACTTTCATTAGTCCCTGGCCTTATCTTATATCTAGGATAGCCTTATACTTATCCCATGCATGCTTAAACTCCTTCACTGTATTAACCTCTACCACTTCTACTGTAAGACTATTCCATACATCCACTACCCTCTCAGTAATGTAATACTTTCATTAGTCCCTGACTTTATCTTATATCTAGGATAGTCTTATACCTATCCCACGCATGCTTAAACTTCTTCACTGTATTAACCTCTACCACTTCTACTGGAAGACTATTCCATACATCCACTACCCTATCAGTAAAGTAATACTTTCATTAGTCCCTGGCCTTATCTTATATCTAGGATAGCCTTATACCTATCCCATGCATGCTTAAACTTCTTCACTGTATTAACCTCTACCACTTCTACTGGAAGACTATTCCATGCATCCACTACCCTCTCAGTAAAGTAATACTTTCATTAGTCCCTGGCCTTATCTTATATCTAGGATAGCCTTATACCTATCCCATGCATGCTTAAACTCCTTCACTGTATTAACCTCTACCACTTCTGCTGGAAGGCTATTCCATACATCCACTACCCTCTCAGTAATGTAATTCTTTCATTAGTCCCTGGCCTTATCTTATATCTAGGATAGCCTTATACCTATCCCATGCATGCTTAAACTCCTTCACTGTATTAACCTCTACCACTTCTACTGGAAGACTATTCCATACATCCACTACCCTCTCAGTAATGTAATACGTTCATTAGTCCCTGTCCTTATCTTATATCTAGGATAGCCTTATACCTATCCCATGCATGCTTAAACTCCTTCACTGTATTAACCTCTACCACTTCTACTGGAAGACTATTCCATGCATCCACTACCCTCTCAGTAATGTAATACTTTCATTAGTCCCTGGCCTTATCTTATATATAGGATAGCCTTATACCTATCCCACGCATGCTTAAACTCCTTCACTGTATTAACCTCTACCACTTCTACTGGAAGACTATTCCATGCATCCACTACCCTCTCAGTACAGTGATACTTTCATTAGTCCCTGACCTTATCTTATATCTAGGATAGCCTTATACCTATCCCACGCATGCTTAAACTCCTTCACTGTATTAACCTCTACCACTTCTACTGGAAGACTATTCCATACATCCACTACCCTCTCAGTAAAGTAATACTTTCATTAGTCCCTGGCCTTATCTTATATCTAGGATAGCCTTATACCTATCCCACGCATGCTTAAACTCCTTCACTGTATTAACCTCTACCACTTCTACTGGAAGACTATTCCGTACACCCACTACCCTCTCAGTAAAGTAATACTTTCATTAGTCCCTGACCTTATCTTATATCTAGGATAGCCTTATACCTATCCCATACATGCTTAAACTCCTTCACTGTATTAACCCTACCACTTCTACTGGAAGACTATTCCATGCATCCACTACCCTCTCAGTAATGTAATACTTTCATTAGTTCCTGGCCTTATCTTATATCTAGGATAGCCTTATACCTATCCCATGCATGCTTAAACTCCTTCACTGTATTAACCTCTACCACTTCTACTGGAAGACTATTCCATACATCCACTACCCTCTCAGTAATGTAATACTTTCATTAGTTCCTGGCCTTATCTTATATCTAGGACAGCCTTATACCTATCCCATGCATGTTTAAACTCCTTCACTGTATTAACCTCTACCACTTATACTGGAAGACTATTCCATACATCCACGACCCTCTCAGTAATGTAATACTTTCATTAGTCCCCAGTTCCCTATCTTATATCTAGGATAGCCTTATACCTATCCCACGCATGCTTAAACTCCTTCACTGTATTAACTTCTACCACTTCTACTGGAAGACTTCTATGCATCCACTACCCTCTCGGTAAAGTAATACTTTTATTAGTCCCTGGCCTTATCTTATATCTAGGATAGCCTTATACCTATCCCACGCATGCTTAAACTCCTTCACTGTATTAACCTCTACCACTTCTACTGGAAGACTATTCCATGCATCCACTACCCTCTCAGTATAGTAATCCTTTCATTAGTCCCTGGCCTTATCTTATATCTAGGATAGCCTTATACCTATCCCATGCATGCTTAAACTCCATCACTGTATTAACCTCTACCACTTCTACTGGAAGACTATTCCATGCATCCACTACCCTCTCAGTAACATAATCCTTTCATTAGTCCCTGACCTTATCTTATATCTAGGATAGCCTTATACCTATCCCATGCATGCTTAAACTCCTTCACTGTATTAACCTCTACCACTTCAGCTGGAAGACTATTCCATGCATCCACTACCTTCTCAGTAAAGTAATACTTTCATTAGTCCCTGGCCTTATCTTATATCTAGGATAGCCTTATACCTATCCCATGCATGCTTAAACTCCTTCACTGTATTAACCTCTACCACTTCTACTGGAAGACTATTCCATGCATCCACTACCCTCTCAGTAACATAATCCTTTCATTAGTCCCTGGCCTTATCTTATATCTAGGATAGCCTTATACCTATCCCATGCATGCTTAAACTCCTTCACTGTATTACCCTCTACCACTTCTACTGGAAGACTATTCCATGCATCCACTACCCTCTCAGTAACATAATCCTTTCATTAGTCCCTGACCTTATCTTATATCTAGGATAGCCTTATACCTATCCCACGCATGCTTAAACTCCTTCACTGTATTAACCTCTACCACTTCTACTGGAATACTATTCCATGCATCCACTACCCTCTCAGTAAAGTAATACTTTCATTAGTCCCAGTCCTTATCTTATATCTAGGATAGCCTTATACCTATCCCACGCATGCGTAAACTCCTTCACTGTATTAACCTCTACCACTTCTACTGGAAGACTATTCCATACATCCACTACCCTCTCAGTAATGTAATACTTTCATTAGTCCCTGACCTTATCTTATATCTAGGATAGCCTTATACCTATCCCATGCATGCTTAAACTCCTTCACTGTATTAACCCCTACCACTTCTACTGGAAGGCTATTCCATGCATCCACTACCCTCTCAGTAAAGTAATACTTTCATTAGTCCCTGGCCTTATCTTATATCTAGGATAGCCTTATACTTATCCCATGCATGCTTAAACTCCTTCACTGTATTAACCTCTACCACTTCTACTGGAAGGCTATTCCATACATCCACTACCCTCTCAGTAAAGTAATACTTTCATTAGTCCCTGGCCTTATCTTATATCTAGGATAGCCTTATACTTATCCCATGCATGCTTAAACTCCTTCACTGTATTAACCTCTACCACTTCTACTGGAAGACTATTCCATACATCCACTACCCTCTCAGTAATGTAATACTTTCATTAGTCCCTGACTTTATCTTATATCTAGGATAGTCTTATACCTATCCCACGCATGCTTAAACTTCTTCACTGTATTAACCTCTACCACTTCTACTGGAAGACTATTCCATACATCCACTACCCTATCAGTAAAGTAATACTTTCATTAGTCCCTGGCCTTATCTTATATCTAGGATAGCCTTATACCTATCCCATGCATGCTTAAACTTCTTCACTGTATTAACCTCTACCACTTCTACTGGAAGACTATTCCATGCATCCACTACCCTCTCAGTAAAGTAATACTTTCATTAGTCCCTGGCCTTATCTTATATCTAGGATAGCCTTATACCTATCCCACGCATGCTTAAACTTCTTCACTGTATTAACCTCTACCACTTCTACTGGAAGACTATTCCATACATGCACTACCCTCTCAGTATAGTAATACTTTCATTAGTCCCTGACCTTATCTTATATCTAGGATAGTCTTAGACCTATCCCATGCATGCTTAAACTCCTTCACTGTATTAACCTCTACCACTTCTACAGGAAGACTATTCCATACATGCACTACCCTCTCAGTATAGTAATACTTTCATTAGTCCCTGACCTTATCTTATATCTAGGATAGTCTTAGACCTATCCCATGCATGCTTAAACTCCTTCACTGTATTAACCTTTACCACTTCTACTGGAAGACTATTCCATACATCCACTACCCTCTCAGTAAAGTAATACTTTCATTAGTCCCTGGCCTTATCTTATATCTAGGATAGCCTTATACCTATCCCATGCATGCTGAAACTCCTTCACTGTATTAACCTCTACCACTTCTACTGGAAGACTATTCCATGCATCCACTACCCTCTCAGTAATGTAATACTTTCATTAGTCCCTGGCCGTATCTTATATCTAGGATAGCCTTATACCTATCCCATGCATGCTTAAACTCCTTCACTGTATTAACCTCTACCACTTCTGCTGGAAGGCTATTCCATACATCCACTACCCTCTCAGTAATGTAATCCTTTCATTAGTCCCTGGTCTTATCTTATATCTAGGATAGCCTTATCCCTATCCCATGTATGCTTAAACTCCTTCACTGTATTAACCTCTACCACTTCTACTGGAAGGCTATTCCATACATCCACTACCCTCTCAGTAAAGTAATACTTTCATTAGTCCCTGGCCTTATCTTATATCTAGGATAGCCTTATACCTTTCCCATGCATGCTTAAACTCCTTCACTGTATTAACCTTTACCACTTCTACTGGAAGACTATTCCATACATCCACTACCCTCTCAGTAATGTAATACTTTCATTAGTCCCTGGCCTTATCTTATATCTAGGATAGCCTTATACCTATCCCATGCATGCTTAAACTCCTTCACTGTATTAACCTCTACCACTTCTACTGGAAGACTATTCCATATATCCACTACCCTCTCAGTAATGTAATACTTTCATTAGTCCCTGGCCTTATCTTATATCTAGGATAGCCTTATACCTATCCCACGCATGCTTAAACTCCTTCACTGTATTAACCTCTACCACTTCTGCTGGAAGGCTATTCCATCCATCCACTACACTCTCAGTAAAGTAATACTTTCATTAGTCCCTGGCCTTATCTTATATCTAGGATAGCCTTATACCTATCCCATGCATGCTTAAACTCCTTCACTGTATTAACCTCTACCACTTCTACTGGAAGACTATTCCATACATCCACTACCCTCTCAGTAATGTAATACTTTCATTAGTCCCTGTCCTTATCTTATATCTAGGATAGCCTTATACCTATCCCATGCATGCTTAAACTCCTTCACTGTATTAACCTCTACCACTTCTACTGGAAGACTATTCCATGCATCCACTACCCTCTCAGTAATGTAATACTTTCATTAGTCCCTGGCCTTATCTTATATATAGGATAGCCTTATACCTATCCCACGCATGCTTAAACTCCTTCACTGTATTAACCTCTACCACTTCTACTGGAAGACTATTCCATGCATTCACTACCCTCTCAGTACAGTAATACTTTCATTAGTCCCTGACCTTATCTTATATCTAGGATAGCCTTATACCTATCCCACGCATGCTTAAACTCCTTCACTGTATTAACCCTACCACTTCTACTGGAAGACTATTCCATGCATCCACTACGCTCTCAGTACAGTAATACTTTCATTAGTCCCTGACCTTATCTTATATCTAGGATAGCCTTATACCTATCCCACGCATGCTTAAACTCCTTCACTGTATTAACCTCTACCACTTCTACTGGAAGACTATTCCATGCATCCACTACCCTCTCAGTACAGTAATACTTTCATTAGTCCCTGGCCTTATCTTATATCTAGGATAGCCTTATACCTATCTCATGCATGCTTAAACTCCTTCACTGTATTAACCTCCACCACTTCTACTGTAAGACTATTCCATACATCCACTACCCACTCAGTAAAGTAATACTTTCATTAGTCCCTGACCTTATCTTATATCTAGGATAGCCTTATACCTATCCCACGCATGCTTAAACTCCTTCACTGTATTAACCCTACCACTTCTACTGGAAGACTATTCCATGCATCCACTACCCTCTCAGTACAGTAATACTTTCATTAGTCCCTGACCTTATCTTATATCTAGGATAGCCTTATACCTATCCCACGCATGCTTAAACTCCTTCACTGTATTAACCTCTACCACTTCTACTGGAAGACTATTCCATGCATCCACTACCCTCTCAGTACAGTAATACTTTCATTAGTCCCTGGCCTTATCTTATATCTAGGATAGCCTTATACCTATCTCATGCATGCTTAAACTCCTTCACTGTATTAACCTCCACCACTTCTACTGTAAGACTATTCCATACATCCACTACCCACTCAGTAAAGTAATACTTTCATTAGTGCCTGGCCTTATCTTATATCTAGGATAGCCTTATACCTATCCCATGCATGCTTAAACTCCTTCACTGTATTAATCTCTACCACTTCTACTGGAAGACTATTCCATGCATCCACTACCCTCTCAGTAAAGTAATACTTTCATTAGTCCCTGGCCTTATCTTATATCTAGGATAGCCTTATACCGATCCCATGCATGCTTAAACTCCTTCACTGTATTAACCTCTACCACTTCTACTGGAAGACTATTCCATACATCCACTACCCTCTCAGTACAGTAATACTTTCATTAATCCCTGGCCTTATCTTATATCTAGGATAGCCTTATACCTATCCCATGCATGCTTAAACTTCTTCACTGTATTAACCTCTACCACTTCTACTGGAAGACTATTCCATGCATCCACTACCCTCTCAGTAAAGTAATACTTGCATTAGTCCCTGGCTTTATCTTATATCTAGGATAGCCTTATACCTATCCCATGCATGCCTAAACTCCTTCACTGTATTAACCTCTACCACTTCTACTGGAAGACTATTCCATGCATCCACTACCCTCTCAGTAAAGTAATACTTTCATTAGTCCCTGGCCTTATCTTATATCTAGGATAGCCTTATACCCATCCCATGCATGCTTAAACTCCTTCACTGTATTAACCTCTACCACTTCTACAGGAAGACTATTCCATACATGCACTACCCTCTCAGTAAAGTAATACTTTCATTAGTCCCTGACCATATCTTATACCTTAGCCTTATACCTATCCCATGCATGCTGAAACTCCTTCACTGTATTAACCTCTACCACTTCTACTGGAAGACTATTCCATGCATCCACTACCCTCTCAGTAATGTAATACTTTCATTAGTCCCTGGCCGTATCTTATATCTAGGATAGCCTTATACCTATCCCATGCATGCTTTAACTCCTTCACTGTATTAACCTCTACCACTTCTGCTGGAAGGCTATTCCATACAACCACTACCCTCTCAGTACAGTAATACTTTCATTAGTCCCTGGCCTTATCTTATATCTAGGATAGCCTTATACCTATCTCATGCATGCTTAAACTCCTTCACTGTATTAACCTCCACCACTTCTACTGTAAGACTATTCCATACATCCACTACCCACTCAGTAAAGTAATACTTTCATTAGTGCCTGGCCTTATCTTATATCTAGGATAGCCTTATACCTATCCCATGCATGCTTAAACTCCTTCACTGTATTAATCTCTACCACTTCTACTGGAAGACTATTCCATGCATCCACTACCCTCTCAGTAAAGTAATACTTTCATTAGTCCCTGGCCTTATCTTATATCTAGGATAGCCTTATACCGATCCCATGCATGCTTAAACTCCTTCACTGTATTAACCTCTACCACTTCTACTGGAAGACTATTCCATACATCCACTACCCTCTCAGTACATTAATACTTTCATTAATCCCTGGCCTTATCTTATATCTAGGATAGCCTTATACCTATCCCATGCATGCTTAAACTTCTTCACTGTATTAACCTCTACCACTTCTACTGGAAGACTATTCCATGCATCCACTACCCTCTCAGTAAAGTAATACTTGCATTAGTCCCTGGCCTTATCTTATATCTAGGATAGCCTTATACCTATCCCATGCATGCCTAAACTCCTTCACTGTATTAACCTCTACCACTTCTACTGGAAGACTATTCCATGCATCCACTACCCTCTCAGTAAAGTAATACTTTCATTAGTCCCTGGCCTTATCTTATATCTAGGATAGCCTTATACCCATCCCATGCATGCTTAAACTCCTTCACTGTATTAACCTCTACCACTTCTACAGGAAGACTATTCCATACATGCACTACCCTCTCAGTAAAGTAATACTTTCATTAGTCCCTGACCATATCTTATACCTTAGCCTTATACCTATCCCATGCATGCTGAAACTCCTTCACTGTATTAACCTCTACCACTTCTACTGGAAGACTATTCCATGCATCCACTACCCTCTCAGTAATGTAATACTTTCATTAGTCCCTGGCCGTATCTTATATCTAGGATAGCCTTATACCTATCCCATGCATGCTTAAACTCCTTCACTGTATTAACCTCTACCACTTCTGCTGGAAGGCTATTCCATACATCCACTACCCTCTCAGTAATGTAATCCTTTCATTAGTCCCTGGTCTTATCTTATATCTAGGATAGCCTTATACCTATCCCATGTATGCTTAAACTCCTTCACTGTATTAACCTCTACCACTTCTACTGGAAGGCTATTCCATACATCCACTACCCTCTCAGTAAAGTAATACTTTCATTAGTCCCTGGCCTTATCTTATATCTAGGATAGCCTTATACCTATCCCATGCATGCTTAAACTCCTTCACTGTATTAACCTCTACCACTTCTGCTGGAAGGCTATTCCATACATCCACTACCCTCTCAGTAATGTAATACTTTCATTAGTCCCTGGCCTTATCTTATATCTAGGATAGCCTTATACCTATCCCATGCATGCTTAAACTCCTTCACTGTATTAACCTCTACCACTTCTACTGGAAGACTATTCCATACATCCACTACCCTCTCAGTAATGTAATACTTTCATTAGTCCCTGTCCTTATCTTATATCTAGGATAGCCTTATACCTATCCCATGCATGCTTAAACTCCTTCACTGTATTAACCTCTACCACTTCTACTGCAAGACTATTCCATGCATCCACTACCCTCTCAGTAATGTAATACTTTCATTAGTCCCTGGCCTTATCTTATATATAGGATAGCCTTATACCTATCCCACGCATGCTTAAACTCCTTCACTGTATTAACCTCTACCACTTCTACTGGAAGACTATTCCATGCATCCACTACCCTCTCAGTACAGTAATACTTTCATTAGTCCCTGACCTTATCTTATATCTAGGATAGCCTTATACCTATCCCACGCATGCTTAAACTCCTTCACTGTATTAACCTCTACCACTTCTACTGGAAGACTATTCCATACATCCACTACCCTCTCAGTAATGTAATACTTCCATTAGTCCCAGGCCTTATCTTATATCTAGGATAGCCTTATACCTATCCCATGCGTGCTTAAACTCCTTCACTGTATTAACCTCTACCACTTCTACTGGAAGACTATTCCATACATCCACTACCCTCTCAGTAAAGAAATACTTTCATTAGTCCCTGGCCTTATCTTATATCTAGGATAGCCTTATACCTATCCCACGCATGCTTAAACTCCTTCACTGTATTAACCTCTACCACTTCTACTGGAAGACTATTCCGTACACCCACTACCCTCTCAGTAAAGTAATACTTTCATTAGTCCCTGACCTTATCTTATATCTAGGATAGCCTTATACCTATCCCATACATGCTTAAACTCCTTCACTGTATTAACCCTACCACTTCTACTGGAAGACTATTCCATGCATCCACTACCCTCTCAGTACAGTAATACTTTCATTAGTCCCTGACCTTATCTTATATCTAGGATAGCCTTATACCTATCCCATGCATGCTTAAACTCCTTCACTGTATTAACCTCTACCACTTCTACTGGAAGACTATTCCATACATCCACTACCCTCTCAGTAAAGTAATACTTTCATTAGTCCCTGGCCTTATCTTATATCTAGGATAGCCTTATACCTATCCCACGCATGCTTAAACTCCTTCACTGTATTAACCCTACCACTTCTACTGGAAGACTATTCCATACATCCACTACCCTCTCAGTACAGTAATACTTTCATTAGTCCCTGGCCTTATCTTATATCTAGGATAGCCTTATACCTATCACACGCATGCTTAAACTCCTTCACTGTATTAACCTCTACCACTTCTACTGGAAGACTATTCCATACATCCACTACCCTCTCAGTAATGTAATACTTCCATTAGTCCCAGGCCTTATCTTATATCTAGGATAGCCTTATACCTATCCCATGCATGCTTAAACTCCTTCACTGTATTAACCTCTACCACTTCTACTGGAAGACTATTCCATACATCCACTACCCTCTCAGTAAAGTAATACTTTCATTAGTCCCTGGCCTTATCTTATATCTAGGATAGCCTTATACCTATCCCACGCATGCTTAAACTCCTTCACTGTATTAACCTCTACCACTTCTACTGGAAGACTATTCCGTACACCCACTACCCTCTCAGTAAAGTAATACTTTCATTAGTCCCTGACCTTATCTTATATCTAGGATAGCCTTATACCTATCCCATACATGCTTAAACTCCTTCACTGTATTAACCCTACCACTTCTACTGGAAGACTATTCCATGCATCCACTACCCTCTCAGTACAGTAATACTTTCATTAGTCCCTGACCTTATCTTATATCTAGGATAGTCTTATACCTATCCCACGCATGCTTAAACTCCTTCACTGTATTAACCTCTACCACTTCTACTGGAAGACTATTCCATACATCCACTACCCTCTCAGTAAAGTAATACTTTCATTAGTCCCTGGCCTTATCTTATATCTAGGATAGCCTTATACCTATCCCATGCATGCTTAAACTCCTTCACTGTATTAACCTTTACCACTTCTACTGGAAGACTATTCCATGCATCCACTACCCTCTCAGTACAGTAATACTTTCATTAGTCCCTGACCTTATCTTATATCTAGGATAGTCTTATACCTATCCCACGCATGCTTAAACTCCTTCACTGTATTAACCTCTACCACTTCTACTGGAAGACTATTCCATACATCCACTACCCTCTCAGTAAAGTAATACTTTCATTAGTCCCTGGCCTTATCTTATATCTAGGATAGCCTTATACCTATCCCATGCATGCTTAAACTCCTTCACTGTATTAACCTCTACCACTTCTACTGGAAGACTATTCCATACATCCACTACCCTCTCAGTAATGTAATACTTTCATTAGTTCCTGGCCTTATCTTATATCTAGGACAGCCTTATACCTATCCCATGCATGTTTAAACTCCTTCACTGTATTAACCTCTACCACTTATACTGGAAGACTATTCCATACATCCACGACCCTCTCAGTAATGTAATACTTTCATTAGTCCCCAGTTCCCTATCTTATATCTAGGATAGCCTTATACCTATCCCACGCATGCTTAAACTCCTTCACTGTATTAACTTCTACCACTTCTACTGGAAGACTTCTATGCATCCACTACCCTCTCGGTAAAGTAATACTTTTATTAGTCCCTGGCCTTATCTTATATCTAGGATAGCCTTATACCTATCCCACGCATGCTTAAACTCCTTCACTGTATTAACCTCTACCACTTCTACTGGAAGACTATTCCATGCATCCACTACCCTCTCAGTACAGTAATACTTTCATTAGTCCATGGCCTTATCTTATATCTAGGATAGCCTTATACCTATCTCATGCATGCTTAAACTCCTTCACTGTATTAACCTCCACCACTTCTACTGTAAGACTATTCCATACATCCACTACCCACTCAGTAAAGTAATACTTTCATTAGTGCCTGGCCTTATCTTATATCTAGGATAGCCTTATACCTATCCCATGCATGCTTAAACTCCTTCACTGTATTAATCTCTACCACTTCTACTGGAAGACTATTCCATGCATCCACTACCCTCTCAGTAAAGTAATACTTTCATTAGTCCCTGGCCTTATCTTATATCTAGGATAGCCTTATACCGATCCCATGCATGCTTAAACTCCTTCACTGTATTAACCTCTACCACTTCTACTGGAAGACTATTCCATACATCCACTACCCTCTCAGTACAGTAATACTTTCATTAATCCCTGGCCTTATCTTATATCTAGGATAGCCTTATACCTATCCCATGCATGCTTAAACTTCTTCACTGTATTAACCTCTACCACTTCTACTGGAAGACTATTCCATGCATCCACTACCCTCTCAGTAAAGTAATACTTTCATTAGTCCCTGGCCTTATCTTATATCTAGGATAGCCTTATACCTATCCCATGCATGCCTAAACTCCTTCACTGTATTAACCTCTACCACTTCTACTGGAAGACTATTCCATGCATCCACTACCCTCTCAGTAAAGTAATACTTTCATTAGTCCCTGGCCTTATCTTATATCTAGGATAGCCTTATACCTATCCCATGCATGCTTAAACTCCTTCACTGTATTAACCTCTACCACTTCTACAGGAAGACTATTCCATACATGCACTACCCTCTCAGTAAAGTAATACTTTCATTAGTCCCTGACCATATCTTATACATTAGCCTTATACCTATCCCATGCATGCTGAAACTCCTTCACTGTATTAACCTCTACCACTTCTACTGGAAGACTATTCCATGCATCCACTACCCTCTCAGTAATGTAATACTTTCATTAGTCCCTGGCCTTATCTTATATCTAGGATAGCCTTATACCTATCCCATGCATGCTTAAACTCCTTCACTGTATTAACCTCTACCACTTCTGCTGGAAGGCTATTCCATACATCCACTACCCTCTCAGTAATGTAATACTTTCATTAGTCCCTGGCCTTATCTTATATCTAGGATAGCCTTATACCTATCCCATGCATGCTTAAACTCCTTCACTGTATTAACCTCTACCACTTCTACTGGAAGACTATTCCATGCATCCACTACCCTCTCAGTAATGTAATACTTTCATTAGTCCCTGGCCTTATCTTATATATAGGATAGCCTTATACCTATCCCACGCATGCTTAAACTCCTTCACTGTATTAACCTCTACCACTTCTACTGGAAGACTATTCCATGCATCCACTACCCTCTCAGTACAGTAATACTTTCATTAGTCCCTGACCTTATCTTATATCTAGGATAGCCTTATACCTATCCCACGCATGCTTAAACTCCTTCACTGTATTAACCTCTACCACTTCTACTGGAAGACTATTCCATACATCCACTACCCTCTCAGTAATGTAATACTTCCATTAGTCCCAGGCCTTATCTTATATCTAGGATAGCCTTATACCTATCCCATGCGTGCTTAAACTCCTTCACTGTATTAACCTCTACCACTTCTACTGGAAGACTATTCCATACATCCACTACCCTCTCAGTAAAGTAATACTTTCATTAGTCCCTGGCCTTATCTTATATCTAGGATAGCCTTATACCTATCCCACGCATGCTTAAACTCCTTCACTGTATTAACCTCTACCACTTCTACTGGAAGACTATTCCGTACACCCACTACCCTCTCAGTAAAGTAATACTTTCATTAGTCCCTGACCTTATCTTATATCTAGGATAGCCTTATACCTATCCCATACATGCTTAAACTCCTTCACTGTATTAACCCTACCACTTCTACTGGAAGACTATTCCATGCATCCACTACCCTCTCAGTACAGTAATACTTTCATTAGTCCCTGACCTTATCTTATATCTAGGATAGCCTTATACCTATCCAATGCATGCTTAAACTCCTTCACTGTATTAACCTCTACCACTTCTACTGGAAGACTATTCCATACATCCACTACCCTCTCAGTAAAGTAATACTTTCATTAGTCCCTGGCCTTATCTTATATCTAGGATAGCCTTATACCTATCCCACGCATGCTTAAACTCCTTCACTGTATTAACCCTACCACTTCTACTGGAAGACTATTCCATACATCCACTACCCTCTCAGTACAGTAATACTTTCATTAGTCCCTGGCCTTATCTTATATCTAGGATAGCCTTATACCTATCACACGCATGCTTAAACTCCTTCACTGTATTAACCTCTACCACTTCTACTGGAAGACTATTCCATACATCCACTACCCTCTCAGTAATGTAATACTTCCATTAGTCCCAGGCCTTATCTTATATCTAGGATAGCCTTATACCTATCCCATGCATGCTTAAACTCCTTCACTGTATTAACCTCTACCACTTCTACTGGAAGACTATTCCATACATCCACTACCCTCTCAGTAAAGTAATACTTTCATTAGTCCCTGGCCTTATCTTATATCTAGGATAGCCTTATACCTATCCCACGCATGCTTAAACTCCTTCACTGTATTAACCTCTACCACTTCTACTGGAAGACTATTCCGTACACCCACTACCCTCTCAGTAAAGTAATACTTTCATTAGTCCCTGACCTTATCTTATATCTAGGATAGCCTTATACCTATCCCATACATGCTTAAACTCCTTCACTGTATTAACCCTACCACTTCTACTGGAAGACTATTCCATGCATCCACTACCCTCTCAGTACAGTAATACTTTCATTAGTCCCTGACCTTATCTTATATCTAGGATAGCCTTATACCTATCCCATGCATGCTTAAACTCCTTCACTGTATTAACCTCTACCACTTCTACTGGAAGACTATTCCATACATCCACTACCCTCTCAGTAAAGTAATACTTTCATTAGTCCCTGGCCTTATCTTATATCTAGGATAGCCTTATACCTATCCCACGCATGCTTAAACTCCTTCACTGTATTAACCCTACCACTTCTACTGGAAGACTATTCCATACATCCACTACCCTCTCAGTAAAGTAATACTTTCATTAGTCCCTGGCCTTATCTTATATCTAGGATAGCCTTATACCTATCACACGCATGCTTAAACTCCTTCACTGTATTAACCTCTACCACTTCTACTGGAAGACTATTCCATGCATCCACTACCCTCTCAGTAAGGTAATACTTTCATTAGTCCCCAGTTCCTTATCTTATATCTAGGATAGCCTTATACCTATCCCACGCATGCTTAAACTCCTTCACTGTATTAACCTCTACCACTTCTACTGGAAGACTATTCCATACATCCACTACCCTCTCAGTAATGTAATACTTCCAATAGTCCCAGGCCTTATCTTATATCTAGGATAGCCTTATACCTATCCCATGCATGCTTAAACTCCTTCACTGTATTAACCTCTACCACTTCTACTGGAAGACTATTCCATACATCCACTACCCTCTCAGTAAAGTAATACTTTCATTAGTCCCTGGCCTTATCTTATATCTAGGATAGCCTTATACCTATCCCACGCATGCTTAAACTCCTTCACTGTATTAACCTCTACCACTTCTACTGGAAGACTATTCCGTACACCCACTACCCTCTCAGTAAAGTAATACTTTCATTAGTCCCTGACCTTATCTTATATCTAGGATAGCCTTATACCTATCCCATACATGCTTAAACTCCTTCACTGTATTAACCCTACCACTTCTACTGGAAGACTATTCCATGCATCCACTACCCTCTCAGTACAGTAATACTTTCATTAGTCCCTGACCTTATCTTATATCTAGGATAGTCTTATACCTATCCCACGCATGCTTAAACTCCTTCACTGTATTAACCTCTACCACTTCTACTGGAAGACTATTCCATACATCCACTACCCTCTCAGTAAAGTAATACTTTCATTAGTCCCTGGCCTTATCTTATATCTAGGATAGCCTTATACCTATCCCATGCATGCTTAAACTCCTTCACTGTATTAACCTCTACCACTTCTACTGGAAGACTATTCCATACATCCACTACCCTCTCAGTAATGTAATACTTTCATTAGTTCCTGGCCTTATCTTATATCTAGGACAGCCTTATACCTATCCCATGCATGTTTAAACTCCTTCACTGTATTAACCTCTACCACTTATACTGGAAGACTATTCCATACATCCACGACCCTCTCAGTAATGTAATACTTTCATTAGTCCCCAGTTCCCTATCTTATATCTAGGATAGCCTTATACCTATCCCACGCATGCTTAAACTCCTTCACTGTATTAACTTCTACCACTTCTACTGGAAGACTTCTATGCATCCACTACCCTCTCGGTAAAGTAATACTTTTATTAGTCCCTGGCCTTATCTTATATCTAGGATAGCCTTATACCTATCCCACGCATGCTTAAACTCCTTCACTGTATTAACCTCTACCACTTCTACTGGAAGACTATTCCATGCATCCACTACCCTCTCAGTGTAGTAATCCTTTCATTAGTCCCTGGCCTTATCTTATATCTAGGATAGCCTTATACCTATCCCATGCATGCTTAAACTCCTTCACTGTATTAACCTCTACCACTTCAGCTGGAAGACTATTCCATGCATCCACTACCTTCTCAGTAAAGTAATACTTTCATTAGTCCCTGGCCTTATCTTATATCTAGGATAGCCTTATACCTATCCCATGCATGCTTAAACTCCTTCACTGTATTAACCTCTACCACTTCTACTGGAAGACTATTCCATGCATCCACTACCCTCTCAGTAACATAATCCTTTCATTAGTCCCTGGCCTTATCTTATATCTAGGATAGCCTTATACCTATCCCATGCATGCTTAAACTCCTTCACTGTATTACCCTCTACCACTTCTACTGGAAGACTATTCCATGCATCCACTACCCTCTCAGTAACATAATCCTTTCATTAGTCCCTGACCTTATCTTATATCTAGGATAGCCTTATACCTATCCCACGCATGCTTAAACTCCTTCACTGTATTAACCTCTACCACTTCTACTGGAATACTATTCCATGCATCCACTACCCTCTCAGTAAAGTAATACTTTCATTAGTCCCAGGCCTTATCTCATATCTAGGATAGCCTTATACCTATCCCACGCATGCGTAAACTCCTTCACTGTATTAACCTCTACCACTTCTACTGGAAGACTATTCCATACATCCACTACCCTCTCAGTAATGTAATACTTTCATTAGTCCCTGACCTTATCTTATATCTAGGATAGCCTTATACCTATCCCATGCATGCTTAAACTCCTTCACTGTATTAACCCCTACCACTTCTACTGGAAGGCTATTCCATGCATCCACTACCCTCTCAGTAAAGTAATACTTTCATTAGTCCCTGGCCTTATCTTATATCTAGGATAGCCTTATACTTATCCCATGCATGCTTAAACTCCTTCACTGTATTAACCTCTACCACTTCTACTGGAAGGCTATTCCATACATCCACTACCCTCTCAGTAAAGTAATACTTTCATTAGTCCCTGGCCTTATCTTATATCTAGGATAGCCTTATACTTATCCCATGCATGCTTAAACTCCTTCACTGTATTAACCTCTACCACTTCAGCTGGAAGACTATTCCATGCCTCCACTACCCTCTCAGTAATGTAATACTTTCATTAGTCCCTGGCCTTATCTTATATCTAGGATAGCCTTATACCTATCCCATGCATGCTTAAACTCCTTCACTGTATTAACCTCTACCACTTCTACTGGAAGACTATTCCATACATCCACTACCCTCTCAGTAATGTAATACTTTCATTAGTCCCTGACTTTATCTTATATCTAGGATAGTCTTATACCTATCCCACGCATGCTTAAACTTCTTCACTGTATTAACCTCTACCACTTCTACTGGAAGACTATTCCATACATCCACTACCCTATCAGTAAAGTAATACTTTCATTAGTCCCTGGCCTTATCTTATATCTAGGATAGCCTTATACCTATCCCATGCATGCTTAAACTTCTTCACTGTATTAACCTCTACCACTTCTACTGGAAGACTATTCCATGCATCCACTACCCTCTCAGTAAAGTAATACTTTCATTAGTCCCTGGCCTTATCTTATATCTAGGATAGCCTTATACCTATCCCACGCATGCTTAAACTTCTTCACTGTATTAACCTCTACCACTTCTACTGGAAGACTATTCCATACATGCACTACCCTCTCAGTATAGTAATACTTTCATTAGTCCCTGACCTTATCTTATATCTAGGATAGTCTTAGACCTATCCCATGCATGCTTAAACTCCTTCACTGTATTAACCTCTACCACTTCTACAGGAAGACTATTCCATACATGCACTACCCTCTCAGTATAGTAATACTTTCATTAGTCCCTGACCTTATCTTATATCTAGGATAGTCTTAGACCTATCCCATGCATGCTTAAACTCCTTCACTGTATTAACCTTTACCACTTCTACTGGAAGACTATTCCATACATCCACTACCCTCTCAGTAAAGTAATACTTTCATTAGTCCCTGGCCTTATCTTATATCTAGGATAGCCTTATACCTATCCCATGCATGCTGAAACTCCTTCACTGTATTAACCTCTACCACTTCTACTGGAAGACTATTCCATGCATCCACTACCCTCTCAGTAATGTAATACTTTCATTAGTCCCTGGCCGTATCTTATATCTAGGATAGCCTTATACCTATCCCATGCATGCTTAAACTCCTTCACTGTATTAACCTCTACCACTTCTGCTGGAAGGCTATTCCATACATCCACTACCCTCTCAGTAATGTAATCCTTTCATTAGTCCCTGGTCTTATCTTATATCTAGGATAGCCTTATCCCTATCCCATGTATGCTTAAACTCCTTCACTGTATTAACCTCTACCACTTCTACTGGAAGGCTATTCCATACATCCACTACCCTCTCAGTAAAGTAATACTTTCATTAGTCCCTGGCCTTATCTTATATCTAGGATAGCCTTATACCTTTCCCATGCATGCTTAAACTCCTTCACTGTATTAACCTTTACCACTTCTACTGGAAGACTATTCCATACATCCACTACCCTCTCAGTAATGTAATACTTTCATTAGTCCCTGGCCTTATCTTATATCTAGGATAGCCTTATACCTATCCCATGCATGCTTAAACTCCTTCACTGTATTAACCTCTACCACTTCTGCTTGAAGGCTATTCCATACATCCACTACCCTCTCAGTAATGTAATACTTTCATTAGTCCCTGGTCTTATCTTATATCTAGGATAGCCTTATACCTATCCCATGCATGCTTAAACTCCTTCACTGTATTAACCTCTACCACTTCTACTGGAAGACTATTCCATATATCCACTACCCTCTCAGTAATGTAATACTTTCATTAGTCCCTGGCCTTATCTTATATCTAGGATAGCCTTATACCTATCCCACGCATGCTTAAACTCCTTCACTGTATTAACCTCTACCACTTCTGCTGGAAGGCTATTCCATCCATCCACTACACTCTCAGTAAAGTAATACTTTCATTAGTCCCTGGCCTTATCTTATATCTAGGATAGCCTTATACCTATCCCATGCATGCTTAAACTCCTTCACTGTATTAACCTCTACCACTTCTACTGGAAGACTATTCCATACATCCACTACCCTCTCAGTAATGTAATACTTTCATTAGTCCCTGTCCTTATCTTATATCTAGGATAGCCTTATACCTATCCCATGCATGCTTAAACTCCTTCACTGTATTAACCTCTACCACTTCTACTGGAAGACTATTCCATGCATCCACTACCCTCTCAGTAATGTAATACTTTCATTAGTCCCTGGCCTTATCTTATATATAGGATAGCCTTATACCTATCCCACGCATGCTTAAACTCCTTCACTGTATTAACCTCTACCACTTCTACTGGAAGACTATTCCATGCATCCACTACCCTCTCAGTACAGTAATACTTTCATTAGTCCCTGACCTTATCTTATATCTAGGATAGCCTTATACCTATCCCACGCATGCTTAAACTCCTTCACTGTATTAACCCTACCACTTCTACTGGAAGACTATTCCATGCATCCACTACCCTCTCAGTACAGTAATACTTTCATTAGTCCCTGACCTTATCTTATATCTAGGATAGCCTTATACCTATCCCACGCATGCTTAAACTCCTTCACTGTATTAACCTCTACCACTTCTACTGGAAGACTATTCCATGCATCCACTACCCTCTCAGTACAGTAATACTTTCATTAGTCCCTGGCCTTATCTTATATCTAGGATAGCCTTATACCTATCTCATGCATGCTTAAACTCCTTCACTGTATTAACCTCCACCACTTCTACTGTAAGACTATTCCATACATCCACTACCCACTCAGTAAAGTAATACTTTCATTAGTGCCTGGCCTTATCTTATATCTAGGATAGCCTTATACCTATCCCATGCATGCTTAAACTCCTTCACTGTATTAACCTCTACCACTTCTACTGGAAGACTATTCCATACATCCACTACCCTCTCAGTACAGTAATACTTTCATTAATCCCTGGCCTTATCTTATATCTAGGATAGCCTTATACCTATCCCATGCATGCTTAAACTTCTTCACTGTATTAACCTCTACCACTTCTACTGGAAGACTATTCCATGCATCCACTACCCTCTCAGTAAAGTAATACTTTCATTAGTCCCTGGCCTTATCTTATATCTAGGATAGCCTTATACCTATCCCATGCATGCTTAAACTCCTTCACTGTATTAACCTCTACCACTTCTACAGGAAGACTATTCCATACATGCACTACCCTCTCAGTAAAGTAATACTTTCATTAGTCCCTGACCATATCTTATACCTTAGCCTTATACCTATCCCATGCATGCTGAAACTCCTTCACTGTATTAACCTCTACCACTTCTACTGGAAGACTATTCCATGCATCCACTACCCTCTCAGTAATGTAATACTTTCATTAGTCCCTGGCCGTATCTTATATCTAGGATAGCCTTATACCTATCCCATGCATGCTTAAACTCCTTCACTGTATTAACCTCTACCACTTCTGCTGGAAGGCTATTCCATACATCCACTACCCTCTCAGTAATGTAATCCTTTCATTAGTCCCTGGTCTTATCTTATATCTAGGATAGCCTTATACCTATCCCATGTATGCTTAAACTCCTTCACTGTATTAACCTCTACCACTTCTACTGGAAGACTATTCCATACATCCACTACCCTCTCAGTAATGTAATACTTTCATTAGTCCCTGTCCTTATCTTATATCTAGGATAGCCTTATACCTATCCCATGCATGCTTAAACTCCTTCACTGTATTAACCTCTACCACTTCTACTGGAAGACTATTCCATGCATCCACTACCCTCTCAGTAATGTAATACTTTCATTAGTCCCTGGCCTTATCTTATATATAGGATAGCCTTATACCTATCCCACGCATGCTTAAACTCCTTCACTGTATTAACCTCTACCACTTCTACTGGAAGACTATTCCATGCATCCACTACCCTCTCAGTACAGTAATACTTTCATTAGTCCCTGACCTTATCTTATATCTAGGATAGCCTTATACCTATCCCACGCATGCTTAAACTCCTTCACTGTATTAACCTCTACCACTTCTACTGGAAGACTATTCCATACATCCACTACCCTCTCAGTAATGTAATACTTCCATTAGTCCCAGGCCTTATCTTATATCTAGGATAGCCTTATACCTATCCCATGCGTGCTTAAACTCCTTCACTGTATTAACCTCTACCACTTCTACTGGAAGACTATTCCATACATCCACTACCCTCTCAGTAAAGTAATACTTTCATTAGTCCCTGGCCTTATCTTATATCTAGGATAGCCTTATACCTATCCCACGCATGCTTAAACTCCTTCACTGTATTAACCTCTACCACTTCTACTGGAAGACTATTCCGTACACCCACTACCCTCTCAGTAAAGTAATACTTTCATTAGTCCCTGACCTTATCTTATATCTAGGATAGCCTTATACCTATCCCATACATGCTTAAACTCCTTCACTGTATTAACCCTACCACTTCTACTGGAAGACTATTCCATGCATCCACTACCCTCTCAGTACAGTAATACTTTCATTAGTCCCTGACCTTATCTTATATCTAGGATAGCCTTATACCTATCCCATGCATGCTTAAACTCCTTCACTGTATTAACCTCTACCACTTCTACTGGAAGACTATTCCATACATCCACTACCCTCTCAGTAAAGTAATACTTTCATTAGTCCCTGGCCTTATCTTATATCTAGGATAGCCTTATACCTATCCCACGCATGCTTAAACTCCTTCACTGTATTAACCCTACCACTTCTACTGGAAGACTATTCCATACATCCACTACCCTCTCAGTACAGTAATACTTTCATTAGTCCCTGACCTTATCTTATATCTAGGATAGCCTTATACCTATCCCACGCATGCTTAAACTCCTTCACTGTATTAACCTCTACCACTTCTACTGGAAGACTATTCCATGCATCCACTACCCTCTCAGTACAGTAATACTTTCATTAGTCCCTGGCCTTATCTTATATCTAGGATAGCCTTATACCTATCTCATGCATGCTTAAACTCCTTCACTGTATTAACCTCCACCACTTCTACTGTAAGACTATTCCATACATCCACTACCCACTCAGTAAAGTAATACTTTCATTAGTGCCTGGCCTTATCTTATATCTAGGATAGCCTTATACCTATCCCATGCATGCTTAAACTCCTTCACTGTATTAACCTCTACCACTTCTACTGGAAGACTATTCCATACATCCACTACCCTCTCAGTACAGTAATACTTTCATTAATCCCTGGCCTTATCTTATATCTAGGATAGCCTTATACCTATCCCATGCATGCTTAAACTTCTTCACTGTATTAACCTCTACCACTTCTACTGGAAGACTATTCCATGCATCCACTACCCTCTCAGTAAAGTAATACTTTCATTAGTCCCTGGCCTTATCTTATATCTAGGATAGCCTTATACCTATCCCATACATGCCTAAACTCCTTCACTGTATTAACCTCTACCACTTCTACTGGAAGACTATTCCATGCATCCACTACCCTCTCAGTAAAGTAATACTTTCATTAGTCCCTGGCCTTATCTTATATCTAGGATAGCCTTATACCTATCCCATGCATGCTTAAACTCCTTCACTGTATTAACCTCTACCACTTCTACAGGAAGACTATTCCATACATGCACTACCCTCTCAGTAAAGTAATACTTTCATTAGTCCCTGACCATATCTTATACCTTAGCCTTATACCTATCCCATGCATGCTGAAACTCCTTCACTGTATTAACCTCTACCACTTCTACTGGAAGACTATTCCATGCATCCACTACCCTCTCAGTAATGTAATACTTTCATTAGTCCCTGGCCGTATCTTATATCTAGGATAGCCTTATACCTATCCCATGCATGCTTAAACTCCTTCACTGTATTAACCTCTACCACTTCTGCTGGAAGGCTATTCCATACATCCACTACCCTCTCAGTAATGTAATCCTTTCATTAGTCCCTGGTCTTATCTTATATCTAGGATAGCCTTATACCTATCCCATGTATGCTTAAACTCCTTCACTGTATTAACCTCTACCACTTCTACTGGAAGACTATTCCATACATCCACTACCCTCTCAGTAATGTAATACTTTCATTAGTCCCTGTCCTTATCTTATATCTAGGATAGCCTTATACCTATCCCATGCATGCTTAAACTCCTTCACTGTATTAACCTCTACCACTTCTACTGGAAGACTATTCCATGCATCCACTACCCTCTCAGTAATGTAATACTTTCATTAGTCCCTGGCCTTATCTTATATATAGGATAGCCTTATACCTATCCCACGCATGCTTAAACTCCTTCACTGTATTAACCTCTACCACTTCTACTGGAAGACTATTCCATGCATCCACTACCCTCTCAGTACAGTAATACTTTCATTAGTCCCTGACCTTATCTTATATCTAGGATAGCCTTATACCTATCCCACGCATGCTTAAACTCCTTCACTGTATTAACCTCTACCACTTCTACTGGAAGACTATTCCATACATCCACTACCCTCTCAGTAATGTAATACTTCCATTAGTCCCAGGCCTTATCTTATATCTAGGATAGCCTTATACCTATCCCATGCGTGCTTAAACTCCTTCACTGTATTAACCTCTACCACTTCTACTGGAAGACTATTCCATACATCCACTACCCTCTCAGTAAAGTAATACTTTCATTAGTCCCTGGCCTTATCTTATATCTAGGATAGCCTTATACCTATCCCACGCATGCTTAAACTCCTTCACTGTATTAACCTCTACCACTTCTACTGGAAGACTATTCCGTACACCCACTACCCTCTCAGTAAAGTAATACTTTCATTAGTCCCTGACCTTATCTTATATCTAGGATAGCCTTATACCTATCCCATACATGCTTAAACTCCTTCACTGTATTAACCCTACCACTTCTACTGGAAGACTATTCCATGCATCCACTACCCTCTCAGTACAGTAATACTTTCATTAGTCCCTGACCTTATCTTATATCTAGGATAGCCTTATACCTATCCCACGCATGCTTAAACTCCTTCACTGTATTAACCCTACCACTTCTACTGGAAGACTATTCCATACATCCACTACCCTCTCAGTACAGTAATACTTTCATTAGTCCCTGGCCTTATCTTATATCTAGGATAGCCTTATACCTATCACACGCATGCTTAAACTCCTTCACTGTATTAACCTCTACCACTTCTACTGGAAGACTATTCCATACATCCACTACCCTCTCAGTAATGTAATACTTCCATTAGTCCCAGGCCTTATCTTATATCTAGGATAGCCTTATACCTATCCCATGCATGCTTAAACTCCTTCACTGTATTAACCTCTACCACTTCTACTGGAAGACTATTCCATACATCCACTACCCTCTCAGTAAAGTAATACTTTCATTAGTCCCTGGCCTTATCTTATATCTAGGATAGCCTTATACCTATCCCACGCATGCTTAAACTCCTTCACTGTATTAACCTCTACCACTTCTACTGGAAGACTATTCCGTACACCCACTACCCTCTCAGTAAAGTAATACTTTCATTAGTCCCTGACCTTATCTTATATCTAGGATAGCCTTATACCTATCCCATACATGCTTAAACTCCTTCACTGTATTAACCCTACCACTTCTACTGGAAGACTATTCCATGCATCCACTACCCTCTCAGTACAGTAATACTTTCATTAGTCCCTGACCTTATCTTATATCTAGGATAGCCTTATACCTATCCCATGCATGCTTAAACTCCTTCACTGTATTAACCTCTACCACTTCTACTGGAAGACTATTCCATACATCCACTACCCTCTCAGTAAAGTAATACTTTCATTAGTCCCTGGCCTTATCTTATATCTAGGATAGCCTTATACCTATCCCACGCATGCTTAAACTCCTTCACTGTATTAACCCTACCACTTCTACTGGAAGACTATTCCATACATCCACTACCCTCTCAGTAAAGTAATACTTTCATTAGTCCCTGGCCTTATCTTATATCTAGGATAGCCTTATACCTATCACACGCATGCTTAAACTCCTTCACTGTATTAACCTCTACCACTTCTACTGGAAGACTATTCCATGCATCCACTACCCTCTCAGTAAGGTAATACTTTCATTAGTCCCCAGTTCCTTATCTTATATCTAGGATAGCCTTATACCTATCCCACGCATGCTTAAACTCCTTCACTGTATTAACTTCTACCACTTCTACTGGAAGACTATTCCATGCATCCACTACCCTCTCAGTAAAGTAATACTTTTATTAGTCCCTGGCCTTATCTTATATCTAGGATAGCCTTATACCTATCCCACGCATGCTTAAACTCCTTCACTGTATTAACCTCTACCACTTCTACTGGAAGACTATTCCATGCATCCACTACCCTCTCAGTATAGTAATCCTTTCATTAGTCCCTGGCCTTATCTTATATCTAGGATAGCCTTATACCTATCCCATGCATGCTTAAACTCCATCACTGTATTAACCTCTACCACTTCTACTGGAAGACTATTCCATGCATCCACTACCCTCTCAGTAACATAATCCTTTCATTAGTCCCTGACCTTATCTTATATCTAGGATAGCCTTATACCTATCCCATGCATGCTTAAACTCCTTCACTGTATTAACCTCTACCACTTCAGCTGGAAGACTATTCCATGCATCCACTACCTTCTCAGTAAAGTAATACTTTCATTAGTCCCTGGCCTTATCTTATATCTAGGATAGCCTTATACCTATCCCATGCATGCTTAAACTCCTTCACTGTATTAACCTCTACCACTTCTACTGGAAGACTATTCCATGCATCCACTACCCTCTCAGTAACATAATCCTTTCATTAGTCCCTGGCCTTATCTTATATCTAGGATAGCCTTATACCTATCCCATGCATGCTTAAACTCCTTCACTGTATTACCCTCTACCACTTCTACTGGAAGACTATTCCATGCATCCACTACCCTCTCAGTAACATAATCCTTTCATTAGTCCCTGACCTTATCTTATATCTAGGATAGCCTTATACCTATCCCACGCATGCTTAAACTCCTTCACTGTATTAACCTCTACCACTTCTACTGGAATACTATTCCATGCATCCACTACCCTCTCAGTAAAGTAATACTTTCATTAGTCCCAGGCCTTATCTTATATCTAGGATAGCCTTATACCTATCCCACGCATGCGTAAACTCCTTCACTGTATTAACCTCTACCACTTCTACTGGAAGACTATTCCATACATCCACTACCCTCTCAGTAATGTAATACTTTCATTAGTCCCTGACCTTATCTTATATCTAGGATAGCCTTATACCTATCCCATGCATGCTTAAACTCCTTCACTGTATTAACCCCTACCACTTCTACTGGAAGGCTATTCCATGCATCCACTACCCTCTCAGTAAAGTAATACTTTCATTAGTCCCTGGCCTTATCTTATATCTAGGATAGCCTTATACTTATCCCATGCATGCTTAAACTCCTTCACTGTATTAACCTCTACCACTTCTACTGGAAGGCTATTCCATACATCCACTACCCTCTCAGTAAAGTAATACTTTCATTAGTCCCTGGCCTTATCTTATATCTAGGATAGCCTTATACTTATCCCATGCATGCTTAAACTCCTTCACTGTATTAACCTCTACCACTTCAGCTGGAAGACTATTCCATGCCTCCACTACCCTCTCAGTAATGTAATACTTTCATTAGTCCCTGGCCTTATCTTATATCTAGGATAGCCTTATACCTATCCCATGCATGCTTAAACTCCTTCACTGTATTAACCTCTACCACTTCTACTGGAAGACTATTCCATACATCCACTACCCTCTCAGTAATGTAATACTTTCATTAGTCCCTGACTTTATCTTATATCTAGGATAGTCTTATACCTATCCCACGCATGCTTAAACTTCTTCACTGTATTAACCTCTACCACTTCTACTGGAAGACTATTCCATACATCCACTACCCTATCAGTAAAGTAATACTTTCATTAGTCCCTGGCCTTATCTTATATCTAGGATAGCCTTATACCTATCCCATGCATGCTTAAACTTCTTCACTGTATTAACCTCTACCACTTCTACTGGAAGACTATTCCATGCATCCACTACCCTCTCAGTAAAGTAATACTTTCATTAGTCCCTGGCCTTATCTTATATCTAGGATAGCCTTATACCTATCCCACGCATGCTTAAACTTCTTCACTGTATTAACCTCTACCACTTCTACTGGAAGACTATTCCATACATGCACTACCCTCTCAGTATAGTAATACTTTCATTAGTCCCTGACCTTATCTTATATCTAGGATAGTCTTAGACCTATCCCATGCATGCTTAAACTCCTTCACTGTATTAACCTCTACCACTTCTACAGGAAGACTATTCCATACATGCACTACCCTCTCAGTATAGTAATACTTTCATTAGTCCCTGGCCTTATCTTATATCTAGGATAGCCTTATACCTATCCCATGCATGCTTAAACTTCTTCACTGTATTAACCTCTACCACTTCTACTGGAAGACTATTCCATGCATCCACTACCCTCTCAGTAAAGTAATACTTTCATTAGTCCCTGGCCTTATCTTATATCTAGGATAGCCTTATACCTATCCCACGCATGCTTAAACTTCTTCACTGTATTAACCTCTACCACTTCTACTGGAAGACTATTCCATACATGCACTACCCTCTCAGTATAGTAATACTTTCATTAGTCCCTGACCTTATCTTATATCTAGGATAGTCTTAGACCTATCCCATGCATGCTTAAACTCCTTCACTGTATTAACCTCTACCACTTCTACAGGAAGACTATTCCATACATGCACTACCCTCTCAGTATAGTAATACTTTCATTAGTCCCTGACCTTATCTTATATCTAGGATAGTCTTAGACCTATCCCATGCATGCTTAAACTCCTTCACTGTATTAACCTTTACCACTTCTACTGGAAGACTATTCCATACATCCACTACCCTCTCAGTAAAGTAATACTTTCATTAGTCCCTGGCCTTATCTTATATCTAGGATAGCCTTATACCTATCCCATGCATGCTGAAACTCCTTCACTGTATTAACCTCTACCACTTCTACTGGAAGACTATTCCATGCATCCACTACCCTCTCAGTAATGTAATACTTTCATTAGTCCCTGGCCGTATCTTATATCTAGGATAGCCTTATACCTATCCCATGCATGCTTAAACTCCTTCACTGTATTAACCTCTACCACTTCTGCTGGAAGGCTATTCCATACATCCACTACCCTCTCAGTAATGTAATCCTTTCATTAGTCCCTGGTCTTATCTTATATCTAGGATAGCCTTATCCCTATCCCATGTATGCTTAAACTCCTTCACTGTATTAACCTCTACCACTTCTACTGGAAGGCTATTCCATACATCCACTACCCTCTCAGTAAAGTAATACTTTCATTAGTCCCTGGCCTTATCTTATATCTAGGATAGCCTTATACCTTTCCCATGCATGCTTAAACTCCTTCACTGTATTAACCTTTACCACTTCTACTGGAAGACTATTCCATACATCCACTACCCTATCAGTAAAGTAATACTTTCATTAGTCCCTGGCCTTATCTTATATCTAGGATAGCCTTATACCTATCCCATGCATGCTTAAACTTCTTCACTGTATTAACCTCTACCACTTCTACTGGAAGACTATTCCATGCATCCACTACCCTCTCAGTAAAGTAATACTTTCATTAGTCCCTGGCCTTATCTTATATCTAGGATAGCCTTATACCTATCCCACGCATGCTTAAACTTCTTCACTGTATTAACCTCTACCACTTCTACTGGAAGACTATTCCATACATGCACTACCCTCTCAGTATAGTAATACTTTCATTAGTCCCTGACCTTATCTTATATCTAGGATAGTCTTAGACCTATCCCATGCATGCTTAAACTCCTTCACTGTATTAACCTCTACCACTTCTACAGGAAGACTATTCCATACATGCACTACCCTCTCAGTATAGTAATACTTTCATTAGTCCCTGACCTTATCTTATATCTAGGATAGTCTTAGACCTATCCCATGCATGCTTAAACTCCTTCACTGTATTAACCTTTACCACTTCTACTGGAAGACTATTCCATACATCCACTACCCTCTCAGTAAAGTAATACTTTCATTAGTCCCTGGCCTTATCTTATATCTAGGATAGCCTTATACCTATCCCATGCATGCTGAAACTCCTTCACTGTATTAACCTCTACCACTTCTACTGGAAGACTATTCCATGCATCCACTACCCTCTCAGTAATGTAATACTTTCATTAGTCCCTGGCCGTATCTTATATCTAGGATAGCCTTATACCTATCCCATGCATGCTTAAACTCCTTCACTGTATTAACCTCTACCACTTCTGCTGGAAGGCTATTCCATACATCCACTACCCTCTCAGTAATGTAATCCTTTCATTAGTCCCTGGTCTTATCTTATATCTAGGATAGCCTTATCCCTATCCCATGTATGCTTAAACTCCTTCACTGTATTAACCTCTACCACTTCTACTGGAAGGCTATTCCATACATCCACTACCCTCTCAGTAAAGTAATACTTTCATTAGTCCCTGGCCTTATCTTATATCTAGGATAGCCTTATACCTTTCCCATGCATGCTTAAACTCCTTCACTGTATTAACCTTTACCACTTCTACTGGAAGACTATTCCATACATCCACTACCCTCTCAGTAATGTAATACTTTCATTAGTCCCTGGCCTTATCTTATATCTAGGATAGCCTTATACCTATCCCATGCATGCTTAAACTCCTTCACTGTATTAACCTCTACCACTTCTGCTTGAAGGCTATTCCATACATCCACTACCCTCTCAGTAATGTAATACTTTCATTAGTCCCTGGTCTTATCTTATATCTAGGATAGCCTTATACCTATCCCATGCATGCTTAAACTCCTTCACTGTATTAACCTCTACCACTTCTACTGGAAGACTATTCCATATATCCACTACCCTCTCAGTAATGTAATACTTTCATTAGTCCCTGGCCTTATCTTATATCTAGGATAGCCTTATACCTATCCCACGCATGCTTAAACTCCTTCACTGTATTAACCTCTACCACTTCTGCTGGAAGGCTATTCCATCCATCCACTACACTCTCAGTAAAGTAATACTTTCATTAGTCCCTGGCCTTATCTTATATCTAGGATAGCCTTATACCTATCCCATGCATGCTTAAACTCCTTCACTGTATTAACCTCTACCACTTCTACTGGAAGACTATTCCATACATCCACTACCCTCTCAGTAATGTAATACTTTCATTAGTCCCTGTCCTTATCTTATATCTAGGATAGCCTTATACCTATCCCATGCATGCTTAAACTCCTTCACTGTATTAACCTCTACCACTTCTACTGGAAGACTATTCCATGCATCCACTACCCTCTCAGTAATGTAATACTTTCATTAGTCCCTGGCCTTATCTTATATATAGGATAGCCTTATACCTATCCCACGCATGCTTAAACTCCTTCACTGTATTAACCTCTACCACTTCTACTGGAAGACTATTCCATGCATCCACTACCCTCTCAGTACAGTAATACTTTCATTAGTCCCTGACCTTATCTTATATCTAGGATAGCCTTATACCTATCCCACGCATGCTTAAACTCCTTCACTGTATTAACCCTACCACTTCTACTGGAAGACTATTCCATGCATCCACTACCCTCTCAGTACAGTAATACTTTCATTAGTCCCTGACCTTATCTTATATCTAGGATAGCCTTATACCTATCCCACGCATGCTTAAACTCCTTCACTGTATTAACCTCTACCACTTCTACTGGAAGACTATTCCATGCATCCACTACCCTCTCAGTACAGTAATACTTTCATTAGTCCCTGGCCTTATCTTATATCTAGGATAGCCTTATACCTATCTCATGCATGCTTAAACTCCTTCACTGTATTAACCTCCACCACTTCTACTGTAAGACTATTCCATACATCCACTACCCACTCAGTAAAGTAATACTTTCATTAGTCCCTGACCTTATCTTATATCTAGGATAGCCTTATACCTATCCCACGCATGCTTAAACTCCTTCACTGTATTAACCCTACCACTTCTACTGGAAGACTATTCCATGCATCCACTACCCTCTCAGTACAGTAATACTTTCATTAGTCCCTGACCTTATCTTATATCTAGGATAGCCTTATACCTATCCCACGCAGGCTTAAACTCCTTCACTGAATTAACCTCTACCACTTCTACTGGAAGACTATTCCATGCATCCACTACCCTCTCAGTACAGTAATACTTTCATTAGTCCCTGGCCTTATCTTATATCTAGGATAGCCTTATACCTATCTCATGCATGCTTAAACTCCTTCACTGTATTAACCTCCACCACTTCTACTGTAAGACTATTCCATACATCCACTACCCACTCAGTAAAGTAATACTTTCATTAGTGCCTGGCCTTATCTTATATCTAGGATAGCCTTATACCTATCCCATGCATGCTTAAACTCCTTCACTGTATTAACCTCTACCACTTCTACTGGAAGACTATTCCATACATCCACTACCCTCTCAGTACAGTAATACTTTCATTAATCCCTGGCCTTATCTTATATCTAGGATAGCCTTATACCTATCCCATGCATGCTTAAACTTCTTCACTGTATTAACCTCTACCACTTCTACTGGAAGACTATTCCATGCATCCACTACCCTCTCAGTAAAGTAATACTTTCATTAGTCCCTGGCCTTATCTTATATCTAGGATAGCCTTATACCTATCCCATGCATGCCTAAACTCCTTCACTGTATTAACCTCTACCACTTCTACTGGAAGACTATTCCATGCATCCACTACCCTCTCAGTAAAGTAATACTTTCATTAGTCCCTGGCCTTATCTTATATCTAGGATAGCCTTATACCTATCCCATGCATGCTTAAACTCCTTCACTGTATTAACCTCTACCACTTCTACAGGAAGACTATTCCATACATGCACTACCCTCTCAGTAAAGTAATACTTTCATTAGTCCCTGACCATATCTTATACCTTAGCCTTATACCTGTCCCATGCATGCTGAAACTCCTTCACTGTATTAACCTCTACCACTTCTACTGGAAGACTATTCCATGCATCCACTACCCTCTCAGTAATGTAATACTTTCATTAGTCCCTGGCCGTATCTTATATCTAGGATAGCCTTATACCTATCCCATGCATGCTTAAACTCCTTCACTGTATTAACCTCTACCACTTCTGCTGGAAGGCTATTCCATACATCCACTACCCTCTCAGTAATGTAATCCTTTCATTAGTCCCTGGTCTTATCTTATATCTAGGATAGCCTTATACCTATCCCATGTATGCTTAAACTCCTTCACTGTATTAACCTCTACCACTTCTACTGGAAGACTATTCCATACATCCACTACCCTCTCAGTAATGTAATACTTTCATTAGTCCCTGTCCTTATCTTATATCTAGGATAGCCTTATACCTATCCCATGCATGCTTAAACTCCTTCACTGTATTAACCTCTACCACTTCTACTGGAAGACTATTCCATGCATCCACTACCCTCTCAGTAATGTAATACTTTCATTAGTCCCTGGCCTTATCTTATATATAGGATAGCCTTATACCTATCCCACGCATGCTTAAACTCCTTCACTGTATTAACCTCTACCACTTCTACTGGAAGACTATTCCATGCATCCACTACCCTCTCAGTACAGTAATACTTTCATTAGTCCCTGACCTTATCTTATATCTAGGATAGCCTTATACCTATCCCACGCATGCTTAAACTCCTTCACTGTATTAACCTCTACCACTTCTACTGGAAGACTATTCCATACATCCACTACCCTCTCAGTAATGTAATACTTCCATTAGTCCCAGGCCTTATCTTATATCTAGGATAGCCTTATACCTATCCCATGCGTGCTTAAACTCCTTCACTGTATTAACCTCTACCACTTCTACTGGAAGACTATTCCATACATCCACTACCCTCTCAGTAAAGTAATACTTTCATTAGTCCCTGGCCTTATCTTATATCTAGGATAGCCTTATACCTATCCCACGCATGCTTAAACTCCTTCACTGTATTAACCTCTACCACTTCTACTGGAAGACTATTCCGTACACCCACTACCCTCTCAGTAAAGTAATACTTTCATTAGTCCCTGACCTTATCTTATATCTAGGATAGCCTTATACCTATCCCATACATGCTTAAACTCCTTCACTGTATTAACCCTACCACTTCTACTGGAAGACTATTCCATGCATCCACTACCCTCTCAGTACAGTAATACTTTCATTAGTCCCTGACCTTATCTTATATCTAGGATAGCCTTATACCTATCCCATGCATGCTTAAACTCCTTCACTGTATTAACCTCTACCACTTCTACTGGAAGACTATTCCATACATCCACTACCCTCTCAGTAAAGTAATACTTTCATTAGTCCCTGGACTTATCTTATATCTAGGATAGCCTTATACCTATCCCACGCATGCTTAAACTCCTTCACTGTATTAACCCTACCACTTCTACTGGAAGACTATTCCATACATCCACTACCCTCTCAGTACAGTAATACTTTCATTAGTCCCTGACCTTATCTTATATCTAGGATAGCCTTATACCTATCCCACGCATGCTTAAACTCCTTCACTGTATTAACCTCTACCACTTCTACTGGAAGACTATTCCATGCATCCACTACCCTCTCAGTACAGTAATACTTTCATTAGTCCCTGGCCTTATCTTATATCTAGGATAGCCTTATACCTATCTCATGCATGCTTAAACTCCTTCACTGTATTAACCTCCACCACTTCTACTGTAAGACTATTCCATACATCCACTACCCACTCAGTAAAGTAATACTTTCATTAGTGCCTGGCCTTATCTTATATCTAGGATAGCCTTATACCTATCCCATGCATGCTTAAACTTCTTCACTGTATTAACCTCTACCACTTCTACTGGAAGACTATTCCATGCATCCACTACCCTCTCAGTAAAGTAATACTTTCATTAGTCCCTGGCCTTATCTTATATCTAGGATAGCCTTATACCTATCCCATGCATGCCTAAACTCCTTCACTGTATTAACCTCTACCACTTCTACTGGAAGACTATTCCATGCATCCACTACCCTCTCAGTAAAGTAATACTTTCATTAGTCCCTGGCCTTATCTTATATCTAGGATAGCCTTATACCTATCCCATGCATGCTTAAACTCCTTCACTGTATTAACCTCTACCACTTCTACATGAAGACTATTCCATACATGCACTACCCTCTCAGTAAAGTAATACTTTCATTAGTCCCTGACCATATCTTATACCTTAGCCTTATACCTATCCCATGCATGCTGAAACTCCTTCACTGTATTAACCTCTACCACTTCTACTGGAAGACTATTCCATGCATCCACTACCCTCTCAGTAATGTAATACTTTCATTAGTCCCTGGCCGTATCTTATATCTAGGATAGCCTTATACCTATCCCACGCATGCTTAAACTCCTTCACTGTATTAACTTCTACCACTTCTACTGGAAGACTATTCCATGCATCCACTACCCTCTCAGTAAAGTAATACTTTTATTAGTCCCTGGCCTTATCTTATATCTAGGATAGCCTTATACCTATCCCACGCATGCTTAAACTCCTTCACTGTATTAACCTCTACCACTTCTACTGGAAGACTATTCCATGCATCCACTACCCTCTCAGTAACATAATCCTTTCATTAGTCCCTGACCTTATCTTATATCTAGGATAGCCTTATACCTATCCCATGCATGCTTAAACTCCATCACTGTATTAACCTCTACCACTTCTACTGGAAGACTATTCCATGCATCCACTACCCTCTCAGTAACATAATCCTTTCATTAGTCCCTGACCTTATCTTATATCTAGGATAGCCTTATACCTATCCCATGCATGCTTAAACTCCTTCACTGTATTAACCTCTACCACTTCAGCTGGAAGACTATTCCATGCATCCACTACCTTCTCAGTAAAGTAATACTTTCATTAGTCCCTGGCCTTATCTTATATCTAGGATAGCCTTATACCTATCCCATGCATGCTTAAACTCCTTCACTGTATTAACCTCTACCACTTCTACTGGAAGACTATTCCATGCATCCACTACCCTCTCAGTAACATAATCCTTTCATTAGTCCCTGGCCTTATCTTATATCTAGGATAGCCTTATACCTATCCCATGCATGCTTAAACTCCTTCACTGTATTACCCTCTACCACTTCTACTGGAAGACTATTCCATGCATCCACTACCCTCTCAGTAACATAATCCTTTCATTAGTCCCTGACCTTATCTTATATCTAGGATAGCCTTATACCTATCCCACGCATGCTTAAACTCCTTCACTGTATTAACCTCTACCACTTCTACTGGAATACTATTCCATGCATCCACTACCCTCTCAGTAAAGTAATACTTTCATTAGTCCCAGGCCTTATCTTATATCTAGGATAGCCTTATACCTATCCCACGCATGCGTAAACTCCTTCACTGTATTAACCTCTACCACTTCTACTGGAAGACTATTCCATACATCCACTACCCTCTCAGTAATGTAATACTTTCATTAGTCCCTGACCTTATCTTATATCTAGGATAGCCTTATACCTATCCCATGCATGCTTAAACTCCTTCACTGTATTAACCCCTACCACTTCTACTGGAAGGCTATTCCATGCATCCACTACCCTCTCAGTAAAGTAATACTTTCATTAGTCCCTGGCCTTATCTTATATCTAGGATAGCCTTATACTTATCCCATGCATGCTTAAACTCCTTCACTGTATTAACCTCTACCACTTCTACTGGAAGGCTATTCCATACATCCACTACCCTCTCAGTAAAGTAATACTTTCATTAGTCCCTGGCCTTATCTTATATCTAGGATAGCCTTATACTTATCCCATGCATGCTTAAACTCCTTCACTGTATTAACCTCTACCACTTCAGCTGGAAGACTATTCCATGCCTCCACTACCCTCTCAGTAATGTAATACTTTCATTAGTCCCTGGCCTTATCTTATATCTAGGATAGCCTTATACCTATCCCATGCATGCTTAAACTCCTTCACTGTATTAACCTCTACCACTTCTACTGGAAGACTATTCCATACATCCACTACCCTCTCAGTAATGTAATACTTTCATTAGTCCCTGACTTTATCTTATATCTAGGATAGTCTTATACCTATCCCACGCATGCTTAAACTTCTTCACTGTATTAACCTCTACCACTTCTACTGGAAGACTATTCCATACATCCACTACCCTATCAGTAAAGTAATACTTTCATTAGTCCCTGGCCTTATCTTATATCTAGGATAGCCTTATACCTATCCCATGCATGCTTAAACTTCTTCACTGTATTAACCTCTACCACTTCTACTGGAAGACTATTCCATGCATCCACTACCCTCTCAGTAAAGTAATACTTTCATTAGTCCCTGGCCTTATCTTATATCTAGGATAGCCTTATACCTATCCCACGCATGCTTAAACTTCTTCACTGTATTAACCTCTACCACTTCTACTGGAAGACTATTCCATACATGCACTACCCTCTCAGTATAGTAATACTTTCATTAGTCCCTGACCTTATCTTATATCTAGGATAGTCTTAGACCTATCCCATGCATGCTTAAACTCCTTCACTGTATTAACCTCTACCACTTCTACAGGAAGACTATTCCATACATGCACTACCCTCTCAGTATAGTAATACTTTCATTAGTCCCTGACCTTATCTTATATCTAGGATAGTCTTAGACCTATCCCATGCATGCTTAAACTCCTTCACTGTATTAACCTTTACCACTTCTACTGGAAGACTATTCCATACATCCACTACCCTCTCAGTAAAGTAATACTTTCATTAGTCCCTGGCCTTATCTTATATCTAGGATAGCCTTATACCTATCCCATGCATGCTGAAACTCCTTCACTGTATTAACCTCTACCACTTCTACTGGAAGACTATTCCATGCATCCACTACCCTCTCAGTAATGTAATACTTTCATTAGTCCCTGGCCGTATCTTATATCTAGGATAGCCTTATACCTATCCATTGCATGCTTAAACTCCTTCACTGTATTAACCTCTACCACTTCTGCTGGAAGGCTATTCCATACATCCACTACCCTCTCAGTAATGTAATCCTTTCATTAGTCCCTGGTCTTATCTTATATCTAGGATAGCCTTATCCCTATCCCATGTATGCTTAAACTCCTTCACTGTATTAACCTCTACCACTTCTACTGGAAGGCTATTCCATACATCCACTACCCTCTCAGTAAAGTAATACTTTCATTAGTCCCTGGCCTTATCTTATATCTAGGATAGCCTTATACCTTTCCCATGCATGCTTAAACTCCTTCACTGTATTAACCTTTACCACTTCTACTGGAAGACTATTCCATACATCCACTACCCTCTCAGTAATGTAATACTTTCATTAGTCCCTGGCCTTATCTTATATCTAGGATAGCCTTATACCTATCCCATGCATGCTTAAACTCCTTCACTGTATTAACCTCTACCACTTCTGCTTGAAGGCTATTCCATACATCCACTACCCTCTCAGTAATGTAATACTTTCATTAGTCCCTGGTCTTATCTTATATCTAGGATAGCCTTATACCTATCCCATGCATGCTTAAACTCCTTCACTGTATTAACCTCTACCACTTCTACTGGAAGACTATTCCATGCATCCACTACCCTCTCAGTACAGTAATACTTTCATTAGTCCCTGACCTTATCTTATATCTAGGATAGCCTTATACCTATCCCACGCATGCTTAAACTCCTTCACTGTATTAACCCTACCACTTCTACTGGAAGACTATTCCATGCATCCACTACCCTCTCAGTACAGTAATACTTTCATTAGTCCCTGACCTTATCTTATATCTAGGATAGCCTTATACCTATCCCACGCATGCTTAAACTCCTTCACTGTATTAACCTCTACCACTTCTACTGGAAGACTATTCCATGCATCCACTACCCTCTCAGTACAGTAATACTTTCATTAGTCCCTGGCCTTATCTTATATCTAGGATAGCCTTATACCTATCTCATGCATGCTTAAACTCCTTCACTGTATTAACCTCCACCACTTCTACTGTAAGACTATTCCATACATCCACTACCCACTCAGTAAAGTAATACTTTCATTAGTCCCTGACCTTATCTTATATCTAGGATAGCCTTATACCTATCCCACGCATGCTTAAACTCCTTCACTGTATTAACCCTACCACTTCTACTGGAAGACTATTCCATGCATCCACAACCCTCTCAGTACAGTAATACTTTCATTAGTCCCTGACCTTATCTTATATCTAGGATAGCCTTATACCTATCCCACGCATGCTTAAACTCCTTCACTGTATTAACCTCTACCACTTCTACTGGAAGACTATTCCATGCATCCACTACCCTCTCAGTACAGTAATACTTTCATTAGTCCCTGGCCTTATCTTATATCTAGGATAGCCTTATACCTATCTCATGCATGCTTAAACTCCTTCACTGTATTAACCTCCACCACTTCTACTGTAAGACTATTCCATACATCCACTACCCACTCAGTAAAGTAATACTTTCATTAGTGCCTGGCCTTATCTTATATCTAGGATAGCCTTATACCTATCCCATGCATGCTTAAACTCCTTCACTGTATTAACCTCTACCACTTCTACTGGAAGACTATTCCATACATCCACTACCCTCTCAGTACAGTAATACTTTCATTAATCCCTGGCCTTATCTTATATCTAGGATAGCCTTATACCTATCCCATGCATGCTTAAACTTCTTCACTGTATTAACCTCTACCACTTCTACTGGAAGACTATTCCATGCATCCACTACCCTCTCAGTAAAGTAATACTTTCATTAGTCCCTGGCCTTATCTTATATCTAGGATAGCCTTATACCTATCCCATGCATGCCTAAACTCCTTCACTGTATTAACCTCTACCACTTCTACTGGAAGACTATTCCATGCATCCACTACCCTCTCAGTAAAGTAATACTTTCATTAGTCCCTGACCTTATCTTATATCTAGGATAGCCTTATACCTATCCCATGCATGCTTAAACTCCTTCACTGTATTAACCTCTACCACTTCTACAGGAAGACTATTCCATACATGCACTACCCTCTCAGTAAAGTAATACTTTCATTAGTCCCTGACCATATCTTATACCTTAGCCTTATACCTATCCCATGCATGCTGAAACTCCTTCACTGTATTAACCTCTACCACTTCTACTGGAAGACTATTCCATGCATCCACTACCCTCTCAGTAATGTAATACTTTCATTAGTCCCTGGCCGTATCTTATATCTAGGATAGCCTTATACCTATCCCATGCATGCTTAAACTCCTTCACTGTATTAACCTCTACCACTTCTGCTGGAAGGCTATTCCATACATCCACTACCCTCTCAGTAATGTAATCCTTTCATTAGTCCCTGGTCTTATCTTATATCTAGGATAGCCTTATACCTATCCCATGTATGCTTAAACTCCTTCACTGTATTAACCTCTACCACTTCTACTGGAAGACTATTCCATACATCCACTACCCTCTCAGTAATGTAATACTTTCATTAGTCCCTGTCCTTATCTTATATCTAGGATAGCCTTATACCTATCCCATGCATGCTTAAACTCCTTCACTGTATTAACCTCTACCACTTCTACTGGAAGACTATTCCATGCATCCACTACCCTCTCAGTAATGTAATACTTTCATTAGTCCCTGGCCTTATCTTATATATAGGATAGCCTTATACCTATCCCACGCATGCTTAAACTCCTTCACTGTATTAACCTCTACCACTTCTACTGGAAGACTATTCCATGCATCCACTACCCTCTCAGTACAGTAATACTTTCATTAGTCCCTGACCTTATCTTATATCTAGGATAGCCTTATACCTATCCCACGCATGCTTAAACTCCTTCACTGTATTAACCTCTACCACTTCTACTGGAAGACTATTCCATACATCCACTACCCTCTCAGTAATGTAATACTTCCATTAGTCCCAGGCCTTATCTTATATCTAGGATAGCCTTATACCTATCCCATGCGTGCTTAAACTCCTTCACTGTATTAACCTCTACCACTTCTACTGGAAGACTATTCCATACATCCACTACCCTCTCAGTAAAGTAATACTTTCATTAGTCCCTGGCCTTATCTTATATCTAGGATAGCCTTATACCTATCCCACGCATGCTTAAACTCCTTCACTGTATTAACCTCTACCACTTCTACTGGAAGACTATTCCGTACACCCACTACCCTCTCAGTAAAGTAATACTTTCATTAGTCCCTGACCTTATCTTATATCTAGGATAGCCTTATACCTATCCCATACATGCTTAAACTCCTTCACTGTATTAACCCTACCACTTCTACTGGAAGACTATTCCATGCATCCACTACCCTCTCAGTACAGTAATACTTTCATTAGTCCCTGACCTTATCTTATATCTAGGATAGCCTTATACCTATCCCATGCATGCTTAAACTCCTTCACTGTATTAACCTCTACCACTTCTACTGGAAGACTATTCCATACATCCACTACCCTCTCAGTAAAGTAATACTTTCATTAGTCCCTGGCCTTATCTTATATCTAGGATAGCCTTATACCTATCCCACGCATGCTTAAACTCCTTCACTGTATTAACCCTACCACTTCTACTGGAAGACTATTCCATACATCCACTACCCTCTCAGTACAGTAATACTTTCATTAGTCCCTGGCCTTATCTTATATCTAGGATAGCCTTATACCTATCACACGCATGCTTAAACTCCTTCACTGTATTAACCTCTACCACTTCTACTGGAAGACTATTCCATACATCCACTACCCTCTCAGTAATGTAATACTTCCATTAGTCCCAGGCCTTATCTTATATCTAGGATAGCCTTATACCTATCCCATGCATGCTTAAACTCCTTCACTGTATTAACCTCTACCACTTCTACTGGAAGACTATTCCATACATCCACTACCCTCTCAGTAAAGTAATACTTTCATTAGTCCCTGGCCTTATCTTATATCTAGGATAGCCTTATACCTATCCCACGCATGCTTAAACTCCTTCACTGTATTAACCTCTACCACTTCTACTGGAAGACTATTCCGTACACCCACTACCCTCTCAGTGAAGTAATACTTTCATTAGTCCCTGACCTTATCTTATATCTAGGATAGCCTTATACCTATCCCATACATGCTTAAACTCCTTCACTGTATTAACCCTACCACTTCTACTGGAAGACTATTCCATGCATCCACTACCCTCTCAGTACAGTAATACTTTCATTAGTCCCTGACCTTATCTTATATCTAGGATAGCCTTATACCTATCCCATGCATGCTTAAACTCCTTCACTGTATTAACCTCTACCACTTCTACTGGAAGACTATTCCATACATCCACTACCCTCTCAGTAAAGTAATACTTTCATTAGTCCCTGGCCTTATCTTATATCTAGGATAGCCTTATACCTATCCCACGCATGCTTAAACTCCTTCACTGTATTAACCCTACCACTTCTACTGGAAGACTATTCCATACATCCACTACCCTCTCAGTAAAGTAATACTTTCATTAGTCCCTGGCCTTATCTTATATCTAGGATAGCCTTATACCTATCACACGCATGCTTAAACTCCTTCACTGTATTAACCTCTACCACTTCTACTGGAAGACTATTCCATGCATCCACTACCCTCTCAGTAAGGTAATACTTTCATTAGTCCCCAGTTCCTTATCTTATATCTAGGATAGCCTTATACCTATCCCACGCATGCTTAAACTCCTTCACTGTATTAACCTCTACCACTTCTACTGGAAGACTATTCCATACATCCACTACCCTCTCAGTAATGTAATACTTCCATTAGTCCCAGGCCTTATCTTATATCTAGGATAGCCTTATACCTATCCCATGCATGCTTAAACTCCTTCACTGTATTAACCTCTACCACTTCTACTGGAAGACTATTCCATACATCCACTACCCTCTCAGTAAAGTAATACTTTCATTAGTCCCTGGCCTTATCTTATATCTAGGATAGCCTTATACCTATCCCACGCATGCTTAAACTCCTTCACTGTATTAACCTCTACCACTTCTACTGGAAGACTATTCCGTACACCCACTACCCTCTCAGTAAAGTAATACTTTCATTAGTCCCTGACCTTATCTTATATCTAGGATAGCCTTATACCTATCCCATACATGCTTAAACTCCTTCACTGTATTAACCCTACCACTTCTACTGGAAGACTATTCCATGCATCCACTACCCTCTCAGTACAGTAATACTTTCATTAGTCCCTGACCTTATCTTATATCTAGGATAGTCTTATACCTATCCCACGCATGCTTAAACTCCTTCACTGTATTAACCCTACCACTTCTACTGGAAGACTATTCCATACATCCACTACCCTCTCAGTAAAGTAATACTTTCATTAGTCCCTGGCCTTATCTTATATCTAGGATAGCCTTATACCTATCACACGCATGCTTAAACTCCTTCACTGTATTAACCTCTACCACTTCTACTGGAAGACTATTCCATGCATCCACTACCCTCTCAGTAAGGTAATACTTTCATTAGTCCCCAGTTCCTTATCTTATATCTAGGATAGCCTTATACCTATCCCACGCATGCTTAAACTCCTTCACTGTATTAACCTCTACCACTTCTACTGGAAGACTATTCCATACATCCACTACCCTCTCAGTAATGTAATACTTCCATTAGTCCCAGGCCTTATCTTATATCTAGGATAGCCTTATACCTATCCCATGCATGCTTAAACTCCTTCACTGTATTAACCTCTACCACTTCTACTGGAAGACTATTCCATGTACCCACTACCCTCTCAGTAAAGTAATACTTTCATTAGTCCCTGACCTTATCTTATATCTAGGATAGCCTTATACCTATCCCACGCATGCTTAAACTACTTCACTGTATTAACCTCTACCACTTCTACTGGAAGACTATTCCATGCATCCACTACCCTCTCAGTAAAGTAATACTTTCATTAGTCCCTGACCTTATCTTATATCTAGGATAGCCTTATACCTATCCCATGCATGCTTAAACTCCTTCACTGTATTAACCTCTACCACTTCTACTGGAAGACTATTCCATACATCCACTACCCTCTCAGTACAGTAATACTTTCATTAGTCCCTGGCCTTATCTTATATCTAGGATAGCCTTATACCTATCCCATGCATGCTTAAACTCCTTCACTGTATTAACCTCTACCACTTGTACTGAAAGACTATTCCATACATCCACTACCCTCTCAGTAATGTAATACTTTCATTAGTCCCAGGCCTTATCTTATATCTAGGATAGCCTTATACCTATCACACGCATGCTTAAACTCCTTCACTGTATTAACCTCTACCACTTCTACTGGAAGACTATTCCATGCATCCACTACCCTCTCAGTAAGGTAATACTTTCATTAGTCCCCAGTTCCTTATCTTATATCTAGGACAGCCTTATACCTATCCCATGCATGTTTAAACTCCTTCACTGTATTAACCTCTACCACTTCTACTGGAAGACTATTCCATACATCCACTACCCTCTCAGTACAGTAATACTTTCATTAGTCCCTGGCCTTATCTTATATCTAGGATAGCCTTATACCTATCCCATGCATGCTTAAACTCCTTCACTGTATTAACCTCTACCACTTGTACTGAAAGACTATTCCATACATCCACTACCCTCTCAGTAATGTAATACTTTCATTAGTCCCTGGCCTTATCTTATATCTAGGATAGCCTTATACCTATCCCACGCATGCTTAAACTACTTCACTGTATTAACCTCTACCACTTCTACTGGAAGACTATTCCATGCATCCACTACCCTCTCAGTAAAGTAATACTTTCATTAGTCCCTGGCCTTATCTTATATCTAGGATAGCCTTATACCTATCCCACGCATGCTTAAACTCCTTCACTGTATTAACCCTACCACTTCTACTGGAAGACTATTCCATACATCCACTACCCTCTCAGTAATATAATACTTTCATTAGTCCCTGGCCTTATCTTATATCTAGGATAGCCTTATACCTATCCCATGCATGCTTAAACTCCTTCACTGTATTAACCTCTACCACTTCTACTGGAAGACTATTCCATACATCCACTACCCTCTCAGTAATGTAATACTTTCATTAGTCCCTGGCCTTATCTTATATCTAGGATAGCCTTATACCTATCCCACGCATGCTTAAACTACTTCACTGTATTAACCTCTACCACTTCTACTGGAAGACTATTCCATGCATCCACTACCCTCTCAGTAAAGTAATACTTTCATTAGTCCCTGGCCTTATCTTATATCTAGGATAGCCTTATACCTATCCCACGCATGCTTAAACTCCTTCACTGTATTAACCCTACCACTTCTACTGGAAGACTATTCCATACATCCACTACCCTCTCAGTAATATAATACTTTCATTAGTCCCTGGCCTTATCTTATATCTAGGATAGCCTTATACCTATCCCACGCATGCTGAAACTCCTTCACTGTATTAACCTCTACCACTTCTGCTGGAAGACTATTCCATACATGCACTACCCTCTCAGTAATGTAATACTTTCATTAGTCCCTGGCCTTATCTTATATCTAGGATAGCCTTATACCTATCCCATGCATGCTTAAACTCCTTCACTGTATTAACCTCTACCACTTCTACTGGAAGACTATTCCATACATCCACTACCCTCTCAGTAATGTAATACTTTCATTAGTCCCTGACCTTATCTTATATCTAGGATAGCCTTATACCCATCCCATGCATGCTTAAACTCCTTCACTGTATTAACCTCTACCACTTCTACAGGAAGACTATTCCATGCATCCACTACCCTCTCAGTAATGTAATACTTTCATTAGTCCCTGGCCTTATCTTATATCTAGGATAGCCTTATACCTATCCCATGCATGCTTAAACTCCTTCACTGTATTAACCTCTACCACTTCTACTGGAAGACTATTCCATACATCCACTACCCTCTCAGTAATGTAATACTTTCATTAGTCCCTGGCCTTATCTTATATCTAGGATAGCCTTATACCTATCCCATGCATGCTAAAACACCTTCACTGTATTAACCTCTACCACTTCTACTGGAAGACTATTCCATACATCCACTACCCTCTCAGTAAAGTAATACTTTCATTAGTCCCTGGCCTTATCTTATATCTAGGATAGCCTTATACCTATCCCATGCATGCTTAATCTCCTTCACTGTATTAACCTCTACCACTTCTACTGGAAGACTATTCCATACATCCACTACCCTCTCAGTAAAGTAATACTTTCATTAGTCCCTGGCCTTATCTTATATCTAGGATAGCCTTATACCTATCCCATGCATGCTTAAACTCCTTCACTGTATTAACCCTACCACTTCTACTGGAAGACTATTCCATGCATCCACTACCCTCTCAGTAAAGTAATACTTTCATTAGTCCCTGGCCTTATCTTATATATAGGATAGTCTTATACCTATCCCATGCATGCTTAAACTCCTTCACTGTATTAACCTCTACCACTTCTACTGGAAGGCTATTCCATACATCCACTACCCTCTCAGTAATGTAATACTTTCATTAGTCCCTGGCCTTATCTTATATCTAGGATAGCCTTGTACCTATCCCACGCATGCTTAAACTCCTTCACTGTATTAACCTCTACCACTTCTACTGGAAGACTATTCCATACATCCACTACCCTCTCAGTAAAGTAATACTTTCATTAGTCCCTGGCCTTATCTTATATCTAGGATAGCCTTATACCTATCCCACGCATGCTTAAACTCCTTCACTGTATTAACCCTACCACTTCTACTGGAAGACTATTCCATACATCCACTACCCTCTCAGTAAAGTAATACTTTCATTAGTCCCTGGCCTTATCTTATATCTAGGATAGCCTTATACCTATCACACGCATGCTTAAACTCCTTCACTGTATTAACCTCTACCACTTCTACTGGAAGACTATTCCATGCATCCACTACCCTCTCAGTAAGGTAATACTTTCATTAGTCCCCAGTTCCTTATCTTATATCTAGGATAGCCTTATACCTATCCCACGCATGCTTAAACTCCTTCACTGTATTAACCTCTACCACTTCTACTGGAAGACTATTCCATACATCCACTACCCTCTCAGTAATGTAATACTTCCATTAGTCCCAGGCCTTATCTTATATCTAGGATAGCCTTATACCTATCCCATGCATGCTTAAACTCCTTCACTGTATTAACCTCTACCACTTCTACTGGAAGACTATTCCATACATCCACTACCCTCTCAGTAAAGTAATACTTTCATTAGTCCCTGGCCTTATCTTATATCTAGGATAGCCTTATACCTATCCCACGCATGCTTAAACTCCTTCACTGTATTAACCTCTACCACTTCTACTGGAAGACTATTCCGTACACCCACTACCCTCTCAGTAAAGTAATACTTTCATTAGTCCCTGACCTTATCTTATATCTAGGATAGCCTTATACCTATCCCATACATGCTTAAACTCCTTCACTGTATTAACCCTACCACTTCTACTGGAAGACTATTCCATGCATCCACTACCCTCTCAGTACAGTAATACTTTCATTAGTCCCTGACCTTATCTTATATCTAGGATAGTCTTATACCTATCCCACGCATGCTTAAACTCCTTCACTGTATTAACCCTACCACTTCTACTGGAAGACTATTCCATACATCCACTACCCTCTCAGTAAAGTAATACTTTCATTAGTCCCTGGCCTTATCTTATATCTAGGATAGCCTTATACCTATCACACGCATGCTTAAACTCCTTCACTGTATTAACCTCTACCACTTCTACTGGAAGACTATTCCATGCATCCACTACCCTCTCAGTAAGGTAATACTTTCATTAGTCCCCAGTTCCTTATCTTATATCTAGGATAGCCTTATACCTATCCCACGCATGCTTAAACTCCTTCACTGTATTAACCTCTACCACTTCTACTGGAAGACTATTCCATACATCCACTACCCTCTCAGTAATGTAATACTTCCATTAGTCCCAGGCCTTATCTTATATCTAGGATAGCCTTATACCTATCCCATGCATGCTTAAACTCCTTCACTGTATTAACCTCTACCACTTCTACTGGAAGACTATTCCATGTACCCACTACCCTCTCAGTAAAGTAATACTTTCATTAGTCCCTGACCTTATCTTATATCTAGGATAGCCTTATACCTATCCCACGCATGCTTAAACTACTTCACTGTATTAACCTCTACCACTTCTACTGGAAGACTATTCCATGCATCCACTACCCTCTCAGTAAAGTAATACTTTCATTAGTCCCTGACCTTATCTTATATCTAGGATAGCCTTATACCTATCCCATGCATGCTTAAACTCCTTCACTGTATTAACCTCTACCACTTCTACTGGAAGACTATTCCATACATCCACTACCCTCTCAGTACAGTAATACTTTCATTAGTCCCTGGCCTTATCTTATATCTAGGATAGCCTTATACCTATCCCATGCATGCTTAAACTCCTTCACTGTATTAACCTCTACCACTTGTACTGAAAGACTATTCCATACATCCACTACCCTCTCAGTAATGTAATACTTTCATTAGTCCCAGGCCTTATCTTATATCTAGGATAGCCTTATACCTATCACACGCATGCTTAAACTCCTTCACTGTATTAACCTCTACCACTTCTACTGGAAGACTATTCCATGCATCCACTACCCTCTCAGTAAGGTAATACTTTCATTAGTCCCCAGTTCCTTATCTTATATCTAGGACAGCCTTATACCTATCCCATGCATGTTTAAACTCCTTCACTGTATTAACCTCTACCACTTCTACTGGAAGACTATTCCATACATCCACTACCCTCTCAGTACAGTAATACTTTCATTAGTCCCTGGCCTTATCTTATATCTAGGATAGCCTTATACCTATCCCATGCATGCTTAAACTCCTTCACTGTATTAACCTCTACCACTTGTACTGAAAGACTATTCCATACATCCACTACCCTCTCAGTAATGTAATACTTTCATTAGTCCCTGGCCTTATCTTATATCTAGGATAGCCTTATACCTATCCCACGCATGCTTAAACTACTTCACTGTATTAACCTCTACCACTTCTACTGGAAGACTATTCCATGCATCCACTACCCTCTCAGTAAAGTAATACTTTCATTAGTCCCTGGCCTTATCTTATATCTAGGATAGCCTTATACCTATCCCACGCATGCTTAAACTCCTTCACTGTATTAACCCTACCACTTCTACTGGAAGACTATTCCATACATCCACTACCCTCTCAGTAATATAATACTTTCATTAGTCCCTGGCCTTATCTTATATCTAGGATAGCCTTATACCTATCCCATGCATGCTTAAACTCCTTCACTGTATTAACCTCTACCACTTCTACTGGAAGACTATTCCATACATCCACTACCCTCTCAGTAATGTAATACTTTCATTAGTCCCTGGCCTTATCTTATATCTAGGATAGCCTTATACCTATCCCACGCATGCTTAAACTACTTCACTGTATTAACCTCTACCACTTCTACTGGAAGACTATTCCATGCATCCACTACCCTCTCAGTAAAGTAATACTTTCATTAGTCCCTGGCCTTATCTTATATCTAGGATAGCCTTATACCTATCCCACGCATGCTTAAACTCCTTCACTGTATTAACCCTACCACTTCTACTGGAAGACTATTCCATACATCCACTACCCTCTCAGTAATATAATACTTTCATTAGTCCCTGGCCTTATCTTATATCTAGGATAGCCTTATACCTATCCCACGCATGCTGAAACTCCTTCACTGTATTAACCTCTACCACTTCTGCTGGAAGACTATTCCATACATGCACTACCCTCTCAGTAATGTAATACTTTCATTAGTCCCTGGCCTTATCTTATATCTAGGATAGCCTTATACCTATCACATGCATGCTGAAACTCCTTCACTGTATTAACCCTACCACTTCTACTGGAAGACTATTCCATGCATCCACTACCCTCTCAGTACAGTAATACTTTCATTAGTCCCTGACCTTATCTTATATCTAGGATAGCCTTATACCTATCCCACGCATGCTTAAACTCCTTCACTGTATTAACCTCTACCACTTCTACTGGAAGACTATTCCATGCATCCACTACCCTCTCAGTACAGTAATACTTTCATTAGTCCCTGGCCTTATCTTATATCTAGGATAGCCTTATACCTATCTCATGCATGCTTAAACTCCTTCACTGTATTAACCTCTACCACTTCTACTGGAAGACTATTCCATACATCCACTACCCTCTCAGTTATGTAATACTTTCATTAGTCCCTGGCCTTATCTTATATCTAGGATAGCCTTATATCTATCCCACGCATGCTTAAACTCCTTCACTGTATTAACCTCTACCACTTCTACTGGAAGACTATTCCATGCATCCACTACCCTCTCAGTAATGTAATACTTTCATTACTCCCTGGCCTTATCTTATATCTAGGATAGCCTTATACCTATCCCATGCATGCTTAAACTACTTCACTGTATTAACCTCTACCACTTCTAGTGGAAGACTATTCCATACATCCACTACCCTCTCAGTAATGTAATACTTTCATTAGTCCCTGACCTTATCTTATATCTAGGATAGCCTTATACCTATCCCATGCATGCTTAAACTACTTCACTGTATTAACCTCTAGCACTGCTACTGGAAGACTATTCCATACATCCACTACCCTCTCAGTAAAGTAATACTTTCATTAGTCCCTGTCCTTATCTTATATCTAGGATAGCCTTATACCTATCCCATGCATGCTTAAACTACTTCACTGTATTACCCTCTACCACTTCTACTGGAAGGCTATTCCATACATCCACTACCCTCTCAGTAATGTAATACTATCATTAGTCCCTGGCCTTATCTTATATCTAGGATAGCCTTATACCTATCCCACGCATGCTTAAACTTCTTCACTGTATTAACCTCTACCACTTCTACTGGAAGACTATTCCATGCATCCACTACCCTCTCAGTAATGTAATACTTTCATTAGTCCCTGGCCTTATCTTATATCTAGGATAGCCTTATACCTATCCCACGCATGCTTAAACTCCTTCACTGTATTAACCTCTACCACTTCTACTGGAAGACTATTCCATACATCCACTACCCTCTCAGTAATGTAATACTTTCATTAGTCCCTGGCCTTATCTTATATCTTGGATAGCCTTATACCTATCCCATGCATGCTTAAACTCCTTCACTGTATTAACCTCTACCACTTCTACTGGAAGACTATTCCATACATCCACTACCCTCTCAGTAATGTAATACTTTCATTGGTCCCTGGCCTTATCTTATATCTAGGATAGCCTTATACCTATCCCATGCATGCTTAAACTCCTTCACTGTATTAACCTCTACCACTTCTACTGGAAGACTATTCCATACATCCACTACCCTCTCAGTAATGTAATACTTTCATTAGTCCCTGGCCTTATCTTTTATCTAGGATAACCTTATACCTATCCCACGCATGCTTAAACTCCTTCACTGTATTAACCTCTACCACTTCTACTGGAAGACTATTCCATGCATCCACTACCCTCTCAGTAAAGTAATCCTTTCATTAGTCCCTGGCCTTGTCTTATATCTAGGATAGCCTTATACCTATCCCACGCATGCTTAAACTCCTTCACTGTATTAACCTCTACCACTTCTACTGGAAGACTATTCCATGCATCCACTACCCTTTCAGTAATGTAATACTTTCATTAGTCCCTGGCCTTATCTTATATCTAGGATAGCCTTATACCTATCCCATGCATGCTTAAACTCCTTCACTGTATTAACCTCTACTACTTCTACTGGAAGACTATTCCATGCATCCACTACCCTCTCAGTAAAGTAATACTTTCATTAGTCCCTGGCCTTATCTTATATCTAGGATAACCTTATACCTATCCCATGCATGCTTAAACCACTTCACTGTATTAACCTCTACCACTTCTACTGGAAGACTATTCCATGCATCCACTACCCTCTCAGTAATGTAATACTTTCATTAGTCCCTGACCTTATCTTATATCTAGGATAGCCTTATACCTTTCCCATGCATGCTTAAACTCCTTCACTGTATTAACCTCTACCACTTCTACAGGAAGACTATTCCATACATCCACTACCCTCTCAGTACAGTAATACTTTCATTAGTCCCTGGCCTTATCTTATATCTAGGATAGCCTTATACCTATCCCACGCATGCTTAAACTCCTTCACTGTATTAACCTCTACCACTTCTACTGGTAGACTATTCCATGTATCCATTACCCTCTCAGAAATGTAATACTTTCATTAGTCCCTGGCCTTATCTTATATCTAGGATAGCCCTATACCTATCCCATGCATGCTTAAACTCCTTCACTGTATTAACCTCTACCACTTCTACTGGAAGACTATTCCATACATCCACTACCCTCTCAGTAATGTAATACTTTCATTAGTCCCTGGCCTTATCTTATATCTAGGATAGCCTTATACCTATCCCATGCATGCTTAAACTCCTTCACTGTATTAACCTCTACCACTTCTACTGGAAGACTATTCCATGCATCCACTACCCTCTCAGTAAGGTAATACTTTCATTAGTCCCTGACCTTATCTTATATCTAGGATAGCCTTATACCTATCCCATGCATGCTTAAACTCCTTCACTGTATTAACCTCTACCACTTCTACTGGAAGACTATTCCATGCATCCACTACCCTCTCAGTAAGGTAATACTTTCATTAGTCTCTGACCTTATCTTATATCTAGGATAGCCTTATACCTTTCCCATGCATGCTTAAACTCCTTCACTGTATTAACCTCTACCACTTCTACTGGAAGACTATTCCATACATCCACTACCCTCTCAGTAATGTAATACTTTCATTAGTCCCTGGCCTTATCTTATATCTAGGATAGCCTTATACCTATCACATGCATGCTGAAACTCCTTCACTGTATTAACCTCTACCACTTCTATTGGAAGGCTATTCCATGCATCCACTACCCTCTCAGCAAAGTAATACTTTCTCATATGTCCTCTTGATGCTGTAGTGTTTCTTCTTTTAACCCCTTAATAACACAGGATGTATGTGCTGTGTCTGAGAGTCAGAAGCGATCAATGATTCTTTACGCCACTCACCGGTGTTGCTGTGATGCCTCGATGTCAAGGCATCCGGCAACACCAAACTCATGAGTTCGCTTCTCGAAGAGCTCGCAACGGCCATATTAAAATGCAGCATGTCTTTCAATATGGTGTTGCCATTTGGTCAGTAAGATCTTTGGTTTAATAAATGATGATTTTTGTTATTCTGGGGGTGGTTGCTTGACTCCCTCTAGAGGTTTCTAGAGCCTTAGCTTTAGGGGTAGAGTTGGTGGTGGTACTGTCACTCAGTGCTACTTTCAGTTATTGCGCTATAGCTTACAAAAAACTTGTAAACATATTTTTAAACTCGGGACAAATGGTAATCTACTTAGCAGGTTTTTCCTATTAGCATTTGTAGCTGTGTAAAAATGTGTAAAGTGTTTTTTTTTTTTTTACCATTTAGATATATATTGTAACGGACTGCCTACCGGATGTAGTAGACCCTCTGCCCGTTGTAGGAAATCACCTCCTTAGCCCCCAATTAAAGCTCAGCATTCACCCAGCAAGTCTTTCCTGGACCCTTGCTCTTTATACCCAAATAGCAGACAGGAGACTACTAGCAGTTAGGTACAACAAGAATGAACAACCTCTTTATTTGTGTAACAACACAGACTTATAAAAAGACATACACATGACATCACAGACATTAGTATACAATGGGGGGGATGGAACTAAACATAGTTCTCCAACTAACTAGGACTTGTAATACATTAGACTTTCAGACTGCAAACCAAATAGGAATTACGATACAGTGAGTAGACACACAGTAAGACACATAATGTACACAACATAATCAGTTTACCAGTTAATACAGAACAATGGATGTTGAAGTGAGCTATCAATAATTGTCACTGACACATTATAATCCTTCAGAGTGGTCTACTCAAAGTATTTAACATTACACATAAAACCAATATACTAACAGAATATAACTAACAATATTAACGTATAGAGTTATGGCACATAAGCCAGGGCCCATAATCTCCAGGGAGGTGTTTGGCCCTCAGGCCCTCCAAGAACCCCAGTCAGGCAGGCTGTCAGAATTCCCTTTGTGACATATATATTTATAGTAAATTAAAGATTTGATAAATAATGGTATCTAAAGAAAGCCCTTCTTATGCTGGTAAAAACAATATATTATTTGTGTGGGTACAGTAAACTAGGAAAATGAGAGCTAAACATAAACACTGCTGAGCAGTTAAAACAGGCCATGTCACGAAGGGGATAAATATACTCTCTCCATTTACTTTTTATGTATTTAAATGTTTTATCACATCCCCTCTGTCTTGTCTTGCATTGCCAATAAGACCACACGAAAAAGGGGCAGCCTGGAGGATCACCAAGACTCCCTTACCCCAGACACACACTTGTCTAATTCCGGCAGTGAATTAAAGATACATTTTTCAAAAATAAATGAATTTCTAGGCTAGATGAACATAATGTCTGCCTCGTTATATGTCTTCCTCTCATAAATGGTAACTCAAGGTTCAGCTATGTGCATTCATGGAAAACTAATGAACATCAGTAACATCTCAACAGATATGTCCATTTGGTTAATTTTTTACCACTCGACCTCTAAAACTAAACACAGGTTTCCTATGCGGTTAATTCCATACTGATCTATAACACAGAGCAGGTTAATACAGCAAAGGAATTGAGGAATGTCTTGTAGGACAAATAAATCTTTCGTTATTGGTGGAATAGTGGGGGCCAGTCGGTTATTATTGGCTGGTATAATGCTCTTACAAAGAGTAACACTGCACATGTCTGCAAAACAATATTATTAAAGGAAAACTGTAGCAAAAAAAACAAAACTTATGTTTAATTGAAAGATTGTATTATGTGTAGATAGATTAAGAAATTCTTTAATGAAAAAATACAAATGGAGTTCCTTATTGAGCCTTCTTTACTCGTTATCATTCTCTCAGTGGGCAGACATCTTGTTTAGAATCTTGGGTCAGATCCTCACTCATCAGATCCTCACTCACCTTGGTTCATATGAACAAACATTCTAAGTAAAATGTCTGCCTCCTGGTAGAGCTATATGACTCGATAAGGTACTCTTATTTGTACTCTTTCATTAAAGCATTTCTATATAAAATGCCTACACTGGATACAAACTTTCAGTTTTTTGCTTCAGTTGTCCTTTAAGATAGATCCTTTAAAAGAGCAGGAAAGCTAATGTATGTCCTCTATCTGGCCAGAATCCCGTGGGTCTGTTCCAGTGTATGACACTTGTCCTGCCATCCCGGATAAACACAGGGCTTTATTCTTGTGTGAGGGAATTACAATCTTAAGGCTAAAGTAGTCGAGATGGAAAAAATCTCCCATACGTCAAACTGCTATTTTGGTCTTAATTTGACAATTCATGAGCAAAGAAACCTAATTTTCTATTTTTTTTTCTTTTGCTGTTTAGCCTGGTGTGGTGACTGCCAGCATTATACAGTAATACAGCCAAGTGTGGACAGAGATTAATGTATGGCAGATATATGTTCAGTACAAAGGACTCTCTTGGTTTCACATTCTGCAGACAGGACCCGTCACAGCTAAGATGAAATAAGGCCTGAAATTGTTGCCTGTTCATGTTGGAAGCCGCTTGCAAGAGCCCTCCGGTGACCATAGGGGATTTGATTAAATCCACTGTAGCAGCTGGATTGAAACCTGTATTCCTTATTGATTAAATGTTGCATATCAGCATCAGGTAATAAGACTTTTGACTGGTCACCTTGGAGAGGAGGCACAGACGCTGCTTGGATTAATATTATTCCCAATCTTTTAGGGAAACTAACCTTGTGTCAGCGATGCCGGGATGAATGATAAACACACTGGGGTCATTAAACTCCCGGGAAGTGAAAATAAAGGCACAATCAGCATTCAATATATATATACATATTATTTGTAATAAGACATCTACCGGGCTTAGTAGACTCACTGCTCGTTATAGGGAAGACCCTTTGCTTGTAACACTCCTAATGGCAAAACTCCTCTGTAAATACTGCTAAATCATAGAGTTGTAAAGAAAGGGATAGAGGGTCGTCCGCTCGCAAATTGAAGAATAATAGACAGGACTTCAGGAGATTGCTGTGCATGAGCGTTTATTATGAACAAAACGCCACAGCAATAGCTGTAACTTGTGAGAGTCATCCGGTGGGGCAGATAAGCCTACTCGTTTCGCGCCTGTGAGCTAGCGCTTCATCAAGGGTATGAGTGGTTTCAGCCCTTTAAACCCTTTATCCCCTAACCCTGCGGCCGTATAGTAGCTCAAAGGGGGAGAATCCTGTCTAGACTTGGGGAACTTCGCGGTAGGCCAACAGTAGATGGGGCAGGAAAAGTTCCCAGTCCTTTTGCTGGGAAACAAATACCTATTGCATAGCCCGTTAGCCTGGGAGTGAAAGGGGGTGGTGCGAAACGGCTTTCACCCCGCATAGATCCCAGATCTGATTGATCAGGTCCGAGGTGAACTGGGTACCTTGGTCTGAGAATACCTCCTGGGGAAAGCCAACTCGGTATAAGATTTTGAGCAAGGCATCGGCCACTGTCTCACCGTTGATGTTGGGGAGGGCTACAGCTTCAGGGTAGCGGGTGGCTGGGTTTGCCAAGGGGACTGACCAGGTTGACGGCCACCAGTTGGAAAGGTTCACCTATGAGGTGCAGGGGCTGAAGGGGGACCTTGCAGCTATCGTTCCTCTTCCCTGGCAGATGTCACACTTGCGGCAGTGCCGGTGTAATCTTTCTGATGTGGAAGATAGGATCCGCGATGCAGATATAAGAACAGACACTCTCAAATAGATAAGACAGATAGTGAGGATGTTTCACCTTAATGATAACACACCTTTGGTTGAGCCGTGAATGGTTAGCCACCAAGGACTTAAAACCCCACACGCTGAAATGCTAAAAGAGAGGAGGTCTGTACTGTAATACACCAGGCAATAGTAACGCTGAGATACTGGAACAGGATAATATACAGCAGGGAGGTCAATGCAGGCCGAGTTCAACACAAACAGAATACTGGATAATCAGGAAGTAGGCAAGGATCGAGGCAGGCAGCAATCAGCATAGTCAGAATAAAACTGTCACACCGGGAAATCAAGACGATAAGGACAACTCAAATAGAATGGTCTGGAACAGGCAGGAGTCAGGACTGGCAGCAAAGAATAGAGAAGTCGGGATACAAGCAAAAGGTCAGCAACAGGAATCAAAAATCAATAATAATGCTAGTGTGGCTGAAGAGAGCACTAACACAGGCAACTAGCTGTTGGAGAACTTTGAGGTTTAAATAGCCCTGCAGTGATTAGGTGCGTTGGGCCTTACGTGCTCCGAGGTGCCCAGCAAGAAGGGCTTCATGAGCAAGGCAAGTAGGGTGGCACGGTATTCAGCGTGGGTTACAAACTGGAATATGGGGCAGATTTGGGGCCTTTGGGATCCTCGAATGCAGAGCGGTATAGGAGACAGTCTTGCCAGACTGTGATCCTTCTGTGTGCCCACTTCTCCGGTGGTTGCCTTCTCTCTGTACCGTCTCAATGTGAGATCAGAAAGGGTCACATCTTTAAAAGTGTAAGGGGTTGGCCAGCATAGGCGTTCTGTAACCATGCACATTGTGCAGGCTCATCCAGGCTGTATCCAGGCATTTCTTTATCCTTCTTGCTTTGCTTTCTTGTTTATTATTAATGCTTAGTCCTGTCCTTACCTTGTAGTCCTGTCCTTGCCTTGTAATCCTGTCCTTAATGTTTAATTCCAGGTTTTCTGATTCCTTCTGCCTTGTCAGTTTACCATTTAAACCACAGCCGTTTCTATTCAGTTCTTTGCAGCAGTCTACAGGTATTTTCTCTGTGTTTAAGTTCAATGCTATTTATGTGTCTTAGATTGTATTTATGCTTTGCTAATATTATGTATTAGTTAGGGACTTGCCTAATGTGGGGTACCTTGACATGGTTGGCAAGCTAACATCTAAATTAGCCAATTAGTTTGAACCAACCCCCCACCTTTACCAACTTTAGTGTTAGGTTAGTTCCTGTATTTAAATTCATTCCTTTGTATGTGTCTCTTGTGTTCCTTAGTCCTGTTCCTTGCAGTAATCTTGTGTTATTCTCTGCAACCCTGTACCTTGCCTTGTATTATTTATCCTAAGTTTGGTTTCTGCTTTCTTGCTTATGTTTACCCTCTGTCCTGGAGCCCTGCATTCTGTATTTTAATTCTGGTCTCCCTCAGTCACTTTTCTATTTTAGCTCTGCTTGGCTATCACTTAGTTCATTTCCTCTTAAGCCCTGGGACCTGGATACAGCAGCTGCTTTGCAGGGCCTGGTTGTGGCTGCAAAGACTTGGGGTCCCAAACCTCCAAACGATTGCAGTTACCCAGCAACAGGTCCTGTGTCTCCACCCTGCACCGTAGCTCCTGATCTCGGGCGCTCAGGGTCCCTTTACCATCCTGGACCCCGTGCGTTACAGGTTCGGTCAAGTAGGGAACATCAGGGGAAGTAGGGGGTGAGCTTACCTGGGTCCTAGCTTGTAGTATTTGGCTTGAGTGATGGCTAGGCAGTTCAGGGTATTATCCAGGGTAGAATATGTATGTATGTATGTATAACTGGCTCTCCAAAAATTGCTGCTTAGCAGCACTTCAGTGGGTAGTCCAGCCATGACTCCCACTTTATGTTACCCTTGTCCGGTGCTCCAATCCAGGTGGGCCAGGACCATAGATATTTGGCCCCTGTCGCACGGTGCGCTCCAAAGGTTTAACATGGGGTATGACGTGTGGGTTGTACCAGGGTAAGAGTGGCACCAGTATCCCATAGCCTCTATGCTTGCCCACAAGCTCCTGCTGCTCTAGGTTGTGAAGTTGGTATTGTCCTGTATAAAGCCATCGATATCTCCCAAGGTGTCCTCGAATGTCTTAAAGGATTGATGAGTGACTCGCAGGCCCGAGGAAGAGCCAACTGGGTGACTGGCAGGGCTGGCATCAGGGGTTGGGCATTTTGGCCAGCTCCTGCTCCCTTTCCTTCTCTTCAGCATGCATGATGCAGCAGATAATTTCAAAGGGGGAGCAGGGCCATAGACAGCTAATTGGTTTCTTACCCCAAGGGTAACCACATCCAGCTCGCCTGGCATCGCTGCAGGCATCAGAGGGGTAGTCTCCTGGGGGTTGGTGTTGCTAGAGCATTCTCCAGCCTGGTCCAGCTCTGCCAGAGCAGTAATCGGCTCCAGCTTCTTTAGCCCTGAAGCATCTGTCCTGAAGGGCAGCATTGGTCATCAACTTCTAGCTTTCCACCAAACACCTTGGCTACAAAACTAACCTTTTATATCAGATATCCTAATCCATGTACAACTAGCCTCGGCCTGAAGTGTAATATGTAGAATCGTCTTAACAGCAGATACAGGCACCAGCTGATATATACATCCCTCATTAAAAGGTACAATATAATATTTTTGGCTTCACAGTGCAGGTCTGGGCCTCTTCTGGCACAGACCTGTCTCTGATGACTCTTAAGTGGCCATGGTCAGTGCTGGGGGTGGGCCTTGACATCCCTGTTGTCTCCTCTCACTGGTCATTCGCTGGGGGTGGGGCTTGACATCCCCCTCTCTGCTCTCACTGGCCATGTGCAGTGCTGGGGGCGGAGCGTGACATCGCCGCTGTGTTCTCTCACTGGCCATGTGCTGGGCAGGGCTTGACATCCCACCCCTCTGCTCTCACTGGCCCTGTGCAGTGCTGGTGGCGGGACATGACATCCCCACTGTCTTCTCTTATTGGCCATGTGCAGTGCTGAGGGTGGGACTTGATATCCCTGTTCTCTTCTCTCACTGGCCATGTGCTGGGAGCGGGACTTGACATCCTGGCACTCTTCTCTCACTGGCCTTGTGCTGGGGCAGGTCTTGACATCCCCCCTCTCTGCTCTCACTGGTCATGTGCAGTGCTGGTGCAGAGCTTGACATCCCACCCCTTTGCTCTCACTGGCCATGTGGGGGGGTGGACTTGACATGCCCACTGTCTTCTCTCACTGACAATGTGTAGGTAGGCAGACACCACATTTATAAAAGGCCTCATCCAATCCAAAATGATTTTTGGGCTTAAGAACAGTCCTCTCATAACTCCTCGAGAGGTCCTGTCTCAAGCTGCGGGCTCCTCTAAATGTAATCAATGTTTTTTAGTGATCAAGGAGGACAAATTACCATCCTGACTGAGCAAATTCCAACTCTTCCCAACTGTTTTCAATACAAAGTTACTTACCCTGTTAAATCCGGTGATAAGGGCCAATCTATCCTTAATTGTAGTTTGAATCCTTTGGTTTATATATCAAAAGGTCTGATCTGTTTTGTATTCTGAGTGCTATTAATAGCGTGTTCCAGTATTGGGTCTGGAAACTTTTTTTGCCTTGAAATGAAAGTTTTTCTATTTGGTTTTCACATATTATTGTGTTGCTACAATTATGTTTAATCCTGTTAAATTAATTTTTGGGAATATTATGCAGCCAAGGTGGATAATGGCCACTTTCAAATTGTATGACGCTATTAATATCAACTTTTTGGAAAAAGGTTTTGATGTTGAGTCTATCATTCTGTATATAGATATTCAGATCCAGGAAATTGAACTCTGTATCACTGATTTCTGATGTAAGAGTAATTCCCCAATTTGAAGAGTTTACATGGCTAATGTATATAGTTAATTCCATTTCTGGACCATCCCAGATTATGAACATAACATTGATGTATCTACGATAGGCAACTGAGTTTTTACCCCTCCTATGGCCAGTAAACACAAAAATATTCCCAAAAAGCCATAAATAAATTGGCGTAGCTTGGGGCAAAACGTGTGCCCATCACTGTACCTCAGTTGTAAAAAATTATTATCATACCAAAAATAGTTATTTAAAATCCATTCTGTTATTTTCAAATGCCATCTATGATAAAGTCTATCTGTTCTATATCCAGAATGGCAGACTTAGAAAGGTGGACGCTAGCCACCTCCAGGCCTATAGAATGATCTATATTAGTATATAACGCACTAAGATCACATGTTGCTATATCCATATCATTTTATCCAACGTTTGGAGGACATCTATAGTGTCTCTCAGGTAGGCTGGAGTGGACATTACCAGGGGTTGTAGATAATGATCTATAAACTGTGAAAAATTGGATGAGATGGAATCAATACCCGAGACTATCGGTCTACCGGGTGGATTGGCCCCATCTTTGTTTTTGTTTTTTTATGTTGTATGATATTTTAATTGTCTGTTGCACTGTGCAAAGTATTGCTGACAATCTAGTATGACTATCCCTCCTCCTTTATCTGCTGGTCTTATCACTATATTATCCTTTTGCAGATTCGTAATAGCGTGTCTCTCCAATTTAGTGACATTGTCGGGAGAATAATTGCTTTTGTGGTCATCATACTTTACGATATCTTTTTCAGAATGATGGCTACAATTTGGACTTGTTTTTTAGATGTGTGTGAATAGGTGTCCCCATTGGAGAAGCTGTCTACTGGGTTAAACAAATCTTTCTTAAGAGCTAGGGATCTCACAACATAAAAGTTAAATTTAATAAGTTTGCCCCCCACAGCCAAATTTAAGACCCTTATTCAGCAGTGAAGTTTCTTCTAAAGTTAATGTTTTGGAACTGAGATTCAATATTCAATATTCCTGCTGGGGTAGTGTTTTTCCTCTTTTGCTCCTTTGTCCCTCTGTACCCCTCACTCGTGCCTCTCTTTCTGTGCTCCTTTCTCTTTTTTGAGGGAATCCCACGTTTGTGCTGGGGTCGGGGCTTGATGTATTGGATTACGCCTGCGCCAGATCCCAACATCCTTAGTAAGTTATGATGCAGTTTCTGTCGTAAGTTTTGTTTAAAAATAGGATATTTATTAGTCACATGAATATTATCCCAGCAGGTCTCTTGTGTTATTTATCTTGCGATCAATATTGGCTTATCCTACGTCATGTACCAGACCACATCTTCACTAATGCATGTGTTAATGGGTCCAGTCTGTCAGCCATAGAAAAATGCTTGTTTAATTATACAAATAGCTATTTAAATGAACTGGACAGTTGAAGCCTTGACTACCGGCTGTATCTTAACGCTGACGGCTGGCACAGACGTAGTGGGTAGAAAAGGCCACAGCCATTTTATTTTTTATTTATTATTCATGTAAAAACCCATTGTCTTTGCCATAAACATGACATCCTCATAACTTTTACACAATGATAGGCAATGACAATGACCAACATAATTGAAATAACATGTAAACATAATATAACACCATTTCCTTTAAATACCTATTTAACATAACAAATAACCATAATTTAACAAGATACCATAAAGTAACATTTATAACTCCCCTCTTGCTCCCAGGGGTCTGTCAGCCAAACAGATACCTATGGCTGAACAGCTCAGTCTGTCCAGCCCCACGTTTAAGGTAAAGAGCTCTCTTTCCAGCTCCAACCTCACACCAAGCAATACCTAGACCACCCGCAGGAGCAAGCTACCGCCACAGGCAAACCCAATGATCTCTTACTCGGGTGAGCCCAGCCCATCAAACAAAAACAAGGCCTTTTCTACCCCGTCCTGAAGACCCAACAAAAAGATATCCAAAACTAGTCCAGATAAGTGGACACCATCCCTGGCAAAAAAGACCCGTCCGGCCCCCTTCCAGAGGCGGGTGAAATACCATCATTCCTTGTAAGCGTCTCATGAAACCAGCCATGATCTTGTTGATCTTACCACTACTGCGCTCCATTGCCTGGGTATCTCAGGCATGCCTCCAATGGACCCTAGGCACCATTTAAGACCACACCAAACGGACGTTGGGAACCAACATCAGAATTTGCCTCAAATCCTTGTTCATTAGCTGTACCATCTCCGTCTGAGGAACTAACCCCATATCGTTACCTCCTGCATGAATCACTAAAATATTAGGAGACACCCCCAGGCGAATGTAGCGCAAAACAGTGGAAAGCACACCATTCCATCGCTGCCACAGAGTGTCAACCCTGTGAACACCCCCACTTTTAAACGTGGCAGCGTAAGTTGCAGCCCCTATCCTAAACAAATGAGTCCCAAAATCATGTGCTGTCAAACCCAGCCTAAAACCCGTATGAAAACGGGTTTTCATTACCATCGGCATGTAGAAATAAGGACAGACTTCCAGAAGGGCAAACTGCTAAAAAAGCTTCCAGGCAAAAAGCAGGGCAAATCCAATCCCTAGGCACCTTCTGCAAAAATGATCTGAGCCCGCTACCCAAAACATCAGTTTTAGAAAACTCTAGTAAAATAAGGACCTTGCCATCAACACACGAAACATCCCTCAATAATAAACCCCCGACCACCAGTCGAGACACACTCACCAGCTCCGAAACACGATATGCCCTAAAGCATCCCATTCCCGCCACACCTTGGCATAGGCCGTCCAAGTAGCAGGAGCCACAGAAGATCTCACCCATCATAAACAACCCTCTACTTCTGAGGTCACCAAATAGAAACCTTCCCACTGAAAGCGAGCTAAAGAACCCGCTATTACATTCTGGTACCCCCGGCACATTTGAAAAAACCACTTTTTCTAACTTTCACCTAAAATATAATTTACACAAATACAATCATTAAAAAAGACCCCGTCTAAATAGTTTCTAAATGTTGTTCCGAGTACAGAAAAATGCATGTTTCCATATTTTTCGTTATTTTTTTGCGAGTTATGGGTCAAAAATAGTTTTTTGTTTTTTTCCTATATTGACCTTTTGACCCGAACCCAAAATTTAACCTTAACACTAAATTTAACCCCAGCTCTAACCCTTATGCTATCCCTTAATATATTTACATTTTGACCCTATCCCTTATGCTAAAAATTATTTCATTTTAACCCTATAGGCTAATATAACTATATAACCAGTTTTTAGTTAATTACATTTTTTTTTTAACATTGCTTTGCTACTTAACTACCACTAGGGGCAGTCAAGTAGCATATTCCGAGCGACGGAAGTGAAGTTACTTTCACTTCTGAAGCTCAGACCTCCAGAGGGCATAGCCATATTGACGGAGCATGCTGCTCTGTCAATATGGCTCCCACGATCGCTCCGTGGGGCGATTGTGGGTGCCCCAGAAAAGAAATTTGTCGAAGCAATCGACCAGCACCGTTAAAGCGGTTTTCGCGATTGTTGATCGCGAAAACCGCTTGATTTACCGCAGGACGTGCCTGACACGTCCATTGTCGCGAAGGGGTTAAAAAAACATTTTTTTTATATTCTCGCTGCATGGAATATAAACATTAGGTGATAATGTGCCTTTAATTCACAATTCAGTTTTTTTTATCTCTATCACTTCCAATTGGTCTTTTATCCAAATGTATTAAAACAGACGGAAAGGGGAAGATAGAAGATTCTGCTGCCAATGAACACAATGGGACAGATGGCTTTTGTTCCACAAACCAGATGTGTTTTTATTGGAAAGGGATCTAACAGTGTATGGGGGAGGGAATGCATTCCCTTATATTACTTATTATTAAACATAGAATGTGTCGCAGAGAGGAACCATTTAGCCCAATTATCTGAGTACTTCCATTATTCCCTTTACCACTTCCGCTGGAAGACTATTCCATACATCTATTACCCTCTCAGTAAAGTAATACTTTCATTAGTCCCTGGCCTTATCTTATATCTAGGATAGCCTTATACCTATCCCACGCATGCTTAAACTCCTTCACTGTATTAACCTCTACCACTTCTACTGGAAGACTATTCCATACATCCACTACCCTCTCAGTAAAGTAATACTTTCATTAGTCCCTGGCCTTATCTTATATCTAGGATAGCCTTATACCTATCCCACGCATGCTTAAACTCCTTCACTGTATTAACCTCTACCACTTCTACTGGAAGACTATTCCATACATCCACTACCCTCTCAGTAATGTAATACTTTCATTAGTCCCTGGCCTTATCTTATATCTAGGATAGCCTTATACCTATCCCATGCATGCTTAAACTCCTTCACTGTATAACCTCTACCACTTCTACTGGAAGGCTATCCCATGCATCCACTACCCTCTCAGTAAAGTAATACTTTCATTAGTCCCTGGCCTTATCTTATATCTAGGATAGCCTTATAACTATCCCATGCATGCTTAAACTCCTTCACTGTATTAACCTCAACCACTTCTGCTGGAAGACTATTCCCTGCATCCACTACCCTCTCAGTAAAGTAATACTTTCATTAGTCCCTGGCCTTGTGTTATATTCAGGACAGCCTTATGCCTATCCCACGCATTTACCCTCTCAGTAAAGTAATACTTCCTCCAGTATGGGACAGGAGCAAGTGTGTTACTTTGGAAGCAGCAGAGATCTGTCTCCCTGTGTCATTTTTTTTATTACAGTGTATTTCCTAGTAATGCTGTATTTTGTATATCTGTGGGTAATATTTCTAAGGAATACCAATCCTGCAGGACTTATTTTGATGGCATGGACCTGTGTCAGCTCGAAAGTCCACTCCTACCATTCCCAGCCTCAACCTGGCACATGGTATGTAATATGCTTAAAAGGTCTACTTAATAAAGAAATAATAGCAGGGCATTGAGACGGGATTTTGAAAATTAAGACCGGAGTTGGAAAGATCCTCCCATTCAGCCACACTGGAAACCTGTTCCAACTCTGCAACATTGGCCTGAAGTTTGCATTTCTCTTCTAAGCTCCCTGCATATCTCTCTTTATGGAATAGACCCTTTAATCTACTCCATAGGTCTCTATAGACCCTGTCAGTCCCTGCCAACATCCCGCGTTAATTTGTGACATCACAGAGGCGTGCCCAAACCAGGAAGTTCGGGGACGCACGGATGCCAGAAATGTAGATGACGCTTAGTTTCACTGAAAGCGGCCTCAACTGACAATGGGGACACCGCTGCAAGTTCCTGCAGGTGAATCCGCACACAGCTCATCGTGGGGGGCCGCGATGAGCTGTTTAATACTGGATGTTCTACACCTTCCTACTAGCCTCTATAGGACATCATAGAACGTCCTACAAGCGGGAAGGGGTTACTCTAAAAATGGAATTTGTATTCCTGGACCAGACTGACGTGTTCAGCTGGAAAATCCATCAGATGATCAGTCCCCGTCTGATGTGGGATTTTGGCAGCCTGCAAATAGGACTTGTGACAAAAATGAGGTTGGCATGAAGTACGAGACCAGGTGAATTGTGTGTCTGTGTGTATACGGTTTATATTTCAACCAATATTATTTAAAGACACAGTAGAGAAAATCTGTACAAGCTAAATAATGACTATAAAATGAGTAGAATGAAAGGGTCAGGTCCAGCTTTCTGTCTATATTTTGCACAGGTTTTTATTAGATGTAAAATGCACTTCTTTTTTTACTTTAAAGAAACGGCACACTTCTCCAGTGCTATTTTTTTTTAAATAAAGGGATAGAAAAGAAGCACTTGCTTACTAAATATAATAAATATTAAATATCAAAAAACAGGAAAGTAATATAAAAAGTGGTTATAATAGATAGTGAATTGCGCGCAACCTGATTGAATGGTGGAGGAAGGCATATCCGAAAACTTTTTTCAGCCGACCTGGTTACTGTATGATTCTCGTGGAGGACACCGATAGCCGTTAAGTCCACTAGGACGGAGTGCTGCTCAGGGTGTAGAGTCACGCAAGTCACCAAACGTTGTTTGATTTTAAAATCTTTTACAATTTTTTTTATTTTTTATGTAAGCCTAACCAAATAGGGGGCCAATAAATATTATTTTTTCTGGTACACTATGGTCTGCTTCTCCTATCCCCCACACCGCACCATATATTTTGTTTTTACTTTGATTATCCAAACAAGAATTCAGTGAGTTGGCGTCTATCGCTTCCCCTATCCTCCTAGAAAGCGATACCAATGTTCTGCAGATGTACCTGTGGGTGGTGGGGATTATAGTCCGATAACACGTGTTTATCTAAGCCAATATAAGGGCTCCATCCTGTGTGAGTTCATTCCCATGGGGTTCGGGATAAATACTTTCAGATTGTCATACACATATGCACATTGTCTGTTTTTTCATGTATCTGAGATTTATGTCTTTAGGATAAGTATCCATTTCATTACTGCTCAGCACTTCCACCCACCATCTGAGGAAGTCTTACAAAACGCGTCCTGTGGGGTATTTTTTTCTGTGTCAGTGCAATATCGCTTATTGTTGCGGATGTTCAATACCTGGCTAGGTGAACTAAAAGCAGTAGGTAAGAGTATATTTGTTTTGTCTTGTTCTTTTTTTTTTTGCATTTTATTCTGATTAATTTTGACTGTCATTTTAAATTAACTTGTCCTTGTGACCAGCTCTGTATTTTACTGTTATATATAAAGTGACAGGCGCTATATAATGTAAAAATGTGCAAAACAGCACATAGATTAGTGAAAAGTTATAAAAGTGTTGCGCAATAAATAAAACGATACTTATCAAAAATGAAAAGAAGAATGTTTTCTTCTGAATGAGAATGAATCTTACAGAAGCCTCTTCTCAAAAATGGTATATAAAAAAAGAAACGGACAAAAACAAACAATGTGCGGTATACTTTGCAAGAAAAAACGGGAATATATGATTCACCCCAAGAGTTAAACTCACACAGTGCAGAGCCCTTATGTACCGGCTCTAAGTGTAACAGCGTGTTTGGACTTGTAGTCCTATTGTTCCCAGGTACAGCTCTCAGGCAGTTGGGTAAATTAAAGTATACTATACTATAATTTGAGGCTCCATGTAAAAACAATAAAAGCAGATCAGCGTGTGCAGTTATGCAAGTCACCAATCTCCAGTCCTTCCCATTCCCGGCGTATAGAGAATGCAGGCAAGACAAAAATGCGTTATTTTCCTGTCAGCTGACCGCCAAGGAAGAAAGGTAGGTACACGTGGTGCACTTCCACTTCGCTTTGGATGAACGTCACTAGACTGTCTAAAATTCAACCGATTGACTCTTTGTGAGATACACATTTGAAGACACTTCCCAGGCCCCAGTGAGATTTTACTGTATAGTGGCACTGGACTTTTTTCTGTTTTATATGTACACACATTTTATTCTGTGATTTTATAATGAACTACTTTTTATTTTTATGGTATATCTTTTGTTTCTGGAGTTTATTTCTAGCGCTGTCTTCCCTTTTTTATTAACATTGTGCTTCTTTTTTTGCGGAAGGTCTGGCGGTGGCGGAATGTGACCCAGGTTTGGGCATATCTACATACACCCTACTAAAGCAGGGGCAGGCATTGGTACACACCCACAGTTTCCTTGGCTAACCTATCATTAATATTTCAGGTTGGGGTTTGGTTTATATGGAATGTTCATTATGTTAATGATATATGGTTAATTTTATATAAAGGTATTTAGCTGGTGTTTTTATGTTAATAAATCTGAGACTGTTCCCACCCTTGCCAAATGTCTGTCTAGTTATTTCAGGTTATCACTCTTCCTACTTTCTCCAGCAGCCAAGTTGCCCTGGGAAATGTAGAAGAGGGGAGACATCCTAATGTACCTCTCAAAGGGTCTTTTAGGCAAAATGACTTACATGTTTTACATGATCACTGTTAAAGAGATGTATTATACCAGTAAAGTGATAATTTCAAAAAACATTTTTTAAAAAGAATATGGAGTCTCTGAAAAATTATAATTAGACTGTACTGAAGATTCTTTCCAACTCCGCTACTTTGGCCTACAGTTTGAAATTCCCTGCAAGTCTCTCTTTAATGAGTAGATCCCTGTAGGTATCCACAAACATTTTGGGGAGGTACTTATCAGCAAAAACAGAAATGACCGAAAAGAGAACATAGCTTGAGTACACAGTAAAAGGCACACTTGAGAATTATTACCATAAAAAAATCCATATTTATTATCACACTATTAAAAAGTAATACAAATATAAAGATGAACTCCCACTGATATTATATTATTCTTATTAGGACATGTTCACCTTTTATACATATATATTTATAACTTTTTTTTTTTTTAAGTTTTTAAAATTATTACATATGAAAAAATGGTGGATTATAATTAGAGCCTCAGTATCACATTTAATTCTCTTCTTAACTGTTTTTTGAATGTTAAAGAACAACAACATATTTATTCTGGTGATTGATCGGCCCCAGTAAATATACATAAAAAGTGCCAAAAAAGTAACGTGTTCTTCTAAGATAAAAACAAACAAACAATGATGAACACCTAAGATTGATGCTCTTGCTTTGAATGACTCTAATTAAATTGATTTGTTTGAATGAAATAAGTGGCATCAGTATCCTGCCATGATAGGGTGAAATTCATAATGTCTCATCAAAGGGGCAGTTCCAGCGGTGGTGTACAAAATAGTTTTTGATGGGATACAAGCTGCTCATGTAACGTCTGATCCATTTCTTCTCAATCCTCCTACCTCCTAAAAACTGCATTTACAATCCTGCCCATCTCTCTAAGCCCCTCCTTATTGGATGTCGGTGAATTTAGAAGCCCCGGCTTATATTTAGTGTAACAACACACAGTGAAGTAAGGCCCTGCCAATATAATACAGATATTCATATTATTATTTTAATCTGCTAAACAAGAGTCGATCCCATGAACACTCTACTATGAAAATAATTCCAGAAATTGCTGTGTAAAAACATTAACCAGCTTTTCATGAACGTTTTACTCCGTGATCTGTCTGTATAACATACACCTTTTACTGTGGAACTTTAAGGGAACAGGAATCCATCACTTTTTCATCTACTATTATGTTGTCATATGAATTTCACCAAAAAAAAAAAAAAAAAAGGTATATAATAGTGTACACCGGTTATCCACATGTGCCCGGCACACCTTTGTTAGAGCCACATGTACTTGGCTTAGCGCAGATGTATTACTTCTAGAAATAATTTCCATATTTGTAAGATTGCCACAAATAAGTTACCTTACTGAGCCCTCAGTACCTGTATAGCTAATCAGGGGGCAGACATGTTGTTTAGAATCTTTTCTCTGTATAGTTCTATCATGGGGTGGACATGTGAAGGTCTTACCCAAGATGTCTGCCCCCTGAGAGCTATAGAAGCAAAGAGGGCTCAGTATGGTACTTTATTTGTATTCCTTCATTAACCCTTTAGTGACAAGACATTTTTACCTTGACTTTCCCTTGGTGACAAGGGCTGTTTTGAAATTTCTGGGGTGTTTCTGTTTAGCTGTAATTTTCTTCTCTCTCACATACTGTACCCACACAATTTATATGTTGTTTTTATTGTCATAAGAATGGCTTTCATTAGATACCATTATGTTCATCATGTCTTATAATTTACTACAAAAAAAAATCATAAAATATGATGAAAAGGTTTTAAAAAAAAAAACTTTTTCTAACTTTGACCTAAAATATAATTTAAACAAATACAATCATTAAAAAAGACCCTGTCTAAATAGTTTCTAAATGATGTCCTGAGTTCAGAAATATGCATGTTTCCATATTTTTCGGTATTTATTTGCGAGTTATGGGGCAAAAAACAAAAATAGTGTTTTTTGCCTATTTTGACCCCAACTCGAACGCTAAATTTAACCCCAACTCTAACCCTTATGCTATTCCTTAATATATTTTAATTTAATTTTGACCCTATCCCTTATGCTAAAAATTATTTAATTTGTACCCTATATGCTAACCTAACATAATACTATTTTTAAGCTAATTAAATATTTATTTTTTTAACATTGAAATGTTGCTTGGCTACCTCTATCCCTAACATATTCAGAGCGACGGAAGTGAATTTACTTTCACTTCCGAAGTTCAGACGAGCATGCTGCTCCGTCAATATGACTCCCACGATCGCTCTGTGGGTCGATCATGGGTGCCCGAGATAGGAAATTTCGGTGCTGGCTATTGCTTCGACATCGAGACAATAGACTAGCACCATTTGAAGCGTTTTTCACGATTGCTGATCGCGAACACCACTTGATTCACAGTAGGACGTGCCTGACACGTCCATTGTCGCGAAGGAGGTTAAAGAATTTCTATTTAAAATGCCTGCACTTGATGCAATTTTTCAGTCAAACATAAGTCAGATGTCCCTTAATATTTATCTATTAAAAAAAAACTTAATATGTGGCTTTATAGAGATTGTGCATTCACAAAATGATCACTAAAACCCTTAAAATGCAAATTTATATAATATTTGTTTTACAAATGGACAAAATGTAATACTTTTCTATCACATATACAGCATGATGTAAATAGTTATATATCCAACTGATATTTATACATTATGCATGTCTGTGACAATGACTCTTAGAATCTAGCACAGATTATACATGTATTTCAAATATTTTAGTTTTATGTAGCTAACTATATTTATCTTACTGATACTAATATAACATCTATTTATTCCCGACAACAATATATAAAACACCTGTCCAATTTAGAAACAAATATATACACAAAATCATACAATATAAATATATAATGTAATATTCCATATACAAAATACAATTTAACAAAAATCTATAAAAAAAAAAAAAGCAAATAAAGATAATAAGCTGAGAATATTTATATTCTCAGCTTATTTATTAGGGGTTCACCAGTATGTTACTAAATATATATAAATACCCTCAAACATTTTACAAGCAATCAGACAGATTTAGTGTTTTTAATCTACAAACCCATTTCATTTCTCCCTTTTTTCAGTGTAAAAATACAAGGTAACTATAATTTATTTTTTTAAATTATATATTTTTAAGTTTTCAATATTTTTGCAATTTAAGGATAAATAAATAAATACATTTGTAGATAGGGAGAGAGAGTAGAGACAAAGGTAAAAAAAAATAATAATCATATGGAGGAGGATAGATCAGCTCTTTAAAATTGTTACACTGTTTACAGTGCCGAGAAAGTAAATGAGTAAAATCCCTTAAAGGGACACTCCCTCCAAAAATGAAAAGGTTTTTTTTGCATTGTTGATTTCTGATATGTCTTTTGTTTTTGCTGTGTAAGTTTACTTAAAAAAAATATGTAACTAAACGTGTTTGACTGGGCGCCACCATTTTGTGACATGGTTTTTGGGTGCCACCCTCCAGTGACTTTACAGCACTAGTATCTCACTTTGGGGCTGGGGACTCAGAATGCAGTTCTGGGGGACAGGGTAGTGCTCCAGCATCAAATCAGTTAGGAGCCATGTTGGTGAAGGAGAGGGCAGAGGAGAGTGCTGTCAGGTTTGTATTCCAGAAGCTGCTCCCCTACATTACCCCAAACACCCTCTATTATGGCTAAATAGTCCATGTTCCTGCCATAGAGAGGTCTGGTGGTCAGGACTTTACTGCCTGTGTTAGTTCAGGCAGGCAAACACCAGACTTTCTGTGTCAGGCTGGCCTCGTCTGACAGTGGGGAGCCCGTTGCAAGTCTCTGCAGTGGGATGTGCACACAGCTCCCCGCAATGATCTGTTACACTCAGGACGTCCTATGCCGTGCTACAAACTTTTAGGCACTGGCACGATATAGAACTTCCTACACATTTAATGCAATCTTTCAGTTAAACATAATGTTACCCTGACACTTCCTATCAGAGTATTCTGTACCATAGCATAGCTATAAATAGGGAGTGTGATAGAGGGTGTACTCTCCAATTTTCTGCAACACAACTGTAAATAGTATTAAAGTGAAAAATAAGTGAGTATCAGTCATTAGAATCATATACAGAAATTAAACCCCAGTAAACCTGAATAAATAAATGGAACGGTCCTTGCGGAGCATGTGGATGTGTGTGTGTATATATATATATATATATATATATATATATATATATATATATATATATATAAATATGTCCTCTCCCTCCAAACAGCGAGTACACTTGCATCCTCTGGCTCCCGGGAGACGATTTAGCTCCAAAAGCAAGCTCTACCAGGAGCTTGCTCGGAGCGATTCCAGGACAAATGATCTCTGTGTTGTCAAATGCTGCCTGTGACAAAGCCCATTGGCTTTAACATGGGCCTTTGATATCAAGGTGTTAAAGACCCTCAAAACTTTGTCCTATTTTTTGTTTTCTATTGTGCAGGTGAAGAGAGCAACTCCGACATGCTCCAGACCTCCCATTGGACCCCTCTGCTTCATTAATACATATTATTCAGTTTATTAGGGATGGAGAGGATATCATTAATGGAGCAGGTTAGTTAAGCCTTTTACCGCATCGGACACGGTTTCCTACAGTCGGTTCAGAGCACAATACTGCAAGCGTCAGCCCGACGGAATGTTCAAAATCGACTCACGATAATGTATTCTAGTAAGTGCAAAAAAACATACCAGTCAGAACTAAGTGACCTTTAAAAGTTAATCTAATTTTTCAATCCTCAACAGAAAAAAAAAACGGTGCAGAAAATTATTATTAAAAGTCATGATACCAGTATTAATTAGCAAAGATTTATTCCGTCGTAGAACACAGTGTCCCTGGTACATAGAGGGTGGATTCGGAGGAGGTCGTATAAGTTATTCACTTCACTTCACTTAATATATTTTAGAACTGTCTCCAGTTTAATTACATTGTGCTGCTCATTTCTCTTTCACCAACGGCTGCGCAGGACATTCTCTGGAGCAATAGAAAGTACCTAGTAAATCCCAGTCATTTGGGGAACCAGGCAAGACACAGAGACAGACAGAGCAGTGGTTGAGTCCAAAATTCATTTTATTACCCCCGTTTCCACTGGTCTTTTATCTCGCCTTCTCTAACTCAGACAGAGAAAGGCTGGTAAGGTGGGACCAGTGAGGCTCTCTACTCACACTAGTGCCTGTTTATGAGGTCTATATGGAAGGTCAGACTACGGAGCATACCTGACTTACTATTCTACTAAGTAAGATGGCTGCCTGGCCTACACACTGGGGCATTTAGAAGGGTGAATTGGTGTAGTCCCAGCCTATTGAGCCAGGTTAGAGAGCAGCCAGAGTAGTGACCACATAATCTCCACCCCCAGCAAACAAGAGGTTTCAAGACCCAAAAGTAACTCAGTATTCTGGCCACCTTTCCCCCACGTCCCCATGTGCTCCCTGGTTTCAATCTATCCCCTCTCCTCCCCTCTATGCGTCCTTTATCTATTGAGCTGCCTCCTCCGAGGGTATTAACTCTTTCATAAGGACCCTATGAATGAGCAGTCTCCCCATTCTTTATTAGTTCATTATTAGTCGTCTATCCTCTGTTGGTTCTTCTCTATCTGTCCAATATCTGTACTCCATCAGTACCCTGTCCTCTTCCAGCAGTCTCCTCATCCTCCATTAGTATACTGTCGGTCTCCCATCCTCTTTCTCCTCTGTTGGCCATCCCACTCCATCAGTCCTGCCTTCATAATCAGTCTCCATAAATGAACCATATCCTCTATGAGTCCACCTTCACCTCAGATGAGTCCCCTTTCAACTGCTTCCCTCAACTTTCAATGTGTCCCCCTCAGTCCCATCCGTTCGCACCTGATCGACTGGTCCATCCATCCTACATCAGTTCCCCCTATTCACTGGGTTTTTATCGTAAATCACTCTGCCGAATGCCTTCTGAAATGTGAATTAAAATTAGGCCAAAATGAGCTTCCACAATAATCTCTGTCATCAACATCATTTACAATCAACCCGGATCTATTATCCGTTAGTGGAAAGTCATGGACATGATTATGTAATTACATAAGCCAATGTCATGGAGCGATTAACGCTAATTATTCACAATGAAAATATGATCTTTGGAACCGATACCTCAAACAATCTCCATCCTCCATTAGAAAAAATAAGGACGCAGCAGTTACTAATTTATCCCTTAACCATGTGAGGTCAAAGTACAAACCCAATCAATCAGTAGTAAAGTAGTTAATCATCTGTGTCCTCCGCAAATCCCTGGAAAGTAAGAGATGTCATTTATTAAGGGGACAGTCCCATGGGAAAAAAGTTAATATCCAGCACATACATTTGAAGGACCACTCCAGCTAGTGATGTATTTCATTATTTATTTGTATGTTGCATCTCAGGCTTTTTACATGTTGAAACATTCATAGTTATAGGGATAGTGTCTGGTCTGGGAAAGTCCGTGGAACATAACTCAGTTCAGTGAATGCCCCCTGTGAACAATCGATAGATGAGGATCCATCACCTGGTGTTCATCTCACCATTCTAGTGAACAAGTACCACAAAGAAGTTTTTAATAAAGCCACTTTAAACAAGGAACCCTGTGCGTTTCACTCCCCCACTCCTTATGCTAATGGAGAGATTTCCTCTGTAATGGTGCAAGCGAGCCAAAACGGTGATTCCTCTCTCGAGTAGGTTACATCCTATAGGGCTGGCTATTTCAGCTTTTGCCTGTTCTCGGTGAGAGGGATCCCACATCTTTGTTTTTTCCCTCCCCCGCACCCCCACAAAAAAAAAAAGCAGTATGACAGAATTTCTGTATGAAATACTACAACGATCTTGAAACAAACTTTGTATGATTCCCAAAGCATGCTACACATTCCATATAATAATGGTACACATTGTTAGCGCATTGGCTATACTATTTATGATCAGACTGTAAAATATTAATATTAAAGGGGTCAGTGGGACAAGGGTATACTTCATCTAATTGGGGAAATGCGGACACCTCCCCTGGGTGGACTATTGTTTGTAACTCCAAATAGGAACAAACTAGCTCGGAAGTGCTGAGGGCACCAATAGATTGAGGTTCTTCAAAAAAAAGGACTTCTCCTAGGACACATTACAGAGATAGATTACAATGTTGATGATTTTGCAACTAAGGATATTATTACAGTGGCCACTATTGAAGACAGGGATTGGACTACTGTGTGTCCTGTCGTCACCAATCGTGCCAGCTCGACCTGTGCATTGATAACAACAGCAGAGAAGTATGGGAATAGCAATTAAATGAATGCAATTGAACGTAGCTTGGGTAATGTTGATCCAGGTTGAGTCTGACTGTCCGGGAATCAACCAAAAAAAAAGTGAAGTGAACCCACTGTGCCAAATAAATGAACATTTTCCGTACGTGAAAAAATGCAGCTGCTTCCAAGTACTTCTCACGGTACTCATATATAGAGATAGATAGGGAAGTGGGGCAGTGCTGGATCTACACATGAAACAATATAAACACAAAGAAAATCATAGTGTAGTAAGTACCGTACAGATGGTGTTTTAATAAAATATAATATCACACCCACAAACTCAGGTGAACGTCAAGCATCAACCCAAACCTGGTCCAGGATGTCTGGAGAAGGTGTCTCTGTGCAAAAGAAATAAAAGGCACATAGGTCCGTACAGTTGTAATATAAATCGGCCTCCTTTATTGGAGCAATTTACCTAGTAGAAGGCCCCACACTTTGGCTAAAACAGCATTTAAAAAAATGGTCTACAGAATAGTCCCTTGCAGAGTGTAGATAGTAGAAGCCTTCTCTACGCGTTTCACCGAGTGCAGTCCCGGCTTCCTCAGGAGAAACGGCTTTCAATGTCCTGGAATCAAGAAGGACGTTTTTAATCTTTGAGATAAAATTCTAAGTGTGTATGTTTGTTGTGGTTTTTTTTCTTTGCCTTCTTCAGAATCAAGAAACATGAGTATAAGAGGAAGGGTTGAATTTGGTGGACTGCATGTCTTCTTTTTTTTCCCCAATCTAAATAACGATGTTACCTAATTAACCTCAACATATTTGTTCAAGCTTAAAAAAACAAAAAAAAAAAACAACATGTCTTCCCTCATTACATATATTTACATTATAAAGAACATTTCTCTCTAAAGTGCCAACTGGTGTCATTGGAGCTTTTTTTTTTGGTTCTCTCTACCTTTCTAAAGGTATTTCATTAAATGAATTAATTCTCAGTAAAACCCAAAGTAAAGAGTATGGGATTGGGCTACAATCCTGCAGAAACGACGGTGTTTACATGAATTCGTTCATACTTGGCTTGACCTGAATGTGTAGCAGTCAGCATTTCCCTCGCCTGGTTTTATACCATCTCTGGAAATTCAGTCACATCAATTACTTTGAACTCGACTGTACAAACGAGAAGCCGCACTACAAGGGAGATGATAGAAAATCAATCAGGCAGCAGGAAAAAGAAAATACTGGGAAGAGGGTTAGGACATGTTTAACTCTTTAAAGCATAACTAAACTTAGTTTTTTTTTTTGTTTTTTTTTCACTTGTGCTTTTATTATAGCTGCAGAAGGGGAAAATCATACTCCTTGTATGAGGATAAACAGGCATGTACTTGTGATAGAGCACCATGCCAGTTTATCCTCTGAGTGGCAGCTGCCATGCAGACTGGTCAGAGGGAGGGCTTGTCCCGATCATTTAATTGGGGTCTGGTTTCAGCAGTGGGCTCTCTCTGCTTGTGCAAAGAGAGACCCTTGTTTTTATATGGGATCAGAATCCCAAAACAACACTACCACAGGTGAAAACAGTGAATAAAAAGAAAAGACACTTCTCCTATAGTACTGCAGCTCTCAGATAAGTGCTCCTTGGGCACTCCAGATAAAAAAAAACCACCAAGGCAGAGACGCATGTACCGGAGGAAAAAGAAACATATATAGTGTAATACATTACAGAAACAAAGTGTCAACTGGTAATGTTTAGTTGTCACACTCACAAACGAAGGAAGAAGATATCCGGCTCATCATAGTATAACATCTGATTTATTTTCACAATCTATAAAATATATAAAGAATCCATTGCACAGTAATACATAAAAAGTGGCATGGAGAGTAGTAGCCTTATTTAAGGCGAAAATGCACAACATGGATCAGCACTTTAAAACAACGATTATTTCTCATGAGAAAGCCAACAGAGCCGGCGAAACGCGTTGAGATCACAGCTTTCTCTGTGTTACAGTGATTACATGATTACCCCATCCTGGTGGCAGCAGGGAGTTGGACTATCGATCAGCACTTTATGTGCATTTGTTTGTTGGACGTGTATTCTGTTTTTATTATTGCCACTTTTTATGTATTACTGCGCAATGGATTCTTTATAGATTTTTTAGATTGTGAAAATAAATCAGTAGATTTTTATACTTTGTTGAGCCTGAGATCGTCCTTCGTTTGTGAGTGTGACAACTAAAAACAAGGGTCTGTCTGCACAAACGAGGGCAGTGCACTAACGAGGGTCTCTCTGCACTAACGAGGCCAGAGCACTAAGACAGGTTTCTCTCTGCACTAACGAGGGTCTTTCTCTGCACTTACAAGGCCAGAGCACTAACACGGGTGACTCCCTCTGCACTAACGAGGCCAGTGCACTAACGCAGGTAACTCTCTCTGCACTAAGGAGGTTTTCTCTCTGCACTAACGAGGGTCTCTGCTGAATCCCATGTAAAAATGTGGATCTCAGACCCCTGCTGTAACCAGCCCCCTATCAGACGAGCAGGGCAGACCCCCCTTCTGACTGTCTGTGTGCACAGAGGCTGAAGCAGAGATTCTTCTGTATCATGAAATGTACCTTCCCTCTGACCTAACAATCTATGAAAAAACATCAGAAGATGACTTATTGCACCAACTGTAGAGCCTATTGAACCCTCAGGTGCAGGTTCATCCTTCTGAGTTAGATAAAATGAGTGCCATTAAATCAGGGAATGCTGGAACTTCCCCAGCATGTACTTGAAAACACATTGTTATTATTATTACTATGTCAATATTATCATCATGGCAGGGTTTATTATCTTTCTCTTTAGAGTCCACACATTTATGCTCAGGGTTAAATCCCTGGGGATGCTGAGCATTGAGCATTTAATGTGCCCTGTATGCTCTTCTCGCATATTGTTCCAGAGCAGTGTGCACAATCTGTGCTAGTTTGGCGATATGTTTGTGAGCAGCCTGTAATCCGAATGATACGGTAATTAAAGAGGCACACACAATGATAGCGTCTAGAAGTGGCGCTTTCCTTCCCCCCCCCCCCCCCCAGGGGCGGGCTGGGCCGGGGGGCAGGGTGGCAATTGCCCCCCAGGCCGCCCTAAGGTTTTTGAAACACGGCCGCTGGGCCAGTGTTATTAAAAAAAAAAAAACGCGGTTGCAGGCAGAGACGGAGGTGAGAAGGGATCGGAAGATCCCCTCTCACCTCCGCTCTGCCTGCAAAGCTGCACGGGGAGCCGAACAGGCAGCACAGAGAAACCTCCGTGCTGCCTGTTCGGCTCCCCGTGCAGTGTGACACGGAAGTGCCGACAGTCACGTGATCGGCGCTCTGACGTCAGACGCGCGCCGATCACGTGACCTGTCGGCACAACCGCCGGGAGGCCGAACAGGCAGGATGGAGGGACCATGCTGCCTGCCACTAGCCACCAGGGAAGTCCTGCCACTAGCCACCAGGGAAAAAGGTAAGAGATGGGGGGGGGGGGCAAAAAACACTGGCATATTATTGGGCAAATTGGCTGGGGAATATTACATGGCAAATAAGACTGGCATATTATTGGGCAAATTGGCTGGGGCATATTACATGGCAAATAACACTGGCATATTATTGGGCAAATTGACTGGGGAATATTACATGGCTAATAACACTGGCATATTATTGGGCAAATTGGCTGGGGAATATTACATGGCTAATAACACTGGCATATTATTGGGCAAATTGGCTGGGGAATATTACATGGCAAATAAGACTGGCATATTATTGGGCAAATTGGCTGGGGAATATTACATGGCAAATAAGACTGGCATATTATTGGGCAAATTGGCTGGGGAATATAACATGGCAAATAAGACTGGCATATTATTGGGCAAATTGGCTGGGGCATATTACATGGCAAATAAGACTGGCATATTATTGGGCAAATTGGCTGGGGCATATTACATGGCAAATAACACTGGCATATTATTGGGCAAATTGGCTGGGGAATATTACATGGCAAATAAGACTGGCATATTATTGGGCAAAATGGCTGGGGAATATTAAATGGCAATTAACACTGGCATATTGGGCAAATTAGCAGGGGCATATTAAATTGCAGATAACCTTGGAATATTATTGGGCAAATTTACTGAGTCATATTAAATTGCAGAATAACACTGGCATATTATGGGACAAATTGGCTGGGGAATATTAATGGCAAATAATATTTGAAATGTGTATGTAGTGGGGTGATGGAGGCATGTAAATGTGGTGATGGGGCATGTCCTGGTGTGCAACGTGGGTTATGGGTCATGTCGTAGGTGTGCAACGTGGGTAGGGGGGGGTGCCCAAATTTTGGGATATTGGGTGTCTAAATCCTGGCATGTTGAGGGGCATAATCCTGGCATATTGAGGGGAAAATCCTGGCATATTGAGGGGGCATCATCTTGGCATATTGAGGGGAAAATCCTGGAATATTGGGTGTCTAAATCCTGGCATATTGAGGGGCATAATCCTGGCATATTGAGGGGCAAAATCCTGGCATATTGAGGGGGCATCATCTTGGCATATTGAGGAGAAAATCCTGGCATATTGAGGGGCATAATCCTGGCATACTGAGGGGCATAATCCTGGCATTTTGTAAGGGAAAATTCTAGCATATTAAATGGCAAATCCTGGCATATTGTGGGGGGAAATCCTGGCAATATTCATTATAAAACAAGGAAAAGATGGCCTTGGATGGGGAGGCGATTCGATGGTGCAATGGGCCACTTTACTGGATTTGCCCCCCAGGCCTAAGGCTGCCAGCCCTCCCCTACCACCCCCCCCCCCCCCCCATATGTGTAAACGTGACGTGATACAGTGTACGAGGCCAGAGCCCTAACACTAATGGCTGGGGAATATTACATGGCAAAATGGCTGGGGAATATTAAATGGCAATTAACACTGGCATATTGGGCAAATTAGCAGGGGCATATTAAATTGCAGATAACCTTGGAATATTATTGGGCAAATTTACTGAGTCATATTAAATTGCAGAATAACACTGGCATATTATGGGACAAATTGGCTGGGGAATATTAATGGCAAATAATATTGGAAATGTGTATGTAATGGGGTGATGGAGGCATGTAAATGTGGTGATGGGGCATGGTCTGGTGTGCAACGTGGGTTATGGGTCATGTCGTAGGTGTGCAACGTGGGTAGGGGGGTGCCCAAATTTTGGGATATTGGGTGTCTAAATCCTGGCATGTTGAGAGGCATAATCCTGGCATATTGAGGGGAAAATCCTGGCATATTGAGGGGGCATCATCTTGGCATATTGAGGGGAAAATCCTGGCATATTGGGTGTCTAAATCCTGGCATATTGAGGGGCATAATCCTGGCATATTGAGGGGCATAATCCTGGCATATTTAGAGGAAAATCCTGGCATATTGAGGGGGCATCATCTTGGCATATTGTGGAGAAAATCCTGGCATATTGAGGGGCATAATCCTGGCATATTGAGGGGCATAATCCTGGCATACTGAGGGGCATAATCCTGGCATTTTGTAAGGGAAAATTCTAGCATATTAAATGGCAAATCCTGGCATATTGTGGGGGAAAATCCTGGCAATATTCATTATAAAACAAGGAAAAGATGGCCGTGGATGGGGAGGCGATTCGATGGTGCAATGGGCCACTTGACTGGATTTGCCCCCCAGGCCTAAGGCTGCCAGCCCTCCCCTGCCCCCCCCCCCCCATTTGTGTAAACGTGACGTGACTAAACGTGATACAGTGTTGGAGAACCTTCGTTAAACACTAAGCACGGAAGTTATTAACGAACATAAAATGAGATGTGTCATGCATAAGAAACATGATTGTCATACATAGACATTTTTTTCAGTTCCTGATACTTATAACTTTAAAATATGCAGGGGGGGGGGGTATTCTCTGCAGTTGGAAATACATTCAGTCCTGTTCTTCAGACTATCCCTTATCTCTGAAAACCTATAGCTGATTTCCTTTAGTGCTGTGTGATCTGGAAAAAATGGCTATTACGCTATCGCTGCTCTTTAATATCTAATGATATTGGTTCTTATCATTCAGACTGACACAGGAACAAAGAAGCACAATGCCTTTGATGGGAAATTCAATTAATCTGAGCTGTGTCTGGGTGCTTTACCACTGAGTAACGTATTTGATAAAGCTGCACTTACATATATAGAGATAACATTCTGTAACTGATTGAGGCTGATAGGCTAACAGAATGCTAAGGACAGAGACTGGCATAAAAAATGAATTTCTTGTTTTTTAATTCCTTCCTCTTCACCCACATTGCAACTAAGACATACACAGCACCCAGATTACACTCACATAGATTGTGCTCATAGGATTTACACCAGCACCCAGATTTACACTCAGGACTTGCACCAGCACCCTGTTTTGCACTCAGGACTTGTCCCCAGCATCCAGATTTACACACAGAACTTAGCCTAGCACCTAAATTTGCACTTTGAACTTGCCCCAGCACTCAGCATCTCACTCAGAACTTGTCCCAGCACCCAGATTTTCACTCAGAACTTGCCCCAGCACCCTGATTTGTACTCAGGACTTACCCAGCACCCAGATTTGTACTCAGGACTTACCCAGCACCCAGATTTGCACTCGACGTGATGCAGGCGTCACCTTCTCCCTCTAAACTTTGCCCTCACAGCGAGCGACACAGACTGGAAGCTCCAATGTTCCACGGGATTGTATAATCTCCCATCCTGTTCAATAAAAATAATCTTCATGTGCATGGACCAATTACGAATATGTTATTTTGTATCCTTGTTCTCTAATCTTTTATGTTGGGGAACTAGCTTAGAATAGTGTTAATCAGCATGGAGAGCCTCCCAGATGTTATGATTATAGTTAATAAGACTTTTGCCTACTATTTTAAAACTTTTCTTATAATAAAAAAATATTTTCAAACTTTTTTCCTAGAGGGTGGTTATAGGGAAAAAATGATGACTGCACTCCCGATTACAGTAACAGATGAAATAAGTGCTTTATTGTAATGCAAATATGGATCCGAAAAATAAGGTGACACAAATCAAAACACAGCAAGGAAAAATGCAAAAAAGGAAAAGACTGGCCTTACGCGTTTCGCGTGTACTCAAGCTTAATCATAGGCTCATTTTTTCTTTTTATCATTCTTATGCCTTACCAGCTGGATGAAGCACCCTAGCACCATTAATTTACTTTCACAGGAGTTTTTTCAATTGCCAAGAGTGGAGCCGGTCTGTGTCAGGAGGTGACTCCCTTCTTTTCTGAATCGTTGGTTATAGGGAACCCTTAACTAATAATTTACATTTTCACTATTTGCCCCCTTTTCATAATTGTGTCCCCTCAGTCAGGCACTATGGAAGAAAGGTGGTGCCGGGGGAGGGCAAATCATCTAAATTTTCTCATACGGTAGCACCACCCCTGCTCTCGCGTTTATTCTCTATATTTTTAGCAGCTGTGCCAGTAAGACGCACACTACCCGTGCATTTAAAATTCCGATGAGTGCTCTATTGAAATAAACACACTTTGCCCTTTGATAGAATTCATTCCTGTGACCCCACGGCCAGGATAAGACCTGAGAGACGTGCTGGATTTATATACGGCGAGGTTGTGTCGTTAATGGGTTTATTTGTACAGCTGCCACTGCGAGTTTACTACAGAGATTACATGTCTCCTCGGATGTTCCCTTTTGTTCTGAAGCGCTGCATTCCTATTGGCTGCTAGTCTCACTCCTGTGTACGTGGCCGTGGTGATTTATATCTAAACATATCGCAGATTTTTATTTTCCTTTTGGAAGTTTGGCAAATGCAAATATTACTGCTACATGGGATTGAAAAAGGAAGCCCCTTTTTTTTTTTTAAAAAAACCCCCAAAAAACATTCCATTCTGCAGATAATCTGTACCTGAGATTGGACCTCTCCCCAACTTATAGCCACTCTGATTGTCCATTTTCTTGCCATACATATTTTAACTGACGTCAGGATGTTTATCAATAAATTATTTTGGAGTGAGTTCTTCAAGGGGAGGTCCAAATGAAAAAGAAATGCCTGGGGTGTCAAAGTTATATCTAAAAGGAATGATAGAATGACTAGATTTTACCCATTTGACTCCGCCTTCCATGTTTAGAAACAGAGGTGAGAAAATAGAAAAACCTGGCTGGGTAGCTGCTTTGTTTTAAAATCATGGATGTTCCAGGTGTGGTATAAGTGCGTAGACCCAAGGAGGCCTAGAGTGGCAAGAATAATTGCACCAGCCTTGCTGCTACAAAATAAACAATATAAAGTAACAACCCCTAGATTTATAGTGCAAGATAAACACAAAAAAAATGATGTAATCCCTATTCTGTGGCATATGTTGGACCAAGATAAAAGGTACGCAGGTCTGCTGTAGGTCGCTGAGCCTCTCAAGGTTACCATCCAAGGTTAAGACTCGGTGGCAAAGTTGTTGGTCTGAGCCCAAATCCTGACCCAGGAAACCTCTGGACTATCCTGCTTTAACATCTTTATGTATCACAATTCTAGCTATGGTTTTCTTGTGTTTGGGATGCTCCATTTCTAACAAAAAGTTAGGACTTGAGTGGCTCCAGCTGATAAGCCCAGGGCATGGCTCAGCCTTCCAATCAGAAAGGACCAACAAGGAAAGGTCATATTTTATTGGCTTCCTGAACAGAAAATTGCTACAATGGCTACTGGGAAACCCATGTTGCTAGGCAGACTTTGGTTGCGGTGAATTTACCTGTACCAAGTTAGACAATGCCATTTGCTTTAACATCACCACTTTCCTTGTTTAGACCAGAAACTGGCTAGTAAACTAAACTTTTAACAAAAAAAAAGATTTTACACAATATTATTTGTGTCTCCGCGAGAACCCCTGTAACATCACAAGAGGCCCCTCGAAAATGTATTCATTTGATAACAAGTATCATTGTAAGATAGGAGAACCAGAATCTGTAGTTTTTCTTTGGAAAAAAAAATCAGGTCTACTGAATTTTGCTTAATGTTGGGTTTTCTCAGAGAAAGCAATCTGCATGGCTTATTAGAAAATTAAAATACAGACGCTAGCGTAGTGTGTCTGGTAAATGTGGAGACAACAAGACTAAAGTGCTTTATTGAAATGAACACAGGTTCAGCTACTCGGAGAATCTGATTTCTCGGGACAAATGTCTTTGTACCTGGTGGTATTTTGCTCCAATGTAATTTAAATAATTTCAAGCTAATTGTATAGATTGGGTAATATTTAAAGGAACTCGTCATTTAAATATGTTGTGGGTTTTATATAAAAAAAAAGGTCGCAGGAAGTAGAATAAAAGGCCGGAGTAAAAAATAACCTCCCATAGTGTTAGCAGAACTGCATTATCACTTGTGGGGTACCAGCTGCAAATGAACAACTACAACAGAGAATGGCCTTGATTCAACTGCCCCGGTAATCACCAAATTTGGGGCTTTTACAGGACCGCCCGCTAGAATAACAACTGTAAAAAACCACAAAAATACCATGCGCTAAAGGAATGTTATCGCAGTAAGGGGATACTCCGTTATATCTGATATCCTCATTAAAGGTAATAGCCACCCCCAAAACCCTAGCGCCCCCCCCCCCCAAAAAAAATTATAAATGTTTGTGCCACCCCATTGGTTATACAAAAAATCAGGAGACTCAGCACACCGTTCAAGGAGTTTATTCCGCACAAGCGACATTTCAGCTCTGTGATGAGCATTTTTCAAGTCTGGTGGAAAAAAAAGCTCATCACAGAGCTGGAACGTCGTTTCTGCGGAATAATCTCCTTGAACGGTGTGCTGGGTCTCCTGATTTTTTTGTATGATTCATGAGCGTGAGTGACGCTCCCTCGTTGCACCCAATGCTTATTTGCAGAGTGCGGGACCAAGCAGTTCAATAGGGCCAGCAGTTACTCAATAGGGCCTCCTGCTGGCCCTATTGAATAAAAAAAAAATAAAAAAAAACTTATCCCCAAGTGACTATGGGCCAAGGAAATGGCCGCAGTCACTGGAAAAAATTATAGGAGCCTCCTGGTGTACTTTGTAATACTAATATTATAATATAACCTGGATACAGATAATATTTTAATTACTGGGCACCCTTTGTGTGCTATGGGTTTGGGCAGGGATTTTCATGGCTCTCAAAAGGTGTTTTTTTTTTTTAAGGTATTGGGAGCTATTTAAGAATCACCCCCCTTCCTTTGCAAGGTTGAGGTAGGAGTGGTAGGTAGGCACTATATTTAATTTTATTTATTTATTATGTCTGGCACATGGCGGGGGCTGCCAGTGTTATGTCTATAGAGGCAATAGCAAGGCCGTTATTTTTTTGGGGTTGGTTAGGGTTAGGGCTTGTACTACGGTTTGATCTGTCACCTCAGTTAAGAGTGTGCGTATATGTGAGCTGAATGGACTTTTTATTTTGGAATCCCCTAACCAGTGTGACACTGATGATCATGGCCAAACCGAAGGTCCTGAGCGTCATTACATTGGTGGTGGTATGATTGAAGAGGGTAATGTTTGGGTAAACGGGTGGAGACTGAATTCTGAATGATAGTATTATTATAATAAGGAGATTGCTAGATGATAACTGGGTCACTTGGAAAAACGAGAAGAACTTTGTAGATTTTTGAGAAACTGTGTCTAATACTAGAAATTAGTTCTCTAAATTCATATTTATCTGTCGTACATAAAACCTAATTTTATATCTGAATAATTTTAAGTTGACAACCATTAAATAGCATTATGTGATATAAGATCGGCCTTAATTAACTTGATGTTGGGTGTGTCGCCAGGGAGTCCGCCACGCATTTTGGATTCCGGAGCCAGGATGAGCATTTTCCTTCAAGCTTTGCAGTCTCTTCTTATGAGGAAACGACTTCTTGTCTCTTCTCATTACTCCAATAGTGAGACGTTAGCGTATAATGCAATCCAGAGGGTCAGCGTACGGCCACTTAAAGCTTGACTGCGCGAATCAAGATTATAATACCCTGACAGCAGTTACTGGAACATTATTACCATGTGAAAATTGCACCTTCTAATGAATCAACGTATGCAGCAAAAGGTTTTATTAATTGGTGAAAACAGTTTTTTGGGATTTTTGTCTAAATTTATTTAAAGAGTGGTTAAACCTTAAAAATAAAGATGTGCTAATGTAAAAGGAATGCCCTAATACATACGTTTCTTTATTGGTCTCACCTGCTGGAATGAACAACCTACCTATCATCTTCAGCATATTCTGTGGTCCCTCTTCTACTCCAGCGCTGACATGCTGGTTTCTCCTTTTCTGCCTACTGCCTTTTACGTCACTTTCCGCCAGTTTACCTGATAGACACAGATACATCATAATGAGCGACCAATGGACTTTGCACAAGCATTTTTCAAAACCTATATTAAACAGAGAGAGATGGTTTTTCATTTATAAGGGCTTAGTCCCTCTTAAAAAACAACTAAATCCCTTGGTGTACTGCACCTAATTATAGATGGTGACAGCCGCTGTAGAATATGTTCAATCCTTGTCGTCACAGGTTCTACTCTTGGCAGGGTTAAGTCAGCCATTCATCCTACTGAGGTCGATATAATGAGTACCAATAAATTGGGTAATAGTAACATCCCCAGGATGTACTAGAAAAACCAGGGAATATCTGAATGTAGTTTCCCTGGTTACACACATTTTTATTAATATTATTATCTTCAGTTCTGAATATGTGTCAGATGTAAGTAGAATCTCTTACCAATGGTATTTTGGGGGGGGGGGGGGGGGGGGGGGACGATAGGAAAGTATGGAGAGATTCCTGCTCTTCTGGTGTTTTTATAATCTTCACCTCCACTCTCAGATTTTAGTGCATGTTCTGATTTTCTATAAAAATAAATGTCCAGACACTTTTTATCAGCATTTATTGTGTTGATTGCACCACCTCCCTTGGCAGGGAATTCCACATCTTTACTCTCCTTACTGTAAAGAACCCCTTCCTATGTTGCCTATTGCATCATTTCAAATGTACGATGCATGATCTTGAAATTCCGACTTTACCAATAAATGCTACAAAATATGTGTAATTTTGCATCAACCTCTGTTTTTTTTCTTTTAAAGAAAATAAAACACATGGAAATCATCCACCAGTCACTGAGCTGAGACACATAAAAATAAAAGACTTGCAAAGACTTCTGGGAAAGGGGATGCAGGCCACATGTCCACGCTGCTCGGGATTTATAGGTAAAGCTCCGTCCTAAATCAGGAGGCTCGGAAATCTTTACTGTGTCAATCTCGAAACAGCATCACCAGCTTAAACTGATTGAAAATACATTTCCATGTTCAAATAAGTGTATTAAGGAAATGAATGGGACCAAAGGCATTAAAAGCAGAATTAATCTTTAGGGGCCCTTCTCTCTGTGCTTAATGCTGGGGATTTATTCTCACCCTTTATCTGCTGCTTCACTTGTAATTTATTGAGGAATCAAAGATTGTCAGCTCTCTGTGTCGACAACAGAATAAGGAAAAGCCAGACTTACAAGAGACTTAGAATCTTTATTATTGTTTGTAAATGGAAAACTATTGATGCTTTGCAGGGGATTATGCAAAGGCAGGTCTATTGAATCATCTTAACCTGGTGATATCGTTACACTTTCACAGCGGAAATATGTATCTGCATCTGATATGTATAGATTGAGGACCATTCAACTATTCTGGTTAGCATGGCCGCCATATAATATTTCTTTATATCGGGCACCCCCACCTCCCAAGCCTCCGTGTTGTCTAAGTCTAGTTATGTGGGTGTAAGAAAGTCTAGGGGCCTTTTTATTGCATATGCACCTTGTGATTAGAGATCTAAATGTTTTGAAGAAAGGTGCTGGGATTCATACGGGCAGGTTCTGTATCAGATATAACAGTCTGGGGACAATGTTCATTTTAATGACCCCCACTCGTCCGAACCATGTGAGGTGTGGGAGTGACCATTTCTTCAGATCTGTTTTTATCAGGTTCAAAAGTGGGGTGAAGTTAAAATGGTATGTTCTGTCCACTTGTGGGTGTAGTTGTATACCTAGGTATTGCATGGAGGTGTCACACCAATGTAGTGGGTAAGAAGATTTTAATGTCTCTGTATTCCCTTGCGAGGTTGATAGGTTCAAAATTTCAGATTTGTCCATATTTATTTTGCGGTTGGCTAAGGAGCCATAATACTCAAATTCCCGGATCGCCTCCGGAAGAGAGGCCACAGGGTTGGAGAGGACCAACAACATATCATCAGCATAGGCGGTGGCCTTGTGGTGGAATGGCCCTAAGCGTAATCCCGTGATCTTGTCATTGAGTCGGAAAGCATTCAGTAGGGGTTCTAAGGACAACACAAATAGGAAAGGCGAGAGTGGACAGCCCTGGCGTGTGCCATTCGACAGGGTGACCGGGTCAGATAGGAAGCCATTGATTTTTATTCTGGCATATGATCCGGTATACAATACTTGAATTTTAGCAATAAACTGTTCATCTATTCCCATTGTTTTTAGGGTTTGGAACAAAAAGGCCCAGCTCACCCTGTCGAATGCCTTCTCTGCGTCTCCTGTGCATAGTATATTAAATTCAAGATTCTAGTGGTATTATCCATGGCCTCTCTTCCGGTGACGAAACCCCGACTGATCCCTATTTACCAGTTGGGGTATAAATGGGGCTAATCTCGAAGCCAACATCCTTCCGTAAAGTTTTACGTCTATATTCAGGAGAGAGATGGGAGAGATTACGTCTGTAATTATTGCAGTACTCGGGTTTTTTTTTACCTGGCTTAGGTAGGATTGTAATGTGAGCTTCCAAACCCTTTGGATGGAAATAATGGTCAGCATCAATTGAGTTAAAGGTTCGTAAAAGATGAGGGGACAATATGTCTATATATTTTCGGTAGTATAGAACTGTGAGTCCGTACGGCCCGGGCTCTTACCACTAGGGGGAGCTTTGAGGTGCTGTATGCAGTTCTTCTATCGTGAATGGGGTAGACAATTGTTCTGCGTCTTGAATGCTTAGCTTTGAGGTGATGTGTTTTTCTAGATATGATTGGATATTTTCCATGTGACTGTGGGTGGTGGTAACATTGTAATGAAAACTAAACTGAGAGGAAACGAGCAGAACAATCTGGATGGAGACAAAAATAAACAAAATAGCACACAGGGTAAGCTGCAAAACAGAGATTTATTTCTCCGACAAGAGCAGCCATATTGCCAGCCAGTGTTCCCCTCACACGGTGAAAAAAGTACGCCTACGCGTTTCGCGCCAAAACTTGGCACTTTGTCAAGGCTTGCCTACTAGAGGTGTGCCTTTCTTTTATATACAAATTCTTAAAGTGCTAGTGAACAAAATACAAATACAATGGTGGTTTGCAAAAAAGTGTACAAGTGCAATGTAACCACCTAATACAACACATTAAAAACAAATATACAACATTAGCATGGAGAATAGTGTTGAGCGAACCTGAACCGCACTGTTCGGGTTGGTACCGAACATTACGGTTTTTGCACACCAAACACGGACATTCCACTGTATGTTCGTGTTGGAGTTCGGGGTTCGGCGATTACATTGTATGTAATGCTATTGGCTTTCTATAAACCGAAATAAAATTTCTTATGAATGGGGACTCTCTTTCGGTTTATAGAAAGCCAATAGCATTACATGTATTCCATAAGCCGAAAGTCTATAAACCGAACGACATTCAGTTTATAGACTTTCGGTTTATAGAATAGCAATAGCATTACATGTATTCTATAAACCGAAAGTCTATAAACCGAATGTCTTTCGGTTAATAGATTTTCGGCTTATGGAATACATGTAATGCTATTGCTATTCTATAAACCGAAATAGAGTCCCCATTCATAAGAATAGGTCAATTGATCTATTCTTATGAATGGGGACTCTATTTCGGTTTATAGAAAGCCAATAGCATTACATGGCTATTGGCTTTCTATAAACCGAAATAGAGTCCCCATTCATACGAATAGGTCGATTGACCTATTCGTATGAATGGGGACACTCACCCACATTTTGCTTCATTTTGCAGCCCTCTAGCCCTTTCTAGGACTTTTTTAGATGCATTTTAGTGGCCAAAAGTTCGTGTTCCCATTGACTTCAATGGGGTTCGGGGTCAAGTTTGACCCCGAACCTGGACTTTTTTCCGAAGTTCCGCCGAACCCGAACATCCAGGTGTCTGCTCAACTCTAATGGAGAATTAAATGATTGTAGGATACATAAATGATGGTGAAATACTTGTATCATTGATAACAATTTGGGGACACAATAGGTTAATTACTATAAGGACAAAAAAGTAGAATAGACAGAAATTGGAAACATGGTGGGTTAAATATAGACAAATATTAAATATATGCATTGATGCTAAATGGCAATAGGGAGAGGGCGGTGGATCATGGTCGTCACTAGATACATGGCGGTCTGGGGGAAGAGGGGGGGGGGAGAAGGAGAAAAAAAACCCAACCAACCCCTCTCACCCCCCTTCTCCTTATGTATATTATATATATATATATATATATATATAAATAAATAATAGTTGGGCCCCTGCCTCCCGCAGCCCGCTGAAGGTCCAGCAGGGACCATGACCACATTAGATCTTAGATTGGAATGATTATGGGAAGCGCCCCAAGGGGAGGAGGAGAGAAAACCAAGACAGAACAGGAATTAGTGTCTAAAGATATGGTTCAAATCCCATTCTTGATTCATTCCAGTGGGTTGTCTTGTTTGCAATCTGAAAATCCAAAACATTTCTCTTTTATTTAAAAGATTTTGTTTGTTATCACCCCTTATGGGTTTGCAATTTTCTCAATTCCCTGAAAGATGAAGTGTATTTTATTGCCTCCACTGCAAGATTGAAAATGCTTATTAACAGTGGATTTCTGATCATTAACAGTGATGTCATTGAGATGTTCTTTCATCCTCTCCTTGAGGGGCCTGATAGTACGTCCCACATACTGTAGACCACATTTGGAACAAGTTACCAAATATACGACAAAAGATGTATTACAATTAATAAACTGTTTTATCTGAAAGACCTCCCCTGTTACTGTCGATTTGTAATTGCTGGTTTGGTGAACATATTTACAGCAGAGGCGCCTGCCTCCACACTTATACATGCCTGTACATTTTTAGCCAGTTACCATCTATTCTGTCCAAGTTTTTATTTTTATCTTGGTAATGGCTTGGGGATAATAAAGCTCTTAGTGATTTTTTTTACAGGCTAAAAACTGTACTCCCTCCTTCAAAATTGTATTGTAGTAGGGGTCCAGTTTAAGTACAGGTAGATGTTTTTTAATTATGCGTGTAATCTACTTATATTGACAGCTGAATTTATTACTAAAAGTGGGGCCTATTTGCAAAGAGGCGTTAGTCAGGTTTGGGTTTGTCTCCACACTTTTGTAAGAGATCCAACCGGTTTTTGCTTTTCGACAATTGGTAACCCCTATTGATGTAATGATTGGGGTAATTTCTTATTTTGAGCCTTTTCTTTAGATCTAACGCTTGTGACTCAAAATTGGCATCAGTGGAGCAATTCCTACGTAATCTAATGAACTGTGGGGATTCCCTGTGGGGATGCCCTGAAAGGTGTGGTCAGGGTGGCAGCTCCCACTGTACAATAAGTTTTTGCCCGACGTGGGCTTTCTCTACGAATCTGTGATGATGCTGCCACTACCGACATCACCCGTCAGGCAAACATCAAGAAAACTAATTTTAGTAGAGTGAAAATCTGCTGTAAAGGTAACGTTAACGTCGTTACTGTTGATATATGCTGTAAAGGCATTGAATTGTTGCTCCGTACCTGACCAAATAATCAGAAGATCGTCAATATATCGACGTACCATTGTAGATGCTCTCTGAATGGATTGGAGTCTCCAAAGACTGTGGTAACATTGTCCCTAGAGGTATCAGGAATATTGTATAATTTAGAGTAGTAATTGTGGAAACATTTGGCTATCTCTGTGGTCAAGTGTTTTGGGAGCCTTTGGGATCGGGTATTTTGGCAATAAAGGATTGCTGCTGTTTTGCTTTGAGTGCTCAGGCTAACAGTCTGCCTGGTATATTTCCTAATTAAAATATTTACTCTGGGTGAGTTGGTGTGCCCTCAAGTGTTTTTTATTGATAATCGATGCTAATTCTTCCCTTGTAGCTTGAAGTTGTAGTAAAATCTGTTGTGATAGATCCTGTTTGTGCTTACTTTCCAAAATGGCGATTTTAGTTAAAAGGTCTTGAACTTGTGCAGTTCTAGCTTTTTTCTGGTTCCTAATTGTATCAAGTACCCTTATAACTGTTTTGTGGGCCTCCCATGTGGTGGTTATAGGTACGCCTGGAGTAACATTCTCAGAAAAGTAATTGGTTAGGTGTGTTTTAAGATCGTTTAGGTCTATTTTTTCTGAAAGGAGGGATTCATTGAGTCTCCACTGCCAGCTTTTCACTGCCTGAGGGGCTATTTTAAGAGTTATATACGCTGGGGCATGGTCGCTCCAGGTGATGGAGCCAATTCCAGAGTCAGTCAGAAGTGGTAATGTTATAATAAGATATGGTCTATCCTTGTATACTTTCCGTGCGGGTGTGAGTAGTGGAAGTAATCTTTAGTTGTTGTGTTTTGGGTCCTCCATGCGTCTACTTATTGAGCCTTTGTGAGCGCTAGTTTCAGTTTTTTTAATTTACTATAGGGCATAGCCGATGTGCCATTGGAACAGTCCAGATGGGGATCCAAGGAAAGATTGAAATCCCCCCCCCCAGGACTGTTACCCCTACGGCAAATGTTGAGAGCTGTTGGATAGCCCTGGTGATAAACCTCTGTTGATTCTTATTTGGTGTGTATATTGAGGCTATGGTGAGTGGGCTGTTTCCTAATGTACCTCGTATGAAAAGCATTCTGCCCTCCTCGTCAGGCCATGTCTGTTCCACTTGAAATTGTAAAGTCATTGTTTGTGAGCTTGGGTTCTTTGCCTTCTATAAAGTGAGATTCTTGTATCAATGCCACATCGGCTTTAGATTTTTTTTAGGTCATGCATAAGTTTAGATCTTTTTTCGGGAATGTTAAGGCCCCTCACATTGCACGAAACAACTTTCAGTTCACTATCAGCCATGATGGGTAAATTGAAAATGTGTAAGGGGACGATGTTTGAGGTATTTTGTCTGGTGGCCCCAGGAGGCGAGACAATGTCCTCTCAGTGTATCAAAAACATTTTAGCAAATATAACATACAATAGCAGTACCAGTTCTGTAGGTTTATGAAAATATTGAGCATGCTTAACATTTCTGTACTTTTTATATAAAGGGGGGTGGGGTATTAGGAAGGGTAGGGAATGGGAGATAGAAACCATAAAGGAGATGGGGGGGGGGGGGGAATTCTGCCTGGAGAGAATCACTCTGGAGAGTGAATCAAATTTGGACGGTAAAGCCAGGAGATTGGCAGAGAACCTGAGGTCAGTTAGCATTAACCATCCCAGGAGGGGTCCTGGTGGGGTGTCGTGGGCTAGGATCATGCCTTGGGTACATGGAGGCCGCATGTCCGATGTCCCACGTGCGGCGCCCCGCTGGCATGGTGAGCATGACTTAGTGCTTATTAAACAGAGCTCAAACGGTAGGGAAAGGTAGGGTAGGATAGACATGAGTAGTGGTAGTAGCCAGAGCTCAAACGGGTTGGGTAGGGTAGTGTAAACTGCAGACTATATAAGTAATATTAATAGCTTGTGGGGGTATAGGAGAGTTCCGGGTATCAGCCTAAAAGATATCTGTTGTATAAAAATCCTCTTAATACCTGGTAATAGTAATGCATGGTTAGACAGGTGAATGGGGGAAATTAACACTACTCAGCACTTTTTTTTTTTATATTATTATTATCCTTTTTTGTAGGGGGGGGAGCGGGCTGAGTAGGGTATTTGTAGATAGCAAATATTATCATGAACAACAGAAATCATGTGAAGACATTTACATTAATCAAAAACACCCCCATTATAACTTTCAACCGTAGTAACCTGACAACTTAACTATCCTCTGGTACTGGACCCGGGTGATGTTTGAATTCCTCTGAGTGGTAGCTAGTTGGCAATGTTCTGATGTTTTTGTTCTTTTGGCCAATTGTTCGTATGCAGGCCCGATGTCATAGACCTAAAAACCATATGTATTCGCCAAGTGTGCTGCAATATCCGTCGTAAAATGCGCCTGATCCTATTTGGACCAGTCTGGCCACTGCTAGAGGTCGAGGGATAGTCCGTAACAGAGGGTAGGTAACTCTATGAACTGTTATTTATAACACTGGGGGAACAGCTGGTTTAAACAGTCGATAGTTAAGTTAAGGCCGAAGAGGGACCCTGTTCACCCGCTTCCGATCTGTTTATCCGTGACGGCGTTGGGGTCTCAGAAGCCATCCAGGTGTGTATGCAGGTTTATTCAACTGGGCCAAAATCAGCGGATCCCAGTCTGGCGTTTCCACAACAGGTAGGTCGTGGGCTCTAAGGAAGCCTGTTATCTCTGTCGGTTGTTTAAGAGTGAACTGGTCTCCGTTTTTTTGTCGCGATAAGGCTGAAGGGGAACCCCCATTTGTATTTTACCTCTGCTGCTCTTAATGATTCTGTGATAGGTTTCACAGCTCTACTTTGTTGGAGTGTGAGAGCAGATAGGTCTTGGAAAATAGTGATTCTTGAGTCAGCAATGGTGATTGGGTCCATTTGTCTGTAGTTTCTCAAGATTTCTTCTTTCTCTGTGAAATTATGTAGACAACATATCACATCTTGTGGTGCAGTACCCAGGGGGTTCCTTGGTTTCAGGGCTCTGTATGCTCTTTCAATTTTTAGAGTTTCTTCCTCTGGTCTTTGGAGAATCTAATTGAAAAGGCTTCTCAAAGTATTCAGCAGATCTATTTGTTGGATGTCTTCTGTCCTCGTACTCTTAAATTGCACCTGCGGCCTCTATTATCCAGGTCTTCAACCTGCCTGTGCAGTTGAATGATCATTAGGTTGCAGTCATTCGAGCGGGATGTTAAGCTGCTTATAGTTTCACCCATTTTGGTTTGGGCCTCTTCCAACTCAGTTACTCGTTCGCCCGTCAGCTGTATGTCCCGCTTAATTTATCTTAGTTCATGGCGAATGGCTTTTTTTCCTTTCTCCACTATTTCTGTGAGGTCTTGTTTTGTCGGGAGATTCGCTAAGGTGTCTTTTATCTCTCGTACCTCAATCTGTTGGGAGATAATAGAGTCTGAGCCATCGCTTGCTTCAGAGCTCTGGGGACTGGCGGGAACCGTCGCCATTTTGTGGCCTTCTTCTCCGCTTATTGGATCCAGCGGGGTGCCAAAATATTCTCGAGCCATAGCTCCATTCGGCTGTTTTTTCATCCCCTTTAGGTGTTTGTGAGGGCTCCGGATTCTTGCCCATTTTTGCTCTGGGGTGGATCGGAGGTTCTGCCAGCGGGGACCTTGCACGGAGCTCGATCAACAAGCGTCCACCTCCCGCAGCGTCCAGGCCACGCCCCCGGCAATTGTTAGTTAACCGTTAGTAGAAAATAAATATGGCTGACTGCAGTGGCTTGCACACAAGTTTGAAATTAAATAGGTTGTGTATACGACAATTTGTGCTACAGATGCAGATCATACCTGTGTCTAAACATGGAGCAGTCACCATGGAAACCAGTGGAACGTTCCTGCTGATGTCATCATTTTTACCTTTAAACTGCAGGTTCGAAACATGTTTATCCTGAACTCATTAAAACCTTGTTTTGGAGGAAGGCTCAGTGAATGTGATCCCTGGCGATGCGGACGAGTAATTCTCAGACACTTACACATTATCCATTTTCTTGTGTGAATTTGTAACTTGCAGGTTGACTGTTAAGAATTAGGAGCTTCGTCATCAGTTCTGGGGAGACCTGGTTAAAAGATCGGGGGAGGCAGCCTGTTCTTTCTCTGTGTGATCTGATCACTCCACTCTTTCTGTTCTCTGGATACTGGCACATTACCAGTCAGGACTACTCTACGAGAAGATGGTGAGTGACAATGTACATGTCCCGTGCTAGTTATACAGGTGCAGGCTAGCTGTAAAAGTGTTTTAGGAAATATTTTCTCACAGAAAAAGGAAAGTGATACATGTAATATATGTATGCACACATTACAAGGATAGTTATCATTCACCTGGTGTTATTATATGTGTGCTCTGTACAGACTCCTGTGTAATATATGTATGCACACATTGCAAGTATAATTATCATTCACCTGGTATTATTATATGTGTGCTCTGTACAGACTCCTGTGTAATATATGTATGCACACACTTCAAGTATAGTTATCATTCACCTGGTATTATTATATGTGTGCTCTGTACAGACTCCTGTGTAATATATGTATACACACATTGCAAGTATAGTTATCATTCACCTGGTATTATTATATGTGTGCTCTGTACACACTCCTGTGTAATATATGTATGCACACACTGCAAATATAGTTATCATTCACCTGATATTATATGTCTGCTCTGTACAGACTTCTGTGTAATATATGTATGCACACACTTCAAGTATAGTTATCATTCACCTGGTATTATTATATGTGTGCTCTGTACAGACTCCTGTGTAATATATGTATACACACATTGCAAGTATAGTTATCATTCACCTGGTATTATTATATGTGTGCTCTGTACACACTCCTGTGTAATATATGTATGCACACACTGCAAATATAGTTATCATTCACCTGATATTATATGTCTGCTCTGTACAGACTCCTGTGTAATATATGTATGCACACATTGCAAGTATAGTTATCATTCACCTGGTATTATTATTTGCCTGCTCTGTGGCTCCTGTGTAATATATGTATGCACACACTGCAAGTATAGTTATCATTTACCTGGTATTATTATATGTCTGCTCTGTACCGGCTCCTGTGTAATATATGAATGCACACATTGCAAGTATAGTTATCATTCACCTAGTGTTATTATATGTGTGCTCTGTACAGGCACCTGTGTAATATATGTATGCACACATTGTAAGGATAGTTATCATTCACCTGGCATTATTACATGTATGCTCTGTACAGGGTATAATGTATATGTATGCAAATACTGCAATGATGGTTATCATTCACCTGGTATTATTATATGTCTGCTCTCTACAGGCACCTGTGTAATATATGTATGCACACATTGTAAGGATAGTTATCATTCACCTGGCATTAGTAAATGTATGTTCTGTACATGGTATAATGTATATGTATGCAAATACTGCAAGTATAGTTATCATTCACCTGGTATTATATGTCTGCTCTGTACAGGCTCCTGTGTAATATATGGATGCACACATTGCAAGTATAGTTATCATTTACCTGGTATTATATGTCTGCTCTGTACAGGCTCCTGTGATATATATGTATTCACACATTGTAAGGGTAGTTATCATTCACCTGGTATTATTATATGTCTGCTCTGTACAAACTCGTGTGGAATATATGTATGCACACATTGCAAGGATAGTTATCCTTCACCTGGTATTATTATATGTCTGCTCTATACAGACTCCTGTGTAATATATATGTATGCACACATTGTAAGTATAGTTATTATTCACCTGGTGTAATTATATGTACTCTGTACAGGCTCCTGTGTAATTTATGTATGCACACACTGCAAGGATATTTATCATTCACCTGTTTTTATTATATATCTGCTCCATACAGACTCCTGTGTAATATATATATGTACACATTGCAAGTATAGTTATCATTTACCTGTATTATTATATGTGTGCTCCTTACAGACTGCTGTGTAAACTATGTATACACACATTGCAAGTATAGTTATCATTCACCTAGTATTATTATATGTGTGCTCTGTACACACTCCTGTGTAATATATGTATGCACACACTGCAAATATAGGTATCATTCACCTGATATTATATGTCTGCTCTGTACAGACTCCTGTGTAATATATGTATGCACACATTGCAAGTATAGTTATCATTCACCTGGTATTATTATATATCTGATCTGTACAGACTCCTGTGTAAAATATGTGTGCACACACTGCAAGTATAGTTATCATTCACCTGGTATTATTATTTGTCTGCTCTGTGGCTCCTGTGTAATATATGTATGCACACACTGCAAGTATAGTTATCATTTATCTGGTATTATTATATGTCTGCTCTGTACCGGCTCCTGTGTAATATATGAATGCACACATTGCAAGTATAGTTATCATTCACCTAGTGTTATTATATGTGTGCTCTGTACAGGCATCTGTGTAATATATGTATGCACACATTGTAAGGATAGTTATCATTCACCTGGCATTAGTAAATGTATGTTCTGTTCATGGTATAATGTATATGTATGCAAATACTGTAAATATAGTTATCATTCACCTGGTATTATATGTCTGCTCTGTACAGGCTCCTGTGTAATATATGTATGCACACATTGCAAGTATAGTTATCATTTACCTGGTATTATATGTCTGCTCTGTACAGGCTCCTGTGATATATATGTATTCACACATTGTAAGGGTAGTTATCATTCACCTGGTATTATTATATGTCTGCTCTGTACAAACTCTTGTGTAATATATATGTATGCACACATTGTAAGTATAGTTATTATTCACCTGGTGTCATTATATGTACTCTGTACAGGCTCCTGTGTAATTTATGTATGCACACACTGCAAGGATAGTTATCATTCACCTGTTTTTATTATATATCTGCTCCATACAGACTCCTGTGTAATATATGTATGTACACATTGCAAGTATAGTTATAATTTACCTGTATTATTATATGTGTGCTCCTTACAGACTGCTGTGTAAACTATGTATGCACATATTGCAAGTATAGTTATCATTCACCTGATATTATATGTCTGTTCTGTACAGACTCCTGTGTAATATATGTATGCACACACTGCAAGTATAGTTATCATTCACCTGGTATTATTATATGTCTGCTCTGTACAGGATCCTGTGTAATATATGTATGCACACACTGCAAGTATAGTTATCATTCACCTGGTATTATTATATGTGTGCTCTGTACAGACTGCTGTGTAATATATGTATGCACACATTGCAAGCATAGTTATCATTCACCTGGTATTATTATATGTCTGCTCTGTACAGACTGCTGTGTAATATATGTATGGACACACTGCAAGTATAGTTATCATTCACCTGGTATTATTATATGTCTGCTCTGTACAGACCCCTGTGTAATATATGTATGGACACACTGCAAGTATAGTTATCATTCACCTGGTATTATTATATGTCTGCTCTGTACAGACTCCTGTGTAATATATGTATGCACACATTGCTAGTATAGTTATCATTCACCTGGTATTATTATATGTGTGCTCTGTACAGACTGCTGTGTAATATATGTATGCACACATTGCAAGTATAGTTATCATTCACCTGGTATTATTATATGTCTGCTCTGTACAGACTCCTGTGTAATATATATGTATGCACACATTGTAAGTATAGTTATTATTCACCTGGTGTCATTATATGTACTCTGTACAGGCTCCTGTGTAATTTATGTATGCACACACTGCAAGGATAGTTATCATTCACCTGTTTTTATTATATATCTGCTCCATACAGACTCCTGTGTAATATATGTATGTACACATTGCAAGTATAGTTATAATTTACCTGTATTATTATATGTGTGCTCCTTACAGACTGCTGTGTAAACTATGTATGCACATATTGCAAGTATAGTTATCATTCACCTGATATTATATGTCTGTTCTGTACAGACTCCTGTGTAATATATGTATGCACACACTGCAAGTATAGTTATCATTCACCTGGTATTATTATATGTCTGCTCTGTACAGGATCCTGTGTAATATATGTATGCACACACTGCAAGTATAGTTATCATTCACCTGGTATTATTATATGTGTGCTCTGTACAGACTGCTGTGTAATATATGTATGCACACATTGCAAGCATAGTTATCATTCACCTGGTATTATTATATGTCTGCTCTGTACAGACTGCTGTGTAATATATGTATGGACACACTGCAAGTATAGTTATCATTCACCTGGTATTATTATATGTCTGCTCTGTACAGACCCCTGTGTAATATATGTATGGACACACTGCAAGTATAGTTATCATTCACCTGGTATTATTATATGTCTGCTCTGTACAGACTCCTGTGTAATATATGTATGCACACATTGCTAGTATAGTTATCATTCACCTGGTATTATTATATGTGTGCTCTGTACAGACTGCTGTGTAATATATGTATGCACACATTGCTAGTATAGTTATCATTCACCTGGTATTATTATATGTGTGCTCTGTACAGACTCCTGTGTAATATATGTATGCACACATTGCTAGTATAGTTATCATTCACCTGGTATTATTATATGTGTGCTCTGTACAGACTGCTGTGTAATATATGTATGCACACATTGCGAAATATTCTGTAGAAGAAAAAAGAAAATTAGATTTTCAATTTACCATCTATGTTTCTGCAATGTGTCTAAATGAATACATCTGATTTGTCAGTTACTTGTACATGTTGGTTACATGTTGTTACAATCAAAATGCAAAAGTTCTTACTTTAGTAATGCACAGAACATATTGCAATTGATGTGAAATGCACTTATTTGAAGTTAAATGAAATTTCTAGATTCTCGGTGGTGAACTCAGCTGTTTCAATTGATTGGGGGTGTGGTTTTAGCCAGTAACATGCAGCTCTTATATAAAGCAAAATAACAGAATGGCGCAGCATAGTGGGTCCCTTTAAGAAATAAAAAAACACAATAATAGTGCAATATTGTACAAAACGTGAAACAATCTATGTATCTACTTGATACACTCACAAACGTTCGTGAGGAATGATCATATCAAACGTAAAATCTTCAGAGTGATTTTAATATGGGGTCTGGAAAAGATGATAAAAACATGTGTGGAACCAATGGGCAGGGTAAGAGGTGACCCCTGCTATATAAAACAAACTCACAAGATAAAAATGTATAAACAGCAAATAGTCCACTAAACGAGGACCGGTATTTATGCCTCAACGTGTTTCGCGGGAACCTCGATCACCGCTTCATCAGGAGGAAACACGATAGTTTTTTTAGTTTGTTTTATAAAGCAGGGGTCACCTCTTACCCTGCCCATCAATTCTACACATGTTTTTACCATCTTTTCCAGACCCCATATTAAAATCACTCTGAAGATTTTACGTTTGATATGATCATTCCTCACGAACGTTTGTGAGTGTATCAAGTATATACATAGATTGTTTCACGTTTTGTACAATATTGCACTATTATTGTGTTTTTTTTTTTATTTCTTAAAGGGACCCACTATTCTGCACCATTCTGTTCTTTTGCTTTATATATTGTTTAACAAGCATTGTGGAGAGTGTTTTCAGAGGGCTGCGTTTAAGTGTGGTATCGCAAGTATTATTGCACCATTCTGCACGTTGTTTTTTCAATTATACAAATCACTTGTTTTGAACATGCAGCTCTTGACAGATGTTTATATTTCTATACCTCCCATGATGCAGCACACTATGTAATTAAGATGAATGACATGATTATAAGATTAATAATAATTTTAACAGGGTTGAGTTCAAGGATTAGGGTTACAGTAATAATTATGGTTAGGGTTACAGTAAAGGGTTAGGGTTATGATTAGAGTTTATAGAGTAAGGGTCAGAGTTAGAATTAAGGTTAAGTTTAGGATTAGGGTTCCGTTGACCATTGGAGTTAGTGTCAAAAGGTCATGGTAGGGGAAACTTGTTATGGAAAAAATGCTACTTTAGTTTATTGCCCTGTAAGGTGCAAAAACAAAACCACAGGAAAAAGCTGTACCATGATATATATCTAAAGTCAAATATTAGAAACTATTCAGATGGATCTTTTGTACCGATTGTTTTGTGTTAAAGATTTTTCATGCCAAAATTAGAAGAGGTGTTTTTTTTTTTTTTATTTATTTACATTTTTCATCATATTGTATGATTTTTTGATAGTAAATGATAAAATATGATGAATAAAATGGCATCTTAAGATAACCCTGCTTATGGCAATAAAAAAAAAAGTGTGTAATATTTGGTCTTAGGGGGTTAAGCAATAAAAAATAAAGACAAAATATTCCAGGAAACGGAACCTAATGATTCTGAGTGACTTTTATGTAATTTATCTTGAAACTGCTGCTGTAAATATTAAATCGGCGATTGATTTTGCCATGAAATGTGACTGGCAGTGTAATTTGGGATTGCCTGTTAATCTCAGAGCATGTCGCCCCTGTAAATCTTTAATATTCCTGATATAGAAGCAAGGACACTTAATGTAATTAAAACATGCACCATGTTAATTTACTTTATTAAGCTCCTAAATCATACAATAGCATGCGCCGTAATTATCGACACTTATAAGGCATATTAGAAGATGTAATTGGCTTTTCAGGATAATTGCTTTTTATTCAGATATATTTCCTTGGACGTCCAGCCTGTGACCGAAATTTTTTTATTTTTCTATTTTTAAAAAAACAAAACAATTTTTATTATTATGAACATAGATGCATCAAGAAACAGCTAGATAATGATTTCACTAGTGGAAAGTGGCAGACACAAAGGAAAGTTTGATTTAGATGGTCTCTAATATTTTTCTATTTCACATATATTACATTTTACCCGTCAAACGTTTGAGGAAGTTATCGATGTATCTACGTCATGAGGAAGTGGCTGTAGAATCCGTAAAATGTTTTGACATCACGTGGCATTGGAAAGCTCCGCCCACTTTAGGCTCCATCCCTCTTTATCTAAGGATGCACATAATTGGTATACCTAAAACCTTGGTATACCTGCTATACATTCTTCTAGGAGCCAGTAAACTATTGATTTCGATGCAGGGCCGGACTGAGAATAAAAAGCAGCATTGGAAATCATATCGCCTAACTAGGGCCATAATTTGCTCCCATACAGGGTGCGCTGTGCAGGTAGACTGCCCATGACATCACATACATTACTGCACGTTACACAGGCAAAGGAAGAACCAAAAAAGTTTACTGCAGTGTTTGACTAAATATATAGATAGTAAATCACAGGCAAGATACAGCATTGATGCCATCAGTATTCAGCTAGACGGACATTGTACTGATTAATTCCCGTCAGTGTGCAGTTAGACAGACATTGTACTGATTAATTCCCGTCAGTATGCAGTTAGACAGACATTGTACTGAATCATTCCCGTCAGTGTGCAGTTAGACAATACATTGTACTGATGAGTTCCCGTCAGTATGCAGTTAACTGACATTGTACTGATTAATTCCAATCAGTATGCAGTTAGACAAACATTGTACTGGTTAATTCCCATCTGTATACAGTTAGACAGACATTGTACTGATTAATTCCCATCTGTATACAGTTAGACAGACATTGTACTGATTAATTCCCATCAGTATGCAGTAAGACAGACATTGTACTGATTAATTCCCATCAGTATGCAGTAAGACAGACATTGAACTGATTAATTCCCGTCAGTATGCAGTTAGACAGACATTGTACTGATTAATTCCCGTCTGTATGCAGTTAGACAGACATTGTACTGATTAATTCCCGTCAGTATGCAGTTAGACAGACATTGTACTGATTAATTCCCATCAGTATGCAGTTAGACAGACATTGTACTGATTAATTCCCGTCAGTATGCAGCTAGACAGACATTGTACTGATTAATTCCCGTCAGTATGCAGTTAGACAGACATTGTACTGATTAATTCCCATCAGTATGCAGTTAGACAGACATTGTACTGATTAATTCCCATCAGTATGCAATTAGACAGACAGACGTACTGATGAGTTCCCGTCAGTATGCAGTAAGACAGACATTGTACTGATTAGTTCCTGTCAGTAAGCTGTTAGACAGACATTGTACGGATTAATTCCCATCAGTATGCAGTTAGACAGACATTGTACTGATTAGTTCCTGTCAGTATGCAGTTAGACAGACATTGTACTGATTAATTCCCGTCAGTATGCAGTTAGACAGACATTGTACTGATGAGTTCCCGTCAGTATGCAGTTAGACAGACATTGTACTGATTAATTCCCGTCCGTATGCAGTTAGACCAACATTGTACTTATTAATTCTTGTCCGTATGCAGTTAGACAGACATTGTACTGATTAATTCTCGTCAGTATGCAGTTAGACAGATATTGTACTGATTAATTCCCATCAGTATGCAGTTAGACAGACATTGTACTTATGAGTTCCCGTCAGTATGCAGTTAGAAAGACATTGTACTGATTAATTCCCGTCAGTATGCAGTTAGACAGACATTGTACTGATGAGGTGCCGTCAGTATGCAGTTAGACAGACATTGTACTGATTAATTCTCGTCAGTATGCAGTTAGACAGACATTGTACTGATTAATTCCCGTCAGTATGCAGCTAGACAGACATTGTACTGATTAATTCCCGTCAGTATGCAGTTAGACAGACATTGTACTGATTAATTCCCATCAGTATGCAGTTAGACAGACATTGTACTGATTAATTCCCATCAGTATGCAATTAGACAGACAGACGTACTGATGAGTTCCCGTCAGTATGCAGTAAGACAGACATTGTACTGATTAGTTCCTCTCAGTAAGCTGTTAGACAGACATTGTACGGATTAATTCCCATCAGTATGCAGTTAGACAGACATTGTACTGATTAGTTCCTGTCAGTATGCAGTTAGACAGACATTGTACTGATTAATTCCCGTCAGTATGCAGTTAGACAGACATTGTACTGATTAATTCTTGTCCGTATGCAGTTAGACAGACATTGTACTGATTAATTCTCGTCAGTATGCAGTTAGACAGATATTGTACTGATTAATTCCCATCAGTATGCAGTTAGACAGACATTGTACTTATGAGTTCCCGTCAGTATGCAGTTAGAAAGACATTGTACTGATTAATTCCCGTCAGTATGCAGTTAGACAGACATTGTACTGATGAGTTGCCGTCAGTATGCAGTTAGACAGACATTGTACTGATTAATTCTCGTCAGTATGCAGTTAGACAGACATTGTACTGATTAATTCCCATCAGTATGCAGTTAGACAGACATTGTACTGATTAATTCTCGTCAGTATGCAGTTAGACAGACATTGTACTGATTAATTCCCATCAGTATGCAGTTAGACAGACATTGTACTGATTAATTCTCGTCAGTATGCAGTTAGACAAACATTGTACTGATCAATTCCCGTCAGTATGCAGTTAGACAGACATTGTACTGATTAATTCCCGTCAGTATGCAGTTAGACAGATACAGGCACATAGATACAGAGGCACATCACAATTGTGAGGTAGGTCCGTCCAATGTTGGAAATGGTTTTCCAGACAGGACGGACTATTTTGAGAAGGGATTAAATAGTGATAGTTAATTTAAATAATAATTAAGTCCTTCAAACTTTGTTGCAGAATCCTCCATTTGCAGCAATTACAGCCTTGCATACCTTTGGCATTCAAGTTGTCAATTTGTTGTGGTAATTTGAAGAGATTTCACCCCATGCTTCCTTCAGCATCTCCCACAAGATCATTTTGAATGTACCATGTGGGCTCCCACAACAGCTCAATCGAGCTGAGATCTGGTGACCATGCAGGCCACTCCATTATAGACAGAATATCAGCTGACTGCTTCTCCCCTATATAGTTATTGCATAGTTTGGAGCTGCACTTTTTTACACTGTTCCTCTGTGCAGCGTCTGTGTTGTTTTGTCCATCTTAATCTTTTCTCTGTATTGGCTAGTCTGAAATATAAAAAAGACACAAAAGTTCCATCTGGGATGGAGGCAGCAACACGGCAATAATGAGACAGGACTCCTCAGTGTCTGTGCGTAAACATTTTAATGTGCATAAACGGCACAGACATATGTTTGCAGTGAAAATAACCAGGTGGGTCTGAAAGAAAGAACACCTACGCGTTTCGCGCCTCCGTACTGGCGCTTCGTCAGGGAAAGTTTTTCTAATTTTGACCTAAAATATAATTTACGCAAATACGATCATTAAAAAAGACCCTGTCTAAATAGTTTCTAAATGTTGTCCCAAGTTCAGAAAAATGCATGTTTTCAAGTTTTTCTGCATTTTTTTTGCGAGTTATAGGGCAAAAACTAAAAATAGTGTTTTTGGTTTTTTTCTTATATTGACCTTTTGACCGCAACCCGAACCCTACATTTAACCCTATCCCTTAATATATTTTAATTTTAAGCTTATCCCTTATGCTAACCCTAATTCAATTTTAACCCTAACTGCTAATCAAACCCAAATCCTAGTTTTTAGCTAATTAAGTCTTGGTTTTTTTTTTCATTGCAATGTTGCTGACTGCCTCTAGGGGCAGTCAAGCAACATATTCAGAGCGACAGAAGTGAATTAGCCATATTGCCGGAGCATTCACCAGAGACCAAATTGCGAAAACCACTAGTTTCACCGCAGGACGTGTCAGGGAATGGAGTTCCCTGCTGGACATGCCTGACACATCCATTGTTGCGAAGAGGTTAAAAGATCATCTGTCTCCTGCTACAATTGTCTTTTACAACATTAACAATGTCTGCACTGTATTTCTGATCCATTTGAAGCTATTTTAATGGACACAATGTGCATTTCTTTAAAAAACAAGGACATTTCTAAGTGATCCCAAAGCTGTGAATGATAGTGCATGTCTAAGAAAGAGAAGGGAGAAAAGGGGGATAGTGTCAGAGATATATGTACCATCTTTGAATTACTACAGGGTACTGCTTGTTTCATCCATATGTGGTACATATAAACTATAACAGAGGACTGAACAACCAGTCACTCCTTAAACAGGTAAATATACTTTACTGATTGCAATAACAATCTCATCAAGTGTTGGCTTTGTATCTCTGGACAGACTATGAGACTCGGCACTCAGTGTGAGAGCATACAAGGGTCAAATGTAACTCCATAGAATATGAGAATGGTGGCTGGCAGGACTGAGGAAGGTTTATAAGATTCTATTTGAACGCTGGTAAACATTGCGTGATTAGGTTCTCCCTAATATATATATATTCAACCCAACTTGTTCTGTGTCTCTAGGTACTTGGTCGTGGAGGATACAAGTTCCAAAACTGGGCCGAGACCTATGGCTCCAGCCCTGAGCTCTATTTCCAACCCACCTCTGCTGACGAAGTTAAAGAGGTAAGAAATGTTTAATTGGTTTAATGATCTGGATGAAGCATTAAGTTTCTGAAAAACGAGGACAAGTGGCAGACTGAGAGGTATCAATTTACAGAAAGAGTAGAGGATACCTGGAATAGTCTTCCAGTAGCAGTAACAAAGAGCAGCTAAGGCATTCTGCACAATATGCTCGTTATATGCCACAAGAATATGACATGTATTAGGCTAAGTGTGAGATGGAAGTAACATACTGGGGCACTCAGCTCCCCGGCATGTAAATTTGGGTGATTTAAATGGAGGGGCGATAGCTAGCGGGTCTGACATGCATAAAGAGCATAACCCAATTCAGAAAGCCCTACGCTCAATAGCTGAACACAAGCAGTAGAGCAGACCAGTTGACAACGCGTTTCACAGTTGTAAGATCATAAAGGTCATAGATTCTCGGCTCCGAGTACCCTGGTTCTGTGGGGCCTGTAACCTTTACCCACCATCGGTGCCAAACACATGCCACCCATCACTAGTATGGACTCAGTGTAACCTGACCGGGAGACAAAGAAAGATCATACTTTCTCTCTCTAATTTCAGATTCTGGACCTTGCGCGCCAGAGAAGTAAGAGGGTAAAGGTTGTGGGTGGCGGACACTCGCCATGTGACATTGCCTGCACGGACGACTTCATGGTCAGATTGGATAAGATGAACAAGATCCTTAAGGTAGGTGGTCGGAGAGTTGACAGATACTTCCTAACGCACTTGTATCTTTTGGTGTGTGTCTCTTTATACCTTGTGGGCCCATTAGACAGTGGCTTGGAGATGTAAATCCTCCTCTTCCTTCTGGGCAGGAAAGGGTTGGTCATGTAATCCAACTATAAAAATGGGTGTGGCTTAATATAACGTGAACGACTAAACGTAGGCGAAGTTTTCACCATAACAAGGGCAAGTATTATTGCAGTCTATGAAGGGAAATCACTGGTAAATATATTCCTTTCACCATGGGGTTAAAAAAAACACCTCTACAGACTTTTTCCTGAGGTGAGAGAAATAGGAATAGGCATGGGGACGTGTTTTATGGAGGGGAAGGTGGTAGTAATACTACCAAGGATTATATAACAGGAGGAAAGTTACATAAAAATAGATTTTAATAGCATAAAACTTATCACAATACAAATATTGAAAGCATGAGCGTACGTTAGCAGAAATAATAGAAATTATATTTGGCAAGCTGAATATGGAGGATGCCTGGGATTTTGAACATCCCTAATGATGGTCCTGACGCACTTCACCTGATAGGGTTCCTGCCCTCTGAACTCTCATCAGGAATAGGACATATCCTAAGCATCCTCCAAATTCAGATTGCCAAATATAATTTCTCTTGCTTCTGTTAAGGTGTACTATCTTATGTGTATGCGTTTAATATTAAAAACATTTTTTATATAACTATCCTCGTGTTAGATAATACTTTCTTATCTCTATATTGGGAATTAGTGATATGAGATCTCATCGTTACATGAATAGCCCCATTTCAGGATCACTTCTATTCAGATAAAGCATTATATTTCATCTGGCCTTTTATTCGATTCTTCTGTTTAAATAAATGGTTTCACTGAATTACATCTGACTGCGCCAGCAATGCTTTCTATTCACCTCTCACAAAGCCTCTTCTTCATATCACATATATTCACGGCTAAATTCACTGCTCTCTACAGAGAGATTCACCAGGCTTAACCCTTTCAGAGCGCAATCAATCATCCAGCAATGAAATCATCAATGTAAAACGATAATATATTCTTCATGTATAGAAAATCTACGGTTCTCATACAATACATCTGAAGGTGGGTCAGCCATATTTGTTTGAGGCGGGTGGAATCAATGTAAATTATACTACCTGTTACATATGTGTCCATCCAACAGCATAGCCACTTTAATATTTGGAAAGGTAACTTCTGCCTGACTAAAATAGCTTTGGAATGAGGTTCATTGGTTTTGAAACACTATTTGAGGTTCTACTCAATGAAGAGAGAATTGCAGGGAGTTGAGACGAGAATTTCAAGCTTAAGGCCAAAGTAGCCGAGTTGGAAAGATTCCCCAATGCAGCTGAATCATTTTATTGGTTTGCGAAGGGCAACTTCTGCCTGAATAGACTAGGTTTGGAATGATGCACTGTTGCACGGAAGTAATTTCCATTTATTGTGGAACGCTGATAGACTTCCAGGCTCCATGTTGCCGAGCTGGCTCTCGTCAATCAGCGATGCCAGATCACAAAGTGATGCACTTGTGACATCATACATACCTCCAGCAGGGGGCGGAGATCATCATCTCCTCACCCGCTACCGGCTGTGTGCAGTGTGATTGACATGTCCATGCACCAATCATATATATGCTCGGATATACATTTTTGTGTCTCTTTAAAGATGATCTATAAGCAAAAGACAATGTCACAGTGTATAAAGTGCAGGCTACGCATTCCCACTGAATGTACGGAATACTAATCTAATAAATGCACTAACGATTAATATCCCGTGTGACGGATTCTTTCAGATCAATAAGGAAAACAAGCAAGTGACAGTGGAAGCCGGAATCCTTTTCTCTGACTTAAATAAGGAGCTGGATGGCTGCGGCCTGGCGTTATCAAAGTAAGTCTTAATGAGCCGGGCTTAGTCTCATGTTTCTGAATGTTAAAGGGACTCTGTCAATCTCAATATTGCTTTAACTGTGAATGCACGATATAAACAGTATGGAAAATGATCTATACATTCTATATAGAATTGCTGAAAATGCATGCAATAAGAGGAAAATATGTTTTAAAAGTGTCTGTGGTGTCTGCTTATGACATCATGTCAGTTGGTATGCAAATTAACTACTTTTCAATGGGAAATTGAGCCACAAGGTGATGTCATAAGCAGGAAAACTACAGACACATAAGACGTACACTAACACAATGTATGGATCATTCTGTACCGTCTTTTATTCTCTTTATTCGCAGTATGCGTAATATTGAGTTGTCAGAGTCCCTTTAAGGAATGCCTATTTATATGCGGCCAATGAGAATGTAAGCCTGCACACTGCTTTGTTTCTATTGGTCACAAAGTGTTCCATTTTAGAATGTTGGAGTGCGGAGACATCTATGAAGAGATATGTTTTAGCACTGAGTGCTGTTCCTACATACTCATCTTATTATCTTTAGAGGATCGCAAGCAGGGGTTTTATTTAGTACCTGCAAAGCTTGCTTTGTATGCTGCATAATCCACCATGGCAGCTGTTGACTGATTACATATAATAGAAATGTAAGTGGAAAAACAGATCAATAATTTGAACAAGGACAAACGACCAGCTTGACAATGACACGTCATATCTTTCAGCTCACTTAGACCGTGCCGCAGGTTAGAGACGTTCGGCCCGCCTTGTCTCCCCCTATTCCCACCTGCAGTAAAATACTCGCGTCTTATTTGCTCCTTGCCTTGTCTTATATTTGGGATGGCCATATGTTTATCCAATGCGTATTAATCCATCACCCCATTTGGAAGATCACTGTACAATCTTCTGTTCGAGCTGCTGTACATACAAGGCCGTAGGGTGACATCATAAAGTAAAAGGGGCAGTGCCGCCTGGTTTATTTGTTGTATGTTGTACATGGGTTTAATACATGTGAAATGCACTTATTTTTACTTTCAAATAATTTCCAGTTCTCCTGTAGATTTACATTTAGAATAATTTCCCCGGGGCTTCTAAATTCAGTGATATCCAATCAGGAGAGCTTGGGCAGAAGGGCGGGACTGTTGCTATGACAACAGCTAAAAACTCTATCACACTTGGAGTTTTATTCACGAAAGAGGGAATTGCAGGAATGTACTAATTTAAGGCCAAAATAGCAGAGTTTGAAGGACAGCTAAATGGGATCATTTTTTCCGACTTGGCCACTCTGGCCTTAAGTTTGCAATTCCCTTGTTAATTCCTGAATTCATGAACAGGAAAACACTAGTAAAACTTGTTTCTCTTTCTTTACTGATGGAGCTGCCCGTTGTACACTGCATGCCGCTAGTCATGTCTTATAATTAGATTGATTAGACAGTGCTTAAAGAGCAGGTGTAATTGCTGAATGTGCAATCTAAACCAGCAGGTTACTATAAGACAGGCTGGGGGCCATGATTCTCCCCCATGACTAATCATACACAGCCGGTAATCCCACCTGACAGCTGCCTCCGCTTTACATTCAATCAAGCGTTTAGCTTGACCTGCGGACAGGACAGGCACTCATTGGAGAGCCGCGAAATACCTGGCTCCATTGATTGAGGTTTCGATCTTTAGAAACCTGTTCAGTCCTCAAGGCCAAGGCTGTTAGCGCTCAGCCTTCTCTCCCGCTCTGACTGTGAGAACCCCTGACATGGGGCGAGCAAAAGGTTTAACCCTGTCAGTGACACGGAGGAGAAATACACACGGATTTAAAATACAGGAGCGCTATCACTTGTAATGAAATGGTTAACACACCCACGCGTCATTAAAAGTGATATTATTCACTTATTATTCTAGAACTTGCAAAAATAATAATAAACACAGGGGTTGTTTATAAAAGTTTATTCTGGGGCAAAGTTCTAAAAGTGATGTAATCGTCAGGAACATTCCATTGGTTTCCATGGTGATATCAGCAGGAACATTCCATTGGTTTCCATAGTGATATCAGCAGGAACATTCCATTGGTTTCCATGGTGATATCAGCAAGAACATTCCATTGGTTCCCATGGTGATATCAGCAGGAACATTCCATTGGTTTCCACGGTGATATCAGCAGGAACATTCCATTGGTTACCATGGTGACTGCACAACTTTTAGAACTTGGCCCCAGAAATTATGATAATAACTAACTCCCAAAGTGTTCAACCAGGACAGGCACCTTCAGATACTCTCTGGTTCTCTAGTACATCTGGAGGGTGTTACTTTTACCCAAAATCTATTCCAGAAGGTGGAATTTATGCAATCGATTCAGTGTGATGCACACAGACTTCCACCTTCTGCTCTGACTTATACCTTAGTATTACTGGAATGGGCAGGATGAGACTGTGTTCAAAAACAGAGAGCTTGGAGCCATGCTTGACTACCAGGGAGATGTAGGTGGCAGAGTTCAATGGATAAGGTGGCAGTGGTGACACCAGAGGAAGATGCAAGGGGCAGAGTTCAATGTATAAGGTGGCAGTGGTGACATTGGAGGGAGATGCAGGAGGCAGAGTTCAATGTATAAGGTGGCAGTAGTGACATTGGAGGGAGATGTAGGGGGCAGAGTTCAATGTATAAGGTCGCAGAGGTGACACTGGAGGAGATACAGGTGGCTAAGTACAATGTATAAGGTGGCAGTGGTGACATTGGAGGGAGATGCAGGTGGCAGAGTTCAATGTATAAGGTGGTAGTGGTGACATTGGAGGGAGATGTAGGGGGCAGAGTTCAATGTATAAGGTGGCAGTGGTGACATTGGAGGGAGATGCAGGGGGCAGAGTTCAATGTATAAGGAGGTAGTGGTGACATTGGAGGAGATGCAGGGGGTAGAGTTCAATGTATAAGGTGGCAGTGGGGACATTGGAGGGAGATGCAGGAGGCAGAGTTCAATGTATAAGGTGGCAGTGGTGACATTGGAGGGAGATGCAGTTGGCAGAGTTCAATGTATAAGGTGGCAGTGGTGACATTGGAGGGAGATGCAGGGGGCAGAGTACAATGTATAAGGTGGTAGTGGGGACATTGGAGGGAGATGCAGGGGGCAGAGTTCAATGTATAAGGTGGCAGTGGTGACATTGGTGGGGATGCAGGGGGCAGAGTTCAATGTATAAGGTGGCAGTGGTGACACTGGGGGGAGATGCAGGAGGCAGAGCTCAATGTATAAGGTGGCAGTGGTGACATTGGAGGGAGATGCAGGTGGCAGAGTTCAATGTATAAGGTGGTAGTGGTGACATTGGAGGGAGATGCACGGGGCAGAGTTTAATGTATAAGGTGGCAGTGGTGACATTGGAGGGGATGCAGGGGGCAGAGTTTAATGTATAAGGTGGCAGTGGTGACACTGGGGGGAGACGCAGGGGGCAGAGTTCAATGTATAAGGTGGTAGTGGTGACATTGGAGGGAGATGCAGGGGGCAGAGTTCAATGTATAAGGTGGCAGTGGTGACATTGGAGGGAGATGCAGGGGGCAGAGTTCAATGTATAAGGTGGCAGTGGTGACATTGGAGGGAGATGCAGGAGGCAGAGCTCAATGTATAAGGTGGTAGTGGTGACATTGGAGGGAGATGCAGGGGGCAGAGCTCAATGTATAAGGTGGTAGTGGTGACATTGGAGGGAGATGCAGGAGGCAGAGGTCAATGTATAAGGTGGCAGTGGTGACACTGGGGGGAGATGCAGGGGGCAGAGTTCAATGTATAAGGTGGCAGTGGTGACATTGGAGGGAGATACAGGGGGCAGAGTTCAATGTATAAGGTGGCAGTGGTGACATTGGAGGGGATGCAGGGGGCAGAGGTCAATGTATAAGGTGGCAGTGGGGACATTGGAGGGAGATGCAGGTGGCAGAGTTCAATGTATAAGGTGGTAGTGGTGACATTGGAGGGAGATGCAGGGAGCAGAGTTCAATGTATAAGGTGGCAGTGGTGACATTGGAGGGAGATGCAGGGGGCAGAGTTCAATGTATAAGGTGGCAGTGGGGACATTGGAGGGAGATGCAGGTGGCAGAGTTCAATGTATAAGGTGGTAGTGGTGACATTGGATGGAGATGCAGGAGGCAGAGTTCAATGTATAAGGTGGCAGTGGTGACATTGGAGGGAGATGCAGGAGGCAGAGTTCAATGTATAAGGTGGTAGTGGTGACATTGGAGGGAGATGCAGGAGGCAGAGTTCAATGTATAAGGTGGCAGTGGTGACATTGGAGGAGATGCAGGGGGCAGAGTTCAATGTATAAGGTGGCAGTGGTGACATTGGAGGGAGATGCAGGGGGCAGAGTTCAGTGTATAAGGTGGCAGTGGTGACATTGGAGGGAGATGCAGGGGGCAGAGTTCAATGTATAAGGTGGCAGTGGTGACATTGGAGGAGATGCAGGGGGCAGAGTTCAATGTATAAGGTGGCAGTGGTGACATTGGAGGGAGATGCAGGGGGCAGAGTTCAATGTATAAGGTGGTAGTGGGGACATTGGAGGGAGATGCAGGTGGCAGAGTTCAATGTATAAGGTGGCAGTGGTGACATTGGAGGAGATGCAGGGGGCAGAGTTCAATGTATAAGGTGGTAGTGGGGACATTGGAGGGAGATGCAGGGGGCAGAGCTCAATGTATAAGGTGGTAGTGGTGACATTGGAGGGAGATGCAGGGGGCAGAGTTCAATGTATAAGGAGGTAGTGGTGACATTGGAGGGAGATGCAGGGGGCAGAGTTCAATGTATAAGGTGGTAGTGGTGACATTGGAGGGGATGCAGGGGGCAGAGTTCAATGTATAAGGTGGCAGTGGTGACATTGGAGGGAGATGCAGGAGGCAGAGCTCAATGTATAAGGTGGTAGTGGTGACATTGGAGGGAGATGCAGGAGGCAGAGTTCAATGTATAAGGTGGCAGTTGGGACATTGGAGGGGATGCAGGGGGCAGAGTTCAATGTATAAGGTGGTAGTGGTGACATTGGAGGAGATGCAGGGGGCAGAGTTCAATGAATAAGGTGGCAGTGGTGACATTGGAGGGAGATGCAGGAGGCAGAGTTCAATGTATAAGGTGGCAGTGGTGACATTGGAGGAGATGCAGGGGGCAGAGTACAATGTATAAGGTGGCAGTGGTGACATTCGAGGGAGATGCAGGGGGCAGAGTTCAATGTATAAGGTGGCAGTGGTGACATTGGAGGGAGATGCAGGAGGCAGAGCTCAATGTATAAGGTGGTAGTGGTGACACTGGAGGGAGATGCAGGGGGCAGAGTTCAATGTATAAGGTGGCATTGGTGACATTGGAGGGAGATGCAGGGGGCAGAGTTCAATGTATAAGGTGGCAGTGGTGACATTGGAGGGAGATGCAGGGGGCAGAGGTCAATGTATAAGGTGGCAGTGGTGACATTGGGGGGAGATGCAGGGGCAGAGTTCAATGTATAAGGTGGCAGTGGTGACATTGGAGGGAGATGCACGGGGCAGAGTTTAATGTATAAGGTGGCAGTGGTGACACTGGGGGGAGATGCAGGTGGCAGAGTTCAATGTATAAGGTGACAGTGGTGACATTGGAGGGAGATGCAGGGGGCAGAGTTCAATGTATAAGGTGGCAGTGGTGACATTGGAGGGGATGCAGGGGGCAGAGTTTAATGTATAAGGTGGCAGTGGTGACATTGGAGGGAGATGCAGGGGGCAGAGTTCAATGTATAAGGTGGCAGTGGTGACATTGGAGGAGATGCAGGGGGCAGAGGTCAATGTATAAGGTGGTAGTGGTGACATTGGAGGGAGATGCAGGGGGCAGGGTTCAATGTATAAGGTGGCAGTGGTGACATTGGAGAGAGATGCAGGAGGCAGAGTTCAATGTATAAGGTGGCAGTGGTGACATGGGGGAGATGCAGGGGGCAGAGTTCAATGTATAAGGTGGCAGTGGTGACATTGGAGGGGATGCAGGTGGCAGAGTTCAATGTATAAGGTGGCAGTGGTGACATTGGAGGAGATGCAGGGGGCAGAGTTCAATGTATAAGGTGGCAGTGGTGACATTGGAGGGAGATGCAGGTGGCAGAGTTCAATGTATAAGGTGGCAGTGGTGACATGGGGGAGATGCAGGGGGCAGAGCTCAATGTATAAGGTGGCAGTGATGACATTGGAGGAGATGCAGGTGGCAGAGTTCAATGTATAAGGTGGCAGTGGTGACATTGGAGGGAGATGCAGGAGGCAGAGTTCAATGTATAAGGTGGCAGTGGTGACATTGGAGGGGATGCAGGTGGCAGAGTTCAATGTATAAGGTGGCAGTGGTGACATTGGAGGGAGATGCAGGTGGCAGAGTTCAATGTATAAGGTGGCAGTGGTGACATGGGGGAGATGCAGGTGGCAGAGTTCAATGTATAAGGTGGCAGTGGTGACATTGGAGGGAGATGCAGGTGGCAGAGTTCAATGTATAAGGTGGCAGTGGTGACATGGGGGAGATGCAGGGGGCAGAGTTCAATGTATAAGGTGGCAGTGGTGACATTGGAGGGAGATGCAGGAGGCAGAGTTCAAGGTATAAGGTGGCAGTGGTGACATTGGAGGGAGATACAGGGGGCAGAGTTCAATGTATAAGGTGGCAGTGGTGACATTGGAGGGAGATGCAGGTGGCAGAGTTCAATGTATAAGGTGGCAGTGGTGACATTGGAGGGAGATGCAGGTGGCAGAGTACAATGTATAAGGTGGCAGTGGTGACATTGGAGGGAGATGCAGGAGGCAGAGTTCAATGTATAAGGTGGTAGTGGTGACATTGGAGGGAGATGCAAGGGGCAGAGTTCAATGTATAAGGTGGCAGTGGTGACACTGGGGGGAGATGCAGGGGTAGAGCTCAATGTATAAGGTGGCAGTAGTGACATTGGAGGGAGATGCAGGAGGCAGAGTACAATGTATAAGGTGGCAGTGGTGACATTGGAGGGAGGTGCAGGTGGCAGAGTACAATGTATAAGGTGGCAGTGGTGACATTGGAGGGAGATGCAGGGGGCAGAGTACAATGTATAAGGTGGCAGTGGTGACATTGGAGGGAGGTGCAGGTGGCAGAGTACAATGTATAAGGTGGCAATGGTGACACTGGGGGGAGATGCAGGTGGCAGAGCTCAATGTATAAGGTGGCAGTGGTGACACTGGGGGGAGATGCAGGGGGCAGAGTTCAATGTATAAGGTGTCAGTTGGGACATTGGAGGGAGATGCAGGGGGCAGAGTTCAATGTATAAGGTGGCAGTGGTGACATTGGGGGGAGATGCAGGGGGCAGAGTTCAATGTATAAGGTGGTAGTGGTGACATTGGAGGAGATGCAGGGGGCAGAGTTCAATGTATAAGGTGTCAGTTGGGACATTGGAGGGAGATGCAGGGGGCAGAGCTCAATGTATAAGGTGGCAGTGGTGACATTGGAGGGAGATGCAGGGGGCAGAGTTCACTGTATAAGGTGGTAGTGGTGACATTGGAGGAGATGCAGGGGGCAGAGTTCAATGTATAAGGTGGCAGTGGTGACATTGGAGGGAGATGCAGGGGGCAGAGTTCAATGTATAAGGTGGCAGTGGTGACATTGGAGGGAGATGCAGGTGGCAGAGTTCAATGTATAAGGTGGCTGTGGTGACATTGGAGGGAGATGCAGGTGGCAGAGTTCAATGTATAAGGTGGCAGTGGTGACACTGGGGGGAGATGCAGGGGGCAGAGTTCAATGTATGAGGTGTCAGTTGGGACATTGGAGGGAGATGCAGGGGGCAGAGTTCAATGTATAAGGTGGCAGTGGTGACACTGGGGGGAGATGCAGGGGGCAGAGTTCAATGTATAAGGTGTCAGTTGGGACATTGGAGGGAGATGCAGGGGGCAGAGTTCAATGTATAAGGTGGCAGTGGTGACATTGGAGGGAGGTGCAGGGGGCAGAGTTCAATGTATAAGGTGGCAGTGGTGACATTGGAGGGAGATGCAGGTGGCAGAGTTCAATGTATAAGGTGGCTGTGGTGACATTGGAGGGAGATGCAGGTGGCAGAGTTCAATGTATAAGGTGGCAGTGGTGACATTGGAGGGAGATGTAGGGGGCAGAGTTCAATGTATAAGGTGGTAGTGGTGACATTGGAGGGAGATGCAGGGGGCAGAGTTCAATGTATAAGGTGGCAGTGGGGACATTGGACGGGGATGCAGGAGGCAGAGCTCAATGTATAAGGTGGCAGTGGTGACATTGGAGGGAGATGCAGGTGGCAGAGTTCAATGTATAAGGTGGTAGTGGTGACATTGGAGGAGATGCAGGTGGCAGAGTTCAATGTATAAGGTGGCAGTGGTGACATTGGAGGGAGATGCAGGAGGCAGAGTTCAATGTATAAGGTGGTAGTGGGGACATTGGAGGGAGATGCAGGGGGTAGAGTTCAGTGTATAAGGTGGCAGTGGTGACATTGGAGGGAGATGCAGGAGGCAGAGCTCAATGTATAAGGTGGCAGTGGTGACATTGGAGGGAGGTGCAGGGGGCAGAGTTCAATGTATAAGGTGGCAGTGGGGACATTGGAGGGAGATGCAGGGGGCAGAGTTCAATGTATAAGGTGGTAGTGGGGACATTGGAGGGAGATGCAGGAGGCAGAGGTCAATGTATAAGGTGGCAGTAGTGACATTGGAGGGAGATGCAGGGGGCAGAGTTCAATGTATAAGGTGGTAGTGGTGACATTGGAGGGAGATGCAGGTGGCAGAGTTCAATGTATAAGGTGGCAGTGGTGACATTGGAGGGAGATGCAGGTGGCAGAGTTCAATGTATAAGGTGTCAGTGGTGACATTGGAGGGAGATGCAGTTGGCAGAGTTCAATGTATAAGGTGGTAGTGGGGACATTGGAGGGAGATGCAGGGGGCAGAGGTCAGTGTATAAGGTGGCAGTGGTGACATTGGAGGGAGATGCAGGAGGCAGAGTTCAATGTATAAGGTGGCAGTGGTGACATTGGAGGGAGATGCAGGGGGCAGAGTTCAATGTATAAGGTGGCAGTGGTGACATTGGAGGAGATGCAGGAGGCAGAGCTCAATGTATAAGGTGGCAGTGGTGACATTGGAGGAGATGCAGGAGGCAGAGCTCAATGTATAAGGTGGCAGTGGTGACATTGGAGGGAGATGCAGGTGGCAGAGCTCAATGTATAAGGTGGTAGTGGTGACATTGGAGGGAGATGCAGGGGGCAGAGTTCAATGTATAAGGTGGTAGTGGTGACATTGGAGGGAGATGCAGGGGGTAGAGTTCAATGTATAAGGTGGCAGTGGTGACATTGGAGGGAGATGCAGGGGGCAGAGTTCAATGTATAAGGTGGTAGTGGTGACATTGGAGGGAGATGCAGGGGGCAGAGTTCAATGTATAAGGTGGCAGTGGTGACATTGGAGGGGATGCAGGGGGCAGAGTTCAATGTATAAGGTGGCAGTGGTGACATTGGAGGAGATGCAGGGGGCAGAGTTCAATGTATAAGGTGGTAGTGGGGACATTGGAGGGAGATGCAGGGGGCAGAGCTCAATGTATAAGGTGGTAGTGGTGACATTGGAGGGAGATGCAGGAGGCAGAGTTCAATGTATAAGGTGGCAGTGGTGACATTGGATGGAGATGCAGGGGGCAGAGTTCAATGTATAAGGTGGCAGTGGTGACATTGGATGGAGATGCAGGGGGGCAGAGTTCAATGTATAAGGTGGCAGTGGTGACATTGGAGGGAGATGCAGGGGGCAGAGTTCAATGTATAAGGTGGTAGTGGTGACATTGGAGGGAGATGCAGGTGGCAGAGCTCAATGTATAAGGTGGCAGTGGTGACATTGGAGGGAGATGCAGGTGGCAGAGTTCAATGTATAAGGTGGCAGTGGTGACATTGGAGGGAGATGCAGGAGGCAGAGTTCAATGTATAAGGTGGTAGTGGTGACATTGGATGGAGATGCAGGGGGCAGAGTTCAATGTATAAGGTGGCAGTGGTGACATTGGAGGGAGATGTAGGGGGCAGAGTTCAATGTATAAGGTGGTAGTGGTGACATTGGAGGAGATGCAGGGGGTAGAGTTCAGTGTATAAGGTGGCAGTGGTGACATTGGAGGGAGATGCAGGGGGCAGAGTTCAATGTATAAGGTGGCAGTGGTGACATTGGAGGAGGTGCAGGGGGCAGAGTGCAATGTATAAGGTGGCAGTGGTGACATTGGAGGGAGATGCAGGGGGCAGAGTTCAATGTATAAGGTGGCAGTGGTGACATTGGAGGAGATGCACGGGGCAGAGTTCAATGTATAAGGTGGCAGTGGGGACATTGGAGGGAGATGCAGGAGGCAGAGCTCAATGTATAAGGTGGCAGTGGTGACATTGGAGGAGATGCAGGGGGTAGAGTTCAATGTATAAGGTGGCAATGGTGACACTGGGGGGAGATGCAGGGGGCAGAGTTCAATGTATAAAGTGACAGTGGTGACATTGGAGGGAGATGCAGGGGGCAGAGCTCAATGTATAAGGTGGCAGTGGTGACACTGGACGGAGATGCAGGTGGCAGAGTTCAATGTATAAGGTGGTAGTGGTGACATTGGAGCGAGATGCAGGGGGCAGAGGTCAATGTATAAGGTGGCAGTGGTGACATTGGAGGGAGATGCAGGGGGCAGAGTTCAATGTATAAGGTGGCAGTGGTGACATTGGAGGGAGATGCAGGGGGCAGAGTTCAATGTATAAGGTGGTAGTGGTGACATTGGAGGGAGATGCAGGGGGCAGAGTTCAATGTATAAGGTGGCAGTGGTGACACTGGAGGGAGATGCAGGAGGCAGAGCTCAATGTATAAGGTGGTAGTGGTGACATTGGAGGGAGATGCAGGGGGCAGAGGTCAATGTATAAGGTGGCAGTGGTGACATTGGAGGGAGATGCAGGGGGCAGAGTTCAATGTATAAGGTGGCAGTGGTGACACTGGACGGAGATGCAGGTGGCAGAGTTCAATGTATAAGGTGGTAGTGGTGACATTGGAGCGAGATGCAGGGGGCAGAGGTCAATGTATAAGGTGGCAGTGGTGACATTGGAGGGAGATGCAGGGGGCAGAGTTCAATGTATAAGGTGGCAGTGGTGACATTGGAGGGAGATGCAGGGGGCAGAGTTCAATGTATAAGGTGGTAGTGGTGACATTGGAGGGAGATGCAGGGGGCAGAGCTCAATGTATAAGGTGGCAGTGGTGACACTGGAGGGAGATGCAGGAGGCAGAGCTCAATGTATAAGGTGGTAGTGGTGACATTGGAGGGAGATGCAGGTGACAGAGTTCAATGTATAAGGTGGCAGTAGTGACATTGGATGGAGATGCAGGGGGCAGAGCTCAATGTATAAGGTGGCAGTGGTGACATTGGAGGGAGATGCAGGGGGCAGAGTTCAATGTATAAGGTGGCAGTGGTGACATTGGAGGAGATGCAGGGGGCAGAGTTCAGTGTATAAGGGGGTAGTGGTGACATTGGAGGGAGATGCAGGGGGCAGAGCTCAATGTATAAGGTGGCAGTGGTGACATTGGAGGGAGATGCAGGGGGCAGAGTTCAATGTATAAGGTGGCAGTGGTGACATTGGAGGGAGATGCAGGGGGCAGAGGTCAATGTATAAGGTGGCAGTGGTGACATTGGAGGGAAATGCAGGGGGCAGAGTTCAGTGTATAAGGGGGTAGTGGTGACATTGGAGGGAGATGCAGGGGGCAGAGCTCAATGTATAAGGTGGCAGTGGTGACATTGGAGGGAGATGTAGGGGGCGGAGTTCAATGTATAAGGTGGTAGTGGTGACATTGGAGGGAGACGCAGGGGGCAGAGTTCAATGTATAAGGTGGCAGTGGTGACATTGGAGAGGATGCAGGGGGCAGAGTTCAGTGTATAAGGTGACAGTGGTGGCATTGGAGGGAGATGCAGGTGGCAGAGTTCAATGTATAAGGTGGTAGTGGTGACATTGGAGGGAGATGCAGGGGGCAGAGGTCAATGCATAAGGTGACAGTGGTGGCATTGGAGGGAGATGCAGGTGGCAGAGTTCAATGTATAAGGTGGTAGTGGTGACATTGGAGGGAGATGCAGGGGGCAGAGCTCAATGCATAAGGTGGCAGTGGGGACATTGGAGGGAGATGCAGGGGGCAGAGTTCAATGTATAAGGTGGTAGTGGTGACATTGGAGGGAGATGCAGGGGGCAGAGTTCAATGTATAAAGTGACAGTGGTGACATTGGAGGGAGATGCAGGGGGCAGAGTTCAATGTATAAGGTGGCAGTGGGGACATTGGAGGGAGATGCAGGGGGCAGAGTTCAATGTATAAGGTGGCAGTGGTGACATTGGAGGGAGATGTAGGGGGCAGAGTTCAATGTATAAGGTGGCAGTGGTGACATTGGAGGGAGATGTAGGGGGCAGAGTTCACTGTATAAGGTGGTAGTGGTGACATTGGAGGGAGATGTAGGGGGCAGAGTTCAATGTATAAGGTGGCAGTGGTGACACTGGGGGGAGATGCAGGGGGCAGAGTTCACTGTATAAGGTCGCAGTGGGGACATTGGAGAGAGATGCAGGGGGCAGAGGTCAATGTATAAGGTGGCAGTGGTGACATTGGGGGGGATGCAGGGGGCAGAGTTCAATGTATAAGGTGGCAGTGGTGACATTGGAGGGAGATGCAGAGGGAAGAGTTCAATGTATAAGGTGGTAGTGGTGACATTGGAGGGAGATGCAGGGGGCAGAGTTCAATGTATAAGGTGGCAGTGGTGACATTGGAGGGAGATGTAGGGGGCAGAGTTCAATGTATAAGGTGGTAGTGGGGAGATTGGAGGGAGATGCAGGGGGCAGAGTTCAATGTATAAGGTGGCAGTGGTGACATTGGTGGGGATGCAGGGGTCAGAGGTCAATGTATAAGGTGGCAGTGGTGACATTGGAGGGAGATGCAGGGGGCAGAGTTCAATGTATAAGGTGGCAGTGGTGACATTGGAGGGAGATGCAGGGGGCAGAGTTCAATGTATAAGGTGGCAGTGGTGACATTGGAGGGGATGCAGGTGGCAGAGTTCAATGTATAAGGTGGCAGTGGGGACATTGGAGGGAGATGTAGGGGGCAGAGTTCAATGTATAATGTGGTAGTGGTGACATTGGAGGGAGGTGCAGGGGGCAGAGTTCAATGTATAAGGTGGCAGTGGTGACATTGGAGGGAGATGCAGGAGGCAGAGTTCAATGTATAAGGTGGTAGTGGGGACATTGGAGGGAGATGCAGGGGGCAGAGTTTAATGTATAAGGTGGTAGTGGTGACACTGGGGGGAGATGCAGGTGGCAGAGCTCAATGTATAAGGTGGTAGTGGTGACATTGGAGGGAGATGCAGGGGGCAGAGTTCAATGTATAAGGTGGTAGTGGTGACATTGGAGGGAGATGCAGGGGGCAGAGTTCAATGTATAAGGTGGTAGTGGGGACATTGGAGGGAGATGCAGGGGGCAGAGTTCAATGTATAAGGTGGTAGTGGTGACACTGGGGGGATATGCAGGTGGCAGAGCTCAATGTATAAGGTGGCAGTGGTGACATTGGAGGGAGATGCAGGGGGCAGAGTTCAATGTATAAGGTGGTAGTGGGGACATTGGAAGGAGATGCAGGGGGCAGAGTTCAATGTATAAGGTGGCAGTGGTGACATTGGAGGGAGATGCAGGGGGCAGAGTTCAATGTATAAGGTGGCAGTGGTGACATTGGAGGGAGATGCAGGGGGCAGAGTTCAATGTATAAGGTGGTAGTGGGGACATTGGAGGGAGATGCAGGGGGCAGAGTTCAATGTATATGGTGGTAGTGGGGACATTGGAGGGAGATGCAGGGGGCAGAGTTCACTGTATAAGGAGGTAGTGGTGACATTGGAGGGAGATGCAGGGGGCAGAGTTCAATGTATAAGGTGGCAGTGGTGACATTGGAGGGAGATGCAGGTGGCAGAGTTCAATGTATAAGGTGGTAGTGGTGACATTGGAGGGAGATGCAGGTGGCAGAGTTCAATGTATAAGGTGGTAGTGGTGACATTGGAGGGGATGCAGGGGGCAGAGGTCAATGTATAAGGTGGTAGTGGTGACACTGGAGGGAGATGCAGGGGGCAGAGTTCAATGTATAAGGAAGTAGTGGTGACATTGGAGGGAGATGTAGGTGGCAGAGTACAATGTATAAGGTGGTAGTGGTGACATTGGAGGGAGATGCAGGAGGCAGAGTTCAATGTATAAGGTGGCAGTGGTGACATTGGAGGGAGATGCAGGGGGCAGAGTTCAATGTATAAGGTGGCTGTGGTGACATTGGAGGGAGATGCAGGAGGCAGAGCTCAATGTATAAGGTGGCAGTGATGACGTTGGAGGGAGATGCAGGGGGCAGAGTTCAATGTATAAGGTGGCAGTGGTGACATTGGAGGGAGATGCAGGAGGCAGAGCTCAATGTATAAGGTGGTAGTGGTGACATTGGAGGGAGATGCAGGGGGCAGAGTTCAATGTATAAGGTGGTAGTGGTGACATTGGAGGGAGATGCAGGGGGCAGAGCTCAATGTATAAGGTGGTAGTGGTGACATTGGAGGGGATGCAGGAGCAGAGGTCAATGTATAAGGTGGCAGTGGTGACATTGGAGGGGATGCAGGGGGCAGAGTTCAATGTATAAGGTGGTAGTGGGGACATTGGAGGGAGATGCAGGGGGCAGAGTTCAATGTATAAGGTGGTAGTGGTGACATTGGAGGGAGATGCAGGAGGCAGAGTTCAATGTATAAGGTGGTAGTGGTGACATTGGAGGGAGATGCAGGGGGCAGAGCTCAATGTATAAGGTGGTAGTGGTGACATTGGATGGAGATGCAGGGGGCAGAGTTCAATGTATAAGGTGGTAGTGGTGACATTGGAGGGAGATGCAGGGGGCAGAGCTCAATGTATAAGGTGGCAGTGGTGACATTGGAGGGAGATGCAGGGGGCAGAGTTCAATGTATAAGGTGGTAGTGGGGACATTGGAGGGAGATGCAGGAGGCAGAGTTCAATGTATAAGGTGGTAGTGGTGACATTGGAGGGAGATGCAGGTGGCAGAGTTCAATGTATAAGGTGGCAGTGGTGACACTGGAGGGAGATGCAGGGGGAAGAGTTCAATGTATAAGGTGGCAGTGGTGACACTGGAGGGAGATGCAGGGGGAAGAGTTCAATGTATAAGGTGGCAGTGGTGACATTGGAGGGAGATGCAGGGGGAAGAGTTCAATGTATAAGGTGGCAGTGGTGACACTGGATGGAGATGTAGGGGGCAGAGTTCAATGTATAAGGTGGCAGTGGGGACATTGGAGGGAGATGCAGGTGGCAGAGTTCAATGTATAAGGTGGCAGTGGTGACATTGGAGGGGATGCAGGAGGCAGAGTTCAATGTATAAGGTGGTAGTGGTGACATTGGAGGGGATGCAGGGGGAAGAGTTCAATGTATAAGGTGGCAGTGGTGACACTGGGGGGAGATGCAGGGGGTAGAGTTCAATGTATAAGGTGGCAGTGGTGACACTGGAGGGAGATGCAGGTGGCAGAGCTCAATGTATAAGGTGGCAGTGGGGACATTGGAGGGGATGCAGGGGGCAGAGTTCAATGTATAAGGTGGCAGTGGTGACATTGGAGGGGATGCAGGGGGCAGAGTTCAATGTATAAGGTGGCAGTGGTGACATTGGAGGAGATGCAGGGGGCAGAGTTCAATGTATAAGGTGGCAGTGGTGACATTGGAGGGGATGCAGGGGGCAGAGTTCAATGTATAAGGTGGCAGTGGTGACATTGGAGGGGATGCAGGGGGCAGAGTTCAATGTATAAGGTGGCAGTGGTGACATTGGAGGGAGATGCAGGAGGCAGAGTTCAATGTATAAGGTGGCAGTGGTGACATTGGAGGGGATGCAGGGGGCAGAGTTCAATGTATAAGGTGGTAGTGGTGACATTGGAGGGAGATGCAGGGGGCAGAGTTCAATGTATAAGGTGGCAGTGGTGACTTTGGAGGGAGATGCAGGAGGCAGAGTTCAATGTATAAGGTCGCAGTGGTGACATTGGAGGGAGATGCAGGTGGCAGAGTTCAATGTATAAGGTGGCAGTGGTGACATTGGAGGGGATGCAGGGGGCAGAGTTCAATGTATAAGGTGGTAGTGGGGACATTGGAGGGAGATGCAGGAGGCAGAGTTCAATGTATAAGGTGGCAGTGGTGACATTGGAGGGAGATGCAGGGGGCAGAGTTCAATGTATAAGGTGGCAGTGGTGACATTGGAGGAGATGCAGGTGGCAGAGTTCAATGTATAAGGTGGCAGTGATGACATTGGAGGGGATGCAGGAGGCAGAGTTCAATGTATAAGGTGGTAGTGGTGACATTGGAGGGAGATGCAGGTGGCAGAGTTCAATGTATAAGGTGGCAGTGGTGACATTGGAGGGAGATGCAGGGGGCAGAGTTCAATGCATAAGGTGGCAGTGATGACATTGGAGGGGATGCAGGGGGCAGAGTTCAATGTATAAGGTGGCAGTGGTGACATTGGAGGGAGATGCAGGAGGCAGAGTTCAATGTATAAGGTGGTAGTGGTGACATTGGAGGGAGATGTAGGGGGCAGAGTTCAATGTATAAGGTGGCAGTGGTGACATTGGAGGGAGATGCAGGGGGCAGAGTTCAATGTATAAGGTGGCTGTGGTGACATTGGAGGAGATGCAGGGGGCAGAGTTCAATGTATAAGGTTTCAGTGATGACATTGGAGGGGATGCAGGGGGCAGAGTTCAATGTATAAGGTGGCAGTGATGACATTGGAGGGGATGCAGGGGGCAGAGTTCAATGTATAAGGTGGCAGTGATGACATTGGAGGGAGATGCAGGGGGCAGAGTTCAATGTATAAGGTGGCAGTGATGACATTGGAGGGGATGCAGGGGGCAGAGTTCAATGTATAAGGTGGCAGTGGTGACATTGGAGGGGATGCAGGGGGCAGAGCTCAATGTATAAGGTGGCAGTGGTGACATTGGAGGAGATGCAGGGGGCAGAGTTCAATGTATAAGGTGGTAGTTGTGACATTGGAGGGAGATGCAGGAGGCAGAGCTCAATGTATAAGGTGGCAGTGGTGACATTGGAGGGAGATGCAGGGGGCAGAGTTCAATGTATAAGGTGGCAGTGGTGACATTGGAGGAGATGCAGGGGGCAGAGTTCAATGTATAAGGTGGCAGTGATGACATTGGAGGGAGATGCAGGAGGCAGAGCTCAATGTATAAGGTGGCAGTGGTGACACTGGGGGGAGATGCAGGGGGCAGAGTTCAATGTATAAGGTAGCAGTGGTGACATTGGAGGGGATGCAGGAGGCAGAGTTCAATGTATAAGGTGGTAGTGGTGACATTGGAGGGAGGTGCAGGTGGCAGAGTTCAATGTATAAGGTGGCAGTGGTGACACTGGGGGGAGATGCAGGGGGCAGAGTTTAATGTATAAGGTGGTAGTGGTGACACTGGAGGGAGATGCAGGTGGCAGAGTTCAATGTATAAGGTGGCAGTGGTGACACTGGAGGGAGATGCAGGTGGCAGAGTTCAATGTATAAGGTGGCAGTGGTGACACTGGGGGGAGATGCAGGTGGCAGAGTTCAATGTATAAGGTGGCAGTGGTGACATTGGAGGGAGATGCAGGGGGCAGAGTTCAATGTATAAGGTGGCAGTGGTGACATTGGAGGGGATGCAGGAGGCAGAGTTCAATGTATAAGGTGGCAGTGGTGACATTGGAGGGGATGCAGGGGGCAGAGTTCAATGTATAAGGTGGCAGTGGTGACACTGGGGGGAGATGCAGGTGGCAGAGTTCAATGTATAAGGTGGTAGTGGTGACATTGGAGGGAGATGCAGGGGGCAGAGTTCAATGTATAAGGTGGCAGTGGTGACATTGGAGGGAGATGCAGGGGGCAGAGTTCAATGTATAAGGTGGCAGTGGTGACATTGGAGGGAGATGCAGGGGGCAGAGTTCAGTGTATAAGGTGGTAGTGGGGACATTGGAGGGAGATGCAGGGGGAAGAGTTCAATGTATAAGGTGGCAGTGGTGACATTGGATGGGGATGCAGGGGGCAGAGTTCAATGTATAAGGTGGCAGTGGTGACATTGGAGGGAGATGCAGGGGGAAGAGTTCAATGGATAAGGTGGCAGTGGTGACATTGGAGGGGATGCAGGGGGCAGAGTTCAATGTATAAGGTGGCAGTGGTGACATTGGAGGAGATGCAGGGGGCAGAGTTCAATGTATAAGGTGGCAGTGGTGACATTGGAGGGGATGCAGGGGGCAGAGTTCAATGTATAAGGTGGCAGTGGTGACATTGGAGGGGATGCAGGGGGCAGAGTTCAATGTATAAGGTGGCAGTGGTGACATTGGAGGGAGATGCAGGAGGCAGAGTTCAATGTATAAGGTGGCAGTGGTGACATTGGAGGGGATGCAGGGGGCAGAGTTCAATGTATAAGGTGGTAGTGGTGACATTGGAGGGAGATGCAGGGGGCAGAGTTCAATGTATAAGGTGGCAGTGGTGACTTTGGAGGGAGATGCAGGAGGCAGAGTTCAATGTATAAGGTCGCAGTGGTGACATTGGAGGGAGATGCAGGTGGCAGAGTTCAATGTATAAGGTGGCAGTGGTGACATTGGAGGGGATGCAGGGGGCAGAGTTCAATGTATAAGGTGGTAGTGGGGACATTGGAGGGAGATGCAGGAGGCAGAGTTCAATGTATAAGGTGGCAGTGGTGACATTGGAGGGAGATGCAGGGGGCAGAGTTCAATGTATAAGGTGGCAGTGGTGACATTGGAGGAGATGCAGGTGGCAGAGTTCAATGTATAAGGTGGCAGTGATGACATTGGAGGGGATGCAGGAGGCAGAGTTCAATGTATAAGGTGGTAGTGGTGACATTGGAGGGAGATGCAGGTGGCAGAGTTCAATGTATAAGGTGGCAGTGGTGACATTGGAGGGAGATGCAGGGGGCAGAGTTCAATGCATAAGGTGGCAGTGATGACATTGGAGGGGATGCAGGGGGCAGAGTTCAATGTATAAGGTGGCAGTGGTGACATTGGAGGGAGATGCAGGAGGCAGAGTTCAATGTATAAGGTGGTAGTGGTGACATTGGAGGGAGATGCAGGTGGCAGAGTTCAATGTATAAGGTGGCTGTGGTGACATTGGAGGAGATGCAGGGGGCAGAGTTCAATGTATAAGGTTTCAGTGATGACATTGGAGGGGATGCAGGGGGCAGAGTTCAATGTATAAGGTGGCAGTGATGACATTGGAGGGGATGCAGGGGGCAGAGTTCAATGTATAAGGTGGCAGTGATGACATTGGAGGGAGATGCAGGGGGCAGAGTTCAATGTATAAGGTGGCAGTGATGACATTGGAGGGGATGCAGGGGGCAGAGTTCAATGTATAAGGTGGCAGTGGTGACATTGGAGGGGATGCAGGGGGCAGAGCTCAATGTATAAGGTGGCAGTGGTGACATTGGAGGAGATGCAGGGGGCAGAGTTCAATGTATAAGGTGGTAGTTGTGACATTGGAGGGAGATGCAGGAGGCAGAGCTCAATGTATAAGGTGGCAGTGGTGACATTGGAGGGAGATGCAGGGGGCAGAGTTCAATGTATAAGGTGGCAGTGGTGACATTGGAGGAGATGCAGGGGGCAGAGTTCAATGTATAAGGTGGCAGTGATGACATTGGAGGGAGATGCAGGAGGCAGAGCTCAATGTATAAGGTGGCAGTGGTGACACTGGGGGGAGATGCAGGGGGCAGAGTTCAATGTATAAGGTAGCAGTGGTGACATTGGAGGGGATGCAGGAGGCAGAGTTCAATGTATAAGGTGGTAGTGGTGACATTGGAGGGAGGTGCAGGTGGCAGAGTTCAATGTATAAGGTGGCAGTGGTGACACTGGGGGGAGATGCAGGGGGCAGTGTTTAATGTATAAGGTGGTAGTGGTGACACTGGAGGGAGATGCAGGTGGCAGAGTTCAATGTATAAGGTGGCAGTGGTGACACTGGAGGGAGATGCAGGTGGCAGAGTTCAATGTATAAGGTGGCAGTGGTGACACTGGGGGGAGATGCAGGTGGCAGAGTTCAATGTATAAGGTGGCAGTGGTGACATTGGAGGGAGATGCAGGGGGCAGAGTTCAATGTATAAGGTGGCAGTGGTGACATTGGAGGGGATGCAGGAGGCAGAGTTCAATGTATAAGGTGGCAGTGGTGACATTGGAGGGGATGCAGGGGGCAGAGTTCAATGTATAAGGTGGCAGTGGTGACACTGGGGGGAGATGCAGGTGGCAGAGTTCAATGTATAAGGTGGTAGTGGTGACATTGGAGGGAGATGCAGGGGGCAGAGTTCAATGTATAAGGTGGCAGTGGTGACATTGGAGGGAGATGCAGGGGGCAGAGTTCAATGTATAAGGTGGCAGTGGTGACATTGGAGGGAGATGCAGGGGGCAGAGTTCAGTGTATAAGGTGGTAGTGGGGACATTGGAGGGAGATGCAGGGGGAAGAGTTCAATGTATAAGGTGGCAGTGGTGACATTGGATGGGGATGCAGGGGGCAGAGTTCAATGTATAAGGTGGCAGTGGTGACATTGGAGGGAGATGCAGGGGGAAGAGTTCAATGGATAAGGTGGTAGTGGTGACACTGGAGGGAGATGCAGGTGGCAGAGTTCAATGTATAAGGTGGCAGTGGTGACACTGGAGGGAGATGCAGGTGGCAGAGTTCAATGTATAAAGTGGCAGTGGTGACATTGGAGGGAGATGCAGGGGGAAGAGTTCCATGTATAAGGTGGTAGTGGTGACACTGGAGGGAGATGTAGGGGGCAGAGTTCAATGTATAAGGTGGCAGAGGTGACATTGGAGGGAGATACAGGGGGCAGAGTTCAATGTATAAGGTGGCAGTGGTGACACTGGGGGGAGATGCAGGAGGCAGAGTTCAATGTATAAGGTGGCAGTGGTGACATTGGAGGGAGATGCAGGAGGCAGAGCTCAATCTATAATGTGGCAGTGGTGACATTGGAGGGAGATGCAGGGGGCAGAGGTCAATGTATAAGGTGGTAGTGGTGACATTGGAGGGGACACAGGAGGCAGAGTTCAATGTATAAGGTGGCAGTGGTGACATTGGAGGGGATGCAGGGGGCAGAGCTCAATGTATAAGGTGGCAGTGGTGACATTGGAGGAGATGCAGGGGGCAGAGTTCAATGTATAAGGTGGTAGTGGGGACATTGGAGGGAGATGCAGGGGGCAGAGTTCAATGTATAAGGTGGCAGTGGTGACATTGGAGGGAGATGCAGGGGGCAGAGCTCAATGTATAAGGTGGTAGTGGTGACATTGGAGGGGACACAGGAGGCAGAGTTCAATGTATAAGGTGGCAGTGGTGACATTGGAGGGAGATGCAGGGGGCAGAGTTCAATGTATAAGGTGGCAGTGGTGACATTGGAGGGAGATGCAGGGGGCAGAGTTCAATGTATAAGGTGGCAGTGGTGACACTGGGGGGAGAAGCAGGGGACAGAGCTCAATGTATAAGGTGGCAGTGGTGACATTGGAGGGAGATGCAGGAGGCAGAGTTCAATGTATAAGGTGGCAGTGGTGTCATTGGAGGGAGATGTAGGGGGCAGAGTTCAATGTATAAGGTGGCAGTGGTGTCATTGGAGGGAGATGCAGGAGGCAGAGTTCAATGTATAAGGTCGCAGAGGTGACATTGGATGAGATTCAGGGGGCAGAGCTCAATGTATAAGGTGGTAGTGGTGACATTGGAGGGAGATGCAGGGGGCAGAGTTCAGTGTATAAGGTGGTAGTGGTGACATTGGAGGGAGATGCAGGGGGCAGAGTTCAATGTATAAGGTGGCAGTGGTGACATTGGAGGGAGATGCAGGGGGCAGAGCTCAATGTATAAGGTGGCAGTGGTGACATTGGAGGGAGATGCAGGGGGCAGAGTTCAATGTATAAGGTGGCAGTGGGGACATTGGAGGAGATGCAGGGGGCAAAGTTCAATGTATAAGGTGGTAGTTGGGACATTGGGGGGAGATGCAGGGGGCAGAGTTCAATGTATAAGGTGGCAGTGGTGACATTGGAGGGAGATGCAGGAGCAGAGTTCAATGTATAAGGTGGTAGTGGTGACATTGGAGGAGATGCAGGGGGCAAAGTTCAATGTATAAGGTGGTAGTGGGGACATTGGGGGGAGATGCAGGGGGCAGAGTTCAATGTATAAGGTGGCAGTGGGGACATTGGAGGTGGATGCAGGGGGCAAAGTTCAATGTATAAGGTGGCAGTGGGGACATTGGAGGGGATGCAGGGGGCAGAGTTCAATGTATAAGGTGGCAGTGGTGACATTGGAGGGGATGCAGGGGGCAGAGTACAATGTATAAGGTGGTAGTGGTGACATTGGAGGGAGATGCAGGGGGCAGAGCTCAATGTATAAGGTGGCAGTGGTGACATTGGAGGGAGATGCAGGAGGCAGAGTTCAATGTATAAGGTGGCAGTGGTGACATTGGAGGGAGACGCAGGGGGCAGAGTTCAATGTATAAGGTGGCAGTGGTGACATTGGAGGGAGATGCAGGAGGCAGAGTTCAATGTATAAGGTGGCAGTGGTGACATTGGAGGAGATGCAGGGGGCAGAGTTCAATGTATAAGGTGGCAGTGGTGACATTGGAGGGAGATGCAGGTGGCAGAGTTCAATGTATAAGGTGGCAGTGGTGACATTGGAGGAGATGCAGGGGGCAGAGTTCAATGTATAAGGTGGTAGTGGTGACATTGGAGGAGATGCAGGAGGCAGAGGTCAATGTATAAGGTGGCAGTGGTGACATTGGAGGGAGATGCAGGTGGCAGAGGTCAATGTATAAGGTGGCAGTGGTGACATTGGAGGGAGATGCAGGTGGCAGAGGTCAATGTATAAGGTGGCAGTGGTGACATTGGAGGGAGATGCAGGTGGCAGAGTTCAATGTATAAGGTGGCAGTGGTGACATTGGAGGGAGATGCAGGTGGCAGAGGTCAATGTATAAGGTGGTAGTGGTGACATTGGAGGGAGATGCAGGTGGCAGAGTTCACTGTATAAGGTGGCAGTGGTGACATTGGAGGGAGATGCAGGAGGCAGAGTTCAATGTATAAGGTGGCAGTGGTGACATTGGAGGGAGATGCAGGAGGCAGAGTTCACTGTATAAGGTGGCAGTGGTGACATTGGAGGGAGATGCAGGGGGCAGAGTTCAATTTATAAGGTGGCAGTGGTGACATTGGAGGGAGATGCAGGGGGCAGAGCTCAATGTATAAGGTGGCAGTGGTGACATTGGAGGGAGATGCAGGTGGCAGAGTTCAATGTATAAGGTGGTAGTGTTGACATTGGAGAGAAATGCAGGTGGCAGAGTTCAATGTATAAGGTGGCAGTGGTGACACTGGGGGGAGATGCAGGTGGCAGAGCTCAATGTATAAGGTGGTAGTGGTGACATTGGAGGGAGATGTAGGGGGCAGAGTTCAATGTATAAGGTGGCAGTGGTGACATTGGAGGAGATGCAGGTGGCAGAGTTCAATGTATAAGGTGGCAGTGGTGACATTGGAGGGAGATGCAGGTGGCAGAGTTCAATGTATAAGGTGGCAGTGGTGACATTGGAGGGAGATGCAGGAGGCAGAGTTCAATGTATAAGGTGGCAGTGGTGACATTGGAGGGAGATGCAGGAGGCAGAGTTCAATGTATAAGGTGGCAGTGGTGACATTGGAGGGAGATGCAGGTGGCAGAGTTCAATGTATAAGGTGGCAGTGGTGACATTGGAGGGAGATGCAGGAGGCAGAGTTCAATGTATAAGGTGGCAGTGGTGACATTGGAGGGGATGCAGGGGGCAGAGTTCAATGTATAAGGTGGCAGTGGTTACATTGGAGGGAGATGCAGGGGGCAGAGTTCAATGTATAAGGTGGCAGTGGGGACATTGGAGGGAGATGCAGGAGGCAGAGGTCAATGTATAAGGTGGCAGTGGTGACATTGGAGGAGATGCAGGGGGCAGAGGTCAATGTATAAGGTGGCAGTGGTGACATTGGAGGAGATGCAGGGGGCAGAGTTCAATGTATAAGGTGGCAGTGGTGACATTGGAGGGAGATGCAGGTGGCAGAGTTCAATGTATAAGGTGGCAGTGGTGACATTGGAGGAGATGCAGGGGGCAGAGTTCAATGTATAAGGTGGCAGTGGTGACATTGGAGGGAGATGTAGGGGGCAGAGTTCAATGTATAAGGTGGCAGTGGTGACATTGGAGGAGATGCAGGGGGCAGAGTTCAATGTATAAGGTGGCAGTGGTGACATTGGAGGAGATGCAGGTGGCAGAGTTCAATGTATAAGGTGGCAGTGGTGACATTGGAGGGAGATGCAGGTGGCAGAGTTCAATGTATAAGGTGGCAGTGGTGACATTGGAGGGAGATGCAGGAGGCAGAGTTCAATGTATAAGGTGGCAGTGGTGACATTGGAGGGGATGCAGGGGGCAGAGTTCAATGTATAAGGTGGAAGTGGTTACATTGGAGGGAGATGCAGGGGGCAGAGTTCAATGTATAAGGTGGCAGTGGGGACATTGGAGGGAGATGCAGGAGGCAGAGGTCAATGTATAAGGTGGCAGTGGTGACATTGGAGGAGATGCAGGGGGCAGAGGTCAATGTATAAGGTGGCAGTGGTGACATTGGAGGAGATGCAGGGGGCAGAGTTCAATGTATAAGGTGGCAGTGGTGACATTGGAGGGAGATGCAGGTGGCAGAGTTCAATGTATAAGGTGGCAGTGGTGACATTGGAGGAGATGCAGGGGGCAGAGTTCAATGTATAAGGTGGCAGTGGTGACATTGGAGGGAGATGTAGGGGGCAGAGTTCAATGTATAAGGTGGCAGTGGTGACATTGGAGGAGATGCAGGGGGCAGAGTTCAATGTATAAGGTGGTAGTGGGGACATTGGAGGGAGATGCAGGGGGCAGAGTTCAATGTATAAGGTGGTAGTGGTGACACTGGGGGGAGATGCAGGGGGCAGAGTTCAATGTATAAGGTGGTAGTGGTGACATTGGTGGGGATGCAGGGGGCAGAGTACAATGTATAAGGTGGCAGTGGTGACATTGGAGGGGATGCAGGGGGCAGAGTTCAATGTATAAGGTGGTAGTGGGGACATTGGAGGGAGATGCAGGGGGCAGAGTTCAATGTATAAGGTGGTAGTGGTGACACTGGGGGGAGATGCAGGGGGCAGAGTTCACTGAATAAGGTGTTAGTGGTGACATTGGAGGGAGATGCAGGGGGCAGAGTTCAATGTATAAGGTGGCAGTGGTGACATTGGAGGGAGATGCAGGGGGCAGAGTTCAATGTATAAGGTGGCAGTGGTGACATTGGAGGGAGATGCAGGGGGCAGAGTTCAATGTATAAGGTTGCAGTGGTGACATTGGAGGGAGATGCAGGTGGCAGAGTTCAATGTATAAGGTGGCAGTGGTGACGCTGCAGGAGATTCAGGTGTGCAGTTTTCATGTGCCTCCATTTTCTGGTTTGGAATGTAAAGACTGATGTTGAGAGATTAGCAGCTTTTTACTGATATTCACAAACACTGCAGTGGTTTCTTTTTCTGAAATAGAGATTTTGTATTGTTTTTTTTCCCCTAATTGAATTTTTCTGAGCGACATTATGATTTCACAAACAGACTCAGTGCACAAAATCGAAGAACTACAGCGGATCCATAACAAAATATCCATAAGAATACATCATTAATGATTACAATAGATACAGCGCCATCATCACAGTCCTAAAAAACAAGCTCTGAAAAAGCAATAAAGATAGAAGAGTTCAGTGAAAGTGCAGAGAGGCAGCAGTTACTGTGAGGAATGGATCCGAAGGAAGATCAGTTTTTTTGTCTTACATGTAAGAGGAAGTGAGTTATTAATATAGTTACTGTAATATATTTATAGTTTAGAATATCACTAATCCCTGTAATAAAACGTGGTCCATTAGAAACGTGGCAGATCAGACTCTAAACACAGATGCCTTAGAGGACAACTGTAGCAAAAAATGAAGTTGTGTTTAATTAAAGGATGGCATCAAGTGTGGGCATTTTATATTGAAATTCTTTAATGAAAGAATACAAATAAAGTCCCTTATTGAGCCATCTTTGCCATATATAGCTCTACCAGGAGGCAGCCATTTTGTTTAGAATCTTTGGTCACATGGGTCAGATCTTTCTTCATCTGAACCAAGGTGAGTGAAGATCTCACCCAAGATTCTAAACAAGATGTCTGCCCCCTGAGAGAGCGATATGGAGTAAAAAAAGCTCAATAAGTATTTGCATTCCTTCATTAAATAATTTATTTATAAATAATTTACACTTGATACAATCTTTCAGTTAAACATAAGTAATTGTTTTGCTACAGATGTCCTTTAAAAGACAGAACCCCGCTCCATTCAGAACCAGATAAGATGAGCGGGGGCAAACCCATGCTCTGATTGCCTGTGTTCTTTAATTCCAGAGTAGCCGATTCAGATGAACTGGAGAATTTTTCCAACTCGGCTACCTTGGTCTTACGTTTCAAATTCCCTTCTCATCTCCCTGCTTTTAACATTTATTCCATCAATAATATTCTAAAACATCAAAACAAGAAACAGCATTATAATAAAATCACCACCATGGATTCAAAACATACCTATTAGCACCTTCGCGACAAAGAAGGTGCCAGGCACGTCCTGGGAGAAACTCCCTTAACGACAAAGGATGTGCCTGGCATGTCCTGCGGTGAATCAATAAATTTAGTTTTAGGGTTACATTTTGGGTTCGGGTTGGGGTCAAAAGGTCAATATAGGAATAAAACACTATTTTTGGTTTTTGCCCCATAACTCGCAAAAAAATACGAAAAATATGTAAACATGCATATTTTTGAACTCGGGACAATATTTTGAAACTATTTAGACGGGGTCTTTTTTAATGATTTTATTTGTGTTAATTATATTTTAGGTCAAAGTTAGAAAACGTGGTTTTTAAAAAAAAATTCATCATATTTTATGATTTTTTTTGTAGTAAATGATAAGATATGATGAACATAAGGGTATCTAATGAAAGCCCTTCTTATGACGATAAAAACAACATATAATTTGTGTGGGTACTGTATGTGAGAAAGAAAAAAATTACAGCTAAACACAAACACCCTAGAAATGTCAAAAGAGCCATTGTCACCAAGGGAAACTCAAGGTGAAAATGTCTTGTCACTAAGGGGTTAAACAAACCAAAACAAACAGAAACGTAGCTGCAAATATAGACTGAGTTATTTTCTAAGTCAAAGTCGGATGCCGAATTTAACTTTTTGTCTCAAAATAAAAGTTGACCTCCAAAGTCAAATTTTAATGAATAGACCCATATGTCGTAAAATAGACTGTGCTTCTCCTAAATAATGATGCCACATGTCAATGTAGAGAATAAACAACGACCTATATAAGACAATGCTTACTGGGCATGCAGAGCATTTTGCACATGCGCAGCTGCGATCTTGGCTTCAGATGCTTCAGACAGTGTTTCCGCACATGAGCGGTAGCACTGACACCCCCCTCCTCAGACTCCGCCCCCATACCACACACCCCCACACTAAACCCCACCCACATCCTGTTGTCCCGATTGGCCAGGGGGCAAAGTTGGGAGGTATGCAATTCTGATAGCACAGTATATACAATGGTGTTGTGATGTTAGTCCCTTTAGATAAAACCACAAGACCGATATGATTCAAGATTTAATGCTTATCAGAAAGATTTTTACTACTATAAATAAACAAAACACTGGACATAATATTGGTCTAGTTGCTTGATTTAATTGGAACAGTGTAGTATCTAGCATATCCATATTATTCTGTTTTCAGTTTTACCAAAATATCCTTATTGAGTGGAATCAAAGAAGAATATGATGTTATATTTACATGTTAGAGGGGGACGAGGTCATTTTTTCCCCCATGCTCTAAACGCCCCTGACACTGAGAAGGTTTTTAGATCTCATGCATGACATATATGTTTCATTTATTGTCGCTGACAGTCCCCGTCATGATATCTTTATAGCAGTTCCTCCCCAAGCTGTCAGTGCACTGTGTCATTTTATAAGACACTCTCAGCCATGCTGGAATACGGCTGTCACATCTCCTCCATCGTATGTCACTTTCTACAGGCTGTTACAATGAGATTGGTGTCATTTTCCAGGAATATGTACGGCTTTCTCTTTCAGTACGGGCCGTACAAGGTAGGAAATCATAGAGCGGAGGGTTAGAATGATATAGCTGCAGGCACACTCGTGTTACTGCCTTTTTACATGAATTACACAGGTTCCTGCAGCTTCTTAACATGCCAAGCAGAGCAGCCATGCAGCTGAAATATGCACTAAGCTGTGTATTTATTCGTGTTTTATAATTGACTAAATGTGTTGTTTTATAGTGCGGTGATGTTATTATATCATCTCTTTCTTTCATGTTGGATATGGCCATCATCAGACCTTAAGATTAAGTGTAATAAAAAAAAGTCTATGGAGGCGATAGCATAGCCAGAGCTATTTGGAAACCTAGCAGTCCAGTTTCCTCCTTGTAGAGTTGGAGAGGGATGGGGAGGTGCCCACACATCCACAGTAATGTTTAAGACACTAGTTCATTCCTAATGTATGACTCCGTGTCTGTGACCAAAGAAAGACCTATAATAAAATAACACCACAAGACTATAAAATAACTGTCACACAAAAAAAAAAAAACATATGATCTCTCGGTATGCCACTTGGAAGACCTGAGTTTGTCTGACATTGATACTGTCCCTCGGGGCACTAACCTCACATATAGCAGATTGTCTGTGTTTAATATGGTTCAGTTGTACTGCTCTGCTTTGTCCTACTTAGTCAAACTTCGGATACCCACATTTCCAGCACTGACCAGGACAGTCCTGCAGTGGGATATTATTTACCTTTTGCATACCTCACAACTTCTGCCCCCAGGGAAAAGGGACGCTGGGTGGTGGGAGGCGCATGTGCAATTCACCTTCATGGTGTCTCAGACACCGGCAAATCAGATCTGAACGCTACACCTGTCCCGAAAAGCAGAAGAGAGGCAGAGCTCGACAGGACACTGCTCCAAAGTGGAACAGATCTCTCCTTCCAACACAATACATGGTCACTATGTATTGCTGCCCAGGACACAAAGCTTTGCCCTCCACATGTCGGGCATTGGCCAGGACATCTGATTTAACAATGCCTCCTATACTCTCTCCCACATCTTTTTATTACCCACCTCTGTCACTTGCCATCTCCCTGGCGCCCAAACAGTTAAAACTACAGAATTGCCAGAAATGTCTCAGGTAAGGAGCAATGGAGGTAATTAACTGAGCAGAACATTCCTTCAGGTTAAATGTCAATACGGCCCAGTCATGTGACCTTCTTCACTTAGCAACTTTTAAAGTGACTTATTTCTAGGGTTGCCACCTGGCCGGTATTTTACCAGCAGGCCGGTAAAAAAATTAGCACAATGCCAATGTTAAGTCTATGGAGACAGTACCAAGGCCGGTATTTTTCTGAACAAAAGGTGGCAACCCTAATTATTTCTATCAGAATTAGACCGTTGTGTAAAATTCCTCTAATACCAACTTATCTGCTCCGTCAAAACACTTTAAACGATGTGACTCACCCTCCTTCACTGAAAACCAATCCCTTAGTTCCTCACCTCTGTATAAATGCCAGTGTTGTAGTTTAATGTTTCAAAGTTAAGGTAATTCCAAAATTCCACTTAACTGCTCTTGTTGTACATTGTAGAACACACTTTAATCTTCTTCATTCCGACTCGTACTCTTGGTTTCCCAGCAACCTTGAAACGTTCTGTAATCTTTGGCAAAACGGTTAAACAAGTTGCTATGTTCCAAAGTAGTAAACCTACATTATTCGGAAATCTAGAGGGTTTGTGTTATTAAAGGGACAGTTCCAACTCCGATGTCCGGAATACATTTTTTTTTAAGTACTGTATTATCAGTTTTTTTCTCTCTCAAGAATTCTTGTCTACTAAAAACAGCATAGGTGTAATAACATTATTGCTGTTGCTACAGTAACACTTGTGCCTATATCTCCAAGCCCCTCCCATCTCTCCAAGACCCTCCTATCTCTCCAAGCCCCTCCTTATAGGAATGTCAGGGAATTTAGAAGCCCCGGACAAATTACTTTTATTGTAAAACTACAGGAAAACTGTAAATAGTTTTTAAGTACAAATATGTCACGTATAATAAATACACATACCACTTATAGTAAAGTAGTGGGGTGTGACTGTTCCTTCAAAGGGACACTGTTATTTTTAGTTAGGCACATGTTATTTTACTCTCCCAAAATACTAGTATTCTAGGTGTCTTTTTATCAATGCAGCATGGTTTTGGACTGCAAAATGTCATCAGTGCCATTTTATTTTTTCTTAAGCATATTTTCCTTGTACTTGATCAAGACAGGGAAGGTAGTCAACGGCAAGTAGCAATAGGAGTAAAATAGATAATAGTAAAAATTATCTTAAAATAATAATAGTAAAAATTGACATCTTCGACATGTGCTCATTGGTCTGTAAGAAAAAAACGAAGAGTGAAATCGATTGTCCTTTATGGAGTAAAGCCGTAATCCTGCTGTGGAGCAGTCTGGACAAGATGAACAGCACCCCAATGCGTTTCATGGAGGAGGGTCGTTTTATTAAGAAATAGAGGCTGAAGGACCCCAGTAACACAGTGGTCTCTCTGTATAAAATCAATCACGGAGAAGCTGCCTTGTGTATATGAGAAATGGAGTCCAGACAATATTACGCATTGTAAAAATATATCATAGTAACATTTAGTAAACTTGTTTTGTTTTTTGCACAACATCTGCCTGTTTGTAGAGATCATTTACTGACTGTCCCAACAGAGTTACTGCTGGTGATTTACTGACAAGGCTTAAACAGGTGTTAAATACCCCACAAAATGATACTTTAAACCCTGTGTCAAAAGAGTTAGATAGGAATATGATGTCAATTACAGGTTAACGCAAAGCCATGTGACTTTATATTTCAATCTCCGAGTCTAGCTGATTGATTAACTGATATCTGGGTATTTTACACTGAAGACATCTTGAAATTGGAATATAATGTCTATTGCATTGCACTCCTGTGTATTAAATGTTGTATAATATGTATGTATAGATATGCGCGTTCCTTTATAATATATTGTTGAGCACCAGTGCTGCCCATATATAACAAGTCAGGTGCTTTTCAGTGGCTAAGATATGTCAGAAAACCACTGTTTGTTGCCACCTAGACAGTACAAAAAATACACCATTTATAAATCTATGGATAAAATATATGAAAATGTCAAAGTAAAAAAAAAATGAGAGATCACTTGCTGACACTTTAATGTGCAGGAGTCTGTATATATATATATATAACTCTATCTCTGATTGGTCAGTACGATAGGCTTGGAATGTCCAAAAGATAATACATTCTGTGTATTATATTATATTGGAAAGACTCATTTATTCTGCTAATTTATTTAGATAGAGTAATGGATCTTAGTTTTAATGGATCAACATTTTCCCTTTTGTTTTGCAGCCTGGGTGCAGTATCCGAAGTGGCAGCTGCTGGCGTAATTGGTACAGGAACTCACAATACGGGAATTCAACACGGGATATTGTCTACTCAGGTACGGCACAGCTCAGAGCACACTCGCTAAATAAACAAAATAAAGATCTTACCATGTGCAAGTGCAGAGCCCCCGGTTCATCAGACGGGTCAGGATTTAACACGCTGTACACTGGGCAGTGGCCATTTATATAGAGGAGCAAATAAAGACAGGCAAAGTGTACGTGGCAAGGTTCGCAAAAAAATTCCCACCACGGAAAGGGTGCGGGCCTACCCCTGCAATCAGTACATAAAAAGGAAGCTCCGTGGTCTTTCAGGACCAGACTATGGTTGTGGTGACCGCATGGAGGGTACTTAAAAAGGTTACAGATAAAAAATGCTGAGCATGCTGGGAGTTCTCTCTAACCCATCTGTGTTTGCACGCAATATCAATTGTACATTGCTGGAAAATGTTTATTTCTGTGGTAATGTCGCCGTAATTCTAATCCACTTTGTCTGGGATTACCGTCTATTTATCCAATATCTCCGATACGCGCCTGCCACCATTCATGCAATGCTTTGGTATTTGGTCATAATCTTTTTTTTTTTCCAATTAGCGTTCCATTGGGATTTGTTCCCCTCTCCTGTTCCGCTTATGAGATGTTAAATTCACATTGACGGTGTAACCGCTTTGTAAAAAGCCTGGCTATAAAAGGAATTAAACCTACAGATTAACTTCACGCGGTATGATTTCTAATGCGCTCATTAGCTCTGGATTTCTCGGGAAAGCTCTTCCGCTGGAAGGCACGTGGTCTGTAGAGGAATGCATCCACCACAGGACAAAACTCCTGGAAGCCATTTTGTAACTGTTCCCCCACTATAGCTGGAAACTTACTGGGTTTCATCCCCGGGTAACAAAATGGCTCTGCATTGGGGTTTAGCTCTCTCCAGTTGCCTCCCACCTGTGCTTGCTTCCTTGGTCACCCAGCTCCTTCTCTGGAGGGTCCTCAATATACAACCCACCACCTTTCCTATCATTATTGACATTAATCGATCTGTCTAGTGCATTTAATTATGTGTGAGAAGAAAGTATGGTGCCTAGTAAAACTGTCAGAATTAGTTTAATACATTCGAAATAAGGGGCAGAACTGTGATTTTTAATTCTCAATAATTGGGGCATGTACTTCAAAAGTGCGAAAACATTTTATGTAAAAAACTATTTTTGTTCTTTGCTACTTTTTTGCAATATACTCCATATTTATTAGGTCTCGCTAACAACTGGTGTCATTTTTATATAATACAATAAAGAATAATAAAGAACAAGCATGACTTTTCACAAAAAATGTGCTAAAGTGTGTGCAAAAATAATCGCAATATATTAACACAACCAGAAAAATACACGGATAGTGCGCCAGAGGGGGGAAAAGAATCACCAAATGGCGGTAGTGGATGCATGGAATAGCCTTCCAGTAGAAGTGGTTAATACAGTGAAGGAGTTTAAGCGTGCATGGGATAGGCACAAGGCTATCCTAGATATAAGATAAGGTCAGGGACTAATGAAAGTATTACTTTACTGAGAGGGTAGTGGATGTATAGAATAGTCTTCCAGTAGAAGTGGTAGAGGTTAATACAGTGAAGGAGTTTAAGCATGCATGGGATAGGCACAAGGCTATCCTAGATATAAGATAAGGTCAGGGACTAATGAAAGTATTACATTACTGAGAGGGTAGTGGATACATGGAATAGTCTTCCAGTAGAAGTGGTAGAGGTTAATACAGTGAAGGAGTTTAAGCATGCATGGGATAGGTATAAGGCTATCCTAGATATAAGATAAGGTCAGGGACTAATGAAAGTATTACATTACTGAGAGGGTAGTGGATGTATGGAATAGTCTGCCAGTAGAAGTGGTAGAGGTTAATACAGTGAAGGAGTTTAAGCATGCATGGGATAGGTATAAGGCTATCCTAGATATAAGATAAGGTCAGGGACTAATGAAAGTATTACATTACTGAGAGGGTAGTGGATGCATGGAATAGTCTTCCAGTAGAAGTGGTAGAGGTTAATACAGTGAAGGAGTTTAAGCATGCATGGGATAGGTATAAGACTATCCTAGATATAAGATAAGGCCAGGGACTAATGAAAGTATTACATTACTGAGAGGGTAGTGGATGTATGGAATAGTCTTCCAGTAGAAGTGGTAGAGGTTAATACAGTGAAGGAGTTTAAGCATGCGTGGGATAGGTATAAGACTATCCTAGATATAAGATAAGGCCAGGAACTAATGAAAGTATTACATTACTGAGAGGGTAGTGGATGTATGGAATAGTCTTCCTGTAGAAGTGGTAGAGGTTAATACAGTGAAGGAGTTTAAGCATGCGTGGGATAGGTATAAGGCTATCCTAGATATAAGGTAAGGCCAGGGACTAATGAAAGTATTACTGTACTGAGAGGGTAGTGGATGCATGGAATAGTCTTCCAGTAGAAGTGGTAGAGGTTAATACAGTGAAGGAGTTTAAGCATGCGTGGGATAGGTATAAGGCTATCCTAGATATAAGATAAGGCCAGGGACTAATGAAAGTATTACTTTACTGAGAGGGTAGTGGATACATGGAATAGTCTTCCAGTAGAAGTGGTAGAGGTTAATACAGTGAAGGAGTTTAAGCATGCGTGGGATAGGTATAAGGCTATCCTAGATATAAGATAAGGCCAGGGACTAATGAAAGTATTACTTTACTGAGAGGGTAGTGGATACATGGAATAGTCTTCCAGTAGAAGTGGTAGAGGTTAATACAGTGAAGGAGTTTAAGCATGCATGGGATAGGTATAAGGCTATCCTAGATATAAGATAAGGCCAGGGACTAATGAAAGTATTACATTACTGAGAGGGTAGTGGATACATGGAATAGTCTTCCAGTAGAAGTGGTAGAGGTTAATACAGTGAAGGAGTTTAAGCATGCGTGGGATAGGTATAAGGCTATCCTAGATATAAGATAAGGCCAGGGACTAATGAAAGTATTACTTTACTGAGAGGGTAGTGGATGTATGGAATAGTCTTCCAGTAGAAGTGGTAGAGGTTAATACAGTGAAGAAGTTTAAGCATGCGTGGGATAGGTATAAGGCTATCCTAGATATAAGATAAGGCCAGGGACTAATGAAAGTATTACTTTACTGAGAGGGTAGTGGATGTATGGAATAGTCTTCCAGTAGAAGTGGTAGAGGTTAATACAGTGAAGGAGTTTAAGCATGCATGGGATAGGTATAAGGCTATCCTAGATATAAGATAAGGCCAGGGACTAATGAAAGTATTACATTACTGAGAGGGTAGTGGATACATGGAATAGTCTTCCAGTAGAAGTGGTAGAGGTTAATACAGTGAAGGAGTTTAAGCATGCGTGGGATAGGTATAAGGCTATCCTAGATATAAGATAAGGCCAGGGACTAATGAAAGTATTACTTTACTGAGAGGGTAGTGGATGTATGGAATAGTCTTCCAGTAGAAGTGGTAGAGGTTAATACAGTGAAGAAGTTTAAGCATGCGTGGGATAGGTATAAGGCTATCCTAGATATAAGATAAGGTCAGGGACTAATGAAAGTATTACATTACTGAGAGGGTAGTGGATACATGGAATAGTCTTCCAGTAGAAGTGGTAGAGGTTAATACAGTGAAGGAGTTTAAGCATGCATGGGATAGGTATAAGGCTATTCTAGATATAAGATAAATAATGAAAGTATTGGGCAGGCTAGATGGCACAGTGGTAGATGACATTAGTAACACGCTATGTGTTCATTCCATCCCTTGCTAATCCAGCTCTCTGAAACAGAATGGTTGTCAAGGTTTGTTGAATGCTAATTTCAGTGACTTTCTCTCCATGTCCAAGATGTTGCATGCTTTCCAGAGCATCATTATCATTTCACACAGCAACTGCTGAATTAGAGACAGAGCTGGAACAAGCAGACAGGAATAGACCAGATTTATTACAGATCCAATGTGACATTTGCTCAGTTTAGGAAAACCATTATCCGTTAACACACAAAAGAGAGAACATTTTTATATGGACAGGAAAAACAAAACAACAGTTTAATATACATCTACAGAATCAATAACTGTCTGCAGTAAATATCCAATGTTTCCATTTAATCCCTATATGGAAAATAGGCACAAGTACTCTAATTAAAATGAGATTTTTCTTTAACTATTTTTTTTATTATTATTTCCGTAGTGTGGGCGCTTAATAAAAAGTCACTTATTTAATAGAATTTTTTTTTAAAAAGTACTGTCTTCAAACAATGCAGTTGTTCTTAGTAGTCAAATGGTTGTATAATATCACCGTAGACTGACTAGAACTGGATGATTTAAAAAAAATTTAAAAAAAAAGAGATAAAAAATTATTGAAATTCGGCACCCGATTTTGACTTAGAAAAACAAACCCCCAGGTTCGGATCTTCCCCATTGAAAGTAATGGGAGGGGAAATGATCAAAGCTATTTTTGAGACTTAGTAAAATTCAGGTGCCGGATTTCACTGAGCCTAAACAAACAAATGACCTCCTCTAGCTATTCTCGAATTTTAGTGAATAGACCCATCTGTCGGTAGACATTTCAAATACAAATGCTTTAATTAAAGAATACAAAAAAGGACCTTATTGAGCCCTCTTTGTTCTGTATGGCTCTATCAGGTGGCGGACATGTTGGACCAGATCTTCCTTTATTTGACCCAAGATTCTTAAAAACAGGTCTGCTATTCAGAGCAAAGAGGGCTCAATATAGCATCTCTATATAAAATATCTACACATGATATAATCTTCCAGTTAAGTTATTTTATTGCTGGTAGTCTCCGTAAGGTACGGACGCCTTATCATATATGGACCATGTCTCTAGCACTGGTCTCCCGGTATTACTTAGATACTATCCGCACGTCTCTCAATCGGCGTCATCTTTCAATATCTCTAATCTCTCCTTCCCTTCAGCTTTTTTAGCCAATGTAAGGAAAACATGTCTGCACTCTAATAGTGTCATCCAAGGGCACTTTATTTCTGTTCTTTCATTAAAGCATTTTGTTTTTTACTGACGGCACTTTGTCGACTGCGGTAAGTGTCGTATTCCGCCTGTTTGACGTAGACCGTATTAATGGTTAGGTGTGTTTTTCCTCTCCAGGTGGTGGCGCTAACCTTGATGACGTCTTCAGGAGAAATAATCGAATGTTCACAGTCGGTGAATTCTGAGATATTCCAGGCGGCCAGGTTACACCTAGGGGCTCTGGGAGTCATACTCACTGTTACTCTGCAGTGCAAGCCTGCCTTCAACCTACAGGAGATACACTTCTCGTCTACACTACAAGAGGTAATCCAGGTTCTTCATGACATATCAAAATAGAAATACAATACTTGCTACATTTATATGAATCAAAATAATATAGTAAAATAATACATTTAGCGCTAATATTTTCTTTTATTGCTTCATAATAATTTAGCATGATTGTCATATGTTAATGTGATTATTTGGGACATGTATGACGCACACTTATTTTCAGCCCCATAAAGCTACCCATAGGGTGCAGCCAATCAGTGAGATGCGCACAGGTGCATGCTGGTAAATAGTACAGGATTTGGGAGAGTTCTAAGCAAAAGATCCAGTGGAATGTTGTTATTATTACTAGCAATTAATGTAATCAATCTTCGCCAGTGACTACTAATTCTCATGAGGGTGGATAAAATGAGGACCATAAAGTTGGGCAAGAGTAACATCTCCAAAAAGAGTAGCAACCTATTCATTATAAAAATACTTGTCATGCTATTGACCCCAGAAACTTAACTTTGGCCTCAAGCTTATATTTTACCAGCCTGCCGGAAAAATTGCAGCCAGGTGGCAATCCTATCTCCAGGATGTACCTGAACATCAGAGAATATTTGAATGTACTTCCTGGTTGAACATTTTTATTATTATGATTATCTGCCCATTGTATGGTTCTGATAGGTCTACTAGTAGAAAAAAAATGATTTTTGAACTGGCCTCTTTGTAAAAAAATGTTCAGGTCTCTAAAATGTCCGCGCCCCAGCTCCTTTTCCTCTCTTAAGATTTTATCCCAATTGCTCCTTTTGGATCCCCCTTGTTTTTCTCCTTCATGTACACTTCATATCTGCCAATGGATGCCCTCCATTAACCTATACGCTCTTCAACGTATTCCTGCTCCATTTCCAATCTCTTCCCCATTCTCTGCTACTGACCTGATAACCTTATTAAAACGTACAACTAGATCCCACTCTCCCGACTCATCTATGCCCCTCGAGAATGCCTTGGCCTGCGGCATATGATTTATATGTTTATAGTTTGGCTCCTCGTATCATAAATATAAACATAATTAGATTCCTTGACTAATGGAAAATGTGAAGTATGGCTCGCACTACCACATCTTGTGTCTTAACTTCCCAGTGTCTAAAAGCATGCCTTGCTTTATTTACTATAACTAAATGTGTTTCTGTTTGATGAGAACGTGAGATGGAATAACCAAGTACCACCTTCTCCATCACAGGGGCTAGGGCTATATTCACGGGAAAGAGGGAATTGCAGGGAACAGAGAAGGGAACTTAAGGCCAAAATAGCTGAATTGTTAAAATACTCCCATTCAGCTATACATCTTTCATGAATAAAGCCCATACAGTGTCACCTTGTGCTGATTCCCTTGTCTAGGAAGATCCAGCTATGACTCTCTCTCACTGTTACTGGCACTAGAAGACACATCTATGATTCTCTCTGACTGTCACTCACACCAGGAGACACATCTATGATTGTCTCTGACTGTCACTGGCACTAGGAGACACATCTATGATTCTCTCTGACTGTCACTGGCACTAGGAGACACATTTATGATTCTCTCTGACTGTCACTCACACCAGGAGACACATCTATGATTCTCTCTGACTTTCACTCACACCAGGAGACACATCTATGATTCTCTCTGATTGGCACTAGGAAACACATCTATGATTCTCTGACGGTCACTGGCACCTGGAGACACATCTATGATTCTCTCTGACTGTCACTCACACTAGGAAACACATCTATGATTCTCTCTGACTGTCACTGACACTAGGAGACACATCTATGATTCTCTCTGACTGTCACTCACACCAGGAAACACATCTATGATTCTCTCTGACTGTCACTCACACCAGGAGACACATCTATGATTCTCTCTGATTGGCACTAGGAAACACATCTATGATTCTCTCTGAGTGTCACTCACACCAGGAGACACATCTATGATTCTCTCTGATTGGCACTAGGAAACACATCTATGATTTTCAGTGACTGTCACTCGCACCAGGAGACACATCTATGATTCTCTGTGACTGTCACCCGCACCAGTAGACACGTCTATGATTCTCTGTGACTGTCACTTGCACCAGGAGACACAGCTATGATTCTCTGTGACTGTCACTTGCACCAGTAGACACGTCTATGATTCTCTCTGACTGTCACTTGCACCAGGAGACACAGCTATGATTCTCTGTGACTGTCACTTGCACCAGTAGACACGTCTATGATTCTCTGTGACTGTCACTTGCACCAGGAGACACAGCTATGATTCTCTGTGACTGTCACTTGCACCAGGAGACACAGCTATGATTCTCTGTGACTGTCACTTGCACCAGGAGACACAGCTATGATTCTCTGTGACTGTCACTTGGACCAGGAGACACAGCTATGATTCTCTGTGACTGTCACTCGCACCAGGAGACATATGTATGATTCTCTTTTCACTCATGCTAGGAGACAAAATAGAGTCACTCTGGCAATACAAGACTCCTTTTCCATCAGGTTAGCAACCCTGAAACTAGCTGGAAAGCAATGGAAGCACTGTATTGAAGCACCAAGACACATTGACCCAGGTGTGTGTGCACTCATGCAAATAACCTGACTGAGCAGGTTCGTTCAGTGAGTGGGGGCTTGGTGGGTACATACTATAACAGTGTTTGTATGAGAAATCATGGTGAGAAGGCAAAATGAATAACATCATGCTTCACTGAGCATGCACAAAAACTGGCCTCGGACCCTGTCATTTATAGTATGTATTTAATTTACAAAAAAACAGATGTATTTATTCAATCATAGTTGATCGTTTTTACTTCTGATTGCCAATGCCATCTACTGGACATGATTTACTAGCAAGCAAGTGCTGGGAGTGATGTTATTAGTGGCTGAGAGTTGCAGGAGTTGTTTTCTTTTTTCTTATGCTGCTGGAGTCACATTAATAAGTTCATTTGTGTCTGTGATCCCATCTTTTATTCTCCACCATTATCACCTCATGGTCTAGTAATTCTAGAAATGAGGAAATAATGAGATCTGCTCCCGTGCCCCCCGTTACTCCCTCTTTATACCCCGTGTCGACCTTTAGCAGTTTCTGACCTTCCCGCAGTGTTACTGACACATGCTGCTATATATCCTTCCAGTGAGATTGTGTATCCATATGCTACATTTCCTCACATATCTGCATATAAAACTGTCCCGGTTATTTGTGTCATCATTGGCCTTATTTTTTTATTATGCCTCAATCCCAGAATCCCTTGCAAGGGTGAGTGTGAATGAGAGATTTCTGTGGAAGTCTTTTGACTTGTCGTGTCTGTGATTTTTATGTAACAATGTTTTTGCAACATTTAAAAAAAAAAATTATAGTCGGCTTTCTTTTCTCCAGACCAATGAGCTTTATCCCATCAAACTTTACAAACTCACACCTTATAACAGTGCATTACGCATGGGACGCAAACATGGCAGTGATTTGCAGCTTGGGGGTGAATATGTCACTTACAAGCTGTTTGGGTGCTCAATATGTCACTGACAAGCGATTTGGAGATAAACATGATATAGGCAATATGTTTGGGGACAAATGTGATACTGGCAAGCTGATTGGGAACAGAGGTGGCACTGTTAAGCTGTTTGGGGGATGAATATGGCCAGGGCTGCCATCAGAAATTTCAGGGCCCCATAAAGAAAAAAATGTCTGCCCCCTTTGTCCCTATACCTCACTCTTGCCCCCTACCCTCCCAAAGTCTTTGAATATCATGCCAAGGATTTAAATGCACCCTAGGACATGCCCATCACCTGCATTACACATCCAAGACTTGCCCCTGCCTCCCAAGACATTCCCCATTACCCGCATTGCACATCCAAGACTTACCTCATTAATATGCCACAGACAGTTTGCACATTAATATTCCACAGCTAGTTTGCCCATGAATATGCCACAGCCGTTATGCCCATTAATATGCAACTGTTTGTTCATTAATATGCCACTGTTTTCTCATTAATTTGCCACTGCCAGTTTGTCCATTAATTTGCCACAGCCAGTTTGCCCATTAACATGCCAATCTGTGCCCATTAATATGCCACAGTCAGTTTGCCCATTAACATGCCAATCTTTGTCCATATATATGCCACAGTCAGTTTGTCCATTAATATACCACAGCCAGTATGCTTATTAATATGCCACAGACAGTTTTCCCATTAATTTGCCACTCGTTGCCCATGTATATGCCACAGCCAGTTTTCCCATTGATATACAACAGCCAGTATGCCCATTAATGTGCCACACTGCACATTAATATGCCACAGCATGTATGCCAATTAATATGCCACAGCCAGTATACCCATTAATATGCCACTCTATACACATTAATATACCACAGCCAGTTTGCCCATTAATATGCCACTTGTAACCCATTAATATGCCACAGCCAGGATGCCCATTCATATGCCATTATTTGCCCATTAATATGCCACAGCCAGTATGCCCATTAATATGCCAATATTTGCCCATTAATATGCAACAGCCAATTTGTCCATTAATATGCCACAGCCAGTTTTCCCATTAATATGCCACTCTATGCACATTAAAATGCCACAGCCGGTTCCCCCTTCCCCAGTACTTACCTGTGCAAGAGTCAGCAGCCTTCTATGCTGCCTATCTTGCACTCCCCGCACACTTATCTGATTGGCCACTGGAAGGTCACGTGACTGTTGGTGCTATGACGTCAGATCAGAGTGCGCACGTCGCGACAAAGGCAGCATGGAAGCATGTCTGTGCATTGCACAGTGGGTATTGCAGTGGGCCCACTACTAAAGACTTTTTCCAGAGCCTTAATGGTGTAGCCCTCTTTTTTTTATAGCCTACTCCAAGACTGGCCCCTCCTCCTACTTCTGGTTGGTTGCCCTACGCTCAAAGGTTTAAAAAAAAAGTCTGTTCCAGGTCAGTCTAATGTGCTTTATTCTAACGCAATGATAATGCTCACAAAAATCAGGGAAAGGTTTACTATGAAAGAGCTAATTCCAGGCTGGTACGTTTCCTAACGGCAGATTAATTAGTATTTCAGGCATACAATGTGTTTGTTGCACGGTTTTATCCGGAGATTAAACTCTGTAATTAAGTTAAAGTGGTGAGTTGGTAGGAGGAGATTTAGGGGCGAATGCTTTCAGCTTGTCTCAAGGTCATAAACTCCTCTTCTAATTAATTCCCATCGGCTCTCTGGATGCTTCGTTTCCATAAACACTAATATTCCTTTCTCTACGAGGCTCGGTACAGGCAGACTCTCTGTCCCTTTATTTCATTGCTTTCCATCCAAACATGTAAAGTGGTTATGAATAATTCCACATGCACGGAATGCCTGCTGGGTTCTAGATAATACAACGGAAATCTAGCACCGCAAACCCAACCTCATAAACGTACTACATTGTTTAAATCATTCAGGTGCCTTGTGCTACAATGTAATTATATGACACATTGTGACATGTTATAGGGGTAATGCTGGAATTCAGACGCACCCTTCACCTCTCCAACCTTGTGTTTAAGGGCTTTTCGGGGAAGCTCCCACCTTACCTGAGTAGAATGCTCTGCCCAGCTGTCCCCACCTCCTATATCCTCCGCTCCAGTACCAGCACCTAATTTACTCAACGACAATACAAAAAGAAAGAGCTTCGATCCTTAATTTCCTACAGAGCAGAGCAATTATAGAATAACCTCCCCCAGTGTAAAATCTGTCATGGCTGATTATATTTCTTGTTCGTGTTCTGTGTTAAGATTATATTATTTTGATTTTATTTTTCATATTTATCTTTAAACGTATCGTACTCCCTAGTGTGGCTGAAATTACAGTTCACACTATAATGTATTTGGTGTCACATGACCTTTTTAACGGTGTATTTATAAATCTGTTTTGTTCTATTTCCTCTTATATCTTTGTTTATATACATTTTTTCTATCTGTCTACGCTGGCCTTGCTCTAACCAGTCTTTACTATTACCCGTGGATAACTATCCCTGCGTAATATGGATATTATTACTGGCTGTACATTTTTGTTAGCTTGTCATCACTGCTGTGATACACAGGGTTGTTTTGTTTTTTGTGTTGTTCTTTTGATTTTACTGAATTATCACTACATGAGTGGGTGTTCGCAACGTGTAGCCCATTTAGATAATTACCGATTATTCCCCTGTCTGCGTTTTTTCAGTTTTTTCTGCATTACCAAATACAATTTGAGATTTTTAGATTACATTATTCTCTCTTTGTTCCTTAGTACAACATTTTGGGTTACCCCCTTATTAGAAAAAAAAAATCTCTCCTTATGTAGCAACCTTTGTTTATGTAATTAGTCTCTCATGATTGCTGCGACCAGGTGTGACACAGTAGGCCTCTATAGACATGGCTGGAATGCCTCGGTTCTGAGGCACTCTGTCATGCCAGTTACAATCCGATCGGGGTATTCTTGTTGGCATAGTACAATTGGAACTGAAGGATGTACCAAGTGCGTCCATTGTCATCAAGCGGTTAAAGAGGCATTCAACACACACAAGTAATCATACCGGGGGCTCGTCCCGATCGTCTGATTTGGATCTGTCAGGTCCGGGGGTCTCTGGTGAAGTAAGAGATCAACAGAGGGGGCCCTTGATTAGGAAGCAAGGGTTAAAATAAAGTTTAGCTGTCCTAAAACTAAAGAACTGGGTTACAAACCTGTGGGGAAATGGACGTTTGGGCTGATTGTAAAGTGCACAGAGCCTGACAGATCTGGAGATGATTAAAGAGGAGTGTGTAGACACGGTGTGTTTGATCACTGACAGCATTTAAGCCTTCTGCGTTGGCAGCGTATACGAGATCGTCCTGATAAGTACAGATTATCCCCCCAAACCCTTTGCTATCTCTTGTAAAGAACACAAAGTTGGAAAACGTATTAAGAGATTCCTCCAGAGAGAATCAGGATGATAGATACAATGTGATCACCAAATAGAAACATAAAATGCGTTGGTAGAGAAGAACCGTTTGTCTCATCTAATCTGCCCAATACTTTGATTAGTCTCTGGCCTCATGTCTATCCCATGCATGCTTAAACTGAAAACATAGAAAGCAAATCTGTATAATGTTTAAATAATCCAAATGCAGGAAAACCTCTAGCACCCCAGCTAGTGTGGACTAAAACTCCCACAATCCACCAGTCACTGTCATCCTGTGACGGAGTGTGACTGACAGGTAGCTTGAATGGTAAACGTTTAAAGGGACGGCATACTGATTTGTTATTTAACTCTAAATAGACCTCGGGGGTTCCGTGATGTCAAATTAAATGTTCCGCGAGGAAATGTAAATGTTTGCACATTTATGGCTCCAACATTGTCCGCGGTGCACATTTACTGGACTGTCGCTGCATCCTACCCAATGTTCTGTTATCTTGTACAAAATATAAAAGGTTCCGTGTCTGCATTGATTTGGGAAATGCTGGTCTAAATAATGATCACACAGTTTACGAAGAGGACAGATTTCATATAGCTGGAACTTGTTATATTTTATTTCATAACTCGGCCCCTTTACTTGTTGTCTACATGCGTGGGATAGGTATAAGGCTATCCTAACTATAAGATAGGGAACTGGGGATGAATAAAAGTATTTAGAAGATTGGGCAGACTAGATGGACTGAATGGTTCTTATCTGCCGACACATTCTATGTTTCTATATAAAAATTGGAAAAACTCTTTTTTGTCTCGGCTGCTGTGCTGGCCACCCTTACAGGCAAAGCAATGCGTTTAGCCATTTAATCCCTAAATATGCCAGGATTTAACCCTTCAATATGCCAGGATTTAGCCATTTAATATGCCAGGATTTAACCCCTCAATATGCCAGGATTTAGCCATTTAAAATGCCAGTATTTAACCCCTCAATATGCCAGGATAATGTCACCCAATATGCCTGGATTTTGACCCTCAATATGCCAGGATTTTGCCACCCTATGCCTGGTTCTGCCACTCTATACCAGGATTTAGCCCCTCAATATGCCAGGATTTTGCCCCTTAATATGCCAGGATTTAGCCACCCAATATGCCAATATTTTGCCCCTCAATTTGCCAGGATTTTGCTACTCTATGCCAGGTTTTGCCACTCTATACCAGGATTTAGCCCCTCAATATGCCAGGATTTGTCACTCAATATGCCAGGATTTGCTTGTTTTTTGCCACCCTCCTCCCTCCCATTCCCTAGTACTTACCTCCGTGTAGCTGCTCTCTGGTCATTTCCTCCGTGCATCTTCCCTCCTGCATGGAGGAAGGAAACTCCGGTCACATTTTTTTTTTTTTTTAAACTTTATTGAAGTTGCGCAGCATCAATAAAGTTAAAAAAAAAAAAAATGCGACAAGAGTTTCCTTCCTCCATGCAGGAGGGAAGATGCACTGAGGAGACGACTAAGCTTAAGCTCCCTGTTACATCAAAGGCACTTTTTTTTTTTCTTGAAAATCCATGGGGGGGGGGGGGGGGGGGGTCCCTGCGGCCGCCCATGGTTTCAGATGTAAGGAACAGTGTCCACATTGAATTACACAATAATTAAGGATGGCAAAGTCATTATTTGGTCCTTTCCTAGGTTAAATTAGTCCTATCAAGAAAATGCATGTTAGATATTAGATCCAGCAGATTTCCTTTCATACACACCCCAAATGATTTACCGTATTTTGTTTTTTAATTGTATTAACTTGTTTTCATATCTCTATTGAAATGACAATAATATCGTCAGCCAGACGGTTGCCAAGGAGGCCTTCGTCACTCTTATCGCATCTGCTGACTGTCAGGAAGGCGTCAAAAAAAAAAAAAAATCCTACTCGTCTGATTATAATTTTCTTTGTAAGACTTAAAACCTGTCATTTCCACCGTCAGAAAACAAGAGAGCTATTGATTTCACTGTCTTTATAATCTGTGTCCTTATTGATCTCCGCTACTATAATAATATCTGTATAGTTCTCCGCCCTCCCCCTTTGCCCTTATATGGCATGGTCCTGGTGTAACCCATGGCCTTGTTGGAAGGCCAGGAAGGTCCAGTAACAAGTGGAATCTTGTATAAATGAAGAGCACACTGATAGTGTAATACAGTTAAAGAACAAAACGACCACAATAATGGGTTGGTAATACTGTCACAAACAGATGTATAGATCAGGTATTCAGGATTATAGCTGGAGTTTAAATCAAACTTTGTGTCTGGTAAATAATAGAGAGATGCAGCCTAGTTTTTTGTATTTTAACTTTTTATTTTATTTTGTTATCAAAGTAAGACATGTCTCGTGTAGCAAGCCGGTATTAACGACACAATGAAGGATACATAAGAAAGGTGACAATCCTCCATGAAAGGGATACGAGTCTAGAAAATGCAGTCTGGTTAGTGGAGTCTACTTTACCATTTAAAGAGGGTCGGAGGATCGGTTAACTTAAACATTGCATGTAGCGCAAATGTAGAACATTTAAAAAAAATGACAAAAAATTTGAGAAAAAAAGAGATAAGTATAGTAATCATTTTCTAATACGATAATATTAATAGAACTATACTAATATTTTCTAATTATAATGTATTATTATTATTATTAAAAATGTCATTTAAACCGACAGCGCATGTGCGGTTGCACTGTCAGGGCCGCGATACAGAATCCTGCTGTCCCGCCAACTCTATCTGTGTCCCAAAGAGATAGAGCTTGGCGGGACAGACTCCCCAAATCAGTACAGTTGGGGTGGGCAATCCAATAGAGCAGCTTTTAGCAAAAAGGGCTCAATAATGATGTATTCGTTGGCCAAAGCATTTTGATTTGAGATGTCTGCACTTACTGTTTATCTTTTACTTGGAAGATGTTTTTTTCTGCATCTCACAGACATCAGGGAAAGAAGAATCTCTGTGGGGGGATTTTTATGTACTGACTATATCTGTGCTCATTACATGGAGTCTGTTGTGAAGAGCAGACGCGCTGCACACGTATCTGACATCCCATTACTGGACACATCGTTCAGTGTTCGTTCTGTAATTAAGGACTCTCGTGGGTTATTTTACTTGTAACATAGGGCGGCATGTTAATTCAGCATTGCTCATGGCTTGTGCAGAACCTTTTCATTAAGCTTTGCCAGGGGTTATTTGTGTTATCATTACAGACAATTAGCCATTAATCCAAGATAAACAAAGCACATCTATAACAAAATAAAGGCACAGAGCATGTGATACACTCACAGTCAGGATGGAGGACTGCACCAAGAATTCATCCTGCCATTACCTAACTGACAAGACATCAATACTCAATAAGTGCTGAATGTGACACAAGAGCTATAATTTTATAATACTACTAATAGCGTGATAGTACATTTTTATTGTTATTATTGATATTCATGTTTAATATAAAAATATATATACTTTTTTTTGTGGTGCGCCTGTCCATTGGCATCCTTGTGCTTATGTTGTGCTTATGTTGCTTAACCCCTTCGCGACAATGGACGTGCCTGACACGTCCTGTGGTGAAACGAGTGATTTTTCGTGATCATTGATGATGAGGTGTGTGCGGATCCCACCACAGATACCCCTCAGTCAGACGAGCCCAGCTTGAGTGGTCTCAGCCCGACTTGGGAAATTTAGCCGAAGATCAAAGTAAGCGCCACCTACCGATGTGTCCGAATCAAGACTCTGATCGGGTCTCTACCCATGTCTCCATGACTCCCAATTGTGGTGTGAAAATTGGGAACAATCAGCACATTTATTGCACAATGAAAAACTGCAGACGACGCAAGTGAATAAACCAAAGCAGAATGTATAGGGGATTCAAAGGGAAGGGTAAAATCTGTAGTAGAATAAACTACATTGCTGCAAAGATTCATTTAAAGGACAACTGATGGCAAAACAAAATTGACATATGTTTAACGCAAAGATTTTATCAAGTGTAGATATTTTCATAGAAATTCTTTAATGAAAGAAAATAAATAAAGTACCTTACTGAGCTCTCTTTTTCTTGTATAGCTCTATCAGGATAAACAATGTGTCTTTTCTCCGGCAGGTCGGGGGTTAAAAAGAACAATACATCTTTTATCAAGCGGGTCGTGGGTTAATAACCCGCCTTTTCTCTTGCCGGTCAGGGGTTAATGGTCTGTCTTTTCTCCAGCAGGCCAGGGGTTAATGATCTGTCTTTTCTCCGCCAGGTGGGGGGTTAATAATCGGTCTTTTTTTTCTGGCAGGTCAGGGGTTAATGATCTGTCTTTTCTCCGGCAGGCCTGGGGTTAATAATCATTCTTTTTTTTCTGGCAGGTCAGGGGTTAATGATCTGTCTTTTCTCCGGCAGGCCTGGGGTTAATAATCATTCTTTTTTTTCTGGCAGGTCAGGGGTAAATGATCTGTCTTTTCTCCGCCAGGTGTGTGGGGAGGTGGGATTAATGATCTGTCTTTTCTCTGTCAGGTGAGGGGTTAATGATCTGTCTTTTCTCCGCCAGGTCCTGGACAAGCTTGATAACCATTTAAACAGCTCAGAGTATTTCCGCTTCTTCTGGTTTCCGCACACTGAGAGAGTCAGCGCGTATTATCAGGATCCAACAGACAAGGTATTAACAGATCTGCACTGGGTTTGGGAAGTCAGAGCTTGTTGATCATTTGCCAAAACCGTCCCTGAATAGTACTACTGCTCCTTGTATCCAGCGCTACAGATACATCACAAGCAGTCTGTGCTACACCTTAATAGCCAGAGCTGTGACCATAACTGTAACAAGGAGATGTGAGGGAATTGCAGGGGACATTTCATACTTAAAGGGAAGATCCGGTGCCCAAAATGCACCCTCCAAATATTAATGTATTTTAAAATGCATAGTTTACATTTTGGATTGCTTAAAAAAAAAAAAAATGTTATACTTAGATAAAGTTATGAATTTGCAAGAGTTTGCAGAAATTTAGGAAGATCCATTCTTCCTGGCCATGTGAAAGTTTGATTTTGGTTTTGGCAGTAGGACCAATAGAAATCATTCCCATTCATTTAAACAGGATTTCCTGTTTCCCTGGTAATGTCATCTGTGTACTGTGTTACCTGGTCTGATCACAATGTGCTGGGATTGAAGACGTGCACAGACCTGTAATTTCACCACTGTGATTAATGAAGTTACAAACAATACACCAAATACCATTAGTCATTACATTCTGCCAGTGTAGTGCCACCACAGTGCCAGGGAAATACCAATAAACCTACACCTGATTAAACAGTGTCCAGTCCGTGTGTATAAGTGACTGCATGGCAGGGTCCGCCAGTAGTAAACCTCCCAACTTCTGTCCCTGGTGTATTGGGACAGGGGGTGGAGCATGGAAGTGTCAACTCTACAACACATGCGTGGTAGCCCTATGACATGCACACAATGCTGCACATTCTCCAGTGTCCCAGACACCAGTTCAGTAAGACCGGGACTGCTGTGCCAAATCTCTCAATCCTGAGAGCTCTATATCTCTTCCAAAAGGTGGGACAGAGGGAGAGCTCATCGCCAGAATGGGACCAAGCCTCAATACTGGGACTGTCCTATGCAGAGCGGGACCAAACAGAGTCTGACTGACCTCCAGAGACCCAGTAGGCTCAGTCTCGCGAGGTTATGTGACATTATGGTTTAATACAAGTTGTTATCAGATTGCTGTGCTGATATAATTGCACATGCATTTCCTAATATTTTACCCGTATTACTCATATTTGGGGTTTTCTAAAATGTATTATTTTGTAAATAGGCCTCCCAGTATTAAGTTACACTGTCTGGAATTGCTTCACAAAAACACACTTTTTTCGACGTTTATTAAGTTGGCAATATGTGTAAAAACATCATAGTGAGAGGTTTCGGTTATGGGAACAGGCCAAAGCATAATTAAGCTCACCAGCCTGGTCAAGGTGCACTATGATTGGGGTGAGACTCTAACCTATCATCTGGTGGGCATACACAGTGGTTTATGCTGCTACAAAAGCCTTGTATCTAAGACCTCTTGTTATGTTTTTTTATTTTGTTTATACACTTTGTGCCAGTTTTTATTGTATAAACTATGTACTTGCCGCACACACCAGTTCAGTAAGCAACATATTATATGTAACGGGTTTTAGGGTAAGACACTGGGTTTGTATCTCCCCAGCCAGGCCGGCACTTGGGGAGGTTAACCATAGGCGTGCGCAGCCTATTGCATTAGGGTGTGCACCCTAAAGCACAAACACACACGCCGCACACGTGTGTGTGTATAGATATATAGATAGATATATATCTATCTATATATCTATACACACACATACACAAATGCACTCTGCATACTTACATACAGACCCGCATTCATATAATTATCAATATAAACAAACATTTAAAAACTGTATTAAAACTTTTTTTTTATTAATTAAGCATTTAGCAATGTAAACAAACATTTCACATTTTTTAACTTAAAAAAACACTTACTTAAAGTTTACCAGCCAGCCGGCCGCCCCAGAACCCCTCCTGGGAAAAAACGATGTGCCTGTGCTCCGCTCTGCACCCTCTCCTCTGGCACTGCGGCTGGGCCTCACCCTTGCGTTGCCATGACTCCGCCTCTGCGTGACGTCAGGGAACGCGTGTACGCGAACGCGTACATTACAGGGGAGGTCTGAAGGAGGAGAAAGTCCGTCCTTCACTATGCGGCGCTTCCGCTCGCATAGTGAAGGATCGGATTAGGAGACAAACTCGGGCGGCAGACGGCAGTGCAGCACGGAGGTGAGAGAGCCTCAATTTTGAGGCTTGATTAGGGTGTGCCCAGGCACACCCGGCACACCCCATGCGCACGCCTATGAGGTTAACTGTGACTTCAGTCATTTAAGGTGCAGGTCCTCTGTGCTCTAGCCGAGGCATTGTGGAATAAAAACAGGCACCAGAAGTTATTTAACCCAAACTTCCAAAATCAGACCCTAGAACTAGACCCGAATTCCCTTTACAGACAAGCTCTAGCTGACTAGGACTGTACCAGCAGTAGAAAGAGGTTATCTAAAAACATGCTATGTATTAGCAGATATTCAAGCGAAGGCATAACATAAGATAAATATATGTTTTAAATGGCTCCTGTTTTACGTGTCTCCTGTTTATGACATCATCTGTGGTCTTGATATGCAAATGAACTAAACTGCAACGGGGGGAATCTGTAATTTGTATATCACGCCTCATCTGACAGGTAGGGACTTGCAGCAGGATCCCAGCACAACTCATCGTGGGGAGCCGCGATGAGCTGTTTAACGCTGGCCGTCCTATGCCGTCCTAGCGTCTTTTAGGTACACTAAAATTCGGACAGCATAGCACATCCTAGCAACGCAAGGTTTTCTTTATACACGTGATCAACACATTAAAGTGACAACATGTAAACTCTTACTAACAGAAGATGCCCTGTATGAACATTCATGAGAATATAAATGATACATTGATGGATCCTCTCTCTATAGATATATAATAATGTGTTTATTCCCTGCCGGCTGTAACACGATTTTTATCCATTGCTCCTCCAGCCCCCGTCCTCCAAGTCACACTGGTTTTGGGATTATTTTGTGGGATACTACCTGCTGGAATTCCTGCTTTGGATAAGGTAACGGATCAAATCTTCTCCATTTTGTCAATGGGTAAAGTAGGGCTCAAGTCATGAAAGAGGGAATTTCAGGTAATTTACAAGGGATGTTATGGGGCTGGTATAATGATGTGATGTTATGGGGCTGGTATAATGATGTGATGTTATGGGGCTGGTATAATGATGTGATGTTATGGGGCTGGTATAATGATGTGATGCTATGGGGTTGGTATAATGATGTGATGTTATGGGGCTGGTATAATGATGTGATGTTGAGGGTCTGGTATAATGATGTGATGTTATGGGGCTGGTATAATGATGTGATGTTATGGGGCTGGTATAATGATGTGATGTTATGGGGTTGGTATAATGATGTGATGTTATGGGGCTGGTATAATGATGTGATGTTATGGGGCTGGTATAATGATGTGATGTTATGGGGCTGGTATAATGATGGGATGTTATGGGGCTGGTATAATGATGTAATGTTATGGGGCTGGTATAATGATGGAATGTTATGGGGCTGGTATAATGATGTAATGTTATGGGGCTGGTATAATGATGGAATGTTATGGGGCTGGTATAATGATGTGATGTTATGGGGCTGGTATAATGATGTAATGTTATGGGGCTGGTATAATGATGGAATGTTATGGGGCTGGTATAATGATGTAATGCTATGGGGCTGGTATAATGATGTGATGTTATGGGGCTGGTATAATGATGTGATGTTATGGGGCTGGTATAATGATGTAATGTTATGGGGTTGGTATAATGATGTGATGCTATGGGGCTGGTATAATGATGTGATGTTATGGGGTTGGTATAATGATGGGATGTTATGGGGTTGGTATAATGATGGGATGTTATGGGGCTGGTATAATGATGGGATGTTATGGGGCTGGTATAATGATGTGATGTTATGGGGCTGGTATAATGACGGGATGTTATGGGGCTGGTATAATGATGGGATGTTATGGGGCTGGTATAATGACGGGATGTTATGGGGCTGGTATAATGATGTGATGTTATGGGGCTGGTATAATGATTTGATGTTATTGGGCTGGTATAATGATGTGATGTTATGGGGTTGGTATAATGATGTGATGCTATGGGGCTGGTATAATGATGTGATGTTATGGGGTTGGTATAATGATGTGATGTTATGGGGTTGGTATAATGATGGGATGTTATGGGGCTGGTATAATGATGGGATGTTATGGGGCTGGTATAATGATGGGATGTTATGGGGCTGGTATAATGATGTAATGTTATGGGGCTGGTATAATAATGGGATGTTATGGGGTTGGTATAATGATGTGATGTTATGGGGCTGGTATAATGATGGAATGTTATGGGGCTGGTATAATGATGTAATGTTATGGGGCTGGTATAATGATGGGATGTTATGGGGCTGGTATAATGATGTGATGTTATGGGGCTGGTATAATGATGGGATGTTATGGGGTTGGTATAATGATGTGTTGTTATGGGGCTGGTATAATGATGTGATGTTATGGGGCTAGTATAATGATGTGATGTTATGGGGCTGGTATAATGATGTGATGTTATGGGGCTGGTATAATGATGTGATGTTATGGGGTTGGTATAATGATGTGATGTTATGGGGCTGGTATAATGATGTGATGTTATAGGGACGGTATAATGATGTAATGTTATGGGGCTGGTATAATGATGTGATGTTATGGGGCTGGTATAATGATGTGATGTTATGGGGTTGGTATAATGATGTGATGTTATGGGGTTGGTATAATGATGTGATGTTATGGGGCTGGTATAATGATGTGATGTTATGGGGTTGGTATAATGATGTGATGTTATGGGGTTGGTATAATGATGTAATGTTATGGGGCTGGTATAATGATGTGATGTTATGGGGTTGGTATAATGATGGGATGTTATGGGGCTGGTATAATGATGTGATGTTATGGGGTTGGTATAATGATGGGATGTTATGGGGCTGGTATAATGATGGGATGCTATGGGGCTGGTATAATGATGTGATGTTATGGGGTTGGTATAATGATGGGATGTTATGGGGTTGGTATAATGATGTGATGTTATGGGGTTGGTATAATGATGTGATGTTATGGGGCTGGTATAATGATGTGATGTTATGGGGTTGGTATAATGATGTGATGTTATGGGGTTGGTATAATGATGTAATGTTATGGGGCTGGTATAATGATGTGATGTTATGGGGTTGGTATAATGATGGGATGTTATGGGGCTGGTATAATGATGTGATGTTATGGGGTTGGTATAATGATGGGATGTTATGGGGCTGGTATAATGATGGGATGCTATGGGGCTGGTATAATGATGTGATGTTATGGGGTTGGTATAATGATGGGATGTTATGGGGCTGGTATAATGATGTGATGTTATGGGGTTGGTATAATGATGGGGTGTTATGGGGCTGGTATGATGATGGGATGTTATGGGGTTGGTATAATGATGTGATGTTATGGGGCTGGTATAATGATGTGATGTTATGGGGTTGGTATAATGATGTGATGTTATGGGGCTGGTATAATGATGTGATGTTATGGGGCTGGTATAATGATGGGATGTTATCGGGTTGGTATAATGATGGGATGTTTTGGGGCTGGTATAATGATGGGATGTTATGGGGTTAGTATAATGATGTGATGTTATGGGGTTGGTATAATGATGTGATGTTATAGGGACGGTATAATGATGGGATGTTATCGGGTTGGTATAATGATGTGATGTTATGAGGCTGGTATAATGATGTGATGTTATGGGGCTGGTATAATGATGTGATGGTGCTGGTATAATGATGTGATGTTATGGGGCTGGTATAATGATGTGATGTTATGGGGCTGGTATAATGATGTGATGTTTTGGGGCTGGTATAATGATGTGATGTTATGGGGTTGGTATAATGATGTGATGTTATGGGGCTGCTATAATGATGTAATGTTATGGGGTTGGTATAATGATGGGATGTTATGGGGCTGGTATAATGATGTGATGTTATGAGGCTGGTATAATGATGTGATGTTATGGGGCTGGTATAATGATGGGATGTTATGGGGCTGGTATAATGATGTGATGTTATGGGGCTGGTATAATGATGTGATGTTATGGGGTTGGTATAATGATGTGATGTTATGGGGCTGGTATAATGATGTGATGTTATGGGGCTGGTATAATGATGTGATGTTATGGGGCTGGTATAATGATGTGATGTTATGGGGCTGGTATAATGATGTGATGTTATGGGGTTGGTATAATGATGTGATGTTATGGGGCTGGTATAATGGTGCAATACTATGGGGCTGGTATAATGATGGGATGTTATCGGGTTGGTATAATGATATGATGTTATGAGGCTGGTATAATGATGTGATGTTATGGGGCTGGTATAATGATGTGATGGTGCTGGTATAATGATGTGATGTTATGGGGCTGGTATAATGATGTGATGTTATGGGGCTGGTATAATGATGTGATGTTTTGGGGCTGGTATAATGATGTGATGTTATGGGGTTGGTATAATGATGTGATGTTATGGGGCTGGTATAATGATGTAATGTTATGGGGTTGGTATAATGATGGGATGTTATGGGGCTGGTATAATGATGTGATGTTATGAGGCTGGTATAATGATGTGATGTTATGGGGCTGGTATAATGATGGGATGTTATGGGGCTGGTATAATGATGTGATGTTATGGGGCTGGTATAATGATGTGATGTTATGGGGTTGGTATAATGATGTGATGTTATGGGGCTGGTATAATGATGTGATGTTATGGGGCTGGTATAATGATGTGATGTTATGGGGCTGGTATAATGATGTGATGTTATGGGGCTGGTATAATGATGTGATGTTATGGGGTTGGTATAATGATGTGATGTTATGGGGCTGGTATAATGGTGCAATACTATGGGGCTGGTATAATGATGGGATGCTATGGGGCTGGTATAATGATGTAATGTTATGGGGCTGGTATAATGATGGAATTTTATGGGGCTGGTATAATGATGTAATGTTATGGGGCTGGTATAATGATGGAATGTTATGGGGCTGGTATAATCATGTGATGTTATGGGGCTGGTATAATGATGTAATGTTATGGGGCTGGTATAATGATGGAATGTTATGGGGCTGGTATAATGATGTAATGCTATGGGGCTGGTATAATGATGTGATGTTATGGGGCTGGTATAATGATGTGATGTTATGGGGCTGGTATAATGATGTAATGTTATGGGGTTGGTATAATGATGTGATGCTATGGGGCTGGTATAATGATGTGATGTTATGGGGTTGGTATAATGATGGGATGTTATGGGGTTGGTATAATGATGGGATGTTATGATGCTGGTATAATGATGGGATGTTATGGGGCTGGTATAATGATGTGATGTTATGGGGCTGGTATAATGACGGGATGTTATGGGGCTGGTATAATGATGGGATGTTATGGGGCTGGTATAATGACGGGATGTTATGGGGCTGGTATAATGATGTGATGTTATGGGGCTGGTATAATGATTTGATGTTATTGGGCTGGTATAATGATGTGATGTTATGGGGTTGGTATAATGATGTGATGCTATGGGGCTGGTATAATGATGTGATGTTATGGGGTTGGTATAATGATGTGATGTTATGGGGTTGGTATAATGATGGGATGTTATGGGGCTGGTATAATGATGGGATGTTATGGGGCTGGTATAATGATGGGATGTTATGGGGCTGGTATAATGATGTAATGTTATGGGGCTGGTATAATGATGGGATGTTATGGGGTTGGTATAATGATGTGATGTTATGGGGCTGGTATAATGATGGAATGTTATGGGGCTGGTATAATGATGTAATGTTATGGGGCTGGTATAATGATGGGATGTTATGGGGCTGGTATAATGATGTGATGTTATGGGGCTGGTATAATGATGGGATGTTATGGGGTTGGTATAATGATGTGTTGTTATGGGGCTGGTATAATGATGTGATGTTATGGGGCTAGTATAATGATGTGATGTTATGGGGCTGGTATAATGATGTGATGTTATGGGGCTGGTATAATGATGTGATGTTATGGGGTTGGTATAATGATGTGATGTTATGGGGCTGGTATAATGATGTGATGTTATAGGGACGGTATAATGATGTAATGTTATGGGGCTGGTATAATGATGTGATGTTATGGGGCTGGTATAATGATGTGATGTTATGGGGTTGGTATAATGATGTGATGTTATGGGGTTGGTATAATGATGTGATGTTATGGGGCTGGTATAATGATGTGATGTTATGGGGTTGGTATAATGATGTGATGTTATGGGGTTGGTATAATGATGTAATGTTATGGGGCTGGTATAATGATGTGATGTTATGGGGTTGGTATAATGATGGGATGTTATGGGGCTGGTATAATGATGTGATGTTATGGGGTTGGTATAATGAAGGGATGTTATGGGGCTGGTATAATGATGGGATGCTATGGGGCTGGTATAATGATGTGATGTTATGGGGTTGGTATAATGATGGGATGTTATGGGGTTGGTATAATGATGTGATGTTATGGGGTTGGTATAATGATGTGATGTTATGGGGCTGGTATAATGATGTGATGTTATGGGGTTGGTATAATGATGTGATGTTATGGGGTTGGTATAATGATGTAATGTTATGGGGCTGGTATAATGATGTGATGTTATGGGGTTGGTATAATGATGGGATGTTATGGGGCTGGTATAATGATGTGATGTTATGGGGTTGGTATAATGATGGGATGTTATGGGGCTGGTATAATGATGGGATGCTATGGGGCTGGTATAATGATGTGATGTTATGGGGTTGGTATAATGATGGGATGTTATGGGGCTGGTATAATGATGTGATGTTATGGGGTTGGTATAATGATGGGATGTTATGGGGCTGGTATGATGATGGGATGTTATGGGGTTGGTATAATGATGTGATGTTATGGGGCTGGTATAATGATGTGATGTTATGGGGTTGGTATAATGATGTGATGTTATGGGGCTGGTATAATGATGTGATGTTATGGGGCTGGTATAATGATGGGATGTTATCGGGTTGGTATAATGATGGGATGTTATGGGGCTGGTATAATGATGGGATGTTATGGGGTTAGTATAATGATGTGATGTTATGGGGTTGGTATAATGATGTGATGTTATAGGGACGGTATAATGATGGGATGTTATCGGGTTGGTATAATGATGGGATGTTATCGGGTTGGTATAATGATGTGATGTTATGAGGCTGGTATAATGATGTGATGGTGCTGGTATAATGATGTGATGTTATGGGGCTGGTATAATGATGTGATGTTATGGGGCTGGTATAATGATGTGATGTTTTGGGGCTGGTATAATGATGTGATGTTATGGGGTTGGTATAATGATGTGATGTTATGGGGCTGGTATAATGATGTGATGTTTTGGGGCTGGTATAATGATGTGATGTTATGGGGTTGGTATAATGATGTGATGTTATGGGGCTGGTATAATGATGTAATGTTATGGGGTTGGTATAATGATGGGATGTTATGGGGCTGGTATAATGATGTGATGTTATGGGGCTGGTATAATGATGGGATGTTATGGGGCTGGTATAATGATGTGATGTTATGGGGTTGGTATAATGATGTGATGTTATGGGGTTGGTATAATGATGGGATGTTATGGGGCTGGTATAATGATGTGATGTTATGGGGTTGGTATAATGATGGGATGTTATGGGGCTGGTATAATGATGTGATGTTATGGGGCTGGTATAATGATGGGATGTTATGGGGCTGGTATAATGATGTAATGTTATGGGGCTGGTATAATGATGTGATGTTATGGGGCTGGTATAATGATGTGATGTTATGGGGCTGGTATAATGATGTGATGTTATGGGGCTGGTATAATTATGTGATGTTATGGGGCTGGTATAATGATGTGATGTTATGGGGCTGGTATAATGATGTGATGTTATGGGGCTGGTATAATGATGTGATGTTATGGGGCTGGTATAATGATGTGATGCTATGGGGCTGGTATAATGATGTGATGCTATGGGGCTGGTATAATGATGGGATGTTATGGGGCTGGTATAATGATGTGATGTTATGGGGCTGGTATAATGATGTGATGTTATGGGGCTGGTATAATGATGTGATGTTATGGGGTTGGTATAATGATGTGATGTTATGGGGCTGGTATAATGATGGGATGTTATGGGGCTGTTATAATGATGTGATGTTATGGAGTTGGTATAATGATGTGATGTTATGGGGTTGGTATAATGATGTGATGTTATGGGGCTGGTATAATGATGTGATGTTATAGGGCTGGTATAATGATGTGATGTTATGGGGCTGGTATAATGATGTGATGTTATGGGGTTGGTATAATGATGTGATGTTATGGGGTTGGTATAATGATGTGATGTTATGGGGCTGGTATAATGATGGGATGTTATGGGGCTGGTATAATGATGTGATGTTATGGGGCTGGTATAATGATGTGATGTTATGGGGCTGGTATAATGATGGGATGTTATGGGGCTGATATAATTATGATTGTTATGGGGCTGGTATAATGATGTGATGATATGGGGCTGGTATAATGATGTGATGCTATGGGGTTGGTATAATGATGTAATGTTATGGGGTTGGTATAATGATGTAATGTTATGGGGCTGGTATAATGATGTAATGTTATGGGGCTGGTATAATGATGTAATGTTATGGGGCTGGTATAATGATGGAATGTTATAGGGCTGGTATAATGATGGGATGTTATAGGACTGGTATAATGATGTGATGTTATGGGGCTGGTATAATGATGTGATGTTATGGGGTTAGTATAATGATGTGATGTTATGGGGCTGGTATAATGATGTGATGTTATGGGGCTGGTATAATGATGGGATGTTATGGGGCTGGTATAATGACGTGATGTTATGGGGCTGGTATAATGATGGGATGTTATGGGGCTGGTATAATGATGGGATGTTATGGGGCTGGTATAATGACGTGATGTTATGGGGCTGGTATAATGATGTAATGTTATGGGGCTGGTATAATGATGGAATGTTATAGGGCTGGTATAATGATGTGATGTTGAGGGTCTGGTATAATGATGTGATGTTATGGGGCTGGTATAATGATGGGATGTTATGGGGTTGGTATAATGATGTGATGTTATGGGGCTGGTATAATGATGTGATGTTATGGGGCTGGTATAATGATGTGATGTTATGGGGCTGGTATAATGATGGAATGTTATGGGGCTGGTATAATGATGTAATGTTATGGGGCTGGTATAATGATGTGATGCTATGGGGTTGGTATAATGATGTGATGTTATGGGGCTGGTATAATGATGGGATGTTATGGGGCTGGTATAATGATGTGATGTTATGGGGCTGGTATAATGATGTGATGTTATGGGGCTGGTATAATGATGTGATGTTATGGGGCTGGTATAATGATGTGATGTTATGGGGTTGGTATAATGATGTGATGTTATGGGGCTGGTATAATGATGTGATGTTATGGGGCTGGTATAATGATGTGATGTTATGGGGTTGGTATAATGATGTGATGTTATGGGGTTGGTATAATGATGTGATGTTATGGGGCTGGTATAATGATGGGATGCTATGGGGCTGGTATAATGATGTGATGCTATGGGGTTGGTATAATGATGTGATGTTATGGGGCTGGTATAATGATGGGATGCTATGGGGCAGGTATAATCATACAATGTTCATGTAACTTAGTATCTAGTCTCCCTCTATGCTATGTACATAGCACTATTTAAATTGCTGGTGGTTTATAAATAAATGTTAATGTAATTTAAAATTACTGGTCAATAAACATATGTCAGCTACAAGACAGACGTGTGTTCATTTAAGATAAGCTCACTTATAATTAGTATTTTCCTGCTATATTCACACTTTCACTATCCTTTGATGATAGGGGTGTGTGTGTAAAGCAGGTTATGGGACTTGAACGCATCAAATGCTTGATGATGCCGGTACTGTCCTTTCATGGTCAATTTGCATTTTATAGAAATCACTCGCTAACAATCCAACTGTCCCATGTGTGTCTAGCTCAGACTAATTAAAGGTGCAGTAATGATTTCATAGAAAATGCACACTGACGTTTCCCTGCTATACTAAGATCTTTCCCTCTGAATTCCTGGCCTCCATATAATCCAACATAGACAAAGATAATGAACATGACATAAAGTTACGTTCTGATTGGCTGTGTTCTAAGCCAATCAGAATACAGCTAGAATTCCTAGAAGCGATAAGGCGGAATAAAAGCTACTCAAAACGTTACGAAGATGGCCTCACAATGGCAAACCATAGCCTGGCATTGTGTAACCACAATGAAAGAGAAAGTGTACCTGTGACAGACTTCCTGGGTACCTCTATTAAAGCTCTGCTCTTTACCCCGGATCAGTATAGGAGTAAAACAAGGTAAACATTTATTGGAAAATCACACTGGTTTATATATACCAGAACATAAAAATAAACCATAATTAAACAAAAGGAATCTAATCACTTTAAAAAGTTTAAAGTCTATGTTAGTCGCCACCCATAGTAAACATTGTAGCCACCTTTCTGGAGCCACCCCCGGACCCTGCTGTGCCACATTCTGGTATATGGTACGAGAGAGGGTGACCAATCAGAGAGCAAGCGCCACAGGGGCGATCAATCAGTAAGCAAGCTACGTCTGCACCAGTGAGCGGGGGATTTGAACTGGCCAATAGCTAAAGTGCCCTCAGCTCCTAGCAAACTATATCCAGGGATGGCTCTCCATATTGCCGACAAAGTCTCAAAAGAGCTATGAGCTCTAAGTTTAATGGAGGACGGCAGCTCCAGCGATACTTTTAGCGGACCCCAGCAGCCGTATGATCCGTTCAGGGGTTCTATAGATTTATCACTGCTCCCTGGTCAGACAAAGGTAGCGGCGGTGGCGGCACTCCCTAACACCGCTCCAGGGTGGTACAAGAGAATGAGATTTTCAGGGGGAAGCAAGGGGTGAGGGTCTAGCTCTTTTCGGACAGGGAAGATGTTCCCAGTTCTGTGACTCATTCAGAATGATTCAACAGTGTGGAAATAAAAGAGGTGTTCATGAACTGTGGTGTGAGGTGTGGCTTTACCTGAATAACACAGGAACAAGATAAGATAAATTGAAAAAATAATTTGGAGTGGATGAGCATGGTAATTAACCAAGGCTTCCTTCTATCAAGATACCACGGTGTGATTTAATCATTAGCACCTGATAAGTAGGAGGATGATATGCTGGACAACCAGCGATTCATATCGGTATCATCTTCCTCCTCACCAGAGTGGACTTCATCCACTTGTGCCGATGGATGGGATTTGTGGTGGGGGGATTGCCGCAGGAGCAGCGGTACCCATGAAGCGACCATGCCGCAATTCCAATTTAGTGAATATATACACATCATTCTCATCTGCATCTTCTCTGCATCTACCGCAGCTTGTTGACTACCCAACTCATTATACATCAAATAAAACGTAATTCCATTGTATTGCTTTTTGGTAAAACGAGTCTACGGCGGTGTTTTGAAGTTATAAACAAGTAGTGATTAGTATAATTTACTCGTCCAATGCTCGACGAGAATTAACATAAAATCCATTTCACCTTTTATCTGAGCTTTGAAGGCTGCACTGCCACCCTTTATAGTGTCCGTTGTTAAATTACAATCAAGCAAATGGATAATGAGATGAGGCAAAAAGCCACTCGCCTCTGTTAGCGCTGAATCAAGACGCACATCCTGTGCTGGCTCTGGAAAGACAAATGGGTATTTTTATGAGGTTGATAAATACGTTTGTTATGAAATGCTTTTCTGAAGCACTTTAAGGGTGATTAGTTCAAAGTAAACATATTAATAAAACCAGGGGCGTGAAATACCAACCCACTGCACAGCTATTTGTCCTACGCTCACTCTTTGGACTGCGGGGATTTTGGAATCGAGCCCATGGCTGGCGGCATTGGTGGGGAAATTGTTGGGAGGGGGACACCAAAAATGGTTGGGGAGACAGAGCTAGGGCTTGGCAAAAAAAGCAGGGCTAGTCCATGAAACATCATTACATTGTCCTCACAGAGAATAAAGAATGATTGGACATTGTCTATACATTGTATTAGAAAAACTGCAAAACAAATGCCTAAATTAGGAGAAAAATTTGTCTCCAGTTTATGACATCACCTGTGACTTGATATGCAAAATTAACTTTTCAATTAGAAATGAGTAATCTGCATATTAAGTCTATAGGATTGCCAGCCGTAATCCAGCCTTGAAGTATGATGGGAACAGTAATCTAATACAAAAAGTGACCCCCCCTTATATTGGTTTACCATTTGTGTCCCGCCCTTTGGTGGCTCCCCCATCGCTGACCCACGACTGGCTGGTTTTCGTCTAAGGAAAAGGTGGCAAGCCACAGGTGATGACGCCACAGACACACTTAAATCACATTTTTCTCCTTAGCTCAGGCATTTGCTGGCAATTCTGCTAACACAATGTATAGATCATTTTCAGTCATGTTTTAGTCTATGCTTTTACAGTAACAACAATGTTTAGGTGATGCCGTCCATTTAATTGGGATCTCCATATTAGGGGTGGAGTCACCTGGCGTCAGGTGAAGTTACCCATCATTCCCTGAGATAGCGCTCCAGTTTCCCCTGCACAGATACCGTGTGTCTGGAGCTCAATTTAAACACCATGCCGTCTGTGCGCTAAGTACTGACCATAGGCAGGATTAATTCCAGGACAGACCTGAGTTTCATGGTCCCAACATTAATACTCACTTGGAAACAATTCTTCTTTTTATTTGGTTGTGTGCCAGATCCATGCCCCCCAACTGTCCAACTCTACATGGGACAATGCTAACAAGAGACCCTTGTCCCATATCCTTTGGAGACCCCGGTGTGCTTTATTGAATCAGTATGTAGGACGCTGCTTGAGATTTTGCTTTGGTGGATAGACCACCCTAGTGTTAAAGCGGTACCCATACATCTGCAATTAAAGCCATTTTCAAAAATGCTCTTTAAAGATTTATTGCATTTTTTCCAACTGTTTGGAGCTTTAATAAAAAAAACAAACACGTAACATTTCACGTTTGTTATTTACACCATTACCTGGCTGCATCATCTCTCCCAGACTTCCTGACAGATACGGACATCTTCAAAAGCCCCTCTCAGTTAGTTTTTTTGTTCAACTACCGGCCAGAGAGGGAAAGATGTCTTCCATCTAGGCCAGCAGTAGGTAGACTTGTAGAATATAGTCACGCTCCCCAGTGCTGGTGTTCATTTTTCTGATAACGTGTAGGGGGGGGGGGGGGGGTGTCCTGGCTTCATTCAGAATAACCACTTGCAGTTCTGGCCTTGTAACAGTTTATTACATAGTGTAATATATCATCACATATTTAAGTATACAAATATATACATGTGAAGTCATTAGGCTCCTTGTACTGCTGGCAATACTGTCAGGACCTCCATCTATTGCTCCTATTTGTTGTTTAGTTTTATTTATATATATATATATATATATATATATATATATATATATATATATATATATAAATATACTCCTTGCAGCTATTGATTATTAACATATATTTCCAATAAGCCACAGCAGGAAATGGCTACTGGAATAAATAAAATAAAAAAACAAACACAATCAGTTCCTTGACAACTCGAACAATAGAACAATTGCAGTAAAATGTGCTCCATATAGCTCTCTCAGGGGACGGACATGTTTAGAATCTTGGGTCAGATTAAGGAAGGACTAAACCAATACCTGCCTCCCAAATGCGTTCCAATTTTCGGAGTCTGTCCTGCCGAGCTCTACCTCTGTCCCGCTTTGGAGCTCTGTGATCCACTCATCTACGTCCAAAATTCCAAGCTCCTAGAAAATAGGGATAGCAGAGGAGGAAATAGGCACACAGGAGTTTGGAGTAAAAATAGGAACTTTTCCTACCTAGATAGAGACACTTGGGCGGCATGCCAAGAGGCGTTGGGCAAAGCTTTCTCATCCTGGAAGGTGCAATCCTTGAAAAACAAACAAGCCTGGAAATCATTTTCATGATAATGCATATTGGTTGACTTTATTTGTGCAGTTTTTCCAAATTTAGAATGGCCACATAGTTCTCTATATAAAGCCATTTAGCTAAATGATACCTTGTTCCGGAGGACTGGCTTCCTACAAGAGCGGGGACTGTAATTTCCCCGCAGGCAAATAACGGATTTTAGCATGGCGTGAAATAGAGATGCTTGCACAGGCACCTTATGGTATGTCAGGCAGGAGGAACTAATTTGCTTTTGCCATACGCCAAGTTAGACAGGTGATAAATCACGCCCGTCTGCCTTATTGAACCTTTTAGGGATGATAGGAAGGAGAACCGTAGTGTCTCCACTGGATGAACTGCCTGCTATTCCGTTAAAGCACGGTCCTTAACGTGGGTGTGGGGGCATAGCACTAGCCATGTGGGCTAGCAGGTGACTGTGCTTGTTGTCCCATCTGTAAAATTTGCTCAGCTTGAAATCAACTTGTGTTTGGGTTTGTTCTACTAAAATTGGCTTCTAGAGTTGTTTGCACACCGTCTCTCGCTCACACACACACATACACACACACACACCGACTTTCACTTATGCAAACACACACACCCCGTCTTTCACTCACTCACGCACACAAACACACCATCTTTAATTCGTGCACACACACATCGTCTCTCTTGCTCGCAAACTCACACACACACACATATTGTCTCTCTCTTGCACACACACACATCGTCTCTAGCTCCCTCACACACACCATCTCTCGTTCCTACACACACACATTGTCTCTCTCTTAAGCACTGTCTCTCAGTCACACATCCATAAGGTGAAAAGAAAGTAATGGTAAAACATTATTATGATAATACCCTGAGCAATTCCTTAAACATAATGGGACCAGTGACCTATAACAAAATTCAGATAGATATAGGCAGTGTCAGAGGAGTTAACCCCCGGGTTGCTAGACAGATATAGGCAGTGTCAGATGAGTTAACCCCCGTGTGGCTAGACAGATATAGGCAGTGTCAGAGGTGTTAATCCTCGGGTGGCTAAACAGATATAGGCAGTGTCAGAGGAGTTAACCCTCAGGTGGCAAGACAGATATAGGCAGTGTCAGAGGCGTTAACCCCCCGGGTGGCTAAACAGATATAAGCAGTGTCAGAAGCATTAACCCCTGGGTGGCTAGACAGATATATAGACATAGGCAGTGTCAAAAGAGTTAACCCCCGGGTGGCTAGACAGATATAGGCAGTGTCAGACAAGTTGACCCCTGTGTGGCTAGACAGATATAGGCAGTGTCAGAGGTGTTAATCCTCGGGTGGCTAAACAGATATAGGCAGTGTGAGAGGAGTTAACCCCCCGGTGGCTAACAGATATCAGCAGTGTAAGAGGCATTAACCCCTGGGTGGCTAGACAGATATATAGACATAGGCAGAGTCAAAGGAGTTAACCCCCAGGTGGCTAGACAGATATAGGCTGTGTTAGAGAAGTTATTTTCCATAAGAACGACTTTTGTAACACTAATTTACATATTACGTTTTAAGTGCATTTTTCTTACGCCTTTCTGCATATTAGAATATTAGAATAACCAATTATATTGTAGTAACTAATGCTTTTATCTTCGTTTATATACGCTTGTCTAAACAATTAAAATCAGAGTTAAGGAACACGAAGTATTGTCTAGTCTCTTCCTTCGTCATCCTTAGTTCTCCAAGGCCTTGCCTGGTCTCATCATCAGCTCGGCAGTTCACATCAATCTTGGTGTTAGAGGTGGCTGAGCAGACTACCCCCGTAGTTGGTACCTTTCATTAAAACATCTGCAATGCATAAAACAAGAAAGATATAAGGCAGAACCCTCGATGGAATGATCGGATCCCCCACTCAGGTTGATTTACAAATCGGTAAATCAAATCGGTCTGATTCGGCAGCTCCTCTCTGCAAGGCCCTCCACTGGCTTCCCGTCTGCTAAAGGATAACATTTCTGTCTTTAACCTACAAAGCCTTCCACTCCTCCGCCCCTCCGTACATTGCCTCCCTTGTTAACCGAGACCTCCCTGCACGACCTTTGCGCTCCTCAATGGGACTAAAACTCTCCACCAACCACATCACCACTTCTCACTCGCGTCTCCAAGATTTCGCCCGAGCTGCCCCCCTCTCTCTGGAACTCCCTTCCGCAGAGCATCTTTCAAAGTGACCAACATGGATAGCTAGTAAAACTACCAGTCCACAGGAAACAGTTCTGGAAGAATCAGGAAAGCACACCAGGTCCACAGGAACAGAATGTAAATCCACTTCCAGAAAGCAGAAACAACTCCAAATGAGTGGATGAAATTGTCAGGGTTCTACACTGACCATCTGACTCATCCATTTAGAAGTCATAATGTATGTGCTTATATTGAGTACTCTCAGCTATTCTATAACCTACAATCCCCAAGCAGTACACTCCCACACTCTTATAACCCACACTCACTCAGACTCTCCTATAACCTACAATCCCCAAGCAGTACACTCCGACACTCTTATAACCCACACTCACTCAGACTCTCCTATAACCTACAATCCCCAAGCAGTACACTCCGACACTCTTATAACCCACACTCACTCAGACTCTCCTATAACCTACAATCCCCACACAGTACACTCCGACACTCTTATAACCCACACTCACTCAGACTCTCTTATAACCTACAATCCCCAATCAGTACACTCCCACACTCTTATAACCCACACTCACTCAGACTCTTCTATAACCTACAATCCCCAAGCAGTACACTCCGACACTCTTATAACCCACACTCACTCAGACTCTCCTATAACCTACAATCCCCAAGCAGTACACTCCGACACTCTTATAACCCACACTCACTCAGACTCTCCTATAACCTACAATCCCCAAGCAGTACACTCCGACACTCTTATAACCCACACTCACTCAGACTCTCCTTTAACCTACAATCCCCAAGCAGTACACTCCCAACTCTTATAACCCACACTCACTCAGACTCTCCTATAACCTACAATCCCCAAGCAGTACACTCCCATCTCTTATAACCCACACTCACTCAGACTCTCCTATAACCTACAATCCCCAAGCAGTACACTCCCACACTCTTATAACCCACACTCACTCAGACTCTCCTATAACCTACAATCCCCAAGCAGTACACTCCCAACTCTTATAACCCACACTCACTCAGACTCTCCTATAACCTACAATCCCCAAACAGTACACTCTGACCCTCTTATAACCCACACTCACTCAGACTCTCCTATAACCTACAATCCCCAAGCAGTACACTCTGACACTCTTATAACCTACACTCACTCAGACTCTCCTATAACCTACAATCCCCAAGCAGTACACTCAGAACCTCTTATAACCCACACTCACTCAGACTCTCCTATAACCTACAATCCCCAAGCAGTACACTACCACACTCTTATAACCCACACTCACTCAGACTCTCCTATAACCTACAATCCTCAAGCAGTACACTCCCACACTCTTATAACCCACACTCACTCAGACTCTCCTATAACCTACAATCCCCAAGCAGTACACTCCCACACTCTTATAACCCACACTCACTCAGACTCTCCTATAACCTACAATCTCCAAGCAGTACACTCAGACACTCTTATAACCCACACTCACTCAGACTCTCCTATAACCTACAATCCCCAAGCAGTACACTCCCACAATCTTATAACCCACACTCACTCAGACTCTCCTTTAACCTACAATCCCCAAGCAGTACACTCCCAACTCTTATAACCCACACTCACTCAGACTCTCCTATAACCTACAATCCCCAAGCAGTACACTCCCAACTCTTATAACCCACACTCACTCAGACTCTCCTATAACCTACAATCCCCAAGCAGTACACTCCCACACTCTTATAACCCACACTCACTCAGACTCTCCTATAACCTACAATCCCCAAGCAGTACACTCCCAACTCTTATAACCCACACTCACTCAGACTCTCCTATAACCTACAATCCCCAAACAGTACACTCTGACCCTCTTATAACCCACACTCACTCAGACTCTCCTATAACCTACAATCCCCAAGCATTACACTCTGACACTCTTATAACCTACACTCACTCAGACTCTCCTATAACCTACAATCCCCAAGCAGTACACTCAGACACTCTTATAACCCACACTCACTCAGACTCTCCTATAACCAACAATCCTCAAGCAGTACACTCAGACACTCTTATAACCCACACTCACTCAGACTCTCCTATAACCTACAATCCTCAAGCAGTACACTCCCACACTCTTATAACCCACACTCACTCAGACTCTCCTATAACCTACAATCCCCAAGCAGTACACTCCCACACTCTTATAACCCACACTCACTCAGACTCTCCTATAACCTACAATCCGCAAGCAGTACACTCCGACACTCTTATAACCCACACTCACTCAGACTCTCCTATAACCTACAATCCCCAAGCAGTACACTCCGACACTCTTATAACCCACACTCACTCAGACTCTCCTATAACCTACAATCCCCAAGCAGTACACTCAGACACTCTTATAACCCACACTCACTCAGACTCTCCTATAACCTACAATCCCCAAGCAGTACACTCCCACAATCTTATAACCCACACTCACTCAGACTCTCCTATAACCTACAATCCCCAAGCAGTACACTCCCACACTCTTATAATCCACACTCACTCAGACTCTCCTATAACCTACAATCCCCAAGCAGTACACTCAGACACTCTTATAACCCACACTCACTCAGACTCTCCTATAACCTACAATCCCCAAGCAGTACACTCAGACACTCTTATAACCCACACTCACTCAGACTCTCCTATAACCTACAATCCCCAAGCAGTACACTCCGACACTCTTATAACCCACACTCACTCAGACTCTCCTATAACCAACAATCCTCAAGCAGTACACTCAGACACTCTTATAACCCACACTCACTCAGACTCTCCTATAACCTACAATCCTCAAGCAGTACACTCCCACACTCTTATAACCCACACTCACTCAGACTCTCCTATAACCTACAATCCCCAAGCAGTACACTCCCACACTCTTATAACCCACACTCACTCAGACTCTCCTATAACCTACAATCCGCAAGCAGTACACTCCGACACTCTTATAACCCACACTCACTCAGACTCTCCTATAACCTACAATCCCCAAGCAGTACACTCCGACACTCTTATAACCCACACTCACTCAGACTCTCCTATAACCTACAATCCCCAAGCAGTACACTCAGACACTCTTATAACCCACACTCACTCAGACTCTCCTATAACCTACAATCCCCAAGCAGTACACTCCCACAATCTTATAACCCACACTCACTCAGACTCTCCTATAACCTACAATCCCCAAGCAGTACACTCCCACACTCTTATAATCCACACTCACTCAGACTCTCCTATAACCTACAATCCCCAAGCAGTACACTCAGACACTCTTATAACCCACACTCACTCAGACTCTCCTATAACCTACAATCCCCAAGCAGTACACTCAGACACTCTTATAACCCACACTCACTCAGACTCTCCTATAACCTACAATCCCCAAGCAGTACACTCCGACACTCTTATAACCCACACTCACTCAGACTCTCCTATAACCTACAATCCTCAAGCAGTACACTCAGACACTCTTATAACCCACACTCACTCAGACTCTCCTATAACCTACAATCCCCAAGCAGTACACTCCCAACTCTTATAACCCACACTCACTCAGACTCTCCTATAACCTACAATCCCCAAGCAGTACACTCCCACAATCTTATAACCCACACTCACTCAGACTCTCCTATAACCTACAATCCCCAAGCAGTACACTCCCACACTCTTATAATCCACACTCACTCAGACTCTCCTATAACCTACAATCCCCAAGCAGTACACTCAGACACTCTTATAACCCACACTCACTCAGACTCTCCTATAACCTACAATCCTCAAGCAGTACACTCAGACACTCTTATAACCCACACTCACTCAGACTCTCCTATAACCTACAATCCTCAAGCAGTACACTCCCACACTCTTATAACCCACACTCACTCAGACTCTCCTATAACCTACAATCCCCAAGCAGTACACTCCCACACTCTTATAACCCACACTCACTCAGACTCTCCTATAACCTACAATCCGCAAGCAGTACACTCCGACACTCTTATAACCCACACTCACTCAGACTCTCCTATAACCTACAATCCCCAAGCAGTACACTCCGACACTCTTATAACCCACACTCACTCAGACTCTCCTATAACCTACAATCCCCAAGCAGTACACTCAGACACTCTTATAACCCACACTCACTCAGACTCTCCTATAACCTACAATCCCCAAGCAGTACACTCAGACACTCTTATAACCCACACTCACTCAGACTCTCCTATAACCTACAATCCCCAAGCAGTACACTCCCACAATCTTATAACCCACACTCACTCAGACTCTCCTATAACCTACAATCCCCAAGCAGTACACTCCCACACTCTTATAATCCACACTCACTCAGACTCTCCTATAACCTACAATCCCCAAGCAGTACACTCAGACACTCTTATAACCCACACTCACTCAGACTCTCCTATAACCTACAATCCCCAAGCAGTACACTCAGACACTCTTATAACCCACACTCACTCAGACTCTCCTATAACCTACAATCCCCAAGCAGTACACTCCGACACTCTTATAACCCACACTCACTCAGACTCTCCTATAACCTACAATCCTCAAGCAGTACACTCAGACACTCTTATAACCCACACTCACTCAGACTCTCCTATAACCTACAATCCCCAAGCAGTACACTCCCAACTCTTATAACCCACACTCACTCAGACTCTCCTATAACCTACAATCCCCAAGCAGTACACTCCCACAATCTTATAACCCACACTCACTCAGACTCTCCTATAACCTACAATCCCCAAGCAGTACACTCCCACACTCTTATAATCCACACTACCCCAGCAAAACACTCACTCCAACTCTTCTAAAACTAACACTCAATGCAGTACATTAACTCAGACTCCCCTATAATGCACACTCCTTGAAATATCCTCCTTTTTGTAGGTGAAATCAGTGGAAGGCCATCTTGTATTTGTGTATGAGTTAGTGTTGTGCGCCCCTTTGTATCTCTGCATTGTACCTGATTTTCAGTATAAAATCTAAAACGATTTGAATGCACAGTTCGCTAACGAGTGGAAACAAATGGTGTTGTTTATCAGTCAGTGGACCGTCACGATGGAGCAATCCATTGCTCGCCCCTCTGGTATGTACGAGGTTAATATATGTAATAATAATAACCATATCGCTGTGATATGAATTGAAAGGACACGACACACGCACACACTGACTTCTATCATTCAGCTGCCGCTCTGCACAGTTCAGTAGAAATGCCGTGGGATCTGAAAAGAAACTGACAAATGAACATGTTATTCAGTCTTCGAATGAGACGGCCGATCGAGCGGTGGGAGTCTGACTACGCCACTCATCTGCAAGGTTTAGCCGTATTTGAAATGATTTTGAAAGTGCTGGATCGGGAGCCAATCTCTCTGGCGACTGGCGGAGCGTAGACACAGCTCGTTTCCATGCAACGAGTCTCGGAATTTATTGCTCGTTTGTTGATAGTGCAGGGTGATTGATCAACCGCATTTCATTGCTAGAGGAAGTGCAGAATGTTGATCCCATTTCCAGTGATGTAAACTGAAAATTGAAGGGGCTCCATGGATCAATGATTATCTCACAGGCCCTTCTAACGGATCTGTCGGTGGGATCCATTGTTGACGAAGAGGCTTTAAACAATGAAAAGTAGCATAAGTCAGGCAGAAAATTGGTTCTGCCTGATTAAAACACCATGGGCATGGTGCCCTAGTCGGCACTGCTCAGAAGATATTAAGGTGCAGTTTTCACTGAGCCGTGGATGTGAGGGAAGATGGTGGTGAATTATGAAATTTGTAGTTTGCCATTAGCTGGAGGGCTGCCCCAGGACTTAGAAAAATAAAACAAATAACATCAATGTCATTTGAACAGTGTACTACTGGAGCACAGTGTAGGAGGCATTTTAATCAGTACATGCCCTTCTGCTTGACTAAAACAGTTTAGTCAGTAAATCAAATGCCCTTTAAAGATCAGACTTGCCAGGATTCATCACCTGTTAAACTCAATTGACTGGAGAATGGCTGAGGTTCCCCCATCACAGGCATCCCACAGCCTCCCTATACTATTTCAGTGTATATATATATATATATATATATATATATATATATACACACACACATTAAGAACCTTTTAATCCATTTTTTAATTTTTTTTTTATTTTATTTTATCAAATTTAATATACATATACAATCAAATAACATAGTAGAGGACATATATACACATGTATTCATACATACATAGCAGTTAACCATAATTTAGTTTGCTGTGTACCGCGGGTGTGGGAGGGAGGGGAACCACCCAAGCTTCTACCACTGTTTCCCACCTAAACTTTTCTTTGGTTGCCCTCACGCCCACCTCCCGTGGCCCAGGCCTTAGTCAACGGTTAAACATGTTCTTGTAGGTGGATAAACTGCATTGAATATCATACTTTGACCACACACTAAGTTGATGTACATTTAGGTTCGGATGCTGTGGAAATAACATAATTTATCCCCATATTCAACTTCCAATAATTTCCTTAGTGTTATAATCATTATAGAGGAAGGTATTTGGTGTTTTAATCTTCTAATATGGAGTTCGATTTTGCTTGGGGTTCAAATTTGTTCCCACTACATCTTTTGAATACAGTTTGTGGGGTCTACAGACAGTAATTTATTACTTACAGACATTCACTTGGTGTGCAGCAGTCTTAGGTACAACAACAGGTTATGATTTCTATATCAATTGAGGGGTCATATATAGGGAAGGGGAGCTCCCGTGATAACCTCATCTTGCCCAGGTCCAGATTCTTAAGCCAAATGGTTGGGGTAATTAGATTAGCAGTGTAGTGTTGAACGGTTACCCCTTTTACCACTGAACTTATATGCTCAGGATAATGATAGAACAGGGTTCCAAATTTTAAAGTAGGAGGGAAGAGACCTACTATCCAGGTAGAATAATTTTTCCATTCTGCACTGGTATTGGATTTGAGTTTGTATCTCTGTCTCTGTTGGAATAGTTACTTTCCTCCAGTGTCTTGAGATGCACATTTTAGCTGCCATTAGAATATGTATTACTAGTTTTTTTTGAGAATTTTTTAGAGCGGGGAGTTCGAGGTGGAACAAAAAGGTTGCCGCTCCCAGAGCTCTCAGATCTAATTTTAAGTCAAAAAAATTTTTGGTCAAGATCCCCCGTATATCGTTGAGTTTTTCACAGTCCCACCAGATGTGCTTAATATTCCCGATTTCTTTATTACATCTCCAACAAAGTGGAGATGTATTTATTTGGTATTTGGCTAACCTTGTTGGGACCCAGTACCATCGGTATAATATCTTTAAGTACAGTTGCTGTATTGCTATGCAATGAATTGATTTCCTCATCAAATCTATTGTTCTGTACCAAGTTTGTGTTGGGTATATTATCTTTAATTCGTCCTCCCATTTTTTTATAGGATCGCATTTGCTGTCTTCTGATTCTAATTCATTGATAGCTTTCTGAATTTGGGAGGATATCCTATGGTGAGATCCATATAAAATATTTTCCAGCGGGGAGTCTATTTTAAGTTGAATTTCCCCGAAGAGATGTTTTATACGGTTATAGGAGAAAATTTCTTTTTTTGGGAGGTTATAGTGTTGTTGTAGCTCTAGGAAAGGTAGTATTTATAAATTATGAAATAGGTCACCTATCTTCTCCATTCCAGATTTTAACCAATTATCCAAATTCAGATCTTTTATTAGGACTTTCAATGCACCAATAGGGGCTTGGGGGGAGATATGCGTATCCGGGAAAAATCTAGGTTTAATTGAGCCGATTGATCGAAACACATTCTGTATTACTGGGTTCTTGATTTTTAGTGCTGTAAATTTATGTTTGTCTAGCCAAAAAAGAAAGGAAGGGTCTATGTTACCACAGGCTTCCTTTTCAAATTGATACCAGGTTTTGCTTCTCGATTTCTTACTTCCCCATAGAAGAAAATGGGAAAACATAACCGAGTCATGAATGTGGTATAAATTGGGAAAGGACAAACCACCTTGAGACACGGGTTTGGACATAATATGAAACTGAATTCTGGGTTTCCTATAATTCCATACATATGTCAAAAACAACCTATGGAATTTAGAGAGGACCTTCCGTGGTACCCTCAGGGGTATAGTGCGGAATAGGTACTCCAGTTTGGGAAGCAGATAGGCTCTAACCAGATTAATCCTCCCCATCCAAGATACTTGAATGTTCTTCCAGTTACCGATCCGTTCTTCAAGTTCTTTATAAAGTTTAAGATAGTTATAATTTACTATACTTTTTATATCGAATCTGATGCTGATGCCCAAGTAATTAATTGTCTCGTTCGACCCTTTAAAGTGGTACTTCTGCTTGAGGGATCTTTCCTGATTTTGAGATAAGTTTTTATGAATAATTTGAGTTTTTGAAAAATTAATTTTATAGTTGGAAAAGTGACTGAACTCCTCTATACACCTCAGGAGTTCTGGCAATGAGGACTCGGGTTGTGAAAGCGTTAATATAACGTCATCAGCATAAAGCGATATTTTTTGTTGGTTTGTTCCTAATTTTATACCAGTGATGGAGTGGGTTAACCTGATATATGCGGCTAGAGGTTCCATAGTGAGATTATATAAGAGGGGAGCCAATGGGCATCCCTGTCTAGTGCCATTTTTGATTGAGAACCAACGTGAGTCCAGACCATTGCCATACATTTTGGCTGTAGGTTCTGAGTACATAGAGAGTATTGCAGTTTTAAACATTCCCCCAATACCGAAGGCGGAAAGGACTTCAGTCATGTATCTCCAATTGACTCTGTCAAATGCTTTTTCTGCATCGACAGAGACAAAAATACATGGTGTACTTGTGTCATTAACTGTTGTGATTAGATTTAATATTTTCCGAACGTTATCCCCTCCAGATCTGGCTGTTATAAATCCAGCTTGATCTTTATGGATTAAATCTGATGTTACTGCTTTTAGTCGATCAGCCAGGATTTTGGAGAGAATTTTGATATCTATATTAATTAATGAAATTGGACGGTAATTGGTTACGTAGTTCGGGTCCTTGTCTGGCTTCGGTATTGGGGAAATGACTGCTTTTAACATTTCTGGGGGGACTATTCCAGTGTTCCCTATTGCTTCGTACAGTGAGCAAAGGAGGGGAGTAATTTGTGGTTCGAATGACTTATAAAAAAGGGCTGTATAGCCGTCAGGGCCAGGGGCTTTACCATTTTCCAATTTAAGAATGGCCTTCTTTATTTCTTCTTTATTAATGGGTCTATTTAAGTTTGTTAATTTTTCCTTGGATATTTGGGGTAGATTAAGTTTTTTTTTAAAAAGTTTCAGATCGGAAAGGGAATATGTTTCTGCCCTAAGGTTATATAGCGATTCATAGTATCTGGCAAATGCATCTCCGATTTCATGCGGGGATAGATAGTGCTTATCTGAGTCTATGATTTTATTTTTTTTTTGTTTTTTATGGCCGTGTCTAATTTTACGTGTAAGCAATTTGCCGACTCTATCATCGCCGTTGTACCACCTCTGTTTTGAGGAGAGGATCATACCGCTAACCTGCTCTTCTAGCCTCTTTCTGATCCTTTCCTGGGTATCTTTAATTTGTTCGAAATTTCCGATAGAAGGGTTACTTTTATTATTAGAGTCTAATTTAGCAAGCTTAATATATAGATCTGACAAAGGAATCCCTTTTTCTCTTTTTTTTCTGGCATCTAGTTGTATAAGGTAGCCTCGTATAACACACTTAAATGAAGCCCATAGAGTCTGTTCAGAAACCTGACCATTATTGTTATCAATAATAAAGTCATTGATTAAGTTCCTAAGATGGTTTTTATCTTCTTCCTTTATTAGTAATGTTTCGTTTAGTCTCCATTGGGGTTTAATATTATATTCCGTGTTATTTTTGATTACTAGAGTTATAGGGGCATGGTCAGACCAAGTTATTTGGCCAATCTCAGTTTTAGTTACCTTTCTCAGGTCTGACAAGTTGGTCATAATGAAATCTATTCGAGAGTTCATTCCGTGAACTCTTGAGTAAAAGGTGTAATCATTTTTTTCGGATGGTTTATGCGCCAAACGTCATATAGATCGTATTTAGTCAGGATTTCTTGGAATGTTTTACATTTGGATCTTATATAATTTGGAGTGATTTCCATTCTCATATTTTTTCTGTCCGCTTTATAGTCGCATATAGTGTTCATGTCCCCTCCCATTAATAGAATACCTTTTTTGACTTGATTTACTCTCTCAAAGAGTTTCTCAAAAAAGGTTTTGACGAATACGTTTGGAGCATAAATGTTTACCAGGGTGTAGGTAACATCGTTCAGTTTACATATTACTATTATATATCTTCCCATTACATCTTTCTCCTCCATTATTAACTCAAATTTGACCTTCGAGGTAAGTATTATTGCGACCCCCCTTTTTTTCCTTAATCCGGACATATTGGCATTAAGCACCACTGGAAATCTAGAGAATTTCCAAGGGGCTCCTACAGTATCCCTCCAATGTGTTTCTTGGACATAGCATATATCTGTCCCATCTCCCATTAACATTTTATACAAAAGTCCCCTTTTCATTGGTGAATTTAGACCTTGGGCATTGATAGAGGTTAGCTTTAAAGTCATATGACGTCAGATAATCCATCAAGCTCCCCTCCCCATCTTCCCCTGGTTTGGACCCTGACTCTGCACACCTTTACAGACAATACATCACATTCTAAACTACAATACATTATCATCAACATTCTATACCTATAAAGAAAAAAAAATTCCAGGTACTATCCTGATATACAGGCACAGTCGCTGGTGGCCTCACCATAGCCTATAGTTAGATGTGTTTGTTTTTTATTATTTATGTTTTATTTATCCTTGTTTTCTTTTTTTTTTTTTTTTTTTTTGTCTCATCGTGCTAATTCTTTGTGACTTATTCTAAGTAAATTATCGCATTGAGTGTGTGTAATTACTCTCTAGCCTTTCCAGCCTTTCCCTTGCCTCCAGCCTCCCACCCTTGTCTATTTAAGTGTAAAGAGAAAAAAGAAGAGAGAAAAAAAAGAAAGAAAAGAGGAGAACTTGTGTCGCCTTATGAGCTTATACTGTCTTTAATAACTAAATATGTTCTAATTCTTAACTGTGAAATATCCATTTAATAAATTTGCGTAAGAATACCTTAAATATTAATTAAAATTTGGACCCTTAAAGAAAAAACCAGCATAATCAGCCTTGTTACGGGGCCTATACTTATCCAGTTGAACAGTTCTGGTGGGAGGGGGGGTGTTGTTTCCTCGTCTATCCCTTGTGTCATATTTGTTTCAGGTTTATATTATATCACCCCTTATGTGTATAGTGTTACTAACGTCTAAATTAATAATTACATCAATTAGTGGATTAGTGTTCTGTGCTTCTTCTTACAATCTTTTTACTTCTTTGTTTAGAGTGGTTCTGTGTTTAACTTCTCAATGTATTAATTCTTTTAAGTTTGTGCTTAGTGTTTCTTCATTAAATCTTTAGTGATAGTGTGTAGTTTAAATATGTTGCCCGTCTGGGCCTGTTCAGCTAAGTGTATTAAGGCTGTAGTTAACAGCTACTAAGGGTACCTATTCAACTAGACCAAGAGCTCTAAGTTTTGACTGCTCTTCGTTTGGGTTTGTAACTACCACCGTTTCACCTTTGAAAACAATTAGCAATTTAGTGGGAAAACCCCACCGGTATTGAATTCCCTTAGAGCGTAGTTGTAATGTTAACTCTCTGAAGGTATTCCGTTTCATTCTGGTTGTATAGGACAGATCTGGAAACACTAGTAATGATTCAAATGTTCCCTTCTTTTTGTCTGGGTTAACTCGTAGCTGACGAAGGAACTCATCTTTTATAGAGCAATTTAAAAACCTTACTATTACCTCTCGGGGTGACGGGCCTGTTGTTTTACTAGGTCTTAGTATTCTGTGAATACGCTCAAAGGGGGATTTCCCCAGAATTTCAGGGTCTACCAGAGACGAAACCAATTCATACACGTATTCTGTGAGATTGGCATCCTTAACTTCTTCTGGTATCCCTTTGAGTCTGAGGTTGTTCCTTCTGGACCTATCTTCAAAATCTGTTAACTGGTTATTACATTTTTTGACCTGGTCTTTCAAGATAGAGTTTTGGGCCCGTAGGTCTGCGACCTCTTCTGATATGCTAGAAATTGTTGCATCTTGTTTTGTTATTTTAACTGACAATGCAGCAATTTCCTTAGCTAAGTCTGAAATATTAGAATTAAAGTCAGCCTTTAGTTTCTCGTATAAGTTGTCAATAACTGAGGCCAAGCTTACATTTGTCACCAATTCTGTCATTGGTAGATTACCAACATTCTCTTGTGGGGCAGTTATTTCAGCCATTGTAGGTGATAGGGATCTTCTCTGCAGAGGGGGTTTATTTGGGTCCAGTTTTGGGGAATAGAAAATAGATTTGCTTTTATCTGAGGGGGGGATTTTTTTGGGTGCCATTTTTTTTGTTGTTGTTGTTTTTCTGTTATTTTTGTTTTGCCCTTTGCAGAGGACCAAGTAAAGAACTGGGTAACAATCAGTTTGGTCTTTTGGCTGTGTCCAATACAACTTACACAATTGATATATCAGGCAAGGTGCTCAATGCAGCAACCCACGTAAGTATGTGAATCACAATGTGAAGCTGCAGCTCCAAATACTTGGTGCTGTGGTGCAGAAAACTACCTATATGAATATGAATCACAATATGGGGTTGTGGCTTGAGTGCTCAGTACAGTAGAGCAGTAAACCATGTAGATAGCTTTAAGCGTGGTATGAAGTTGCAACTCCAGTGATTGGTGCAATACCGCAGTGAGCCACCCAAGTAGATATAAATCACAATATGGCGTTGTAGCTCCAATGCTCAGTGTAATAATACAGTAAGCTACCTAAATATACACAAATCCCAATATGAAGTTGCAGCTCCAATAATCAGTGCAGTAATACAGTAGACCATCTGAATAGATATAAAACACAATACAGAGCTGTCGCTCCAATGCTTAGTACAGTAGTGCAGTGAGCTACATAAATAGGTATAGTTCACAGTATGAAGTCACAACTCCAGTGCATAGGTAGATATAAATTGTTGCACCAATTACTAATAACCCAGAGGTATGAAGTCTTTTACAATCAGTCTTAAATTGCCATTGGTGTTTGCTCAGTAAAGTTCAATATGGCATTGGAGATGGTACCTGAGTAACTTATCAAGGTCTGGTCGGGGTCAGAGGGGCAAGTGTTGGGTAAGTTCCGGATGGTCCAAGAGTATGTTGTGAGGAGTTTATTTTAATAAGGAATAGTATAGGAATGATACTTGAGGAACTTATAACAGTAGCCGATAGCCAAAGTCTGTTATTTAAATGCGCATACTCATTACCATTCAGTGCGAGTCTAAGATGTAGTTTCATATAATAGGTAAATCGGAACAGTCTTACCGTTGTCTAAGTAACACTCCAGATCGCCCTGTTATAATTTCATATAGGGTTCGCTTAAATACAGTATTTGCTGCTGTGATTCCAGCTATTTTTCGTTGTGAGATTTCCTCTTGTAAGTGCAAGAGCTCCACTCCACAGAGGTTGAACAGGAGGCTTTTCTAGCGGTGGGTGGCAGATCTTCCGTGATGTTTTCGCCTGTGTTCGCGGGTATCACCCTTCGGTAAAGCCGCGAGCATCTGGGAATAATGCATCCGCCGGACGTGATGGCACCCAGCCGCCGGATCTCGTGTTGAATCGCAAGGTTTTGGCTGGGTGGCGCGTTCAAGCTTTGAGAGACAGCATTTTCGGTTTGTTACCTTCGATGAGCCGCACAAGGTTCAGGGAGGCCACACCTGCGACAGACGCACGTCCTACGTCTCACGTCATCCTCGGGGTCCAGTAATTGACTCCTTTTAATCCATTTTAATCATTTTTATGCTGCCTGCTGCCTTCCACAGAGCCAGCAGAGATTACATTACAGAGCCGGTTAAATGTACAGCTGCCGTATCATGGAGCTATATTCATGAAAGAGTTAATTGAGAAGGGTATTTCAACCCAAAGTACCCAGGTTGAATAATTATCCAAAATTTGCTGACGGGGGAGAAACCAAACACCTAAAAATGGTAGACACCAACTTCTTCTGCCATGAAAGGGCTTTTTTTTTTTTAAGAATACTTCAACGGATAATAAAAAAAAGTGATTTTCTAACTTGTGGAAGCCCTGATTTGTGCAGCAACTGAGATGCATCTTAAACACCAGTGATGGAGAGAACCATCTTTGCTTCCATGAAGTGTGCTGCTCTGTCCAATGGCGGCCTTTCCTTCTGTAGCGAGGCATTTACCAGTTTCAGACTGAAGCTGTTACTGCACATGCTCCATGCAAGGGGGAGCCAGTTCATCAGCTCTGACCCTCTGGCAACCTTGACATTCGTTTTTATTCAAAAAAGAAGGCCTACAGTTTGAAAGAGTTTTGCAAAGATCCCAGTATGCAAACAAAAGCCCTGTACAATGTACAGATTAAACACCACCACGTGCATCAAAGTATATTTTATGCCAAAACTGACGGGAACGTCATGAATGTTTTTTTGTTGTTTTTTTTTACAGTTTTATAAAATGTGACATCTATCTATGCAACAGTAAATGTATTTCAACAGAAATTGAGAATATGGTCCCATGAGCTTGCGATCTCACTTTTTTTACGCAAAGCGCTTAAGTCAGATAGTCCATGAGCTTACAATCTAGAAGGAGATCACAGAAGCTGGAAACGCCAAGAGATAATGTCATATTAATTTCTGGAGAGCAAATAAATAGACTAAAGATTACAAAGCAACTGATTCAAGTACAGTATGGGCGCAGGCACAGGAGCGGCACGTCGCCATGCTACAGGAAGCAGATTTTCCTGCATGTGCTCAGGTTACAAACCGGCCTAATGATGTATAAAGAACAGAAATTATTCCGAAACAAAGAGAGCGCTGGTGGAAATGACTGGCCGAGGAGGTAATTGGGCTGGAATCCCGTTTGATTTGACACACGATTAATTCCTCTCAAGTCTTAACTCTGTCATTTGTATTCAGCCATGCTTTCACGTGGAGGTGTGATTTAATCAGTAGGTTTCACTTGGGGATGTATTCCATGATAATGGCGTAGAACATACATTAACCCAAGAAAGAAAAGACACATGGACATAAATAGGCCACAGAGGGGAATTCTAAATAAGCGCACGCACACCGATAATGCCAGGATTTGGCACCACCTGCATGTGCGCCGAGCTTATACAAGACCTCCATTGTGTTTCTCCTGCTAGAAGAGCTCAGCTGGCCATTGATAATGTATAGAAGAATATATAGAAGAGCTCAGCTGGCCATGGATAATGCAGAGTTACATCTTTACACACTGTCACTATATAACAATGCATTATACAGGGCCAACTCTGTTCTTCTAGCAGGAGAAACTCACCAGACCCTGCACAATGTATAGAAGAATATATAGAAGAGCTCAGCTGGCCATGGATAATGCAGAGTTACATCATTACACACTGTCACTTTATAACAATGTATTATACAGGACCAACTCTATTCTTCTAGCAGGAGAAACTCACCAGACCCTGCACAATGTATAGAAGAATATACAGAAGAGCTCAGCTGGCCATGGATAATGCAGAGTTACATCTTTACACACTGTCACTTTATAACAATGCATTATACAGGCCAACTCTGTTCTTCTAGCAGGAGAAACTCACCAGACCCTGCACAATGTATAGAAGAATATATAGAAGAGTTCAGCTGGCTATGGATAATGCAGAGTTACATCTTTACACACTGTCACTTTATAACAATGCATTATACAGGACCAACTCTGTTCTTCTAGCAGGAGAAACTCACCAGACCCTGCACAATATATAGAAGAATATATAGAAGAGCTCAGCTGGCCATGGATAATACAAAGTTACATCTTTACACACTGTCACTTTATAACAATGCATTATACAGGGCCAACTCTGTTCTTCTAGCAGGAGAAACTCACCAGACCCTGCACAATGTATAGAAGAATATATAGAAGAGCTCAGCTGGCCATGGATAATACAGAGTTACATCTTTACACACTGTCACTTTATAACAATGCATTACACATGGCCAACTCTGTTCTTCTAGCAGGAGAAACTCACCAAACCCTGCATAATGTATAGAAGAATATATAGAAGAGCTCAGCTGGCCATGGATAATACAGAGTTACATCTTTACACACTGTCACTATATAACAATGCATTATACAGGGCCAACTCTATTCTTCAAGCAGGAGAAACTCACCAGACCCTGTACAATGTATAGAAGAATATATAGAAGAGCTCAGCTGGCCATGGATAATGCAGAGTTACATCTTTACACACTGTCACTTTATAACAATGCATTATACAGGGCCAACTCTGTTCTTCTAGCAGGAGAAACTCACCAAACCCTGCATAATGTATAGAAGAATATATAGAAGAGCTCAGCTGGCCATGGATAATACAGAGTTACATCTTTACACACTGTCACTTTATAACAATGCATTATACAGGGCCAACTCTGTTCTTCTATCAGGAGAAACTCACCAGACCCTGCACAATGTATAGAAGAATATATAGAAGAGCTCAGCTGGCCATGGATAATGCAGAGTTACATCTTTACACACTGTCACTGTATAACAATACATTATACAGTGCCAACTCTGTTCTTCTAGCAGGAGAAACACACCAGGCCCTGCACAATGTATAGAAGAATATATAGAAGAGCTCAGCTGGCCATGGATAATGCAGAGTTACATCTTTACACACTGTCACTTTATAACAATGCATTATACAGGGCCAACTCTGTTCTTCTAGCAGGAGAAACTCACCAAACCCTGCACAATGTATAGAAGAATATATAGAAGAGCTCAGCTGGCCATGGATAATGCAGAGTTACATCTTTACACACTGTCACTTTATAACAATGTATTATACAGGGCCAACTCTGTTCTTCTATCAGGAGAAACTCACCAGACCCTGCACAATGTATAGAAGAATATATAGAAGAGCTCAGCTGGCCATGGATAATGCAGAGTTACATCTTTACACACTGTCACTATATAACAATACATTATACAGGCCCAACTCTATTCTTCTAGCAGGAGAAACTCACCAGACCCTGCACAATGTATAGAAGAATATATAGAAGAGCTCAGCTGGCCATGGATAATGCAGAGTTACATCTTTACACACTGTCACTATATAACAATACATTATACAGGCCCAATTCTATTCTTCTAGCAGGAGAAACTCACCAGACCCTGCACAATGTATAGAAGAATATATAGAAGAGCTCAGCTGGCCATGGATAATGCAGAATTACATCTTTACACACTGTCACTTTATAACAATGCATTATACAGGACCAACTCTGTTCTTCTAGCAGGAGAAACTCACCAAACCCTGCACAATGTATAGAAGAATATATAGAAGAGCTCAGCTGGCCATGGATAATGCAGAGTTACATCTTTACACACTGTCACTTTATAACAATGCATTATACAGGGCCAACTCTGTTCTTCTAGCAGGAGAAACTCACCAGGCCCTGCACAATGTATAGAAGAATATATAGAAGAGCTCAGCTGGCCATGGATAATGCAGAGTTACATCTTTGCACACTGTCACTTTATAACAATGCATTATACAGGGCCAACTCTATTCTTCTAGCAGGAGAAACTCACCAGACCCTGCACAATGTATAGAAGAATATATAGAAGAGCTCAGCTGGCCATGGATAATGCAGAGTTACATCTTTACACACTGTCACTTTATAACAATGCATTATACAGGACCAACTCTGTTCTTCTAGCAGGAGAAACTCACCAGACCCTGCACAATGTATAGGTAAATCAGACACCCCTATGTGGTAGGAAGGACAGACAGTTTAAGGTTTTTCAGTGACATGTGGAGAAGAGGACAGTATAATGTAAACACGTGAGAAGCTATTTAGCAAAGTACGGAGCTCAATCCCCAATATTTGGGGAATGAAAGATGTGGGAGAGGGAGATACAACTCCTCGTTTAGTTTCAATGGGAAATAAACTGAAATATAGAATACTGTCCAATCCTCGAGGTAATCGGTACCTGATTAGAGGATCATTAATATTTGTCTGCCGTTTCTCCCCTTAATTCCTGGATTACCATTCAGTTTGCGTCCAGCCCCCTGAGTGATATCGGACTAAATATTCATAAATATCCCCATTATCGTTTAAGATAACGGACTTAATAATTAACCAAGAAAGCAGTTCACTATCTTTAACAACCCTTCATCTCCGAGGCATTCCTTTCCTTGTCGCTCGCTAACGATGATCTCGGTGCTTTAATTAGCTCACAGACAGCTGCCCCTCCCCCCCCCCCTCCCCTCTAGCGAACCAGAGCGGATTCTGAAGTATCAAACGCAATCTTACTTCCCAGAGAATCCCTGGAAGACTTTCTCTTCAGATCTTTTTTTTTTTCATTTGCTGGTAGAAATCAAGCATTTCTTTATTTTATTTACCATTAAAGGGAACTGGGTTTCAAATTGTACTCTATATGAAATAACCTGACCATCTCCCTGTATTAAAGGGACTCTAAACATGGCTCATACTATGAATTTAGACCGTACAAGGATACATTGTGTGGGCAGAATTGCTGCAAATATATGAAATAAGAGAAATATATGTTATAAATGTGCCCGTGTCTCCTGGTTATGACATCACCTGTGGCTTAATATGCAAATGACACATTTAACACTGAAACCAGCTCATTTCCATATCAGGCCACTGTTTATGATGTCATAAACAGAAGACCACGGACATGTTAAAAACATATCTTTCTCTTAATTTAAGCATTTGCTGCCATCCTTCTAACACAAATCATATTTTATTCTCTACGCGCTCACAATTTAAAGGCCGATGTACTTAGCCATTAGTCATCATATTTAAAGTGTCCCAAAAATATTTAAACCACCTATACATTGCTTGTACTGCGAATACAGACAATAACGAATGATCTATAGTAGTGATGCTAAACACGGTTTGACAGACGGTTCTTCTCCTGCACCATAAGATGTTGGGATGAATGAAAAAAACAACACAATTGCCATTATGTATAAACGAACTGTGACTGCGTACTTTCCGACACTTTACTGTGCAGTAGAGAGATACAAATAGGGGTCTCGGAGGCACGGACACCAAATTAATAAACTCCACGATCACCTGAAATATAGTTAAAAAATGCAAAAAGTAATTTATTGTGGCATAGAATGACGCAGACTCACCATCGCAAGTGAAACAGCAAGTTATTCCTTGCGCGTTTCGCTCCTGAACACAGCTCTTAGTCATAGGCTCGGTCTGAGTAGTGTTGCTAAACATTGTTTGGCAGACGGTTCTTCTCCCGCACGATAATATTTTTGGATGTATAAAAAAAAACAACATTGCCATTATGCATAACGAACTATTATTTTATACTTTCCGACACTTTACTGTGCAGGACATTTTGTTAGCAAGCAACTGCATAGATATTGTGAACAATAGGTTTTAAATGTGTCTCTGGCGTCTCCTGTTTATGACATCACTTATTGCTGAATGTGCAAATGAACTCATTTTCATTGGGCAATGTGTATTTTGCGTATCACGCCATCAGCTGATGTCATTATCAGGAGATGCCGCAAACACATTTAAAACACTCTTTTCTCTTAAATCTATGTGTTTGCTGCAATTCTACTAACGCAATGTATAGGTCTTTTTTTTTATTCTCCGCATTCGCAGTATATACAAAGTTTAGGAGACAGCGTCCCTTTAATTGGCACCCTGAACTAATGAATCATGGTATAAATACAGGGGAGAGGGTGTAAGCGCCCTTTGTACCTCTTTGTAATTTTAGGTCTTTAGATTCTATCAGATCCAATAAAATCAATATTGCACTGGAAGGTAATTGCAAAGAGTCAGTGTGAATGCGGGTAACTAATTATTCTATCCACCGAAATCACAGAATTCTTATACTGTGAATGTAGATAATACAAATGATCTATACATTGAGTTAGCAGAATTGCAAACAAATACCTAAATTAGGACGAAAATGTGTTTTAAATGTGTTTCAGGAGTCTCCTGTTTATGACATCACCTGTGGCTTATAGGGTTGCCACCTTTCCCTCAGACAAAGAACAGCCAGTCGTGGGTCAGGTATGGAGGAGCCACCAAAGGGCGGGACACAAAGGGTAAACCCATACAAGGGACGATGACACTCATTGTTCTATTAGATTACTGTTCCCATCATACTCGGCTTCAAAGGCATCACTTGTGGCTTGAATTAGGCCCTGGGGGGCAAAATTGTGGTGTTGAATGATTCCTGGATATTGAGTCGTCATAGCACCATAGGCAGTGACCAATTCACCACAGGACATACCTGGTACATCCAATGTCACCAAGTGACATGTTTTCAAGTCCTGGAAGGTAAAATGTTGTTGTTGCTTTATGCCTCAATATCGAGGCATCATACCACCACTGGCTAAGCATAGGCAGTGACCAATTCACCACAGGACAAACCTGGTACATCCAATGTCACTAAGTGACATGTTTTCAAGTCCTGGAAGGTAAAATGTGGGTGTTGCTTTATGCCTCAATATCGAGGCATCATAGCACCACGGGCTAAGCATAGGCAGTGACCAATTCACCACAGGACATACCTGGTACGTCCAATGTCACCAAGTGACATGTTTTCAAGTCCTGGAAGGTAAAATGTGGGTGTTGCTTGATGCCTCATTATCAAGGCATCATAGCACCACGGGCTAAGCATAGGCAGTGACCAATTCACCACAGGACATACCTGGTACGTCCAATGTCACCAAGTGACATGTTTTCAAGTCCTGGAAGGTAAAATGTGGGTGTTGCTTGATGCCTCATTATCAAGGCATCATAGCACCACGGGCTAAGCATAGGCAGTGACCAATTCACCACAGGACATACCTGGTACGTCCAATGTCACCAAGTGACATGTTTTCAAGTCCTGGAAGGTAAAATGTGGGTGTTGCTTGATGCCTCATTATCAAGGCATCATAGCACCACGGGCTAAGCATAGGCAGTGACCATTTCAGTATATGTTGTATATCCGGGTGCCGAATTTGACTTAGTGTGAAAATGAAAGTCAACCTCCTCGAGCTTTTCTCGAATTTTAGACTTTGCTGAGCAGTTCGCGCATGCATGGTGTGCACTAGTGTGCTTTTATTCTGAGATGTGAATTAGATCACTGATTTAAGTGATCGCACACGCAGTTCACTCAATGGGACTGGATTACTGCAGGTAATGTGTGAACACTGGGACAGACCTGAATTTGACGGGGGACAGTACCCTAAATAACGTGACTGTCCCAGAAAAATTCGGGACTATCGGAAAGGATGTACATTTTTTTTCCTAAGAGGAAATAGCTGAGCAGGGAAATCTAGTTCCCCCGTGAAAATGGCTGCCTTTTGTGGAACAAACGAACGGAGTGAGAAACGATACGATAAATCATAGAAAAAAAAAGACGTATCTGCTCACATAGTGGGTTTGTCTGTTAACAGTAGAACGTGTGTGCAACAAACAAACTCTGCCTTTAATACAGACCAACCTTCTCTCTCAGGAATATGTAACAGCAAGTATATTAATGCAGTATTGATCGATCAGAACCTATCACCTAACTCTCCTTTATTATCAAAATGGCATGAATTTTATGCTCCCACAGGATATCTCGCGTGACAGTAACCGCGGATAATTAAAGGGACTGCGTTACCCAAACATGGTATATACTGCGAATGTAGAGGGGGAAAAAAGTGATTAAAAATGATCCATACATTGTGTTGGCAGGATCGCAGCAAAATTAGGAGAAAAGATGTCCCACTGAGCTCTACCTCTATCGCCCTTTTCGGGTCAGGGGTAGAGCTCAGCGAGATTCGGGACTTTCATTCTCCAGGGTCTGAGGCGTAAGAATTGCCGCCATTTTGTTTTGATTTATTGAGCGCATGTCACTTAACCTCCAAGCTCCGCCACCCCTGTGTCAAAATTGGGAAGTTGGGAGGTAAGCTGAAAGTCATTCATCTTCCACAGGTGATGTCTTAAACAGCAGACACCACAAACACACGGAACACTTAGACAACCTACATACTATGAATGTAGAGAATATAAAATAATGAAACGTGTATACATTGAATTAGCAAAATTGCAAAAAAAAAAAAAACATGTGATTTAAATATGTTTGTGGCATGATATGCACATTTCCCCCTAAAAATGTGTTAATTTGCATATCAGGTCACAGGTGATGTCATAAGCCGGAGACTCCACAGACACATTGACACTATTTCTCTGTTATGTCATGCCTTTGCTCTCAATTCTGCTAACACAATGTACAGATAATGTTTCCTATTTTTTGACAGAATTCCTTTAAAACACATTTTTCAAGAATTACAAGATAAATCTACTTGTTATTCTGCTTGCACAATGTAAAGATCATAATTCATATATTTTTTTAATTCCCTAAGTATCGGAGTTCCTTCAAACGTAGCAATAATAATAGATACATGTTAGCACTTTACACTATTTTCAACAATCCCCCCCCCCCCCCCCCCATCAGTGCTGTATTTTGCTGAATCTCAGCTATTTGTGCTCTTGTGGAATAGATTGTGGCTTCAGTGATGACACATTTAATAAATGTTGCTGAGTAGGCACCTGGTCATATTAGGGGGTCTGCAGTATGCCCCCCTTCCCCAGAGGGAACATCTGTTTGCGACACATTCCCGCTGCTCATATGGAACGTTTCATGTATCTGCTAACGTTTAGTTTTGTGGCGTTACTCTGTGTGAAGGAAAGATACACAGTGACTTCCGCGATCGGATTTTTAGTAAATTACACCCAGGATGTTTTGTTGTTGCTGTTTTTTTTACGTGGGCTCTTGGCCTGACACACCTATAGGTACCCATTATTCTATTTAAGAACTGGTGATTTGGGGTTTTATCATGCCTATGGTTAAGAGCTTTCGCGGCAGGGCTTGACACATTTCTGTACACTTTAGGAGCCAGGCAGACCAGTTCAGGAGGTTATTTTTTAGCAGCCAGGGTAATGGAGCTTCCCTCTCCAACAGTAGGGATTTTGGGAGCCCCCCTGGATTTGTCAAACTCTGGGGCAAGGCATTTTGGCTCACCCTGATGTAGGCCTACACGATAGAATACATGAATTGATTATTCCGAGGATTTGTAACTAGGATCACCACCTTTTCTTCAAAAAAAAGTACCGGCCTTGCTACTTCCAAGTCCATAGACTTAACATTGGGATCAAGCCATATTTTTACCGGCCTACCAGTAGAATACCGGCCAGGTGGCAACCCTATTTGTAGCCTATTGCATATTAAGTATTGTGAATACCGAGGAGTCTGGTTTGGTCGCGTTCAAGGCTGGATTGGGAAGTGTGACCTGTGCTAGGCCTCAGTCTCTACCCAATGTACTGTCACCAGATGTACTTTTAGCCCCAGAAAAATCTAAATTATAAAAGTGGATGAATCAGCAGAAACATTCCATTAGTTTCCATGGAGATTGCCCTCTCATTCTTCTGCATACACATACCCTGTTGTAAGTATTGCCACAATTGTTTACACAGTGGAATAATTATTTAAAACATGCACTATAACGGGGCAGTGTCACCTAGCTTACATATTTAATACATGTGAAATTGTCGAATAAGGAGGAGCTTAGAGTTAGATAGGCTGGACTGTTACTATAGCAGCAGCAATAAAACTATTACGCATTGTCTGCAGTTTGTAGCGGACAGACAGATTTGACGATCAGACAGATCTGATGTGTTTGTTTTATGTTTCATGGTACAGCACTGATCTATTATTTTCGTTCATTTCTTGTATGTATTTCTTTCTTACTGAGACGAGTGTGTCTTAAAACTGAATTCTTAGTGATCGGTTTTTCAAAACAAAAAAATTCCACTGAAATAAATTCATTCTAAATGTAATTCACTGTTTCCCACTTCTAATAAATTCTCTCCCCCAAATTCTGAATATATCAGGAACGCCACACAAATGATTCATTGTTTCAACTCACAGTGATTCATACAGCCTGCAAAGTCTGAATACAAATCCCAGCGGAAGGGTTAAAGCCTGGGATCCTGAAGATCATTTCAGAAACCTAGGCTGGATTGTTTTAAACAGATTCAGAAATTGGAGCAACGGGATGTATATATCAGATCATACGAGAAACAATCCAGTGTCATTCTGAGTGTCACTTGAACTGTGCTATTATACTATCATTAAATATAATATTCATCACAATTTACACTATATAAATATATATATATATATATATATAATGTATATGTATAAAACACTAGGATTTTAGAGTTCTTCTGATGGAAAAGAGAGTGTATTAATTTCATATAATCCACATGGCAGTGGCCTACGTAGTATACATATTTAGAGCACCTAGGGGGTGTGACTATATCACAAGCCCCACCCCTGCCCATACCATCAGCAGTGCTAAACCTTATTGTGGTACTTTAAACTGACACTCAATGGCACATAACTTTACGTTTTTAATAGCATTATTCTGTGGCAATAGCCAGTGAGACGGCTCAGTGCCCTAACGTGCAGAATCTGTTCGATCATTAGGGTTGCAGGTTCGATTGCTGGCAGGGTTAATCCAGCCCTGCATCCTTCTTAGGTAGGTAAAATGACTAGTAACATCCTTTACATTTGTGGTCATTGCTTACAATGTCTGGTGCGATGAACTGTGGCGTAACCTTTGTGATGTAGGTGATCACAGAGTTAGTGATGAGCATGATTACTGGGGGGTAATATGTTATATCATGTTTGTTCGCAGAGATACAGCTGATTAGGGAAGGGAGAAGCTTACTTCCGTGTTGCCCCGCTTGTGGGCGTGGTCTGTGACAGATCAGCTTTGTTATTGGTCTGTTAGACAAAAGTCTCCCTTTTATCTTTGAAACAATTTAGCATAACTGGGTTTGATGATAAGAATGGCAAGTGGCGAAGCCTCCTGTGTGAGGGTAGGACAAAGTGACTGACCAGCATGCGACCAATAAGATCCAGGCCTTCTGATCTGTCTCCTATAGGCTGCATATTCCCCTACCCTGCAGAATACGAGCCTCATTTACAACAAGCTTTAGCTTTACGTTCTCAATTCCCTGTAATTTCACGAATAAATCCCACGGAGTCATTCCCCTAATTTAAAATATATTTTAAATAAAAGTATTAGAATTTCCTTTTGCCAGTCTGCCCGTTGTACAAAATGTTCAGACGCTTATGGTACGAAAGAGCCCCAGTAATTAAAACTCAATTACAATGTTATTTTTTCGGTTCCTGTTATAATAATTATATTAATGCTAATATTTGCAGAATTCATTTGCATTTTGCATTATATTTGAGTCTGTATATTTGTTTGTAATCCATTCCACCGCTTTAATCGATCTCCCACAGAATACATGGATAGGATCTTGCATACAATGAATATGTTCAGAAATAATTTCATTTTTTTTATATTCCTGCTAATTTTTCTTTTTTTTTCCCCCAGTATTGTAATAGTTTCAGGTGTTTTTTTCTGACACAGCTAGAGATTGCCCCCTAGTGGTGACCAGTGTAAATGTCATCCATGTAATTCAGAATAAAAAAAGGAAATAATATATATATATCCAAATATAGCAAAAGGTTACCAAATGTTAGTCTAAAAAGTAGAATTATTAGGGAGTGCTAAAAAAAAAACAACTTACAGAAACATAACATAATTTAAAGGGAAACTCCAATAAAATAATGAATGCATGTAACATTTCTCAGTTTGTTCACAGCTATGTCTGTTTGTGTCAGTGTTTTGCAGTTTCTCTGCAGGAGCCTGCTCCTCGTTTGCTGTCAGCCTCCTCTGCTGAGCCAATCACGATTGATCCATTAAAGGTTGATGGGATTTAGCAGTGAGCAGGCATGTAGTGAGCTACTGAGCCCAAAGCAGATCCTAATCTTTATGGCTCCTTGAATATTGCCCTGCAGTGAAACCTTTGGACTCTAGAGGCCATTGTACTAACTTTTAAAAACTATCCAGCTTTGGAATGGTTAAAAAAACATGCCAAGATCATTTAATGTGCTGGTGGTAGGGTTGCCACCCAGCCGGTATTTTACCGGCAGGCCGGTAAAAAATTGGCTTAATGCCAATGTTAAGCCTATGGGGGCACCAGCAAAACCGGTATTTTTTTGTAGAAAAGGTGGCAACCCTAGTGCCGTCCACATGATCAGACTGCACTGAATGAAAGAATACAAATAAGGGGATGGACATGTTGTTTAGAATCTTTGCCCTGTATAGCTCTATCAGGGGGCGGACATGTTGTTTAGAATCTTTGCTCTGTATAGCTCTATCAGGGGGCAGACATGTTGTTTCGAATATTTGCTCTGTATAGCTCTATCAGGGTGAGCATGTTTAAAATCTTTACTCTGTATAGTTCTGTCAGGGGGCAGACGTGTTTATAATCTTTTCTCTGTATAGCTCTAACAGGGAGCAGACACGTGGTTTAGAATCATTGCTCTGTGTAACTCTTTCAGGGCGAGCATGTTGCTTAGAATATTTGCTCTCTATCAGGGGGTGGACATGTTGTTTAGAATGTTTGCTCTGTATAACTATCAGGGTGAGCATGTTGTTTAGAATCTTTGCTCTGTATAGCTCTATCAGGGGGTGGACATGTTGTTTAGAATCTTTGCTTTCTATAGCTCTATCAGGGTGAGCATGTTGTTTAGAATCTTTGCTCTGTATAGCTCTATCACGGGAAGGACATGTTGTTTAGAATCTTTGCTCTGTATAGCTCTATCAGGGTGAGCATGTTGTTTAGAATCTTTACTCTGTATAGTTCTGTCAGGGGGCGGGCATGTTATTTAGAATGTTTGCTCTGTATGGCTCTATGAATGGCAGACATGTTGTTTAGAATCTGTGCTCTGTATAGCTCTATCAGGGGGCAGACATGTTGTTTAGAATCTTTGCTCTATATAGCTCTATCAGGGTGAGCATGTTGTTCAGAATCTTTACTCTGTATAGTTCTGTCAGGAGGCAGACATGTTTAAAATCCTTTCTCTGTATAGCTCTATCAGGAGGTGGACATGTTGTTAAGAATCTTTGCTCTGCATAGCTCTATCAGGGTGAGCATGTTGTTTAGAATCTTTGCTCTGTATAGCTCTATCACGGGGCAGACATGTTTAGAATCTTTGCTCTGTATAGCTCTATCAGGGTGAGCATGTTGTTTAGAATCTTTGCTCTGTATAGTTCTATCAGGGGCGGGCATGTTGTTTAGAATGTTTGCTCTGTATAGCTCTATCAGGGTGAGCATTTTTTTCAGAATCTTTACTCTGTATAGTTCTGTCAGGAGGCCGACATGTATAAAATCCTTTCTCTGTATAGCTCTATCAGGAGGTGGACATGTTGTTAAGAATCTTTGCTCTGTATAGCTCAATCAGGGGGCAGAAATGTTGTTTAGAATCTTTGCTCTGTATAGCTCTATCAGGGGGCGGACATGTTGTTTAGAATCTCAGAAAAATACAAAAGAGAGGGTCTTGCACTCCAGTAGGAATACACTGCACATTACCACCTTTGCTCCTGGTGGAGGTTATATTTTCATTTTTTCAGAGCTGTCTCCGTATGCCTGTAAGAGTCTATAGTGTGATTCTCCCTTTCTCTTCAATTGACCTAAAATCTGATGCAAACTCTGGAAACACGGATTCTCTCAGTGCTAGCGCCCTCTGGTGGAGCTTTTCTTTTTTTAGCGTTAACTAGTTCCTGAAGGCATAACATGATGTTCTGCTTAACTAAAAGGTTACATGCCATCAAGTGTGGATGTTTTAACCAGCAAATAGTTTCATGAAAGAATACAAATAAAATAGCTTATTGAGCCATTTTAGTCCATATTTTTCCCCAAAAATCCCTGCACATTCCATTGCCTCCATTGACCTAACATTGGTACTGAATATTAACCCCTTCTTTATTGTCTACATTCACAATATAAACCGTGCTTAGCTCACATAGTCCCTTTAACCAGAGTTCATTTTGATTGTAAATTTTTATTTAGTTTTAGTCAAAGTCTTGTAGTTTAGCTGTAATTTAGTCAACTAAATATCTAGCAGTGAGGGAGGGAACAGGTCTGAGAAGCTGTTACATAGTGTTAAGTTAACTTGCTAGGGAGATGGGAGGAAACAGGTCTGAGAAGGCTGTTACATAGTGTTAAGTTAACTTGCTAGGGAGATGGGAGGGAACAGGTCTGAGAAGCTGTTACATAGTGTTAAGTTACCTTGCTAGGGAGATGGGATGGAACAGGTCTGAGAAGCTGTTACACAGTGTTAAGTTAACTTGCTAGGGAAATGGGAGGGAACAGGTCTGAGAAGCTGTTACACAGTGTTAAGTTAACTTGCTAGGGAGATGGGAGGGCACAGGTCTGAGAAGGCTGTTACATAGTGTTAAGTTAACTTGCTAGGGAGATGGGAGGAAACAGGTCTGAGAAGGCTGTTACATAGTGTTAAGTTAACTTGCTAGGGAGATGGGATGGAACAGGTCTGAGAAGGCTGTTACATAGTGTTAAGTTAACTTGCTAGGGAGATGGGATGGAACAGGTCTGAGAAGGCTGTTACATGGTGTTAAGTTAACTTGCTAGGGTGATGGGAGGGAACAGGTCTGAGAAGGCTGTTACATAGTGTTACGTTAACTTGCTAGGGAGATGGGAGGGAGCAGGTCTGAGAAGGTTGTTACATAGTGTTAAGTTAACTTGCTAGGGAGATGGGAGGGAACAGGTCTGAGAAGCTGTTACATAGTGTTAAGTTAACTTGCTAGGGAGATGGGAGGAAACAGGTCTGAGAAGGCTGTTACATAGTGTTAAGTTAACTTGCTAGGGAGATGGGATGGAACAGGTCTGAGAAGGCTGTTACATAGTGTTAAGTTAACTTGCTAGGGAGATGGGATGGAACAGGTCTGAGAAGGCTGTTATATGGTGTTAAGTTAACTTGCTAGGGTGATGGGAGGGAACAGGTCTGAGAAGGCTGTTACATAGTGTTAAGTTAACTTGCTAGGGAGATGGGATGGAACAGGTCTGAGAAGGCTGTAACATTGTGTTAAGTTAACTTGCTAGGGAGATGGGAGGGAACAGGTCTGAGAAGGCTGTTACATAGTGTTAAGTTAACTTGCTAGGGAGATGGGATGGAACAGGTCTGAGAAGGCTGTTACATAGTGTTAAGTTAACTTGCTAGGGAGATGGGGGGAATAGGTCTGAGAAGGCTGTTACATAGTGTTAAGTTAACTTGGTAGGGAGATGGGAGGGAACAGGTCTGAGAAGGCTGTAACATAGTATTAAGTTAACTTGCTAGGGAGATGGGAGGGAACAGGTCTGAGAAGGCTGTTACATAGTGTTAAGTTATCTTGCTAGAGAGATGGGAGGGAACAGGTCTGAGAAGGATGTTGCATAGTGTTAAGTTAACTTGCTAGGGAGATGGGAGGGAACAGGTCTGAGAAGGCTGTTACATAGTGTTAAGTTAACTTGCTGGGGAGATGGGAGGGAACAGGTCTGAGAAGGCTGTTACCTAGTGTTAAGTTAACTTGCTAGGGAAATGGGAGGGAACAGGTCTGAGAAGGATGTTACATAGTGTTAAGTTAACTTGCTAGGGAGATGGGAGGGAACAGGTCTGAGAAGGCTGTTACATAGTGTTAAGTTAACTTGCTAGGGAAATGGGAGGGAACAGGTCTGAGAAGGCTGTTACACAGTGTTAAGTTAACTTGCTAGGGAGATGGGAGGGAACAGGTCTGAGAAGGCTGTTACATAGTGTTAAGTTAACTTGCTAGGGAGATGGGAGGGAACAGGTCTGAGAAGGCTGTTACATAGTGTTAAGTTGCTAGGAAGGTGGGAGGGAACAGGTCTGAGAAGGCTGTTACATAGTGTTAAGTTGCTAGGAAGGTGGGAGGGGAAACACTCAGGTGACAGTATCAGATGGAGGAGTATCCTCCTCTGCAGTTTGCAGGGAATTGTTCCAGGAGTCAGACAGGCACAGGGAGCCTGTGTCTCAGCCAATCCAGCTGCCGACAGAGTCAAGGGACTGGGCTTTGACAGAGATCCATGGGAACCAGAACCAGAAGTCCAAACACTGCCTCTAACCCTACCCTTGTGCAGAGCTACAAAAATGTATTCTGTTAGTTGGTATATAAACTATAATACATTATGAAATCAGTGAACAGTATATAAGTACCTTGTATTTATTAGAACAGTAATTCAGTTATTATTTTTATTAATACAAGGTCAGTGCTGGTAAATTCATCTGTGCGTGATCCCATTCCTCGATTCTCCTTTCTATGTATTCTACTGTCTGGTGATATCTAATCCCAGAATCCGGGTCTGTTTGCAGATATGACGGACTAAACAGACGCTCGTGACCGCCTGTCAGAAAAGATTTCTCTTCATATGTCTTAAATACAGGGATTTTTTGTGACTTTTTAACGCTCCTGGGGGATCAGCAGCTGCACCTCCAGATGATCGCCCGATCTGTACTTTTGCCTTTAGGGGTAACACATATTTAAAATGAAGAGTAATTCTGGGGCAAACATTTTAAAAATGGAACAAACAGAATGAAACCGATTGGTTTGCAGGGTGAATGCTGCACTTTTAGAATGTGCTCTTTCATAGTTGCCAATAGTCCCATATTTGCTGGGAGAGTCCTGTTTTTTCAGGCCCTGTTCCGTCAAATTAAGGTCTGTGTGCCGGCATTAAGAGGTCTATGTAGAATGCTTAGCACTGTGCACAGAAAGCATTGTGTTTAAACTATATATTTTGAAGAGACTGTGATACTTATATGCATTATACAGGTGGTAGTCTGCACCCCCCCCCCCCCTCCCTTTATTAATCACTTGGTACAAGCCTTAAAGGGGCACTAATCATTTTCTAGAATCTTACACACTTGTCTCTCTGTTCACAGCACTTTCTTCCCAAGGATCCTTCCAACCATCAACCGCTTTTTCTTCTGGCTGCAGTTTTCCAGCAGAAGTGAACGAGTGGACGTCAGTCATAAAGTATTCAATTTCGAGTGTCTCTTTAAACAGCACGTCCAGGACTGGGCCATTCCCATGTAAGTCAAGGCTCCCGGAACTCACGCAAGTTCATTCGTTTCAATTTAGTCATCCTGTTCTTGTCATTAAAATGATGACCAACTGATGAATTAGATCTTTGCCAGAGTCCATGAATGCAGAGCTGTCCCTGCCATTTTCTGCCCTTGAGGCGAGAATAGCGTGTTTCATCCTCTTTGATATAGTTTCATAGCGGTTATTTTGCACAAAAGAAGCAATCAGATACACCCCTTTATCCCCTTCCTTTTTTGCTCCCTGTGGACTCGTCCCTGGTGGTCAGTGGGGTTGAGGAAGCAGTAGATCTCTTCCTGACAGATATCTGCTCCTGTCCATACAGCATCAAGTTATCGCCTGCTGGGCTGGGATATGGTTTCATATGCCACCCTCTGGATTAATTAGTCCTTCATGCGATGTGATTGACCTTAGTAGCAGGTATGAGGGGACAGAGACCTGCAGTTCTGTTGCATGTAAGGGAATTAGTAGAGATATGTAGCTATCATTACTGTGCTCCCCCAAATGTGGGCACCTTCAGTCTTATCAAAGCTCTTTGTGGACTCCAGCAGTGAAATTGTGTCATGTGTCTGGGCAACATACTTTTGGGAGGTCAGAATGTGAACTGCCTCCATCTCGGGTCGGAGGGTCCCAGAAAGAGCACAAAGGCATCTTGGCAGGCTATAAAGGTGTCAACACAGAATCTAATGCTTTACAATTTTTAGTCTACAATAATCCATAATGAATGAACATAAGTTAAAGTTCCTTACTGAGGCCTCTTTGCCCTGTATAGCTCTATCGGGGGGGTGGACGTGTTGTTTAGAATCTTTGCTCTGTATAGCTCTATCAGGGTCAGACATGTTGTTTAGCATCTTTGCCCTGTATAGCATCAGGGAGCGGACATGTTGTTTAGAATCTTTGCTCTGTATAGCTCTATCAGGGGGCAGACATGTTGTTTAGAATCTTTGCTCTGTATAGCTCTATCAGGGAGCGGACATGTTGTTTAGAATCTTTGCCCTGTATAGCTCTATCAGGGGGCAGACATAGTGTTTAGAATCTTTGCTCTGTATAGCTCTATCAGGGGGAGGACATGTTGTTTACAATCTTTGCTCTGTATAGCTCTATCAGGGTCAGACATGTTGTTTAGAATCTTTGCCCTGTATAGCATCAGGGAGCGGACATGTTGTTTAGAATCTTTGCTCTGTATAGCTCTATCAGGGGGAGGACATGTTGTTTAGAATCTTTGCCCTGTATAGCTCTATCAGGGGGCAGACATAGTGTTTAGAATCTTTGCTCTGTATAGCTCTATCAGGGGGCAGACATAGTGTTTAGAATCTTTGCTCTGTATAGCTCTATCAGGGGGCAGACATAGTGTTTAGAATCTTTGCTCTGTATAGCTCTATCAGGGGGCAGACATAGTGTTTAGAATCTTTGCCCTGTATAGCTCTATCAGGGGGCAGACATAGTGTTTAGAATCTTTGCTCTGTATAGCTCTATCAGGGGGAGGACATGTTGTTTACAATCTTTGCTCTGTATAGCTCTATCAGGGTCAGACATGTTGTTTAGAATCTTTGCCCTGTATAGCATCAGGGAGCGGACATGTTGTTTAGAATCTTTGCTCTGTATAGCTCTATCAGGGGGAGGACATGTTGTTTAGAATCTTTGCCCTGTATAGCTCTATCAGGGGGCAGACATAGTGTTTAGAATCTTTGCCCTGTATAGCTCTATCAGGGGGCAGACATAGTGTTTAGAATCTTTGCTCTGTATAGCTCTATCAGGGGGAGGACATGTTGTTTAGAATCTTTGCCCTGTATAGCTCTATCAGGGGGCAGACATAGTGTTTAGAATCTTTGCCCTGTATAGCTCTATCAGGTTGCAGACATGTTATTTAGAATCTTGGGTAAAATGAATATCTGGTCCAAGATTCTAAACATGTCCGCCCCCTGACTGAGCTTTACAAATCAAAAAGGTCTAAATAAGGAGCTTGATTTGTATTCTTTCTTTCTCTACACATGATGCAATCTTTCCATAAATCATAAGATCGTTTTTAGCCTGGCATTTTAAGTAACTGACTAATATTCTGGAATCACATTGAGGATGCTGGGGGTAACTATCACTTGCTTCCCCATTAGATAAGTTATTTTCTGGGATTGTAGTGCAGGTCCCTGATACTCACGGTCCAGTCTCTGCCCCTCTATTACTCTGTGCACATTTAATCATTAAACTGTACACCATATGGTTCTTTATCTCACTAGCGAGAAGACTAAGGATGCATTGATGCAGCTAAAATCCTGGCTGGATAGGAATCCACACGTGGTCGCCCATTTTCCGGTAGAAGTACGTTTTGCCCAAGGAGACGACATCTTGCTGAGTCCTTGTTACAACCGAGACAGCTGCTACATGAATATTATTATGTACAGGTAAGAGAAAGCAAATCACAAGACAGACTGTGGGATAAGGGCCGTATTATACCAAACGAGCATCAATAAAAAGAACGGAAAGGAGCCGCCCCGTCTACAGGGCCTCCGTCTTTAGGTAACCGCCTTTAAAGTCTATAAACAAAAAGTATCCTTCTAAGTGGAACTGTCCCTCTAAGCACACACAATATTTCTGTCTGGTTTTCTCTATTTTAGTTTTTATGGCAGCAGAAATACTTGTGTGGAATATATTACCCAGAATGCACTAGGCTTCCATCCTTTGATTGGTTACACACTATGTATGCCATTTATGTCTTTTTCAGGCCGTACGGGAAGGATGTTCCCCACCAAGAGTACTGGCTGGAGTATGAGACCATCATGAAGAGGGTTGGCGGAAGACCTCATTGGGCCAAGGTACAAAAACATTTCTTAAAATATTGTTGGGGGCTCTGATTGGAAAGACAGAAAAGAAGGTGAAAAATCCGTCTGGAACTCTCAAAATTTCAAAAAGTAGAAAAACACAAGTTTAATATTGATAATGCAGTTTGTTAGCATAACCTATAAAAACACTTGTCTGTACAATAACAGGAGGTCTTCCTCTATGATTTGAAATGCGTCTGCATCAGTAGATGTAAAAAAAAAAAAAAGAGAACCTGACGCGTTTCGCCACATATGCTGCGGCTTCTTCAGAGGTAGAGTGATGAAATAAAAAGTCATTTGTTAGAACCAAGTGTAGAAAATGTGAAAAAGGCTTTTCCTCTATTTAGAGGGATCAGATGTATACCAATTTCTACTCTTTATAATCCTGCCCTCTTGTGGTCGATTCAGGATAGGAGTCAATACCTCACTGCTTTTGCTGGAATGTGGTAGTGGATGATTTTTCTTGCAAGTGTGGTTTGCTTGTATTTTTTGCATAAATAGCTATTGGTCCTCCAAAGTGCTTTTTCAAAAACATTTCTTGTTATATACAGGTAGCAGGTTTTCTTTGTGGGTCCGAGTGACGTGGTCCTCTCCCAGCCTCAGAGCTCCCACCGCAGCAGGTTGTGGAAGGCACCACATGTCTCCTGGGTTGGTCCATTAGCTTGGGGTGGTCGGTCCCTCAGGTGACGGTGCTAACAGAGGATTATAGGTGTGGTGCATAGTAATAAATGGACACCAGGATCTCCTATTGGGCATGTATCTTACTGGAGACATGTTCATGATATATATGAAAATACTGCTAAATAGTATCTGGTTCTCAATGTGCGCCAGTGTTAAACGCTGACTCCTGACAAAAGATGGGAATCCACACTATATGTGCCAGTCTGGCATGTCTAAGGTGCGCTGGCATGTTTAATGCCAACGTCCCTAATGTATATATAAAAAAAACTGTCACAAAAAAGTCCCTGAGAACTGGTTAAGAGCCTCAGCCAAACCCAGCTTAGGGAGCGTCCAGATACGTTATTAATCTTTAGAAAAGCCCCTCCCCTTTTTCCTTTCTCTCACTCTTACAATACTGTGTTAGTAGGAAGGTGTTCTACTTGGTGTGCGACCTCGTACTGTAAACATTCTAACCGGGATGATGCCCAACATTGCTCATGGTGGACATTTACTGGAGGCTGGGGTGGACATTTACTGGGGTCTGGGGTCGGAATTTACTGGGGTCTGTGATGGGAATTTACTGGGGTCTGTGATGGGAATTTACTGGGGCCTGTGATGGGAATTTACTGGGGTCTGAGATAGACATTTATGGTGTCTGAGTTGGACATTTATGGGGTCTGTGTTGGACATATACTTGGGTCTGTGGTGGACATTTATGGGGTCTGTGGTGGACAATTTAACGATGTTCTATGGAGTTTCAGAGAGTTTGCCATGGACACTGCTGTCCTTGTACGAACACTGCCTCTCCCTGGCAATGACAAAACATATACTGCAATGGTAATGGATGCACAATTTAGGGTGCTCATTAGAAAATGTGAGTTTAACAACAAATATATGGTTAAATGCATTTAAATAGCTCCCTTTAGAGCCGCCAGGCTTACTAGATCTAACATGCACCAGCACACATACTGGGGAAGGTCGTCAATTGCACCCGGCCTGTTCTCTAACAGAATGGTCTTGGGCTGCCCCGCTTTTCTCTGTCCATCCCATTGTGTTTCCTGTCTTTCTGGCTATCGCTGTGCCTTATCTGTCAGTCTATCTGTCCTGCCTGTCTATCTTGGATGACAGCAGGTTGGGTGGGTAAAGTGGCCACAAATTTGTTTGCTTCGCCCCGTTCAAAATTTGCTAGCCCTCCCCTGTACCTGCACAAATATTTTTCTGTATCTTTGAGATGTGGATGGCAGATAAAGCGCTAAAGGCCGAATATGTCCAGCGGGTAATATCCCCACAAACGAGGATTCAGCGGGATTCTTGGGAATATTTTCCACAGATAGAGAGAAAAATAAAATCAATGTAATGACAGAAAAACTCTCTGATTACACCACTGCGTAATGTAAAAAGAATGTGACAAGTGAAATATCAGGGCGCCTGCCATGAAATTAATTGGATTAACATATCAGTTGGAGAAGCACATTATGTTACGTATCATTTTACATCTTCATCAAACAGTATAATTCGAGCTGCCGCTGGTTTCTGCCGCAGAACGAACACGAGAGTTCCGACCTGTAAACGGTTCAGGTTATCCACCTTGTGTTCTGTAGTTATCCTCACATCCTGTGCTCTATGTTGTATCTGAACATGTGCTGCGTGCTCGTATTTTTCTTCTCTGATAATATCAGGCCCCAAAACATTCCATTTCTGTCCAAATAAACTTTGCATTCTAATAAACTCTTTTCCGAAATAAGGAGAGGATGGAGGAAGTGGTGGTGGGGACAGGAAAAAAAAAAAAAAGAGTTGGGGGCAACGGATAACACGGAAGAAGGGTGGAAATTCAGCAGAATAATGAGGAGGGTAAGCGCTTTGAAGGTAACAAAGCTTAGGACAGAATGGAATGGAGAAGAAAAGGGCCAGGAATAGAGGAAAGAACACTTAAGTTAGACATGTCCGTCCTGTTGCTCCTTAAGTTTTTATTGTCTTCCTCCCCATCAACTCACTATTTTATCTCTTAGTTCCTGACGCTGTTGGACTTTCTTTTTTCAAGCTCTGAAAGATCACCAGTTATGCTAATATCAATTAAGGTTTTCCTCTCTTTCTTTCCCAGGCTCACACCTGCACCCGGAAGGACTTTCAGAAGATGTACCCAGGATTCTCCAAGTTTAATAGCATCAGGGAGAAACTTGATCCAACCGGGATGTTCCTCAATGGCTACCTGGAGAAAGTATTTTACTGAAGGAGGAAGACAATAAATGGTCCCACAATCCAATGGATAAATCCTTCAACATTTCTCGAAAGCAAGAAACTCAAGAGGTCAAGAAGATTTGTGAAGAGCAAAGTGTCCAAGGAAAATACATCATCTAACCTTCTGGGTCTCAGATCCTTCGTATCAGACACCAAAGATTGGGTTCAGATGACTAGTTGTTATTATCCAGAAAACGAATGTTATGATCAACAAGTTCATCAATCAAAGTAAAAAAGAAGTTAAAATAAAATTGGAATTCTTAAGGCAGAACTCAGTCTCGAGTTTTCTTAAAGGTTAAATGTGATTCTCCGTGAGATCAGAGAGCAAAGGTCTGAGAACAACCTGGCCCACACAATACCATTTTGCTATATTATGAGCTCTGTTAACTGTTAACTTCCCAAAAACCAACCTAGATTAAAGAGGGACTAAAACCCCAAATTAGTTTTAACCAGGCAGGAGATCATTTATGACTGATTAAAACTGTCCTTTGAATGGCACACATATTGCGTGTCGTTTAATACATTTTTGATAATATCGGTTTTGCCAGTCCATTTTGACTGTGATCTATAAGTGAGAAAATCCAGGGGTCAGGTATGATCAGTGTTTTGACCTTCCATACAGACTCTATAGGCATGCACTGCCTAGAGGAAAGAGAGTCCCTCACTGTCTCCATCGTCACAGCCTCTCTCCCCTCTGCATATCTGAATCAGAGCTAAAGAAGGGGAGATAAAAGGCCACTGGAATATGGGTAAAATTACATTCGGATGAAATTACTATTCTGTCTGTCTGTTTATGTGTCTTCTGTCTTTCTATCCAATTGTCTTGTCTGTCTGTCGATCTCTGCACCTTATGTCTCTGTGGATTGTGGGTGGGCTGATAAAGCTGTACAATAGGACACCATTGTTTTTGTCCCCAGGGCAAATATTAATTTCTGTATATATACCGGTATATATATATAAATACACACACACACACACACACACGTAGATATATAGTAAACACTGAACCATAACTTTAAAATACAACACAATAAACTGTTTTATTTGAGCTTTCGAATTTGCTGATATGAGAAAGGTGGATGTGTTCCTTTCAGAACTGATCAATCATTTCCGAGTCTGTGAAATATGACATTTTTATTGGACCTTTGTGAGGAGACTTCGTAATCTTCATCATTAAACTCAGTCTTGTTAGTACTCGAATTGCATCATAAAGTCCTGGAGATCATTAAAACACCTGAATTTCGAGCTACACGGGTATCCCCAGTGTGCCTCCAAATATCTCAACAATTCACACATCATAGCCAATTCCACGCGAATATCTCCTGACACCGAATGCAGCAGAAACAAAGTGGCAGCCTCGGTCCTCTTAATAGACTTCCTAGGCAGAGGACTTCCACTTATTTGGGGGGCCATTGCAGGAGGACTTGGGCTATTACGCATATAGCCATACTCTTCCCATAGAAGTCAAGTGTAATAAAATGAAAATCAGTAAAAATTAAAAAAAGATACATTAAATACGTAAAAATAATGTAAATAAACATAAAAAAAAAACCTAATAAAATTTTTTTGAAATAAAATTTAAAAATGATCATATTAAATGTAAATATACTATTATATATAATTATGTAAAATATTATAAAATCATATACAACTTTAGTTCTAAACAGCTAAATCTGGAGAGTTGCAAATGGTGAATTTCGCCCATGTTACCCGAATTCAGAGCGGGTTTGTGGGTGATTGATGGATGTTGGGCAGCAAAAAATCAAAATTGATGGTTTCATTGCGAAAAAGGTCCCGCTGTTTGGACCCAAAATCAGGGATATAAGTAGTCACATTTCTGCGGTTTGTGAAAATCAACCAAATTGCCGAATCCATTTTGGGACAAATCAGAGCCACTTCAGTCGACCCTAGCAAAATACAAAAAACACTTTTTTACCTAACCATTTTTCTTTCATGAATAGTGGCATTGCAACCCCGGCCCTAAACCTAACCCTAGCCCTAATCATAACCCTAAATCTATCCCTAACCCTAAACTTAACTCTAGCGCTAATCCTAACCCTAGACCTGACCCTAACCTAGCCCTAATCATAACCCTAGACCTAACCCTAAATCTAGCCCTAACCCTAGCGCTAATCATAACCCTAGACCTAACCCTAAATCTAGCCCTAACCCTAGCGCTAATCATAACCCTAGACCTAACCCTAAATCTAGCCCTAACCCTGGCGCTAATCATAACCCTAGACCTAACCCTAAACCTAGCACTAATCTTAACCCTAAACCTAGCCCCAATCATAACCCTAGCCCTAACTCTAATCCTAACCCTAGCCCTAATCATAACCCTAGCCCTAATCCTAAGCCTAAACCTAGCACTAATCCTAACCCTAAATCTAGCCCTAACCCTAGCCCTAACTCTAAACCTAGCACTAATCCTAACCCTAAATTTAACCCTAGCCCTAACTCTAAACCTAGGGTTAATTTAAGGAAATAAAAAGCTTTATTTTTTTTCTTTTACTTGGTAGTCAGCAATACAATTTGTTTGCTTGTTTCTAAACTAAATGAATTTATAAGATTCCTATTTTCTGGTATGGGCACAGTAAATACTGGGAGGAAATTCCAGGTAGTTGATGGAATTAGTTTGTTTGTTTCAGCAATAACTGACCTCTGAGGAGGACTTTTAGTGAGATTTGTAGCCACGTATTTACAGGACACTATTTATACATAAAGTTTGTTTTATACGTTAAAATGACACATGTATGATTACATGATAAGCTATATTATAGTGTATTTCATTTTCAGGCAGGCTATGGGTTATAGCTATGGGTTATAGAGTATGCGCTATGGAGCACATTTGGTAGAATTGGACCAGTCCGAGTAAATATCCATTGAAATCGGAATATCTGGATTCTGAACGATGTGCCGCTGATTTCATCCAAATTCATTTACAATTTGACGGCATCATTTTTGTTACTGAATAGCAGAGAAACCTGATTCAATCCTATTATTTATTAATTTAATTTAGTAAAATTGTACGATATGATCAAATTAATTGTAACCAAAGAAAAACCTTCTTATTCCCATAAAACAGTATGTCATGTGTGTGGGTTCAGTAAATATGAGAAAGGAAAATTACAGCTACATCACAAACAGGGCCGACATCAGAAATTGTGTGTCCTTTACAGACAAACTGGTCTGAGCTCCCACATCCCCCACTACATTTCTTCTTTTGTTATTGCCCCCACATCTATTGCCATACCACCACCTTGCACACCCAGGACATGCCATAACTCATATTACACACCAGGGACAAGCACCAGCAACCACGTTAAACACCCAGGCCTTACCCATACTGCACACTCATAATCCACATTACACTCCCAGGATATGCACCATCACCCCCATTACACTCCCAGGATATGCCCCATCACCCACGTTGCACACCCAAGACATGGCCCATCACCCACATTGCACACCCAAGACATGGCCCATCACCCACATTGCACACCCGGGAAATGCCTCAGCACCCACACTGCACACCCAAGACATGGCCTAGCACCCACATTGCACACCCAGGAAATGCCTCAGCACCCACATTGCACACCCAAGACATGCCCCACCACCCACATTGCAATAACTAGGACATAACCCATCACCCACGTTGCAAACCCAGGGCTTACCTTAGCAACCCCAGGACATGCCCCAACATACACTGACTTACCACTAGGGTTGCCACCTGGCCGGTATTTTACTGGCAGTCCGGAAAAAAATTGGCATCAGGGCCAATGTTAAATCTATGGAGACAGTACCAAGGCCGGTATTTTTCTGAAGAAAAGGTGGCAACCTTACTTACCACAGTACCCACATTGCACACCCAGGAAATGCCTCAGCACCTACATTGCACACCCAGGAGTTTTAGAAGGGGCACACAGATTGCATACCGTTGGTGGTGGGAGGCATCATGGGAAGTGTTGTTCTCAGTATCACCACGGATTCTGAGTGATCACACACACGTGCAGTTCATTCGCTGGCACTTCAACGACAAAAAGGCAGAACACTGACAGTTGTTTAAGGGAAGAGAAACTTCTAGTTTAGCATCCAAGTTGCTGTTTATAAGACCACCACCAGAGGGCACTCTATGAGCAAACTGTCCCCATGTTTTAGAAACTTCCATCAATGACTGAACATGTGTTAGTTCAACCTCACTATTATAACAACTCATCATCAATACATCAGATTTCTTTTCTTTTTTTTTCCCTTCCAAAAATGGGAGGTTGCATTGTCTGCTCTGTCAAATAAGAAACAGCCCCCCCCCCCCCCTTCTTCTCTCAAAACAAGGTGACTGGGGAAAAAAGAAAACCTCAGTTGCTGACAACTTCTTAAAAAGTTGAGCAGCTAAAGATTTCCTCTTAACCCAATAATAATAATAATAAAAAGAAGATTAATCCAGTGATCCAGGCAGAGGAGCAGACTGATCATACTAGGCATTCATTCCTGGAAACACTACAGGAGCAAGAGACCTTGAGAGCTGCACTCAGGACAGGTTAGTAGTGAGCGTGCTGGGACTAGCAGGGTTAATATTTGTTACTTTGCATCAGGTGAGCACAGAGCTTGTTAAAACATACCAGCAACCTCTGATACCCTGTGCCCAGTCATATGCTGCCAGCCACAACATCCAAGAGCCTCAGCCATCAAGAAAGTTGGGAGTTGTTAAGCACAGTTCTAAAAAAGTGGAGCAATCTCCATGGCAACCAATGAATGATACCCCCCCCCCCCGAATAAAAGTTTATGAATGACATAGTCTTGTACTCTGTGATGCTCAGCTGGGAGCACTGTGTGAATTGTAACCCACCACCTGTGACTTTTTCTGGCTTTGCACCTGTTGGGATCATATCACAGGGCTTATTAAACTAGACATAGTTACATCCAAATAAGTATCATCCTGCTTGACTTTTGCTGGGTGGATAAAACATTTAGGGATGAAACCCACAATATAGTGACATCACTGAATTATTTACTGCAGGTGTGAGTCAGAGGGAGGTGTTATATATTATAACGTGACAGTGTGTAAAGATGTAACTCTGCATTATCCATGGCCAGCTGAGCTCTTCTATATATTCTTCTATACATTGTACAGGGCCTGGTGAGTTTCTCCTGATAGAATAACAGAGTTGGCCCTGTATAATGCATTGTTATAAAGTGACAGTGTGTAAAGATGTAACTCTGCATTATCCATGGCCAGCTAAGCTCTTCTATATATTCTTCTATACATTGTGCAGGGTCTGGTGAGTTTCTCCTTCTAGAAGAACAGAGTTGGCCCTGTATAATGCATTGTTATAAAGTTACAGTGTGTAAAGATGTAACTCTGCATTATCCATGGCCAGCTGAGCTCTTCTATATATTCTTCTATACATTGTGCAGGGTCTGGTGAGTTTCTCCTGCTAAAAGAACAGAGTTGGTCCTGTATAATGCATTGTTATAAAGTGACAGTGTGTAAAGATGTAACTCTGCATTATCCATGGCCAGCTGAGCTCTTCTATATATTCTTCTATACATTGTGCAGGGTCTGGTGAGTTTCTCCTGCTAGAAGAACAGAGTTGGCCCTGTATAATGCATTGTTATAAAGTGACAGTGTGTAAAGATGTAACTCTGTATTATCCATGGCCAGCTAAGCTCTTCTATATATTCTTCTATACATTGTGCAGGGTCTGGTGAGTTTCTCCTGCTAGAAGAACAGAGTTGGTCCTGTATAATGCATTGTTATAAAGTGACAGTGTGTAAAGATGTAACTCTGCATTATCCATGGCCAGCTAAGCTCTTCTATATATTCTTCTATATATTGTGCAGGGTCTGGTGAGTTTCTCCTGCTAGAAGAACAGAGTTGGTCCTGTATAATGCATTGTTATAAAGTGATAGTGTGTAAAGATGTAACTCTGCATTATCCATGGCCAGCTAAGCTCTTCTATATATTCTTCTATACATTGTGCAGGGTCTGGTGAGTTTCTCCTGCTAGAAGAACAGAGTTGGCCATGTGTAATGCATTGTTATAAAGTGACAATGTGTAAAGATGTAACTCTGCATTATCCATGGCCAGCTGAGCTCTTCTATATATTCTTCTATACATTGTGCAGGGCCTGGTGAGTTTCTCCTGCTAGAAGAGCAGAGTTGGCCCTGTATAATGCATTGTTATAAAGTGACAGTGTGTAAAGATGTAACTCTGCATTATCCATGGTCAGCTGTGCTCTTCTATATATTCGTCTATACATTGTGCAGGGTCTGGTGAGTTTCTCCTGCTAGAAGAACAGAGTTGGCTCTGTATAATGCATTGTTATAAAGTGACAGTGAGTAAAGATGTAACTCTGCATTATCCATGGCCAGCTGAGCTCTTCTATATATTCTTCTATACATTGTGCAGGGTCTGGTGAGTTTCTCCTGCTAGAAGAACAGAGTTGGTCCTGTATAATGCATTGTAATAAAGTGATAGTGTGTAAAGATGTAACTCTGCATTATACATGGCCAGCTGAGCTCTTCTATATATTCTTCTATACATTGTGCAAGGCCAGCTTTTAGCAGGAGAAACTCACCAGGTTTGACCCTGCACAGTGTATAGTTGAGGCAATAACATGACAAACCCTGGTGACTATATATGACAGATTGGGGTCTGTGTGGGATCTGAGAATAATTTGAGATATAATCTGTATGTTTAAGTCATGCATGTTCCTGTATGACTGTAAGGTACAAGCATTACAAGGCACCTGGATGTAGAAGTGTTGTATTTGTTTTGTGGAGGACTGTAGGCCCCATTGGCTGAGCCATACAATTTCTTCTGTTTGGCTTTGTTGGCCTGATTTTTGTAGTTTAGATGCTTTCTATCACAGTTCGCTGGTTAGTAGGGCCTGCAGCCTGGAGTTGTACGTTGCTCGGTGCTATACTCTGCCATATTCTGTTAGTCACACTAGAAGAGGAAATTGTCACATGGATTTATTACGTAACTGGGGTTAGGATTTCTCACATCGCCATGGCAACACGGCTGAGGTAGCTGAATGTTATTCAATGCTGCTTCATCCAGGTGCACGAGTCTGCTGTCGTCATGACAACCTGCACCTGCACAGAGTCACATTTAGCTTCCTCAACTGTGAAATATGAGGAAAAACATCCTGGAAATTAAGGTTTAACAGCTACACGTCCTAAAGCATGCTTCTTTCCCCCCCAAATTTTCTTCTCGAACTGTTGCAGGATGTTGCTTGTATCCCACCCCAGAAATGTATTAGATCTATATTATAACTTTGCAGGTACACGCGTGTTTACCTTGTATGATGCGGGTGCATGATGACAGTGTCTGGTGTGCTCAGCCAATCAGTGCGGGAGCTTGCCCCACCCCATCTGATTGGGGTCTGTCTGGACTGACAGTCACTCTACTAGTGCAGAGAGAGACCTAGATGAGGTCCTCTGCGTTGGTGGCTTTTGAAATGGAGGTCTCATCTTGCACTAGCAACCATGAAGATGCTTATCCACGATCAGTATGGCTGTCGGTTAGAAGATAGACTGGCATGTATCTTCTATATTAGAAGCACCAGTGGGCACAAAAGTTTTTTGTGGCTATTTAAACACCTGTTTTGTGAAACGCGTTGCCCTGTTTAATGGAGCTCTGGTTATTTGTGTTTATTGTTCAGCCTGCTCAACTTTAGGTCTTGTTTTGAATCTGGGGGCACGACTGAAAATAGAGCAGGAGTTTTTGCTCCCTAGAGAATATGCTTCAAGGTTACAGCTCCCAGTTTATTAGGCTCTCCATAGTTTAATATGCTGGCACATTAAATGGGACACTTCACCAGAAGGGTATGTGTGCGTGGGCCACATCCATTTTTCATTGAGAGAAAATTATATATATTATTCATTATTCATAATCATAAATATATAAAATTCACATTAATGTGCCTTGCGTGAGTGTATCACAGCAATAGAGCGCACACTCTCACTGCACATTACTGTATCACAATACACAATAATACTCACAGCAAAAAAACTCACATTAATTACACACACAATCACACTTATACATATACATTCACTGCCACATATACACAAACAGTCACACATACAAACACAGACACCCTTACACACAGATACACACCTTGACACCCATATATATATATATATATATATATATATATATATATATATATATATACACACACACACACACACCCTTACACACATGCACAAACATCCAGACACTAAAACACACAGGGACACTCTTCCACACATGCCCTTCCACAGATACCCTCCCATACACACATCCTTACACAGATACCCTTACACACATACACACACTCCCTTACACAGATATCTACACACATACACGCAGAGACTCCCTTACACACGTGCACATACACACAGACTCCCTTCCCACACACACACACACAGACTCCCTTCCCACACACACACACACAGACTCCCTTCCCACACACACACACAGACTCCCTTCCCACACACACACACAGGCTCCCTTCCCACACACACACACACACATAGACTCCCTTCCCACACACACACACAGGCTCCCTTCCCACACACACACACAGGCTCCCTTCCCACACACACACACACACATAGACTCCCTTCCCACACACACACACAGGCTCCCTTCCCACACACACACAACCTCTGGCAGTATCAGGGAGCATGCAGCCCTCGTGCCGCGCTCTCCCCTATTCGGCAGATGTTGGCACTGGACGGAGGTGCGGTTACCAATTCCAATCTCATGTGGGCCTCACCTCCGTGTCAGATGGGCCGCATTTGGCCTGCGGGCCGCATGTTGGACGGCCCTGCTCTATACAGTATACGAGATAAATAGTGAAATGATAGGTCTCCATGGGAAACTAGAAACCCTAGTATTATTGCCGTGTCTGCGGTATCTAGACATGATAATGCTGCAATTCCTCCTGCATCCATAAGGCTAGAGTGAAGACCCTTTGTTCTGGGGGTTAGACCCTCAGGATTTCTTCTGACGTTGCTGTTGAGAGACTACTGGTGATCCTGAGCATCCTCTCTGTAATAACCGTGCTAAGCTAACCAGCCTGCTAGTCCCCTGGTGATCCTAATCCTCACCTTGCACTGTCACATGCTCTGAGATGTCCCTCCTGAGCTTTCATTGGGCATAGACGACCATCTCCATCCCAGCAACATCACAACACTACAGACTGGACATGGACCATGTCTTCCAGCTATCTGAGGAATAATGTCTACCTCTTCTTTCTTCCTATTTATCTATAAAGGATTATTAAAAATATATATACAGTGTTTACTCTACCAAACACCCACAAGGTTTGGATGTGCAACCCAACCTTCATGAAGAATGTGTGGGGCGCATAATAATGCTCTCTAGATGTGAGTGGAGACGGCCCTGCTATGTGTCCTCTGCATAGAGCTCAACAAAATGAAGGCTTAATGCACTATTATAGTTTGTTGCGTGGCCCAGGACCCACAAGGATTTAGTATTAAAGCCTGGCATCATCGGGTGTTGGGAGGCCAATCACACGCTCTCTGTATGTGCGTTCTCACTGCCCTGGTATGTGTCTTCATGGAGATCAGAGATATGTGCTGTGTTTCTGCATAAGATACCTCTGGGGGTCACTGAAAGACAAATAATTATCTTTTCACTGATCCCAACAAACAAATGATTGGGATTTACTGTCTCTTCAAGTCACAGCTGTCTGCAAAGAAATACGTTTAAATGAAAAAATGTAATTAAAATTATTATTGAAAGAATACAAATTAAATATCTTATTGAGCCCTCTTTGTTCCATGTAGCTTTATCAGTGGGCGGACATCTTGGAGAGATGAAGTAAACTCCGACCCAAGATTCTAAGCAACATGGCTGCCCCTGATTGAGCTATATGGAGTAAAGATGGCTCAATATAGTACTTTATTTGGATTCTTTCATTAAAGTATTTCTATTTAAAATGCCTACACTTGATGTCATCTTTCAATATAAAATAACTTCATTTTTTGCCTGCAGTTGTCCTTTAAACTAGAAAAAAAAAAAACAGTTCATTCAATTCAACCTTTTCAACTCCAGATGAAGAGGGAAAAGCCATTGACTCGATTATAAGATTACTTTCCAAGGATTACAAAATGTTCCTTTTTTTTTTTTTTTTATAAACTATCACTTTCTTCCCTTCCTGTCACCAAAACAAACAAGGCCTTAATATCCTCTTGTGGTTTTGATAGTTTTTGTTTGTTTTAATTTAGTCTTATTAACCACAGATTCACCAGCTGCCTTCGCTAACTTCAACTGGTTTGAAGACGCAACAAGGAAAAGAGATATTCAAACGTATACACTAAATCCTAAAAGGAATACACAACACACACACACACCACCACACGCACCCCATATGCACCCCACACGCACCACACACCACAGCATACACCCCACATACACCCCACACACACAACACACACACCCCACACACACACACCACACACACACCACACACACACACCACACACACATACCACCACACGCACCCCACACCACAGCATACACACCACATACACCACACACCCCACACAACACACACCCCACACACCCCACACAACACACACCCCACACACCCCACACAACACACACCCCACACACACACACACCACACACACCCCACACACACACCACAACACACAGACACACAAAAAACTGTGGGATATTGTGTTGCTTTTTAATTTATGAGGAGGAGGGTTTTACTAATTGACATATATTAGTTACTAACAGACCTGATTAGATTCACAGACAAGCGATTGTGGGAGTGCTTTAAAAGAGTTGGAAAAGTGCGCTGTTACTTACATCTCTTAATTACACTCCAATTCTCCACCAATCCTGTTATGGCATTGTGCATTGTATAAAAAAGTTGAAATTGGAGAATAAAAATCTACTGCAATTTTTTTTGGGTATAAAATCCAGATTGCTCTAGTACAAAAGTAATCAGTAATCAATAGAGCACACAAGAAAAATGCCATCAAATAACATGCATATAAGTACATATGAATAGAAGATGCAAGCTTACAGTCTAGTGCAGTGATGGCTGACTTTGGCACTGCAGTTGTTTGGCTGGGCATCATGGGATACGTAGTTCCCGGTCCTAAGGTTGATTGAGCATCATGGGATATATAGTTCCCAAACATCTACAGGGCCCCGGTTAGCCCTCCTGGGGTTAGTGGGATATTGAGGGTGATAGAGAAGGGCAGAGAGGGGAGGATGATATGACTTATAGGACAGCTGGCTACGGAGGTAAAAGGAGCGGTGACATAGGGATTGTGGATGTTTGAGTGAGGGTAGGTTATAGGTTCATCCAAATAAGTGGGTTATCAGAGACTGTGGGAAGTGGAAGAGAGTGTGACAGGGCAAGGTAACGAATTCCAGGGAACCGGTGTAGAACAGGAGAAGAGCGAAGCAACGATTGTAAAATAGTGTCGTTGACCGAACGAGAGGCGCTGGTTAGAGAGGACTTGGAGACAAGATTAGAGAAGAGGATTATGGAGGAGATATAAGATAGGGAACTGGGGATGAATAAAAGTATTTAGTAAATTATCTGCCGGTGACACATTCTATGTTTCTATATAACAGAGCTACTGTAGTGAGAGGCTGAGCATGGAATAAGAGATCTGTTTTATACGTGGAAGTGCTTTAATATACATGGGCAGAGCAGGTCCATGAACAGGAATAAACAAGGCAACTGCCTAGTCTTCCACGCTGAAGGGGGTATTTAAAAGACAACTGCTGGCAAAAAATAAAGCACTGTTTAACTGAAATATTACATCAAGTGTAGGCATTTAAAATGATTTAGTGAAATAATACAAACAAAGTATCATTTTGCTCCATCTTTGCTCCATATAGTTCTATTACAGGGCAGACATGGTGTTTAGAATCTTAAGCCCCATGTAGGAAAATCTGATCCATCTGACCCAAGATTCTAAACATGTCCTCCACCCGATACAGCCCTACAGAGCAAATAGGGCTCAGTAAATTTCTTTTTGTTTTCTTTCACTAAAGAATTTCTATATAAGCTATCTACACTTAATACAATCTTTTAATTAAACAGATGTTGTATTTTTGCTACAATAGTCCAAGGATAGCCCTGCAATTTTAACAGTGGCGGATGCTCCGTAATCGCACGGAGTAGCAGGGCTATGAATTTCTGGGGTTTGTGTGCTCCGAAGAGAGAGCACACAAACCCACGGAAATACATACGGAAGACAAACTGCAGCTGACGATTTGCCAACAGAGTCACTCACTCGAATGTTCGTATACTTTTCGTGCTGGTCGCATTGGTAACAGAGTAAGTGACCCTGTTGCTGAATTTGCAGCTGCCGTCGGCCCCTCGGACGGATCTCATGTATTTCCGGGGGTTTGTGTGCTGCGAACAGGCAGCTAGCAAACCCCAGGAAATAGGCGGACTGTCACTCGGGGGCACGATACGCCCCTGAATTTTAAATGCAAGGGACTCTAATGAAGAAAGTTACTAATTCTTGGAGAGGACATTCTGTTACCATGTCCTACAAGTATTAGCTGAAATATTACACTCCCACTGCTGGAAGATTCATTTTTAAGGAATTCAAGCGTTTTTACTCTGCAGCTGACCAATTAATTTCTCCCTGTCTCCTTGGCTCCTTCTGTACTGTGTATCGGCACTTCTGCTTTACTGATTCAACAGGATTATAATATACACCACAAACATATTCGACACGGCATGTTTTTTGTGTTGTTGTAGGAATCACTGCATAATATCAACTCCTTGTGTGAGCTGTGGAAATTCCGCAAAAATAACTACTTTCCTCTATACCAAAATCAGTTTTTCTTGGCGTCTTGACTGCCAGGATTTGTTACATCCATAAAAAAAAAATGCTAGTTTTTCAAGAGGTACAAGTTGGATATCTAGAAAACGAAAAACAACCACGAAGAGGCAGAAGAGAAAAACGAGGAAAAGTTAAGTAAACTGAATCTCTGACATCTGGAGTAATTTATTGGCCAATTAGGAGCGAACAGAAGAGAAATCCCACGCAGAAGGATTAGAAGAGCAAACAAACCTGCACTATGGATACAGATTGCAGTGGTACATATGCATCTCTTAGACCATTCCACCTGCCCATAAAAAAATGTTATGTCTATGGAGACACCCACAAGGCCGGTATTTTTTTTTGTGGAAAAGGTGGCAACCCTACATGTAGAGCATACAAATATTGAAAATAACCTGTAATGGTCTGACTACCGGATGTAGTAGACTCTCTGCCCGTTGTGGGGAATCCCCTCCTTAGCCCCCTGATTAAAGCTCAGCATTCACCCAGCAAGTCTTTCTGGACCCTTGCGCTTGGAACCCAAATAGCAGACAGGAGACCACTAGCAGTTAGGTACAGCAAGAATGAACAACCTTTTTATTTGTGTAACAACACAGACTTATAAAAAGACATACACATGACATCACAGACATTAGTATACAATGGGGGGGATGGAACTAAACATAGTTCTCCAACTAACTGGGGCTAGGAAAACATTAGACATTCAGGCAGCAAACCAAATAGGAATTAACATACAGTGAGTAGACCTAATTACAAAACACACAGTATAACAGTTAATCCAGTAAACACAGAACAATGGATGTTGGAGTAAACTATCAATTATTGTCACTGACACATTGTAATCCTTCAGAGTGGTCTACTCACAGAATTATACATTACACATAAACCAATACACTAACATAATATAACTAACTAACAATATTAACGTATAGAGTTATGGCACATAAGCCAGGGCCCATAATCTATAGGGAGGTGTTTGGCCCTCAGGCCCCTCCAAGAGCCCCAGTCAGGCAGGCTGTCAGGATTCACTTTGTGACATAACCTACACATTGTGTTGGCAAAACTGCAAACTAATGCTTAAATGTGTTTTAAATGATGTCTGTGGAGTCCCCTGCTTATGACATCACCTGTGGCTTGATATGCAAATTAACTGCTTTTCAGTGGGAAATGTGTAATTTGCATACCTTGCCACAGGTGATGTCATAAGCAGGGGACTCCACAGATACATTTAAAACATTTAAAACACATTTTTCTCCTAATTTAGGCATTTTCTTGCAGTTTTGCTAACACAATGTATAGATCATTTTCAATCCTTTTTATGCTCTACATTTACACCAAAAACAATGTTTAGGAGATACAGTCCCTTTAAATGATAAATCTGTCTCTATTTACTCAATATATAGTCATTTAATACAAGTTCCCATAAAATTAAAAGGTTTGAGCGAACATTGTATGACTGTTTATGTTTTACATCCTCTTACTTTCCGGACTTACCTTTAAAAGAAAGTGTATGTCTCATTGTAAAAACCTAAACAGTATCAAAGCACGTATCAAGAACACTGAAGACAGTCTCTCAAACTTGGATAATTCAAAATGGCTGCCCTTAGCCTCACCAAGCGCTGGTATTGTAAAGTCACTCACCGTGTCTTCCCATACACATAAGACTTTCATTGAAATTCCTCTGTCCATTGGAACACAGGAGTGATGTTGCTGATAATGGGCCTCTGTCCACTGGAACACAGGAGAGATGCTGCTGATAATGGGCCTCTGTCCACTGGAACACAGGAGTGATGCTGCTGATAATGGGCCTCTGTCCATTGCAACAAAGGAGTGATGCTGCTGATAATGGGCCTCTGTCCACTGGAACACAGGAGAGATGCTGCTGATAATGGGCCTCTGTCCACTGGAACACAGGAGTGATGCTGCTGATAATGGGCCTCTGTCCATTGCAACACAGGAGTGATGCTGCTGATAATGGGCCTCTGTCTACTGGAACACAGGAGTGATGCTGCTGATAATGGGCCTCTGTCCATTGCAGCACATGACAGTTGTAGCCTAGACTACCAGGCTGAATCTTACCATAAAATAGAAACACATGGCACAGACGTAGTGGGTAGAAAAGGCCACAGCCATTTTATTATAACATATGTCATTGCCTCCAACCTTAGAATAAACATTACAATAAATACAGTATAAATATAAAATTAGGCAATGACAAACCCACATGTTCACACATATGTCATAAATGACATGAACCACATAATTAACATAATTAACCATAACTTTATTAACATAGTTAACATAACCCAGTAAACATGTCCTGAACCAACTTGCTCCCCAGGGGTCCCAAGTCTATCGAATCCACTGCCGGGCAGACCATCTGCCCAGCCCACCATCAGGCTAGGAGCCCCCAGCTTGTGCTCCGGACCTCTCTCATCTCCATTCGAACTATGGCTGACTCCCAATATTCCAGCCATAGACCCCCCCTAAGGAGCAAGTAACCGCCAGCTGTGACAAAGTCCAATTCCTCATGACCATCCGACGTGATGCTGAACCTGCAACACAGAAGACAAGCGGCAGAACACATAACAAGTACACATCTTAACCTCCTAAAATAGGGATGGGTGGGCGGGACATTCTGGTAGGATTCAAAATTATTCTGCTGATTTTCCACAGTGCACTGACTTATAAGCCCTTTGCTCCCCACCCCCAACTCCTCCTCTCTCAGTGAACAGCAATAGATGCAGCCTTGCTAATGCACAAGCTGTCAAGGCCCTCCTGCACCTAGGCGTCTCCGTGGGCTGCAGGAGTGATGCTGCTGATAATGGGCCTCTGTCCATTGCAGCACAGGAGTGATGCTGCTGATAATGGGCCTCTGTCCATTGCAGCACAGGAGTGATGCTGCTGATAATGGGCCTCTGTCCATTGCAGCACAGGAGTGATGCTGCTGCTAATGGGCCTCTGTTCATGTCAACACAGGAGTGATACTGCTGATAATGGGCCTCTGTCCATTGGAACACAGGAGTGATGCTGCTGATAATGGGCCTCTGTCCATTGCAGCACAGGAGTGATGCTGCTGATAATGGGCCTCTGTTCATGTCAACACAGGAGTGATACTGCTGATAATGGGCCTCTGTCCATTGGAACACAGGAGACACACCCATCTGATGTTATTTTAATGGTGGATTTAAATGTGGTTCTTTAAAAAAAAAAAAAAAAAAAATCATTACTAAGAGCCCGCAAACTTTTGAACGGTAGTGTATTGGTGCACTGTCATCCCTCGTTTTATTTTTTTAATTAAAATGCAATAGAGTCTCTAGCAACAAATAATGCACCACATTCACATGAAGCCAATAAACAGTAGTGTGTGCTGTTACCATGGCAAAACAGCATGCTCTTCAATCAGGAATCAACTGCATGCCACAAACACACGAAAACAAAATGTACGATAAAAGCCCAGGATATCCTTTACACCTTGGGCTCAGGGGATGGCGGACTGATATTGAGAGCGGAGGGATACTAGTGATGGAGTAGTGCGGCTTGTAGAATTAATGGAATGAGCACAGTTTTAACCTCAGAGCACATTAGGAAGCTTGCCAACATCGCTATGTTTCCAGGGACCAATATTTGTTCCACATGCTGCAGAAAGAGCATGCAAAGTGCAGCCCGGCAGTATGTAGGATGGATATACACAGACAGAAACCAACTCATTAATCAGGGTGGATATGTCAGGACCTATCATGATTAATTAATTTTATTGTGTGTGTGTGTGTTTATACATCCTACATACTGCCGGGCTGCACTTTACATGAATTGGATTGTGTGTGTGTGTATATACATCCTACATACTGCCAGGCTGCACTTTACATGAATTGGATTGTGTGTGTGTATATATACATCCTACATACTGCAGGGCTGCACTTTACATGAATTGGATTGTGTGTGTGTGTGTGTGTATATACATCCTACATACTGCCAGGCTGCACTTTACATGAATTGGATTGTGTGTGTGTGTGTATATACATCCTACATACTGCCGGGCTGCACTTTATATGAATTGGATTGTGTGTGTGTGTGTGTGTGTGTGTGTGTGTATATACATCCTACATACTGCCAGGCTGCACTTTACATGAATTGGATTGTGTGTGTGTGTGTATATACATCCTACATACTGCCAGGCTGCACTTTACATGAATTGGATTGTGTGTGTGTGTGTGTATAAACATCCTACATACTGCCGGGCTGCACTTTACATGAATTGGATTGTGTGTGTATATACGTCCTACATACTGCCGGGCTGCACTTTATATGAATTGGATTGTGTGTGTGTATATACATCCTACATACTGCCGGGCTGCACTTTACATGAATTGGATTGTGTGTGTGTGTATATACATCCTACATACTGCCAGGCTGCACTTTACATGAATTGGATTGTGTGTGTGTATATACATCCTACATACTGCCAGGCTGCACTTTACATGAATTGGATTGTGTGTGTGTATATACATCCTACATACTGCCAGGCTGCACGTTACATGAATTGGATTGTGTGTGTGTGTATATACATCCTACATACTGCCGGGCTGCACTTTACATGAATTGGATTGTGTGTGTGTGTATATACATCCTACATACTGCCGGGCTGCACTTTACATGAATTGGATTGTGTGTGTGTGTATATATATATCCTACATACTGCTGGGCTGCACTTTACATGAATTGGATTGTGTGTGTGTGTATATACATCCTACATACTGCCAGGCTGCACTTTACATGAATTGGATTGTGTGTGTGTGTGTGTGTGTATACATCCTACATACTGCCAGGCTGCACTTTACATGAATTGGATTGTGTGTGTGTGTGTATATACATCCTACATACTGCTGGGCTGCACTTTACAGTATGTAGGATGGATATACACAGACAGAAACCAACTCATTAATCAGGGTGGATATGTCAGGACCTATCATGATTAATTAATTTTATTGTGTGTGTGTGTGTTTATACATCCTACATACTGCCGGGCTGCACTTTACATGAATTGGATTGTGTGTGTGTGTATATACATCCTACATACTGCCAGGCTGCACTTTACATGAATTGGATTGTGTGTGTGTATATATACATCCTACATACTGCAGGGCTGCACTTTACATGAATTGGATTGTGTGTGTGTGTGTGTGTATATACATCCTACATACTGCCAGGCTGCACTTTACATGAATTGGATTGTGTGTGTGTGTGTATATACATCCTACATACTGCCGGGCTGCACTTTATATGAATTGGATTGTGTGTGTGTGTGTGTGTGTGTGTGTGTGTATATACATCCTACATACTGCCAGGCTGCACTTTACATGAATTGGATTGTGTGTGTGTGTGTATATGCATCCTACATACTGCCAGGCTGCACTTTACATGAATTGGATTGTGTGTGTGTGTGTGTATAAACATCCTACATACTGCCGGGCTGCACTTTACATGAATTGGATTGTGTGTGTATATACGTCCTACATACTGCCGGGCTGCACTTTATATGAATTGGATTGTGTGTGTGTATATACATCCTACATACTGCCGGGCTGCACTTTACATGAATTGGATTGTGTGTGTGTGTATATACATCCTACATACTGCCAGGCTGCACTTTACATGAATTGGATTGTGTGTGTGTATATACATCCTACATACTGCCAGGCTGCACTTTACATGAATTGGATTGTGTGTGTGTATATACATCCTACATACTGCCAGGCTGCACGTTACATGAATTGGATTGTGTGTGTGTGTATATACATCCTACATACTGCCGGGCTGCACTTTACATGAATTGGATTGTGTGTGTGTGTATATACATCCTACATACTGCCGGGCTGCACTTTACATGAATTGGATTGTGTGTGTGTGTATATATATATCCTACATACTGCTGGGCTGCACTTTACATGAATTGGATTGTGTGTGTGTGTATATACATCCTACATACTGCCGGGCTGCACTTTACATGAATTGGATTGTGTGTGTGTGTGTGTGTGTATACATCCTACATACTGCCAGGCTGCACTTTACATGAATTGGATTGTGTGTGTGTGTGTATATACATCCTACATACTGCTGGGCTGCACTTTACATGAATTGGATTGTGTGTGTGTGTATATACATCCTACATACTGCCGGGCTGCACTTTACATGAATTGGATTGTGTGTGTGTGTGTATATACATCCTACATACTGCTGGGCTGCACTTTACATGAATTGGATTGTGTGTGTGTATACATCCTACATACTGCCAGGCTGCACTTTACATGAATTGGATTGTGTGTGTGTGTATATACATCCTACATACTGCCGGGCTGCACTTTACATGAATTGGATTGTGTGTGTGTGTATATACATCCCACATACTGCCAGGCTGCACTTTACATGAATTGGATTGTGCGTGTGTATATATACATCCTACATACTGCCGGGCTGCACTTTACATGAATTGGATTGTGTGTGTGTGTATATACATCCTACATACTGCTGGGCTGCACTTTACATGAATTGGATTGTGTGTGTGTGTATATACATCCTACATACTGCCAGGCTGCACTTTACATGAATTGGATTGTGTGTGTGTGTATATACATCCTACATACTGCCAGGCTGCACTTTACATGAATTGGATTGTGTGTGTGTATATACATCCTACATACTGCCGTGCTGCACTTTACATGAATTGGATTGTGTGTGTGTGTGTGTATAAACATCCTACATACTGCCGGGCTGCACTTTACATGAACTGGATTGTGTGTGTGTGTGTATATACATCCTACATACTGCCAGGCTGCACTTTACATGAATTGGATTGTGTCTGTGTGTATATACATCCTACATACTGCCCGTATGCATTTTACATGAATTCGATTGTGTGTGTGTATATACATACTTCATACTGCCAGGCTGCACTTTACATGAATTGGATTGTGTGTCTGTGTGTATATACATCCTACATACTGCCGGGCTGCACTTTACATGAATTGTATTGTGTCTGTGTGTGTGTATATACATCCTACATACTGCCGGGCTGCACTTTACATGAATTGGATTGTGTGTGTGTGTCTGTGTGTATATACATCCTATATACTGCCGGGCTGCACTTTACATGAATTCGATTGTGTGTGTGTATATACATACTACATACTGCCAGACTGCACTTTACATGAATTGGATTGTGTCAGTGTGTATATACATCCTACATACTGCCGGGCTGCACTTTACATGAATTCGATTGTATGTATGTGTATATCCATCCTACATACTGCCGGGCTGCACTTTACATGAATTGGATTGTGTCTGTGTGTGTGTATATACATCCTACATACTGCCGGGCTGCACTTTACATGAATTCGATTGTGTGTGTGTATATACATCCTACATACTGCCTGGCTGCACTTTACATGAATTGGATTGTGTGTGTGTATGTATATACATCCTACATACTGCCAGGCTGCACTTTACATGAATTGGATTGTGTCTGTGTGTATATACATCCTACATACTGCCGGGCTGCACTTTACATGAATTCGATTGTATGTGTGTGTATATCCATCCTACATACTGCCGGGCTGCACTTTACATGAATTGGATTGTGTCTGTGTGTGTGTATATACATCCTACATACTGCCGGGCTGCACTTTACATGAATTGGATTGTGTGTGTGTATATATACATCCTACATACTGCTGGGCTGCACTTTATATGAATTGGATTGTGTGTGTGTATGTATATACATCCTACATACTGCCAGGCTGCACTTTACATGAATTGGATTGTGTCTGTGTGTATATACATCCTACATACTGCCGGGCTGCACTTTACATGAATTCGATTGTATGTGTGTGTAAATCCATCCTACATACTGCCGGGCTGCACTTTACATGAACTGGATTGTGTGTGTGTATATACATCCTACATACTGCCGGGCTGCACTTTACATGAACTGGATTGTGTGTGTGTATATATACATCCTACATACTGCCGGGCTGCACTTTACATGAATTGGATTGTGTCTGTGTATATACATCCTACATACTGCCGGGCTGCACTTTACATGAATTGGATTGTGTGTGTGTGTATATACATCCTACATACTTCCGGGCTGCACTTTACATGAATTGGATTGTGTGTCTGTGTGTGTGTATATACATCCTACATACTGCCGGGCTGCACTTTACATGAATTGGATTGTGTGTGTGTGTATATACATCCTACATACTGCCGGGCTGCCCTTTATATGAATTGGATTGTGTGTGTGTATATACATCCTACATACTGCCAGGCTGCACTTTACATTAATTGGATTGTGTCTGTGTGTATATACATCCTACATACTGCCGGGCTGCACTTTACATAAGTTGGATTGTGTGTGTGTGTATATACATCCTACATACTGCCGGGCTGCACTTTACATGAATTGGATTGTGTGTGTGTGTATATACATCCTACATACTGCCAGGCTGCACTTTACATTAATTGGATTGTGTCTGTGTGTATATACATCCTACATACTGCCGGGCTGCACTTTACATAAGTTGGATTGTGTGTGTGTGTATATACATCCTACATACTGCCGGGCTGCACTTTACATGAATTGGATTGTGTGTGTGTGTGTGTGTGTGTGTGTATATACATCCTACATACTGCCGGGCTGCACTTTACATGAATTGGATTGTGTCTGTGTATATACATCCTACATACTGCCGGCCTGTGCTTTACATGAATTGGATTGTGTGTGTGTGTATATACATCCTACATACTGCAAGGCTGCACTTTACATGAATTGGATTGTGTGTGTGTATATACATCCTACATACTACCAGGCTGCACTTTACATGAATTGGATTGTGTGTGTGTGTATATACATCCTACACACTGCCAGGCTGCACTTTACATGAATTGGATTGTGTGTGTGTGTGTATATACATCCTACATACTGCCAGGCTGCACTTTACATGAATTGGATTGTGTGTGTGTGTGTATATACATCCTACATTCTGCCAGGCTGCACTTTACATGAATTGGATTGTGTGTGTGTGTATATACATCCTACATACTGCTGGGCTGCACTTTACATGAATTGGATTGTGTGTGTGTATATACGTCCTACATACTGCCGGGCTGCACTCTACATGAATTGGATTGTGTGTGTGTGTATATACATCCTACATTCTGCCGGGCTGCACTTTACATGAATTGGATTGTGTGTGTGTGTATATACATCCTACATACTGCCGGGCTGCACTTTACATGAATTGGATTGTGTCTGTGTGTATATACATCCTACATACTGCCGGGCTGCACTTTACATGAATTGGATTGTGTGTGTGTGTGTGTGTGTGTATATACATCCTACATACTGCAGGTCTGCACTTTACATGAATTGGATTGTGTCTGTGTGTGTATATACATCCTACATACTGCCAGGCTGCACGTTACATGAATTGGATTGTGTGTGTGTGTATATACATCCTACATTCTGCCAGGCTGCACTTTACATGAATTGGATTGTGTCTGTCTGTATATACATCCTACATACTGCCGGGCTGCACTTTACATGAATTGGATTGTGTGTGTGTGTGTATATACATCCTACATACTGCCAGGCTGCACGTTACATGAATTGGATTGTGTATCTGTGTATATACATCCTACATACTGCCGGGCTGCACTTTACATGAATTGGATTGTGTGTGTGTGTGTGTGTGTGTATAAACATCCTACATACTGCCGGGCTGCACTTTACATGAATTGGATTGTGTGTGTGTGTGTGTGTGTGTGTGTGTGTGTGTGTATAAACATCCTACATACTGCCAGGCTGCACTTTACATGAATTGGATTGTGTGTGTGTATATACATCCTACATACTGCCAGGCTGCACTTTACATGAATTGGATTGTGTGTGTGTGTGTATAAACATCCTACATACTGCCGGGCTGCACTTTACATGAATTGGATTGTGTGTGTGTGTGTATATACATCCTACATACTGCCGGGCTGCACTTTACATGAGTTGGATTGTGTGTGTGTATATACATCCTACATACTGCCGGGCTGCACTTTACATGAATTGGATTGTGTGTGTGTCTGTGTGTATATACATCCTACATACTGCCGGGCTGCACTTTACATGAATTGGATTGTGTGTGTGTATATATACATCCTACATACTGCCGGGCTGCACTTTACATGAATTGGATTGTGTGTGTGTGTGTGTGTGTGTATATACATCCTACATACTGTCGGGCTGCACATTACATGTATTGGATTGTGTGTGTGTGTATATACATCTTACATACTGCCGGGCTGCACTTTACATGAATTGGATTGTGTCTGTGTGTATATACATCCTACATACTACCGGGCTGCACTTTACATGAATTGGATTGTGTGTGTGTGTGTATATACATCCTACATACTGCCGGGCTGCACTTTACATGAATTGGATTGTGTGTGTGTGTGTGAATACATCCTACATACTGCCAGGCTGCACTTTACATGAATTGGATTGTGTGTGTGTGTGTGTGTATATACATCCTACATACTGCCGGGCTGCACTTTACATGAATTGGATTGTGTCTGTGTATATACATCCTACATACTGCCGGGCTGCACTTTACACAAATTGGATTGTGTGTCTGTGTGTATATACATCCTACATACTGCCGGGCTGCACTTTACATGAATTGGATTGTGTGTGTGTGTATATACATCCTACATACTGCCCGGCTGCACTTTACATGAATTGGATTGTGTGTGTGTGTATATACATCCTACATACTGCCAGGCTGCACTTTACATGAATTGGATTGTGTGTGTGTGTGTGTGTATATACATCCTACATACTGCTGGGCTGCACTTTACATGAATTGGATTGTGTGTGTGTATACATCCTACATACAGCCAGGCTGCACTTTACATGAATTGGATTGTGTGTGTGTATATACATCCTACATACTGCTGGGCTGCACTTTACATGAATTGGATTGTGCGTGTGTATATATACATCCTACATACTGCCAGGCTGCACTTTACATGAATTGGAATGTGTGTGTGTGTATATACATCCTACATACTGCCAGGCTGCACTTTACATGAATTGGATTGTGTGTGTGTGTGTGTATATAGATCATACATACTGCCGGGCTGCACTTTGCATGCTCTTTCTGCAGCACGTGGAACAAATATGTGTCCCTGGAAACTTGGCCGATGTTGGCAACTATGAGCTTGTTACCCTCATTATCAGCATGTCAGACCAACGCATAAACTCCACCAAACTCATACCAAGCATAGATTAAAGGCAACAACAAAAAAATAGCCTTGAATTGATCGTACACCACTCTGACCAGATGTAAAAGCAGAAACTCTCCAGGCTTATTATATATATATAATAAAAATCTCTGCTTCTGGATGAATTCCTAACCACAGAGGAAACTCTGGCTTAAGTTCAGCTTGTTTTATTTAAGTCATGTGCTGAATATCTTGTTGATATTTTCTGTTTCTGTTTTTCCTGCATCCATTATACACTTTAATTCTCCTCTTTCCTTTGCTGTGGCATACCACATGTAAACTCATGGTCAGCACCAACATTGCGCATGGTGGTGCAACGTGTGAGGGACAATTTGAGGTTCTTCTGACCTTCGCAAACCTTGCCACAGACACTGGTGACCCCGTATGGACACTTTCCCGGTTGTAGAACCTGAGAGTGGAATAATTAGGGTGTTAGTGGCCACCTCGGGAGAGTTTATGGACACCGCTCGCGATACGTGGTGTAAAAATTAAGTAACGATTGTGATTTTTACCTGAAAATCACAACTTTAAATTTATAATTGTTTTGCTTGGTCAGGAAAGCAGTGTGTCTGATCCGGCCTTCATCTCTCCAGCTATGTTAGCCTCTACCACCACTACTGTAAGGTCGTTCCATTCAACCACCGTCATTTAAGTTAGAGGACAACTGTTGGTCAAAAACTAAAATTCTGTTTAATTGAAAGATTGCATCACTGCTCTCCATCCCTGTCCTTTCCATTCTAATGGGATGTTACTTTGTAACAAAATCTATATGAAAAACTAAAGATGTTTTGCACCAGTCGGACTCATTTTCTAGCCTGTATCATTTGTGCCGGGCGGCGTACGGATGTTCAAGATTGATAAATTGTTGTCTGTTGCCTTAATTTAGTTGGAAATCTCAGATTCTGAGATAAAAACATGATTTAAAATTTGCAATGTATGGGAGAGACAATGTTACAAAATTGGGAGAAAGGTAGTCCATTCCCCAATGGGGCTACCATAATGAGAATCCAAAATAAAGGAACTTAGTCACTCGGAGGACTATGAGTGACTCCTTTCCTATTAGTTTTGTAAAAACGTTATTGAGCTTAACTGGACACTAAACTTTATTTTTCACTAGTGCATCTGTGATGGAAGCACAAGCAAAAAGAGTAGTTGCTCCAGGTTGGGGATACTAACCGGCAGCTGCCATGCTTCCCTGGGAATCAGGCAGACCGCTGTGGTTGAAGCAGATCAGTGACTGGTATCAGCAGGGACGAACCTTATCTAATATAGCAGACCCTGCTCAGTCACATGGGGTGAGATCCCAGTCTGATTGGCTGTGCACACGCTAGAGCCGAGTGTAAACCCACGTGTATCTATTAAGATACACATCGTTCTTATTCTGGAGAATCAGGACATGTTTTTCAACCCTTGCTTTCTTGAGGGGAGCAAGGGTTACCCCCTCCCCCCCCCCCCCCCCCCTTGTTGTTAAGCCTTGCTTTCTTTACTGGTTAAAAAAAAAAGTTTAATTGTCCTATATATATACCGCCCGGACCACATAGTGGATGGCCCCTTTCTGTGTCCATTTTGTTTCTATTCAGCAAAGTTTAATAACTTCATGGGGGCTATTTGTGAATGTAATTTGGGGGCTGGAATGAGGTCCAAAAAAATTAAAATGGAGCAATCGCCATGGGAAGCAGTGGGACGGTCCTGCTGATCAATCCACTTTTAGAACGCTGCCCCAGAATTTCACGTAAACCCCCTTTTTGTGTTTTCTAAAAAAAAAAAATATGATATATCAATTTACGTTGTATTTGTTCTTTCCGTCCAGGGTCGAATTTAAAAGGCGATGGAAAATAAAGCTATGTATTTGCACACATTCGACGAGAAAGAAAACGGCTCAATATACGAGGAATCCTTCGATGGGAGGAACCTTTCCAAAATGAACCTCTGTGAAAGCTGTAAGTAAAAACAATCAAACCTATAATCTAACCTGACAGTATGAGAAACTTCAATGGATTTGATATTATTCCAGCGCCACCCCAACAGTTGTCCTCTCACACGTTGTATAAAGTATTACTATTAGCTGGGGGAAGGAGGGGGGAGAAGGTGCGATATAATCCAGACTATTATTCTTTTTTTACACAGTTGTATCCCAAAAATTCCCCTTTACATTGTCCAGATCTGAGACCTTGTGTGTTGTGCTATCCGACCACCCAAGGCTTCCATTCTGTTGCTTGGAAAGATGGTGGGATAAAGATCTTCGCACATTTACATAACTCGTACCTCGTACTTGGATTGTATCGCATCCTTCCCGTGCCAGTAAAATAATCCATACACTTTCTCACTGAAATATTAAACTGCTTTATCACTGAATTGTTTTTTTTTTCTCACTAAGGATTGGACACATGCCCCAATGGCAAAAGTCAGACCAAGATAAGCAAGGTTAAAACATTTTTTCCAACTCAGTTATGTTTTATAAAGGTTCTAACGATGTGATTAGAGATGGAAGGGTTTGCAGTTTGGGGTCTTGTCAAGGCTCTCTCTCTCTCTTCTACCTCCGTAACAGGGGGGATATGATAGAAATATTTAAATACATAAAGGGAATCAACACAGAAACGGAAGAGAGTATATTTAAAAGAAGAAAAACTACCACAACTAGAGGACATAGTCTGAAATTAGAGGGGCAACGATTTAAAAGTAATATCAGGAAATATTACTTTACTGAGAGGGTAGTGGATTTATGGAATAGCCTTCCAGTGGAAGTGGCAGAGGTAAACACAGTGAAGGAGTTTAAGCATGCGTGGGATAGGTATAAAGCTATCCTAGATATAAGATAAGGCCAGGGACTAATGAAAGTATTACTTTACTGAGAGTGTAGTGGATATATGGAATAGTCTTCCAGTAGAAGTGGTAGAGGTTCATACAGTGAAGGAGTTTAAGCATGTGTGGGATAGGTATAAGGCTATCCTAGATATAAGATAAGGCCAGGGACTAATGAAAGTATTACTGTACTGAGAGGGTAGTGGATGCATGGAATAGTCTTCCAGTAGAAGTGGTAGAGGTTAATACAGTGAAGGAGTTTAAGCATGCATGGGATAGGTATAAGGCTATCCTAGATATAACATAAGGCCAGGGACTAATGAAAGTATTACATTACTGAGAGGGTAGTGGATGTATGGAATAGTCTTCCAGTAGAAGTGGTATAGGTTAATACAGTGAAGAAGTTTAAGCATGCGTGGGATAGGTATAAGGCTATCCTAGATATAAGATAAGGCCAGGGACTAATGAAAGTATTACATTACTGAGAGGGTAGTGGATGTATGGAATAGTCTTCCAGTAGAAGTGGTAGAGGTTAATACAGTGAAGGAGTTTAAGCATGCATGGGATAGGTATAAGGCTATCCTAGATATAAGATAAGGCCAGGGACTAATGAAAGTATTACATTACTGAGAGGGTAGTGGATGTATGGAATAGTCTTCCAGTAGAAGTGGTATAGGTTAATACAGTGAAGAAGTTTAAGCATGCATGGGATAGGTATAAGGCTATCCTAGATATAAGATAAGGTCAGGGACTAATGAAAGTATTACTTTACTGAGAGGGTAGTGGATGTATGGAATAGTCTTCCAGTAGAAGTGGTATAGGTTAATACAGTGAAGAAGTTTAAGCATGCATGGGATAGGTATAAGGCTATCCTAGATATAAGATAAGGCCAGGGACTAATGAAAGTATTACTTTACTGAGAGGGTAGTGGATGTATGGAATAGTCTTCCAGTAGAAGTGGTAGAGGTTAATACAGTGAAGAAGTTTAAGCATGCGTGTGATAGGTATAAGGCTATCCTAGATATAAGATAAGGCCAGGGACTAATGAAAGTATTACTTTACTGAGAGGGTAGTGGATGTATGGAATAGTCTTCCAGTAGAAGTGGTAGAGGTTAATACAGTGAAGAAGTTTAAGCATGCGTGGGATAGGTATAAGGCTATCCTAGATATAAGATAAGGCCAGGGACTAATGAAAGTATTACTTTACTGAGAGGGTAGTGGATGTATGGAATAGTCTTCCAGTAGAAGTGGTAGAGGTTAATACAGTGAAGAAGTTTAAGCATGCGTGGGATAGGTATAAGGCTATCCTAGATATAAGATAAGGCCAGGGACTAATGAAAGTATTACATTACTGAGAGGGTATTGGATGTATGGAATAGTCTTCCAGTAGAAGTGGTAGAGGTTAATACAGTGAAGAAGTTTAAGCATGCATGGGATAGGTTTGGAAATTAGCATTAAGTCCTTTTAATGCCCCACCTATCTCAACCTACATTTGATCTGGTCCATTTAATGTCCGACCACGAGAGAGGAACCCACTTTCCTCTTTAACAGGAGGAGGAAAAGCCTTCTCCCTCGGCCACTGTGTTTCTGTGGTTATGGAAGAGGTTGCCTTCTTCTAAACACCATCATGTCTCATAACAAGCGTGGACTGTCTAACATGCATTCTCTTACTTCTCTGAACAGCCCCACTTTACACCTCGTTTGCTGGCTCCACAATAAGGTGCGATGGCACATCAGATAGACTCCCTCCCTGTCCCAGACGTTCCCAAATCATAGTATCCTGTCCAAAATGAAAGGGAACAATGTAAACATTGGACTTTTCCTCATGCAGTTTGCATCATTATTTCCCTCTTACATTTTTAATACTTTTCGTTGTCATTTGTAATCCTGTTTTTGAGAGGAAGTATAAGGGGCCTGACATTTAGCAGGCGGTTTGGAGTTACGCAACCCTTCATTTTGAAGTGTCTCTGCTTACTCAATTAGATATTTAGGGTTACCAGAAGTGTGAAGTTCATTTTCCTTGCCAGCAAAACAAATTCTCACGTGTATCTGAGGCAATGTCAATAAAATAAAAAATATTCAGAAAGAGGTAGACGGAGACAAGCCATGGTCAGACAGAACTGGGAGCTATGATTCCTCCGTCCCTGTTGGCCAGGAAGCAAGCAATGGATGAAAGGACTATATTGGTAGTAGGGAATGTGTCAGGCCAGGAAAACATCTCTGCCTTTTGTGAGAACACAGTGAACCTGTAAACATACAGAGTGCCAAGTCTGGAAGAAACCTTCCTTGCTATTTTTAATTCGTTCGCGGGCGGTGACCTCACCCGATAGTCATTTTCTGGGGGGGTTTTTCCGTAGAGGTCTGCGGTGCCCAACGCAAACAGCAGCAGCACAGATATAGTGTTGGAGAGACAATTTGTGAACAGGTCTGTCACTTGAAATCAAGCTAGTCCTTACAGCACAAAGAACGTCTGTGTGGTATGGATATACGTTAAAACTGTTTAGCAGGCTGAAGCTATGGTGTTACTTGCGAGTGCATGCAAAGGACTTCACAATGGAACTAGGCGGTAGGAGGAAATACACATGTAGGACCTCTCATGTAGGGTGGCCACATCATCGTTTTATTCAGGGTTATCTATGAAAAAGTATATGGGCCATGGCTATAAACCGTAAAATAGAGACTGGTCTGCAACTAGGGCTGCCACCTGGCCATTTTTTTATCGACAGGCCGGTAAAAAAATTGGCATCAGGCCAATGTTAAGTCTATGGAGACAGTACCAAGGCCGGTATTTTTTTGAGGAAACGGTGGCATCCCTAACTGCAACGTGTTTTTTTTTTTTTTTTTACATGCGGCGTATGCATTTACCATGTACGTCCCTGAATAAAAGGTAAATGTGTTCATCGGGTCTAGTTGGATGACAGACTTGTCCCTCTGCAAACATAACCTAAACCTTCCATATAGTTGTCACTTTAGGACCATCCAGGATAACTATAACTATAATGATCTAACCAGCTGTTATCATTCTAATGGATCTTGCTGGGTTTGATCCAGAAAGTCCACGTCTGACTGCAAATATTTCGAGCTAAAATACCTACATTTGATGCAATCTTTCAAGTAAACAGAACTTCATTTTTACTGACAGTTGTCTTTTAAAGGTCAAGACAAATTCACTAATATTTCACAAAGCTGGGGGCATTCGTTCATTAAACATTTGGGAATATTGAGCATCCTTGAGTTAAAGTATGAACACCTACCCAGTGAAATGCGTTGGCTGGCTAGTTCTGTTCCGGAATGCATTTCCAGTCTATATACAAGTTTTTTATTCAGCCTGGAAAAACCTTTTTAATCCAGAGAGCGTATTATAAGTAAATTAAAAACTACAAGCCCTGTTACTTCTCATGGACACCAGCGCTGTCAATTCCCCACTTATATTGGATCTCACGCTTGTAGCCAGATAATCTGATTTGCACTCAAAACATTTACACTTCATTAGCGTAGTAATATTTTGGCAGTAATATTCTGATGTCTGTACCACCACGAAACCAGAAACGGGAAATTCAACAGCAACCTACAAGGAAAAGAACAAACCAAAACAAACCATTAAACGGGCAGTTCCACCTTTACAGCCTCGGAAAAGCCGTGCATCATGTAAATTAAAGATAGAGAAACAGATCTGTCTGGTCAGATTTTTTTCTGCCTACTCTTTCTATGTCTTAAAAATGGCAAATATAGTGTAGTAGAGTTAGTGTTGTGGCTATAGTAGCAGTCCTATCTGTCTCTCCAAGCCCCTCCTTATTGGAATGTCACAGAATATAGAAGCCCCGGTGAAATTATTTTCAATGTAAAACTACAGGAAACTGCAATGTGTTTTAAAGTCAAAGAAAGTGGATTTAACATATATATATATATATATATATATATATATATATATATATATATTTGGGTTTCTGACTGCTGGATTTCCAGCCCCGTCTTCTAAGACTGTAGACATTGCTGTAAGCAGGATGTAAGTTCAATTCTAAAGAGGACCTGTGCTTTTACTTGTCCATCTAATATGGAATATGGCTGAGGCAAAGGTCCTGCTGTTGAGTCCTTTTTCTTGGCCTATGAGGCAGCGCTACCCTTGCCCCATTGGAAATTATACCCAAAACAAGAGGGCAGATGATTATGGGCCCTTCTCTTGACAGGCACAGGAGAAACATAGTATTGTGGGTGGGTGTCTCCAAACTACCAGGCAGAGAAATGCCATGGGGGCTTGTTAAACATGCACCCCACGATTCGCCCTCACTAACCCCTGGAGTTAATACGCCTCTGCCATCGTCAATGCTCTTTAAAGGTTTGTGTATAAAATATTGGATGGGCCAAATGGTTCTTATCTGCCGACACATTCTATGATTCTATGTTAACTCCTGACAAGATTTGGTGCAATATGCATGGTTACCGCATTCTGGTGGTTACCGCACTCTGGTGGTTACCGCACTCTGGTGGTTACCGCACTCTGGTGGTCACCGCACTCTGGTGGTTACCGCACGCTGGTGGTTACCACACGCTGGTGGTTACCGCACGCTGGTGGTCACCGCATACTGGTGGTCACCGCACCCTGGTGGTCACCGCACTCTGGTGGTCACCGCACTCTGGGGGTTACGGCACTCTGGTGGTTACCGCACGTTGGTGGTTACGGCACTCTGGTGGTTACGGCACTCTGGTGGTCACCGCACGCTGGTGGTCACCGCACACTGGTGGTCACCGCACACTGGTGGTTACGGCACTCTGGTGGTTACCGCACTCTGGGGGTTACCGCACTCTGGGGGTTACCGCACGTTGGTGGTTACCGCACTCTGGTGGTCACCGCACGCTGGTGGTCACCGCACACTGGTGGTCACCGCACACTGGTGGTTACGGCACTCTGGTGGTTACCGCACTCTGGGGGTTACCGCACGTTGGTGGTTACGGCACTCTGGTGGTTACCGCACTCTGGTGGTCACCGCACACTGGTGGTCACCGCACACTGGTGGTCACCGCACACTGGTGGTTACGGCACTCTGGTGGTTACCGCACTCTGGGGGTTACCGCACGTTGGTGGTTACGGCACTCTGGTGGTCACCGCACACTGGTGGTTACGGCACTCTGGGGTTACGGCACTCTGGTGGTTACCGCACACTGGTGGTCACCGCACTCTGGTGGTTACTGCACTCTGGTGGTCACCGCACGCTGGTGGTCACCGCACACTGGTGGTTACGGCACTCTGGGGTTACGGCACTCTGGTGGTTACCGCACTCTGGGGGTTACCGCACGTTGGTGGTTACGGCACGTTGGTGGTTACCGCATGTCGGTTGTTACCGCACTCTGGCATCACACCCCATGTATTAAAAAGCAGGCACTACAAAGTTCCTGGAAAGTGGAGGACATCCTCCGCCAAATTCATTTTTGGTGCAGGTGCCAATTCCACACCAAGATGCGTAAAATAGACTCATGCTGTATACATAAGAAGTGGCGAGTGCTCCTTTTTTTCCCACTACTTTTCCGACACTTTTGTGTGCGAGAGGTTTTATACAATTATTTTAAGCGCTGAGCCTCTATCCTCTTTGTCATCGATCATATGGTTTTCTACTTCGGGTCACATTAAAAAAATAGCAATAAAAATGAAGATTCACATTAAAAAAAACCTCACTAGGCATTGCTAATCCTTCACGAGCCTTTATCTGACCAGATAAACCACAAACCACAAAACATGAGATCAAAACTTCCAAAGATCTGCCAAGAAAACTGATCCTTGGGTGGGGGAGACAATTCATTCTGCTGTTTAATGTTCTCGGAGGGAGCCAGGAATGGAGATCTTGGCAGGTCGGATGCTGTTACTCTCTTATTATGTAAAGGAGAAACAAATTGCTCTGTACAATGTTTGCAAACACTCCAAAGCATTCTAGATGCATATACCTAAACTGTAAGCTCAGTGGGTAAGCAATGTTCATTTATACGGTGTAATAAATACCATTTACTTCACATCCTATCCTTAATAGCACCTAGCAGCAATGCTGGTTTATCATCATGGGAATTGTAGTTAACTGTCGATGGGGCAGTGGAGAGGCTTATACTTGGGGCTGTATTTGTGAAATGGCAGGGAAGGGAATTACAGATTTTTAAATTTCAGCATATAGCTGGGAGAATGTTCCAACTTTGGCCATAAGTCTACAATGCCCTTGTCAAATCCCTGTAATTCTCTCTTTCATAAAGACCTAAGTCTACCTAAGTCTACAGTACAAACACTAACCCTTTTTTCACTGCATCTGCAATGATATTCAACCACCAGGCGCATTGTCTAAGCAAAGAGGAGAAAGTAAGGAAGTAATAGGGAATACAGGGCAAGTGGGTGATATCTTGCACCCTGCCCTGCAAAAAAATGGATGCCCAAGGATACTGGACAGTGCGTCTTTCATGGATCTATTTAAGGGGGCACCCCTGCTGTAAACTGAAAGGATTTAGAGTAAATAGGTGTACTAATGAAGCAATGGTTAATAAAAATATGTTAGTGCTCCTTTAAATAAGTGTCCTGTCCCTGAATAACCTGTGCGTCAGAGAGAGGTGACTGGCTGGCCATGTCCCTCCACCATACCCCCCCCCCCCCCCCCCGGAGCTAAAGTTGAACCCAGGGCGTCAGCCTGTAGAGTGCTTTTCGTTTTTATCGCTCAGGTAATTGGGCTGCAGCGTCGCAGATGGTACCGGTTTGGTGTAATCCGGACAGCCCCGGCATCACCCTGACATTTTGCACTTTTTATATCAGGTCCTCTGAGGGAACATTTGGCTGAATGGAACTCGAGCCGCCCACTCCCAAATCTGTGTGTAACGCAAGACCCTGCAGCTGTGTAAAGAGAACTATCTAACACAACAATTGTTTGTATGATCCATATACGTTAAATTCCTTCCGTAACCAAAGTGAAATATTTTTCTGGAGAGTTTCATTTATTTGCAGTTATGCTAACACAATATATAGATAATATGCTTTTTGTGGGCGACAGAACTCCTTTATAAGTAACTTCAAAAAATGCAGTCACTATTTCTCTCCCCTGTACCTCTTTTATGGGAATCATTACTACAAACAGGGGATGTGTATAGAGGTGGTGGACCTGTCAATCAAAAACAAGATGGCTGCCCCCTGCAAATTCCAGAAAAGAAAGTAACATACGCCATGTAAGATGATTATAAAAAAAAAACTAAAAAAAAACACAGCCATAATTCAATACTTACCTGTGGTCCGCACTCACTCTATATTATAAATTTCGCAATGAAGCCTCGCTATCTTTTGTCTGTCTTGTCTAGCGGCGCCATATCAATACATGTGAATGGGATGTAACGTCCTTCTAACTCATCCATACAGGATTTGTAGCCACTCTCATGCTCCCTTGTCGAGTTAAAGCTCTCGATTCGGTTGGCAATTTGAGAATTTGAAGAATTACAACAAGATTCAAAGTGGCTGATTTTATTTATACTTTGACACCACTATGGAAAGTTTAACTACAGACTTAATCTGCTTCCTACAGCGGACTTTAGCAGAGTTGGTTTAATTGGAGACAGAAAGGGTGGAATTGGTTGTGTGGACATCCAGCCTTGCTCTCCCTTCAGTCGCAAACAAATCCAACCACGTTTTTATCTGGCATGAGCTCATCGTAACCGGGTTCATGGTTTGGAGGAACTTCAGCCAAAAAATACAATGCTGTAATATGGATCTCCATCCGTTTATCTTTCGAGCTGACCCATTTATATGTTATGTTTGGCAGTTTCGCAATGGGATAATAAGAACTTTTCCCCAAAAATGGCTTAAAAAAAAATAAAAGAGTTATGTCTAATGTTATAACAGTCACGTGCAATCTCTATGTTTATAATCAGTATTTTGACAGCGTAATGGTGTTCAATATTTCCATCTGCTGGATTTCTGTGGGTAGGATCAGTTTTTAGTACGAGAAGGATAATTAATTACAGACAGTGCAGAGCAGTGAAATGAAAACTAGTCGTATTTTATATAATAATAATAATAATATGTATCAAGCAATACATAGAGGCGTAGCTATCTGTCACTCTTGCATCAGATAAAGGAAGATCTTATCCATCTGACCCCAAATTCTAAACAACTTGTCCGCCCCCTGATAGAACTATACAGAGCAAAGATTCTAAACATCATGACCGTCCTCCTGATAGAGCCATACAGAGCAAAGATTCTAAACAACATGTCCACCCCCTGATAGAGCTATGCAGAGCAAATATTTTAAACAACATGTCCACCCCTGATAGAGATATACAGAGCAAAGATTCTAAACATCATGACCGTCCTCCTGATAGAGCTATGCAGAGCAAATATTTTAAACAACATGTCCACCTCCTGAAAGAGCTATACAGAGCAAAGATTCTAAACATAGAAACATAGAAACATAGAATGTGTCGGCAGATAAGAACCATTCGGTCCATCTAGTCTGCCCAATTTTTTTTTTTTTTTTGAGTACTTTTATTAGTCCCCCTTTCCCGGTCTTATAGCTAGGATAGCCTTGTGTCTATCCCACGCATGCTAAAAATCCTTGACTGTGTTTACCTCTACCACTTCTGCTGGCAGGCTATTCCATACATCCACTACCCTCTCAGTAAAGTAATACTTCCTGATATTACTTTTAAATCGTTGCCCCTCTAATTTAAGACCATGTCCTCTAGTTGTGGTAGTTTTTCTTCTTTTAAATATACTCTCTTCCTTTACTGTGTTGATTCCCTTTATGTATTTAAATGTTTCTATCATATCCCCCCTGTTACGTCTTTCCTCCAAGCTATACATGTTAAGATGCTTTAACCTTTCCTGGTAAGTTTTATCCTTCAACCCATGAACCAGTTTAGTAGCCCTTCTCTGAACTCTCTCCAAAGTATCAATATCCTTCTGGAGATACGGTCTCCAGTACTGCGTACAATACTCCAAGTGAGGTCTCACCAGTGCTCTGTACAATGGCATGAGCACTTCCCTCTTCCTACTGCTAATACCTCTCCCTATGCAACCAATCATTCTGCTAGCATTTCCTGCTGCTCTATTGCATTGCCTACCTACCTTCAAGTCCTCTGAAATTATTACTCCTAAATCCCTTTCCTCAGATGTTGAGGTTAGGACTGTACCAAATAGTCTATATTCTGCTTTTGGGTTTTTACGCCCAAGGTGCATAATCTTGCACTTGTCCACATTAAATGTCAGTTGCCACTGCTCTGACCATTTTTCTAGTTTAGCTAAATCATTTGCCATTTGGCTTATCCCTCCATGAATATCAACCCTGCTGCAAATCTTTGTATCATCGGCAAAAAGACATACTTTGCCAACAAGACCTTCTGCAATATCGCTAATAAAAATATTAAAGAGAATGGGTCCAAGTACAGATCCCTGAGGTACCCCACTAGTAACAAGACCTTGCATCGAATATACCCCATTGACTACAACCCTCTGTTGCCTGTCACTCAGCCATTGTCTAATCCATTCAACAATATTGAAATCCAAACTCAAAGATTTCAGTATATTGATAAGCCTTCTATGTGCGACAGTGTCAAAAGCCTTACTGAAATCTAGGTAAGCAATGTCTACTGCACCACCCTGATCTATTATTTTAGTCACCCAATCAAAAAAATCAATAGGATTAGTTTGGCATGATCTCCCTGAAGTAAACCCATGCTGTCTCTGATCTTGAAATCCAAGCGACTTTAGATGTTCAACAATCCTATTCTTTAACAAGGTTTCCATTATTTTCTCCACAAACAACATGTCCACCCCCTGATAGAGCTATACAGAGCAAAGATTCTAAACAACATGTCCGCCCCTGATAGAGCTATACAGAGCAAAGATTCTAAACAACATGTCCACCCTCTGATAGAGCTATGCAGAGCAAAGATTCTAAACAACATGTCCACCTCCTTATAGAGCTATACAGAGCAAAGATTCTAAACAACATGTCTGCCCTTGATAGAGCTACACAGAGCAAAGATTCTAAACAACATGTCCACCCCCTGATAGAGCTATGCAGAGCAAAGATTCTAAACAACATGTCCACCTCCTTATAGAGCTATACAGAGCAAAGATTCTAAACAACATGTCTGCCCTTGATAGAGCTACACAGAGCAAAGATTCTAAACAACATGTCCACCCCCTGATAGAGCTATGCAGAGCAAAGATTCTAAACAACATGTCCACCTCCTGATAGAGATATACAGACCAAAGATTCTAAGCATGTCCTCCCCGATAGAGCTATACAGAGCAAAGATTTTAAACAACATGTCCACCTCCTGATAGAGCTATACAGAGCAACGATTCTAAACATGTCCTCCCCGATAGATCTATACAGAGCAAAGATTCTAAACAACATGTCCACCCTCTGATACAGCTATACAGAGCAAAGATTCTAAACAACATGTCCACCCTCTGATAGAGCCATACAGAGCAAAGATTCTTAACAACATGTCCACCCCTGACAGAGCTATACAGAGCAAAGATTCTAAACAACATGTCCACCCTCTGATAGAGCTATACAGAGCAACGGTTCTAAACATCATGTCCGTCCCCTGATGTAGCTATACAGAGCACAGATTCTAAACAACATGTCTGACCCCTGATAGAGGTATACAGAGCAAAGATTCTAAACAGCATGTCCGCCCCTGATAGAACTATACAGAGCAAAGATTCTAAACAGCATGTCCACTCCAGATAGAGCTATACAGAGTAAAGATTCTAAACAACATCTCCACCCTCTGATAGAGCTATACCGAGCAAAGATTCTAAACATGTCCCCACGATAGAGCTATACAGAGCTAAGATTCTAAACAAAATGTCATAGCAAATACAGCTCAAGAAAATACTTTATTTGTAGTCTTTCATTAAAACATTTCTATTTAAAATGTATAACTTGATGCAATCTTTTAGTTAAACTTGCAACGATTTTTTGCTGACAGTTGTTGCTTTAATAGTATTAATTTTGATCAAACTCTGAAACTGATTCTTTGACCTGCCAGTAATTGAACCTGCAACCCTGAGGTTTGAACAGTCCGAACATTTATCAACTATTGATTGCTAACCTCAATGAAAATATCACCTGCTCCGCATAAGTACTATCCAGATGTACTTGTGCTAAACTCGGTGATAGATCGGAAGTTCCCATGCATTTCCCTGGTCCACACTGACTCAAAAGATGAACATGGGGGGCACAAGATGCTAAGGAACCCTTCGGAGTTACGCTCCCTTTTTAGTGGATGCCAATTTTTACCTGAATATCCATGACAACAATAGCTGCGTGGGCCACTGAATCTCAGAAACCCGTCAAAGACTTAACATTGACCTAAGCAGTGTCCAGCAGTAAAAGGGATGCTTACTGTGTCCATTTACCAATCCTAGGAGAGTAGGAACGCATTTCACATCATTCGATAGCCAAGGGTGAACTAGTCGCAGTTCAGAACCCAGGGGTCAGCACCATCATTGTTCATAGCGAGCATGTACTGGAGTTTGTGATAGACAATTTAATGATGTTCTACTGGCCTTCAAATACCTTTTCAAGGACGCTGGTGTCTCTGTGCCCATGCTTGTCTCTTCCTAAATAGACCTTTGTTTGCTTTTTATGTACGCCTGCTTTGTAAATATTTCTAGATATATTAGCCTTTAAAAACAAAAATATACCAGAAGATGTTCAAACCACACCCGGAGAACCGCAAAGTCTTACGTTCTCCGTCCAAGCTGACCACGGTGGGAACACGGTTACTCATGAGCACAAGCTGTTGGGGATTGTGGTTATGGGTAGTGTGCAGAATAAAAAAAAAATATATATTACTTTCTGCCAAATGACACACACACACCGCACCTGCACACAAAACTGCATCCAGCTCGAGGATCGCTCCGGGTTTTTTTTTATATTTATACATAGTGGTTTCGTTTTCAGATGTATAAATATCTGTAAGATATTCCAAAGTGGTGACAAATGGGAATATGTGAATTTATTAAAAAAAAAGAAAAATCTAATCCAGGTCTGTGCCAGCTTTTTCTTTGCTGTTGGCTGAAGATCCATGGCTGAATGTCATCTCGGTTCACCGGTTGATTCACTTAATGTTACCAATAAACACTGAGGCTGTATAAGCTTGGCCAGAAAGCACCTCGTCTCAAGGGAGCCCACTCCCCAACTCATTTACACCAATGGTCATGTCTTCCTGAATTCCAGAACATCGATTCGGGTCTGGATGCCAACTAGCCAGCTGTATAAATGATTTTCCCCTTCAAAACAAAAGGAATCTGCAATTTGTCATAGGGTGTCACATATTTGGCACAAGTCAACGGTTCGGATAGAGAAGGTCGTATATCATCGATGAGAGGAGCCAGTGTTAAATGAGAATGTGTGTGTTAATTACGCGTTTAACACTGGCTGGGCAGTGGTCAGTTTGCACAATTGGACATCGAGGGGTCACTGGAGCTGAGTTTCGAGTTACACAACATTCCACCCAAGGAGGATCATGGCCAAAATAGGATTTTCATTGCCTTCCCAGTAAAACAGATTTCGTAAAACGTATGTTAGTCATTTTCAGGCAACATATAAGCAGATTATAATGTCATTAGCAGATACTGATCTGTGCATGTTATGCTCTTCTAATCTTTACAGGCGTAATTAAAATCCTAAATCTACACATTTCATGCGTAAAAATTTGGGTCTACGTTTGAAAGGCTAGAAAAGAAAAATAAGTTGGGAGCTTTAATGTTAGTATTATTTGTATGCAGTAAATACATTTCATATACTTCAGTGAGCTGGGCGGATCTATTGTCCATGTATAACCTGGATACTGAGGCAAAAAGCAAATCTCCGGATGTGCATCTTTCCCCAGAATCCCTTGTTATATATATTCCCTGTAATTAGGAATTTCTGTGGGGAAAAAAATAGAATATAGACCAAGTGCACTAAAAACATCCACCATAAGCTGTAAAACTTATCTCACCCGATTGGGTTGTAGTCCTAAATGTACAAACATATACATAGAAAGGAAAAACAAATCACATGGGATAATATAAATGCAATATGGATTGTGATGAGCAAAGTATATATATATATATATATATATATACCACTCACACTTTTTGAGCGGAACACTCTCAACTGATGTGACCCAGGCCCAAACTCACCATTTGGTACTGCGTGTTTGACAGTGTGTGTAAGGGTGTGTCTGTATGTGTGTAAGTGTGACTGTGTGTGTATTTGTATATGTAAGGGTGACTGTAAGGGTGTGTGTACGTGAGTATGTGCTTAACCCCTTAGTGACCGAGTGCTCTGCTGCATTGGATGTACCTTGAAGACCAGAATTCCATTATTTTTGTCATATGTTTATACTGAACTGTGAATTTCTTTCTTTGTGTTCAGTCCACCCACACACATTATATATCATTTTTTAAAGGACGGATAGAGCTTTAATTTGATACTATTATTTTCATCATATGATATAATTTACTATTAAAAAAAATATATAAAATATGCCATAAAAAAACAACACTTTTTCTAACTTTGACCTGATTTTTTTTTAAAACAATTACAAATGGTAAAAAAAAGACCCCGTCTATATATTTCTAATATTTGTCCTGAGTTTAGTAATACCAATGTTTCCATGTTTGTCTATGTTTTATTTCAACTAATAGCGCAATAAACAATATGAGTGTTTTTTTGGTTTTCAAACCATTTTCTTTTACACTGACCTTTTTACCCCAACCCTAAATTTACTCTAACCCTTAATCTACCCCCACCCCTTAATCTAACCCTTGTACTCACCTAAACCCACCTATAACCTCAATTATAACCCTAATTATTACCCTAACCCTAGATCTAGGTTTAGTAGATCTAGGGTTAGCTTTTTCCATTTATTGAATTTATTTTCTATTTCTAACTGTAATATTCTTAACTGCCTCTAGGGGCAGTCAAGCAACGGTTTCAGAGCAACGGAAGAGATTTTTTTCTCTCCCTTCCGTCGCTCTCCTCTGGAGGAGCATGCTCCATGAAAACTGAGGATGTATATATACGTCCTCAAGGACCATGCATTTCAGGACGTATGTAAACGTCCTTATGTGTTAAGGGGTTAAGTGTGTTTGTGTGTCTAAGTGGATGTGTCTAAGTGTGTATTTCTGTGTCTATGTATGTGTGTAAGTGTGACTGTGTGTATTTGTGTGTGTGTGCAATTCTGGCCGCTGCAGCAAGTCCTTGTAAGTGTAAATGTTGTTGCAGGGGTAAGTCCTGTGAGTTCAAATGTGGTCGGTAGGGTAAGTCCTGTGAATGCAAAGTGGGTGCTGGGGCAAGTCTTGGGGACAAATCTGGCTACTGGGGCAAGTTCTGAGGACAAATCTGTCTCCTGGGGTAAGTCCTGTGAGTGAAAAATGGGTGCTGGGACAAGTCCTGAGGGCAAATCTGGCTACTGGGGCAAGTTCTGAGGACAAATCTCTCTGCTGGGGTAAGTCCTGTGAGTGCAAAAGGGGTGCTGGGGCAAGTACTGATATCATTATTTTACATAATGCCAAGTGATTAATAAATTACAGTGACTGGCTAACATGCTAAATATAACAAATAGACAACAAGAAACCGGTTTATTATATTGTTATTATTTGGGTTTAAAAACCAATATGGGCTGTTCAGTCTACAATGCGCAGGCCTATATTTGGTCCCAATCTGGGCCTGATGTGATGTTAGGATATGCACCGCTGGGGTCTCCTGTGTCGCTGTCCCTGTATAGAGGCAATGTAATGTAAGTCCGGTGATAAACCTCTGAAGACACACAACACGTGTGCTAAGGCCTTTTAAGCACCATGGTCTTCCAACGTCTTCAGATCTCACAGTCTCCATGTCCTGTATCATGCGTAAGTCCTCTCCTCCGCTACTTAAACAAGGATAGATAGCGCCATCATATATAGGCCCCTCTGTCGCCTTCTTATTGGCACTCGGAACATTAACTCCATATGTATTCAAACCTCCAAACATAGGGGGGAGGAAGAAAATATAATCCAGTACATTAATTAATAACACTGTGATCTCTGCTTTCAGCACTCTATGCATTTCTACCCAACCTGCTGGTGAATAAATTTATTTATTCAAACATGAGTATATTTTTGGCTTTTCCTCTTCAGCGCAAAGAACACATTAATTGGTGAATATTCAGTGTACATACGTAAACAATATAATACATGCGCAGAACTTTAATATTATATTTCAAACTGGAGGCCAATGTAGCCGAGTTGGAGAAATGTTGGCCTTAAGTTCGAAGTTCCCATCTTAATTCCCTCTTTATTGAGTAGACCCTTTAGTTGGTTGTGTTTCCCTTCCTTTTCCAGTGTTTTACATTTAAAGATGAGTGATCAGTTTAAGAAGTAACTTTACATATAGAAGGCACATAATGACCTGTTGTCAGGATGTACTGGATTACATTACCCAGAATCCTAGCTGGAACCGGGCGTCAGGATTGGCTAGGTCAGGGCCACTGTGAAAGGTTAACATGCGTGTCATCATTAATCCATAGTACTGAATGAATGTGACAGCTGTACATATTATCAGGGTTAAAAGAAGAAATGTTTTTATATCGCCAGTAATAAGATGTACATTGTCAATCTAGACGGGCCTCTTGCTCTGTATAATGCAAAGCCAGGTATTCTGATCAATATTGACTGGTGTGTGTGCTGCATTACCACATGTCTACACTATTGGGGCTATTCACTAAAAGGTGTGTTGAAGTGAATAGCAGGTGAGTTGAGGTGAGATGAACATTTCATCTCAACAATTTAGGTTTATGACAAATTGTTTTGAATCTGTGCTCTGTATAGCTCTATCAGGGGGCGGACATATTGTTTAGAATCTTTGCTCTGTATAGCTCTATCAGGGGGCGGACATATTGTTTAGAATCTTTGCTCTGTATAGCTCTATCAGGGGGCGGACATGTTTAGAATCTTTGCTCTGTATAGCTCTATTAGGGGGCAGACATGTTGTTTAAAATCTTTGCTCTGTATAGTTCTATCAGGGGGCAGACATGTTGTTTAGAATATTTGCTCTGTATAGCACTTTCAGAGGGTGATCACGTTGTTTAGAATATTTTCTCTGTATAGCTCTATCAGGGGGCCTACTTGTTGTTTAGAATCTTTGCTCTGTATAGCTCTATCAGGAGGCAGACATGTTGTTTAGAATCTTTGCTCTGTACAGCTCTATCAGGGGGCGGACATGTTGTTTAGAATCTTAGTTCTATATAACTCTATAAGGGGTGGACATGTTTTTTAGAAACTTTGCTCTGTATAGCTCTATCAGGGGGTGGACATGTTGTCTAGAAACTTTGCTCTGCATAGCTCTATCAGGGGGCGGACATATTGTTTAGAATATTTGCTCTGGATAGCTCTATCAGGGGGCGGACATGTTGTTTAGTATCTTTGCTCTGTATAGCTCTATCAGGGGACAGACATGTTGTTTAGAATCTTTGCTCTGTATAGCTCTATCAGGGGACAGACATGTTGTTTAGTATCTTTGCTCTGTATAGCTCTATCAGGGGTGGACATGTCATTTAGAAACTTTACTCTGTATAGCTCTATCAGGGGGAGGACATGTTGTTTAGAATCTTTGCTCTGTATAGCTCTATCAGGGGACAGACATGTTGTTTAGTATCTTTGCTCTGTATAGCTCTATCAGGGGACAGACATGTTGTTTAGTATCTTTGCTCTGTATAGCTCTATCAGGGGTGGACATGTCATTTAGAATGTTGGGGTGAATGATGGAAGACCTTACCCAAAATTCTAAACAATATGTCTGCATCTGATAGAGCTATATAGAGCAATAAGGGTCAATATGCTACTTTATTTGTACTCTTTCATTAAATAATTCATACATAAAGGTCCATTGTCCCTTAAACTTAAATATGAATTCTACTTGCCATGTACAGAGTGGAAAATGTATTTTGGCTCAACACAAATAAATTCAAATAATTAAAAAACAAATAATATATATGGGGAAAAACAATAATAATGATGAGACTTAGTGCTGAAAGTTCTGAACACATTAAGAGATTTGGGGGGATAGTGGTAGATCTTCCACGGAGACCCTCTGGAATGGCTTACTCTCACATCTCCTTTTGGCTTCAAGAGGTTTTTAAAAATATTCTGAGACTACAAAATGCAACTGTTATTCACTGTTCTGCCTTGATTTATACTATCTGTGCTGGGTCTGGGATGTTTTAGAGCAGGTGCCATTCGATAACTTATGTTGGGTAAAAGTTAAATGGTTAAGAAAAATGTAAAAACAAACAAACAAAACCTCCCTTTATTTGTCTCATCTGTGGCATCTAAAACACACGTCTTCTCTTGTTCTGCTGGTGTAAGAGTCTCCTGGGAATCATAAGCCCTTTAAATGCCAGTGCATTTTTCTCCCCTCCCTGCCCGGCTCTCAAAGGGTTAAGCAATCTATTAAGCCCCGAAAGAACTGTACAAAATAACATATTTTATTGGCCTGATACGCTGTAGGGGTTTTATTCATGGAGCTTTGCAGTAGGTCTTGTTGGTAATGTTTGTCTTTTTGCTGATGATACAAAGATTTGCAGCAGGGTTGATGTTCATGGAGGGATAAGCCAAATGGCAAATGATTTAGCTAAACTAGAAAAATGTGTAAGATAATGCATCTTCTGTGTAGGAAGGTATTAGCAGAATGCTTGGTTACATAGGGAAGGTATTGGCAGAATGCTTGGTTGTATAGGGAGAGGTATTAGCAGAATTCTTGGTTGTATACGGAGAAGTATTAGCAGAATGCTTGGTTGTATAAGGATAGGTATTAGCAGAATGCTTGGTTGCATAGGGAGAGGCATTAGCAGAATGTTTGGTTGTATAAGGATAGGTATTAGCAGAATGCTTGGTTGCATAGGGAGAGGCATTAGCAGAATGTTTGGTTGTATAGGGAGAGGTATTAGCAGAATGCTTGGTTGTATAGGGAGAGGTATTAGCAGAATGCTTGGTTGCATAGGGAGAGGTATTAGCAGAATGCTTGGTTGTATAAGGAGAGGTATTAGCAGAATGCTTGGTTGCATAGGGAGAGGCATTAGCAGAATGCTTTGTTATATAGGGAGAGGTATTAGCAGAATACATGGTTGTATAGGGAGAGGTATTAGCAGAATTCTTGGTTGCATAGGGAGAGGCATTAGCAGAATGCTTTGTTATATAGGGAGAGGTATTAGCAGAATGCTTGGTTGTATAAGGATAGGTATTAGCAGAATGCTTGGTATCTCCAGAAGGATATTGATACTTTGGAGAGAGTTCAGAGAAGGGCTACTAAACTGGTTCATGGGTTGAAAGATAAAACTTACCAGGAAAGGTTAAAGCATCTTAACATGTATAGCTTGGAGGAAAGACGTAACAGGGGGATATGATAGAAACATTTAAATATATAAAGGGAATCAACACAGTAAAGGAGGAGAGTAAAGTTAACCCCTTTGTAGGATGTTCTATGCCATCCTAAATCGCAGGTGCCCATACCCACCAGAGCAGTAAATCTAAATATATTTGCCTTTATTCAGTCCTTTAAAACACCAGCAGCAAATGGGTGCGCGGTACAAATCAAGTTTCAGCGCTGACCTCACGCGTTTCACACTGATACATTCAATGTGTGTGACATTAGTTGTAATAGGGACCAGGAAAATGAAGCAGTGACAGATGAAGAGACATTTGGTGGCCCAGCTATCAACTCTATGATCCAGTGCCTCCAGAAAGTTTCAAGAAATAAAATATGCTAGAGCCGTGTTTTGGGCTCAAAAGATTTAACATAGGGGTACACAATGCCAAGGCACCCTTCTGAGGTTCACTCCCAAGTTGGTACAGAGATCATTTTAATGGATGCCAACAAAGTTCAGCTGAACCTGAATGTCCGTGACAAGAATAGCTGTGCGGGTCACTCAAACTCAGTAACTCTTCAAAGACTTAACAGTGATCTAAGCAGTGTCCAGCAGTAAAAGGGTTACTGCTACTGTGTTCATTTGGCAAGCCTAGGAGAATAGGATCGCAGTTCACATCATTGGATATCCAAGGGTGAAATAGTTGTTTTCTTCTTTTAAATATACTCTCCTCCGTTACCGTGTTGATTCCCTTTATGTATTTAAATGTTTCAATAATATCGCCCCCTGATGGGACGTATTACAAGAGGGCCATTTAGAGGCAATAAAAAGGGACACTTGGTAGTTATGCAGCAGGGGTAGTAACCTTTGGCACTACAGGAGCTGTTATTACATGGATCATGATATTCAGCCAACCAAATGGATGGCTGAGGATCATGAGATGTGTATTCCCCAGCAGCTGCAGTCCCTAATCCCTAATCGTATAATACCTAACCTTTGGCACTCTAGTTGTGGGGTACTCTCCTTCCCATGATACTTAGCACACTGGCTGAGAGTCATGGGAAATGTAGTCTGAACAGCTGGAGTATTAAATCCATTTTTATTGTATAATCCAGCCCTCTCTGATTGGATTGGCATGTAAAGGGTTACAATGTAATGATGTTACCAGTTACCAGCTTCTGCAGTGGCAGGGGAAACATGAATATAGAGGAGGGAATAAACAGAAACCAGCCAATCACAAGGTAAAGGAAGTCAGAGTGACTGGGAGAGAGACCAATAGGATGAGAGGAGGGAATGAACAGAAACCAGCCAATCACAAGGTAAAGGAAGTCAGAGTGACTGGGAGAGAGACCAATAGGATGAGAGGAGGGAATGAACAGAAACCAGCCAATCACAAGGTAAAGGAAGTCAGAGTGACTGGGAGAGAGACCAATAGGATGAAAGAAGGGAAGCTGGCCAATAGGATGACAGATAGACAGCTAGTAGCCATGTGGTGAATGACATCAATGGGGTGGACGTTGGAAGAACTAAGTGAACTTGGGCAATACCACGATGAAAGGGGTTTAGTGGTGAGTGAAGAAATGAATAATAATTTAAATCAGTATAATGGCATCCACCATGGCAAGTAAGAATACAAAAAAGGATTCAGAAACTATAGGGTTCAAGTAGCAGATTCAGTGAACCCTGTAGTGTGTCTAAACTCAGTGCAGCCACCCATGTTGCACAGTGGTAAAAACTGCCCTCAGAGAGCAGACCAAACCATTCTGACAGGGGGAAGTATAGAATCAAATAAAAAATGTTTTGCTGCAATTCCCTGTCTGACAGGCGTTTTTCATGATCTATATATCTAGTTAACCAAACCTAAACTGTCGGCTTCTTCTCCCTCCCTTGATGGAAGTCCAATTTCCAGGAGGGGTGTGTGTGTGTGAAGCTCTTGCCCCCCCACCTCCCCTGTGGACACCCATACTCCCCTGTCCCTTCTTTCTTCCAATCTATCCAACCTTTTCCTGATGACTGTCCTGACCTAACCTCCTCCCTTGTCACCTGGTTATTATATCCTGTTAGCGCATCAACGCGTCAGTTTCCCCCCTGTGACCCCCAACATTGTGGCTTCCTCCGCAGGTCCAGTCAGAGGTCGGAGGTCACCGAAGCGATGCGGTCAGCTGGGCTCCATAGCGGCTCTGAAGTATGCCGTGGTTGGTCTCTATTTGCTGGTCTTCCTCATCCTTGTCGGCGTGTTCATCTTAGCAGGTGAGAGGGGGGGGAGATGGCAACCCCCAAATCCTGCCAAAATAGAAAAGGGATCAGATTACTGTAAGACAAAATGCTGGTGCAGGCTGTGTATAAAAAAAAAAAATGTGGCAAAATTGTGTATATTGTCAATTACTTTATTGCCCTATAATTCTCCACTTATCTGCACTGAACAAAAAAAGTCAATAAAAAAAATCACAGTTTTTGATTTATTGCCTTATTTTATATACCGTATTTGCTCGATTATAAGACGAGGTTTTTTTTCTGAAAAATCCCCCTCGTCTTATAATCGAGCTCTCTTATAATCTGACCTCAAATTGAGGTCAGATTATAAGACATGGATCCAGGTCCCCAGCAGAGCTGCAGGGGACCTGGATCCCCCTCTCTAGCAGCAGGGGATGTCTGCGCGTCGAGCGCAGACTCCCCTGCTTCCGCCCGGCACGACCGCCGGGGCTTCTATGAAGAACTTCCGCTTTCGTCACAGAAGTCCCGGCGAGCGTGCCGGGCGGCAGCAGGGGAGGTCTGCGCTCATCGTGCAGACATCCTCTGCTGCCCCACTAGCCACCAGGGTAAATCGGGCAGCTGGGGGTTGTCTGCACGATACGTGCAGACATCCTCCATGCTGCCCGACACGGCAGACTATTATGACGGACAGCTGTCCATCATAATAGACTGCCGTGTCGGGCAGCATGGAGGATGTCTGCAAGTATCGTGCAGACATCCCCCGGCTGCCCCCACTAGCCACCAGGGATTGAGGTACAGGTAAGGGGGGGGGGGACGACGACGACAGAGAGACAGGTGGAGGGAGGGGGGCAGAGAGACAGGGGGAGGGGGGGGCAGAGAGACAGGGGGAGGGAGGGAGGGGGGGGCAGAGAGACAGGGGGAGGGAGGGGGGCAGAGAGACAGGGGGAGGGAGGGGGGCAGAGAGACAGGGTGAGGGAGGGGGGCAGAGAGACAGGGGGGACAGAGCAGGAAGGGGGGGAGAGACAGAGGAAGGGGGGCAGAGAGAAACATGTGGGGGGAAGAGACAGGTGAGGGGGGAGTGAGACAAAGCTGGGGGCAAGGGAAAGAGAGAGGCAGCATTGACACATAAAAAGAAATAAACACAAGAAATGCATTTTCTTTTTATATAATATTTTATTAAAAAAGCAATTTACATGTGAATATATACAAGTTTAACTTTTTTCCTATAGGGTAGTCTTATATTCAGGCTTTTAGTTTTTTTCCTAAAGGAATATCCAAAGTTTGGGGGGTCGTCTTATAATCAGGGTCGTCTTATAATCGAGCAAATACGGTATATATAACTAATTTAGTCCGTTTTATACAGACCATACAGGCGGAAGAGCAAAAACCAGACTGAAGGAATTAGAATTAGACATAAACAGCATTATTATTTATACATAACCCAAAATGTGTTAACAACAAATAAAACAAGCTGATAGTTTAGAGGGGCATGCATGTACTAAAAAAAACGCAAATATATTGTATGTGCAAAACTATGTTTTGCTCCTATTGCAATGTACTAAACATTTAACACCCGGAATAGTAATTATGACCAAATTGTGAATAAAAACGGGCAAGCTTTGCGAAATATTTGTTTCTACCTTTTTTATTCGCACTTGCTAAATGCTGGTCTAGTTTTCACTTGCAACATAAGAATTATTTGCCACAAAATATTCGCAATAGTATGCAGCGTGCGCAAATATAATCGCAATATATTAGCGCAAACGAAAAAAATGAACACTATATGAAAATAAACGGAAGAGGCGCAAATCAGGGGGAAAAAAAACGCAAAATGTTACAAATATTTGCAAATTGCTCCTTACTTTTTGATCCCCCACTGCACCTGTTTAGTACATGACCCCCATGGTATCCTGAATTCGCAGTAACTTTATGCTCTAATGTAATAAGGATGTTGGAAAACGAATTATGTTGGCGTAAGGCAGAATTTTCACATCCTGAGGCTTGAAAAAAAACTCCAGTTGGGGTTGAAACGTTGCCGTTGGGACAATAAATTCCACTTTTTCACTGTAGTTCGGGTCATTTGGTTATTTTTTTTGTGGATTAATATCCCGGGTGGGACTGTGACTCACCACCAGACTTGTGATTGCATGGTCCACCATACTTGTTTTTTTCTTTCCTGAGACGAGCGCTTTTAGCCGACCTCAGCTCAGCTCTGCTCTTATAACAAAATGGCCGCCTGCCTAAATGAAAAAACAAGACTACATCTTCAAGTGGATTTTTCCTACAATTGCTAGCACAATTCTGGACATAAACAATAACAGCAGGGGTATTTGTGGTGTATATGTGATTTTACAGTTAATATCCTGCAGGTTCCTCCTAAATATTTAAGGTATACTCCACACTTCTATTTTAATGTTTGAAGCTGCTGATGCCATGGAATGATTTGCTGGGGGTTAAACTCTATACTCTAAACTTCTCGCTATAGGAGGACGACCACTTATTTAAACGGTGTCGTCCAGGGCATCACATAGGAGCCACAGAAACCACATTATACAGTTGTGTGGTCAAATTCCTTAACCACCAGTTGGGAAGACACAAAGGGGATAGATATGTATATTAAAAAAAAGTTCCACACAGTGTCAGGAAAGGCGCAATCGTCTTTGTATGTTGTGTATAATAGCAGTTGCGCCACTTTTATACATCCATTATGTTGGTGGTGTCTTAGCACCTCTAACGTCTGATTTTTTAAAATGTATACATGCGATGTGCTGGGCCTTAACACACCAGCGCACTCCAAAAGTGTAGACTTAACACATATGGTAATTAGCGTTAAGTATTGATGATAATGCCACTATTTAGTGTTTTTTCCATGTGTGCTGGTTTTATACAGAGCCCCCAAATTCCCTGTGCGAGGCTTGCATAGCTCCCAGTCACGCCAGTGGACACCATATTTATTTAATAGATGTGGGTTCCATTCCAACCGATGGCGCACAATGTATTGGCATTTGCCACATGGGGGTCTATTTAACGAGTTAATTTATCGCAGGTCATTGAGTTAAAAAACAGTAATTAGTTAGCGTCACTGAATTGGGGGCCCAGTGTCTCTCGTTACTCACTCATACCGCCATTAATCTTCATTAATCTCTTACCACGTATCGTTCATGTATCATTGATGAAACCATTAAGATGGTAAAATGAACAGATCCCCTTATTGAATCCGTCCACAGGCCGGGCGTCTCTCCTCCGCTAAACGGTAACAGTTTCATATCGGCCTACATAATCTAGCGGCTAATTGGTTCCAGATCACGTCCAGCGAAAGGAAATTCCGTTAATCTAACTCCTCAGAAACTTCAGGATACAATTGTCTGGAAATCCAGGCCCTGGGACTGCAAAGTGCAATTATTTTATCACACGGGAGATAACATCTCTCTTTATACCATACAAGCTGATTTCATCATTAATGATCCTGATGAATGAGATTATAAAGCAGTCAACAGAACTGGTCATATATTATTACTTCTTACAAACCTGTGATTGGAGCAAGATGTTACAAAAAAGTATGATTATTTTTTTTATAATGTTTTTTTTTCCCCCATACTTCTTTATACAATATGGCTGAAGGAGTGTGGTTTTAGTTTTCTTTGGTCTTGCTGTGAACAGTGGGGTGAGGTGAGTAAAGTTTTTTTTTCAAGATGGTGGAAACACCTGAGCCCCCTCCCTCCCCAAAAAAAGTCTCTTTACAATGTTTTTAAAGGGAAAGTTCCGCCTACAGGAGCTTAAAAAATATATTTTTAGATAAAAACTGCATAATTTATAGAAAAATAAACAAATCTGCCTAAGCATTTTTCCTCAACGCTCTCTGTCTCCAAAAAACTGCAAATAAAGTGTAATAGTTTTATTGCTGTAGAAGCACTGGTGAGACCTCACTTGGAGTATTGTACAGAGCACTGGTGAGACCTCACTTGGAGTATTGTACAGAGCACTGGTGAGACCTCACTTGGAGTATTGTACAGAGCATTGGTGAGACCTCACTTGGAGTATTGTACAGAGCGCTGGTGAGACCTCACTTGGAGTATTGTACAGAGCACTGGTGAGACCTCACTTGGAGTATTGTACAGAGCACTGGTGAGACCTCACTTGGAGTATTGTACAGAACGCTGGTGAGACCTCACTTGGAGTATTGTACAGAGCGCTGGTGAGACCTCACTTGGAGTATTGTACAGAGCGCTGGTGAGACCTCACTTGGAGTATTGTACAGAACGCTGGTGAGACCTCACTTGGAGTATTGTACAGAGCGCTGGTGAGACCTCACTTGGAGTATTGTACAGAGCACTGGTGAGACCTCACTTGGAGTATTGTACAGAGCACTGGTGAGACCTCACTTGGAGTATTGTACAGAGCACTGATGAGACCTCACTTGGAGTATTGTACAGAGCACTGATGAGACCTCACTTGGAGTATTGTACAGAGCACTGATGAGACCTCACTTGGAGTATTGTACAGAGCACTGGTGAGACCTCACTTGGAGTATTGTACAGAGCGCTGGTGAGACCTCACTTGGAGTATTGTACAGAGCACTGATGAGACCTCACTTGGAGTATTGTATAGAGCGCTGGTGAGACCTCACTTGGAGTATTGTACAGAACGCTGGTGAGACCTCACTTGGAGTATTGTACAGAGCGCTGGTGAGACCTCACTTGGAGTATTGTACAGAGCACTGGTGAGACCTCACTTGGAGTATTGTACAGAACGCTGGTGAGACCTCACTTGGAGTATTGTACAGAGCGCTGGTGAGACCTCACTTGGAGTATTGTACAGAGCACTGGTGAGACCTCACTTGGAGTATTGTACAGAGCACTGGTGAGACCTCACTTGGAGTATTGTACAGAGCACTGATGAGACCTCACTTGGAGTATTGTACAGAGCACTGATGAGACCTCACTTGGAGTATTGTACAGAGCACTGATGAGACCTCACTTGGAGTATTGTACAGAGCACTGGTGAGACCTCACTTGGAGTATTGTACAGAGCGCTGGTGAGACCTCACTTGGAGTATTGTACAGAGCACTGATGAGACCTCACTTGGAGTATTGTATAGAGCGCTGGTGAGACCTCACTTGGAGTATTGTACAGAACGCTGGTGAGACCTCACTTGGAGTATTGTACAGAGCGCTGGTGAGACCTCACTTGGAGTATTGTACACAGTACTGGAGACCGTATCTCCAGAAGGATATTGATACTTTGTAGAGAGTTCAGAGAAGGGCTACTAAACTGGTTTATGGATTGAAGGATAAAACTTACCAGGAAAGGTTAAAGCATCTTAACATGTATAGTGGATGTATGGAATAGTCTTCCAGTAGAAGTGGTAGAGGTTAATACAGTGAAGGAGTTTAAGCATGCGTGGGATAGGTATAAGGCTATCCTAGATATAAGATAAGGCCAGGGACTAATGAAAGTATTACTTTACTGAGAGGGCAGTGGATGCATGGAATAGTCTTCCAGTAGAAGTGGTAGAGGTTAATACAGTGAAGGAGTTTAAGCATGCATGGGATAGGTATAAGGCTATCCTAGATATAAGATAAGGCCAGGGACTAATGAAAGTATTACTTTACTGAGAGGGTAGTGGATGTATGGAATAGTCTTCCAGTAGAAGTGGTAGAGGTTAATACAGTTAAGGAGTTTAAGCATGCATGGGATAGGTATAAGGCTATCCTAGATATAAGATAAGGCCAGGGACTAATGAAAGTATTACTTTACTGAGAGGGTAGTGGATGTATGGAATAGTCTTCCAGTAGAAGTGGTAGAGGTTAATACAGTGAAGGAGTTTAAGCATGCATGGGATAGGTATAAGGCTATCCTAGATATAAGATAAGGCCAGGGACTAATGAAAGTATTACTTTACTGAGAGGGTAGTGGATGTATGGAATAGTCTTCCAGTAGAAGTGGTAGAGGTTAATACAGTGAAGGAGTTTAAGCATGCATGGGATAGGTATAAGGCTATCCTAGATATAAGATATGGCCAGGGACTAATGAAAGTATTACTTTACTGAGAGGGCAGTGGATGCATGGAATAGTCTTCCAGTAGAAGTGGTAGACGTTAATACAGTGAAGGAGTTTAAGCATGCATGGGATAGGTATAAGGCTATCCTACATATAAGATAAGGTCAGGGGCTAATGAAAGTATTACATTACTGAGAGGGTAGTGGATGTATGGAATAGTCTTCCAGTAGAAGTGGTAGAGGTTAATCCAGTGAAGGAGTTTAAGCATGTGTGTGATAGGTATAAGGCTATCCTAGATATAAGATAAGGTCAGGGACTAATGAAAAGATTACTTTACTGAGAGGGTAGTGGATGCCTGGAATAGTCATCCAGTAGAAGCGGTAGAGGTTAATACAGTAAAGGAGTTTAAGCATGCATGGGATAGGTATAAGGCTATCCTAGATATAAGATAAGGCCAGGGACTAATGAAAGTATTGCTTTACTGAGAGTGTAGTGGATGTATGGAATAGTCTTCCAGTAGAAGTGGTAGAGGTTAATACAGTGAAGGAGTTTAAGCATGCGTGGGATAGGTATAAGGCTATTCTAGATATAAGATAAGGCCAGGGACTAATGAAAGTATTACTTTACTGAGAGGGTAGTGGCTGCATGGAATAGTCTTCCAGTAGAAGTGGTAGAGAATAATACAGTGAAGGAGTTTAAGCATGCGTGGGATAGGTATAAGGCTATCCTAGATATAAGATAAGGGCAGGGGCTAATGAAAGTATTACTTTACTGATAGGGTAGTGGATGCAGGGAATAGTCTTCCAGTAGAAGTGGTAGAGGATAATACAGTGAAGAAGTTTAAGCATGCGTGGGATAGGTATAAGGCTATCCTAGATATAAGATAAGGTCAGGGACTAATGAAAGTATTACTTTACTGAGAGGGTAGTGGATGCATGGAATAGTCTTCCAGTAGAAGTGGTAGAGGTTAATCCAGTGAAGGAGTTTAAGCATGCGTGGGATAGGTATAAAGCTATCCTAGATATAAGATAAGGTCAGGGACTAATGGAAGTATTAATTTACTTAGAGGGTAGTGGATGTATGGAATAGTCTTCCAGTAGAAGTGGTAGAGGTTAATACAGTGAAGGAGTTAAAGAATGCATGGGATAGGCACAAGGCTATCCTAGATATAAGATAAGGCCAGGGACTAATGAAAGTATTACATTACTGAGAGGGTAGTGGATGTATGGAATAGTCTTCCAGTAAAAGTGGTAGAGGTCAATGCAGTGAAGGAGTGCAAGCATGCATGGGATAGGTATAAGGCTATCCTAGATATAAGATAAGGCCAGGGACTAATGAAAGTATTACATTACTGAGAGGGTAGTGGATGTATGGAATAGTCTTCCAGTAGAAGTGGTAGAGGTTAATACAGTGAAGGAGTTTAAGCATGCGTGGGATAGGTATAAGGCTATCCTAGATATAAGATAAGGTCAGGGACTAATGAAAGTATTACTTTACTGAGAGGGTAGTGGATGCATGGAATAGTCTTCCAGTAGAATTGGTAGAGGTTATACAGTGAAGGAGTTTAAGCATGCGTGGGATAGGTATAAGGCTATCCTAGATATAAGATAAGGCCAGAGACTAATGAAAGTATTACATTACTGAGAGGGTAGTGGATGCATGGAATAGTCTTCCAGTAGAAGTGGTAGAGGTTAATACAGTGAAGGAGTTTAAGCATGCATGGGATAGGTATAAGGCTATCCTAGATATAAGATAAGGCCAGAGACTAATGAAAGTATTACATTACTGAGAGGGTAGTGGATGCATGGAATAGTCTTCCAGTAGAAGTGGTAGAGGTTAATACAGTGAAGGAGTTTAAGCATGCATGGGATAGGTATAAGGCTATTCTAGATATAAGATAAGGCCAGGGACTAATGAAAGTATTACATTACTGAGAGGGTAGTGGATGTATAGAATAGTCTTCCAGTAGAAGTGGTAGAGGTTAATACAGTGAAGGAGTTTAAGCATGCGTGGGATAGGTATAAGGCTATTCTAGATATAAGATAAGGCCAGGGACTAATACAAGTATTTATAAAATTTGGCAGACTAGATGAGCAGAGTGGTTTCTATCTGCTGGTTACATATTCTAGGTTTCCATGTCTCTCCAAGCCTGCCTTATTGAAGGTCAGGGAATTTAGAAACCCTGATGAAGTGATGTTCAATTTAAAACTACAGGAGTACTGTAAAGTATTTTAAAGCAAAAGTAAGCACATTTCACATATATTAACACGATGTACAGCATACAGAAATGAAGTTAGGTAGCACTGCCCCTGTATACCCTGTTTCATTACTTTGGATTGTATCTGCAGGGACCTTTGTCATAACATGGTCATGGCGCCTTGGTGCAGTGTTGTTTTTTTTAGCAGCCCCAAGGTTGGCTACAGGGATGGATGGCTGCCATCTTGGCCTGTGTGATAAGAAAGAGGAGGAAGATCTTCTCCTTGCACTCGTATACCCTTCATGGAGAGAGGAGTCGTCGTTGTGCGGAGCAGATTATCCATTATTAGTACTAATTCTGCTCTACATGTGCAGGGGCAGGGACACATTTGAAAATGGAGTAGTATCATGTAAATAAAATAAAACTTGGTGCTGAGCTTGCAATGCAGAACTGCAGCTTTACTTTGTCAGGATCTGAGCGAGTCCCACAAAAGAGCATCATTGAACGTTTTATTGTTATATGCCCCCCCCCCCCTTGTCGGGGCCCCACCCCCACCTCCGTTCCCTCTCACACCCTCTCTGCACCCACATGCACCCACCTAGGATCGATCCTAACTGTAATAAAGGTTATATTTATAACTTCGGGCCTAACTCTCTAGAAATGATTTTTTTGTAATTTGATCAAAACTGTATATTTGGTGGGGGAAAAACACATGCACACATTGCAAGTATTGTTATCATTTGGGATACTTTGATTGTTGCATTTTTGAAACACACTCCAAATGTGGGAGGATTACTAGAAGCTGCAAACCTGATATGTAAGATGCATTAAATATAGGCTGGTCATTGTGTTTGTTTTTTTTGAAAGTCAGAGTGATCCTTACGGCAAAGGGTGGATCGTTTGCGGAATCCAAGATTTAGAAAACACGATTGTTTAAAGTGTTTCCAACTTCAAGTGTTAAATAAAAACCATAAGGTATTGTTAGTTATAACCTAACCATAGTTCTGAGCAACTACACAAAACAAAGGATTCTACGAGTCCTTTTTCTAATTTTTTTCTAAAGTGTATTTGGGTGGTGGATAAAGTGTCCTTTTAAGATCCTGTTAAGGAAACACATGTGAATTGTTTGGCCTGTTTTCACCTCTCTGGTTTATTGTACCAGCCATTAGTTTGGGGTGTGACCAATGATAATATGGTAATGCAGCCATGAGTAATGGTTGGAACAAACAGATTCTAGTTTATAGCATTGCATGTTTTCTTCGAGCAGTAAAACTGTCCGGGATGGATGGCTTGTTTCTCTGAGCATACGAAAGAGTCCAGAAAAGGGGAGTTTAAAAAACCCACCATATTAAAAATGACTGCAGCAGTCCAAGAATGTAAAAAGGCTACCATACCAAGTCCAGCAGTAGACTTCTCCTCCAATTCAAAAGATCATTCCAGTGTGTAAAAAAACTGGACCCATAAATGGATGTGAAAACGAGTTTTTGTTCCTTGAAAACATAATCTTTGCAGGCTTTTTCCCGGGTATTGAACTTTCTTAGATCACCAACTTATATGTCAGATGTCATCAGTTTCCAACTGATCAGATATTAAAACATACAAGATACAGTAGAAGAAAAAAATACAATTTTTAAAAGGGATTCCGAAGTATTTGCGTGCAAAAAATCCTGTACATTGTACAGTTTAGATACTACCAAATGCATCAAACTTTGTTTGATGCCTACCGTGTCCCTTTACCTCTGTATGAAAAATATTTTGATTGCAGACCCATCAACCTTGGTAACTGTACCATGTTGGTGTATACACACTTTCAGAAAGTTTTCCAGGATAGGGTGCCACCTTTTCTTTAAAAAAAATACTGGCCATGCTATTGCCTCCATAGACTTCACATCTGTCTCATGCCAAATGTTTTTACCAACTGGGTGGCAACCCAAGCTGGATGGCAGCACTATTGGTGACTTCCAATTAATGAAATACCTCTGTCTGGCATGCAGCTTGCAATAGTTTATGGAACCAATGGGGCACTCATTACCCAAATATCCAGTCTCAACTGCTCGACTCCTAATAGGCCTTAATGGAAGGCAACGCCCACACATCAAATTCCGGCAGCTTCCATTGGTTGTTTTAAGGCTCTTATCCGCACATTATCGAGCATTCTGAAGGGGTGTGTCCCATACAAAAATGTTTGATCAGGTGTGTCGTCTTTTGCTAAATATAGTACATATGGTTGGTGGTTTAAAATGTACTTTTTATTCTTGTATTCTCCAAACTTTACAAGCGAGTACTTGACTATAATAAGAGTATTACAGAATATCTATTTTGTGCTGAATTTGGAAAGAGAGGGGGTGGAAACAAGACTAGAAAGAGAGAAAATGTGGGGTGAAGGCAATAATATGAGGAATAGAACCTGTATAGGAAAAGAAACGTACCAATATACATGATAGCAGATAAATAAAGTCTATAGAGTAAAGGGAATAAACATGCTATGTAGTATATCTCCAGTCACTTGTCGCAGAGACCGGAGGGTTGCAGACCTATTTTTTATAATATGCTATCGCATCGAATGTCTTGTCCAAAGGTCTCCTGGGTAAAAAATATAGTACATATGTTTTAACTCTCAGTCAAGCCCTCCCCCCCCCTGAAGCTTATATTAATGATGCCTGTATGCATTACAAACAGAAGCTTATCTCTTTATCCTTTTTGGGGGCCTGTTTACTGACCCAGCTGCTTCTTCTCTCGATGTTCTCGTAGTAGAGATGGTCTGAAGTAGAAGCGATGAATTCAAAAAGTATTGGAACAATGTTCTCCCAGGGAGGTGCAAAAAATGTCTCTGTCTGTAATCAAGATCCCAGTTTTAGCTTCAGATAGAAGGGATGTCTACCACTCACTGATGTCTGGTTCTGACACTGGACTGGGAAACATAGTTCTTCAGAGCGGACAGTAGTTCCCCTTAATTTTTTTACATTTTTTTTTATGTTTGAGGCCATCGAAGCCTGAAGGAGTGAAACCAGTGTATTGAGATATTTCTACACATCACTTATCACTGACGCTAGCACATTAGTTTGAGGCGTCTTTTCCTGATTTTGTCGAAATTCCTAAACATGATATTCGGGAAACACCACAGTCCTCTTGATTGTTGAGAACTCATGCAATGTAAAAAGAGATGGGGGATGGAAGGATGGTTCCTTGCTTAGAGGAGCTCATCCTTTACAGCCAATATAAAGTGCTAGTTACAGAAGATCTGGCTAGTAATTAACATCATAATAAGTGTTTGACCCTTTAAAAGCTTATGACGGTTTGGTGCCAAAAGTCCAAAACACCATACATGCAATTTATGTGTTTCTGGGACCTGTTCACAGAATGTCCAGGAACGTGGAAGCAGAGGCCTGGTAAGGGTCTTTATAGACTGTGTGGGTCTCTACCTGAAGATTGAGAAGCTGAGCTTTGGTTACATTCAGACTGTCAAAGAGTGGAAGTGCAGTGGGATCCACAGCATAGCTTATCACAAGGGACTCCCATGAACTTTCGTTTCCAGATGATCTATGCCATCCAAATGGTGGCAAATGCTACGCTCATCAATCTACAATAACAATAATAATACCCACTTTTTCTTTTGCTTGTCTACCTCTTTGTAGTGGGGGTAGGCACATCTTAATGATTTTGTGGGGAGAGAATCCCTGCGGTGGAAAATGAAGGATAAAAAGTGGACTTCAGTAAAGTGAAGATGTGAAAGATCCATGCAGATTATCACAAGAAAGTTCTCAATCTGCCACACGCATTTCCCATTATTGGCAGTGTCCTCTCTCACATGGAATATTCCATCAGATGTTTATGCTTCTCATATTGCTCCTGCTCATTAGAAGTCCATACTTGAAGCTTCACAGACCTTGCTATGGACACTGGTGACCTTGTATGGGCATTTTCGCTCACCGGGTAGGAGGTAGTACTGTCTGGTAGCATAGCTGATTTCTCACGAGGATTAAACTCACCTTCAGCTTATACTGTGTCTGGATTGTCATTTTTTATCTGTTTGGCCATCGACAATTTGTTCCTCTGGATTCGAGTTCTTTTGATGACCTTGTATGGGCACCATGCTTCTCCTTGAACGAGATCCTCTTCACGAAAGGCCTATATGAGGCAGGTATAACCCACCTCGTGGTTGACAGTATGTTCCCCTCTATAAACCCTGCAAGACATTTGTGATCCTCTCTTCCTGATTACGAAGGAAGACAAAGGAAACCATTTAGACAAGACTTCAATGTTACAGAGATTACAGGTCAGGCAGCTTTTATTAGATCATTTTGACTTTTATTGGACCTATGAAGCAGACATACTTCACTTTTATAAGACAAAGTTACTCTCCGCAGTTTTCCTTGTAACGAAGATAATCCGCTACTGCCAGGAAAAATACCGTCTCAAACCGCCATGAAAAGCAACCTGGTCATTAATCAGATGGATAACTCACTCTGAAACACAACTGTGACATATTAATATTTTATTTTCTTCAAATTTTTTTGTGGATTTTTTTTGTGTGCCAATAATAAAATTAGACGCATGTCCTCGAAATCTGTAATCTTTTCCCAAAGTAGTAAAATACATGATTTTTATATGCTGAACATATTGGCCCAGATTCAACCGCCACAAATTTACCTGGCGTTAGTGGTACATTTCTGATTCAGTGCCTGCCGCTAACACCATTATTGGATTGCTGGAGGTCTGGGTGCCTTTCATACATATGTCATTAATACTGCTTTACAGATTCAATATGGCGCCTGCCATGGCTACACGGCTTGATTCATAAGGCGTTGTTCACTGTTAACCCTGCAAGGTGAGGGAGGGAGAGCAGTAGAATGGACACGTTATTGGAGCTACAAATCTCCCTGATCCTTTCCAAGAGACCACTACTGCAGGGAAATAAGAGCAGTAAGGTAGCTGACAACGTAACCTGGTGATCTCTCACTTAACCCCTGGCAAAGTGAGGGAGGAGAACATGGTTTGGTGGGATTACGGCATGTACTGAGGTTCCTTCAGTGGGATATGTAGCCTTGCTAGGGCTGCGTGGCCTTGAACACATCTAATCAAACCCCCAGCTTATCATGGGAAGCTGTCAGAAAACAGATTATATTACAGCTCCAGATGGAAAGAGAAATGAGTAGATATATTTCCGAATAAAAAAACAACAACGCTGCAATTTGAGACTATTGGCTGGGCTGTATAGACGAGAAGGGATGAATGTGAAGGCTTTAAACCTCCTAGCTTGACCTTGAGATGCTTTGGGATGCAGTCTTGGCATTGGTTGGCACCCCTCCCTTGCTCCTGCCCTCTTACGCAGACATTATTGTATTTGTATATTTTGTAACTATGTATGTGTCTCTGTTTGTAACACGGTAGACAGGATGTAATAGTCTTGCTTTTTGTTCTGTAATGTCCTATGTGTAAATGTTATGTTTTAGAATTTGTTATATGATAAAACAAAACAATATGTTGAAAAACAACAACAGAGAAGTCCTAGAGAAGTTATACATTTCACTGGTCTTTATGAGACTAACCACCCACACACACACGTCCTTAATGCAAGTCAAGAGGTGGTCTGACGTGTCTGAAAAATGGAATGTGCAAAACCAAAGGCTAAAGGGATTTTGTCAACCAAAATATTGCTGAAAGTAGAGAATAAAAAGAAAATAAAAAAATGATCTATACACTGTATTGGCAAAATAGCAGGCACATGGGTAAATTAAGAGAAAAATTTATGGGTGGCGTCGCATGCTTATGACATCACCTGTTATGCAAATTTATAATGGGAAATGCATAATTCGCATATCAAGCCACAGGTGATGTAATAAGCAGACAGGATGGTAAAAAAAAAAATGGCGTGCTGCCAATGTTAGGTCTATGGAGACAGTAGCCAGGCCGGTATTTTTTTTGTAGGAAAAGGTGGCAGGATAACCAGGTGACAGCACAGACACATTCAAATATATGTTCCTCTTGTTTGATGCATTTGTTGCTATTCTGCTAACATAATGTATAGATCATTTTTAATTATCTTTTTATTCTCTACCTGCACAGTCTAAATCAGATTTATGATGACCTTTAACAAGAAGCAATTTGATGTGGTAGGTAAGAGACCATCTTTTGTCCGTCATTGGTCTGTGAGAGTGTCAATCGAACCATACCCAGCTAATAGACACAAAGATTCTAAACTCCTCCCAGCTGGAGGTGTGTTCAGAATGTCACACAATCATCGTAACAATGTTGCAAAGCCTTTTAAACCACAAAGAAGGGGGTTATATTTAATTAACCGTTGGGTGTGGGGGTGTTTAAGCCTGGGGTTAAATCAGTTGTTGACATTGCTTGGTTGGTAAACGCTTCCACTGCAATACGGCTTCAAACCTTGTGTGCAGGTTTGAATCCGGGCATGGTTAACTCAGCCTTGCATCCATCTGAAGTTGATAAAATGACTACCATAAAGTTGGCTAACAGTAACACATGTCGAGTCTGTGGAATGATATTTAGTTAGACCCTTGTTTTAGATAATACCATGTCACATTCTTTATGTTTGCTAGCATACTATATACATGTACACTAACAACATGAGCAAAAAAATAAATAAAGTAACAATGAAATAACAAAAAATGGCATTACAATAAAAGAGCAAAAATGTGATTAAAAACATGAGGCTAGCTACATTTATTACCTATCTTTATTAAAGGAACATTAAACATTGTTTAACCCTTCCCTCCTTGAAGGAAGGAAGGGTTAAACAAAACATGTCCAGGGACATTTAAGTAAACCCGACGTGTATCTTAATAGAAACACGCGGGGTTACTATCTGCTGTGTCTCACATGCGAGACACAGCAGTTCCTGGACAAACGTCAGCACACGCACAGCCAATCAGAGCCGGGGCTTGCCCCGCTCTGACAGCTGAATGTGAGGGTCTCTCGCTGTTAGCACAGAGAGACACTCTCGTTTTTGCATGAGATTAGCAGGGGGAACCTAGTTATAGTCCTCCCTGCTGATCCCATGCAAAAATTAGTGTCTCTCTCTGCACTAACAGAGAGATAGTCGCCGACCAGACGCTGTCTGCTTCCTATGGAATCATGGCAGCCATCAGTCAGAGGATAAACTGGCGTGTACTCAGTGGTGTATCTTGATTTTGTGCTGCCCTAGGCAGACAAAATCCGGGCACCCCCCTACCCAAGCTGCACACCCACGTTACACACCTAAGACATGCCCCATCACCTCCATTTCATGACCCCACATCACACATAACATTCAGACTCACATCAAGCTCATACTCCCATCACACACACACTCTGACTCCCATCACACTCAGTCACACACACTGTCTCCCATCACACATACTCTGACTCCCATCACACTCAGTCACACACACTGTCTCCCATCACAAACACTCTGACTCCCATCACACTCAGTCACACACACTGTCTCACATCACACACACACTGTCTCCCAGCACACACACTCTGACTCCCATCAGCACTTACCTTTCCCTGGTGGCTAGTGGCAGGCAGCATGGTCCCTCCATGCTGCCTGTTCGGCTCCCCGGCGATTGTGCCGACAGGTCACGTGACCGGGCGCGCGTATGACGTCAGCGCGCCCGTCACGTGACTGTCGGCACTACCGTGTCACACTGCACGGGGAGCCGAACAGGCAGCACGGAGGTTTCTCTGTGCTGCCTGTTCGGCTCCCCGTGCAGCCTGGCAGGCAGAGCGATGGTGAGGGGGGATCTTCCGATCCCCTCTCACCTCCGTCTCTGCCTGCAAGCGCGGTCTTTTTTCTTTTTTTTTTAAAGGGCCGTTTTTTTTTGTTTTTTTTATTTATTTAAAAAAAAAAAAAATTTCAGTGCTGGGGGGCTGCCGCCCCTCAAAATTTGCTGCCCTAGGCATCCGCCTAGGATGCCTCGCGATAAATACAGCACTGCGTGTACTATCAAAGGTACTTAGAATGAGGATGAACGCCAGTTCATCCTCATACTAGGGACCAAGGACATTTCACTTGTGCTTTCCAATTAATTTCACATCAGTTTCACAGATTCACATAAGCATCAAATCCTTTCTTTTCAAGACATTACTAAAAAAAAAAAAAAAGGAAGGAAATGAGACCAGCTTTAGATCTGCATAATTGTTTTGTTCTTTTTCTTGAGCCTTTTAAGCTAATGGTTTGTAGTGACATATAGGATTTAACATAAACTATAAACTGTACCATGAAATGTAATGCTCAGTGGTCTTCCTGCAACATTTACTGGAAGTGGGATTTAGAAAAACCGACCACTTTGGCAGGAGGAAAATCTGCAACGGACTGAGATGAAAACCATATTGTGTGTCGTTAAAGCATGACTCTATATGTGTTATTGTTTCTTTTATTCATTAATCATGGTTTAATACTGACTTGGCTTGAAGTCCTCCCTATTATAAGATTGCCTGTTTATCAGCTCCCAAGCCACTATAGAGGAAGGAGTTTTGCAAATATTACATAATGATTTACTGTAAGGATTCGACAGACACACACAAATATTTATTCTTGCTCTCGCACAAGCAGCCCTATAAACATTTCCTCGGCTAGAGCGGCCTTGTTAGATTTGGATTGCATGTTTTTTAAGTAAACAGATAAACACTGGTCCTAACAAAAGAATTAGGGAATTGACAATCCGCTGGGATTTGGCGGTCTGCTCCCCCCTAAACCCTTGTCACCGTATCCATGGTGGATGTAGAGCAGACTACTGGTTATTGCCAAAAACAACACACCGTGCTTCAAGGAACACTGAAAGGATTGGGGCAAACTCAAAGTTGAACAGCTCCACAGAGCCTGGATTTAAAAAGCCTTTATTCTACCTTTTTCTGGGTCCTAAAAATCACATCATGTTTGACAGAGTTTTTCACGAGCGGGAGAGGATTTTACCGTGCATTAGATGGGTCTGTAAGTGTTTGCTAGAGTTACAAGAAAGTGCAATTTATTGAATTCCTTTAATTAATCATGGTTAGTGTTGAGCGAACCCGAACCGCACTGTTCGGGTTCGTACCGAACATTACGGTTTTTGGTCCACAGACCCGAACACGGACATTCCACTGTATGTTCGTGTTGGAGTTCGGGGTTCGGCGATTACATTGTATGTAATGCTATTGGCTTTCTAAAAACCGAAATAAAGTCCCCATCCATAAGAATTTCTTATGAATGGGGACTCTATTTCGGTTTATAGAAAGCCAATAAATAGCATTACATGTATACCATAAGCCGAAAGTCTATAAACCGAATGACCTTTATTTTTTAACTGTTATGTTGCTGACTGTCCAAATCAGCAGTAATGTATACACTTGGCATATCATGGTATAATCAGCCGTAATGTATAAACTTGGCATATCATGCTATAATCAGCAGTAATGTATAAACTTGGCATATCATGGTATAATCAGCCGTAATGTATAAACATGGCATATCATGGTATAATCAGCAGTAATGTATAAACTTGGCATATCATGGTATAATCAGCAGTAATGTATAAACTTGGCATGTCATGCTATAATCAGCAGTAATGTATAAACATGGCACATCATGGTATAATCAGCAGTAATGTATAAACTTGGCATATCATGCTATAATCAGCAGTAATGTATAAACTTGGCATATCATGGTATAATCAGCCGTAATGTATAAACATGGCATATCATGCTATAATCAGCAGTAATGTATACACTTGGCATATCATGGTATAATCAGCAGTAATGTATACACTTGGCATATCATGGTATAATCAGCAGTAATGTATAAACTTGGCATATCATGGTATAATCAGCAGTAATGTATAAACTTGGCATATCATGGTATAATCAGCAGTAATGTATAAACTTGGCATGTCAAGCTATAATCAGCAGTAATGTATAAACATGGCATATCATGGTACAATCAGCAGTAATGTATAAACTTGGCATATCATGGTATAATCAGCAGTAATGTACAAACTTGGCATATCATGGTATAATCAGCAGTAATGTATAAACTTGGCATATCATGGTATAATCAGCAGTAATGTATAAACTTGGCATATCATGGTATAATCAGCAGTAATGTATAAACTTGGCATATCATGGTATAATCAGCAGTAATGTATAAACTTGGCATATCATGGTATAATCAGCAGTAATGTATAAACTTGGCATATCATGGTATAATGAGCAGTAATGTATAAACATGGCATATCATGGTACAATCAGCAGTAATGTATAAACTTGGCATATCATGGTATAATCAGCAGTAATCTATAAACTTGGCATATCATGCTATAATCAGCAGTAATGTATACACTTGGCATATCATGGTATAATCAGCAGTAATGTATAAACTTGGCATATCATGCTATAATCAGCAGTAATGTATACACTTGGCATATCATGGTATAATCAGCAGTAATGTATAAACTTGGCATATCATGGTATAATCAGCAGTAATGTATAAACTTGACATATCATGGTATAATCAGCAGTAATGTATAAACTTGGCATATCATGGTATAATCAGCAGTAATGTATAAACTTGGCATATCATGGTATAATCAGCCGTAATGTATAAACATGGCATATCATGGTATAATCAGCAGTAATGTATAAACTTGACAAATCATGGTATTATCAGCCGTAATGTATAAACATGGCATATCATGGTATAATCAGCAGTAATGTATACATTTTAATTTAGGGGGGTGGGGGGGAGGAAGTCTAAACATAAGACTAACCTATAGGAAAAAAGTTGTATTTTTTATTTTCCCCTCAGACATGCCAATCTACCCCTCAGACATGCCAATTCATCCCCAGACTTGCCATTCTGCCCCCAGACTTGCCAATGCATTCCCACATTGCACACTGAGGACATGCGGCATCACCCAGATTGCACACCCAATATTCACCCCAGTATCCCAGGATATGCCCCATGATCCACATTACACACCCAGGACTTACCCCAGTAGCCTATGATATGCCCCATCACCACATTACCCACCCAAGACTTACCCCAGCCAGCAGCCACAGCTCCCTGGTGTCTAGTGGCAGGGGAAGCATGATGTCTCTGTGCTACCCAGGCGCACACACATTCTAGCATGAAGTCTCGTGCTCGCAGATCATGTGACACCTGGTGCCCCAATGTCAGGCATGCGCGGGGAGCACGAGAGATATCATGAGAACATGTCTGTGCAGCACACAGACACAATACTGCCTGGTTGCTGGGTGATGAGCATCTTCAACCCATCCAGCGCCTCTGTCAACAAGTTGTTTTTTTTGTATAGCCCATGTGTGGCTGGGCCTATTTTAAGGTAGAGGCCTGGAGCTGCAGCCCCCTGTTGAGGCCCCGCATCAGGTCAGAGGCCCCTGGGCTGCAAGCCCTTAAGACCCATGCCTTAATCTGACCCTGCACTCCTGGAGTGCTGGAAGTGATCACTGATTACTTCCAACGCTCTTATCAACATCAGGGCCATAGTGAAACGGTATGCTGCCTCTCAATGTGGCGCTTCGGTTTGCTCCATGAAGCGATTGCATTGTGTCCTGGGGACAAATGTAGCTGTAGCTGGATGCCTCAATATTGACACCAGTTGAGAACAGGAATCGAATTGTTATCGCTTCCTATGCGTGTTCCACCACATGTCCTGCAAGGCACATCAATTGTCATGAAGGGGTTAATATTCCAAATAGTTCAGCAAAACGTGGACAATTTTATATTCGTTTTAAAATTTGTCTATTTCTGCCCCAGTAAGTATTGGAAAGAAGTGCTGTGACAGGGGGCGTTATCTGAAAGGACTTCTTTATCGCAGTATACTCTCTCACAACAAACACATCTGCTCTTTTGTGTTATTTTTATTTTCTTATCAAAACACACACAGAATATTAAAATTCCTAATCCGGGATCGGATTCGGCCAAAGTAAATAAGAAGCATCCAAACCAAGCAGGGCGAGCAAAGCGGGAAAAGGTCAGGTGGGAGAGAGCCATTCCAAACCAAATGAGTTTACCCTCAGGCAAATAATAATACTATTCAAATTCCAAGAAAAGGGGAATCTTATCTGAAGAGCTAAAGACCAAAATACTTTGGTGAAATCTCTCAATCAAGAGCAAGTTAAATTAATAATTAACCCTTTCATTGTTAGGTGTAGGTGGAGGTCAGAGGCGTTGCACTGTGTGGCTCCTTGACGTGCAAGGGCGCGTGCACCCAAGGATTTTCCATAAATCCCTTAAATCACCCGGTTTCTCAAAATAACCTACTACAGGGTCATTATTCCTCCCATCACCTGCCAAAGTTACATTATTCCCCCATATTACTTGCTCCAATGTCATTCGCCCATATCACTTGCCCCAGTGTCATTCGCCAATATCACTTGCCCCAGTGTCATTCACCCATATCACTTGCCCCAGTGTCATTCGCCCATATCACTTGCCCCAGTGTCATTCACCCATATCACTTGCCCCAGTGTCATTCACCCATATCATTTGCCCCAGTGTCATTCGCCCATATCACTTGCCCAAGTGTCACTCGCCCATATCATTTTGCACAGTGTCATTCCTCCATATCACTTGCCACAGTAGCATTATTCCCCCATATCACTTGCCACAGTAGCATTATTCCCCCATATCATTTGCCATAAAGTATATTAAAAGTTACGTTTACCTAATTTAATTCTTAGAGGGGACAGTCCCTTCAGTGTATATATTTCTGCGATGGAAGAACCTGTTTCTATGTCTTAACCCTCTCCATTTATTTATCAGATCCAATCCATCCATAATATACAACATGGGGTTGTGCCTTTTTAGTCTCCTTTGCATTTATTTAGTTCATTTGGCTTAGTGGACTTATTCCCCAAAATAATTTGCTGAAGTGTAATTATTCTCCTAAATCACTTACCACAGTACCATTATGCCCCCCAATTACTTGTCATAATGGCATTGTCCCCCCAAAATTACCTGGCACAGTGCCCTCAACCCACTTGCCAGTGTCAGTATTCTCACATATCACTTTATCACCGTTTCAGTTTCCTCCCACTGTCATTAATTTCCCCATATCTCTTGCCACAGTCTCATTATTCCCATAAACACTTGTCACATTACCAATACTGTCCTATATCAGATGGCACAGTGCCATTATTCTCCACCACGATGGTCTGATAAGGGTATGCCTGGTACACCTATGGTGTTACGATTAACTCTGGCACTGAGAAGGGTAAAGGCAAATGGGATGTTATTCACTATTTGCAAAGATGGATAGACACAGCATGATAACTGTCCTCATAAAGATCCTGACAAATCACATCCTGTGAGCCAATGTAAAAAGATAAACATCATACATCTCCCAAGATTATTTAAAAGAAAAAAAATGCATTGGACATTTCACAAAATATTCACATTTCCAAATAAACAAGACAAGCTGATGAGATGTGTAAATAAGATGAATTCTCGGAATAAGGGAAATTGCCCAATTTATTCACCCTGGAGTAGGGGGGTAGGGAGTCTGGAGTAGGGAGTTTGCAGTAGGGGAGTAAGGCATCTGGAGTAAGGGAGAAGGCAGTTTGGAGTATGGGAGTAAGGAGTTTGCAGTAGGGGAGTAAGGAGTCTGGAGTAAGGGAGTAGGGAGTTTGGAGTAGGGAGTCTGGAGTAAGGGAGTAGGGAGATTGCAATAGGGGAGTAAGGAGTCTGGAGTAAGGGAGTAGGGAGATTGCAATAGGGGAGTAAGGAGTCTGGAGTAAGGGAGTAGGGAGTTTGGGAGTAGGGAGTTTGCAGTAAGGGAGTAAGGCATCTGGAGTAAGGGATTAGGCAGTTTGGAGTATGGGAGTAGGGAGTTTGCAGTAGGGGAGTAAGGCATCTGGAGTAAGGGAGTAGGCAGTTTGGAGTATGGGAGTAAGGAGTTTGCAGTAGGGAAGTAAGGAGTCTGGAGTAAGGGAGTAGGGAGTTTGGAGTAGGGGAGTAGGGAGTCTGGAGTAAGGGAGTAGGGAGATTGCAATAGGGGAGTAAGGAGTCTGGAGTAAGGGAGTAGGGAGTTTGGAGTAGGGGAGTAGGGAGTCTGGAGTAAGGGAGTAGGGAGATTGCAGTAGGGAAGTAAGTAGTCTGGAGTAAGGGAGTAGGGAGTTTGGAGTAGGGGAGTAGGGAGTCTGGAGTAAGGGAGTAGGGAGATTGCAATAGGGGAGTAAGGAGTCTGGAGTATGGGAGTAGGGAGATTGCAATAGGGGAGTAAGGAGTCTGGAGTAAGGGAGTAGGGAGATTGCAATAGGCAAGTAAGGAGTCTGGAGTAAGGGAGTAGGGAGATTGCAATAGGGGAGTAAGGAGTCTGGAGTAAGGGAGTAGGGAGATTGCAATAGGGGAGTAAGGAGTCTGGAGTAAGGGAGTTGTAATCAGAGTTTAATTAATTTTTATACAGACTGAGTTGTGGAAAAACAACGTCACATTCTAAACCAATAAATTAACCGAAAATTGAACTGTTTTCTCAATTCATTAAACAATAACGGTATTTATAGAGTGAGCTGGGTACATTATTATACAATACTATCATTACTGTCTAACCTAAGACAAACAAGGCTACATTATGTCTTAAGGGAAAATTAATGGCCTCATTAAATATGTAAGCATAATGACTATTTCACTGCTATCAGTAATTAAGGTCATTAGCTCTGCAAGTGCATATTATGGTCCCATTAATAGCTGCGTTGTGATCTGTAGTCTGTATATTTAATTTATTCCAGATACATACATCTGTGGTCATTTGTATGGCATCCAAATATAATAACCCATTTTTATATCCTTTAATGCCTTTTAAATTATATTATGTCTTTGTCAAAAAAAAGTATTACTTCACAAGGGGCTGTTCAAACTGCATGAATTAAAAAGAAAAAAAGTGTGCCTGTTTTATGTTACATAAACTTGCTTTACCATGAAAACAAATGCAAATTCTGCTGTAATTTTGTAATTGAAAAAACCCCAAAAATCTCTCACATGTATGTGGCCCTCTGTGACACGAGTAAGAGGGAATACACAGGAGGTGTTATGAAAGTGATGTCATTGGCCATTACTGTGGAATCAGTCTCTCTCTGTTGAACTCGACGGATTCAAGTGATTGGAATGGAGACACAAGGAGGATAAATTGGGAATATAGTCAGCAAGGCTGCTACAAAAACGATGTTGTTTTGATGTTTTCTTCGTTACATGATGTAGCACTTAATAAATAAATGTATTTTTAAGACACTTTAGGTGGAACCACCCCTCTGGTAAGGTGTATGGAAACATGGAACAATCCCAATTAGAAGTGGTAGGGGATAATGCACCAAGAGAATTGAAACATCCATAAGATAAGGCCAAAGAACACGTTACGATGGAGGTTTTACAGCAGATAAAACATTGGCCAGACTAGAATGGGGTGAACATTTCTCATCTGATACCATACACTACGGTTTATTCAATTATTATAAAGCTGAAAATTATTGGGAAAATTAACAGTTGGCAAATGTTTCCAGCTTGGCCACTTTGGTCTACGTCATTCAACATGGCTGTCCATTTCTCCAAAATGTACATGTCCCTGGGCCTCCCATGGTCCCAACCAATATATCATGATTAGTTTATGATATTAATAAAGATACATAGTGGAGCTGGCTACATTGGTGAGACGGCAGCCTTGGAGTAATCTTCTTCTTCCAGAGAATTGATATTTGGCAGGGTTGACCTCAAAATGTGTGGGATGCATAAGGAAAGTGGGGTATAGCTCTAAATGACCAATCCAAAAAAAAACTGATGACACAGCCCAGCAAGTCAGAGATACCATGGAGCCCACTGCTCCCCTTGCCTGTTGGGGAATGGTTTGACCCAGGAACCTGGAAATCAGCTGTGAAACGCGAAGTTGCCATGTACCATATGCCTACTGTGGCTTACTCTGTAATTAAAAAAATTAAAGGAACAAGATAGTACATTATTTCTACATATTTTATTTAATTTCCCATTTTATTAAGTCCTTCACTGGTAAAGCCTTATACTTTCTATGCCAGGTTTCTTCCGGATCCTCTCTGAACGGTGGTTGGGTTTGGCATGATAGCCAAATCGGGGTCAGGTGCCAGTATCATAAATAGGGGTGGAAACTCTATCTCCCCCCAAAAAATCCATAAATCCCCCAATGGCAAAAAATACAAATGAAGATGAATCCAAATAATATTATACCACTGTATGTGTTGACCCCTGTAATACTGCTTCCCCTCTCGGATTTCCCCACGTGTTCATCGACTCCTATTTTATGCTGCTGAGTTGCCGTGTATGTATGTAATTGAGATTACGTACCAGGCAGAATTAGGGCTGCCTTCATAGACTTAACATTGGCCTGAAGCCAAGTTATTACCGGCCTTCCAGTAAATTACAGGCTAGCTGGCAACTGTAGGCAGAATGCCTCTAACAATTCAGGACCATGGTCAGTGGAGTTTGATCCGATTACACTTCACACTCTGAGTCCTCTAATCCAAAGCAGAGTAAAGTATATTAAATCCTGTTAACCCCTTAGTGACAAAACTTTTTAGCCTTGCCTTTCCCTTGGCGACAATGGCTGTTTTAACATTTCTGAGGTGTATGTGTATAACTGTAATTTTGTTAGCTCTCATTTAGACTTCCCACACAAATTATATGTTGTTGTTTTTTTTGGGCATAACTAGGGCTTTCATTTGATCATATTATATAATGTTATGTAAAAAAAAATATATATATATATAGTGAAAAAAATGTAAATAAATCTTATACTTATCTACAAACGTGAAAAAAAACCCTTCTAAATAGATTCTAATATTTGTCCTGAGTTTAGAAATACCATGTTTTTATGTTTTTTTTATTCAGGTTACAAGGCAGTACGTATAAGCAGTGCAATGCTATTTCAAAACCATTTTGGCCATGCTTCCTGAGGCCTAAGATCTTGGGATAAATGTTAATTTTTTTTTAGTGTTGCTGACTGTCTCGACTTGCAAGGCATGTCAGCAACACACACAGATCAATAGGATTTGCTTCCTATTGTCTTTTACACCATTAATGGTTTTAAAGGCTCTGCACTCAACATACCTTATAACTGTGCCATATTGCACCCAACATACCTTATAACTCTGCCATATTGCACCCAACATACCTTATAACTGTGCCATATTGCACCCAACATACCTTATAACGGTGCCAGATACAACCCAACATACCTTACAACTGTGCCATATTGCACCCAACATACCTTATAACTGTGCCATATTGCACCCAACATACCTTATAACTGTGCCATATTGCACCCAACATACCTTATAACTGTGCCAGTGTCAGGAACTGACTGTACCTGGACTTGAACTCTGACTTCCATGTTCCTAGCACTCTTCTTCAGAGGTTCTCCAGCCTGTGTAACCATGATTCTACAAAGCCTTGTTATAATTATCAACTCTCCTCAGCAGTGTCTGGTCATGTGCCTATAAAAGCCACTTCCTTTCACTATATTGTGCTTCCTGCCCGAATCATAATCAAGCTTTCTACTGATCTCTATTTACCTGTTTCCGATTTTGGACCCGCTTGACCCTCTGCCTTCTCCTACCTACCGACCTCGGCTTGCCTGACTACGCTTCTACCTTTTGTAGCCTCTCAGCACTAGATTGTCACTCAAAGCTCAGGGGCTCAACCAGCTAGATGATCTGGCTGCTGGACTCCAAAGCCTGCTAACATTAGTATAATTACACCCAGATTGCCACAGCATACTTTAAAACTGTGCCAGATTGCCACAACATACCTTATAACTGCCAGATTGCCACGGCATATCTTATAACTGTGCCAGATCGCCACAACATACCTTATAACTGCCAGATTGCCACGGCATACCTTACAACTGTGCCAGATCGCCACAACATACCTTATAACTGCCAGATCGCCACAGCATACCTTACAACTGTGCCAGATCGCCACAACATACCTTATAACTGCCAGATTGCCACGGCATACCTTACAACTGTGCCAGATCGCCACAACATACCTTATAACTACCAGATCGCCACAGCATACCTTACAACTGTGCCAGATCGCCACAACATACCTTATAACTGCCAGATTGCCACGGCATACCTTATAACTGTGCCAGATCGCCACAACATACCTTACAACTGTGCCAGATCGCCACAGCATACCTTATAACTGTGCCAGATCGCCACAGCATACCTTACAACTGTGCCAGATCGCCACAGCATACCTTATAACTGTGCCAGATCGCCACAGCATACCTTACAACTGTGCCATATCGCCACAGCATACCTTATAACTGCCAGATCGCCACAGCATACCTTACAACTGTGCCAGATCGCCACAGCATACCTTATAACTGTGCCAGATCGCCACAGCATACCATACAACTGTGCCAGATCGCCACAGCATACCTTATAACTGTGTCAGATCGCCACAGCATATCTTATAACTGTGTCAATTTGAACCTTAAAATATAAATAAAACCAAAAAAACTAAAAAAGAGACAAAATATATCGAAACACTGAATTTATATATAAAAACACTGAATTTATAGCTAAAAACAAAAGTGGAGGTAAAAGTCATGAAAAATGTACTGGCCAAAAAATGATAAACCAAATAACTCTTGATGCATTTCACTCGTCGACAAAAAGTATTGCATTTTGGAACCAAATAAATCCTTTAAATATAAATATAAATATAATGCTTTATTTTCTAATTTATCTCAATAACATAATTTGGATATATGTTTTTGAAGGATGCTACATTTTCTTAAAAAAATAACTTACCTTGAACCTTTGGAGCTAAAATGCGATATAAAACCACCTATTTCTAGCTCAGATACAGTTTTTGAATATTTTTAATAGATTTTTGTGGCGAAAAAGTGTAAAAGTACTAATATTTTAAGTGTTTGCATAATACATTCACAGATACACTGATCTTACATGTGTCCTGATTAAAACACAAACCTGCTTTCAGTAGGAGACCCCCTCTCCTTTCTATCCCACCCATATTTAGAAAAATACTAATATGTAATAGAAATTACCACTAAATATCACCCCTCCTCTAAGTGGAACTCTGGGCAACTTCCTGCTGCCTTGTATCATACCTGGCCAGTCGTGGAACAAGGGGTCCACCTGTTAAAAAGTAACCTCTTCTTCTTTCCACTATCTTACTTACTCAACCAATTAGCTCTTTTTTTTATTGTTGGAAAGCTAAACTTGTCTTTGTGTTTCCCTTTTTTGATGGTGAGTCTTGGGAAAATGCCCATAGTGTCCATTAGGTAAGGTAACCCTATGTGTTGAGATCATTTAGCATTTTCTGATAATTGTCTCTGTAAGCTGCAATCTTAGGCATACATATGTTACTCCAGACCTTAGCAGGTGGATAAACCAACATTACATATAGAGAGAGACCTGTCAAAACTCATCCAACAGAAGAATTGATTAAGAAAAAAAAAAAGTTTTCCATTTTTTGACCCAGGAAGCGACGCATTTAAAAATGTTGGAAATATTTGGTTAACCAGATGCAGACTATAGAGTGCATTATACAAGTTAGTACCATAGGGACCAAAGTTCTTCCTTAATCCCTTCAATGAAAGGGGACCACATGAGAGAATTCTCCACTATCGAGCATTGAACATAATAAACTGTACAATCTTCACACAAAGTCGTAATGTTCCTTCTTCTCGGCAGTTCACAGATTCCACTTTTTTGTTATTTTCCAACCAAACATATATTTTGCAGACACTTCTGTCTTCATTGAAAATGACAGGCAGTATGGAGTACACCATCCATCATAAAGCCTCTCGTATATCCAGAAACAATATTTCAACATTCCACATGTTGAGCTCTGAAAGGAAGACCTCTAAATATCAGTGGTGAACCAACGACGTCTTGGTCTACTGATTACCACCATCTGCTTTCCATCCACGCCCACTGGAGACCTCATAAAACACTTTGATGGCTTGATAAGGATCCAAAACGATGGACTGTGAACTGTGTTGTAAACTGCCTTATCCCACCTAGAATCTGGATACAATTAGATAATAAATATAATCTATGTTTTAGATTTAGTTTCTGGCTGTTGTCCAAACACTGTTTTTGTTTACCCATTTTAGAAGGTTTTGATAATTCTATTTTTATGGAATACCACGCTAGCTTAGTTTTTTTTTTTCTGTAACCACATAAAGTTGTTTTAATTTTGTTGAGATGTAAAATGAAAAACGAACTAATAAGGCAAATAATGTACATTAAATGTACTGTTTTAACTGACTAAGAAATGTTACAGCCTTGGTGTCACCAAATGACGCTATTTTGATGCTATTTTCAGAGCATATAGAAGCTTGAGTTTGATTGTAAATGTTCTGACGTTCATGTCAGCTTGCTTTCACTTGCCCAATTAGCAGTGGTTTCGTCTCTCTGGGACTTCGTACAGGTCGTACAGGTCTGTGTGAAAATGTGAATATGAATGAGCAAACTTACAGTGGCACATTAATGGGAAATTGGCTGTGACATATTAATGGACAAACTAACAGTGGTATATTAATGGGCAAACTAACAGTGGCATATTAATGGGAAATTGGCTGGGACATATTAGTGGGCAAACTAACAGTGGCATATTAATGGGCAAACTAATAGTGACATATTAATGGGCAAATTGGCTATGTCCTATGGGCCAAATCAATGCTGTGGGTGCAATGTAAGTTCATGGCAAGTGCTGTGGGTACTGTTTGGTGCTGTGTTAAGTTCTTTAGGTGCAATATGGGGGCAGAGGACAGGAATAAAAAAAAAGAACTACAATTTTTCAATAACATATTTAGTACATATGAAAATATGAATATTAAAATAGTTGCATGTAATATTAAAAAGTTTACATTTACATAAAGTTTTACATTGTGGCTTTAGAAAATTTTGGTTGAGGGGGGCCCACTGCTAATGATTTTGCCCGGGATCTCTAAGGCCGTAATGCGGCCCTGCATACGACATATATAATTGTATACACTTGTATAATAGCTTTTGTGGTATAACAATGCCGGTGATGCCAGCTATAGGCCGGCAGTGCTGTCCAAACGTTTCATGTTGGTGACACTTACTAGACATGTATCATTTCACGACACAGTAATTCTGTTTTACTAGCAGACCAGAGGTTAAACTAGCCCCTTATAAGAAATACGGACACACACATATATTGTAATAACTAAATGAATGGGGAGGCAACTTATCTCACAAAAACCTCTCATGTATATTTTTTAAAAATGTATCATTTGTAAGATAGTAACACACATTTCCAACATTGTATTCATTTATGAGTAAACCAGGTGCCAATTAAAATATGCTACCGTTAGTTTGTTCCCCAGCCAAGTGCCCAATAAAAACGTAACCCCCCCCCCCCTCCCCAGTACTCACCTGGCTGATGCTCTTTTGATATTTCCTCCCATCACCATATACCCATTAACATGCCACAGCTAGTATGTCCATTAATGTGCCACAGCCAGTATGCCCATTAATATGCCACTATATATCCATTAATATGCCACAGCCAATGTGCCAATTAATATGCCACTGTATGTCCATTAACATACCACAGCCAGTATGCCCATTATTATCATTAATATGCCACTGCATGCCCATTAATATGCCCATTAATATGCCAATGTATGCCTATTAATATTCCATTTTATGCCCATTAACATGCCACAGCCAGTGTGGCCATTAATATGCCACTCTGTGCCCATTAATATGCCACTCTATGCCCATTAAAATGCCACTTTATGTCCATTAATATGCCCCTCTTTAATATGCCACAGCAATATATAGTGTATATGTTAATGTATGTAAACGTGGCTATTCCCTAACTATTATTGGGGTTACTACGTGGTGTATGAGAAATGTGTGTATTGTGTCTTATATTCCCTGTTGATTGATGTGGTAGTAGTACCATTTATATAAAATTACAATCATTAATGTTTTATTAGTAAGCATATTAAAACAATTGCTCCAATTCCAATTATCCAGTCATGTAGTGCTAGTTACTAGTGACTGGTTAGGTTATTCAGCTTGAGGTGTTGCAAGCACACCACTAGACGTGGATACATCCCATCTGGCCCTGGTACTTAGCTCCCTGGTGAGAGGTCTGCTTTCACTCAGTATGCATCTTTCTATTGCCACTAATTAATCTCCTTCCTCGTTTTGCATGCTCAAGAGAGGGAGGAAGGATTTTCCTCTCATTTGTTTTGCTGCTAAACTTCCATAGCCGTTTTAAAGACTGTTAAATGAGCTGATTCTTAATGTAACTCGCGTGAAAAGACGCTACAGAACAACTGCCGCAATACTATCCCCTTACACTGTCAGGGACTACGTAAAGCTCTTTCTGCTCCTCCAGCACTGAAACTGAATTTGCTCGCTAATAAAATATAACAACTAGAAATGTGGAAGAACATATTCTCAGAGCAAAAGACAGACTGACAGAGAACAATTCCTGCTCCTGCCTACAAAGGGACTGTGTGTTCAATATAGATTAACCATCCATGTACAGAGAGAAAAGTATATATTAATCAATGTATTAGTTGTGCTATCAATTTGTAGTGTATATGCTCCTAGGCCCGTGCGTAGGTTATCCCTCGTAGAGAACATATTGCAGGAAAAAAGTCTGCCATTTGTAATGTTCTTAAGATAATTGGCACAGATAAGTAGAAAAAAAACGCAGGTCATGGTTGCCTTTAACCCCTTTGTGACGTTAGGACGTGCTATGCCGTCCTGGCTTTAAGTGCCTTAAAGCTGTTAGGACGGCATAGTACGTCCTGTACTAAACAGCTCATCGCGGCTCCCCGCGATGAGCTGTTATCGGATCCCGCTGCAGGCACTTACAGCGGGATCCCACCTGTCAGATAAGGCCACTTTAAGTGGCCTCAGTCTGACAGGGAAAATGTAAATTTTGCTAAATCGCGCTGTGCCCGAACTTCCGGGTTCGGGCACACCTCCGTGACATCACATGTGACGTCCGGAGGTCTCGCGATTTTTTGGCAGGGACCCACAGGGTCTATTAAGACCCTGATCGGGTCTCTGCCAAAGGGTTCCTGGCTACCGATCACCTTGTGATCGGTGGCCAGGAACAAATCGTGACGTTTTGGTGGTTGCGTCGTTTGGGACGCAAGCACCATGCGTCACGAAGGGGTTTACGTGTTGTGGCTTGGAGGCAAGGTCATGTGACTTTGGGGTGTGTATATAATTAACAGGTTTTTTTTCATTCCCTTGAATCTCACCATGAAAATGGCATTGTAGAGCCGAATCTGGTTAGTGTGCATTCTGATCATCATTAAAAAAATATCCCCCCTTGTTATCTGCCTCTTTACCTGGTATCTGTAGCTGGAATTGATACAAATATTCATTTTGAGATATAGACTTATTATATTGCTCCTCTGAACACTCACACTGGTATCTGTGGGTGCCTCACCTGTGAGCCCTGACAAGAAGAGTATCACTTCCAGAGAATGCTTGATTCACTCCGCCCAATCCTACGCTTACTTTCAATAGCACAGCTGGTGCTCGAGATCCACATCCAGTTAGCAATGTTCTACATTGTGTAATAGATGTATTTATTGCATGTGTTTGTGTAAAGAACAAATGATATAGATGTCACTTTTCCTTTTTCATAATATGATCTGTAACTCTGAGGTTTTAGTTTCATGTAATGTGCCCTCAATCCCCACTGTCCAACGCCACACGCCAGACAACCTCCTCTATTCACACACAGCCTTTTATTTTTGGGATTTATTTTTATTTGCACTGTAATGTTCTATTTTTCAAGTAATGGCCTAGGAATATTGCGACCAAAACACATCTGACCCAGGTCTCCGCCTTTTAGATCAATAGACATTGGCCATTAGTCCTCAGAGAGAGAAATGGCATCTGAGGATACATGTAATAAAAACAGAGAGCCTTTAAGGGAAAACAGAAGAGGCTCAGAAAGGATCTAGCCGTGGAAAATGCCTGAACATGCAGATAATTTGCCCTGTCTCATCCGATGCCAGCACGTGCCTTCTACTTACCTGGTGCTTAACATAGAAACACAGAATGTGTCACCGGCAGATAAGAACCATTTGGTCCATCTAGTCTGCCCAATTTTCTAAATACTTTCATTAGTCCCTGGCCTTATCTTATATCTAGGATAGCCTTATACCTATCCCACGCATGCTTAAACTCCTTCACTGTATTAACCTCTACCACTTCTACTGGAAGACTATTCCATACATCCACTACCCTCTCAGTAATGTAATACTTTCATTAGTCCCTGGCCTTATCTTATATCTAGGATAGCCTTATACCTATCCCACGCATGCTTAAACTCCTTCACTGTATTAACCTCTACCACTTCTACTGGAAGACTATTCCATGCCTCCACTACCCTCTCAGTAAAGTAATACTTTCATTAGTCCCTGGCCTTATCTTATATCTAGAATAGCCTTATACCTATCCCATGTATGCTTAAACTCCTTCACTGTATTAACCTCTACCACTTCTGCTGGAAGGCTATTCCATACATCCACTACCCTCTCAGTAATGTAATCCTTTCATTAGTCCCTGGCCTTATCTTATATCTAGGATAGCCTTATACCTATCCCATGTATGCTTAAACTCCTTCACAGTATTAACCTCTACCACTTCTACTGGAAGACTATTCCATGCATCCACTACCCTCTCAGTAAAGTAATCCTTTCATTAGTCCCTGGCCTTATCTTATATCTAGGATAGCCTTATACCTATCCCATGTATGCTTAAACTCCTTCACAGTATTAACCTCTACCACTTCTACTGGAAGACTATTCCATGCATCCACTACCCTCTCAGTAAAGTAATACTTTCATTATTCCCTGGCCTTATCTTATATCTAGGATAGCTTTATACCTATCCCACGCATGCTTAAACTCCTTCACTGTATTAACCTCTACCACTTCTACTGGAAGACTATTGCATACATCCACTACCCTCTCAATAAAGTAACACTTTAATTAGTCCCTGGCCTTATCTTATATCTAGGATAGCCTTATACCTATCCCACGCATGCTTAAACTCCTTCACTGTATTAACCTCTACCACTTCTACTGGAAGACTATTCCATGCCTCCACTACCCTCTCAGTAAAGTAATACTTTCATTAGTCCCTGGCCTTATCTTATATCTAGAATAGCCTTATACCTATCCCATGTATGCTTAAACTCCTTCACTGTATTAACCTCTACCACTTCTGCTGGAAGGCTATTCCATACATCCACTACCCTCTCAGTAATGTAATCCTTTCATTAGTCCCTGGCCTTATCTTATATCTAGGATAGCCTTATACCTATCCCATGTATGCTTAAACTCCTTCACAGTATTAACCTCTACCACTTCTACTGGAAAACTATTCCATTCATCCACTACCCTCTCAGTAAAGTAATACTTTCATTAGTCCCTGGCCTTATCTTATATCTAGGATAGCCTTATATCTATCCCACGCATGCTTAAACTTCTTCACTGTGTTACCAATCCTTTACTGTACTTATAATACCAGTATTCCATGATGTTTAACCTTACTGACCAGTTAATGGCATGTTTTATTCCAGCCAATGAAATGTTTTATTTTTGCATGTTTAATTCTTCGATATTGAATTGAATAAATAATCATTTTGAATCAGAAGTTTAAAGTTTCACTGCTCGGCTTTGGCATTTAAATAGATCATTAAATACCAGCATTGATAATAGTCTTCAGCTTAATTATAGTTTGGCATAGAGAGAATTAAGCCCTGTGTGTATGAAATCATTTTAGTTACATTAATTACTAGGTTTTATTTCTCTAATTTGGTTGTGGGAATTCGTAATTGGTCCTGTCTGTGTGTTTTTGGAGATTACATCTTTCCATTTAAAGGGATAATTGACACACAAGGGAAGCAGGGGTGTGTGTGACTTGTTCCCCTCTTTCTGGTTATTTCAGGAGATAATGTTGAATAACTTGGAATATTAAAGTTTTCAGCCAGGATTATCTTTCCAAAGGAGAAGAAACATGTGTAGGTAATTTACCCTGGATGATGCATAGTATGCGTGGTAAAAAAAAAAAAGTATGGGGGTTCTGTATAAAGATGGCACATGCACAAAATCTGGTATTATAGCGGAACTGTAAAGCAGATGCGGCCTCGGTGGAGAAGAAGATACCAACACGGCGGGGACCTAACAGGCCATATCACTGTCCTTTTTAGAAACAAGAGAAATCGCAATGTATTTTTTTTTTATCTTTCTACAATTCTGCATTAATATAACTAAACCTTGTACCAAACATGCACATGATCTGTAACACAATGGAACATTCCATCCGCCAACATCGAATGACATGTTACCGGGATGGGAAGGGGGTGGAGCTAGAATGGGGGCAGGGTTATGTGACAGCCCGCCAGATTGAGCCACCCCCAAAATATAAGCAACAGAACTCTAAAAAAAACCAGGACTGTCTCAGCAAGTCCAGGACTGATGGCAGCTGTACTAGTCCATGCATTAAATACAGAGCAGGATATAATTTCCAACCAGTTCTGTAATGCTGACCACAGAGAGATACATTTCACAGAAAATAAATCTATTATATTATTTATATGACGTGTAACAAACCATGGCAGTATTGTTTGTTGGCATATTTCATTAAGTGCATTTCGACATATCAACCGTCGCACTATACTGTATTTGAGTATAGTTATTACGGCTACAGTTTGACATCCTCATTGTAGCACGATAATATATATTTTTTGAATTATTCAGTTGTTGTTCTTTGGCATACATGTTGCACTAAATGCTATATTTTGAATAACCACATTGAATTACTTTACTGTATTTTTTGGAATATAAAAGTCCTCATTAAATACTGCCGTTTATAGTTGGATACCACTAAAGAGTTTCATTTGTTTTGATTAAAGCTGCTGGTTTAAAGGTATATTGCTAATTCCAGTATTTTGCAATAATTCTAACATAGAACATAGAATAAATCAGCAGATAAGACTCATTCAGCTCATCTAGTTTGCCTGATTACATGAATATGTCCCTCAATTTATCTTATATCTAGGATGGCCTTATGCTAGATACGGTCTCCAGTAACAGTACTCATTCCATTGTACTCCAAGTGAGATCTCACTGTACAGTGGCATGAGCACTGCTAATATCTCTTCTTATACAGCCAAGCATTCTACTAATACCTCTTCCTATGCAGCCAAGCATTCTGCTAATACATTTTCCAATGCAACCAAGCATTCTGTTAATACCTATCCCTAATCAACCAAGATTTTTGCTATTACCTCTCCCTAGTCAACCAAGATTTCTGCTAATACTTTTCCCTATACAACCAAGCATTCTGCTAATATATCTTTCTATGCAACCAAGCATTCTGCTAATACCTCTCCATATACAAACAAGCATTCTGCTAATACATCTTCCTATGCAACCAAGCATTCTGCTAATCCTTATCTCTAGTCAACCAAGCATTCTGCTAATACCTCTCAATATACAACCAAGCATTCTGCTAATATATCTTCCTATGCAACCAAGCATTCTGCTAATACCTCTCCATATACAACCAAGCATTCTGTTAGCATTTCTTGCTGCTCTGTTACATTGTCTGTCTACCTACATTTAACTCCTCTAATTGTATTACTCCTAAATCCCTTTCATCAGATGTCGAGGTTAGGACTGTATCAAATTTTCTATATTCGGCCCTTGGGTTTTTTACACCCAATGGACTTTATCTTACACTTAAATACAAACAATATGTCTCAGAAGGGCACTGAATAGTAATTCACTATGTAAAATATTAATACAATATTAATAAATAAATAAAGGAATTAAATAAACTCAAAATAAATATTAAAAAAGTCTGTAGGCTTATCATTTCTGATAAGGAGCCTAGAAATTTAGGCTCTTCCACAAGTCAGTGGCCATATAAGGGGGGGATCCTTGCGACAAGTGGCGGTTGTTTGTGACAGTCTGCACTATGTTCTCTGCTGTTTTGTAAATACCGTGCACAAGAAAGACAATTCAGTAGTGGAAAAAGATATGTTTCTTTTTAATTTTGTGCACCTTCAATATCACATTTTACTTTTGAACTCCTGTGGTGTTGTATCTGAGGAGGTACATCGCTTCAGTGGTTGCTGCACTATATTATATATTCTTTGAGCACCACATTCACAGCTTACAATGAGGAGCCCCTTATATAGCACGTGGAAGAAAGTAAACGTCACTTGGCAGTATGTAATACCTCTAACAGCAAACTCCTTGGCCGAAGAACTCACAGGACACAGCAGCAGGTCCAGCAGATTCCTTAATGGATTAAGTGAGATAAAGTCCATGGAGAAGAGGAAGAAGAACAATATAATCACTGAAGTGCCCCCTCGAGGCTGTAATAGAAAAATACAATGTAAGCTGTATCGGAGGACTGTGCTGTGGCTTTATGGAAGAGAAGATTGAGCAACATCACAAGCTCCCAGCTCCACAGTTGGCCACCTGTTGTGATCCCTCTCATAGCATTATGGGAAATATTATCTTCTAAGCGCTGAGAGGTAATAGAAGTGGTACATTGAGAAGTTCTCTTTCTGGTAGAATGCTTTTTTGTATTTTATCAGTTATGTTTATAAAATAACTTCTAAACATTTTTTTAAAGGGAACCTCTCATACACCAATTTGTGGAGGGCAAGTTCAGATCCAGGTAGATATATAATCGCGATCTTCGTGTTTGCTGGTGAAATTGCACGCAAAGCACTTTGGCATTTTGGGGGAAAAGCACACAATGTCTGCATCCCTTTCAGCAATATTTGCAGTATATCACTAGCTCTATGTCAAAGACATAACGTTTTATGCCTGCACCCTGAGAAAGTCGGCAAGGGCTCTGGAAGTGATCAGTGATAACTTCTGTTGCTTTGTTGCTAGACTGCATCTAGAGGCACTCAATTACATTATAAGCAAAATTAACCCTAGATCTAGGGTTAGTGTTGAGTTTGTGCTAGAGTTAGGGTGAATATTAGGGTTGGGGTCAAAAGGTTAGGAAACACATAATTCTACTTTCAGTTATTGCCCTATAACCTGCAAAAAAAAAAATTGAAAACCATGTAAACATGTATATTTCTAAACTGAAGACACAAATTAAAATCTATCAAGCAGGTTTATTTTATTAGTGTTTGTAGATGTGCAAAAGATGTTTCATGTAAGAATTAGCAAAAGGGTATACAAATTATGGTGTCTAAAGAAAGCCCTTCTTATAGAGCTAACAAACAATAAATAATATGTGTGTTTCCATTAAATGAAAAAGAGGAAAATTGCAGGTAAACACAAACACCGCTGAAATGTTCAAACAGCCATTGTCACAAAGGATAGAACGTTTTAAAACCAATCCAGTCACTAATGGGTGCAAGTGGTACCATGTCATTTTTTAAATGAGAGATATACATTAAAGGTTTATTGTCGGATGATAGGTCAGCTAGAAGATCAGCTTAACACAGACCACACACATGACTATAATTCAGTGTTGTGGCTCCAACTACAATACATTCTTTATTTTCAGAATATTCCTCAAATATGTAATTATCGTAGACGCTAAAAAAAAAAAATCTCTTCCAACACCTCAAATAGGAAAATTGCTTTTCTGGAAAGAACAAAGTAAAATAAACGTTAAGATAATTAAGAGAACTACAAAGAAATTCTTCATAAATAGGCGCTTCTCTTATCACAGGGTTTCCGGGCCGCGACATGCCACTGCATCAACAAATGTAATAAATGTAACGTTGTAAACAGAAAAAAGATCACAGCAATAAAAATACTGACTATTTTATTTTTGTATGTTTGTAGTCGCACAGACATATGGTGACCAAACCCTGTGTCGGAACAACTTAGAAAAAGTGAAGTTAAATTAAGAAAAAATAATGAGAACCAGCCACTGGCTGGTCCACAAGGGCTTTCTCATAATGTTAATTTATGGCTAAATAATTCATGGGCAGAAAATACACATTTTATGGAATGTAAACACAGAAATAAACAAGCCATAAAATCTGCCCCATGTGGATTTCTCATGGTTATGATTTAATGTGATGCCCCCCCCCCCCCCCCATTTACAGGCGATTTGGAGACCGTCTTCGTTCGATTGGAAGGAGAGCCAAATCTATAAGTATCCAGTGAATGCTGCCTATTAGCACTTTTGCTGTAGGGGTCAATGTTTTCCATGATGCTCAACTGGTCGAAAGCTTACTGAGCATCCCAGTATATAAACCTCAACACCAAATACCAAAAGTTAACATTCACTGTTCTGAGCCTTTACCCCAAAATACATTGAGGAAGAGGTGGGGTACATAACCTTTGGCGGTTACCTGTTCAGTTATGTGGGAGAGTGGTCTATTTTTGAGAGCCAAGACTATTGCACCATTATACCATCCACAAAGCATTGCATCATTATACCAGTCCCATAGAATTACATCATTATACCAGCCCCATAACATCACATCATTATACCAGCCCCATAACATCATATCATTATACCAGCCCCATAACATCACATCATTATACCAGCCCCATAACATCACATCATTATACAAACCCCATAGCATCACATCAATTTACCAGCCCCATAGAATTACATCATTATACCAGCCCCATAACATCACATCATTATACCAACCCCATAACATCACATCATTATACCAGCCCCATAACATCACATCATTATACCAGCCCCATAACATCACATCATTATACCAGCCCCATAACATCACATCATTATACCAGCCCCATAACATCACATCATTATACCAGCCCCATAACATCACATCATTATACCAGCCCCATAACATTCCATCATTATACCAGCCCCATAACATCACATCATTATACCAGCCCCATAACATCACATCATTATACCAGCCCCATAGAATTACAACATTATACCAGCCCCATAACATCACATCATTATACCAGCCCCATAACAATCATAATTATATCAGCCCCATAACATCACATCATTATACCAGCCCCATAACATCACATCATTATACCAGCCCCATAACATCCCATCATTATACCAACCCCATAACAATCATAATTATACCAGCCCCATAACATCACATCATTGTACCAGCCCCATAACATCACATCATTATACCAGCCCCATAACATCACATCATTATACCAGCCCCATAACATCACATCATTATACCAGCCCCATAACATCACATCATTATACCAGCCCCATAACATCACATCATTATACCAGCCTCATAACATCACATCATTATACCAGCCCCATAACATCCCATCATTATACCAGCCCCATAACAATCATAATGATATCAGCCCCATAACATCACATCATTATACCAGCCCCATAACATCACATCATTATACCAGCCCCATAACATCACATCATTATACCAGCCCCATAACATCACATCATTATACCAGTCCCATAACATCCCATCATTATACCAGCCCCATAACATCACATCATTATACCAGCCTCATAACATCACAACATTGTACCAGCTCCATAACATCACATCATTATACCAGCCTCATAACATCACAACATTGTACCAGCTCCATAGCATTACAGCATTATACCAGCCCCAAAGCATTGCACCATGATACCTGCCAAATAGCATTGCACTATTATACTAGTCCAATAGCATCACATAATTTTATGAGCCCCATAGCATTGCACCATAGTAAGAACAGCAACCCCATAAATCTTGGTTTGAATCCCAGAAGATTGAGATAGGACCCCACTGAAAGAGGGGGCAGTAGGGACCCATGTAACAACAGCAAATTGCTGGATAAGGCCACGTGAGCCTCAAGTTAGGTCTCAACAGATGCCTAAGTCTGGCTTATGGGAGTAAATCATCTCTCTACACCCTGTCCAAATAATGGCACTGAAATCGTTTTGAATTGTATATTAAAGTATGGTTCTCCACATGACTGGCCATATATTGAAACAGCACTCTGTATGGCTCATGTAAAAGAAACAAGGCATTAAATGTTTTTTTGGAAGCTTTTTTGTTGTACAGAGTCCAAATTAATCTCATGCTTCTTGGAGTAAGAACGTACTGGATTTAAGTAATGCGCAAAATAAATACCAGAATTGTGAACTTTTCATTTGTTTGTATTTTTGGTGAATATTAGTTCCAGTCATTCAAAATGTTCTCAAGCAAGTCACTAATATGGAGTATAAAGTAGGTCCCCCATTGAGTTACAAAGATTTGCTAGAAAACAAAGGAAAGAAAGTATGTGGAAGAGGATAAAGGTCTAGCTGACTGCCTCAATGAAAATTAAGGAAAGGGACCTCAGTTAAGAAAAAAAAAAGCTAATGTCTAATTTGCTACATGTGAGTTTACAGAGGAAGAGGTACTGCTTCAGCTGTCTAAAGTAGTGACAATTGAGTTGTGGGGCCTGACGGAAAACACCCACAGTCATTAGAGCTTAGTCGTGTACTACCGTTAATGGATTTATTTGACCAATCATTGGTAACGGGAGAAATCCCAGAAGATTAGAAATTAGCAAATGTTGTCCCCATTCACAAGAAAGGTAGTAGGGAGGAGACGAGCAATTAAAGACTTACATCAGTAGTGGGGACATTATTTTTTATTATTATTAAAGTACGCAATTTGAAGATATCCCATTTATAAGATAGTAGAGAGTTTGGTTCAATCACAATTTCATATCAGCAATATCAATAAGCAGTAACACATTATCATCTCATTCAATACTCATTCTTCCAATAATCATACCTTAAGGTTGGTGTCTGCATTTAATTCTTATGGTAGCTAACTAGACCAGAGTTCTATCAATCAAATCAATAGAAGGATCCCTCGTAATTAAGACTGAATACCAAGCCCAAATGGAGAAATGATGCTACCTGGGAATCATTTTTTCCCTCATTTTGGTGAATTCGGAGATCTCCAATTTCTCACTATCTCTAGTTTTATTTCAGCTCTGGCGGAGCTGTAATAGAACAAAGTCTGGGATTAGAAATATCCTTCTTTTTTTTAATAGCAAATCATAATGTGAGTGCAATAATCCCCCATCGATGATACATTGATAAACACTGCCACCAAATATGAAAGAACAATCTGGATCACTGCATGAGCATCAGTCACCTGACTAATATGGAAGCCCCAGAGCCCCAAGTTGATTAAGTTATTTATTGTTTTATGCAATTTTTGTATTGCCCCACTAGGTCTAAAACATTTTTTTAATGTATTTTATTTATTTATTTTTTTATTCTCGGAGTCTGTCAGCTAAAATATAATATAATAGAAGTTTATGGGGATGATAGAGGCATTCTCGGTTATTCGGTACACTTATTGTGTACCTTGAAATGTAGCTTCTTATATACCCTGAGTCTTTCCTATATATACTGTGTAGATCCTGTAATGTTTCATTCTCTACTTTCTATCTGAGTTTCTTAATTTGTCGAAATCTAACACTTTGTTGTGATCTATCATTTGTGTTATCAATAAAAGTCCTTTTTCTATCCAGTATTCAAGGTTTACCTTTTGTCACATGATATCACAGCCAATATGATTTAAGTTACCAATTTATTATGAGATCTATAATTATTAGGGGTGTATCGTGCCCCTGAGTGAGAGGCATGCTGCCAGCTTGGAGCACGGCTGTCACTCGGAGGCATGACGTCTCTTGTGTATTTCGGGGGTTTGTGTGCTGAGAACAGCCAGCGCACATACCCCCTGAAAATACACGAGTTACATCCAAAAGGCGGCGCAAGCTATGAATTCGGCAACAGAGTCACTCACTCTGTTGCCGATTCGACAAGCACGAAAAGTATACGAAAATTCATATACTTTTTGTGCTTGTTGAATTGGCAACAGAGTGAGTGACTTCATAGCTGGCGTCGCCTTTCGGATGTATTTCTGGGGTTTGTGTGCTCTCTGTTCGGAGTATACAAAAACACCATAAATTCACATGCGGCGCACACCTAGAACATAGGGAGCATCCGCCACTGATAATTATAGGGTTTTAACATCTCTTGGGAAGATTTGTCTGTGGATCCAATGCGTCCTTTAACCAGTGTATAATGTGTGCCAATATTAAGGTATTTTATCATTTTTGGATGTTTGGAATCCTCAGACCTCCATTATCTTCTCGAGGTAGCCTAAAAAGATATTCTTGGGGTCTTTTTTTCATTTAAATATTTTTTGGAACTCAGCTAATGTGTGATATATTCTACTTTTATAGTCATAGATCTAAATAGTAATAACATTTTAGGGAGAATGTAGTAATTTATAGCATTCATTCTCCCACCCCAGGAGAGCTATATTGGATTCCAGTTTATTTTAATATCCAACAGGAGTGGTAAGAAATGTATGTTCAATATATCCTCTTTATAATATGTAATATCAATTCCTAGGAAATGAATACTGTTTTTCTCTCCACTGGAAAGGATAGGATTTAGGATAGGTGTTAGGTGTGTACTCACTTTCTGACACTGGAACCCAGATGCAGAAGTAATCAGTCTTGCTGAGGCAGCTATCAGAGAGAGAGGACTATGTATAGATACAGTACTCTCCCAGGAGTAGACTGCAAGCATGGGTGACCAGGGTGAACTACATGATAGTCCAATAGACCAAGCCAGAATTAGGATCTCAGAGTTCAAGGAAAATTCAGGAAAAAACAAACAAAAGCCAGAGTGCCAGAAGTAGGGTGTCCAGTTAAAGATGCCAAGGCCAGGATGCCAGAATTAGGGTGTCCTATTAAATATGCCAAAGTCAGGATGCCAGAAGTAGGGTGTCCTATTAAATATGCCAAAGTCAGGATGCCAGAAATAGGGTGTCCAATTAAAGATGCCAAGGTCAGGATGCCAGAAGTAGGGTGTCCAATTAAAGATGCCAAGGTCAGGATGCCAGAAGTAGGGTGTCCAATTAAAGATGCCAAGGTCAGGATGCCAGAAGTAGGGTGTCCAATTAAAGATGCCAAGGCCAGGATGCCAGAAGTAGGGTGTCCTATTAAATATGCCAAAGTCAGGATGCCAGAAGTAGGGTGTCCAATTAAAGATGCCAAGGCCAGGATGCCAGAAGTAGGGTGTCCAATTAAAGATGCCAAGGCCAGGATGCCAGAAGTAGGGTGTCCAATTAAAGATGCCAAGGCCAGGATGCCAGAAGTAGGGTGTCCTATTAAATATGCCAAAGTCAGGATGCCAGAAGTAGGGTGTCCAATTAAAGATGCCAAGGCCAGGATGCCAGAAGTAGGGTGTCCTATTAAATATGCCAAAGTCAGGATGCCAGAAGTAGGGTGTCCAATTAAAGATGCCAAGGTCAGGATGCCAGACGTAGGGTGTCCAATTAAAGATGCTAAGGCCAGGATGCCAGAAGTAGGGTGTCCTATTAAATATGCCAAAGTCAGGATGCCAGAAGTAGGGTGTCCAATTAAATATTCCAAAGTCAGGATGCCAGAAGTAGGGTGTCCAATTAAAGATGCCAAGGCCAGGATGCCAGAAGTAGGGTGTCCAATTAAAGATGCCAAGGTCAGGATGCCAGAAGTAGGGTGTCCAATTAAAGATGCCAAGGTCAGGATGCTAATAATACTCTATGCCAGAGGCTCCAATTATATAACATAGACCATAGGCGCTAAAGAGCAAACCCGGTGAGTACCGTTTGATATCTTGGACCCTGGGGAAATAATCCCAAAACCCAATATTCTGGCTTCTGGGAAGTTGTTAAGAGCCCATATTGCATCTAGAAAAGGTCAGTTTATATTCCTACTAGGGACAAGGATTTTTATTTTCACATTAGAACCTTCTACATTAGAAGTACAAATGAATTTTTTTCTAGTTTTCCTTTTATTAAAATAAAAAGGTATATTGGGATTAGATTTATTTTTTCGTTCATTCTTTTTGGTTTTTTTCTTCAGATTATTTTGATGGAGGTTTGGATTCAAAACAGCCTTCATACTCCGGGCTTCACAATCACATTCTGTAACAAAAACCTCAAGAAATTCCCCCACACACTTACCAATTAAACATCACACTGCGGAATGCGCTGGCAACTGAGTTTTATAAACCCACCTGGCAAAATAAACTCCTTTTTGTTTCTCTCACATTTTTAGGGTCAATTGAACAATTAATGTACAGAGACCTGCAAAGCTGGCTTGATTTTCTCAACATGTGCGACGACAGTGGATGATAAATGGGGAAAAACAATCTCCTGCAGCATCCAAAATCCGTGTCTTCTCTCTCTTGCCGTCCCTAACTCCCAATCTGCCCACCACGTTCTTTTTTTTGTTTGTTTCCTCGTCTTTCAAAGTTTGAAATAAATACTGAAGGAGAAAAGCTCATTTTGCTTTTTTATTGTATGATCTGCATTGGAGACGCCAGAACCTGCCTCTGCCAGTCATTCCTTAGTCTGTAGTAAGGGTTGTACTAGTGCCATCCTTTGTTTTGCTGGTGAGAGTCACCTTTATCTTGCCGCGGCAAGGTATTAAAATGTGTTTCGCATGAATAAATGGGCGGCTAATGACTGTAGCAGGGATGTGTACTGTTTCGTGCTTCGTTTTCTTTGGATTCATAAACTGTGAGGCAGACACCATCGATACTCAGAGTCTTTAGAAATGAGTATCGATAAAAACAAAGAAAAGAGTTGCAGAGTTACATTGTATTATATGGAGCCCAGATCACAGTGATAGATCACGGAGCTCAGATCACTGCGATAGATCACGGAGGTCAGATCACTGCGATAGATCACGGAGCTCAGATGGAGGTGTTTTTGAGAGTTTTGGCCCTCGCGCAGTTCCCCTCTTTGGTGGTCCATGCCACATTCAGCTGACATTGGCTGTAATGGGGATACTATATTAAATATTGTGCATTTGGACAGATCTACAAAAGTGACTTTTGGCTCCCAAAAACCATTGGAGGTTATGTATAAAATGTAAAGTGTTGGGAAAAAAATAAAACATGCAACTGCCATTTAAAAAAAAATCCGACATTTTATAGTGCAGGGGGGAGGACCTCCATCAAACACTTTTCAGCGCCTGATTCTTTATATTTGGGCTGTGCCGGCACACTGAGTTCCGGTGCAAACCAAAACTGCAGAAGTGGCGCGGTCTCCTGACATCTGTGGGGAGAAAAAGATTGTCACAGCCTCGAATGCTGTTGCCACAGTGGAAGACTAGGAAGATGAATGAAATGGAAATGGGAATGGCACTCTGAATGAATGTGAAAAACTAATTTAATGGCAGAAAAAATAATATAAAGTAAATACAGCAAGGTAGTGGGAAAAAGACTTGACGCGTTTCGCGTGACTTGCATGCTTAATCATAAGAGGAAAGTGGAAGACTACTCTACGATCATGAATGATATGGACCCAAAGAACTACCACAACCACAATGTGGAACAACATCTCCAGTAACTCCAAGTACCTTTCCAGCCCTGCATTGTGCCACAAGGTCTCCCTACCAGTGCGATCCCAGAGTGATCCTGAAACCTATCGATCTGGTGGCATCCTTGTAAATGTGCAGCTTAGAAATGGAAACCAACCTAAGTTGCCAATAGTATTGGCAGGACTTTCACAATAGTATCTCAGATCACAAGGTCCTTATTAAAGAGTCAAGTGAGCTATATAAAGTGCTAAGGTTTTACCACCAGTTAATAATTTAGCCCATTGGTATAACCTTTCAGGAAAAGTTCAAATTTCCGATCAATGAATGTAACTGAATATTTGTATGCCCAAGACTTAGGGATGACTGATTTTATATCAGACAATTAAACCATTAGGAGGCGACATTACATCGTCATTGAATCATTTTAAATTCCCCAGAAACATGAGCCAAGTAGTAGGTCCTCTGTTTTCTCTTGTGCCAGGGGAAGCCCGAAGTACTGCATCACCTCCTGTACTGTAGCAAGCAACCGCAAGACAAAGGATCCGGTGGACAGTCCTGACACAATCCGAACTAACCACTCCAAAAAGTTGCTGAAGCATTCAAAACAAAAACAGGACATTGAACAACCCATCGGGAGTCTCATATCCACATAGAACTGCTCCACCAATTGGCACCGCAGGAGGTCAGTGTTGGAGAGCCAGAAACCAATGACCATCTGTTTCCATCTGATAGATGGCAAAACCGCCAAGCCCTGGTGGAACTGCTTACCGTACCACCACCACCACCACCACCACCACCAGACCACTATAAGTCCGGCAATCACTAAAAATCATATCCTGATAAATGAAAAGCGCCAAACATTTTTCAGGTGGCTTTTCACCAACCACACAATAGAAACCCCACCCAAATATCTTGTGATTTTTTTTTTGTGAACCTTTGGCTATCCTTCTACATCTCTTTGTACGAACCATCTTTTTCTGGAGGAGGTGTCTCTTCTAAAAATTCCCCTTTCCATATTTAAAAAAAAAACCTCTTGATTAAGGTGCAGGCCAAGGAGCCGATAAAACCCTCGTTACAGGCGACACATCTGCCCCCGTTGACACACTGACTGAAGGGGTTAAGCTAGTGGGCCGTAGGGTATTACCGTGGTAGGCGAAGGAGGAGCTAAAGCAACTGAAGCCTGACCCGAGGGAGCACACAGCGTGCGCAATTGCCCATCTAAATCTTGAATTGAGTGCAAAACCTGCTTGAGCCCTAGCACCAAAACGAATCTATGAAGCACGTCAAACCCATTAAGAACTTACTATGGGTAGGACTCTGGGTACCAAAAGTACTTCAAAATAAACTAGGAGAAAGGGATGTATACTCACCAGGTAGCGTTCCGACGGTCAGGCCGCAGTGCCATGGATAGCTACATTTTGACAGTAGTTCCAGGGTGGGTTCCAGTGTGGTCCACTGCTTCTTCCAGTGGTGCTGCAGTAGTCCACTGCTATTAAGGGGACCAGGGAGGGCCCCATGAAAATGTTTTACCGTACCACCACCACGCCAGACCACTATAAGTCCGGCAATCACTCAAAATCATGTCCTGATAAATGAAAAGCGCCAAACATTTTTCAGGTGGCTTTTCACCAACCACACAATAGAAACCCCCCCAAATGTCTTGTGATTTTTTCCAGAGCTATACAGGGCAAAGGTTATAAACTATACAGAGCAAAGAGGGCTCAATAAGATACATTATTTATATTATTTCATTAAAACATTTCTATTTAAAATTTCTACACTTGTTGCAATATGTCAGTTAAATGGTACTTATATTTTTGCTATAGTTGTCTTTTAGTAGGCTCTTTACTCTTTGATTTTACGTATTATAACTACACATAATATTTCTTTTCTCACAGATGTAGACTATATAAACCCTGTGTAAAGCTCACAGGAGCAAATTCTTATTAATATTGGTTGTATTATGTTAGGTTATCCACCATTATGGGATTTTCCCACTTTATTAGCAGGTCCTAACATACTCCAAAAATAACACCAGCCGTTTTAATATACATTGCCTTAAATTCACTTTACTTTGTATAAGCTGCCGTCCACTGCATTAATGTTCCTACTAGTCATCGCTTTCCATTATTTATAAATTATTACATTAATAATTCTTGGCAATATTTGAACCAAAAAATATACATCCAGGGCGATTAAACCCAGACTGTTTTTCTGCAGTTGCACAATTCGCAATGAAGGCTTTTAACTTTCTGTTGAAAACAATAAAATCTGCAATCCAACATTTGCTGAAATTATTTTGAAAGCACAAATGGTGGCACACAGGCAAAATATGTTTAATTGAAAGATTGCATGAAGTATAGACATTGTAAATAGAAATACTTTAATTAAACCATACAAATAAAATAGTTAATTGCACCCTCTTTGCTTGTACAGCTCTACAATGGAGTGAACATGTCGTTTAGAATCTTTGCTCTGTAAAGCCCTATCAGGGGACGGACATGTTGTTTAGAATCTTTGCTCTGTATAGCTCTATCAGGGGGCGGACATATTGTTTAGAATCTCTGCTCTGTATAGCTCTATCAGGGGAGGACATGTTGTTTAGAATCTTTGCTCTGTATAGCTCTATCAAGGGGGCAGACATGTTGTTTAGAATCATTGCTCTGTATAGCTCTATCAGGGGGCAGACATGTTGTTTAAAATCATTGCTCTAAATAGCTCTATCAGGGGCGGACATGTTGTTTAGAATCTTTGCTCTGTATAGCTCTATCAGGGGGCAGACATGTTGTTTAGAATATCTGCTCTGTATAGCTCTATCAGGGGAGGACATGTTGTTTAGAATCTTTGCTCTGTATAGCTCTATCAAGGGGGCAGACATGTTGTTTAGAATCATTGCTCTGTATAGCTCTATCAGGGGGCAGACATGTTGTTTAGAATCATTGCTCTATATAGCTCTATCAGGGGCGGACATGTTGTTTAGAATCTTTGCTCTGTATAGCTCTATCAGAGGGTGCACATTTTATTTAGAATCTTTGCTCTGTATAGCTCTATCAGGGGGCAGACATGTTGTGTAGAATCTCTGCTCTGTATACTGTAGCTCTATCAGGGGGAGGACATGTTGTTTAGCATTTTTGCTCTGTATATCTCTATCTGGGGCGGACATGTTGTTTAGAATCTTGGGTCAGATCTTCCTTCATCTCCCCCAAGATTCTAAACATGTCCACCCCGTAGTAGAGCTCCATGGGCAGAGGCTCCATAAAGTATTTTATTTCTTTTCTTAAATCATTTCTATGTACAATGCCTACACTTGATGCAATATTTCAGTTAAACAGAACTTAATATTTTTCCGCAGGATTAGAGAGACTTTCTGCTGGTTTCACTGCCCTGGCCTACGAACTCCAATGTTCTGCTTACTGTAGGGGTTAAGCTAACCTCAGCAAGTCACCAAACACTTGAAAACTATTTCTGTTTTATGCACAGCTGGCCCCATGCCTGGTAACATTAAAGACTGTATTTCTCCTCGTGTGTCCAGATTGTTTGGAGTGAGGCCGTGTGTGTTAATGTTCCTCTTAGTAACTTCCCTCACGGCTTTGTGTGCCAAGATAAATCAATTGACTTTTAATTGTCTACACTATGACCTGGGACAGTGCACATCACTTAAGATACAGGGCGTTATTCATGAAAGAGGGAATGGCAGGGGATTGAGAAGGGAATTTCAAACTTAAAGGATGAATAAACATGTTTTTTAACCCTTGCTTCCTTACGTTCCTGTGAGCTCACGGAAGCTGCCAATCAGAACCGGAGCTCCATCTGATGGGGGTCTGTCAGGGCTGACATGCCTGTATATCACGCAAGCTTTATTATAAAACTGAATTTCATTAGAGTGCAAGCTTTTTGTAATAACTGCATAAGAGTGCAATCTTTATTGGCTAACTGAATTACATTAGAGTGCAAGTTTAATTTAACAATAACTGAATTGCATTAGAGTGTAACATATATTATTGTACTGAATTGCACACTTTTAGTGTTTAACTGGATAAGAGTGCAAGCTTTATTGACTGAATTACATTAGAGAGCAAGTTTAATTGCACTCTAACTGAACTGCATTAGAGTGCAAGCTTTTTTTGGCTAATGGGATAAAAGTGCAAGCTTTACTATCAAACGTATTTGAATTGCACGCTTCATTGGATTACATTAGAGTGAGAGCATGTGCATAATTAAGTAGATAAACTTCTTTACTTTTAGCAGTCTGCAATGGGATCTAGCCCCAGATCTTTTGGACACAACACCTTTGTCAGGGGCCAGTTTGTGACGAAGAAAGTACTAAACTGACTCCCGTCCTTTGTTCGGAAGTAAAGCACAGTGGTGAAGGTAAACTATGCCCCTCGTTCGGTGCCTCCGCCAAAGAAGCTCAATAGAAAGTCTCGGAGGCATGGACGCCAAATAAATTCCACGATCACCGTAATATGTTTCAAAAGTGATGAAACGGGTGCAGGATCACCACCAAAGAAAACAGCAGAGTGCGCCGTAAGCGTGTTGTGTCCGATCACAGCGCTTAATCGTAGGCCAGTTTATGACACCTAGAGAAAAAATGCTCAATGGTAGTAATATGTGCACATCATCAATATTCCACCATACTTATTATTGCACCATCTACTTATTAAGTCTATTCACCAGCAAAATATCCTTGGTATTTCCTAAAGCACCTCTCCGATTTCAATATCCTCTTTTTTTAATGCGTGTTAAAATTCTTTAGGTGTGAAAAAGTATACAGTAACTAAAGTAACTCTAACTAGTAACTCTAAATAATTGAATATATGTAATATATTGATTTTGCACACAAACATCAGGTTTCCAAATTCTATTGATCCTCCCACTCATAGTCTCATACAGCTGTATGCTTGGAATCATTTATATCCATACAGTGGGTGGGGCCAAGGTAAGATCCTTTCAGGTTTCTTACAAGATAACTAGCACATTTCGAAAATGTGGTTGAGGGAGATGGCTGCTTAGGGAACTAACAAAACATCAGAGAACAAATTTCCTTGAAGCCGGACTTTAAGAGACATTTTTTAACAAATTTTCAGAAATGTGATGTACACATAATGTATAGCTATATGTATGGATTTAAAAAATAATAATAGTGCTTTGTTTAAAAACAAATACATAAGGAATTTTATGTTTAAGCTCTGTACACCCAAACCACATGTATTAACATAAATCAGTAGCACTTGGATTCAAATATTGTACAACCAAATCTCCGAGGAGTCATCAGTTAATACACAGAATAAATACATTAATTACAGTTGGACACGTACCAGTCTCTCTCCAGGTTGTGAAGACTTGTGACTCCTGCTTTTTATTATGATCTTGGAGAATGAAAAAAAAATCTATTTTTTATTCTTATTATTTTGCCATCTAAACTTAAATAACCTAATTGTTTTGGCTCAGCAACAAAGTGAACGAAAACCAACCCCATTCTGTTATTTTCCTCTAAGTATCTCTGATTGTGAAATTAATTCCTAACTCTGTCTAACTCGAGGTTTCCAAATCTCAAAGGCTTAAAACCACTAGTAGGATAATCTGAGTCAATCTATATATTTAAGGGGACCCTAAAAAAATAAACGTATCTGTTCTGTTGGATGCTTTTGTTTCTTTTATTTGCTATGTTTTTTTTTCTAGTTCCAGTTTCTCATATGTATCATGCACCTGGTATTATTATATGTGTGCTCTGTACAGACTCCTGTGTAATATATGTATGCACACACTGCAAGTATAGGTAGAATTTACCTGGTATTATTATATGTCTGCTCTGTACAGACTCCTGTGTAATATATGTATGCACACACTGCAAGTATAGTTATCATTCACCTGGTATTATTATATGTCTGCTCTGTACAGACTCCTGTGTAATATATGTATGCACACACTACAAGTATAGTTATAATTCACCTGGTATTATTATATGTGTGCTCTGTACAGACACCAGGGTAATACATGTATGCACACACTGCAAGTATAGTTATCATTCACCTGGTATTATTATATGTGTGCTCTGTACAGGCTCCTGTGTAATATATGTATGCACACACTGCAAATATAGTTATCATTCACCTGGTATTATTATATGTCTGCTCTGTACAGGCTCCTGTGTAATATATGTATGCACACATTGCAAGTATAGTTATCATTCACTTGGTATTATTATATATCAGCTCTGTACACACTCCTGTGTAATATATGTATGCACACATTGCAAGTATAGTTATCATTCACCTGGTATCAGTGCTGTATTTACCGCGAGGCATCCTAGGCGGATGCCTAGGGCGGCAAATTTTGGGGGGCGGCAGCGCCCCCCAGCACTGAAAAAAAAACAAAACGCGGCCCTTTAAAAAAAAAAAAAAGACCGCGCTTGCAGGCAGAGACGGAGGTGAGAGGGGATCGGAAGATCCCCCCTCACCATCGCTCTGCCTGCCAGGCTGCATGGGGAACAGAACAGGCAGCACAGAGAAACTTCCGTGCTGCCTGTTCGGCTCCCCGTGCAGTGTGCCGACACGGAAGTGCCGACAGTCACGTGACGGGCGCGCTGACGTCATACGCGCGCCCGGTCACGTGACCTGTCGGCACAATCGCTGGGAAGCCGAACAGGCAGCATGGAGAGACCATGCTGCCTGCCTGCCAGGGAAAGGTAAGTGCTGATGGGAGACTGTGTGTGTGTGTGTGTGTGTGTGTGTGTGTGTGTGACTGAGTGTGATGGGAGTCAGAGTGTGTGTGTGTGTGTGTGACTGAGTGTGATGGGAGTCAGAGTGTGTGTGTGTGTGTGTGTATGTGTGGCTGAGTGTGATGGGAGTCAGAGTGTGTGTGATGGGAGACAGTGTGTGTGACTGAGTGTGATGGGAGTCAGAGTGTGTGTGATGGGAGACAGTGTGTGTGACTGAGTGTGATGGGAGTCAGAGTGTGTGTGATGGGAGACAGTGTGTGTGACTGAGTGTGATGGGAGTCAGAGTGTGCGTGATGGGAGTAGGAGTGTGTGACTGAGTGTGATGGGAGTAGGAGTGTGTGACTGAGTGTGATGGGAGTCAGAGTGTGTGTGATGGGAGACAGTGTGTGTGACTGAGTGTGATGGGAGTCAGAGTGTGTGTGATGGGAGACCGTGTGTGTGACTGAGTGTGATGGGAGTCGGAGTGTGTGTGATGGGAGTAGGAGTGTGAGCTTGATGTGAGTCTGAATGATGGGGTATGTCTTAGGCAGTGGCGGCTCTAGACTTTGTGAGGCCTTAGGCGAAAGTCGAACATGAGGCCCTCACGGACACACATTATTAAATAAAATATATGCAAGTGATAATAAAAATGAACTGTAGAAATAGCATATTTCAAGATCAGACTCAAATCCCAGCTTCTAGAAATGAACAGCTCCTAGAATTTTATTTGTCTCATAATTATTCTACAAACATCTATAAACATTTGGTATAGATAAAATTGTGTGCGGCTGACTAACTCACATTGTTATTGCTGTGTCCTAAATGTGAACACTAACACATATCACACAGTCATTCATAGACACACTCAGTGAGCACACACTGACTCACAGACACACTCAGTCAGCACACAATCACACTCAGCCAGCACACACTCACAGATACACTCAGCCAGCACACACTGACTCACAGACACACTCAGAAAGCACACAATCACACACTAAGAGAAACACTCAGCCAGAAGGAAAGGTGCTCAATGTTGAAAGTGGTCTCACAGACCACGTTGTGCTAGAAGATTGGCACTTTGTTCTTCCTCACAGCACCGGATGCACTGTGATTTAGCCATTCAAAATGCCAGAATTTTGCCACTCAATATGCCAGGATTTAGCCATTTAATATGCCAGGATTTAGCCCCTTAATATGTCAGGATTTACCCCCTCAATATGCCAGGACTTAGCCCCTCAATATGCCAGGATTAAGCCATTCAATATGCCAGGATTTTGCCCCTCAATATGCCAGGATTTTGCCCCTCAATATGCCAGGATTTTTCCAGTCTATGCCAGGATTGTGCCCCACAATATGCCAGGATTTTGCCACTCTATGCCAGGATCTTGCCCTTCAATTTGCCAGGATTTTGCCACTCTATGCCAGGATTTTGCCCCTCAATATGCAAGAATTTTGCCCGTCAATATGCCAGGATTTTGCCACTCTGTGCCAGGATTTTGCCCCTCATTATGCCACAATTTTGCCCCTCATTATGCCACAATTTTGCCCCTCACAATGCCAGAATTTTGCCTCTCAATATGCCAGGATTTTGCCACTGTATGCCAGGATATTGCCCCTCATAATGCCACTATTTTGCCCCTCACAATGCCAGGATTTAGCCTCTCACTATGCCAGGATTTTGCCACTCTGTGCCAGGATTTTGCCCCTCACAATGCCAGAATTTTGCCTCTCAATATGCCAGGATTTTGCCACTGTATGCCAGGATATTGCCCCTCACAATGCCAGGATTTAGCCTCTAACTATGCCAGGATTTTGCCCCTCACCTCATTATGCCAGGATTTTGCCCCACAATGTGCCAATATTTAGCCCCTCATTGTGCCAGGCTTTGCTCGTTTGTACCACCCTCCTCCCCCCTTCCCTAGTACTTACCTCCATGCTGCTCTCCGTTGTTTCCTCCGTGCATCTTCTCTCCTGCACGGAGGAAGGAAGTTCCGGTCGCGTTTTTTTGTTTTTTTTAAACTTTATTGAAGCTGCGCGGGTTCAATAAAGTTTAAAAAAAAAAAACAAACGCGATCGGAGCTTCCTTCCTCCGTGCAGGAGAGAAGATGCACGGAGGAAACGTCCCAGGTTAGTGTAACAGGGAGCTTAACGGCAGCGTTAAGCTCCCTGTTACATCAAAGGCAATAAGGTGAGTTAGGCCGCCGCGAGGCCCCCGTGAGTGCGAGGCCTTAGGCGGCTGCCTAACTCGCCTAATTAGAGAGCCGCCTCTGGTCTTAGGTGTGTAACGTGGGTGTGCAGCTTGGGTAGGGGGGTGCCCAGATTTTGTCTGCCTAGGGCAGCACAAAATCAAGATACACCACTGCCTGGTATTATTATATATCTGCTCTGTATAGGCTCCTGTTTAATATATAAATTTTTATAATCTTCTTTTACTTCATCCTTTTTATTGTGACATCCATTAGCAGAACCTTTTTAATTTATTTTAAAGTTTTTTTTTTTTATATAAATACACTATAGTGAAATGCTTTTAAGGTCCTTTCCTTGGTTTAGTCCTGGGTAAGATACAGTGTTTTCCATGCTACAATACAGGAATGTCTTCCAAAGTCCAGACATTGCTTTACTCTAGATTGTTGACAAGCCTTCTTCATTAAGTCTTACCTTCCCTGTGTTTGTTTTATTCCAGTTTCGAGACCCCAGAGTTCTCCTGAAGATCTGAAGGCGCTAACCAGCAATGTGAACCGGTTAAATGAGAGCTATCGTGACCTACAGTTCAAACTCATGCAACTAACCTTCAAAGGAGATTTCATGGAGCACATCTGGAAACTTCAAGACCTATTCCAGAACCATTCTGACTCCCTTTTCCAGCTCACAGAATCCCTACACAAGCTGGAGGAGAACATACAGGGTCTTCAAGATATGACCAGCAAGACGGACACAATTGTAACTGGTCTAGGTGCCAGTCTAAACCAACTAAGTGACACAAACACCCTTGATTTATATAGACTTTCCACAGAGGTCAACATTAGTAGATATATCTGGAACCATCACGATAGTCAACTGAAGGAGGTAGCCACAAGGGTTGACGGGCTTAATGACCAAGTTAGTGAAATGCTTGGAACCTTAAACATTGTCAATACCTCCATTACTTATGACATGGGCATACACCAAACCAGGGTACAGGATCTCCAGCTCCTAGTTACCAATGTGACGGAGGACACCAGAAAAACCAGACTTCTTCATATTGTGATGGAACAACAACTAAAGCAAGAGATGGCGTTACTCAATAACATCACAGAAGATCTGCGACTAAAAGACTGGGAACACTCGATAGCTTTAAAAAACATTTCCATACTACGCGGTAAGTCCCTAACTATACTTGATTAGGAAAACAACAGTGCAACTTGTCTGACTGGTATTGTTGTATTTCTAGGCCTGGGACAGCAGGCTGGAGGGGGCGACAGCAGAGCCAGTGCTACCATTGTTGGTGGCACATCCTCCTTCGCTGCCTCACGCTGCCTGTACAGATATTTGGACTCTCACTAAATCACCAGGGAGCAAAGGGATGGGAGAGCAATATGGTGCAGTGGAAAGGGATGTGGGTGCAACCTGTGCAATGGAAATTGATGTGAAGGCAATCTGGTGTAGTGGAAATTAATGTGGAGGCAATCTGGTGTAGTGGAAATTAATGTGGAGGCAATCTGGTGTAGTGGAAATTAATGTGGAGGCAATATGATGTAGTGGAGAGGGATGTGAAGGCAATCTGGTGTAGTTGAGAGTGATGTGAAGGCAACATGATGTAGTGGAGAGGGATGTGAAGGCAATCTGGTGTAGTTGAGAGTGATGTGAAGGCAATATGATGTAGTGGAGAGTGATGTGAAGGCAATATGATGTAGTGGAGAGTGATGTGAAGGCAACATGATGTAGTGGAAAGTGGTGTCAAGGCAACATGATGTAGTGGAGAGTGATGTGAAGGCAATATGATGTAGTGGAGAGTGATGTGAAGGCAATATGATGTAGTGGACAGTGATGTGAAGACAATATGATGTAGTGGACAATGATGTGAAGGCAATATGATGTAGTGGAGAGTGATGTGAAGGCAACATGATGTAGTGGAGAGTGATGTGAAGGCAATATGATGTAGTGGAGAGTGATGTGAAGGCAACATGATGTAGTGGAAAGTGGTGTCAAGGCAACATGATGTAGTGGAGAGTGATGTGAAGGCAATATGATGTAGTGGAGAGTGATGTGAAGGCAATATGATGTAGTGGACAGTGATGTGAAGACAATATGATGTAGTGGACAATGATGTGAAGGCAATATCATGTAGTGGAGAGTGATGTGAAGGCAACATGATGTAGTGGAGAGTGATGTGAAGGCAATATGATGTAGTGGAGAGTGATGTGAAGGCAACATGATGTAGTGGAAAGTGGTGTCAAGGCAACATGATGTAGTGGAGAGTGATGTGAAGGCAATATGATGTAGTGGACAGTGATGTGAAGACAATATGATGTAGTGGACAATGATGTGAAGGCAATATGATGTAGTGGAAAGTGATGTGAAGGCAATATGATGTAGGGGAAAGTGGTGTGAAGGCAATATAATGTAGTGGAGAGTGATGTGAAGGCAATATGATGTAGTGGAGAGTGATGTGAAGGCAATATGATGTAGTGGAGAGTGAAGTGAAGGCAATATGATGTAGTGGAGAGTGATGTGAAGGCAATATGATGTAGGGGAAAGTGATGTGAAGGCAATATGATGTAGGGGAAAGTGGTGTGAAGGCAATATGATGTAGAGGAAAGTGGTGTGAAGGCAATATGATGTAGTGGAGAGTGATGTGAAGGCAATATGATGTAGTGGAGAGTGATGTGAAGGCAATATGATGTAGTGGAGAGTGATGTGAAGGCAATATGATGTAGTGGAAAGTGATGTGAAGGCAATATGATGTAGTGGAGAGTGATGTGAAGGCAATATGATGTAGTGGAAAGTGATGTGAAGGCAATATGATGTAGTGGAGAGTGATGTGAAGGCAATATGATGTAGTGGAGAGTGATGTTAAGGCAATATGATGTAGTGGAGAGTGATGTGAAGGCAATATGATGTAGTGGAAAGTGATGTGAAGGCAATATGATGTAGGGGAAAGTGATGTGAAGACAATGTGATGTAGTGGACAGTGATGTGAAGGCAATATGATGTAGTGGAGAGTGATGTGAAGACAATGTGATGTAGTGGACAGTGATGTGAAGGCAATATGATGTAGTGGAAAGTGGTGTGAAGGCAATATGATGTAGTGGAAAGTGGTGTGAAGGCAATATGATGTAGAGGAGAGTGATGTGAAGGCAATCTGTGAGTTCTTCTCTTAACTGACCCAACATGTCTGCCTCCTGATAGAGTTTTATAAACAGAAAGGGTTCAATAAGTAACTATTTTTGTATTCTTTCATTAAAGTATTTCTATTTAAAAGTTCTACACTTGATTCAATCCTTCACTTAAACAGAACTTTTGACCACTGCTGTCCTTTACAATAGTTTCAGATGTCTAGAAGCAATGAGCAATTCTGGGGCAGCATTCCATCAATGAAGCTAATCGTTTCACTTTTAGAACCCCTTAGACCCTTAAAGGGGCAGTTCTACCTACAGTGTACTAACCCGTCTTATCAACTTTGTTTCCACAACTTCTCCTATCATCTGTAAATAAAGTGTAACTGTGCTATTAATGTTGTTATAGCAACAGTACTGCCTCTCGCTCCAAGCCCCTCCTTATTGGAATGTCACTGAATTTAGAAGCCCCGGAGGAATTATTTTCAATGTAAAACTGCAAAAGAACTGTAAACTGCTTTAATTTTGTTTATAAAAAAAGGGGGCTTTCACATATATTAGAGACATGTGCAACATACAGAAAATAAACTTTGCCTTCTCATAATACGGCTTATCCTACTTTTACCACAAACATTTGCAAACTGTTAATAAGCAAGAATATTCCAAAAATAAAGTGCTCAAAATACTAGACAAATAATTTTAGTCCTGCTAACTGCAGTTTAAAGAGGCTGATATTCTGTATGATGCACAGGATTTTATCCTGCAAGTGAAATGCACTTATTTTTTTATTACATTTTTGTTGCAGTTCTCTTGTAGGTTTTACATTGGATATAATGTCACTGAGGCTTCTAAATGCAGTAACATCAGTTAGCGTGAGAGTACACGGGAGGCTTCCTTTGCAGCAGTTTCCATTCTCCCCTCGACCTTTAGCTGAAGTCTGCTGTTTCAAGTGGGTGTGGTTTCCGCCAGTTCTCTGTTACAAAGGAAGGATGGCTTGGGGTGATGGGCTGGGCTTTAACAACTAACAGTAGCAAAAGTTAAAAACCGTGTGCCACTCGAGTAAACCATCTTTGCAGATGCCTGAGAGTTTACTCTGAGTGCGGCCTCACATTGTCAGTGTACGTTCAACCAACGTGAGTGGAGTCCGCCCTGGGTATATTTGATGTCTATGGGGCGGTGGTCTTTCTCTTCTGGCGCAGACAGTGACCCTTTTTTTTTTTGCATACTACCATCAGAGGAGACCTAGTTAATGTCCTTCTCTGATGGTAACATGTGAAAACAAGGGCCTCTCTCTGCGCCAGCCTCAGCCATCTTGCTTTTTGGGAGACATCATGGCTGCAGGTAGGGTTGCCACCTGGCCGGCAGACCGGTAAAAAATTGGCATCAGGCCAATGTTAAGTCTATGGAGACAGTACCAAGGCCGGTATTTTTTTGAAGAAAAGGTGGCAACCCTAGCTGCAGGTCAGAGGATAGACTGGTCTGTACCTTAAAAAGCACATGGCAATTTATCATCTTGCTAGGACTTTTGAATTTTTCACTTGTGATTCTATGTTAGAAGCACAAGTGGAAAAAATAAAATAGTTTTTTTCCCCCCGTGGCTCTAGAAGTATTTTACAATGGTAATACTCTAATCTGCTGTGCACAATCTAATGTCTAAGCAATTCTTTGTCATTTAAGATGAAATACAGTCAATGTTCCTATGCCAGAGCCAGCAGAGCTTAGATCTTATCTGAATTAGTTCAGACTTCCAGATGTGACTATTTAGATTTTTTTTCTTCCATTATACTATAAAAGCAATGCACCATGCTTACTTGGCATGCTGGCATGGTAAAGCCCAATTTGATATTCCCTTTCTTTTTCTCTTTTGAGTTTATTTTCTAGTTTGGTAATTGTAGTGTAATATGTCGGATTCAGGTATGTGCACAGGCCATGCATTGACGAAGGAGTTAGAGAGAGAGCAAGGGAAAGCAGTGACTCGTAATGAGACCGGAGTAGGGTTACCGCCAATTCGGTGTTTTACCAGCAGGGCGGTCAAAAATTGGCTTTAAGCCAACGTTCAACCTGTGGAGCTGATAGCAAGTCTGGCGTTTTTCTTCAAGGTTGGGTGGCAATTCTAGACAGGAGGGGATCTATTCCTAGGCCTCATCTAGCAGGATAAGTGGTCGCTGACAGCCACTGTGAAAAGATATAAAATGCCTTAACCCCACACTGTGAAATTAGCAGTTCCACAGTGTTTGAAATGCTTTGAATTACAGCTCTACCATTGACGGGCAGTTGAGCCCACCCTCTCCCTTACTTATCCCCCCTCACTGATTGTCCTATCATATTTGGGCCTGTGCCGGCATTAAAAAGTTACCAGTAACCCTTAATATCCATTCTGCAATGGGACCATGGAAATCTTGCAGACTGTTGCTTTGGGTCCGTTCACCTTTTGTTGAATGTGTTACCCCCTCCTTTACTATTGATATGTTTGTTTATACTGTAGCCCAGCTGTTCATGATATCTCTGTACTTTACTATAAAAATAATGATTAAAAAAAAATCTCCGGCCACTGTTGAATTCCTACTCCCATTATTCTCAGTCAGCCTACCGGTTGCCAAAATAAAAACGCAGTAGTTTTAGTTCAAGAGCAAAGAACGAGATCTTTTTTGGCCAGAATTTTTTTTATTATATACGCCGCTGATGTTTAATTTAATTTTTAATATACACACAGGCCGGTTTTATGCTCTCCTGATGTGAAATCGCAGTTCTGCTTTTCGAAATTGAACTCCTTCCAAATATTTTTCACTACTCTTGAATTATTACCATACATAACCTTACCAACCTCCTTATTCAGCTAAAAATCCGACCAGAATTTTTTTTTTTTATAAGATACAAAAACATGTCTCAGATCCAAGTACTTCCCAGCAGCTGGCACTCTTTCCACGAGTGACAATAAATGTAATGTATAGAATTGTTTTTCAGGAGGGATGCTGCATCTCGTATACTCTTCTGGGTTCATTTAAGGAGAAGGGAGAGGGAACAATTTGTTTGGAATAATCTTTAGCAGTGATAACATCAAGTGGAGAGATCTGGGGGTATGGACAAAGCTGATAACACATGGTGACAGATGATTCCTTTGGAAGATGGTCCACAGATGATGAGGAAGTTCCATATGTATCGCGTGTGGTTTTAACTGTTTGAATGTTAGATGACAACCACCGAAGGACTCAAGATTGGTAAACAGAGGACCAACTGAGGGCATGAGAAGAGCAAACAGAACCTTGATCACTGGAAGGAACGTTACCCACTCACCAAGGCCATTTCATTTCAGATACCTATCCTTAAATAGATATGGAAAACGTATATGATTTTAACAAGCTCTTTGTGAAACAATTCCATATTCGTTATTGAAGATCAGCGTTGTCTTCAAGAGGGAGTAATGTCGAAATCTGAGAAACCTTTAAGGCTGTTGGCCCTTTTCGGCTGGTTTGGTCACTTTTTAAATGACCTTTCTATCATGTTTCGCTTATAAGATATCACTGGCCATGTAAGGGAGAAACCAATGACTAGGAGATGTACTTTCTAGATTCATGGAAAGGGGAGTGGTCTGTCGCTGACAGGCGCACCCCTTATTGGTTCTACTATGCTATCAGTCTGAAAGATAGGCATTCTCCCACTCCAGACCACTCCCATAAGTAGAGACTAGAGACAGTAAGTGTCCTAGTGCTTGTTTTATATCTTATAAGCAAAATAACATAGAAAGAACATTTAAAAAGTGAGTCATTCAAACATAGTATAAAAAAACTTGGCATTGCTCCCTCTCTAAATGAATATTAAATACACCTTTTATTAGTACAAATAAACATGTGAAAGATTAGTACAGTGTTAGCTGTGGAAACACAGGAAAAAATAAAAGCTTTAAAATGATAGCCTGTAAGGCTTCGGCCGCAAACGTCAGCCCCCCAAATGAGCTACAGTTCTAACTCATCCCCCCTGCAGCCTATAAGAATTGCAGAGAATCATGGGTCACCCAGTTCAAACTCCCTCAAGTACACATGGGTAAGAAGTATCTCTATTTTGAGGGTTCTAGAAAAAAATAACAAATCCTTGTAATAAAGTGTTTGTAGGTTGCCCCCCAGCAGACCTCTGAGGCCAATGTTAAGTATATGCAGGAAAACGTAGTGCCATTATTATTTTTTAAGAAAAGGTGGCAACCACTGTTTTGGATCAACAGCGGTAAACATGGATTAGAAAAAAGGGATGAACTTGATGGACACAAGTCTTTTTTCAACCTAAACTAATGGGTCTAATTCAGTAAAATTCCACTTTGGAGGTCTAAGTCTCAAAAATAGCTTCAATCATTTCGCCTCCCGTTACTTTCAATGGGAAAGAATCGAACCTGGGGGTTTTCCTAAGTCAAACTCGGGTGCCCGATTTGCGTGTTTTTTTAGTACATGCCCTTCTTGGTCTCAAATTGAAAGTCGACCTCCAAATTCGAATGTTAGTAAATCAAGCCATAGGAGTTTGTGATTAAAAATATATATTTTATTGGTTGTTATTTTATCTAAGGCAAAGCATGATATCAGAATAGAAAAAAAAGGGGGTAGGGAACTACTAGTCACTGGAAGGGCTACAGGTGCAAACAAAGTACTGCTTATACGCTCTCTCCTAAAGGGCATATATGAGAAACAACAAAATATACAAAAAAAGCAGACATGCACACTGAGAGTATATAATAAATATCAATTTATTGTGAGTAAGGTAATATACTGACGATCAGATATAATATATATGGGAGATCGAAAGGGATAATTGGGCGCAGGGTAATAGAGAGAAACACAAAGTGGCAAAAAATGCTGTGGGAAAAAAATATAAATACCGTATTTTCCGGTGTATAAGACGACTGGGCATATAAGACGACCCCCAACTTTTCCAGTTAAAATTTAGAGTTTGGGATATACTCGCCGTATAAGACTACCCCTCTTCCAACGAGCATTTTCTCCTACAGTGACATTTACACACACACCCTTACACTAACACAGTGACACACTTACACACACACCCTTACACAGAAAGTGACACACTTACACACACACAGTGACATGAATAGACACATAACCTGAGACACACTATTTTCCCCCTCAAGATGCCAGTATTTTGCCACTCAATATGCCTTTATTGTGCCATTTAATATGCCAATATTTTGCCCCTCCAATATGCCAGGATTTTGCCCCTCCAATATGCCAGGATTTTGCCCCTCCAATATGCCAGGATTTTGCCCCTCAATGCCATTTAATATGGCAGGATTTTGCCCCTCCAATATGCCAGGATTTTGCCCCTCTTCTACCCCCTTCCCAGTACTTACCTCGTTGCTGCTCTGCAGGTGCGCGCGGCTGTGAGGGAAGCGTTATGCGCTAACGAGGTAAGTAAAAAGACTACACCCGGCGTATAAGACGACCCCTGACTTTTGGGAAGATTTTCCTGGGTTAAAAAGTAGTCTTATACGCCAGAAAATACAGTATATAAGAGCCGGAGAAAAAAATTTTTAATGTGGAGAAAAAAATAGGCAAAAGCATGAAAAATAGTAAATACAGAAAAAAAGGGGGATATGGAAAAAAGAATAATGGTGGAAAGCACAGGGGATGACCGCAAAAAATGCCTGAATTGCTGGCTTACCACATATACCAGAAAATGGGGGGGAAAAAGATATGAGAAAAGTGTGGAAGAACAAGGGTTAATCCACAATCGGTGCTTCTTGCAATATGAGTAATGTAAGGACCTGCATCACATAGTATGTCTCCAGATAAAGAAAAAAATGGAGGAGGATGGGACAAAATCCAGTATAAGAAAAAAATAATAATGATGAAAAAATAATAACAACAAGTAAAAAACAGGTATAGGTGATAGAAAAAAAGGAGCGGAGTATGTAAATCAAAAATAGGAACAGTAATTGTCTAGATCAAAATAAGGAACAGTAATTGTATGAGAAAAAATAAGGAACAGTAATTGTATGAGAAAAAATAAGGAACAGTAATTGTATGAGAAAAAATAAGGAACAGTAATTGTATGAGAAAAAATAAATGAAAAATATGAAAAAATAAACAGCAGGAAAAAACAGTTCAAAAAAGGTAAAAAAAAAAAAATATATAGAGAAAAAAGGAGATGATAGGTCAGAGTACAAGGCTAGACTTAGGTAATTGCCTCACCCAGTCCAGATGGAGTTATCCTCATAGGAGTTCAGGAATAGGGTGAATGGAAGTCCATAGGGGTCTTTAGTAGAAAAAAGTGGTATACAGGATGCAGGTAAAGTCCATAAACTGTATAACAGCAGAGGTCTGAAGTGTATGGCACGGGCGACGCGTTCGGAGAAGCAGTCTCCTTCAAGTGGCCATGATATCAGAACAAGAAATAACATCTCATGGTTTCTTACAAAAGATAGAAAATTCAAATGGTCCCCTCGCAAGTGGGATCCAGGAGGGTCACAATCCCGCTGGCGAGCGGTGTAATTACCACCTGCTGAGGGCGACTCCCAAGGTTCTCTGATATTAGCTGACAAAGTTATGCAGAGACGTAAAAAAAACAAAGAAACCAGCACTCCAGGGATGTATACAAAATAGCCAATATCTTTCACGTCTAGTGACGCTTAATCATAAGTGCTATAAGTGCTATGATTAAGCGTCAGTAGATGCAAAATGCGTAAAGTGTTTCATTGTTTGTCCAGCACACGTCACTTTTTGAAGTAAAGATTTTTGCTATTTTGTATACATCCCTGGAGTGCAGGTTTCTTTGTTTTTTAAGTTTCATACAACAGATGTGAAACCTTCACCTTATCATCTGGTTCCCTATACAGAAAAAGGGGTGTATTGAAAGGGGGCGGAGTCACGTGTCGCTGTGTGACTTCACGCAACGTTCTGTGACCTTGGGAGATTGAGCTACAGCCGCCACAGTACATATACCGGGTTTCTGGAGCTCAAGATACACAGCTTTAACACACTGCTGCCTTTACACATATTGAAGCCATAACTGACCTGAATTTGACAGGACCCAAAACAAGGGTACCGTCCCGGCAAATTCTGGACTGTTGGCAGATATGCTCCATTCATGCCAAAAATATAAAAACTCCTATCCGTTTCCTGGCACTGAATCCTTCATACGGCTTTAATAAATCTCAAAAGCAAACTTTCCCAAAATAAAACCTGATAAATGTTTGGAGAGGCTTTAAACTTGCTGGGGGACCTGATAAAGTTTATTACATGGAAAATGATGTAAAAGATTCCCAGTTAATTAAAGGCAACAGAGCACAAGCCAGGAGTTTATCAGATTACTGAGCCCTTGTAAGACTGTAACGTAGTCAGTGCAATGTATTAAAAGTTAATATACAAAAAAAGACTGTTTTTAAATTGTGCACATGAACTCTTCCCATGCTGCAGGGAACTCAAGCCTTCGATTAAACATGTACGTGGGGGTCAGGAGCATCCCAACGCACCTTGGCTATTCAGTGATATGGCGGGGGGGGGGGGGGTCTGTAGGATGTTTCTGATATCTGTTGAAGAGATCGAGGATTCCTGGCACCTTTACTATTGAGAGGGTAATTATTTATAAAGGACTAGTGGCCTTGAATACAGCTGACAGCCGTGTGCTATTAGTTATGCTCTGGTTAGGTTGCCTACCAGCTGGGATATTTTTTTTGTCTTGAGGCCAATGTTAAGTCTGCAGAAGCCCATGCATGGCCAATATTTTTTTTTTAAGCTATGGTGGCAAACTTATGCTCGGGGGTAGGAACCAGCATTGTGCATGGTAGACATTTACCGGGGGCCTTGCCATGAATACTCCCACTGAAAGTGAGACAGAGGATCAACCATAATATTGTGAAAGCCCGGAATATGCATAGATCTACGTGTGATGGCTAGACCAAGCGAGCGAAAGACCAGAAGGTGCAACAACCGCATGACCAGATGATCCTGTCTTGCTTTGGATAGTCTGGATCACTTCCAAGTTATCGCAATACAAGGCTAATCTGAGGCCCCCGAATACTCCCCCTCCCCCCCCCCCGAGCACTACCGCAACCACAATGGGGAACAACTCCAGGAACGCTAGGTTCCTTGTCAGCCATGTGTCACACCACAAAGCCAACCAGCAATCTGCACACCAACAGGATCCAAGAATCCCTGTATACAGTGTCTAGGTTTTACAACCCTGGCTGTTGCTGCTGCCAACAGTGCTATGGAGTAGCAGGGTCCATTGCCCAGGACTGCATCAGCCCTGAGGCTGGCAATCCATCTTAATCCATCCCCAGGCCATAGCTAAGCTCATTAAGGCGGACATCAGAGGCGGACATCTTGATTAGAATCTTGGGACAGCCTTCGTCAAACCCAACATGAAGGAAGATCTGACTCAAGATTCTAAACAACATGGCTGCCATCTAATAGAGCTCTTATAACTAATGAGTAACATACAGTAAAGAAACAAAAAAACTAAAGTAAATGGACAGTATGTTACTGTTTCAGTAATCTGATAAAGCCATGGCTTGCTCTGTTGAATTAACTGGGAATCTCTTACATTATGTTCCTTGTAATAAACTGTATCAAGTCTCCCACCAAGTTTAAAGCCTCTCTAAACAATTATTTTGTTTTATTTCGGGAAAAGTTTGTTTATATATTTTTGCTTCAAATCCCCCCCCCCCCCCAAAGTTTTAAAGGACAACTGCTAATGTTCAGTTTAATTGAAATATTGCATCAAGCGTAAGCAGTGGAAACAGAAATGCTTTAATTAAAGAATACAAATAATGTACCTTATTGGGCCCTCTCTGCACTTGCCCTGGCCCCCCTGTGTATTGTACATGAGGGGGACAAACAGAGGCTATTTTGGTCATGAAATTTCGCAAAACTGCTATGTACCAGTGCAAAAGATAATAGTCTATAGCTGAGTGTATGACATGCTACGATATACCTGGTGGAGTGGTAAAGTGTTGGTGATGCAGTGTGCTCATTGTGTACAGATTTGTTATAGAAATGTGTTATTTAATTTAAACAAAAAACACAGGTTCCAAACAGGTGGTAAAATGATTAACACAAGGTGCAGGCTGACCATCACGAAACACACTGCACACTGACTAGCTCCTTAATGCAAATGTACACAGAAGGTAGATTCCACGGCAGGTAGGGGACACTGCAAGTAGATCTGACGGCAGGTAGGGGACACTGCAAGTAGATCTGACGGCAGGTAGGGGACACTGCAAGTAGATCCCACGGCAGGTAGGGGACACTGCAAGTAGATCCCACGGCAGGTAGGGGACACTGCAAGTAGATCCCACGGCAGGTAGGGGACACTGCAAGTAGATCCCACGGCAGGTAGGGGACACTGCAAGTAGATCCCACGGCAGGTAGGGGACACTGCAAGTAGATCCCACGGCAGGTAGGGGACACTGCAAGTAGATCCCACGGCAGGTAGGGGACACTGCAAGTAGATCCCACGGCAGGTAGGGGACACTGCAAGTAGATCCCACGGCAGGTAGGGGACACTGCAAGTAGATCCCACGGCAGGTAGGGCCCACGGCAGGTAGATCAAACGGCAGGTAGATCACACAGCAGGTAGATCACACGGCAGGTCTACACAGCTATTCAATGTATCTCTGAAGTATGTCTACACCAGCAGTATTGTGCTGTGACTGTTAATGCTGCTGTCACGATGGGAACGCACAGTGCCACTCAATACATCGCTACATGTTTCATGTTCCTAAGAATGTAACATAGCTGCGCTCTGTGGTTGCACACTGTGTGCCAGACAGATCATTATAATATTGTTTACAGAGCCTGTGTTTTAAGCAAGGAACGTATTGGATCTGCCAGAGTATTATACCATTAACCCTGTATGTGCCTGGATAAAAGATAAACATTCTAGAGGCTATGTATAAAGGAGCTGCACATTGGCTTCCATACCATCTAATGGTTAATTCAAGATAGACACACAGGAGAGCATAGGGGGAGAGACAGATAAAGGGGAATGGGTAGGGAAAGAGAGAGAGACAGACTTTGGGGAGCATAGTGGGGAGAGACAGACAGACATGAGAGAATGGTAGAGGAAGAGAGAGACAGACTTTGGAGAGAATAGTGGGGAGAGACAGACATGAGAGAATGGTAGAGGAAGAGAGAGACAGACTTTGCGGAGCATAGTGGGGAGAGACAGACATGAGAGAATGGTAGAGGAAGAGAGAGACAGACTTTGCGGAGCATAGTGGGGAGAGACAGACATGAGAGAATGGTAGAGGAAGAGAGAGACAGACTTTGGGGAGCATAGTGGGGAGAGACAGACAGACATGAGAGAATGGTAGAGGAAGAGAGAGACAGACTTTGGAGAGAATAGTGGGGAGAGACAGACATGAGAGAATGGTAGAGGAAGAGAGAGACAGACTTTGGGGAGCATAGTGGGGAGAGACAGACAGACATGAGAGAATGGTAGAGGAAGAGAGAGACAGACTTTGGGGAGCATAGTGGGGAGAGACAGACAGACATGAGAGAATGGTAGAGGAAGAGAGAGACAGACTTTGGGGAGCATAGTGGGGAGAGACAGACATGAGGGAATGGTAGAGGAAGAGAGAGACAGACTTTGGGGAGCATAGTGGGGAGAGACAGACATGAGAGAATGGTAGAGGAAGAGAGAGACAGACTTTGGAGAGAATAGTGGGGAGAGACAGACATGAGGGAATGGTAGAGGAAGAGAGAGACAGACTTTGGGGAGCATAGTGGGGAGAGACAGACATGAGGGAATGGTAGAGGAAGAGAGAGACAGACTTTGGGGAGCATAGTGGGGAGAGACAGACATGAGGGAATGGTAGAGGAAGAGAGAGACAGACTTTGGGGAGCATAGTGGGGAGAGACAGACATGAGGGAATGGTAGAGGAAGAGAGAGACAGACTTTGGGGAGCATAGTGGGGAGAGACAGACATGAGAGAATGGTAGAGGAAGAGAGAGACAGACTTTGGGGAGCATAGTGGGGAGAGACAGACAGACATGAGAGAATGGTAGAGGAAGAGAGAGACAGACTTTGGGGAGCATAGTGGGGAGAGACAGACAGACATGAGAGAATGGTAGAGGAAGAGAGAGACAGACTTTGGGGAGCATAGTGGGGAGAGACAGACATGAGGGAATGGTAGAGGAAGAGAGAGACAGACTTTGGGGAGCATAGTGGGGAGAGACAGACAGACATGAGAGAATGGTAGAGGAAGAGAGAGACAGACTTTGGAGAGCATAGTGGGGAGAGACAGACAGACATGAGAGAATGGTAGAGGAAGAGAGAGACAGACTTTGCGGAGCATAGTGGGGAGAGACAGACAGACATGAGAGAATGGTAGAGGAAGAGAGAGACAGACTTTGGGGAGCATAGTGGGGAGAGACAGACAGACATGAGAGAATGGTAGAGGAAGAGAGAGACAGACTTTGCGGAGCATAGTGGGGAGAGACAGACATGAGAGAATGGTAGAGGAAGAGAGAGACAGACTTTGGGGAGCATAGTGGGGAGAGACAGACAGACATGAGAGAATGGTAGAGGAAGAGAGAGACAGACTTTGGAGAGCATAGTGGGGAGAGACAGACATGAGAGAATGGTAGAGGAAGAGAGAGACAGACTTTGGGGAGCATAGTGGGGAGAGACAGACATGAGGGAATGGTAGAGGAAGAGAGAGACAGACTTTGGGGAGCATAGTGGGGAGAGACAGACATGAGAGAATGGTAGAGGAAGAGAGAGACAGACTTTGGGGAGCATAGTGGGGAGAGACAGACATGAGGGAATGGTAGAGGAAGAGAGAGACAGACTTTGGGGAGCATAGTGGGGAGAGACAGACAGACATGAGAGAATGGTAGAGGAAGAGAGAGACAGACTTTGGGGAGCATAGTGGGGAGAGACAGACATGAGGGAATGGTAGAGGAAGAGAGAGACAGACTTTGGGGAGCATAGTGGGGAGAGACAGACAGACATGAGAGAATGGTAGAGGAAGAGAGAGACAGACTTTGGGGAGCATAGTGGGGAGAGACAGACAGACATGAGAGAATGGTAGAGGAAGAGAGAGACAGACTTTGGGGAGCATAGTGGGGAGAGACAGACATGAGAGAATGGTAGAGGAAGAGAGTGACAGACTTTGGGGAGCATAGTGGGGAGAGACAGACATGAGAGAATGGTAGAGGAAGAGAGAGACAGACTTTGGGGAGCATAGTGGGGAGAGACAGACATGAGAGAATGGTAGAGGAAGAGAGAGACAGACTTTGGGGAGCATAGTGGGGAGAGACAGACATGAGGGAATGGTAGAGGAAGAGAGAGACAGACTTTGGAGAGCATAGTGGGGAGAGACAGACATGAGAGAATGGTAGAGGAAGAGAGAGACAGACTTTGCGGAGCATAGTGGGGAGAGACAGACAGACATGAGAGAATGGTAGAGGAAGAGAGAGACAGACTTTGGGGAGCATAGTGGGGAGAGACAGACATGAGAGAATGGTAGAGGAAGAGAGAGACAGACTTTGGGGAGCATAGTGGGGAGAGACAGACAGACATGAGAGAATGGTAGAGGAAGAGAGAGACAGACTTTGGGGAGCATAGTGGGGAGAGACAGACAGACATGAGGGAATGGTAGTGGAAGAGAGAGACAGACTTTGGAGAGCATAGTGGGGAGAGACAGACATGAGAGAATGGTAGAGGAAGAGAGAGACAGACTTTGCGGAGCATAGTGGGGAGAGACAGACATGAGGGAATGGTAGAGGAAGAGAGAGACAGACTTTGGGGAGCATAGTGGGGAGAGACAGACATGAGAGAATGGTAGAGGAAGAGAGAGACAGACTTTGGGGAGCATAGTGGGGAGAGACAGACATGAGAGAATGGTAGAGGAAGAGAGAGACAGACTTTGGGGAGCATAGTGGGGAGAGACAGACATGAGAGAATGGTAGAGGAAGAGAGAGACAGACTTTGCGGAGCATAGTGGGGAGAGACAGACATGAGAGAATGGTAGAGGAAGAGAGAGACAGACTTTGGGGAGCATAGTGGGGAGAGACAGACATGAGAGAATGGTAGAGGAAGAGAGAGACAGACTTTGGAGAGAATAGTGGGGAGAGACAGACATGAGAGAATGGTAGAGGAAGAGAGAGACAGACTTTGGGGAGCATAGTGGGGAGAGACAGACATGAGAGAATGGTAGAGGAAGAGAGAGACAGACTTTGGGGAGCATAGTGGGGAGAGACAGACATGAGAGAATGGTAGAGGAAGAGAGAGACAGACTTTGGGGAGAATAGTGGGGAGAGACAGACATGAGAGAATGGTAGAGGAAGAGAGAGACAGACTTTGGAGAGAATAGTGGGGAGAGACAGACATGAGAGAATGGTAGAGGAAGAGAGAGACAGACTTTGGAGAGAATAGTGGGGAGAGACAGACATGAGGGAATGGTAGAGGAAGAGAGAGACAGACTTTGGAGAGCATAGTGGGGAGAGACAGACAGACATGAGAGAATGGTAGAGGAAGAGAGAGACAGACTTTGGGGAGCATAGTGGGGAGAGACAGACATGAGAGAATGGTAGAGGAAGAGAGAGACAGACTTTGGGGAGCATAGTGGGGAGAGACAGACAGACATGAGAGAATGGTAGAGGAAGAGAGAGACAGACTTTGGGGAGCATAGTGGGGAGAGACAGACAGACATGAGGGAATGGTAGAGGAAGAGAGAGACAGACTTTGGGGAGCATAGTGGGGAGAGACAGACATGAGAGAATGGTAGAGGAAGAGAGAGACAGACTTTGGGGAGCATAGTGGGGAGAGACAGACATGAGAGAATGGTAGAGGAAGAGAGAGACAGACTTTGGGGAGAATAGTGGGGAGAGACAGACATGAGAGAATGGTAGAGGAAGAGAGAGACAGACTTTGGAGAGAATAGTGGGGAGAGACAGACATGAGAGAATGGTAGAGGAAGAGAGAGACAGACTTTGGAGAGAATAGTGGGGAGAGACAGACATGAGGGAATGGTAGAGGAAGAGAGAGACAGACTTTGGAGAGCATAGTGGGGAGAGACAGACATGAGAGAATGGTAGAGGAAGAGAGAGACAGACTTTGGAGAGAATAGTGGGGAGAGACAGACATGAGAGAATGGTAGAGGAAGAGAGAGACAGACTTTGGGGAGCATAGTGGGGAGAGACAGACAGACATGAGGGAATGGTAGAGGAAGAGAGAGACAGACTTTGGGGAGCATAGTGGGGAGAGACAGACAGACATGAGAGAATGGTAGAGGAAGAGAGAGACAGACTTTGGGGAGCATAGTGGGGAGAGACAGACATGAGAGAATGGTAGAGGAAGAGAGAGACAGACTTTGGGGAGCATAGTGGGGAGAGACAGACATGAGAGAATGGTAGAGGAAGAGAGAGACAGACTTTGGGGAGCATAGTGGGGAGAGACAGACAGACATGAGAGAATGGTAGAGGAAGAGAGAGACAGACTTTGGGGAGCATAGTGGGGAGAGACAGACATGAGGGAATGGTAGAGGAAGGTATGTTGAATACCTAACTGAAGCACTGGTGCCGGTCTCCACCGAATGCACAATATCTTGTGCTTCTCCTATCTGCCTTCAGTACTGACTGTCAATGTGACGTCCAACCAATCTTCTGAGCATTACATTACCTACAGTTAAGTACATTTTTGTTTATTGACTGACCACTTTGAAATGAATTAAATGCTTTTTGGAAGGACACTGAGGGAGCGGGCACTTTAGATTGAAAGAGTCTCTAAAGCAAGCTCAGTTTTTCATGTAACGGAATCGAACAGGAAGTGAAATACTTCAATAGAACGTTAATCTCTTCGGAATGGTAGATCGAAACAAAGCTCAGCAAGCATAGTTGCCAACAGCCCTAGATTTTGCTAGGCACAGTGTCTAAACAAGGAGAATTGAGCTATAGACACCGGGTACCTGTACTAGGAAGCTCCCGGGGGTCACGTGATGTCATACAGCGTCACAATGTTCCATCCGTTTTAGCTCCGCCCCTTCGCATTCCCGACATCTCAGACTGGCTATTCATTGTTTGTTTTGTTTCTTTACTCTTACTTATGTCCCATTGTGTGGTGCTGTATATGTCTCGGCTCCTCTAATGATCCCAGAGCTGAATTCACACAGTCCAAACCACATTACATCAGTCCTAGAACATGCCAGAGAAAGTTACTAAATGAAGGGAATAAAAACCGCATGCTAGAAAATGTACAGATATTCACTTCATAATATAAAAATCAACGTAGGCATGGGTCATGGGTTTTTGCACACGCCTCTAGTCTGGGAGCACCACCCAGCCGATGATTTACTGGCAGGCTGTTAAAAAGTGACTACACCTTCCTGCCATGTCATGGAGACTGTTTTCTGTGACCTGGCAGCGCTGAAGGAAGTACCAGGCCAATCAGAAGTGGTAACTGAACTCTCAGCCAATCAGGAGAGGCTTTCACCCAGAGCTCTCAATCCGGACTTTGCATTGAGTAAGGTATTGAATCCCTGGAGTTTTGTATTTTAACCTCTACCACTTCTACTGGAAGGCTATTCCATGCACCCACTACTCTCTCAGTAAAGTAATACTTCCTGATGTTATTTGGCAAAATTCTCTCAGTATAGCTCAATAGGAGAATGTTTCCAACATGGTTACTTTGGCCTAACATTTTAATTTCATGATTAAAGCCCCTAGTGTTCATTGTCTGTTGAATTATAGGTATTAGATTGTTTAGTCTTTATTTATAATGACATAATTTATATTCTGAGATTTTGTTGTTTTTTTCTTCGTGTCACAACTACAATTCTAAGTGCGTCTATTTTAATCATTGTTTTCAGGTCCGCCAGGACAAAAAGGAGAGCAAGGCCACGAAGGAATGGAAGGTGAACCCGGCCCCCCCGGGATCCCTGGATTAAGGGGTAATTAGAGATTTTCATCACCACGTTAATCATCAATACATCGTCAGTTACCATCGCTTCTCCTGTTCTGGTGCACTGATAGAGTGTTAGGCCCTCAGAGATGATGTCATATTCCAGCTGCTTAATTCTCTGCCAGCGAGGAGCAAGGAGGAGGAGTGAACAGATTGGATTCTCACTATACTTTTAGAAAACATGAAGGGCTTTATTCTGCAGGGAATTGCAATATCAAGGCCAAAATAGCAGAGTTTGAATTTTCCAACTTAAGTTTGACTTTCCCTTGTCAATTCCCTTGCAATTCATTTTATCAGGTATAAAGCCCATCGTGTTTCAGGAGATAGCCCCAGAACCAAACCCCAAGGCTTGCAACCTGTCCGTTGAGGTTTTACAGTGCATGCCCCCTACTGGCAGGGATGCAAAACAAATATTATTAGGGTTGCCAGCAGGCTGGTATTTTACCGGGATTCTGGTTAATAAATGGCATGTTCCCAATGTTAAGTCTACAGAGGTAGTAGTATTGCTTGTATTTTTTGTGGCAACCCTTCGTCTTACATATCATGTGACTGCTAGGCTTGCCACGTCCGCCCCATATAATGTTTGTAAAGTTGCTGTTCGGATGAGAAATCTAATGAATGTAACTAGACATCACAGCAGATCCCACACTATAAGTCATGCTCCTTTCTTGTGATTGGTGAACTTGTGGCTCTATAGAAGAATATATAGAAGAGCTCAGCTAGCCATGGATAATGCAGAGTTACATCTTTACACACTGTCACTTTATAACAATGCATTATACAGGGCCAACTCTGTTCTTCTACCAGGAGAAACTCACCAGGCCCTGCACAATGTATAGAGAATATATAGAAGAGCTCAGCTGGCCATGGATAATGCAGAGTTACATCTTTACACACTGTCACTTTATAACAATGCATTATACAGGGCCAACTCTGTTCTTCTAGCAGGAGAAACTCACCAGACCCTGCACAATGTATAGAAGAATATATAGAAGAGTTCAGCTGGTCATTGATAATGCAGAGTTACATCTTTATACACTGTCACTTTATAACAATGCATTATACAGGGCCAACTCTGTTCTTCTAGCAGGAGAAACTCACCAGACCCTGCACAATGTATAGAAGAATATATAGAAGAGCTCAGCTGGCCATGGATAATGCAGAGTTACATCTTTACACACTGTCACTTTATAACAATGCATTATACAGGGCCAACTCTGTTCTTTTAGCGGGAGAAACTCACCAGACCCTGCACAATGTATAGAAGAATATATAGAAGAGCTCAGCTGGCCATGGATAATGCAGAGTTACATCTTTACACACTGTCACTTTATGACAATGCATTATACAGGGCCAACTCTGTTCTTCTAGCAGGAGAAACTCACCAGACCCTGCACAATGTATAGAAGATTATATATAGAAGAGCTCAGCTGACCATGGATAATGCAGAGTTACATCTTTACACACTGTCACTTTATAACAATACATTATACAGGGCCAACTCTGTTCTTCTAGCAGGAGAAACTCACCAGACCCTGCACAATGTATAGAAGAATATATAGAAGAGCTCAGCTGGTCATTGATAATGCAGAGTTACATCTTTACACACTGTCACTTTATAACAATGCATTATACAGGGCCAACTCTGTTCTTCTAGCAGGAGAAACTCACCAGACCCTGCACAATGTATAGAAGAATATATAGAAGAGTTCAGCTGGTCATTGATAATGCAGAGTTACATCTTTATACACTGTCACTTTATAACAATGCATTATACAGGGCCAACTCTGTTCTTCTAGCAGGAGAAACTCACCAGACCCTGCACAATGTATAGAAGAATATATAGAAGAGCTCAGCTGGCCATGGATAATGCAGAGTTACATCTTTACACACTGTCACTTTATAACAATGCATTATACAGGGCCAACTCTGTTCTTTTAGCGGGAGAAACTCACCAGACCCTGCACAATGTATAGAAGAATATATAGAAGAGCTCAGCTGGCCATGGATAATGCAGAGTTACATCTTTACACACTGTCACTTTATGACAATGCATTATACAGGGCCAACTCTGTTCTTCTAGCAGGAGAAACTCACCAGACCCTGCACAATGTATAGAAGATTATATATAGAAGAGCTCAGCTGACCATGGATAATGCAGAGTTACATCTTTACACACTGTCACTTTATAACAATGCATTATACAGGGCCAACTCTGTTCTTCTAGCAGGAGAAACTCACCAGACCCTGCACAATGTACAGAAGAATATATAGAAGAGCTCAGCTGGCCATGGATAATGCAGAGTTACATCTTTACACACTGTCACTTTATAACAATGCATTATACAGGACCAACTCTGTTATTCTAGCAGGAGAAACTCACCAGACCCTGCACAATGTATAGAAGAATATATAGAAGAGCTCAGCTGGCCATGGATAATGCAGAGTTACATCTTTACACACTGTCACTTTATGACAATGCATTATACAGGGCCAACTCTGTTCTTCTAGCAGGAGAAACTCACCAGACCCTGCACAATGTATAGAAGATTATATATAGAAGAGCTCAGCTGACCATGGATAATGCAGAGTTACATCTTTACACACTGTCACTTTATAACAATGCATTATACAGGGCCAACTCTGTTATTCTAGCAGGAGAAACTCACCAGACCCTGCACAATGTATAGAAGAATATATAGAAGAGCTCAGCTGGTCATTGATAATGCAGAGTTACATCTTTACACACTGTCACTTTATAACAATGCATTATACAGGGCCAACTCTGTTCTTCTAGCAGGAGAAACTCACCAGGTCCTGCACAATGTATAGAAGAATATATAGAAGAGCTCAGCTGGTCATTGATAATGCAGAGTTACATCTTTACACACTGTCACTTTATAACAATGCATTATACAGGGCCAACTCTGTTCTTCTAGCAGGAGAAACTCACCAGACCCTGCACAATGTATAGAAGAATATATAGAAGAGTTCAGCTGGTCATTGATAATGCAGAGTTACATCTTTATACACTGTCACTTTATAACAATGCATTATACAGGGCCAACTCTGTTCTTCTAGCAGGAGAAACTCACCAGACCCTGCACAATGTATAGAAGAATATATAGAAGAGCTCAGCTGGCCATGGATAATGCAGAGTTACATCTTTACACACTGTCACTTTATAACAATGCATTATACAGGGCCAACTCTGTTCTTTTAGCGGGAGAAACTCACCAGACCTTGCACAATGTATAGAGGAATATATAGAAGAGCTCAGCTGGCCATGGATAATGCAGAGTTACATCTTTACACACTGTCACTTTATGACAATGCATTATACAGGGCCAACTCTGTTCTTCTAGCAGGAGAAACTCACCAGACCCTGCACAATGTATAGAAGATTATATATAGAAGAGCTCAGCTGACCATGGATAATGCAGAGTTACATCTTTACACACTGTCACTTTATAACAATACATTATACAGGGCCAACTCTGTTCTTCTAGCAGGAGAAACTCACCAGACCCTGCACAATGTATAGAAGAATATATAGAAGAGCTCAGCTGGCCATGGATAATACAAAGTTACATCTTTACACACTGTCACTTTATAACAATGCATTATACAGGACCAACTCTGTTCTTCTAGCAGGAGAAACTCACTAGACCCTGCACAATGTATAGAAGAATATATAGAAGAGTTCAGCTGGCCATGGATAATGCAGAGTTACATCTTTACACACTGTCACTTTATAACAATGCATTATATAGGACCAACTCTGTTCTTCTAGCAGGAGAAACTCACCAGACCCTGCACAATGTATAGAAGAATATATAGAAGAGCTCAGCTGGCCATGGATAATGCAGAGTTACATCTTTACACACTGTCACTTTATGACAATGCATTATACAGGGCCAACTCTGTTCTTCTAGCAGGAGAAACTCACCAGACCCTGCACAATGTATAGAAGATTATATATAGAAGAGCTCAGCTGACCATGGATAATGCAGAGTTACATCTTTACACACTGTCACTTTATAACAATGCATTATACAGGGCCAACTCTGTTCTTCTAGCAGGAGAAACTCACCAGGTCCTGCACAATGTATAGAAGAATATATAGAAGAGCTCAGCTGGTCATTGATAATGCAGAGTTACATCTTTACACACTGTCACTTTATAACAATGCATTATACAGGGCCAACTCTGTTCTTCTAGCAGGAGAAACTCACCAGACCCTGCACAATGTATAGAAGAATATATAGAAGAGTTCAGCTGGTCATTGATAATGCAGAGTTACATCTTTATACACTGTCACTTTATAACAATGCATTATACAGGACCAACTCTGTTCTTCTAGCAGGAGAAACTCACCAGACCCTGCACAATGTATAGAAGAATATATAGAAGAGCTCAGCTGGCCATGGATAATGCAGAGTTACATCTTTACACACTGTCACTTTATAACAATGCATTATACAGGGCCAACTCTGTTCTTTTAGCGGGAGAAACTCACCAGACCCTGCACAATGTATAGAAGAATATATAGAAGAGCTCAGCTGGCCATGGATAATGCAGAGTTACATCTTTACACACTGTCACTTTATAACAATGCATTATACAGGGCCAACTCTGTTCTTCTAGCAGGAGAAACTCACCAGACCCTGCACAATGTATAGAAGAATATATAGAAGAGCTCAGCTGGCCATGGATAATGCAGAGTTACCTCTTTACACACTGTCACTTTATAACAATAAACATTAAATAACCCGGGTCTGGTGAGAAACTCACCAGACCCTGCACAATGTTTAGGTGACACAGTCAATTTAATAGCTGAGCTGGTAAGACAGGTAGAGAGTTTTCCAGATTTCCGTGTTCCCTGATTTCAGACCGCTGCATGTTATATTTACAGTAATGCAAGCTGGAGAGCAGTTTTTGAGCTCAGTTGCCTGGAGGCTTTTGGCTTCTAGCTCAGTGTAATGTGGACACCTGTGTGCTGGCTCGGGCACGGAGACCACCAATTGCTTCTAATGCGGTTTGCTCAATCCCCTGGACTGCTGCCTTCCCAGATCACAGGCAGCTTCGAGTGGAATATTTAAAGCTATATTTTTTGTGGGGTGGAAAAAGGGGCGTAAATCAAAGGGGCGGAGTTACGCAAAGCCGTATGATGTCACTCTGTGTTGCGTGATCGTGCAGCACTGGGCTCTACATTACAGATACCGGCTTCCAGATCTCAATTCTTGTGGTTAAGACTGTATATCTGTCAGACATACACAGTTTAAATGCACTGCTGACAGAGCACAGTGTAATACAGTACTAATGCAGGGACAGAACAGGACTTTCGCTACAAACTCGGGACTGTTGGCAACTGTAGTAAAGCAGGTGCACAGTTTGCAATGACCCCGGGCATGTATAGGGCACTATCAAGGCTTATGGTAAATACTTGTTTCCTATTAAAAACACTCTGCCTCCCAAGTTCCTCCCCCTGGTAAACCGGGAGGGAGGTGAATGGAGAAATGTTAGCTGAACGGCAAGCAAATGTTGTTCTACTGGGGAAAACCAAACACAGCTGTGAGCCCCTTCTACATGGGGCAAGGGGAGGGGCTAGGGGACACACCCACATTGTCTATTGGATAAGTAGGGCCTGCATATTGTCACCCATAAATGGGAAGTTGCAGCGGAGCCGAATATCCGACTACCTGCCAGACTGACCGGTTTTATTTGACTTTTCAGGCTTTCCTGGAGAGAAGGGTATGCGCGGGATGACCGGTGAGAAAGGAGATCAAGGAGACATGGGGCCGCCAGGGCCTGCAGGATACCGAGGAATGAAAGGTAAGGACTAGAGGTTTGATTCTCCATTCATATTCATTCCCATGTGGTTTAATGGTTGGACTAGATACCTTGTCCCAGATGTTGCTGGCCTCCAATACATAACATTATGGCCCCATGTCTAATATTGTGTAGCTCCCCTTTTGACGCCAAAACAGCCCTGACCCATCGAGGCATGGACTCCACTAGACCGCTGAAGATGTGCTGGGGTATCTGGCACCAAGACGTTAGCAGCAGATCCTTTAAGTCCTGTAAGTTGTGAGGTGGGGCCTCCATGGATCGGACTTGTTTGTCCAGCACATCCCACAGATGCTTGATTGGATTGAGATCTGGGGAATTTGGAGGCCAAATCAACACCTTGAACTCGTTGTTGTGTTCCTCAAACCATTCTTGATTTGTGGCAGGCTACATTATCCTGCTGAAAGAGGCCAATGCCATCAGGGAATACCGTTTCCATGAAAGGCTGTACATGGTCGGCAACAATGCTTAGGTAGGTGGTACGTGTCAAAGTAACATCCACATGAATGGCAGGACCCAAGGTTTCCCAGCGGAACATTACACAAAGCATCACACTGCCTCTTCCGGCTTGCCACCTGTCAGTCCAAAGCATCACACTGCCTCCGCCGGCTTGATACCATAATGCTCATAATGCTATGGCTAATCAGTGTATATATATATATAATAATAATGCTATGGCTAATCAGTGTATATATATATATATATAATAATAATGTTATGGCTAATCAGTGTATATATATATAACAATGTTATGGCTTATCGGTGTATATATATATATTAATGATATAGCTGATCTGTATATATATATATATATATATAATGTCATGGCTGATCGGTGTATAAAGTTAATAATGTTATGGTTGATCGGTGTGTGTATATATATACTACCTCCTGCCTCGTTCCCAACCCCCAAACCCACTCTGAATATGTTCTCCATTGTAGCTGAGAAAGAGTTCGACGATCTGCTCTACTGCTCGAAATCTACTACTTGTGCGCTTGATCCCATCCCATCTCACCTTGTATCCTCTCTTATCCCTCTACTCTGTCCAATTCTAACCCATTTCATCAACCTCTCCCTGTCCTCTGGAATAGTACCGTCAACCTTCAAGCAAGCTTAAATCATACCTGTACTGAAAAAATCTTCCCTCGACCCTACTCTTCCATCTAACTACCGTCCTATATCCCTTCTCCCCTTCGTGTCCAAGTTGCTGGAGAAAAAGGTGCACTCGCGACTGACAGACTTTCTGACTCACAATGACCTACTTGACCCTTTTCAATCTGGCTTTAGACCCTTACACTCTACTGAAACAGCCCTTACTAGAGTATCAAATGACCTCCTTGCTGCCAAATCTAAAGGCCACTTCTCGGTGATGATCCTCTTAGATCTCTCTGCTGCCTTTGACACCGTTGACCACCGCATCCTTCTTAATAGATTATCCTCGCTTGGCTTATGTGGTGTGACTCTCTCTTGGATCGAGTCGTACTTATCTGAGCGCTCCTATTCAGTGTCGTTTGCTGGAGCGACATCGTCACCTGTTCCGCTCTCTGTTGGTGTTCCACAAGGATCGGTCCTTGGCCCGCTGTTGTTTTCCCTCTAAACTACCTCTCTGGGAGAACTCATCCGCTCTTTTGGCTTTCACTACCACGCGGATAATACTCAGCTCTACCTCTCCTCCCCTGACCTCACTCCCTCTCGTGTAGCTGAGTGTCTGTCAGCCATCTCCACTTGGATGTCTGATTGCTACCTGAAACTTAACCTCGCCAAAACAGAACTGATTATCTTCCCTCCCTCAACCGCTTGTCTTGGGGTCACTTTTGACTCTGCTCTCTCCTTTGTTCCTCAAATTCAGTCCTTGGCCAAATCCTGTCAGCTGCATCTAAGGAACATTGCACGCATTCGCCCGTTCCTCAGCAAAGAGACCGCCAAAATTCTAGTGCACTCGCTTGTGATCTCTCGCCTGGACTACTGTAACGGTCTTCTCTCGCCTGGACTACCTCTGGCTCGTCTGGCTCCCCTACAGTCTATCCAAAATGCGGCTGCCAGACTCATCTTTCTTGCACGTCGGTCTGATTCGGCGGCTCCTCTGCAACGCCCTCCACTGGCTTCCCGTCTGCTCGAGGATAACATTTAAAATTCTGTCTCCCTCCTTTTCAAACTTTAAAAAGTCCCTCAAAACTCATCTCTTTAGAGAGGCTTACTACCCAACCCACTAATTACCAGTCACTTTGCCTCTAGCCGATCCCACCTAGCTGGAACACACACTCCCTCTTTGACCTATCCCACCTAATGCCTCCCATCCACTTTACTGTTACTACATATATATATATAATAATGTTATGGCTGATCGGTGTGTATGTATAATAATCTTATGGCTGATCGGTGTGTATATATATAATGTTATGGCTGATCGGTGTGTATATATAATAATGTTATGGCTGATCAGTTTATATATATAATAATGTTATGGCTGATCTGTGTGTACATATAATAATGTTATGGCTGATCAGTGTATATATATATAATAATGTTATGGCTTATCGGTATGTATATATAATATTGTTATGACTGATCAGTGTATATATATATATATATATAATGTTATGGCTGATCAGTTTATATATATATAATAATGTTATGGCTGATCTGTGTGTATATATAGGAATGTAATGGCTGATCAGTGTATATATATATAATAATGTTATGGCTTATCGGTATGTATATATAATATTGTTATGACTGATCAGTGTATATATATATATATATAATGTTATGGCTGATCAGTTTATATATATAATAATGTTATGGCTGATCTGTGTGTATATATAGGAATGTAATGGCTGATCAGTGTATATATATATAATAATGTTATGGCTGATCGGTGTGTATATATAATAATGTTATGGCTGATCGATGTATATATATAATAATATTATGGCTGATCGGTGTATATATATAAAATAATGTTATGGCTGATCGGTGTGTATATATATATATATATATATATAATAATGTTATGGCTGATTAGTGTATATATATAATAACGTTATGGCTGATCGGTGTGTATATATAATAATGATATGGCTGATCGGTGTGTATATATATAATAATATTATGGCTGATCGGTGTATAGATATATAATAATGTTATGGCTGATTAGTGTATATATATAATAATGTTATGGCTGATTGGTGTATATATATATAATAATGTTATGGCTGATCGGTGTATATATATATATAATAATGTTATGGCTGATTAGTGTATATGTATAATAATGGCATGGCTGATCGGTGTATATATATATATAATAATGTTATGGCTGATCGGTGTATATATATATAATAATGTTATGGCTGATTAGTGTATATATATAATAATGTTATGGCTGATTGGTGTATATATATATATAATAATGTTATGGCTGATCGGTGTATATATATATATAATAATGTTATGGCTGATTAGTGTATATATATAATAATGGCATGACTGATCGGTGTATATATATATAATAATGTTATGGCTGATCGGTGTATATATATATATAATAATGTTATGGCTGATCGGTGTATATATATATATATATATATAATGTTATGGCTGATCGGTGTATATATATATAATAATGTTATGGCTGATCGGTGTATATATATAGAATAATGTTATGGCTGATCGGTGTATATATATATATAATAATGTTATGGCTGATTAGTGTATATATATAATAATGGCATGGCTGATCGGTGTGTATATATAATAATGTTATGGCTGATCGGTGTATATATATATATAATAATGTTATGGTTGATCGGTGTGTATATATAATAATGCTATGGCTGATCAGTGTATATATATAATAATGTTATGGCTGATCGGTGTATATATATATAATAATGTTATGGCTGATCGGTGTATATATATATAATAATGGCATGGCTGATCGGTGTGTATATATAATAATGCTATGGCTGATCAGTGTATATATATAATAATGTTATGGCTGATCGGTGTATATATATATAATAATGTTATGGCTGATCGGTGTATATATATATAATAATGTTATGGCTGATCGGTGTATATATATAGAATAATGTTATGGCTGATCGGTGTGTATATATAATAATGCTATGGCTGATCAGTGTATATATATAATAATGTTATGGCTGATCGGTGTATATATATATAATAATGTTATGGCTGATCGGTGTATATATATATAATAATGGCATGGCTGATCGGTGTGTATATATAATAATGTTATGGCTGATCGGTGTATATATATATATAATAATGTTATGGCTGATCGGTGTGTATATATAATAATGCTATGGCTGATCAGTGTATATATATAATAATGTTATGGCTGATCGGTGTATATATATATAATAATGTTATGGCTGATCGGTGTATATATATATATAATAATGTTATGGCTGATCGGTGTATATATATATAATAATGTTATGGCTGATCGGTGTATATATATAATAATGTTATGGCTGATCGGTGTATATATATATAATAATGTTATGGCTGATCGGTGTATATATATATAATAATGTTATGGCTGATTAGTGTATATATATAATAATGTTATGGCTGATTGCTGTATATATATATAATAATGTTATGGCTGATCGGTGTATATATATATAATAATGGCATGGCTGATCGGTGTGTAAATAGTGATATCAAGAAAAACAAAACTTCATTTTTATTATAAAAAAATGTTTTATTGTAATAAAATGTCATTTAGTAGCCAGGAACTTTATACTTCATATGAATTTGGATGGTGATGTAGTATTTTGAGCCATCGTTTGTTAGCCTGATACAAGTGATATGACTGTGTCATGTGTACTGGAGCCGTGATGACAATTGAAATACTCCCAGCCTGCGAGATCTTTCAGCTTCTCAGAACATGTGTCCTAAAACATGGAACAAGACTGACATTGATCTGATGTATTCCTGAAATGGGGAATTGTAGGGAATTCTAAACTTAAATGTTATTTCCCACTTGTTCTTTTAATATAGAAGCAGAAGTGAAGAGTGAGTTGTCCCTAGTGTGAAGATAAACTGGCGTGTTCTTTTGATGGTACACGCCAGTTAGCTTGCGTGCAATGTTTTAACACAATGTATAGATCATTTTGTGTATATATATAATAATGTTATGGCTGATCGGTGTATATATATATATATATATATAATAATGTTATTGTTGATCGGTGTGTATATATAATAATGTTATGGCTGATCGGTGTATATATATAATAATGTTATGGCTGATCGGTGTATATATATATAATAATGTTATGGCTGATCGGTGTATATATATATATATATATATAATAATGTTATTGTTGATCGGTGTGTATATATAATAATGTTATTGTTGATCGGTGTGTATATATAATAATGTTATGGCTGATCGGTGTGTATATATAATAATGTTATGGCTGATCGGTGTATATATATATAATAATGTTATGGCTGATCGGTGTATCTATCTATATATATATATATATATATATATATATATATATATAAAATGTTATGGCTGATCAATTTATATATATATAATAATGTTATGGCTGATCAGTGTACATATATAATAATTTTATGGCTGATCAGTGTATATATATAATAATGTTATGGCTTATCAGTGTATATGTATAATAATGTTATGGCTGATCGGTGTGTATATATAATAATGTTATGGATGATCGGTGTATATATATAATAATGGTATGGCTGATTGGTGTATATATGTATATATATAATAATGTTATGGCTGATCAGTGTGTATTTAAAATAATGGCATGGCTGATCAGTGTGTAAATATAATAATGCTATGGCTGATCAGTGTATGTATATTTAATAATGTTATGGCTGATCGGTGTGTATATATAATAATGTTATAGCTGATCGGTGTGTATATATAATAATGTTATGGCTGATCGATGTAAATATATAATAATGATATGGCTGATTGGTGTACATATGTATATATATATATATATATATATATATATATATATAATAATAATGTTATGGCTGACCGGTGTATATATATATATAATAATGTTATGGCTGATCGGTGTATCTATCTATCTATCTATCTATCTATCTATCTATATATATATATATATATATATATATATATATATATATAATGTTATGGCTGATCAATTTATATATATAATAATGTTATGGCTGATCGGTGTGGACATATCATAATGTTATGGCTGATCGGTGTGGACATATCATAATGTTATGGCTGATCAGTGTATATATATAATAATTTTATGGCTGATCAGTGTATATATATAATAATGTTATGGCTGATCAGTGTATATATATAATAATGTTATGGCTGATCGGTGTGTATATATAATAATGTTATGGATGATCGGTGTATATATATAATAATGTTATGGCTGATTGGTGTATATATGTATATATATATAATAATGTTATGGCTGATCTGTGTGTATATATAATAATGTTATGGCTGATCAGTGTATATTTAAAATAATGGCATGGCTGATCGGTGTGTAAATATAATAATGCTATGGCTGATCAGTGTATATATATATAATAATGTTATGGCTGATCAGTGTGTATATATAATAATGTTATAGCTGATCGGTGTGTATATATAATAATGTTATTGTTGATCGGTGTGTATATATAATAATGTTATAGCTGATCGGTGTGTATATATAATAATGTTATGGCTGATCGGTGTGTAAATATAATAATGATATGGCTGATCGGTGTGTATATATAATAATGTTATGGCTGATCGGTGTGTATATATAATAATGTTATGGCGGATCGGTGTATATATATATAATAATATTATGGCTGATCGGTGTATATATATATAATAATGTTATGGCTGATTAGTGTGTATAAATAATAATGTTATGGCTGATCGGTGTGTATATATAATAATGATATGGCTGATCGGTGTGTATATATAATAATGTTATAGCTGATCGGTGTGTATATATAATAATGTTATGGCTAATCGATGTAAATATATAATAATGATATGGCTGATTGGTGTACATATGTATATATATATAATAATAATAATGTTATGGCTGACCGGTGTATATATATATATATAATAATGTTATGGCTGATCGGTGTATCTATCTATCTATCTATCTATATATATATATATATATATATATATATATATATATAATGTTATGGCTGATCAATTTATATATATAATAATGTTATGGCTGATCGGTGTGGACATATCATAATGTTATGGCTGATCGGTGTGGACATATAATGTTATGGCTGATCAGTGTATATATATAATAATGTTATGGCTGATCAGTGTATATATATAATAATGTTATGGCTGATCGGTGTGTATATATAATAATGTTATGGCTGATTGGTGTATATATGTATATATCTAATAATGTTATGGCTGATCTGTGTGTATATATAATAATGTTATGGCTGATCAGTGTATATTTAAAATAATGGCATGGCTGATCGGTGTGTAAATATAATAATGCTATGGCTGATCAGTGTATATATATATAATAATGTTATGGCTGATCAGTGTGTATATATAATAATGTTATAGCTGAACGGTGTGTATATATAATAATGTTATTGTTGATCGGTGTGTATATATAATAATGTTATAGCTGATCGGTGTGTATATATAATAATGTTATGGCTGATCGGTGTGTATATATAATAATGTTATGGCTGATCGGTGTGTATATATAATAATGATATGGCTGATCGGTGTGTATATATAATAATGTTATAGCTGATTGGTGTGTATATATAATAATGTTATGGCTGATCGGTGTGTATATATAATAATGTTATGGCTGATCGATGTAAATATATAATAATGATATGGATGATTGGTGTACATATGTATGTATATATAATAATGTTATGGCTGATCATTTTCTATATCTTCGAATAATATTTTCTAATATCAGTCTTCTTTCCTTTTTTTTAATTTTATTTAAATGTTGTTATGGAAACATCTCTCCCAACTTGCAGCATCATTGAGATGGACAGATGTCCCAAAGATGGATATAGTTTGCCGAAATGATTATTACTCATATTAAAATCTTGTTCGGTAGCTCTGCACAGCGGGGGAAAAAAATCAATCATTAAAAAAAAGATCTTAATCTTTTTAAGGCGGAATCTTTTGACGTCACATAACCTCGCGCAACGTTCCGTGACCCCGTGACCGCCAGCTTCCGTGGTACAGATATCGCGTGCCTGGACCTCTATCGATCTCGTTTATGTCTATTAGAGATACACAGTTTAAACGCAACGGGACTGTCCCGGCAAATTCAGGATTGTTGGCAACTATGCTGGAATGATCTGAAAGTGTGCAATCAAACCTTCAGGTGGCTTTCATACCCACAGCACGGCCTGTAAAATGTGGAATACATTCATTATTATGTAGAGAGAAAGGATAACACTGAATTGCTGTTGATAATTGCTTGCAGAATGCCGCCCTATTAGGATAATAGGAAAATGAGCGGGCCTGATAATCACACATCCCTCGGGACGTGGAGTGGAAACAATCTGTGGTCTGTTCTACGTGTGGAAGGGAAATGATGCCACCGGAGTGGCATTGGAGTCAGGTGTCTCCAACATGGTGATAAATGATGTTATCAGTGATATACCTGTCAGGTCTCTCTTGGATTGGAGCCTTCCTGGGTCTCCAGACGTGGGGGGGGTCGGTTGGTTTAGCTCCGAACACCGCCCATCCAGTGAAGCCCAGTTTTGTGAAAGCCTTGCCCCTCTTCTGGGTAGACTTTCCAGTTTCCATCTGATAAGACAGACCTTTTTTTTTCTTTCACCATTATTTCGGGATACTGTTGGTGGAACTGCCGCTTTAACTGGCTAGTAGCCCCCCACCGTATGTTATAAAGGGTCCCTGCTTGGCTAGCCTGGTATCGGAGCGAAACCGCTGCGGATATTTCTCTTCATTATAATGTTTCTTTACATTGTAATATGAAGCAAAGTCTTAATGAAAAAGCTCATTAATACAAACGGCGGTACTGCTCCCATGTCAGGGGTTATATTAGTTTCTTTTTAATGCATTTAATATTAAGCTGGAGTAAATTAAAACTTAGTCTTTTGGACTCAGGAATGGATGTGGGGCCATCCCTCTTATATAAAGGTCAAGACAGGGGTAAAGTTCTAAAAGTCTTCACGCCACCATGGACCCCAAGAGAGCGTTCCTGCTGATTATTCCACTTTTTTTAACTTTGGGCATGAAACAACCTATATACCAAACCCCCACCTGTCCTTACGGGAGTTAGAAATGATAACCCCTCACCCGTGCATAGGGTGAACAAAAAATACCAGCCAACATTGCCTCCATAAACCTTAAACCAACCATGTAGCGGCCTGCTGGGTGACCATCCGTCCCGTGCATTCATGTCAGCGTACTAGGAAGGGGGGACGGCTCCCCACAGCCTTACTGTCCCCAATCAGCCAACAAGTTCCCTCTGACATTTTGGGACTGTATCACCTAAACACTACTTATTATGTAAACGAAGAATATAAAACAACAATCGAAAATGATCTATCCATTGTGATGGCAGTACTGCGGGGAATGCATGGATTAGGAGAAACGTGTGTTTAGATGGGTCTTTTGTGTCTCCTATCTATGACATCACCTTGCTTCCTCCTAGCTGGTGATAACAATTACCCCCCAGCCCTTGAGGAGATCAAACACTGCTTCGCATTGGACAGTGCACCCAGCGTAGCCCTCCCTGTGAGGACCACCTCCAGTGCTGGAGCCAATTCTCTTAGGACCCCCTGCCACGCTCCCCCGGGATTGCCTAACCCAAAAATGGGGGAGGGAGGGAAATCAGCTGATTATGGGAAGACTCTAGCTAGTATAACAATTTTCTCCCCATCTCTATAGGGCAGGGCTGTCCAAGTTTGTTTTGCAGTGGGCCACTTCAACGTAAATCTATTTGTGCGTGGGCAGCATTCATGTTTCCTTGAAAGTAAATGTATGTATGTATGTATACACATACATACGTGTGGATATATATATCACCGTAACATGCAGTGTGAGTGTATCACAGATTCCCCAGTAAGACAGCAGCAATAAAAAAAACTCACATTCAATGCACACACATTTACATGTGAATACACAAATACGCAGTCCCACTTCCACACACATTCACACATAGTCCCACTTCCACACACATTCACACATAGTCCCACTCCCACACACATTTACACATAGTCCCACTTCCACACACACTCACACAGTCCCACTTCCACACACACTCACACAGTCCCACTTCCACACACATTCACACATAGTCCCACTTCCACACAAATAGTCCCACTTCCACACACATTCACACATGGTCCCACTTCCACACACATTCACACATAGTCCCACTTCCACACACATTCACACATAGTCCCACTCCCACACACATTTACACATAGTCCCACTTCCACACACACTCACACAGTCCCACTTCCACACACATTCACACATAGTCCCACTCCCACACACATTTACACATAGTCCCACTTCCACACACACTCACACAGTCCCACTTCCACACACATTCACACATAGTCCCACTTCCACACAAATAGTCCCACTTCCACACACATTCACACATAGTCCCACTTCCACACACATAGTCCCACTTCCACACACATTGACATATAGTCCCACTTCCACACACATTCACACATAGTCCCATTTCCACACACATTCACACATAGTCCCACTTCTACACACATTCACATAGTCCCACTCCCACACACATTGTCCCACATTCACACATAGTCCCACTTCCACACACAATGTCCCACTTCCACACACATTCATACATAGTCCCACTTCCACACACATTCACAGATTGTCCCACTTCCACACACATAGTCCCACTTCCACACACATTCATACATAGTCCCACTTCCACACACATTCATACATAGTCCCACTTCCACACACATTCACACATAGTTCCACTCCCACACACATTCACACATAGTCCCACTTCCACACACACTCACACAGTCCCACTTCCACACACATTCTCACATAGTCCCACTTCCACACAAATAGTCCCACTTCCACACACATTCACACATAGTCCCATTTCCACACACATTCACACACAGTCCCACTTCTACACACATTCACACATAGTCCCACTCCCACACAATTTGTCCCACATTCACACATAATCCCACTTCCACACACATTCACAATTAGTCCCACTTCCACACACATTCACACATAGTCCCACTTCCACACACATTCACACATAGTCCCACTTCCACACACATTCATACATAGTCCCACTTCCACACACATTCATACATAGTCCCACTTCTACACACATAGTCCCACTTCCACACACATAGTCCCACTTCCACACACATTCATACATAGTCCCACTTCCACACACATTCATACATACTCCCACTTCCACACACATTCACACATAGTCCCACTTCCACACACATAGTCCCACTTCCACACACATTCATACATAGTCCCACTTCCACACACATTCATACATAGTACCACTTTCCCACACATTCACACATAGTCCCACTTCCACACACAGTCCCACTTCCACACACATTCACACTGTCCCACTTCCACACACATTCACACATAGTCCCACTTCCACACACATAGTCCCACTTCCACACACAGTCCCACTTCCACACACATTCACACACAGTCCCACTTCCACACACATAGTCCCACCTCCACACACATTCACACACAGTCCCACTTCCACACACATTCACACACAGTCCCACCTCCACACACATTCACACACAGTCCCACTTCCACACACATAGTCCCACCTCCACACACATTCACACACAGTCCCACTTCCACACACATTCACACACAGTCCCACTTCCACACACATAGTCCCACCTCCACACACATTCACACACAGTCCCACTTCCACACACATTCACACACAGTCCCACTTCCACACACATTCACACACAGTCCCACTTCCACACACATTCACACACAGTCCCACTTCCACACACATTCACACACACAGTCCCACTTCCACACACAGTCCCACTTCCACACACATTCACACACAGTCCCACTTCCACACACATTCACACACAGTCCCACTTCCACACACATTCACACACAGTCCCACTTCCACACACATTCACACACAGTCCCACTTCCACACACATTCACACACACAGTCCCACTTCCACACACAGTCCCACTTCCACACACATTCACACACAGTCCCACTTCCACACACATTCACACACAGTCCCACTTCCACACACATTCACACACACAGTCCCACTTCCACACACATTCACACACACAGTCCCACTTCCACACACAGTCCCACTTCCACACACACATAGACATTGCTTCTTTTTTTTCTTTTTAAGAACCCCCCCCCCCCCCCCCCCAGCATGTTAGATGGTTTGTTCCCCCTCCCTGCTCGTTTACCTTTATCTGAAGGGAGGGGGATTGTCCCATCTGTGAGCTCCCATTCTTCATCTGAGCACCGGGATGTCACTGACACCCGGTGCTCCATCGGAATCAGAGTGCGAGGGGCGGAGCTTTCTCCAATGCGTGAGGGGAGAAAGCTTAGCCCCCTCGTGCTCTGACTTTGTTGAAGCACCGGGTGTCAGTGACATCCCAGTGCACACTTTGTTGGACAGCTCAGAGGTGCGGCTACCACTGCCACTCTCAAGTGGGCCGCACCTCTCTGGCCGGCGGGCCGCATTTGGCCCGCGGGCCTCACTTTGGACGCCCGTGCTATAGGGGATACCTTAATGCCTGTCACTCAAGGAGGACCCATGACTTATGTTAATGATTAACACGCATTCTTCTCTGTAACTATCTCGTGGGAAATCCCCTGATCTGGGCCTAGTCACAGAGACTTTCCTCTAATACTTAAATCCAGGGTTTTACTTGACATCACTTTTTTTTATTTGATATGCAAATTGTCCACATCTCTCTTGTTTAAAGCATTTGATGGCAATTCTTCTAACACAATATATTTTATGTCTTTCTTTATTCTCTACATTCACAGTGTATGCAGTGTTTAGGTGACAGGGTCCCTTTAAATACTGACTAAACAAGCGCAAACTATAATCTGGCTCCAGTCAGCTCCTATAATTATCTTGGGATGTGGAACATTCACATGCTCTGGGGTCTACTCAATAAAGAGAGAAATGTGGGAATTTATCCGGGAATTTCATGTTTTAGGCCAATGTTGCTAAAACTTTTAGCAACTTAACTACTTTGGCGTAAGTTTGAAATTCCCTTGCCAATTCCATGCACTGCTCTCTTCACTTAGTAGAGCCTTCTGTGTTAGTTTCCATACTGATAAACTAGAAGTAGTGCTATAGATATGTACTACAGCTGCACCACAGATGTCCCATCCCAGGATGCCGTGCTGCCTTGACCTCTAATATAATGACACTGCCCATCAGTACGATAAGTGCAAAGAGCTAACCTGGCTGACCGTTGTCCTCCAGGCGCACTCACCATCTAGCTTCCTTAGGACTGTATTCATGAAAGATTGAATTACAGGGAACTGAGAAGGGAATTTCAAACATAAGACCATTACGCTTAATTGGAGAGTTTTTCCAACTCGGCTACTTTGGCCTTAAAGGTGCTGTTCCACATAGATGGGTTGTTTTTTTTTTGCACGGTTTATACCAGTGGGTAGTTCTCTGGAATGTTTGTTAAATTACCTAATTCTTATCCTTTCTTCTGTAGTTTGTAGAATGGTTTGCTTTTCACCTCGGATCGCATATTTTGTCACTCAAGCTCCCACAGCCCTGTGTGTCCTCCCATATCTGACATGACCACAAGCACAGCTCATAGCCTGGTACTTTTCCAACACACAAGGCTGTTAGAGCTATAGCTCTTGGTCTGAATCGTGTGTATGGAGTGCAGGGAAGATGTGCACTGTCATGGCAGGATTGTAGTCCTGAAACCCTTTTGTAGAATTGATCAGATTCAAGGTAGAGCTCGGCAGAACATTGTCTGAAATCCGTGCAAGTTGGGAAGCATGCTAACAGGCATGGATTTGTCAGGACAGTCCCATCAAATATCTGACTGTCCCGGCTTTGCTGCCATTCATGTGCTTTGCAATATTCTCTACACAAGCGACTGTGTAAAAAAGAAAGAACAAAAAAGTGTAGTATTACAAGCACAGTGTAGTATTAGAAGCACAGTGTAGTATTACAAGCACAGTGTAGTATTAGAAGCACAGTATAGTATTAGAAGCACAGTATAGTATTAGAAGCGCAGTGTAGTATTAGAAGCACAGTGTAGTATTAGAAGCACAGTATAGTATTAGAAGCACAGTGTAGTATTAGAAGCACAGTGTAGTATTAGAAGCACAGTGTAGTATTAGAAGCACAGTATAGTATTAGAAGCACAGTGTTGTATTAGAAGCACAGTGTAGTATTAGAAGCACAGTGTAGTATTAGAAGCACAGTATAGTATTAGAAGCACAGTGTAGTATTAGAAGCACAGTGTAGTATTAGAAGCACAGTATAGTATTAGAAGCACAGTGTAGTATTAGAAGCACAGTGTAGTATTAGAAGCACAGTATAGTATTAGAAGCACAGTGTAGTATTAGAAGCACAGTATAGTATTAGAAGCGCAGTGTAGTATTAGAAGCACAGTGTAGTATTACAAGCACAGTGTAGTATTAGAAGCACAGTATAGTATTAGAAGCACAGTATAGTATTAGAAGCACAGTGTAGTATTACAAGCACAGTGTAGTATTACAAGCACAGTGTAGTATTAGAAGCACAGTATAGTATTAGAAGCACAGTGTAGTATTAGAAGCACAGTGTAGTATTAGAAGCACAGTATAGTATTAGAAGCACAGTGTAGTATTAGAAGCACAGTGTAGTATTAGAAGCACAGGGTAGTATTAGAAGCACAGTATAGTATTAGACACACAGTGTAGCAGTAGAAGCACAGTGTAGTATTAGAAGCACAGTGTAGTATTAGAAGCACAGTATAGTATTAGAAGCACAGTATAGTATTAGAAGCACAGTGTAGTATTAGAAGCACAGTGTAGTATTAGAAGCACAGTATAGTATTAGAAGCACAGTGTTGTATTAGAAGCACAGTGTAGTATTAGAAGCACAGTGTAGTATTAGAAGCACAGTATAGTATTAGAAGCACAGTGTAGTATTAGAAGCACAGTGTTGTATTAGAAGCACAGTGTAGTATTAGAAGCACAGTATAGTATTAGAAGCACAGTGTAGTATTAGAAGCACAGTGTAGTATTAGAAGCACAGTATAGTATTAGAAGCACAGTGTAGTATTAGAAGCACAGTGTAGTATTAGAAGCACAGTGTAGTATTAGAAGCACAGTGTAGTATTAGAAGCACAGTGTAGTATTAGAAGCACAGTATAGTATTAGAAGCACAGTGTAGTATTAGAAGCACAGTGTAGTATTAGAAGCACAGTATAGTATTAGAAGCACAGTGTAGTATTAGAAGCACAGTGTAGTATTAGAAGCACACTCGAAAAATAAAGTACAGCTGTTCTTTAACAAACCTTTCCAAACATATTATTGTCTGACGATGCACAATTTTAACTATATTTTGCAATGCGTGAGAGTTTGTTAGTAGATCTGGGTATTGGGATTGGATAAAAAGGTCCGCTGTGGATAACCCCATATTTTTATAAAAGAACAGTGGAGCTCTGTGAAATGTTCATTCGCATTCATTAGTAGGTCTTACTTTGTGATTTTGAAATGTAATACAGGCATGTGCGGCAAACCAGCAGGCCTCTGTCTTATCTTTGGTATACTTCCCAAATCGTTTCGGCCCTGCAGCCATTCTCTGTTGTTCAGACCTTTGTGCGTGTGCATACACAGAGGTGATTTAACGTTATTACCAAGTCAACTGGCTTCTGTAAAGCGCATTAATGTGATAGGACAACGCATTCCGCGGTATTCTATCTCACAGACACCGCCAGCCAGGACAGCGAATGGAATCTGATATCCGAAAACAAAAACAAACTTTATGTGGGCTGACAGTGTTCACATAACAAACGGGGACAGAAAAAACATCTTGCTTGGGGCCAAGAACAGAAATCCTGATGAAGGCATTTCTTAAGACTAGCTGTCATAATAACATTTGTATTTATTTATTGATCACATGTACAGTGATTTATAATAGGCATTCCTATATGTGTGTTAACCCCTTATTAACTAGGGCTGTTTAATCCTCTAAGGACATGCATTCCTGTGATACATTTACGTATGTATAATACTTTGGAATTGTAACATAATTTAGGTGGATAAGGACTTCAGTCCATTAATTAAAAAAAAAACGAAATTAGTGACTTCGAATCTTGCCATATACGCTGAAAAGTCCTTCTTGGCAGCAAGAGGTAATCAGCTTTCTCCATATATACACAAGGTCTAAAATATTAATATTTGTTCTATTATGTATCCCCTTGTGTGTTCTGCTTTTCTAAAAAAAATGTCCACATCCTTTTTGAAGGCATCTCTTGTATTTGATAACACTACCTCTCTCTGCAGTGAATGCTAACATTGTACATACATCATGTTCTATATTTATATGCGTACACACGATATGCACAGTTGGTGGACATCATTTTAGTGTAGTAGAAGTGTTGAGGGTTTCTGGAACGATAATGGTGGTGCTGGAGCTGAGATTGTAGAACGTATGGGGAGCCAGAGTAAACATGATGCCCATGTGGGAGTATGAACTGGACAATACGATGGAGGGTGCACCGGGAGGATAGTGTGCTTAATTGTATAAAACAAACAGATTTCTTCAGTTTTTCAGCAGTGGGGAAACTGCTATGATATGTGTCCCAGAAATATGGACTATAATGGTAACTCTAGTCATCTTTGGATTGTATGGTTCCCTGTAACTTGGGCCACCTTAATTTACCGGCATAGCTGGTATTTAGGGTCTTCAGGCCAAAGCCCGGTATTTTCCTTCCCCAGACCCCAGTACTTACCTCCTTGCTGCTGTCTCCCGGTGCAGGTCCGTGGCTGTGAGGGAAGCGTTGTGCTTCCCCCTCCAGCCGCGCGGATCAATAAAGTTTGTTTAAACTTTTTTTTTCAACAAACTTTATTGAATGCGCATTGGCTGGAGGGGAGCGCACAACGCTTCCCTCACAGCCACGGACCTGCATCGGGAGACAGCAGCAAGGAGGTAAGTACTGGGGTCTGGGAAAGGGGGAGGAGGGTGGCATAACGAGCATATTGAGTGGCTAAATCCTGGCATATTGAGGGGCATATGCCTGGCATATTAATTGGCATAACCCTTGCATATTAATTGGCATAACCCTGGAATATTGAGTGGCATAACCTTGGCATATTAATTGGCATAACCCTGGTATATTGAGTGGCATAATCCTGGAATATTGAGTGGCATAACCTTGGCATAGTAATTGGCATATCCCTGGCATATTGAGTGGCATAACCTTGGCATAGTAATTGGCATAGCCCTGGCATATTGAGAGGTATAACCCTGGCAAATTAATTGGCATAGCCCTGGCATATTAATTGAAAAATCCTGGCATATTAATTGGCATAACCCTGTAATATTTATTGGCAAAATCCTGGCATAATAATTGGCATAACCCTGGCATATTAATTGGCAAAATCCTGGCATATGGAGGGCAAAATCTTGGCATATTAATTGGCAAAATCCTGGCATATTAATTGGCATAACCCTGGCATATTAATTGGCAAAATCCTGGCATATTAAATGGCTATTAAACGCTATTGAAGGGCAAAATCCTGGCATATTGACGGGCTAAATCCTGGCATATTGAGGGGCAAAATATTGGCATATTAAATGGCAAAAGAATGGCATACTGAGGGGCAAAATACTGGCATATTAAATGGCAAAAGAATGGCATATTGAATGGCTAAATACTGGCATACTGAGGGGCAAAATACTGACTTATTGAGTGGCAAAATACTGACTTATTGAGTGGCAAAATATTACTGGCATATTGACCAACTGCTCCCAACCACCCTTCATATTACATTAGACCGGGATAACATGTTTGTGAGGGTAGGTGGGTTTATAGGAGAAATAGGAATAACGGAAAGCTCTTTACTTAAAAAACCCCCTAAAGAAACGAAGAGACCAAACTCGTCGCTCTCTGTTATGTGAATTTAACCTCAAAAAAGGATGTATCCACTTTAAGTGACTTATGTTGGCTCGTTAAATAGATAGGAATAAGGCAAATATGTTCTCCTCCTCCTGGATTTGGTTTGGTCTTTGAGAACATTCTGCCGTCCTGGGAGATTTCTCAGATGCCTACATTTTAATATTAAAGACCTTTTCCCGTTTAAAGGGACAGTAACCTTTCTGCTTCCATCGTGCTTAATCGGTGGACAGTAAATTGTATAGAGCACGTTTGTCAGTTTGTCACTGTCTCTTTGTCTTTGTGTGTTTAAAGCTTGTGGTCATATTTTATTCTTTGATTCCTATCTTTAAGTAATGCTTTCCTATAGTGGCAGACATATACAAAATAAGATCACAACACTTCAATGCCTTGCACTACATTTACTATAAAATAAATCTATCACGCTACTTTAAAGAGAAGAGATGCCAAACAGTTAACCCTGTTCTGCTTTTATAATTGTTTTTTTTAAATCATCTTATTATCATGTTTATTTTAGAAAATATAGCTGTTTTCTTTTAGTTTTTTTTATACAACGATTTGCTTCCCGAACTCTGTCAAGAGGGATGTCGCCTGTCAGTGCCAGGCATGTCCCCTCTATTGGTCAGCACACTTTCACAGATACACAGCTCATCTCATTTAAAATGTGATTCAATGAGCGAAACAAGGCCAGTCTTGGTAAGGGTCAACTATCAGGGAGCGGACATGTTGTTTAGAATCTTTGATCTGTATATCTCTCAGGGGATGGATATGTTGTTTAGAATGTTTGCTCTGTATAGTTCTACCAGGGGGTGGACTGAATCTTTCCAGATTCCAGAGGATTGGAAATTAGCTAATGTTGTGCCCATTCACAAGAAAGGTAGTAGGGAGGAGGCGGGCAACTATAGACCAGTAAGTCTTACTTCAGTAGTGGGGAAAATAATGGAAACCTTGTTAAAGAATAGGATTGTTGAACATCTAAAGTCGCTTGGATTTCAAGATCAGAGACAGCATGGGTTTACTTCAGGGAGATCATGCCAAACTAATCTTATTGATTTTTTTGATTGGGTGACTAAAATAATAGATCAGGGTGGTGCAGTAGACATTGCTTACCTAGATTTCAGTAAGGCTTTTGACACTGTCGCACATAGAAGGCTTATCAATAAACTGAAATCTTTGAGTTTGGATTTCAATATTGTGGAATGGATTAGACAATGGCTGAGTGACAGGCAACAGAGGGTTGTAGTCAATGGGGTATATTCGATGCAAGGTCTTGTTACTAGTGGGGTACCTCAGGGATCTGTTCTTGGACCCATTCTCTTTAATATTTTTATTAGCGATATTGCAGAAGGTCTTGTTGGTAAAGTATGTCTTTTTGCTGATGATACAAAGATTTGCAGCAGGGTTGATATTCATGGAGGGATAAGCCAAATGGCAAATGATTTAGCTAAACTAGAAAAATGGTCAGAGCAGTGGCAACTGGCATTTAATGTGGACAAGTGCAAGATTATGCACCTTGGGCGTAAAAACCCAAAAGCAGAATATAGACTATTTGGTACAGTCCTAACCTCAACATCTGAGGAAAGGGATTTAGGAGTAATAATTTCAGAGGACTTAAAGGTAGGTAGGCAATCCAATAGAGCAGCAGGAAATACTAGCAGAATGCTTGGTTGCATAGGGAGAGGTATTAGCAGAATGCATGGATGTATGGGGAGAGGTATTAGCAGAATGCTTGGTTGCATAGGGAGAGGTATTAGCAGAATGCTTGGTTGCATAGGGAGAGGTATTAGCAGTAGGAAGAGGGCTCATGTCATTGTACAGAGCACTGGTGAGACCTCACTTGGAGTATTGTACGCAGTACTGGAGACCGTATCTCCAGAAGGATATTAATACTTTGGAGAGAAATCAGAGAAGGGCTACTAAACTGGTTCATGGGTTGAAGGATAAAACTTACCAGGAAAGGTTAAAGCATCTTAACATGTATAGCTTGGAGGAAAGACGTAACAGGGGGGATATGATAGAAACATTTAAATACATAAAGGGAATCAACACAGTAAAGGAAGAGAGTATATTTAAAAGAAGAAAAACTACCACAACTAGAGGACATAGTCTTAAATTAGAGGGGCAAAGATTTAAAAGTAATATCAGGAAGTATTACTTTACTAAGAGGGTAGTGGATGTATGGAATAGCCTGCCAGCAGAAGTGGTAGAGGTAAACACAGTCAAGGATTTTAAGCATGCATGGGATAGACACAAGGCTATCCTAGATATAAGACCGGGAACGGGGGACTAATAAAAGTACTCAAAAAAAAATAATTGGGCAGACTAGATGGACCGAATGGTTCTTATCTGCCGACACATTCTATGTTTCTATGTTTCTATAACTGACCCAAGATGGCTGCTCCCTAATAGTGTTACAAAAGCGGAGGTTTTAATAAGGTACTTTGTTTGTATCCTTTTATAAAAGCATTTCTATAATAGCATGTATTTATTATTTTATCTATTATGTGTTTTATTTTCTGATACAATCTTTCAATTAAACATAAGTCTATCTAAGTTGCCACATAAGCTGAAAATTGCTTCTTGACACCAAGAGGCAATCAAATGTATTCATAGATGCACAAATATTAATATTTATTCTATTATGTATCCCCCTGTGTGTTCTGCTTTTCCAAAACAATGTCCTTTACATGAATTGGATTGTGTCTGTGTAAATAGATCCTACACAGAGCCGGCCTTAGGGGTGTGCGACCTGTGCGAGCGCACAGGGCGCAACACCCCAGGGGGCGCCGCCCGCCAGCTAAAAAAAAAAAAAAAAAGCCGGTAGAGGCACTGGCTGGGGGAAATCAAAAGATCCCCCCTCACCAGCCCTCTGCTCGGCATGCTGTGCTGGGTCCGGGGAGGGGGCGGAGCTAACCGGCTGAGCGGTGTAGCTCCGCCCCCACCCTGTGAAGCAGAGAAGCTCCTGCATCACGGGAGCTGCAGGCAGCAAAAGAAAGTGCTGCTCGGCTCCCCATGCCTGCATTAAGCATGGAGCCTGCATTAAGCATGGAGCCTGCATTAAGCATGGAGCCTGCATTAAGCATGGGGAGCCTGCATTAAGCATGGAGCCTGCATTAAGCATGGGGAGCCTGCATTAAGCATGGAGCCTGCATTAAGCATGGGGAGCCTGCATTAAGCATGGGGAGCCTGCATTAAGCATGGAGCCTGCATTAAGCATGGGGAGCCTGCATTAAGCATGGGGAGCCTGCATTAAGCACGGGGAGCCTGCATTAAGCATGGAGCCTGCATTAAGCATGGGGAGCCTGCATTAAGCATGGGGAGCCTGCATTAAGCATGGGGAGCCTGCATTAAGCATGGAGCCTGCATTAAGCATGGAGCCTGCATTAAGCATGGGGAGCCTGCATTAAGCATGGAGCCTGCATTAAGCATGGGGAGCCTGCATTAAGCATGGGGAGCCTGCATTAAGCATGGAGCCTGCATTAAGCATGGGGAGCCTGCATTAAGCATGGGGAGCCTGCATTAAGCATGGAGCCTGCATTAAGCATGGGGAGCCTGCATTAAGCATGGAGCCTGCATTAAGCATGGGGAGCCTGCATTAAGCATGGGGAGCCTGCATTAAGCATGGGGAGCCTGCATTAAGCATGGGGAGCCTGCATTAAGCATGGAGCCTGCATTAAGCATGGGGAGCCTGCATTAAGCATGGGGAGCCGAGCAGCACTTTCTCCTGCTGCCCACAGCTCCCCGTAAAGCAGATGCTGCTCTGCTTCACAGGGTGGGGGCGGAGCTACACCGCTCAGCCGGTTAGCTCCGCCCCCTCCCTGATCAACATTTGCAGGCAAGGGGGGGGGGGGGGCGGAAGAAGAGAGGCAGACTGAACAGGGGGAGAGAGAGAGACAGAACAAGGGGGGAGAGAGACAGAACAAGGGGATATAGAGACAGAACAAGGGGATAGAGAGACAGAACAAGGGGATAGAGAGACAGAACAAGGAGAGAGAGAGTCAGACAGAACAAGGGGAGGGGGAGAGAGAGAGACAGAACAGGGGGGGATAGAGAAAGAGAGAGACAGAATGGGGGGAGAGAGAGACAGAATGGGGGGAGTGAGAGACAGAACGAGGGGAGAGAGAGAGACAGACAGAACAGGGGGAGAGAGAGACAGCAGAACAGGGGGAGAGAGAGACAGAACAGGAGGAGGGGGAGAGAGACAGAACGGGGGGGAGAGAGAGACAGAACACGGGTGTCTGGGGGGGGAGAGACAGAACACGGGTGTCTGGGGGGGAGAGACAACGGGGGGGACAGAACAGGGGGAGGAGAGACAGAACAGGGGGAGGGGGGAGAGAGACAGAACAGAGAGATAGAGAGAAAACAAGAAAACAGGTATGGGGGAGTTAGAGCGAGACAGACGTGGCAAGGAAGAGGGAAGGGACACATACATAGGGGGGGGGGGGGGAGACGGGGGGCACCACGGGGAAAGCCCGCACAGGGCACTGGGACACTTAAGGCCGGCCCTGATCCTACATACTAGCGGGCTGCACTTTACATGAATTGGATTGTGTGTGTGTATATACATCCTACATACTGCCGGGCTGCACTTTACATGAATTGGATTGTGTGTGTGTATATACATCCTACATACTGCCAGGCTGCACTTTACATGAATTGGATTGTGTGTGTGTATATACATCCTACATACTGCCGGGCTGCACTTTACATGAATTGGATTGTGTGTGTGTGTGTATATACATCCTACATACTGCCGGGCTGCACTTTACATGAATTGGATTGTGTCTGTGTGTGTATATACATCCTACATACTGCCGGGCTGCACTTTACATGAATTGGATTGTGTGTGTGTATATACATCCTACATACTGCCAGGCTGCACTTTACATGAATTGGATTGTGTGTGTGTGTATATACATCCTACATACTGCCAGGCTGCACTTTACATGAATTGGATTGTGTGTGTGTGTGTGTGTATATACATCCTACATACTCCCGGGCTGCACTTTACATGAATTGGATTGTGTGTGTGTGTGTGTATATACATCCTACATACTCCCGGGCTGCACTTTACATGAATTGGACTGTGTGTGTGTGTATATAAATCCTACATACTGCCAGGCTGCACTTTACATGAATTGGATTGTGTGTGTGTATATATACATCCTACATACTGCCGGGCTGCACTTTACATGAATTGGATTGTGTGTGTATGTGTGTATATACATCCTACATACTCCCGGGCTGCACTTTACATGAATTGGACTGTGTGTGTGTGTATATAAATCCTACATACAGCCAGGCTGCACTTTACATTAATTGGATTGTGTCTGTGTGTATACACATCCTACATACTGCCGGGCTGCACTTTACATGAATTAGATTGTGTGTGTGTGTGTGTGTGTGTGTGTATATACATCCTACATACTGCCAGGCTGCACTTTACATGAATTGGATTGTGTCTGTGTGTGTATATACATCCTACATACTGCCGGGCTGCACTTTACATGAATTGCATTGTGTCTGTGTGTATATCCATCCTACATACTGCCGGGCTGCACTTTACATGAAATGGATTGTGTGTGTGTGTGTATATACATCCTACATACTGCCAGGCTACACTTTACATGAATTGGATTGTGTGTGTGTGTGTATATACATGCTACATACTGCAGGGCTGCACTTTACATGAATTGGATTGTGTGTGTGTGTTTGTGTATATACATCCTACATACTGTCGGGCTGCACTTTACATTGGATTGTGTGTCTGTGTGTATATACATCCTACATACTGCCGGGCTGCACGTTACATGAATTGGATTGTGTGTGTGTGTATATACATCCTACATACTGCCAGGCTGCACTTTACATGAATTGAATTGTGTGTGTGTGTATATACATCCTACATACTGCCAGGCTGCACTTTACATGAATTGGATGGTGTGTGTGTATATACATCCTACATACTGCCGGGCTGCACTTTACATGAATTGGATTGTGTCTGTGTGTGTGTATATACATCCTACATACTGCCGGGCTGCACTTTATATGAATTGGATTGTGTCTGTGTGTATATACATTCTACATACTGCCGGGCTGCACTTTGCATGCTCTTTCTGCAGCATGTGGAACAGATATGTGTCCCTGGCACCATGGCTGATGTCGGTAACTATATAAATGGTAGGGTCCCCCTGCCTTTAGCCGGCCTGGACATGTTTCATCAATCTAGCCCCCTTCAACCTCTGGATTTCGGCATTTCTAAAAGGAACATATTCATTATTTCCTGTGTGTTGGAGAACAGGTGTGTCTAATCAGCAGGGGGAAGGAATTATTTTTAAAGTATAATTGAGGCTGTAACATGTTTTTGTTTCTATCAAAGTATAAAAGCATTGAATTGACTTGTGGCCAGAGCTGGGCTCCTAATTGCTTGTTAGCCTGGTATTTAAGAATCCCATGGATGTGTAGAGCGGCTCTCCTGGGGCCTTTATAATCTGGGTTTTATTTCATTATTCACCACTGGAGGCTGTCACACACCTCATTAAAATAAACAGGGAATCATGCCAAACCTTAAACGGTTACCAAGGGAAAGACACAGGGTGTGTGCTTTCCAGATCCCCAAACCTCCATTTATTTGCAAAAAAAAACTGATGTGAACACCTGAACGGCGGAGTATAAAGAAGGATTTACATGGAGTTTGGGACAATCACATAAAAAAACCAACGTACCCTGTAGGTTAGGAATAAATCTGGCAATGTGGTAGAGAATTACTAGCTGTATTGCAGCATAGTTGACAACATCGGCCATGTTTCCAGGGACAGATATGTGAGCCACGTGCTGCAGAAAAAGCATGCAAAGTGCAGCCCAGCAGTATGTAGGATGGATGTACGCACAGACACAATCCAATTCATTCATCAGGATGGATATCTCAAGGACCTATCATGATTAATAAACTGGATTGTGTCTGTGCGGATATCCATCCTACATACTGCCGGGCTGCACATTACATGAATTGGATTGTGTTTGTGTGTATATACATCCTACATACTGCCAGGCTGCACTTTACATGAATTGGATTGTGTGTGTGTGTGTGTGTATATACATCCTACATACTGCCAGGCTGCACTTTACATGAATTGGATTGTGTGTGTGTGTATATACATCCTACATACTGCCGGGCTGCACTTTACATGAATTGGATTGTGTGTGTGTGTATATACATCCTACATACTGCTGGGCTGCACTTTACATGAATTGGATTGTGTGTGTGTATATACATCCTACATACTGCCAGGCTGCACTTTACATGAATTGGATTGTGTGTGTGTGTGTGTATATACATCCTACATACTGCCGGGCTGCACTTTACATGAATTGGATTGTGTGTGTGTATATACATCCTACATACTGCCAGGCTGCACTTTACATGAATTGGATTGTGTGTGTGTGTGTGTATATACATCCTACATACTGCCGGACTGCACTTTACATGAATTGGATTGTGTGTGTGTGTATATACATCCTACATACTGCCGGGCTGCACTTTACATGAATTGGATTGTGTGTGTGTATATACATCCTACATACTGCCAGGCTGCACTTTACATGAATTGGATTGTGTGTGTGTGTGTATATACATCCTACATACTGCCGGGCTGCACTTTACATGAATTGGATTGTGTGTGTGTGTGTATATACATCCTACATACTGCCAGGCTGCACTTTACATGAATTGGATTGTGTGTGTGTGTATATATACATCCTACATACTGCCGGGCTGCACTTTACATGAATTGGATTGTGTGTGTGTGTATATACATCCTACATACTGCCGGGCTGCACTTTACATGAATTGGATTGTGTGTGTGTGTATATACATCCTACATACTGCCAGGCCGCACTTTACATGAATTGGATTGTGTGTGTGTATATACATCCTACATACTGCCGGGCTGCACTTTACATGAATTGGATTGTGTGTGTGTGTATATACATCCTACATACTGCCGGGCTGCACTTTACATGAATTGGATTGTGTGTGTGTGTATATACATCCTACATACTGCCAGGCCGCACTTTACATGAATTGGATTGTGTGTGTGTATATACATCCTACATACTGCCGGGCTGCACTTTACATGAATTGGATTGTGTGTGTGTGTATATCCATCCTACATACTGCCAGGCTGCACTTTACATGAATTGGATTGTGTGTGTGTGTGTGTGTATATACATCCTACATACTGCCGGGCTGCACTTTACATGAATTGGATTGTGTGTGTGTATATATACATCCTACATACTGCCGGGCTGCACTTTACATGAATTGGATTGTGTGTGTGTGTATATACATCCTACATACTGCCGGGCTGCACTTTACATGAATTGGATTGTGTGTGTGTGTATATACATCCTACATACTGCCGGGCTGCACTTTACATGAATTGGATTGTGTGTGTGTATATACATCCTACATACTGCCGGGCTGCACTTTACATGAATTGGATTGTGTGTGTGTGTATATCCATCCTACATACTGCCAGGCTGCACTTTACATGAATTGGATTGTGTGTGTGTGTGTGTGTGTGTGTGTGTGTGTATATACATCCTACATACTGCCGGGCTGCACTTTACATGAATTGGATTGTGTGTGTGTGTGTATATACATCCTACATACTGCCGGGCTGCACTTTACATGAATTGGATTGTGTGTGTGTGTGTATATACATCCTACATACTGCCGGGCTGCACTTTACATGAATTGGATTGTGTGTGTGTGTGTATATACATCCTACATACTGCCGGGCTGCACTTTACATGAATTGGATTGTGTGTGTGTGTGTATATACATCCTACATACTGCCGGGCTGCACTTTACATGAATTGGATTGTGTGTGTGTGTGTGTGTGTATACATCCTACATACTGCCGGGCTGCACTTTACATGAATTGGATTGTGTGTGTGTGTATATACATCCTACATACTGCCGGGCTGCACTTTACATGAATTGGATTGTGTGTGTGTGTATATACATCCTACATACTGCCTGGCTGCACTTTACATGAATTGGATTGTGTGTGTGTGTATATACATCCTACATACTGCCAGGCTGCACTTTACATGAATTGGATTGTGTGTGTGTGTGTGTGTATATACATCCTACATACTGCCGGGCTGCACTTAACATGAATTGGATTGTGTGTGTGTGTGTGTATACATCCTACATACTGCCAGGCTGCACTTTACATGAATTGGATTGTGTGTGTGTGTGTATATACATCCTACATACTGCCGGGCTGCACTTTACATGAATTGGATTGTGTGTGTGTGTGTATATACATCCTACATACTGCCAGGCTGCACTTTACATGAATTGGATTGTGTGTGTGTGTGTATATACATCCTACATACTGCCAGGCTGCACTTTACATGAATTGGATTGTGTGTGTGTGTGTATATACATCCTACATACTGCCGGGCTGCACTTTACATGAATTGGATTGTGTGTGTATATACATCCTACATACTGCCAGGCTGCACTTTACATGAATTGGATTGTGTGTGTGTATATACATCCTACATACTGCCGGGCTGCACTTTACATGAATTGGATTGTGTGTGTGTGTATATACATCCTACATACTGCCGGGCTGCACTTTACATGAATTGGATTGTGTCTTTGTGTATATACATCCTACATACTGCCAGGCTGCACTTTACATGAATTGGATTGTGTGTGTGTATATACATCCTACATACTGCTGGGCTGCACTTTACATGAATTGGATTGTGTGTGTGTGTATATACATCCTACATACTGCCGTGCTGCACTTTACATGAATTGGATTGTGTGTCTGTGTGTATATACATCCTACATACTGCTGGGCTGCACTTTACATGAATTGGATTGTGTGTGTGTGTGTGTGAATACATCCTACATACTGCCAGGCTGCACTTTACATGAATTGGATTGTGTGTGTGTATATACATCCTACATACTGCCGGGCTGCACTTTACATGAATTGGATTGTGTGTGTGTGTATATACATCCTACATACTGCCGGGCTGCACTTTACATGAATTGGATTGTGTGTGTGTGTGTATATACATCCTACATACTGCCGGGCTGCACTTTACATGAATTGGATTGTGTGTGTGTGTATATATACATCCTACATACTGCCGGGCTGCACTTTACATGAATTGGATTGTGTGTGTGTATATACATCCTACATACTGCTGGGCTGCACTTTACATGAATTGGATTGTGTCTGTGTATATACATCCTACATACTGCCGGGCTGCACTTTACATGAATTGGATTGTGTGTGTGTATATATACATCCTACATACTGCCGGGCTGCACTTTACATGAATTGGATTGTGTGTGTGTGTGTGTATATACATCCTACATACTGCCGGGCTGCACTTAACATGAATTGGATTGTGTGTGTGTGTGTGAATACATCCTACATACTGCCAGGCTGCACTTTACATGAATTGGATTGTGTGTGTGTATTTACATCCTACATACTGCTGGGCTGCACTTTACATGAATTGGATTGTGTCTGTGTATATTCATCTTACATACTGCCGGGCTGCACTTTACATGAATTGGATTGTGTGTGTGTATATACATCCTACATACTGCTGGGCTGCACTTTACATGAATTGGATTGTGTCTGTGTATATACATCCTACATACTGCCGGGCTGCACTTTACATGAATTGGATTGTGTGTGTGTATATATACATCCTACATACTGCCGGGCTGCACTTTACATGAATTGGATTGTGTGTGTGTGTATATACATCCTACATACTGCCGGGCTGCACTTTACATGAATTGGATTGTGTCTGTGTATATACATCCTACATACTGCCGGGCTGCACTTTACATGAATTGGATTGTGTGTGTGTATATACATCCTACATACTGCCAGGCTGCACTTTACATGAATTGGATTGTGTGTGTGTGTGTGTGTATATACATCCTACATACTGCCGGGCTGCACTTTACATGAATTGGATTGTGTGTGTGTGTATACATCCTACATACTGCTGGGCTGCACTTTACATGAATTGTATTGTGTCTGTGTGTATATACATCCTACATACTGCCAGGCTGCACTTTACATGAATTGTATTGTGTCTGTGTGTATATACATCCTACATACTGCCAGGCTGCACTTTACATGAATTGGATTGTGTCTGTGTGTATATACATCCTACATACTGCTGGGCTGCACTTTACATGAATTGGATTGTGTGTGTGTGTGTATATACATCCTACATACTGCCGGGCTGCACTTTACATGAATTGGATTGTGTGTGTGTGTGTATATACATCCTACATACTGCCGGGCTGCACTTTACATGAATTGGATTGTGTGTGTGTATATACATCCTACATACTGCTGGGCTGCACTTTACATGAATTGGATTGTGTCTGTGTGTATATACATCCTACATACTGTCGGGCTGCACTTTACATGAATTGGATTGTGTCTGTGTTTGTGTATATACATCCTACATACTGCCGGGCTGCACTTTACATGAATTGGATTGTGTCTGTGTGTGTCTATATACATCCTACTTACTGCCAGGCTGCACTTTACATGAATTGGATTGTGTCTGTGTATATACATCCTACATACTGCCGGGCTGCACTTTACATGAATTGGATTGTGTCTGTGTGTATATACATCCTACATACTGCCTTACTGCAATTTACATGAATTGGATTGTATCTGTGTGTATACACATCCTACATACTGCCGGGCTGCACTTTACATGAATTGGATTGTGTGTGTGTGTATATACATCCTACATACTGCCGGGCTGCACTTTACTTGAATTGGATTGTGTGTGTGTGTATATACATCCTACATACTGCCGGGCTGCACTTTACATGAATTGGATTGTGTCTGTGTGTATATACATCCTACACACTGCCGGGCTGCACTGTACATGACTTGGATTGTGTGTGTGTGTATATACATCCTACATACTGCCGGGCTGCACTTTAGATAAATTGTATTGTGTGTGTGTGTGTGTGTGTATATCCATCCTACATACTGCCGGGCTGCACTTTACAGGAATTGGATTGTTAGTGTGTTTATACATCCTACATACTGCCGGGCTGCACTTTGCATGCTCTTTCTGCAGCATGTGGAACAAATCCCTGGAAACATGACCGATGTTGGCCACTACCGTATTTAAGCTAATCTAATTTGCACTTCACATTTTGACACCTTGAAGATAAAAAATGTTTTTGCCAGCGAATGTAATGCGCATTTGTAGAATACGTTTTTTTTTCTAACAATTAGTTTATTTTCCAATTTACCATCGTTTTATTATGAGGTACACTGCTATACAACAATATGATGGAATTTCTATAAGTTGCAACATAAAACATATGCATATGTAGAGAAGGATCTACATACATTGCGTTAGCAGAATTGTAGCAAATGCATAGATTGGGAGAAACGTGTGTTTTACATGTGCCTGCAGTGCCAGGCATGGCCACCACCAGGAATTTCAGGGCCCCTTACTGAACAAATTTAATATGCCAGGATCATGCCATTTAATATGCCAGGATTTAGCCATTTAATATGCCAGGATTTTGCCATTAAATACGCCAGGATTTTGCCCCTCAATATGCCAGGATTTTGCCATTTAATATGCCAGGATTTTGCCCCTCAATATGCCAGGATTTTGCCATTTAATATGCCAGGATTTTGCCATTTAATATGCCAGGATTTTGCCCCTCAATATGCCAGGATTTTGCCATTTAATATGCCAGGATTATGCCAATTAATATGGCAGGATTTAGCCAATTAATATGCCAGGATTTTTCCCCTCAATATGCCAGGATTATGCCAAGTAATATGCCAGGATTATGCCATTTAATATGCCAGGATTATGCCAATTACTGTGCCAGGATTTTGCCCCTCAATATGTCAGGATTATACCATTTAATATGCCAGGATTATGCCATGTAATATGCCAGGATAATGCCAATAAATATGCCAGGATAATGCCAATTAATATTCCAGGATAATAACATTTAATATGCCAGGATTATGTCATTTAATATGCCAGAATTATGCCATGTAATATGCCAGGATAATGCCCCTTAATATGCCAGGATTTAGGCCATTAAATATGCCAGGATTTAGCCAATTAATATGCCAGGATAATGCCAATTAAAATGCCATGACAATGCCATGTAATATGACAGGATAATGCCAATTAGTATGCCAGGATAATGCCAATTAATATGACAGGATAATGCCATTTAATATGCCAGAATTATGACATTTAATATGCCAAGATTTAGCCATTTAATATGCCAGGATAATGCCAATTAATATGCCAGGATTATGCCATTTAATATGCCAGGATTATGCCATTTAATATGCCAGGATAATGCCAATATGCCAGGATTTTGCCCCTCGGTATGCTCGTTAATTGCCACCCTCCTACCCTCTTCCCTAGTACTTACCTCCTTGCTGCTGTCTCCCGGTGCTCTGCGGGTCCGCGGCTGTGATGGAAGCGCTCCCCTCCAACCGCGCAGCTTCAATAAAGTTTGTTTAAAAAAAAATGCGACCAGAGTAACTCCGGTTAAGAGAGGGTGATTTTTTTTTTTTTTTTCTGGCGTGACCTGCTGGGCCCGAGATGCCAGTATCGCCTGTCACCCCCTGATGGCAGGCCTGGTGCCAGGGGATCATAGTGAAAAGGGGCGGAGTCAAGCAATGCCACGTGACATTCCGTGACCTCAGCTCCCGCCTCTTCGGCACAGATCACCGGAGTGGCTGCTGTTTGCTTGGCAGTCAGTTTGACTGGGATGAAGGACCCCTTGATTTGGATAATAATTCCCTGGTCCAGCGCCAAGAATAAAGCTCACATGTTTCCCATCTCGCTGGGATGCTGGATGCCTGCTCAATGTACATCTCGTCACGGTTTGTTAAAGGGACGACAATCCTGTAATAAACACAATGTGAGACGCTCCATCCAGCTAGGCTGGAATCCCAAATATTTCTCATACTCCGTTATTGTTTTTTTCTGATCCCTTTCAGTCCTCATTCACTTGAAGGGGGGTGTGGGGGGGTAATTAACTGTTTAACTGCCAGTGACGCAGTTCAGCCTCATCCACCGCACTATGTATAGATGGTAATAATGCCTGGGTGACAGCACTGTGTATACGTGGTAATAATGCCGGGGTACCAGCACTGTGTATACAGGGTTATAATGCCGGGGTGACAGCACTGTGTATACAGGGTAATAATACCGGGGTGACAGCACTTTGTATACAGGGTAATAATACCAGGGTAACAGCACTGTGTATACAGGGTAATAATGCCGGGGTGACAGCACTGTGTATACATGGTAATAATGCCTGGGTGACAGCACTGTGTATACATGGTAATAATGCTGGGGTGACAGCACTGTGTATACATGATAATAATGCCTGGGTAACAGCACTGTGTATACAGGGTAATAATGCCTGGGTGACAGCACTGTGTATACAGGGTAATAAAGCTGGGGTGACAGTACTGTGTATACATGGTAATAATGCCTGGGTGACAGCACTGTGTATACATGGTAATAATGCCGGGGTGACAGCACTGTGTATACTTGGTAATAATGCCGGGGTGACAGCACTGTGTATACATGGTAATAATGCCTGGGTGACAGCACTGTGTATACATGGCAACAATGCCTGGGTGACAGCACTGTGTATACATGGCAATAATGCCTGGGTGACAACACTGTGTATACATGGTAATAATGCCGGAGTGACAACTCTGTGTATACAGGGTAATAATGCCTGGGTGACAGCACTGTGTATACATGGTAATAATGCCTGGGTGACAGCACTGTGTATACATGGTAATAATGGCGGGGTGACAGCACTGTGTATACATGGTAATAATGCCGGGGTGACAGCACTGTGTATACATGGTAATAATGCCGGGGTGACAGCACTGTGTATACATGGTAATAATGCCGGGGTGACAGCACTGTGTATACATGGTAATAATGCCGGGGTGACAGCACTGTGTATACATGGTAATAATGCCTGGGTGACAGCACTGTGTATACATGGTAATAATGCCTGGGTGACAGCACTGTGTATACATGGTAATAATGCCGGGGTGACAGCACTGTGTATACAGGGTAATAATGCTGGGATGACAGCACTGTGTATACAGGGTAATAATGCTGGGATGACAGCACTGTGTATACAGGGTAATAATGCTGGGATGACAGCACTGTGTATACAGGGTAATAATGCCTGGGTGACAGCACTGTGTATACATGGTAATAATGCCTGGGTGACAGCACTGTGTATACATGGTAATAATGGCGGGGTGACAGCACTGTGTATACGTGGTAATAATGCCGGGGTGACAGCACTGTGTATACATGGTAATAATGCCTGGGTGACAGCACTGTGTATACATGGTAATAATGGCGGGGTGACAGCACTGTGTATACGTGGTAATAATGCCGGGGTGACAGCACTGTGTATACATGGTAATAATGCCGGGGTGACAGCACTGTGTATACATGGTAATAATGCCGGGGTGACAGCACTGTGTATACATGGTAATAATGCCGGGGTGACAGCACTGTGTATACATGGTAATAATGGCGGGGTGACAGCACTGTGTATACATGGTAATAATGCCTGGGTGACAGCACTGTGTATACATGGTAATAATGCCTGGGTGACAGCACTGTGTATACATGTGAATAATGCCGGGGTGACAGCACTGTGTATACAGGGTAATAATGCTGGGATGACAGCACTGTGTATACAGGGTAATAATGCTGGGATGACAGCACTGTGTATACAGGGTAATAATGCTGGGGTGACAGCACTGTGTATACAGGGTAATAATGCCTGGGTGACAGCACTGTGTATACATGGTAATAATGCCTGGGTGACAGCACTGTGTATACATGGTAATAATGGCGGGGTGACAGCACTGTGTATACATGGTAATAATGCCTGGGTGACAGCACTGTGTATACGTGGTAATAATGCCGGGGTGACAGCACTGTGTATACATGGTAATAATGCCTGGGTGACAGCACTGTGTATACATGGTAATAATGCCGGGGTGACAGCACTGTGTATACATGGTAATAATGCCGGGGTGACAGCACTGTGTATACATGGTAATAATGCCGGGGTGACAGCACTGTGTATACATGGTAATAATGCCTGGGTGACAGCACTGTGTATACATGGTAATAATGCCTGGGTGACAGCACTGTGTATACATGGTAATAATGCCGGGGTGACAGCACTGTGTATACAGGGTAATAATGCTGGGATGACAGCACTGTGTATACAGGGTAATAATGCTGGAATGACAGCACTGTGTATACATGGCAATAATGCCTGGGTGACAGCACTGTGTATACATGGTAATAATGCCGGTGTGACAACTCTGTGTATACAGGGTAATAATGCCTGGGTGACAGCACTGTGTATACATGGTAATAATGCCTGGGTGACAGCACTGTGTATACATGGTAATAATGGCGGGGTGACAGCACTGTGTATACATGGTAATAATGGCGGGGTGACAGCACTGTGTATACATGGTAATAATGCCGGGGTGACAACTCTGTGTATACAGGGTAATAATGCCTGGGTGACAGCACTGTGTATACATGGTAATAATGCCGGGGTGACAACTCTGTGTATACAGGGTAATAATGCCTGGGTGACAGCACTGTGTATACATGGTAATAATGCCTGGGTGACAGCACTGTGTATACATGGTAATAATGGCGGGGTTACAGCACTGTGTATACATGGTAATAATGCCGGGGTGACAGCACTGTGTATACATGGTAATAATGCCGGGGTGACAGCACTGTGTATACATGGTAATAATGCCGGGGTGACAGCACTGTGTATACATGGTAATAATGCCAGGGTGACAGCACTGTGTATACATGGTAATAATGGCGGGGTGACAGCACTGTGTATACATGGTAATAATGCCTGGGTGACAGCACTGTGTATACATGGTAATAATGCCTGGGTGACAGCACTGTGTATACATGGTAATAATGCCGGGGTGACAGCACTGTGTATACAGGGTAATAATGCCGGGGTGACAGCACTGTGTATACAGGGTAATAATGCTGGGATGACAGCACTGTGTATACATGGCAATAATGCCTGGGTGACAGCACTGTGTATACATTGTAATAATGCCCGGGTGACAGCACTGTGTATACAGGGTAATAATGCCTGGGTGACAGCACTGTGTATACATGGTAATAATGCCTGGGTGACAGCACTGTGTATACATGGTAATAATGGCGGGGTGACAGCACTGTGTATACGTGGTAATAATGCCGGGGTGACAGCACTGTGTATACATGGTAATAATGCCGGGGTGACAGCACTGTGTATACATGGTAATAATGCCTGGGTGACAGCACTGTGTATACATGGTAATAATGCCGGGGTGACAGCACTGTGTATACATGGTAATAATGCCGGGGTGACAGCACTGTGTATACATGGTAATAATGCCGGGGTGACAGCACTGTGTATACATGGTAATAATGCCGGGGTGACAGCACTGTGTATACATGGTAATAATGCCTGGGTGACAGCACTGTGTGTACATGGTAATAATGCCGGGGTTACAGCACTGTGTATACAGGGTAATAATGCTGGGATGACAGCACTGTGTATACAGGGTAATAATGCTGGGATGACAGCACTGTGTATACATGGCAATAATGCCTGGGTGACAGCACTGTGTATACATGGTAATAATGCCTGGGTGACAGCACTGTGTATACATGGTAATAATGCCGGGGTTACAGCACTGTGTATACAGGGTAATAATGCTGGGATGACAGCACTGTGTATACAGGGTAATAATGCTGGGATGACAGCACTGTGTATACATGGCAATAATGCCTGGGTGACAGCACTGTGTATACATGGTAATAATGCCTGGGTGACAGCACTGTGTATACATGGTAATAATGCCGGGGTGACAGCACTGTGTATACATGGTAATAATGTCGGGGTGACAACTCTGTGTATACAGGGTAATAATGCCTGGGTGACAGCACTGTATATACATGGTAATAATGCCGGGGTGACAGCACTGTGTATACATGGTAATAATGCCTGGGTGACAGCACTGTGTATACATGGTAATAATGCCGGGGTGACAGCACTGTGTATACAGGGTAATAATGCTGGGATGACAGCACTGTGTATACAGGGTAATAATGCTGGGATGACAGCACTGTGTATACATGGCAATAATGCCTGGGTGACAGCACTGTGTATACATGGTAATAATGCCGGGGTGACAACTCTGTGTATACAGGGTAATAATGCCTGGGTGACAGCACTGTGTATACATGGTAATAATGGCGGGGTGACAGCACTGTGTATACATGGTAATAATGCCTGGGTGACAGCACTGTGTATACATGGTAATAATGCCGGGGTGACAGCACTGTGTATACATGGTAATAATGCCGGGGTGACAGCACTGTGTATACATGGTAATAATGCCTGGGTGACAGCACTGTGTATACATGGTAATAATGCCTGGGTGACAGCACTGTGTATACATGGTAATAATGCCGGGGTGACAGCACTGTGTATACATGGTAATAATGCCGGGGTGACAGCACTGTGTATACATGGTAATAATGCCGGGGTGACAGCACTGTGTATACATGGTAATAATGCCGGGGTGACAGCACTGTGTATACATGGTAATAATGCCTGGGTGACAGCACTGTGTATACATGGTATTAATGCCGGGGTGACAGCACTGTGTATACAGGGTAATAATGCCGGGGTGACAGCACTGTGTATACAGGGTAATAATGCTGGGATGACAGCACTGTGTATACATGGCAATAATGCCTGGGTGACAGCACTGTGTATACATGGTAATAATGCCGGGGTGACAACTCTGTGTATACAGGGTAATAATGCCTGGGTGACAGCACTGTGTATACATGGTAATAATGGCGGGGTGACAGCACTGTGTATACATGGTAATAATGCCTGGGTGACAGCACTGTGTATACATGGTAATAATGCCTGGGTGACAGCACTGTGTATACATGTGTATACAGCACTGTGTTCAGTTAAATGTTTCTCTCACCAGCCAGTCTTCAGGGTTTGGGACCAATAATAATATCCCTCATTATGTTGCAGCTCCTCTAAAAAATACCAGTCTGATCATCCCTCCCATCCAGCTATATATTGCTCATACCTGCCAACTTCTACCCCCGGTGAATCGAGATGATGGAGGGCGGGTGCATGTCAGCTATACCACGCTCGCAGTACACATTCTCTGGTGTCCCAGACAGCGGATAATGAACCCGGGATGGCGGTACCCTCTGTCCTGTGAGCTCTGTCTCTAAGAGAGAGATAGAGGGAGAGCTTGGAGGGACAGTTGGGAGCCATGGTCTGCAGACTGTTTTTTATCCTTAACCAGACAGCCTGGGTTTATACGAAAGCAACAAGAACTACGTGAATATATTTGATCCAATTCAGAATGAGTCTTCCTCTGGAGTGTAATGTGGCAGGTCCACCTGACTGTACATATTTCTAATGTATGTAAAAACACCTTAATTTTGCAGCGTGTGGGTTTTTATACATATCCCCCATTATGCGCAGTTTTTAGCAGACTGGAACCTTTCATCAGACACTGCCCACTTAGGATATATATAAAAATATATCCAAGTACATTCTAAGTCACAGAGGAGCAGAAAAACCCTAGGCAGCGCCCCCCGCAGTCTGATTAATCACTCTCGCCGTTACCAGAGCCCATTAATGTAAATATATACTTTACTTAACGGGACAAAAACAATTAAAAGACTAATTTGCTACCCTAATATTATTGTGTTTATCCGCCATATATATAGCAGGCCCACGATGGCGACTGTATATACGTTACGGCCAGTGTACTAATAGTAAGATTGTGTCATTGCACAGGGTGTACATATTAGGCTCTCCTCATTACCCCGCCTGCTCCCCTGTGGATTACACAGTAATAATGCTTGTTTTGAGATGTTTTTAGTTGATTGATTATAGACCGGTGGAAATACACTGTATAGGTTAAGAGACATCTGGATATCCAGGCTACCCAGCTACAGATAATGTTCACTTCGTTCATGCTTAGGTAATTAATCACTGCTAACGTTGTTACTAAATAAACCTTCCCTTAATTACAATAGCTCCTTGTTTATAAAATGTTTGGCGTTTAAACATCTTCCCTTGTGTTTATGAATCTTAGAGGGGCATGCACTTAAATAAACGCAAATATATTTTTTGTGCAGAACTATTTTCGCTCTTTGCTCCTTTTGCCATGGACTAAACTGGTGTCACTCAGCCGGTGTTTTACCAAGTCAATTGGAGCTAATTAGATGTGAAAACAAATTATATTTATCAAGAGCTACGCAAAGTTATATCCTGTGTCGACATTAAACACAGATTTCTGAAAAACAATCAGACTCTAACTGAAAGACACGATGGATCCAAATCTTATATAAAGAATTCAACTTTATTTCAATTATCATATTTAAGGTTTAGATCCATAGGGGTTATGTGTAAAGGTCATTTCTGGGGCAGAGTTTTAAAAGTGATGCAATGAGCAGAAACATTCCATTGGTTTCCATGGTGATATCAGCAGGAGCATTCCATTGGTTTCCATGGTGATATCAGCAGGAACATTCCATTGGTTTCCATGGTGATATCAGCAGGAACATGCCATTGGTTTCCATGGTGATATCAGCAGGAACATGCCATTGGTTTCCATGATGATATCAGCAGGAGCATTCCATTGATTTCCATGGTGATATCAGCAGGAACATTCGATTGGTTTCCATGGTGATATCAGCAGGAGCATTCCATTGGTTTCCATGGTGACTGGACCACTTTTAGAGCTTTGCCCCACAATTGGACTTTATACAGATCCCCCGTTGTGGTTTTTAGGATTCAGAAGGGGCTGATACTCATTGTTTTTGAGAAATTGGTAAAAAAAAAAAAAAAAGAGTTTTTTTTTTTTAAAGTAGAGGTTAGAAGTCTATAGGATGCGGATAATTGATGTGTCCATGTTTTAAGGGTCACTGCTTCAGTTCCAATGTAACCAGAGTAAAGGTCGTTTGGCCACCTGCGGAGTTCAGGGTTTATATCCTTGTCGTTTGAGGAGCATCAGTTTTCGACACCATGATCTCAAGGTCACCATGAAACTCGGGAAATATTTGAGAAAATTTGAAACATGAACACATATGGGGAGAAGATGAAATTCAACCCCCCCCCCCCCCCCCTTACAGGCATGTAATGTGAAGATGAATAGGGTTTCTGTGATAGATGGTCTTGGGATGTGTGATCGGAATCAGGAAGGGTTCAAGATATAACAATATGTCTGCAAATCATCTTAAGGAGGAAGCCAAGTCTTTGTTTCTTCTTCTTCTTTAATAAATTGCTACTCAGCTTTAAAGTCGCTTTCAGGCCGGACTGGCCTTCTGCGGTACTAAAGGCTTTATTCCTGAAAGAGAGAATTGACAAAGGGAGCCCAGCAAAAAAAATGTTTACCTGTGTTAATGTCCCATGCCATCCACCATGCACTCATTTCTCATGAGGCTTCCGATTGGCTGACAAACCGCAAGCAGTGGTAGAGAAGCGTAAGGGAAGCTTCCGATTGGCTGACAAACCGCAAACAGTGGTAGAGAAGAGATAAGGAGGCTTCCGATTGGCTGACAAACCGCAAGCAATGGTAGAGAAGGGATAGGGAGGCTTCCGATTGGCTGACAAACCGCAAGCAATGGTAGAGAAGGGATAGGGAGGCTTCCGATTGGCTGACAAACCGCAAGCAATGATAGAGAAGGGATAGGGAGGCTTCCGATTGGCTGACAAACCGCAAGCAATGGTAGAGAAGGGATAGGGAGGCTTCCGATTGGCTGACAAACCGCAAGCAATGATAGAGAAGGGATAGGGAGGTTTCCGATTGGCTGACAAACCGCAAGCAGAGGTAGAGAAGGGATAGAGGTTTCCGATTGGCTGAAAAACTGCAAGCAATGGTAGAGATGGGATAGGGAGGCTTCCGTTTGGCTGACAAACCGCAAGCAATGGTAGAGAAGGGATAGAGGTTTGCGATTGGCTGACAAACCGCAAGCAATGGTAGAGAAGGGATAGAGGTTTGTGATTGGCTGACAAACCGCAAGCAATGGTAAAGATGAGATAGGGAAGCTTCCGATTGGCTGACAAACCGCAAGCAATGGTAAAGATAGGATAGGGAGGCTTCCGATTGGCTGACAAACCGCAAGCAATGATAGAGAAGGGATAGGGAGGTTTCCGATTGGCTGACAAACCGCAAGCAGAGGTAGAGAAGGGATAGAGGTTTCCGATTGGCTGAAAAACTGCAAGCAATGGTAGAGATGGGATAGGGAGGCTTCCGTTTGGCTGACAAACCGCAAGCAATGGTAGAGAAGGGATAGAGGTTTGCGATTGGCTGACAAACCGCAAGCAATGGTAGAGAAGGGATAGAGGTTTGTGATTGGCTGACAAACCGCAAGCAATGGTAAAGATGAGATAGGGAAGCTTCCGATTGGCTGACAAACCGCAAGCAATGGTAAAGATAGGATAGGGAGGCTTCTGACTGGCTGACAAGCCGCAAGCAATGGTAGAGATGGGACGAATTCTGCTACTTTGACAATCTGGCCCTGTTCAACCTTTTAGTAATCATAGTGTGTTATTCTCGCCATACCTAAGATAAAGAATGTTTAGGTGATGATGTCCTGTTTTGTTTTTGCAATCAGGAATGTGCATAGGTTGTTTTTTTTTTTTTTTTCTCAGCCTTGTCTGAATACAGAGGGGTGTAATAAACATAACATTCCCAGTCATGTTTTAAACAAGATATCTGTGGTCTGGGTACCAGTGGTGAGAATTTGGACACATTGCGTCTCTGTCATTGCGCCTGCTTTCCGTTCGCCAGAAATCTCCACAAATTAGATCAGCCAACGGGGTGGAAAATATAGTATTTTGTGTTTTACTGGCAGTGATTCCTGTTTATGTGGATGATTATGAGATATCTACTCCACCAGATCTGCATTACAAGTCTCATTCCACATCACCAATGTTCTCTTCTAATCCCGGACGGTTTTCTGCAACAAGCAGCGTATTCCCGAGACCACCAGACGGAGATCTCTCATAATCCTAAAATGTCTCCCACCCACCATTTGTCCTCCAGAAGAAATCAGGATAGATTCGTCATGTGAGAATAAAAGCAGCTCGTCTATTGTGCAGAATAAACAGTACCTCGATGAGTGTCTGAGATCAAGTCACATCATCATTTATAAAAAAAATGCTCCACATTTAACTCATTGTAAAGAATACGTTTTTTTTTTTTTAAATATACACTTGGTGAAGGGCAAATGAAAAACTACTGCCTACTAAGAGGGTAAACTGGGAAGTACTTTGTAAGGTACAAGTCGGTTTGAAGCTTTGTGACAGGTGATGTCATAAACAGTAGACACCACGGACACATTTAAAACACGTTTTTCACAAGACAGCCCAGTTAGCAGCTTGGGTTTGAAGAAATATACACTTCTCGATTTACATAGGATAGGCGTGGGTAGTAAGAGGAGGAGAGGTCACATAGGAAAAGGAAGGTGAAGTAGGTAACCCCCCCCACCCCACCTACATCTACGGTTTAAGACAGAATATTTTGTTTTTTAGTAGCGAATATCTTTCCCCCCATGGGTTAGACATACCTATGGATTAGTAAATATTTATTATTATTTTTTTCTGTGTGTTTTGTGGATGTGTGTTATGTAAACTTTTTGTATTTTTGTAAAATGAAGTAAAGAAAAAACACATTTTTCACCTAATGTAGGCATTTGTAATTCTGCCAATACAATGTATAGATCATTCCCAATCATGTTTTCATTCTCTACATGCACAGTTGAAGCCATGTGATACAGTCCCTTTAACACAGAAGCTGGTTCAAGCATGATGGAGAGAGATATATTAGGTGTGTACTGGGTATAATTGATTTGTCTGCTTGTTCACCCTGATAAACCAAAAATCAACCAATATTTTCTCCATCACACAGCTTTGACCTGAGGTGCGTTCTGCAGTCCATCCCTGCCAAATTCACAGATGTTTGCTAGAAAAACGTGGTTTTTTTTAGACAGTATTTTTTTTTCCCTTAGGAAAGTAGACGTTGAGGCACGTGGATGGAGCCACAGGGATGTCAGGCCGTGTATATTTTTCTTGATTTTGATAGAGAGCAGCGATTGTGTTTGAACACATGGCCCCAAATAATAGAGCTACACAAAGGGAGAAGGATTCACCTCGGAGGGTCCAGCCCTCGGGGACATGTTACAGGGCGTTGGCCCCTCTGCAGTGTTTCAGAGTTCTACTGGTGTACGTCAAAAAACAACACAGTTTATTTAATAGCGAGCAGTCACCGTCACCATGTTTATTATCGTTTTCTGACATTTCTTTCAATAAAAGCGTTGTTCTCATTATTGTCAATTCAATGGCTCCTAAATATATATATATATATATATATATATATATATATATATATACGATGGATGGAGGAACTGTTTGGTCAATGGAGTAATGATTGTGGCTAACCCTACCATAAGTGGTAACATAGTTTATGGGCTGGCAGCCCATTCACCCATGGGGGGGGTGGGGGGGTGGTATGTGTTTTATATAGAGGCACAGAATGCCTAAATAAGGTATAATAGGTATATACCTAAACACATAAGAAACCAGGGTACCAGGAATCACAGGATCTACATCAGCCAATGTCTTTCTGGTTAATATCCAGATATTTTTCAATCTACACCAGTTATGTCTACTGTTCTAACAGAGATTATGTTTAATTCAGAAGCAAAGTCAACTTTAAAAGTGACGTAAAATCCCTGACTCTTCCTTATTTTTTATACCTGCCAAGTGTCCCTATTTTAAATCCAATTCCCTACGTCCTACTTTCCTCCTCTTGTGTCGCTATTTGCTAGGAGCCGCAGTTCAATGCAACCCCAGGAATTTTGCCGCTATCCTGGTAGGCCAGTGTGACCCTGAGGGTAGGCCCCAGCATGGTTTATGGTGCACATTTACTGGACTTTGTGGCACGGTGTGTGAAGGTCCATTGAATGACATAAAAGTTTCCCTCACAGACACTTTGCTACTCGAGGGCCACATCTTATCTAGATACATGGCACAGAGAAGGTACTTGCCATGCGTTGCTTGGGACTGACCAGATCTGCATTGTGCACTACAGAGACTTTGTAACCCATGATCTACTGATGGACATCTTGGACATCTATGCCTGGGATCCCCCTGGATGCTACTGCTATGCCTTAGGAGAGTGGTATTTTAGGCCACGCTAACAACAAAGGGCTTTAATCGTGAAAGAGGAAATTTCAGGAATTGACAAGAGAATTTAATTTCGAACTTGAGGCCAAAGTAGCAGTGTTGGAAAAATTCTCCATGCAGCTGGATTTCCAAGTCTCCAAAGCCAGTCCATCAAAGCCTGGAGAACCAGGGTCCTTGTACTCATTTGCACATTGGTTTAGTCAGACTTGTCTTGCTTTGTTCTGGTTGATTTAGAATAAAGTGACTCGTCGGTGCAATTCTCAGGTTCTTTGTTGTAATCCTTGCTCCATTAGAATGTGCCGAAAGGCGGCCCGAGTCTCCCTGTCAGTGATAAACAAAAAAAAAAGGAGTTGGCAGTGAGGACCTGGTTGTCCGAGTCCAGACCTCCAGGATGAATATTGTGCTGGGTAGAAGCGACCCCCACTGGGTCTTACTCTATTTCTGAACCAATCTGTGATTACTGCCTGCATCCAAAAACTTAACATTTAATAAATAATTTCTAACAACACCAGGCCTTCTCATCTGCTTCCAATCAGCTGCACGCAGGAGAAGCAGGCCTTTGTGTGTTTGACCAGCTGAGAGGGCCCGAGGGAACAATATTGTTTTAGAGCCTCCTAGTTCAATGGGAAGAATTTCCTGTGTGTTTTTTTGTTTTAAATCGCAATTTAATATTTCATCTTAAATAATATGCTGTTATATTTATAACGAGCAAGGACTAAGCAACTTAATGATCAGGGTTTAACAGTTTGTATGCTGTGGGGGCGTCCAACACTGTGTTCTTGACAGCTAATACGGTCTATGTGGTGGATATTTGCCTGGTCAGTATAGTGTGTCTTCCCTACGCATCTCTCAAATCTCAAGCCAGAGAGTTAGTGACTATGACAAGGGAGTCGTTTCATCGACTATAATGTATAATTGGATAAGCTCTTGAATAATAAATTCAGTATCTGCAACAGTTCAAAATCTGCCTCTGGATCGGTAGAATCCAGAAAGCTAGCCACTATCAGAAGACACGGTCACGTACTATGTCTAGAATGTCAAGTCTAGAATGGAATATTTCCAGATTGCTCCATCATGTTTAAACTTCTCTTATCCTTTCTGTTGTGCATTGATGAAGTATTCAGAAAGAGATCCCGTTGATCACATCACAGGCATCTGTTCCGTTTGTGGGAAGGTATCAAGTCCTGGGGATTTGTGATAGACCATTGTGTTCTTCTGATATGAATCTCTTCTTTGATCTACACACAATCTAATGTTTCCCTTGTTCTTCAAACTAGGCTTTTAGTATTCCACATCTCAACAAGAGGGAGAAGGCTAGAATATAAGAAGAGTTAGACTGGACACCAACTTTGCCCATGGTCCACATTTGCTTGATTGTCCTATGAACTTGCTTCAGACACTGGTGTTCCCGTACAGACACTGCCTATCCCACGATATATGTTGAGATGTATTTGGGGTCTTTCTTTGCTTTCTGTTCAATCCCACTATAAATATGGGACATTTGCAAGATGGATAGAAAATATGTTTTTTTTAAAGTGTCTTCCTATCTCTAATGGTTTGCCCTCATTGAAGAGCAAACTAGACTGAAAGCCTAGAATTGAAACTAGCCAGGGTTTTTAAGTCACACTCTACCTCCGATTTCAGTTGTCAAGTTTGACTTATTTTCGACCTCCTCGGCATACCCCATGTCACCTGATCTCACCTAATCTCGATCTTGCAAAAATTGATTGTGCAAACCATTTTGTGAGGCCAAGATAAGCATCTGAGGAGGAGGGGTGGGTGAGTATCATCGAGGCTGGAGGACAAGATTAGTGCTAATCTTCACCTCCAATCTCAACTTTTAGTAAATACTCCCCACAGTGAACTAAAACCATTTGTAACACGTCAAATAAATCAGGCTTCAGTTTACATATGAATTAAGTGTACTCATAGACACAACTATCTGATGTCACACTGCCATCAAACCACACCAGCATCACTTAGATGAGAGAGAGTTAGCGAGGAGGGTTTTATTATTAAATCTGTTTAAACTTGGGGCTATTATTTTACTGTAAAAAAATGTTCTGTGTATTTTTATTCTAACATGTTAATATGTAAAAGTCCTTGTTAAACCTGTTTTAGAGAAGAGTCTTAATGTTTTATCCTGATAAAGACGTGACTGATTATTTGTGATATTATAGAACAACTGCGTACAAATCTTTAGAATCCGGGATCCGATCTGTCAGATCTTCCTTCACTTGCCTCAAGATTCTAAACAACATGTCTGCCCCCTGATAGAGCTATACAGAGCAAAGATTCTAAACAACATGTCTGCCCCCTAATAGAGCTATACAGAGCAAAGATTCTAAACAACATGTCCGCCCCCTAATAGAGCTATACAGAGCAAAGATTCTAAACAACATGTCTGCCCCCTAATAGAGCTATACAGAGCAAAGATTCTAAACAACATGTCCGCCCCCTAATAGAGCTATACAGAGTAAAAATTCCAAACACTATGTCTGCCCCCTGATAGAGCTATACAGAGCAAAGATTCTAAACAACATGTCCGCCCCTGATAGAGCTATACAGAGCAAAGGTTCTAAACAGCATGTCCACCCCCTGATAGAGCTATACAGAGCAAAGGTTCTAAACAGCATGTCCACGTCCCCTGATAGAACTATACAGAGCAAAGATTCTGAACAACATGTCTGTCCCTGATAGAGCTATACAGAGCAGAGAGGGCTCAGTACTTTGTGTATTCTTGCATTTAAACATTTAAAGCATTTACACTAGATTACACATAATTTAAAGGACAACAGCAGCAAAAAATGTACTTATGTTTAGTTAAACGATTGCATTGTTGAAGGTTTATACAGAAATTCATAAATGTAAGAATATAAATATAAGCTCCATATAGTGCTATCTGGTGGAATATCTTAGAGTTTAGGGTCAGATCATCCTTTATCTTGTGTCTTGTGATTGAAGTTCTGGCCCTGTCAGTTCTGTGACTGTATTTTGGATAATGGCTCATTTTGGATAACAGATTTTTGGAAAAGTGATATAAAACTTTGGCCTTAAGTGTGAACATTCCCTTCTCAGTTCCCTACAAAGCCCTTGTTGATGAATAGCCCGTTTACTGTATGATTATGAAGGCCACAGTAGCTTTGCATATTGTGGATGGGTCGTGCTATGTTCCTTTAAAGAGGACATATACAATCTAAACTAGGAGTATTGAGCCCAAGACGCCCAGGATCTGCACCTGGGATGATGGAGATTAGTCTCTTAGGACCATGGTATGTAGTGTGACTCCATCTTCCTTTTTAGATCCGCCCCCTTTTCCCCCAGGAGCCAACTACAGAAAGGTGGCAAGTATAGTGCCGGGGTTGCACATTTTATAAAGCTGGAACTTCTTCAGGTGGGCAGAGCTTGGAAGGTTGAGTGTCAGCCTGGTAGTAGTCTCATTAATGCTGTAGAATGCGAGCAGGATTGTGGTCCTGAATCCTGCTGTTCCTCTGATGTCCACCTCTGTGAAAAACAGAAAAAAAACATATGTCACTGTGTTTGGACCAGACAGTATTTTACCTGTGGGCCATGCTTACTAAAGGCTAATGTTAAGCCCACTGAGGCAATAGCATGGTCAGTATGTATGTATATATATTTTTTAATACAAAAAGGTGGCAACCCTGAGTACCATCCTTAAAAAAAAAATGTTTTGTGGGCGTGGTAAAATGGCTGGAGAATGATACAAATATGGCGGTAGAAATGGGGGGAGTTTGGATAGCAATGGGCAGAACAAAATAAAAGTGGGCAGAGCTAGCAAGTAAACCACGCCCCTTTGTCACCGACCTTCTCCACGTCGCCGGTGAGGCACGTTGGGTTATATTTCTTTCCTAGTTGCTTTTAGCAATCTGTTTCGTGACTACACCACTAATGTAATTGATTGTCTGATGTACTCTGTATATCATTCTTCAGCATACCTTATATATTTATTTTATTGTTTCCCAGGTGACCGAGGAATTAAAGGAGAAAAGGGGGATAAGGGTGAGAAACCAGACACAGGTAAGCAAGCGTTGGATGAATTAAACGTTTTTATTGCAGCTATAGCCGTACCTAGTGTCTGTGATTCCACAATCTTACCTGTATATCTTCCAGCTTTTTGTAGTTGGCTCCCTGGACAAAAAAAAGAGGTGGACCTAAGAGGTGGCAGAGTCACGTGGCGCCATGTGATGTCACGCCACAGGGGACTGTACAGGCACATTTAAACCATAGTTTACTCTTATTTTATACCTTGGCTTCTAACACATGTATAGATCATTTTTCATCATTTTTTATTCTCTTTATCATGAGCAGTGAGTGGACAGTGGCTTTAAATCAAATATTCCATTGAAATGTCAGATTCTGTCCATACAGACACACTGGGAAAATGTATAACTATGCAGCATGTTTCTGTTATAATGCTTGATTGATGTTGATAAAGCAGCTGCAATGTATATCAGGCTATGGATCAGGAAGTTCTACATGTTGCCTTTCTGTCATTGTGTCACGACCTTTGGAACCCTATATTTTCCAGGACGCCCTCCCCAGAATTGTGATAGTATCGATGTTGGGTCTTACAATTCTCTGTAATATGGCACTAGGTGACCTGTCTGGGGTCGTAAGTTCTCTCTAGTTAACTTTCCGTTGTTTGTAAACTCAGGTTTCAGCCATTATTAACTTATCTCAGAGCGTAGGAGATATTTGGGTTATTTAATACGAATTTACATCTAGATGACATAAAGCGATAATTTCCCCAAAATTAATTTCTGTCACTACCAATTTCCCTGCCTGTCGAATTCAAAATGTTACATAATAACGTAGTAACATAGTCATTTAGCTTGAAAAAAGACCTAAATCCCTCAAGTTCAACCCTTTACCTATCCTTCGATCCAAAAAGAAACAAAAAAACCCTTATTAATTCTTTCTCCAACAAGGCAATCCGATGCCTCCTTATATCAACCAGATCTAACCATTAAATATTAATGCTGATTTTATAAATGCTGATATATTGTATACCAGCGACAGCAGAGTTGTAGCAATCCTTAAATATATATATTTTATAGCGGTTCAAACTGTGTGCAATTTAACTGCTGGTTCATAGGAATTCTACAGAGTTTTAAAGAGACTAACTTTAAGGGTTAACAGTCACTTAAACATTATTTATAGTAGAGAATGAAAAATTATCTACACCGATCAGCCATAACATCATGACCACCTACCTAATATTGTGAAGCTCCCCTTTTGATGCCAAAACAGGCCTGACCCGTCGCGGCATGGACTCCACTAGACCTCTGAAGGTGTGCTGGGGTAACTAGCACCAAGACGTTAGCAGCAGATCCTTGAAGTCCTGTAAGTTGTGAGGTGAGGCCTCCATGGATCGGACTTGTTTGTCCAGCACATCCCACAGATGCTCCATTGGATTGAGATCTGTGGAATTTGGATGCCAGGTCAACACCTTGAACTCGTTGCTGTGTTCCTCAAACCACTCCTTAGCCATTTTTTCTTTGTGGCAGGGAGCATTATCCTGCTGAAAGAGGCCAATGCCATCAGGGAATACCTATTCCATGAAAGGGTGTACATGGTCTGTAACTAGGGTTGTCACCTTTTCTTCAAATAAATACCGGCCTTGGTACTGTCTCCATAGACTTAACATTGGCCTGATGCAAATTTTTTGGTAAAATACCGGCCTGGTGGCAACCCTATCTGTAACAATTCTTAGGTAGGTGGTACATGTCAAAGTAACATCCACATGAATGGCAGGACCCAAGGTTTCCCAGCAGAACATTGCCCAAAGTATCACACTGCCTCCGCCGGCTTGTCACCTGTCAGTGCTCATAATGTTGGGGCTGATCGGTGAATATATAATGTTAGTAGACTTGCAAGTGAATGTGTGAGAAGAATATGGTTTAAATGTGTCTCCAGTTTATGACTTCACCTGTGTCATGATATGCAAATTAACTACATTCAGTGGGAAATTTGGTCTTTGCAAAGAAGTCAGAAGCCATAATTCTTATAGGACAACTGTCTGCAAAAAATATTTATGTTTAATTAAAAGATTGCTTTAGGTGTAGATGTTTTTATTAGAAGTGGTGAGCCCTCTTTGCTCTGTATAGCTCAGGGGGCAGACATGCTGTTTAGAATCTTTGCTCTGTATAGTTCTATCAGGGGGCAGAAATGTTGTTTAGAATCTTTGCTCTGTATAGCTCTATCAGGGGGCAGACATGTTGTTTAGAATCTTTGCTCTGTATAGCTCTATCAGGGGGCAGACATGTTGTTTAGAATCTTTGCTCTGTATAGCTCTATCAGGGGGCAGACATGCTGTTTAGAATCTTTGCTCTGTATAGTTCTATCAGGGGCGGACATGTTGTTTAGAATCTTTGCTCTGTATAGCTCTATCAGGGGGCAGACATGCTGTTTAGAATATTTGCTCTGTATAGCTCTATCAGGGGGCAGACATGTTGTTTAGAATCTTTGCTCTGTATAGCTCTATCAGGGGATGGACATGTTGTTTAGAATCTTTGCTCTGTATAGCTCTATCAGGGGACGGATATGTTGTTTAGAATCTTTGCTCTGTATAGCTCTATCAGGGACGGACATGTTGTTTAGAATCTTTGCTCTGTATAGCTCTATCAGGGGACGGACATGTTGTTTAGAATCTTTGCTCTGTATAGCTCTATCAGGGGACGGACATGTTGTTTAGAATCTTTGCTCTGTATAGCTCTATCAGGGGACGGACATGTTGTTTAGAATCTTTTCTCAGTATAGCTCTATCTGGGGACGGACATGTTGTTTAGAATCTTTGCTCTGTATACGTCAGGCGGCGGGCGGACATATCCTCCACCTGATAAAGCTATATGTATCAAAGAAGCCTCAATAAAGTACTTTAATTTTATTCTTTTATTAAATCATTTCTATTTAAAACATCTACAAGCTAAACATAACTTTATTTTTAGCCAACATTTATTTTTTAATATGCCTTCTGCTGGCTCCTAATGTTTTTGGTTGTTTTTACATAGAACTCTATGGATGTACTGTTTGCCTGGCTCCCAAACATAGCTAGACTGGCTCCTAAGCTCCTAACGTCTACACATGTTTAGACCATTGTTCTGTCAGCCAGGAGAGCATGAAGATGTGCTAACATGAACCTCCCTGTCGCTATCCATCATTCTGCAGGCTTTCCCTGACTATAGTACATCTGGAATCTCATTCAGCCCTGTGAGCCAAAGCTGTCCAGTACTCCATGCACTCATTACAGAGTGTATGTTCTGCAGCACAGGAAGATTAACTCCCGCGTGTACACGCTCCAGAGCTCACTTTCCACTCGCTAGCCTTTTAAATGTAAACAGAACCTCATTGTTGCATCTCTCATGTTTAAAAATGTAGCACGCCCTCCCCATACCTCCCAATAATTAACTAGAGAGATCAAAGTGCATCCGTGTGCTTAAAGTGACAGTAGTGATTCAGAAAACAAAACTCATACAATATAATATATATATAAAAAAAAACTATACTGTTAAATGTGTCCAGATATGCATCACTTTTAGAATGTGGTGGTTGTAGAAGGCCACTCCTCCACATTACACAGCCTGGTCAGTGACCAGGATCATACTTACAAATTCCCGGCCAATCGGCATCATACCTACCAATTCCCGGCCAATCAGCATCATACCTACCAATTCCCAGCCAATCAGCATCATGCCTACCAATTCCCGGCCAATCAGCATCATACCTACCAATTTCCGGCCAATCAGCATCATACCTACCAATTCCCAGCCAATCAGCATCATACCTACCAATTCCCGGCCAATCAGCATCATGCCTACCAATTCCCAGCAAATCAATGCAAGGCTCTCTACATCATGTATGTATCTGTCTCATTTCGCCTACTATGTAGTTCCCCTTCAATGCTCTGTACCAAGCGCTACGTACATTGTTGGCGCTATGTACATATATGTAATGTAAAGTATTATAATAGCTGTCGGCCATGTTTTTATAGATGTTCCCAATCGGTAATAAATATAAAATATAGATTGAAAGAAGACACAGAGAACGTTTTATATTATCTTCAGACTTTTCTGATGAAAGCTTCTGGTATTTGTTTAAGTAAAGGATGAGGGGACTTGTAATGTTTTTCTGCACAAGATAAAAACCATAACATAAGAACAGCCAGTCCAGTAAATATACTGTTCTTCCAGCAAACCTCCTGTGAAAACGGAATGAATTAATACAAACTGACCCTTGTACTATATTCCTTCCATGGAGGTGTAATACTGCCATGTCTCACCACAGATATAGTGTCTGGGGAGAGAGGAAATGTCCTGTACTATATGACCAGCAAGGGGCTGGTACAGCCAGGGGATAAGGATGACTGTCTAGTCTGCCTCCTTGTCACTGTCTATGAAAACAGGCTGGTCTATGTCACAGGGTCTTATAAAAGGATGACTGTCAGGGAAAAAAAGTCTGTTTAGTTGAAAGATTACATCAAGTGGAGGCATTTTAAACAGAAATGCTTTTATGAACATTAAGACATGCTGTTTAGAATCTTTGCTCTGTATAGCTCTATCAGGGGCGGACATGTTGTTTATAATCTTTGCTCTGTATAGCTCTATCAGGAGGCGGACATGTTTAGAATCGTTGCTCTGTATAGCTCAGGGGGCAGACATGCTGTTTAGAATCTTTGCTCTGTATAGCTCTATCAGGGGGAGGACATGTTGTTTAGAATCTTTGCTCTGTATAGCTCTATCAGGGGCGGACATGTTGTTTAGAATCTTTGCTCTGTATAGCTCTATCAGGGGCGGACATGTTGTTTAGAATCTTTGCTCTGTATAGCTCTATCAGGAGGCGGACATGTTTAGAATTGTTGCTCTGTATAGCTCAGGGGGCAGACATGCTGTTTAGAATCTTTGCTCTGTATAGCTCTATCAGGGGGAGGACATGTTGTTTAGAATCTTTGCTCTGTATAGCTCTATCAGGGGCGGACATGTTGTTTAGAATCTTTGCTCTGTATAGCTCTATCAGGGGGTGGACATGTTGTTTAGAATCTTTGCTCTGTATAGCTCTATCAGGGGGTGGGCATGTTGTTTAGAATCTTTGCTCTGTATAGCTCTATCAGGGGCGGACATGTTGTTTCAAATCTTTGCCCTGTATAGCTCTATCAGGGGGTGGGCATGTTGTTTAGAATCTTTTCCCTGTATAGCTCTATCAGGGGGTGGACATGTTGTTTAGAATCTTTGCTCTGTATAGCTCTATCAGGGGGTGGACATGTTGTTTAGAATCTTTGCTCTGTATAGCTCTATCAGGGGGTGGACATGTTGTTTAGAATCTTTGCTCTGTATAGCTCTATCAGGGGGTGGACATGTTGTTTAGAATCTTTGCTCTGTATAGCTCTATCAGGGGGTGGACATGTTGTTTAGAATCTTTGCTCTGTATAGCTCTATCAGGGGCGGACATGTTGTTTCAAATCTTTGCCCTGTATAGCTCTATCAGGGGGTGGGCATGTTGTTTAGAATCTTTGCTCTGTATAGCTCTATCAGGGGGTGGGCATGTTGTTTAGAATCTTTGCTCTGTATAGCTCTATCAGGGTGTGGACATGTTGTTTAGAATCTTTGCTCTGTATAGCTCTATCAGGGGGTGGACATGTTGTTTAGAATCTTTGCTCTGTATAGCTCTATCAGGCGGTGGACATGTTGTTTAGAATCTTTGCTCTGTATAGCTCTATCAGGGGGTAATCATGTTGTTTAGAATATTTGCTCTGTATAGCTCTATCAGGGGGTGGACATGTTGTTTAGAATCTTTGCTCTGTATAGCTCTATCAGGGGGTGTACATGTTGTTTAGAATCTTTGCTCTGTATAGCTCTATCAGGGGGTGGACATGTTGTTTAGAATCTTTGCTCTGTATAGCTCTATCAGGGGGTGTACATGTTGTTTAGAATCTTTGCTCTGTATAGCTCTATCAGGAGGTGTACATGTTGTTTAGAATCTTTGCTCTGTATAGCTCTATCAGGGGGTGGACATGTTGTTTAGAATCTTTGCTCTGTATAGCTCTATCAGGGGGTAATCATGTTGTTTAGAATCTTTGCTCTGTATAGCTCTATCAGGGGGTAATCATGTTGTTTAGAATATTTGCTCTGTATAGCTCTATCAGGGGGTGGACATGTTGTTAGAGAGGTTGATAGATTTAGTGGACATATTTCTTTTAGATTTATATACAGAGCTAGCCAGCTAATTAGGGATTATATTGCAGCTGGGGGAAAAACTCTAATAAGGCCCACAAATCTAATTCACAAGAAAGTTTACACGGAGGAAAAGCCAGTTAGTATATATTTTTCTATTATATCCTGAAATTCAATATAACTAGACATCTTCACTAACCCAGCTTTAACCCTTTTAATGTCAGAGCGCCTGAGCAATGCAGTGAAAGGGTTAAGGAGGTGATATGTAGATGAGAGGGCAAGGGTCCACGCCTGAAGCCTGTACTATTGGCTCCATTCCTGGATGTATCTGATTAGATGCGCTACGCCTGTGATTTAGCTCTACTCATGCTGTGTAAATCTTACACTATATATAAATAGAGAACATGTGTAGCCCTGTCTGCTGCGAGGTGATGGTCCAAAGCACATTATTACATTGCCCATCAAAAAACCCATAAGATGGTGCACCATGATGAATGACCAGTGCCAACCACTGCAGTGCTCACGTTAACTGACTTTATTTAGATAAATAGGCAGTCTAGTCCCCAAAGTCACTTTGGTGCAAGATGAAGATCGCTGCTTGTATAATGCACAGGCTTTTTTCCCAGTGTGATTTGATGCAGGCATTCTGCATAAATCACATTTTTAATATTTGACTCAAGCCCTCCCCAGTGATTACTCTGTATGTTTACTGCAGGTGCAGCAGCACTGATTATATAGACACTGAGGAGATAAAGTTTTGTTTTATTTAGTGACTTTCTCTGCTCTTAAAATTGAAAACATTGTGTGGACTGTGATAAACTTGCTCTTGTACACAGTAGGATCTCTTAACAGTGCAACACATCTGTTGACATCACTAGAGAGACAGGAAATTCCATTGATTTGAATGAAATTATTCTCATTGGTTCCTGCAAAAAAAAAAGGAAAAATTACTTTTACTCAACTAGAATGAGCAGTCCTGATTTCTTGCAAACTGCTGTAATTTCACAATTTCATCTAGCTGTAAGTATTTTATATTTGATGCAATGCAAATTGTAAAACATGCATTTTAAAGTACTTTGAAAGAACATTAATATGTCCCCTTAAACAATAACGTACAAAAAGTGCTGGTTTTTTAACCTTTTGGCGGGTATAGAGTAAAAATAGGGTATTAGGTCAAAAATTTCAATTTCCTATATTATTGTGTTAAATCTTGGTTGTCTATTACAACTAATGAAATCCTTTAGAAAGTAAGTTAAAATGAGCGCTACATGACCAGAATTTTTTCTTCCTTGAGTCCAAGTCATCACATTGAATTCTCAAGTACCTCATCACTCAAACTGTCAGCGCTACTGTGCATGCACCAACGCAGGATGGATGCTCCTGTGTCCCAGAATTAGATCGGGATTTCAGGATTGCCGTACTGGATGCCACTGTTTTACCGTGCTCTGCCCCGGAAAGTTGGGAGGCATGGATTTATGAGGCTAGTGGGTAGTTACAACCATGTCAACTCCCGTCATGCTAAGCTTAGTAACATGGGAGTACTTGCATGAGACCAGCATCATGAGTAAATCTGAAAGGCCCTCCGTCACCAAAACATTTATCATACTCTGAATATAGAGAATAAAAATAATGCATACATTGAGAGACATATATGTGTCTGTAGTCAGGGGTGTATCTGGGTTTTGTGCTGCCCTAGGCAGACAAACCCCCCCCCCCCCCCTAACGTTGCACACCCACAACATGCCCCATCACCCCATTACATGCCCCATCACCCACACTGCATACACACTAAATCCCCAATCACCCTCATTACATACTCCCAACATGTCCATTACATGCCCCCATCACCCCAATTAATTGGAAGAAGCTAAAGCTTGCTGAACGGTGGGGGAGGGAGCAAAGATGTTTGAAGCACCAGAAGTGTGCTTTAACACCCTCTGGCAAAGTGCCGCCCTAGGCGAGTGCCTTGCAGAAGATACACTACTGTCGTGTTTCCTGCTTCTGACATCACCTTGTGATTTGATTTGCAAATTATCTATTTTCAATGCCCTCCCTAGCCACAGTTTTCCCATTGGCTGTATTTTGGAATGGGAGAGTTGGTGACAGGGATTGCTATAGATTTAATTAATAGATGTAACAATTAGAGGAGAGATATCTTCTAAATTACTATGAAAAAAATCAAATTGGCCTATTTTATTAAAAACCTTTTAACAAGTATAGACAAAGATTAACACACAGTACACACAATGCTGACAAACAAACTTGATGCTGAATATCTGTGATAACACTGAGGGAATTACAAAATCCTATTTTAAAGAGAGTAGTATGTACCTGAAATGGCCTCCCGGTAGAAGCAGTTTAGGCAAGGGAAAGAATTCTAGGATGTCTGGGATGGGCAAAAGTCTACCGTGGGCAACCAACAAACCTGAGCTTCCATTGCAAGCAGACAAGATGGGTTAATAAACCTGAGCTTTCGTTACAAGCAGACTAGATGGGTTAATAAACCTGAGCTTTCGTTACAAGCAGACTAGATGGGTTAATAAACCTGAGCTTTCGTTACAAGCAGACTAGATGGGTTAATAAACCTGAGCTTTCATTATAAGCAGACAAGATGGGTTAATAAACCTAAGCTTTCATTACAAGCAGACTAGATGGGTTAATAAACCTGAGCTTCCAGTACAAGCAGACTAGATGGGTTAATAAACCTGAGCTTCCATTGCAAGCAGACAAGATGGGTTAATAAACCTGAGCTTCCATTACAAGCAGACAAGATGGGTTAATAAACCTGAGCTTCCATCACAAGCAGACTAGATGGGTTAATAAACCTGTGCTTTCGTTATAAGCAGACTAGATGGGTTAATAAACCTGAGCTTTTATTACAAGCAGACTAGATGGGTTAATAAACCTGAGCTTTCATTATAAGCAGACTAGATGGGATAATTGGTTTTATATGTTGTAAGATCAATAGATTAGATAGACCATAGTACCATGTAGGAGTCTATTAGAGTGACCGAATTTCAGGTAAGTTATACCCCTGTGCCTCCCGGACCCTGCCTATGTTGAAATTAGAATAGTTATTTTTTTGGGGGAGGGTTCTGTTTTGGGGGGTTTGTTTGCTTTGCCAGATAAACAATTGTTTGTGCAAATTATTCATATTTACAGAGTTTAATGTGGTGACCCACGCCTGTAGCTGAAAGAGAAACAATTTGCTTAATGTGTTGTCATTAAATCTTAGGTGTTGCCGGTAACAGACAATTATTATATATTCTAGGGGAATGTTTGTGCATTATGCAGGATTCTTGTTCTCCACCGGGCACAAAAAATATCCAGGTTATGCTCACATTTTCACATTTAAAAAGGGTTCAGTGGTTTTAAAGGGACACTCCAGGCATCAAATTAACTCTGATGCCTCTGGTAGTGTTTAAGACTATAAATTGTACAGGTGTCTTTTGCATAATCCCCAACTGCTCTGTCCAATTTTGATCCCGGGACATAGAAGATGAAAGTTGGCAAGTATGCAGTAATGTGAGTTAATTGTTGCAGTGGCCATCCGTTTTTCTCTATGGGAGGCCTCTTATAGGCTCTCAGGAGCTTTTGGTGACTCACATTTTTGGCTTAAGATTTCATGGTAGGAGAAAGCTCTAGGAGAAAGCCTGTAAAAAATAAAAAAAAATAAAAGATTTTTTTAAAAATCTAAATTTCAAATTAAATATTACAAAAATTCAAGAAAATTGGAACAAATCAATGGATAGTTATTTTCAAAGCTTTAATATGCATTTATATTCTTTAAAGACATTTCACTCATCTCATCTCATCTCAGTCTCCATGGGGTTCATTTTGTCAATGGCATTTATAGTTTAGATCCCCCCTGAGTCCAGCACCAGTTGCTAAGGATGATAGATTATAAAACATTGCAAGAGAGCAATGATGGGAAATATGCCCTAAAAACTAGAAAGAAGATACAATCTATGTGTGTGGATTTGCTGTCACGTATTTCCGCAATGTTACTACCCATTACATCTTGACATACTCTGTGTGCAGAACAATCTATAAACACTGATGATACAACCTCAAACCATCCAGCCACGTGTCTTGGTGACACGCAAAAGCTGTGAGTCAGGGTCGACTGTCAATTTGAGACATATAATATATATGATTCTCCGGAGTTAAATACCTAATAATCCTTCTATTAATGTAAATATACTATTATAATAATATTACATTAATATATTATGATTGAATATACATATTATTATGTTTGAAATATGCGTTCTATAATTCTTCTACACTTTTGTATTTAATTCTCCGGCAAAAATCTGGCAAAAATTCAGCGATTTCCACCGATTTTGGGACTTCTTCAAGGAGTTCGGTGCTCTAGGAGTAAACAAAATCCATAGGATTCACCTATCCACAACCCCCCCTCCTAACTGAATATGCCAAACCCCCCCCCCCCCCCCCAACTGAATGTGGCCATTCCATAAATTGATGAATTCACGCTGATTTCTCTGAAATTCGGCTTAGTGCCCCGATCAGGCCCGAGTTCGAGACAGTATAGGGCATACTGAGTAGACTCTTAAAGCTTTGGAAAGGGGTGCAGCCTTGGATTTTGGACATTGATCCCCAAGTGTCAAAAAAATTCTTTGGATATTTAAATGAGAAAAGAGATAGCCAAAAGCGTTCCTGTTTGGTCACGGAGCCAAATTAAATCAACTCTAACTTTTATTCTATATTTAACCACTAAATGATGAAGTCAAAATGGGATCATGTAAATTTGGGTTTCTTATGCATGGAAAAATCTGTTAGTGGTTTTTTTTTTTTTTTTAACTTTTAATTTCCCTTGAAAGAATACAGATGTATTCCTGCGGCTGTTATTGTCTAATATGTTGGCACAGTTTATTTCATCTTGTATGATGTTACTACCCCAATACTGGCATGCCATCATTTATTATTTTATTTTTTAAATGGAGAAAAAGAATTTAAAGCCAAACTGTGGGAGAATAAATATTATAGGAGAATACATTTTTATGTTTGGTACATACACAATATGAGAAATAAGTTAAAATTGCATGTAAACAAATAAATAACACAAAATGCCCTATCTCCATCCCCCCCGCCCCCTCTCCCCCAAATAGAATGTTCTTTCTGGATCCTAATAGGGAGAGGATAAACAACTGGCAGATAATAGCCTAGGCAAGTGATGGCTAACCTTGGCACTGTTGATATTATTTGTGATCCTTAATCACCTACATGTATGGGCTACCTTTAAAATAGCGCAATCACTGCATTTTCACCACGATTCGCGCTACTTTCAGCTTTCCTGGAAGCTTCGCAAGTAAATGCTAGCCAAGAAAGCGGGGGTGGGGAGGGGTGAACCGTCCATGGACAAGCGTCACTGACCTGTCAAACACGCCCCCTCACCCTATGGAAATCGTATGAGGGATGTTTCAGGATTCAGCCTGCAATAGCTGAGACAGGCTTTCTCAGCCATTGCAAGGGATTTTGTGATATATGTCCTGGGGCCATCCTCCCCCAAATTTTTGGGGGAGGAATGGGGTGAGATGATCATGGTGGCCTCAAAAGTTAGGCAGACCAGGACAACCATTATTTTTTGCATTTATTAATATGATCACTGTGAAAATCAATCATATTGATCACATGTAATAAATGCAAAAAATACATTACATTTCAATCAGTGCTGTATGAACACTGATTGAAAAATCTTCCCTCTCCCTGATACATTTTTTTATCTTATGTCAAAGAGAGAGAGAGGAAAGAAATATACTGTGTCCCAGAAAATAATGCAATAACCCCCCCCCCCCCCAAAAAAAAAAAAACACTGCCCCCGCCCCTTTTACACACTATTAAATTTTATACATTACACAAAGGGTTAAGTAAAAAAAATTGTTGCAAAAGAAAGCCCCATGTGTCCTTAAAAAAAATATATATATATGTGGGGATTCATTTAAAAAGCAAGCGTGCACTTTGATTTAAATGCACGCATAACTAAACTAGCAAAAAATCTATTGTCCAGAACAGACAGAAAAACAAACAAAATCATTTTACTGAAGGGGTTAAAGGACAACTGTAGAAAAAAAATGTACATGTGTTTAATTGAAAGATTGTATCAAGTGTAATTTATTCATAAAGTAATTATTCAGTGAAAGAATACAAATACCAGATGAAGAAAGCTCTGACCCATCTGACCAAAGATTCTAAACAACATGTCAGCCTCCTGAACTATATGGGGTAAAGATGGCTCAATAAGGTACTTTATTTGGATTCTTTCATTTAAGAATTTCTAAATAAAATGCCTACACATCCTTTAATTAAATACAACTTCAGTTGTCCTTTAAGGCTGACTGACCAACATGGGGTAAGTAGTTACCCAAACATCTGCAGTGCCAAGGTTAGCCATCACTGGCTTAGGCCAACTGTGCATGTTAAGGACATGCCTCTTTAGCACACGTTCTCTGATTTGACATTGCACGGCTTGCCGGATATTGAAGGAGCATGGCACCCCTGATCACTCCGTGGAGTGATTCCGGTGCCCAAATTCTGGTGTTCCTTACCATTTGGGTGGTGGTAGTGATCACTGATCACAGCTTGTCTTAACACAAGACGAATATGGACATCTGTGTGACCAACTGCAGAGAAACAGAGGATGTACATCCCGAAGGCACCATTAATCTGTGAAACTATATATAGGGGGTCTTCTTTATTATTTATAACTGTATAAAAAATAAAAAGTGGGGACCCTAAAGGGACTGGATCACCTAAACATTGTTTTTGCTGAAAATGTTGAGAATAGAAAATGCTGGAAATGGATCTATACATTGGGTTAGCAGAATTACAAGTAAATGCGTAGAATAAGAGCTTTCGTTTGGTAAATGTGCCAGTGGTGTCGTCTCCTTATGACATCACCTTGCGGCTTGACTGTGGTTGCCCCCTTTTCTCCATACTGATCTTTCCGTTTCCTCCATAGATTTAACATGAAGCCAGTTTTTTTTTTTTTTTTAGCAAATTAGCAACTAGGTGGCAACTGTAACCTTGCTGTGCAAGTTACACGTCACATTGACAATTAGCTCATTTGCATATCAAGCCACCAGTGATGTCATAATCATGAGACATTGCAAAGCCATTTAAAACATATATGTATCTTACTTTATGCATTTGCTCTACATTCAGCAGTTTTTTCGGCCCCTATATGAGTGCATAGCTCCCCAGCTCTAAACCACAAAATCCCCACAGTGCATCAGAGCAAGGGGTTGACATGTTCTCCTCTGTTGTAACACTGACAGACAGTCTCATGCCTCAAGGTAAATCAGAGACAATTACCAACTCTACTCCATGATTACTCATGGCTTGCAGGATTAGCATCACTTACTTACAAAATATCCTCTATAAATTGCTCTATCAGTCAAACAGCTGAGGTGCTGCTGGACTGGTTCCAACACTGAGGAGCCGAGCACACCCCATCGCTCCATCCCTTCATTGGGTTGCACAGTGTGTTTCTGATCTTTAATCTTTTTACCCGACAGCCGAAATGATTGGATCATGAGATCATGGAGGTAGATAATGTGCAGGAATGTTTTCGTCTTGAGACGGGCTAATTCCACTTTTTTTTTTTTACAATAGTTAATTATTGGTTTGGGATATCGTACATCTCCTCCTGTCAAATTGGAAGAGTGTGCAGGGAAGGTCAGAAAATAACCTACATCATCTAATCACCAAATAACTGTGCACCCAATAAATCATGTGCTTGCCATTACCATCTGCTAGCGGGTGGCAATGTACATCTTCGAGAATGCTTATAATCTTAACGATCTCTTAATGCTTTATGAATGATTTTACTGGATTATGGCGGGGGGGGGGGTGGATGATGTAAGAAGGTGTCACTGTAAGAAATACGATCTCTGTTTGGTGTAAGTCCTCGTAGAGAATTACATGGAATACAAATGGTGGACCACATCCCTCCAGCGGCAGTGGGGTGGAACAGGAGCGGGGTGACTCAGTTGTCAGCTGTGCTCTGCTAAAGGTTTTATTTTTATTTTTGCACGGGATACTAACGTAATGACATCATTTCCCGCTTTGGCTTCAGTAAAGCCTCTCTGGCACCGATGTGACGGTAATACGTAGAGGTGAGCTGGGAGGTTTAATTTTGAGATATATATATGTATATATATATATACACTTTGTGTGGTTATGTAATAAATAGGCACATGGGGAGTTGTGCCCAGTAGTGCCGCTATCTCTGCTTGTGCCAATGTGTAATAAGCTAGTGCCATATGCACCAGATCTGTAGCACTGGCTTTCTCCAGCGTGTTTATTACTAGCGCAAGCCATGGATTGAAAATCAGCGCCTGAAATGTCGCAAACAACATTCGCCAAATATAATTTTTTGTGCATGGGAGTTTGTGTGAATAACCCCTTATCTGTGCCTATTTATGCCTCTGATGTTAACCCTGGTAACTGCAGTATGGGATATGGAGGGGTATAGTTATTATGTCCCTGTCAGTAGATTCATCTGCAAGCTGCTAAGTTTCTTACACATTATTCCCCCTTCCTCTTTCTGTGGCCCAGGAAAGGGGTATTCTCTCAGTGACACATATGTCAAAACGCGTTGCCAACAAAATGCTGCACTTCAAAATGTATCCCACTAGCACTTGTCACAGTGCCAGACTGACCTCCGCTCTACTTGCCACAACACCAGACTGGCCCCCACAATACTTGCCACAGCACATGATTTATCTCCAGAGTATGTGCCACAGCACCAGACTGATCTCCAACATATGAGCCACAGCACATGATTGCTCTACAGGGTATGTGCCACAGCACCAGACTGATCCCCACAGTACTTGCCATAGCACATGATTGATCTACAGAGTATGTGCCACAGCACCAGACTGATCCCCACAATACTTGCCACAGCACATGATTAATCTCTGCAACAGTAGCCACAGTCCCAGAGTGATCACATAATACTTAAAACAGCGTCAGACTGATCAGATGAGTACTTGCCACAACATCAGACTGATCCCCAGTGTACTTGCCACAACATCAGACTGATCCCCAGAGCACTTACCACAGCACTAGATTGATCCCCTAAATACTTGCCACAGCACTAGATTGAACCCCTCAGTACTTGCCACAGCACCAAATTGATCCCCAAAGTACTTGCCACAGCACCAGATTGAACCCCTCAGTACTTGCCACAGCACCAGATTAAACCCCTCAGTACTTGTCACCGCACCAGATCGCTTCTTCAGGGCTCAACCCTTACCGGGCTCAGCAAGACTAACAAGGGCATGCTGAGCCTGATAGGAGTTATGTTTCAAGTAACATTTTGTTCAAAAACCAGGAAAACTCCACACTCGCTATTCCCTGTGTAAAGTAAACTTCATACAAATGTTCCCCTTTTCACAGACTACTGGCAATCAGAATGGCTCTTTTGGGTTCACCCACCCAGCTGACCAAACTGTATTTGGAAAGGTTCCTACACGTTCGATTATTCGTCTTACACCCGGGTTTATGGGGCGACTAGTTGGCATTTTTACTGCTGTCATGATGAGTTCCCATCAGCACCTGAACTAGGGACTTGATTACTGCCGCTAAACTCCTAGTGCGCGCTGTGTTTAGAGCCGGCCCTCGTAAGACGGAGACAGTTTTACGGCTCCCACTGAGACCCTGAAGTTAAGCTGCTTTTACGAGGTGTCGGTGAAACCTAAAGAAACTGGCAGGACAAATTGTTGACCCAGTCGGAGATTGTTTTTAAGAAACAAGGTGGCGGTGTTAAAGGGATAGGCGGCTCCAAGTCATTAGGCAATTAGTATTAAATTCCACGTCTTAGTGTTAGGTGAGGGTTTTATCAAACAGATGGATATCCTCAGGGACCAGCACATACACCTGTTTACAAGCCACAGAATCCACACGTTAGCGTGGAACGGGGCACACGACCTCAACTGCTCCCTTCTCCTCCTGGAGTTTGTTTTCTTGGCCAAACACTGCCTCAGTTGCGTAGGCCGGCCAAGCTGATTATAGTCCATTATGACAGTGGGCCAGAGTCATATTATTATCCTGTAACATGGCTTTCTCTTTCATATGACCTTCGTCCAACAGAGTTTTATTGGAAGTGGTGAGCAATGTTTGAAGTCATCTCATCATTGTACGCGAGCATATTGGATATTATACTTTTAGAGCAAATCTAGAGAGGTGTATTATTATATGTAGGAAAATATAAGAAAATCAGGACCAGCCTGTGATCAGGATTGGAAGGTCCGTAACCAAATTTAATATAGAACTTTTTCCTAGTGGTTTACACGTCTTGTTTATTGCCCTGTCGTGCAAAACCTGCCCCAACCCTGACTACTGCATTCAGCTGGATGGGAGACTTTTTCCAACTTGGCTACTTTGGCCTTAAAATGTAACTTCCCTTCTCAATTTCATGCAATTCTCTGTTTCATGAATACAGCTTTAGGTTTAAAAAGAAAATGCTGGAAATTTAAGGAAACAGAATTTACAAAGAGATTTAAGAAGCTGGATGTCCAATTAGAAAAAAAGATTGAGCAGGGGGCAGAGTGCGGACAAGTAGGAATACTTCAGGGACATCAGGGTAAAATTTATATTACAAACAGGGGTTCATTTTACAGTTTTTTATTTTTATATGGCTTCGCAAAGGAAGTTTGGCAGACATTATTTTAACAGTAGGAATTTGTATGCAGTGTGTCAATCAGCAATGACAACCTTACACGTGTTAAACAGGGATTAAGCCCTAAAAACACTGCCATATAAAAGGCTTCTGTTAAAGTTTCCTTTTTATCCTGGTCCAATGTGCTGGAACAAAGACATTACCTATAAATCTATAGCCTGTTCTGTGCTCCATATTCTTCTACAGTCCCGACATCTTGTGCTGTCTCACTGTCTGCTTGCTCCCTTTTACTACAGTGTCATACATGCTAGTTGTTTATATGAGCTTTCACATTCACTGCTGCTCCATTGTCATCCTTCCTAACTGTTCACAGCATTCCCATTCACACATACTTACCTACATCTTACATGATTGACACACAGCGCGACTGGCAGTCGACCGGACCATCACAGTGAAGCAGCAGCTCATGCCTCTCTTTCCTTCCCTGAGCAAGCTGAGCAAAACAGAATATCTCACACCCCAGCACCAATGTGTTCACTGGCTGTAGCGGGGTAGTGATCGAAGTTTAAAATCCACAATGCAGGTCCTGAATAATACTCTTGAAATCTTCATATACAAACGTTCACCAGGTCTTTGAGAGGTAGTAGGAGGTCCTCGTTCCAAATCAGAGATATCCTTGGTTGAGCTGCAGACACTGCTGAAAAGGTGAATAGCTGCGCCTCTACCTCTCTCCGAACACTGGCTAAGGAAGTACTAGTGACAGAAGATTCACGTGCAGATGACTTTAGAGGAATGGACACACAGCCACTGGAACTGGAATTCAGGAGATCTGGACGCGCAGCTGTACTGATTCTGAGACACTGGATAACACACACCGCTGTACTGGTTCTGGAACTCAGGATAATATACAGCTACTGATACTGAGATACTGGATGTCACACAGCCACACTGGCTCTGAGACACAGGATAATACACAGCCACTGGTACTGAGACACAGGATAATACACAGCCACTGGTACTGAGACACAGGATAATACACAGCCACTGGTACTGAGACACAGGATAATACACAGCCACTGGTACTGAGACACAGGATAATACACAGCCACTGGTACTGAGACACAGGATAATACACAGCCACTGGTACTGAGACACAGGATAATACACAGCCACTGGTACTGAGACACAGGATAATACACAGCCACTGGTACTGAGACACAGGATAATACACAGCCACTGGTACTGAGACACAGGATAATACACAGCCACTGGTACTGAGACACAGGATAATACACAGCCACTGGTACTGAGACACAGGATAATACACAGCCACTGGTACTGAGACACAGGATAATACACAGCCACACTGGCTCTGAGACACAGGATAATACACAGCCACTGGTACTGAGACACAGGATAATACACAGCCACTGGTACTGAGACACAGGATAATACACAGCCACTGGTACTGAGACACAGGATAATACACAGCCACTGGTACTGAGACACAGGATAATACACAGCCACACTGGCTCTGAGACACAGGATAATACACAGCCACTGGTACTGAGACACAGGATAATACACAGCCACTGGTACCGAGACACAGGATAATACACAGCCACTGGTTCTGAGACACCGGATAATACACAGCCACTGGTACTGAGACACAAGATAATACACAGCCACTGGTACTGAAACACAGGATAATACACAGCCACTGGTACTGAGACACAGGATAATACACAGCCACTGGTTCTGAGACACAGGATAATACACAGCCACTGGCTCTGAGACACAGGATAATACACAGCCACTGGTACTGAGACACAGGATAATACACAGCCACTAGTACTGAGACACAGGATAATACACAGCCACTGGTTCTGAGACACAGGATAATACACAGCCACTGGCTCTGAGACACAGGATAATACACAGCCACTGGCTCTGAGACACAGGATAATACACAGCCACTGGCTCTGAGACACAGGATAATAAAAAACCACTGGCTCTGAGACACAGGATAATAAAAAACCACTGGCTCTGAGACACAGGATAATACACAGCCACTGGTACTGAGACACAGGATAATACACAGCCACACTGGCTCTGAGACACAGGATAATACCCAGCCACTGGTACTGAGACACAGGATAATACACAGCCACACTGGCTCTAAGACACAGGATAATACACAGCCACTGGTACTGAGACACAGGATAATACACAGCCACACTGGCTCTGAGACACAGGATAATACACAGCCACTGGTACTGAGACACAGGATAATACACAGCCACTGGTACTGAGACACAGGATAATACACAGCCACTGGTACTGAGACACAGGATAATACACAGCCACACTGGCTCTGAGACACAGGATAATACACCGCCACTGGTACTGAGACACAGGATAATACACAGCCACTGGTACTGAGACACAGGATAATACACAGCCACTGGTTCTGAGACACCGGATAATACACAGCCACTGGTACTGAGACACAAGATAATACACAGCCACTGGTACTGAGACACAGGATAATACACAGCCACTGGCTCTGAGACACAGAATAATACACAGCCACTGGCTCTGAGACACAGGATAATACACAGCCACTGGCTCTGAGACACAGGATAATACACAGCCACACTGGCTCTGAGACACAGGATAATACACAGCCACTGGTACTGAGACACAGGATAATACACAGCCACACTGGCTCTGAGACACAGGATAGTACACAGCCACTGGTACTGAGGCACAGGATAATACACAGCCACTGGTACTGAGACACAGGATAATACACAGCCACACTGGCTCTTAGACACAGGATAATACACAGCCACTGGTACTGAGACACAGGATAATACACAGCCACACTGGCTCTGAGACACAGGATAATACACAGCCACACTGGCTCTGAGACACAGGATAATACACAGCCACTGGTACTGAGACACAGGATAATACACAGCCACTGGTTCTGAGACACCGGATAATACACAGCCACTGGTACTGAGACACAAGATAATACACAGCCACTGGTACTGAGACACAGGATAATACACAGCCACTGGTACTGAGACACAGGATAATACACAGCCACACTGGCTCTGAGACACAGGATAATACAAAGCCACTGGTACTGAGACACAGGATAATACACAGCCACACTGGCTCTGAGACACAGGATAATACACAGCCACTGGCTCTGAGACACAGGATAATACACAGCCACTGGCTCTGAGACACAGGATAATAAAAAACCACTGGCTCTGAGACACAGGATAATACACAGCCACTGGTACTGAGACACAGGATAATACACAGCCACTGGTTCTGAGACACAGGATAATACACAGCCACTGGTTCTGAGACACAGGATAATACACAGCCACTGGCTCTGAGACACAGGATAATACACAGCCACTGGCTTTGAGACACAGGATAATACACAGCAACTGGTACTGAGACACAGGATAATACACAGCCACTGGTACTGAGACACAGGATAATACACAGCCACTGGTTCTGAGACACAGGATAATACACAGCCACTGGCTCTGAGACACAGGATAATACACAGCCACTAGTACTGAGACACAGGATAATACACAGCCACTGGCACTGAGACACAGGATAATACACAGCGAATAGTACTGAGACACAGGATAATACACAGCCACACTGGCTCTGAGACACAGGATAATACACAGCCACTGGTACTGAGACACAGGATAATACACAGCCACACTGGCTCTGAGACACAGGATAATACACAGCCACTGGTACTGAGACACAGGATAATACACAGCCACTGGTACTGAGACACAGGATAATACACAGCCACTGATAATGAGGTTCTGGATGATAGAATATACATTTGTACCGGTTCTGGAACACTGGATACATACAGCAACTGGTTCTGAGGACTAGGAAAGCTGGACACACAACCACTGTTACTGAGATACCGTATGTCAGATGGCGTTGTGGGACTTCGACAGGAGCTTCACGGAGTTAGGTGGGTAAGTTTCTGATGTACGTGGGGAGCGACGTGACAAGGAACGGGTAAGGCTGTTACACTGACCTGCTTCTGACTTCACGTGCCCTGAGGATGTAGTAAAGTACATACCGGGCAGGGGGATACCCAGCATCAGTATGTTACAAATGCGCCACCCCCACATGTGGCTCATCAAATCAAATGAACCCCGTGGGGGCCCTATGAGAATGGCTTCCATCCTGATATTAATGTGATATACCTTGGTTCCAGAATTTCTCTCCTCTCATTATCTCTCCATAGATAATAATATAAATGGTCCTAAGAGAGATGAAACTGGGATTCATCTCCCCAGGTGTCACTCATTGCCGGTACTATTTGCTGCTGATAGATGTTAGGTGTTAGCTCGGGGGGACTTGTCATTTGATGTTGGGATGTGATACATTGAGGATTTAACAACTACTCACACAGTTAGTTTGTTTAAATGCCGCGATGGCACCAGTGCGCACACAGTTCGGCCCCGAAACAGGCTGTGTCAGAAAATGCAATTCAGATGCCACATTAGGCCCCTTGGATAATTTGTGTCGGCGACATGACTGAGCCAAGGGGTTAGAAATAAAAGTAGGAGGGGCCGGAGACTTTATTATTCACATTTTATTTTAAAGTAATTAAGTTAATTATTGACTCTGGGTTGAAAACTACTGCATCAAAAAAAGTTTAGTTACTGTAAGCGGGGAAAAGATCTATACTCCAACTTTAAGAGACCTTGTCATGGTGAAATTATTTTCAGTGTAAAACTACAGGAAAATTGTAAAAGTTAATTTATATTAAAATACAATCTATGTCCCTTTAAATCTGTGTAATTTGTAACATCTCTGATTTTTTTTGAATGCTTTGTTTACCGCATTGCACAGTGCCGGGGAATATAATAAATAACATCATAATTAAGTAAAGGTTCTCCTGGGACCGTAGAGTGTAATTTGGAATCATTTCAGAAGACAAGGCCAGTAAAGTTCACTAGTTCTGTCAGTTTGTATTCAAGAAACAGATTTTCTTTGGGTCAGATCATTTGCCAAGAGTCTTAATTGCTGTGACTGTGCATTCCTCACTTGGCAGTGACCTCAGTCATTAATAAGTCATAGGACAAGGGATCTGTGCCACATTATGTACAGGGCTACAGTAAAACCCACGTATACAATATGGATGGAAACATACTGTATTGTCCTGATCAGAGGCTGCATCCATATAGTTTCAGGTCATTTGAAAACAAAAAGTCATTGTTATAGAAAATAGAATGTTATATTGCTTCCCTTGTTAGAGTGTCATAATGATTCACAGCACTTGCCACACTGTCATAATGATCCACAGCACATGCCACAGTGTCATATGATCCACAGCACATGCCACACTGTCATAATGATTCACAGCATATGCCACAGTGTCATAATGATCCACAGCACATGCCACAGTGTCATAATGATCCACAGCACATGCCACACTGTCATAATGATTCACAGCACTTGCCACACTGTCATAATGATTCACAGCACCTGCCACAGTGTCAAAATGATCCACAGCACCTGCCACAGTGTCAAAATGATCCACAGCACCTGCCACAGTGTCATAATGATCCACAGCACCTGCCACAGTGTCATAATGATCCACAGCACCTGCCACAGTGTCATAATGATCCACAGCACCTGCCACAGTGTCATAATGATCCACAGCACTTGCCACAATGATCCACAGCACCTGCCACAGTGTCATAATGATCCACAGCACTTACCACAGTGTCATAATGATCCACAGCACTTGCCACAGTGTCATAATAATCCACAGCACCTGCCACAGTGTCAAAATGATCTTCAGCACTTACCGCACTGTCATAATGATTCACAACAGCACTTGCCACGGTGTCATAATGATCCACAGCACTTGCCACAGTATCATAATGCTCCACAGCACTTTCCACAGTGTCATAATGCCCCACAACATTTCCCACAGTGTCATAATGCTCCCAAGCACTTGCCACAGTCACATAATGCCATACAGCACTTGCCTCTGTGTCATAATGCCCCTCAGCACTTGCCACAGTGTCATAATTATCCTCAGCAATTTCCACACTGTCATAATGATTCACAGCACTTACCACAGTGTCATAATGCTCCACAGCACTTGCCTCAGTATCATAATGCTCCACAACACTTTCCACAGTGTCATAATACCCCACAACATTTCCCACAGTGTCATAATGCTCGCAAGCACTTGCCACAATGACATAATGCTGTACAGCACTTGCCTCTGTGTCATAATGCCCCTCAGCACTTTCCACAGTGACATAATGCCCCACAGCACTTGCCACAGCTACAGTGTTTTATAATGCCTAACAACACTTGTCCCAAGCAAGGTCATAACTCTGATTAAAAAAAAAAAGATAGTGTGTCTTGTAATCACGACAATATGATAAATATATACCGAGGAGTTTCAGTATGAGGAGGCAGTGTGCATCGTTAGAGAGCATCATCCACGAGGGTCCCATGTTTCTCCATATTCTTGAATGAAGTTTGGAGAGTTGACACATGGATCGAGCTGGTCATTTGTAATCAAACAAGAGAATCCAATCAGGCTTCAGATTCTGCCCAGCTCCAACGTTCCCTGATAAAAGAGTGTATAACTCTATACCTAGGACTTTAATAAAGAGGGAATTGAGAAGGGTTATTAATCGGCAAGCCCCACAGCGTATTATTCCATCGTTAAGTGAAAACCAAACCACACTGGCTATCCATTCCCTTTCTGTCTGTGAAAATTATCATAAGTGTGATTACAAAATGAAAGGTTAAAATAGAGATATTAATATAATCAAACATTAAGATTTAAGAATTAAGATAACCAAGCTAAAAAAAGACCTAATAATTGGATGTTAAAAGAGAAGGGAAAGAAGAGAAAGTGTCGAAGACAGGAAGAGATGTTGACCCTAGCTTTAAATCCCTAAATAATAAAGAACATGAAGAGAGGCCCACCAGGATGTCTCCCATACTGTATTAGCTGAAATTCAAATTATTATTAAAAAAAGGAGGTTTTAAACTTAAGACTAAAGTAACATTTAGCTGAAAGGGAGAATGTGTCCCACTCGGCTAAGTTTGAAATTCCCTTCTCAGTTTCCTGCAATTTGAATAAAGCCCCCCCCCCCCCTTAGTCAAAGGCGCCATGGTTTTTGTGTTGTTTAGCCCCTGCTGCCTTCTATCTCCAAACTGCATAATAAACATGATAAAATGACTGTAATGATTTCATTGCTCTTCAAATCCTCTCATAGAGAAACACCCACTCGGAAAGAAAAGATGAAAGAGACAGGAACCAAAGCCCTCGCCGGCTGTCCCGGGTCTTCAGATTTAATCCGTGTTGCCACTGTAATGGCAGCGTCGTTAAAAAACAAAAACCTGCATGTGCAAGGTCCTTATTACAGAGCTGGCTAAGAGCAGAGAATTAAATTGCCCCAGCCAATTAAACCTGTTTAGATCTCTCTATAATTACTAGCAGAGCACCGTGCCACCGCTACCATCTGGTCTACATCAGTGGGGGGGGGGGGGGGGGGGGGGCGTATACATTCATGTTCTAGTGAGTCCTTCTCAATACAAACTCTGCACTTAAAATGACTCTGTCACCTAAACACTGCTTATACTGTGAATGTAAAGAATTTAAAAAAAACATGAAAAAAGATCTCTATACATTGTGTTGGCAGATTTGCAGTAAATGCTAAATTAGAAGAAAAATGGGTGTTAAATGCGTCTGTGGCAGTCTCCTGCTTATGACATCACCTGTGGCACGGTATGCAAATGAACTGCTTTTCAGTGTAAAATGTGTAATTTGTATATCAAGCCACAGGAGACACATTTAAAAAAAAAAATTGAAATTCGACAGTGAAGGACGGCTACATCTGTATGTTGGGTAGCTTTTTAAAATCAACCACAAGGCTGAGTAATCTTTGGCCAGTAGTTGTTGGACTACAACAACCATCACATCCAGTGGCCTCGAAAGTCTAGAGAAGTAGACATGTAATTTACCATACCTATTTATCAGACATAATTGTTCAAATCCATTTTAAAAAAGTATCACACCGTCCTCGTCCTTTTTCCACCAAGGATATTAATTGCAAATGTATAACTCCCCAACGCATTTTGAAGACCAACAGTAGAATTAAACATCACCTACCATTTTGTGTCCAATATTCAGTCTATTCCTGATCATACTATGAATCATTTTATTTATACATTTGTAGACTTTTTCTCTAACCACTAACCCCTCCCATTCCCCCCCCCCCTTGCCGGGCTACTAATTCCAAGATTTCCAAGGTCGACATTACAAAGCTGGATGAAAATCCCACCTCTTCTCGTAAACGATATGCATTAGTCTTATTGTCTGTTGTTTTCATCATTAGCGCTAATGAGATTAGTCAATCCGCCCTCGTCTGTACGTGTGTAATACGCTGGTAAAGCACCAGTCCAGACATCTGTTTTGCGTTCATTTAATCATCGTGTTTCGATGTGCGATCAGAGGGAAGATTTTTCATGTATTGATTGGTTTGTCTGGCAAGGCTCTCTGCACTGCTCCGCATGCTCGGATAACATGTGGTTTCAATTGACTCTTCCACTGATATTATTTATCAGGCCCGCTCAGTCTTGTGTGGGACAGGATTCACTTTTCTGGAATTAGAGGTGTCTGTTATGCGTTTAAGTTAAAATTCAGCACAAACACAAATCAAAATCAGATGTATCATGAAGAGGATTTATTTGTGATAGGCTTTAGGAAGCAGAATAATTACGTTTGTCTAAAAGGTTTATTTTATAAATCAGGTGAGGCCTCAGGGTGGATAATTTGCTATTTGTTAGGGTGTCATTTTCTCTCCTCTTTAACAAATTGAAAGTGGTACTAACTGTTTTTATATTTTAGCCTCACTAATTCCAATTCCTATAATCAACCCGCCGTGTATCTTCACAGATATATATGAGTTTCCGCTGAGCTCTGCTCAGTGCGCGTCATCGACCCAGCCAATCAGAGCGGGAGCTAGCCCTGGGCTTCTCATCGGGGTCTGTCGGTTCTCCAAGCCCCTCTAGGCTAGAACGGATAGAGACCATGTTTTTCTGAATGCCACCATCAGAAAGGAACATAGTTCAAAGGACTGTATCACCTAAACATTGCTTTCACTGGGATTGTACAAAATGACTGGAAATGTAAATTAGGAGAAACCTGTGTTTTACATGTGTCTGTGGGGGTCTCCTGTATATGATATCACCAGTGGCTACCTGGCCCGTATTTTATTTTAGCCTCAGGCATGATACTTCCCAGGGGAAAATCATGGTTGTCAAATTGAGATCTTTGGAAAGAAAATAGGGTTAATAAGACAATGGCGGTTATTTATAAACAAGGAGCTAGACGGGGATAGAAATACTGCTGCCTATGTACAGTCAGTCTGGTGCCATCCTTTATTTATTTATGAGAAAGACAATTGCAAGGAACTGACACGGGAACTTCAAGCAGGAGGCCAAAGTAGCCGAGTTGGAAAAATATCTTCAATTCAGCCGCTGAGACTCTCTCGCCCGTTACCTCTTTCATGATTAAAGCCCCATAGGTGCCCTTGACTATTTTTACATAAGCCCCAATTTTTATTCCTATACCAACCAAGATATCCACGTAAATCAATGGAAATGTCTTATCTGGACAAAGATGGCTTAACGGAGAAAATCGGCAATGAAGGACGGCTACATCTGTGTGTTGGGCTGCATTACAAAGGCCAGTAGTTGCTGTAGTACAACTCCCATCACCCAGAGTGGCCTAAACTGTATAGAATAGTAAACTTGTATTTCAGCAGACGTATTCATATATATCATTATAATAGGTAAAGATAATTTGCATATGTGGTAAAACGTTTCTGCTTCGGCACTGATATATATTTTGCTGTACATAATCCTTAGTGTGTAAATACAGACCAATAATTTATGTAATCCATAAACAGGACAAAATGGGGGGAGAGGCAGGAAAGATCCCGAAAAATTATATACAAGCTCTTTTTCAAGCTCTTAAGAGCTGAGTAGCAACTCGAAACGCGTGGGGCGTATTACAATGTCTTGGAAAAATGTTTATAAATGCGGTGACAAGCTTTGATCTTTTTCTGTGTTGAACTGTACAAGAGTTTTTATCCTGACGTGACTGTGTATTTCAGGAACGGTAGAAGAAAGCGTGGTCAGACTCGTGAACGGATCGGGGCCCCACGAAGGTCGCGTGGAGGTGTTTCACGAAAAGCGCTGGGGGACCGTGTGTGACGATGGCTGGGACAAAAAAGATGGCGACGTAGTTTGCCGGATGCTGGGCTTCAAAGGAGTTGAGGAAGTTTACAAAACGGCCAGATTCGGTCAAGGTAAGAACATGAGCAAAACGGACAACTCGTTTTGCATAAAGCATCACTTTCCGTCCAGCATATTTGTGTAAGATTAAGGCTTGGGATACCTCTCATTGGAGCAGGAATTCAATCCTGGGTTTTTTCGGGTGCCAAATTTTCACTTGGTCTCAAAATGAAAGTTGACCTCCAAAGTCGAATTTTAGTGCATAGACCCATCAGTGTCCTATTTAAACAGTGACAAAATGAATTAGCGTATTTAATAAATACAGTACTCTCCAACAAATGGCGCAATTACGATCTCTTCCTGAGCCCAGTAACCTCATAGGAGCAAACAAGGATGCACACACACACATAGGAGAGACCAAAAATAAAAAATATATCGTAGCAGGCCAGGTAAATGATGAGAGCTGTGGAATCAGTAATGCACTCACAGATGGGAGGCTTAAATGGAGCCCATAGTAGGATCTGCTACACTGTATATTTGTTTTTTCTGTATCCTGTATGTGGGCATCCTTGTTTGGTCCTATATGTTTATTCTACACCAGTAATACTAGACAGAGAACCAATGAAATGTAGCCATGCATAGAAATAGACTGTATCCAAACAGAGCAGCTGGGGAGATCAAGCGCAATTTATTTGTAAATAACGACAGTGCACATAGCTTGGAGCAGCAGCACGCTAATCCATTTGTACAAAAGAAGACACCTGACGCACTTCATCTACAAGGCTTAGACATAGTTCTACACCTGTATCTTATATATAAATAGGATATTATATATTGTTTTGAAGATGGGTGCAGTTTATCAATTGAATTTTGTTGCATTTAATCCTGTTTCTGAATTTTTTGGGGCCAGACAGCAAATACCAATTTTTTTTTGTCATGCACAAACGGAGAGATTCTCTTCTTAATTCCCTCATGAATAAAGCCTTAACCCCTTGCCGACATTGGACGGACCTAGTCCGTCCTGCAGTAAAACGAGCGGATCTAAGATCGCAAACACCGCTTAAACTGGTGATGCGTTAATGCCTCAAGGTTGAGGCGTAAAGCATCACCATTATCAAGTGCCCAGAGCACCCGCCATTGCTCCATGGAGCAATTCTCCTCCAATATGGCTCTGCCCTCTTGTGGGTAGAACATCGGAAGTGAAATAAATTTAACTTCCGTCACTCTGATGATTTTGCTTGACTGCCCCTAGAGGCAGTCAGCAACATTTCAATGTAAAAAAAAAAAAGACTTAATTAGCTACAAATCTAGGGTTAGGGTTAGAATAATGTTTAGGGAAACAATTAAATTAGCATACACGTAAGGGTTAAAATTAAATTAAAATTAGAATAAATGAAGGGTTCGCATAAGGGTTAAAGTTAGCTCAGGTCAAAAGGTCACTGTAACTCACAAAAAAATGCAGAAAAACATAGAAACAAGCATATTTCTAAACTCGGGACAAAATTTTAAAACTATTTAGACGGGGTCTTTTTTAAGGATTGTACTTGTGCAAATAATTTTTTAGGTCAAAGTTAGAAAAAGTGTTTTTTGTTTTTTTTCATCATATTTTATGATTTGTTTTGTAGTAAATTATAAGATATGATGAACATAATGGTATGTAACAAAAGCCCTACCTATGGCGATAAAAACAATATATGATTTGTGTGAGTACAGTATGTGAGAAAGAAGAAAATTACAGCTTAACACAAACACCCCAGAAATGTCAAAACAGCCCAAGGGAAAGACAAGGTCAAAAGGTCATGTCACTAAGGGGTTAAATGTTAACTCTGGGGTAACGTTCTAAAAGTGATGTCATCCGCAGGAACCTTCCTTTGGTTTCCATGGTGATATCAGCAGGAACATTCCATTGCTTTCCATGGTGATATCATCAGGAACATTCCATTGGTTTCCATGGTGATATCAGCAGGAACATTCCATTGGTTTCCATGGTGATATCAGCAGGAACATTCCGTTGGTTTCCATGGTGATATCAGCAGGAACCTTCCTTTGGTTTCCATGGTGATATCAGCAGGAACATTCCACTGGTTTCCATGGTGATATGAGCAGGAACCTTCCTTTGCTTTCCATGGTGATATCAGCAGAAACATTCCATTAGTTTCCATGGTGATATGAGCAGGAACCTTCCTTTGGTTCCCATGGTGATATCAGCAGGAACATTCCATTGGTTTCTATGGTGATATCAGCAGGAACATTCCATTGGTTTTCATGGTGACTGCACCACTTTTAGAACTTTGCCCCAGAAGTTTTTTCATAAATGGCCTCCACAGTGTTACTTTGGACGCAAGCGAAGAGATAATGATGCAATGTGTGCAATGTGAGGCAGTAACCAACAGGCTTTTATGACTACTCTTGTGGATATCGTTTTATATTGCTGGGCTTGTTAATCAAAATCAGTGTTGCAAGATGGAAAAATTGAGTTTGTCTCCAGAATTTAAGCCGGCTTATTCATTCACAGAGCTAAACAGAACCACATTTGCCTATTTTTCTATATGTGATACACGTGTTTAATTAAACAAACACTCTTATCTAGATTTAAACTGTTTGCATTTCTCCTGTAATTTTACATTGAAATGAATTTCACTGAGGCCTCTAAGTGCAGTGGCATCCAGCAAGGAGGGGCTTGGGATTGTAGGCTGGACTGTTACTATAGCAATGGCAACAAATACTCATCAGATACATCTGTTTCTTTTTCTATACTCTACATAAGAGGTCTCCAAACGAGGGTCCGTAGACAGCCAAGCCATACTTTTCTTTCTTTGTGTAAGGGAGAAGTGCGGTGCTAGGGGAAGCAGTCTGTGCCAGCGACATCAACATAGACTGCTTGCTCCACCCCTTTGCACTGCCCTGAATGTTCTGAGCGCCGGGTGTCACGTGACAACCTGGCACTCGGTGAAAAGCTGGTACAGCGCATGGTGGGCAGGAGTGGCCATATCAAGTCCTGAGTGCTCGTTGCTTGGGTAAGTCCTAAGAGTGCAAGTGGGTGCAGGGGAAAGTCCTGAGTTCATATTTAGATGCTGTGGCAAAGTTCTGAGTGCATACGTGGGTGCTGGGGCAATGTCCTGAGTGCAAAAGTGGTTACTGGAACAAGTTCTGTGAGTGCAAATCTGGGTGCTCAGGTAAAGTTCTGTGAGTGTATTCTGGGTTCTGGGGTAAATTACAGGTGTATTCTAGGTTCTGGGGTAAGTCCTGGGTCTAATGTGGGTGCAGAAGAAGGAATAAACACAAGACATGGCTTTTTTCAATAACAATTTTATTACATATGTAAAAGTTGAATTATACTAATATTTTTTCTTTGGCCCATGAAAATGTGTAAATTGTACAATGTGGCCCTCGTACTGAAAAGTTTGCACAACACAAACCATGTTTTCCGGTGAAAGAACAATCGTTGACATGGGTTATTGGAAAAGGATTATCACTGCGTTCTCATTTCACAAAGTTCCCCGAGTACAGGACTCTTAAATACAAAACATATTTATCTTTTATGGAACAAATCGAATAAACCAGAGGAACACAGCTTGAGACTGGCAGGACACTATAAGGGGATGTGTGACTTGGGCCAGAGCTATTCTGAAGAGCAGGGTGGGAAACATAACATGCAAGATACATAGGGGATTATTTATATCAGTCAATTCTGTAAAAGTGATGTCATTGGCAGGAACATTCCATTGGATTCACTGCCAATTAACACCCGTAAGCAATGGTTCTAGGTTTGGGGGGGGGGTTCTAAGAATATTGTCAGATGTTGCCACTATGCTCTCTCTATCTGTACCATCTCCCCACTAATTCTTTCTCACCTATGCCAGTTATCGCCTGGTTTGGCAGAGATTATTCCTCCGCACTGTAAAGTTTCGGGAGTATTTAAAAAAGACGCAATCGTCACTATATATAATAAAAGGCAACTTTTTTTTCCTCTTTCCAAGACTTTACAGTGTGGGATGTTTTATACGTAATTCCCATTGTGCAGCGACCAACCAGTGGAGTTTTGCCTGCTAGAAGAGCCCAACTCACCAGGCCCTGCACAATGTATAGAAGAATATATAGAAGAGCTCAGCTGGCCATGGATAATGCAGAGTTACATCTTTACACATTGTCACTTTATAACAATGCATTATACAGGGCCAACTCTGTTCTTCTAGCAGGAGAAACTCACCAGGCCCTGCACAATGTATAGAAGAATATATAGAAGAGCTCAGCTGGCCATGGATAATGCAGAGTTACATCTTTACACACTGTCACTTTATAATAATGCATTCTACAGGGCCAACTCTGTTCTTCTAGCAGGAGAAACTCACCAGGCCCTTCACAATGTATAGAAGAATATATAGAAGAGCTCAGCTGGCCATGGGTAATGCAGAGTTACATCTTTACACACTATCACTTTATTACAATGCATTATACAGGACCAACTCTGTTCTTCTAGCAGGAGAAACTCACCAGACCCTGCACAATGTATAGAAGAATATATAGAAGAGCTCAGCTGGCCATGGATAATGCAGAGTTACATCTTTACACACTGTCACTATATAACAATGCATTATACAGGGCCAACTCTGTTCTTCTAGAAGGAGAAACTCACCAGACCCTGCACAATGTATAGAAGAATATATAGAGAGCTCAGCTGGCCATGGATAATGCAGAGTTACATCATTACACACTGTCACTTTATAACAATGCATTATACAGGACCAACTCTGTTCTTCTAGCAGGAGAAACTCACCAGGCCCTGCACAATGTATAGAAGAATATATAGAAGAGCTCAGCTGGCCATGGATAATGCAGAGTTACATCTTTACACACTGTCACTTTATAACAATGCATTATACAGGGCCAACTCTGTTCTTCTAGCAGGAGAAACTCACCAGGTCCTGCACAATGTATAGAAGAATATATAGAAGAGCTCAGCTGGCCATGGATAATGCAGAGTTACATCTTTACACACTGTAACTTTATAACAATGCATTATACAGGGCCAACTCTGTTCTTCTAGCAGGAGAAACTCACCAGACCCTGCACAATGTATAGAGGAATATATAGAAGAGCTCAGCTGGCCATGGATAATGCAGAGTTACGTCTTTACACACTGTCACTTTATAACAATGCATTATACAGGGCCAACTCTGTTCTTCTAGCAGGAGAAACTCACCAGACCCTGCACAATGTATAGAGGAATATATAGAAGAGCTCAGCTGGCCATGGATAATGCAGAATTACATCTTTACACACTGTAACTTTATAACAATGCATTATACAGGGCCAACTCTGTTCTTCTAGCAGGAGAAACTCACCAGACCCTGCACAATGTATAGAGGAATATATAGAAGAGCTCAGCTGGCCATGGATAATGCAGAGTTACATCTTTACACACTGTCACTTTATAACAATGCATTATACAGGACCAACTCTGTTATTCTAGCAGGAGAAACTCACCAGACCCTGTACAATGTATAGAAGAATATATAGAAGAGCTCAGCTGGCCATGGATAATGCAGAGTTACATCTTTACACACTGTCACTTTATAACAATGCATTATACAGGACCAACTCTGTTCTTCTAGCAGGAGAAACTCACCAGACCCTGCACAATGTATAGAGGAATATATAGAAGAGCTCAGCTGGCCATGGATAATGCAGAGTTACGTCACTGGCATCAAATGTTCATCTCACCTTAACCATAGAGAGAATGGGAAAGTCTCTGGGGTCTGCAAAATATTAACTAAAACAACTGCATTTATGCATCTTGGTGTCTGCTAGAAAAGCGCAGTTGTATATGGCTTTTCCACAGAGATGAAAAAAAAAAATTAAGTGCTCTACTTTCCTAGACAAGAAATATTAAACAGATGTAACAGTTTATTATCCCATTAATAGTGGTTAACACAAACAGACAGCATGGAAAAGCTCAAAGAAAAATCTGTCGTTATGGCAGCAACACCTTTCAACCTATCAGTGTGTTCTGCTTGTGTCACATGACTCCATTTTAGAATTATTGGGCCCACAAAATAATCTAGAATTTGACTTGCTTAAAGAAGTATTTCAGAAGGCTGCGGGCATTCAAGTGTATAATGGATGCTATATTTAGATCTATAAGGTGTTTCACTTATCAGAGTTGGTGGGAGAGCACCTTTAAAAATAAAAGAAAATACGTTTTGGTTTTAAAGTAATTTAATATTAGCGTGACCCTGAATCTTATTTAGATTCATTTATAATCATCAGGGTTATTTAAGCATGAAAGATAGTTAGGCTTGGTTATGTTTTATCAGCAATCATTGGCATGGGAATATTTTAAATATTTTGACAGGTCCACGTAGCTGCACAATGGACCCCTTGTGTCTCAGTAAAAGTTCAGTCTCTTCCCTTGGAATTTGTAAGCCAGATTTTGTCATTTGATTCCATTTTCTTAAAATGTCAGAATTCAATTGGTTTATTTATTTTTGCATCAGAGGACGGCTGTCTGTGTACATCTCCGCTGTAAAGACAAGCGTTAGCATGTGAAAGGACAAACCTTCATTAACCTTTTCCCTAACCGGAGTTTGTAACAAAAAAAATGTAAGGTTTCCCAGGAAATTAAAAACTTTATTCATGAAAGAGAGAGTTGAGACAGAAGTTTCAAACCTAAAGTGAACCTTTTGGAAAGCAAGGGTTAAAAAATGTGTTCCCCTTCCCCCAAGTAAAAACCGGACATCTTGCTATACAGATAGACTCAGGTTTACTTTTGGTTCTGCCTCAGCTGTTTTAGAGCTAGTATTAAGTTTCCGGGTTAGTATTAGGGTTAGTTTTATAGTTATATTAAGTTTCCGGGCTAGTATTTGGGTTAGTTTTAGAGTTAGTATTAACTATCTGGGTTAGTCTTAGGGTTGGTTTTAGAGTTAGTATTAAGTTTCCAGGTTAGTATTAGGATTAGTTTTAAAGTTATATTAAGTTTCCGGGTTAGTATTAGGGTCAGTTTTAGCGTTAGTATTACGTTTCTGGATTAGTATTAGGGACTGTTTTAGAGTTAGTATTGAGTTTCCGGGTTAGTTTTAGAGTTAGTATTACGTTTCAGAGTTAGTATTAGGGTTAGTTTTAGAGTTAGTATTAAGTTTCCGAGGTAGTATTAGGGCTAGTTTAACCATTAGTGTTGGGAGTTAGTATTAGGGTTGGTGGTTAGTATAAGGGTTGGGGGTTAGTATTAGGGTTGGGAGTTAGTATTATGGTTGGGGGTTAATATGAGGGTTGGGGTTAGTACTAGAGTTAGTATTAAGTTTCCGAGGTAGTATTAGAGCTAGTTTGACCATTAGTGTTAGGTGTTAGTATTAGTGTTGGGGGTTAGTATTAGGGTTGGGGGTTAGTATTAGGGTTGGGGGTTAGTATTTGGTTGGGGGTTAGTATTAGGGTTGGGGTTTAGTATTTGGTTGGGGGTTAGTATTAGGGTGGGGGTTAGTATTAGGGTTGGGGGTTAGTATTAGGGTTGGGGGTTAGTATTTGAGACAGCACCCTTAATGAAATAACGTTTGTATTTGGACGAATATCATTTTATATAAAGGGGTAGACATTAATTCATTTTATGACAGAAACACCTTGATACAAAACCCCCATTGTTCATAAGAAGAAAAAATAAGGCACAATCAGTATTTGTTGTGTAAAAAATGCTGATTGTGCCTACTCCATACATCCCAATGCTTTTATGTTAGAGGGTGGCAATGGGGTTATTATTAAGCACAAACACCCGCCAGACAAGCCTTTTCCCACACACATCCTATCATCACTGCAAGGAATTCTGGGTGGTATCACTGCAAATTTAAGATTTTGGGGGGAAAACAAGTCTTCTGGCTTATCTGGTGTGTTTGTGTTTGTGTTTAGTAATGCCTCTTAGACCCCCTTGGTGAAACATGGCGTGCCTTGTACGTTGTCTGTTGAAACGAGTTTAGAAAGTGATCAACGAGGTATTCCGCAGATCCAAGATGCGCTGGGGTGTTACGCAAACGCTCTCTGTAGCAATATCAAGCGCCATATTGAAAGGAATAATACTGTTCCAATATGGCAATGTGGGCAAGAGCTTTTGAAGCAAGTAGTGACTGCCCCCATCGCTCCAACGGTGTTTGTGACTGCCAACTTTTACATGTAAATTTGTAAAACTTTTCATATAAAAGTTAGAAAAAGTGGGGAAGATTTCAATGTTTTGTTATTTTATTATTATTTTTATAGTAAAATTCTATGATGTTATCAAAAGAATGGTATTTAAAGAAAACCTTTCTTATGCCGAGAAAAACAATATATAAATATGTGTGGGCACAGCAAATACGAAAGAGGAATATTGCAGCTAAACACAAACACCACAGAACAACTAGTGTCACCAAGGGTAAAACGTGGCCAAAATAGTCCTGTCACCAAGTCAATAAATGTAAGGGTTTTCCCATTACCTTTACCCCCCAAACGTACTGTATTTTTCCGTGACGCTCCCTACTTTCTTAAGCCACAAACAAAAAATCTATTGTTATTCATGGATCATAACAAATAAGTAGATATGTCAAGACATTTTTTTTATTACATTGGAATAACTGATTTTAAACATTTTGTAAACGGGGAAAGAACAGAGTATGTGGGAGAATGATTGGTAGGTGTGTACGGGGTTATAGTAGGAAATGTAGTTCAGGGGTCCTGAGATATGACAGTATCCCCTCTTTGGATATTTTCCCTGACTTGAAAAGTCCCACCCTTCCCCTGGTACGTGTTATACAGAATAACAAACACTCAAACTATTCACTACACAAAGGAATTCTACTGATCCGGATTTATCTACTAATGTTTAAAAAAAGAGCAACAAAGAAATGTAATTAAATTGGCTTTAAATGGAATGAAACATAAATTAACATCTGAATTGCGGGAGAATATTTCAATCTACAGAGACAGTAATGCTGCTTTGACAAATGCAATGTTTTTCCAGCACAGAATTCCTCCCAGGATTGATGTGTTTCTGATCATTAAAACCATGAAATGCGAGCTTCACCTTGCTGTCAGATCCGACTGCCCCCCCCCCCTCCCCCAACGCATTCCGCAGTGTGCTTTGTAAAAATGTGAAAATAAATACTGGGATGTAAGGAAACATTTTTTCATTTAACTTTTAACCCAAACGACGCAAGCACCAAAACGTCACGATTTGTTCCTGGTCACCAATCACAAGGTGATCGGTAGCCAGGAACACTCTGGCAGAAACCCGATCAGGGTCTTAATAGACCCTGTGGGTCCCTGCCAAAAGATCGCGAGACCTCCGGACGTCACTTGTGACGTCACAGAGGCGTGCCCGAACCCCGAAGTTCGGGCACAGTGCGATTTAGAGAAATGTAAAGCGAGCACCGGCTACATTTTCCCTGCCAGACTGAGACCTCTCAAAGTGGCCTCATCTGACAGGTGGGATCCCGTTGTAAGTGCCTGCAGCGGGATCCGAAAACAGCTCATCGCGGGGAGCCTCGATGAGCTGTTTAGTACAGGACGTACTATGCTGTCCTAACGACTTTAAGGCACTTAAAGTCAGGACGGCATAGAACGTCCTAACGTCACAAAGGGGTTAAAGGGAGGGTGGGGGGGGATACATTTTACCAATGTTATTGTTAAGAGCCAATAAAGAATGGGTGTTTTGACCAGGAAGAATAACAACTATGTTACAAAAAATGTTTTAATAAACTTTAAAATGAGATTTGGAAATTATAATGAGAGGAGAAAGTGTATTTAACGCTTAAGTAACTAAAAAAGTATATATATTTTTCTTATGAGCAATGCAGGAAAATGAATCCATTGAAGCTGCCTGTTATGTATTGACATGCACTTTTGCTAACACAGTGTATACATTTTTATTCTCCATATTCACAGAATAAGCAGTGTTAAAGGGACAGTCTAGTCTCCAAACTCACTTTGGTGCAAGATGAAGATCACTGCTAGTATAGAGCACAGGCTTTTTCCCAGTGGGGCAATCTGCATAAATCACATTTTTAATATTTGACTCAAGCCCTCCCCCAGTGATTACTCTGCTTGTTTACTGCAGGTGCGGCAGCACTGATTATAAAGACACTGAGGATATAAAGTTCTGTTTCATTTAGTCCTGTGCTCTTCCAATTGAATACATTATGTGGACTCTGAATGACCTCTGAGTGTCCTTGCTCTTGTACACAGTAGGATCTCTTAACATCACTAGAGAGACAGGAAATTCCATTCATTTGAATGAAATTATTTTCATTGGTTCCTGCAGCAAAAAGAAAAAATACTTTCTCAGCTAGTGTGGGCAGTCCTGGCTTCTTGCAAACTGCTGTAATTTCACAATTTCATCTAGCTGTAAGTATTTTATATTTTAAGCAATGCAAAATGTAAGACATGCATTAATATTTGGAAGATGTATTTTGAGCACTAGACAGTCCCTTTAAGGTTGACTTTACTACATATTATCCAGATAATCCAGGAGTGAATCCTCTTAGGAACAAAGCTGATTCATTAACATATGAATTATACATTCTGCAGGGATGCATGTAAACATTATGGGGTCATGTATAAACAATCAGATTGTGCCAAATACTGGTGTAATATAGTGTATATTACCCCCTATATGTCTCCCGCAAAACAATGCTAAGTTAAATAGTATTTGTATGTTTAATTGGATCAGGTGATATAATAAACGGGCGATAACATTTTTTCTTAAACCTATGCATTGGCTTGCAATTCTGCTAACATTTACCATATTTACATTTAACGGACTTGGAAGTGAAACAGTGTGCGAGAATGATGGGACAGCTTTAAAACATGATCATCTCACCCCAAGCCAATATATCACAATGGATTCTCTGGATTCTCGGATTGCGCTGTGGGGCAATCCGATAAATCTCCAGGTCGACATTAGTACAGAGAGCTCCATGGAATAACTAGCAGTCCCTGTAATGTGCTACTTTCTGGGCCTGCAAATACTTTGCATTATCCGCATACCTCCCGTCCTCCTGAGACCCCTCCCGGCCTGTGTCCCTTCCCAGCTCCAAGCTGGATTATGTTTTCCCTATATTCTCTTATTTACCGTGTCCGTCTCATTAACCCCTGCAGGACAAGAGCTGTACAAAGTGCACTTTTAATCTGTAGATTGAAAGGGTTAAATCTGACCTATCCTGTTCACGGGACTGCTAATCATGTGACTGTGGAGAATATCACAAAACGTTCTATACTCTGTTAGCAGAACGGCTAGCACAGGCAGGAGTTATGTGTGAAATGTGTTTTAAATCCGTATTGTCTCCTCCTTATGACATCACCGTTGGCTTGATATGTAAATGGACTACTTTTCAATGGCTAATGTCAAATTTGCATACCAAGCCACAAAGGTGATGTCCTAAGCAGCAGACACCAGAGACACATTCAACCAGTGCGCGCTCTTTCCGTATGTGGCCATGTATAGCTCCATTTTATGAATAATCCCCAATGTATAGCTCATTTGTATTTATCCCTTTAATTCATCCAGGAGAGGATCCATGGGAACTACCTTCCGTGTTCAATTTCCTTCTGAACAAATATGAATTATACATTCTGCAGGGCACCATGTAGAACTTATATGTGTCCCTCAAAAAAAATAATGGCTGCGTTTACCAGAGCTGTAACTAGCTCTTTTAGGGCCTGAAGCAAGAACAGAAAATGGTGCCTCCAAGAATTTAGTTTAATTTGGAGCTCTGATATTTGCCTAAATACAGATCACTCTGTTGATTCCGGATCATCCCGTAAATCGTCCATTATGGCCAATTTCAGGGCTGATATTTCAAGGACCGAACTTCCTAAAGTCCGGCCGACCGAAATGGTAGCCTCGATCACTCCAATAGAAGTCTATAGGAGGATTTAGGCTACTGCGGAAATAAATATAATACAGGTTGAGTATCCCTTGAGTATCCCTTGAGTATCCCTTGGGACCAGAAGCATTTTGGATAATGGATCATTTTGGATAGCGGATCAAGCACCACATCATGTAATAGAATACACATATATCCCACACGACCAATAAAGGATAGGGAATAGCCATGTTTACATATATACGTACATTATCATGTATTATTTTATACACCACCATAACAGCTCTTGTGGTATAACAAATGCCGGTGATGTCAGCTATAGGTTGGCATCCCATCAATGGTTATTGTTCACCATCAACAGCTGTTAGATTATATGTACCCTCCCACCATCAGTGTACAGTATGTCTACAGTGTGGATGTCGACTTTGCTCGACAATGCATCATTGTCCACTGTGGATATGAAAGGGCACTTTTACACAGGTGAGTGAGTTAGACAAAGGCATGAATAGAAACCACAGTGGTAAGGTTGCCACGTGGCCCTCTGGTCATGGAGCACATCACCACATGCTCTCACCATTGCAGTACACCGTCACTAACCATGTACCAGCTTTGTCCACACACAAGCCACAAGATGATGTAATAAACAGGAGAGACTACAGACATGTTTACATTACAATTTTTTTCTTAATGTATGCATTTGCTTGCAATGCTGCTAACACAATGTATAGATCATTTATGGCCATCTTTTACTCTCTACGTTCAGAGTTAAAAAAAATATTCAGGTGATGTGGTTCCTTTAAATAGGACATATTTTTTTCCCGTCTATCCTCTGTGACATCGCAAGGCACATTACTAACAGATGCGCCTCTTGTTTTCACAGGCGTGGGGCGGATCTGGATGGATGACATCGCCTGCAAAGGGACCGAAGATTCTCTCCTAAAATGTTACTTTGCGGGATTCGGGAAGACAAACTGCGGCCACGCGGAGGACGCCGGGGTAACGTGCATAAAAGAATGAACTGTCTGCGACGCCACCAGGGAAATATTGTTAAAATGGCTGATTATAGCGCGGACTTCAAGTGCAACGATGGAAGTGTCTTGATTCACATTTGGACCAGAGCAGTGGAAAATATGTATGACTCATGAGTAGACATCTGAGACAACGGAAATGTCAGTCTCACTACAATATCTCCGTAATGTCACATGTATTACAGGTGCCAAAGGTAACACTGTACAGCTTTTTTTTTTTATATTAAAAAAAATATATATGCATTTAAAATCCATAGACACAATATTTTACTGGCACAACTGATAGCACAACCTCACGGTGTAGATATGGTGATACCGAGGTTGTATTTTTAATTAGACGTCATTATAATGAGTGGACACTGAGCAGGCCTGGGTTTCCAACTCACACAAACATACGCGCCAGATTTAACCGGCACCTGACTGACCCTATCCTTAAAACTGAAAATGGAAGACGTGAAAGACAGAGTCGTCACTGGTATGGGAAGAAAATGGTGGACATGGCCCGAGTTTATATTTACTTCCTGCTTCTTCAGAGACCAAAAATACATGGCTACGGGTAACGGCCTTTGTATGTTAAGTATTAAAGCTGGTCGCAGTGTCAATAAACTTCGGCCTTGTTACTTTAGTCTAAGGCACCAACATTGTTTGTGAGGGACAAACTAACGAGGTTCTTTGGACTTTAATAGGCCTTGCCACAGATGCCCCTGTATGGATACTTTGACTATCCCTGGTCTAAGGACACTTTTGTCTAATCCTAACCATAGATTTAGTAGTTGTTGAGACTAAAGCAGGGATAGGCCATGTCCTGTTATATAATTGTCATCGGACATTGCAGCAGGGGAGCAGATGACCAGAGTGAAGCTATATTTGTTTGCACCAAAGTACTAGTCCATGTTCCAGAGCAAGGGGAACAAATCTCTAAAGAAAGGGTGTCAAGCTATGGTCCACTCGCTGATGGCAGACATCAAGCGTAGACAACTTTCGGCAGTCCAGATGTTGTGGACTAAATCTCCCATAATGGTCTTACAGCCGGAACCCTGACAAGCATCAAGTAAATGGTGTCCACAGCATCTGTAGAGCATCATGGCTGAATATAGTCAGATTAGAAGTGTGACGAATCTGAGCTCCCTTTACTGGCTCCTCTAAAATCAAAAGGAACTGTGGCTACCAGGTCCCCTGCCATAACTAACTGATGAGTAAGGATATTATTATACCCTGAAATTAATGAGGCTTACTGATAATAAACTCTTTGTTTTTCCCCCTGCAATATATTTGTTTGGTATCATGTTGATATCACGTTAAGCAATTAATTCTTACTACATTTTGGGGTGAAGTGGAATTTTGTCTATTTTTGTATTTTTTCCGCCTGATATAATGATTTCTCCTTAGTCCCTAACTATCTTAAGGCATTAAAAGAAATAAAAAAAAAAACAGTTGTGTGATCACTATGGGTGTCTGCAAAAAAATAACTTATGTTTCACTAAATATTTGCACCATGTGGAGACAGGCCACAGGTGATGTCATAAACAGGGGCCACAGGTGATGTCATAAACATGGGCCACAGGTGATGTCATAAACAGGGGCCACCGGTGATGTCATAAACAGGGGCCACCGGTGATATCATAAACAGGGGCCATAGGTGATATCATAAACGGGCCACAGGTGATGTCATAAACAGGGGCCACAGGTGATGTCATAAACAGTGGCCACCGGTGATATCATAAACAGGGGCCATAGGTGATGTCATAAACAGGGGCCATAGGTGATGTCATAAACAGGGGCCATAAGTGATGTCATAAACAGGAGATCCACAGACACATTTAACACACATTTTTCTCCTAATTTAAACATTTGCTTGCAGTTTTGTTAACACAATTTATAGATTGTTTTTATTCTTTAAATCAATGTTTAGGTGATACAGTCCCTTTAATCAAGGTTGTTCCTTGGATTAACTGGTCAACGTTAATATTGCCTTTACTGTGAATGTAGAGAATAAACATCTATCATTGTGTTAGCAAAAGTGCAAACAAATAAACATAGAATGTTATAAGACAGATAAGAACCATTTGGCCCATCAATTCTGACTCATTTTCTAAATACTTTTATTAGTCCCTGGCCTTACCTTATATCTAGGATAGCCTTGTGACTATCCCACGCATGCTTAAACTCCTTTCACTGTGTTTACCTATACTACTGCTACTGGAAGGCTATTCCATACATCCACTACCCTCTCAGTAAAGTAATACTTCCTGGTGTAATTTTTAAATATTGCCCATCCTATTTAAGACTATGTCCTCTAGTTGTGGTAGTTTTTCTTCTTTTAAATATACTCTCTTCCTTTACTGTGTTGATTCCCTTTATGTATATAAATGTTTCTATCATATCCCCCCTGTTACGTCTTTCCTCCAAGCTATACATGTTAAGATGCTTTAACCTTTCCTGGTAAGTTTTATCCTTCCAGTTCTCTCTTATCTCCTCCTGATGAAGCCGTGCCACACACGGAGAAACGCGTAGAGGCTACCACTGTTCCAGCGCTGCATCTCCCACGACCTATTTGGAGTTCAGCTCCGCTTGTGACCGCAGGAACAGCCATATCACTTTTACAACGACTTTTTATATCTACAACTCTGTGAGTTTTTCCAGTGCTAGGGGCTAGCATATGTTACCCACTGGTCCTGCACATGTATATTTCTTTATTTTATTTCAGAATTATTAAAGCTGTTTTTATGGACCCAAAAGTTTTCAGCTGATCTGATTGACACTCACGTATGTTTGTGAGTGCATCCACTTATATCTTCTTTTATACTATTTTATAGAGGCAATATTGCACTATTATACTGTGTGTTTTATTTAAGGTACCCACTCCTTCGCGCCCATCTGCTTTTTTATTGTCACTGTATTTGAGCATTTCGGAGTGCTCCAGAAGGCTGCAGTGAGTGTGGTACCGCAAGTATCCAATTTTTTATTCTGCACTAGGTTCACTTTACACAAATCACCTTTGTTTGCACCAAGTTTTATCCTTCAACCCATGAACCAGTTTAGTAGCCCTTCTCTGAACTCTCTCCAAAGTATCAATATCCTTCTGGAGATACGGTCTCCAGTACTGCGTACAATACTCCAAGTGAGGTCTTACCAGTGCTCTGTACAGTACTCCAAGTGAGGGCTCACCAGTGCTATGTACAATGACATGAGCACTTCCCCCTTCATACTGGTAATACCTCTCCCTATACAACCAAGCATTCTGCTAATACCTCTCCCTATATAACCAAGCATTCTGCTAATACCTCTCCCTATACAACCAAGCATTGTGCTAATACCTCTCCCTATACAACCAAGCATTCTGCTAATACCTCTCCCTATATAACCAAGCATTCTGCTAATATCTCTTCCTATATAACCAAGCATTCTGCTAATACCTCTCCCTATATAACCAAGCATTCTGCTAATACCTCTCCCTATACAACCAAGCATTCTGCTAATACCTCTCCCTATATAACCAAGCATTCTGCTAATATCTCTCCCTATATAACCAAGCATTCTGCTAATACCTCTCCCTATATAACCAAGCATTCTGCTAATACCTCTCCCTATACAACCAAGCATTCTGCTAATACCTCTCCCTATACAACCAAGCATTCTGCTAATACCTCTCCCTATATAACTAAGCATTCTGCTAATACCTCTCCCTATATAACCAAGTATTCTGCTAATACCTCTCCCTATATAACCAAGCATTCTGCTAGCATTTCCTGTTGCTCTATTACATTGTCTACTTAGCTCTTACTAAATCCCGCTTCCTCTCACATGTTGAAGTTAGGCCTGTGTTTCGTTTATGTGAAATGCATGTATTTTTACCTTTAAACAATGTATAATTCTCCTATAATTTCATCGGGGCTTCTAAATTCATCCAATAAGGAGGGGCTTGGAGAGATAGGCAGGACAGTTGCTGTAGCAACATCATTAACACTATAAAATGTTATGTGCAGTTTTAGCAGAGGAAAGGTTGAGGAATAATGTACTGGTGGTACTGCCCCTTTAATATTGTCATATTATACACATCAAAGCCCCTTTAACCCTACCCATGCTAGAGAAAGGAGACTGCACCGTGCCCCTCCAGAATCAGACAGGTGCTGTATGTTTTACTGGAAGGTGAGGGACTCTTCTGCTGCCAGTAAACTCTGGGCAGATGACCAAACACATGGCATGGATTTGGCTGTAAACATTGCTCTCCGTATCTTTAAAAAATAAAGCATTGAACGTCTCCCACAGAGGTACTATGTGTCCCGAAACTCGCTAATGTCATGCATCGTCACGCCAAAACCTTTTAATCATTTCCCTGCTGATCCTAAACAGATATTGCATTTAAAAAATTGGGAAAATGTATCTCGTTACGTTTTACTGGAACAGAGTGCCATACGTGCCAACGTTCTGTAGTTGGCTGATGGGACGAAAACAGGGTGGGGCTAAAAAAAAAGGGGGTGGAGTCACAATATTCCGTGACTCTGATCAATTAAGATCCAGCTTCCCCAGTACGGATACTGGGTGTCTGCAAGTTAGTGGTCCTCTTTTAGACTTTGTATGTCATTTAGACATACACCGAACACAATGCTGTCTGCTGCACAGTACATAGGGACTGTCTCAGTAAATTCGTGACTGTTGGCAACTAGGGAAGTCCTGCAGATTTAATGCCACTCAGACCAATGTAAGTGCAGGTCTCACTAGCAGAGCTTAATGCATGTATGCTTCCCCTTCACTTACAGAGCATTATTTGGACTATTATTTGCATGTTAAGTACTTTACCTGGAAGAATACAATGGGATTTGTCTACTTCCCTAGTATGTCTCTGGCAGCAAGACGAACACATCTGGGGGGCTGTGACCAGCAGAAATGTTCTTTATACAGAACCCTTATGTAAGGCACACGTATCCCTCACATGTAGTATGTAGCGTTCATGTATTAAGGGGAAACTCAGTGAATTATTTGAGGGGCTACTACTGACTGCCCTCCTTGACTGACTGTATTGGGGCTATTCACCAAAAAGGTGGGGGAACTAACCAGGTTTGCTCCTGCCCAATGTGTATGATGAAATGTTCATGTACTAAAAAACCTCAAATATCATTTTACGTGCAAAACTATGTTTGCGCTTTGCTCCTATCGCAATGTACTAAACATTTAACACTCAAGCAGTAAATACGAGCAAACTGCGAATAAATACAGGCAAGTGTGCAAATATTTTTTCTACCTCTTTTGATAGCGCTCGCTAAAAGCTGGTGTCATTTTCACACGTAAAATAAGAATAATTTTTCACAAAATATTCGCAAAACTCTTTAGCGTCGTTATTAGAAAAAAACGGAAAAATGCTCGTCAAATAAAAATAAAAAAAATAAACGGAAGAGGCGCAAATCAGGGAAAACAAGCGCAGAATGTTACAAATAGTCGCAAATTGCTCCTTACTCATGTTTTACCTACTTTTTCCCCACTGCACGTGTTTAGTACATGACCCTCTAAGGCTGTAATGATCCAGCACTAAATTAATCAATGTGCGCCCCCTGTGGAGCACGTAGCCACTTGAATATGCTACCACTGACCTGGAATTTTTGGGGTTAGGCCAAAATTAGAGATGTCACCATTACCTGTCTATTGCCTCCTTAGGGTTAACATCCAATTTTTTACTGGCCTGCCTGTAAAATACCAGCAAGTTAGCGACCCACGCCAGAATCCCACCCAAGCCAAAATCCCACCCAAGCCAGAATCCCACCCAAGCCAAAATACCACCCAAGCCAAAATCCCACCCAAGCAAAAATCCCATCTAATCCAAAATCCCATCCAAGCCAAATCCCATCCAAGCCAAAATACCACCCAAGCCAAAATACCATTGAAGCCAAGATACCACCCAAGCAAAAATCCCATCTAATCCAAAATCCCATCCAAGCCAAAATCCCACCAAAGCCAAGATACCCACCAAGCCAAAACACCATCCAAGCCAAAATATCACCCAAGCAAAAATACCACCAAGCAAAAATACCATCCAAGCCAAAATACCACCCAAGCCAAAATACCATTGAAGCCAAGATACCACCCAAGCCAAAACACCTCTTAAGCCAAGATACCCACCAAGCCAAAACACCATCCAAGCCAAAACACCTCTTAAGCCAAGATACCCACCAAGCCAAAATCCCACCCAAGCCAAAACACCTCTTAAGCCAAGATACCCACCAAGCCAAAACACCATCCAAGCCAAAATACCACCCAAGCCAAAATACCATCCAAGCCAAAACACCACTCAAGTCAAAATACCATCCAAGCCAAAATCCAACCCAAGCCATAATACCATCCAAGCCAAAATCCCACCCAAGCCAAAATACCATCCAACCAAAATACCACCCAAGCCAAAATACCATCCAAGACAAAATACCATCCAAGCCAAGATACCACCCAAGCCAAAATACCATCCAAGCAAAAACACCACTCAAGTCAAAATACCATCCAAGCCAAAATCCAACCCAAGCCAAAATACCATCCAAGCCAAAATCCCACCCAAGCCAAAATACCATCCAACCAAAATACCATCCTAGCCAAAATACCATCCAAGCCAAAATCCAACCCAAGCCAAAATACCATCCAAGCCAAAATACCATCCTAGCCAAAATACCATCCAAGCCAAAATACCATCCTAGCCAAAATACCATCCTAGCCAAAATACCACCCAAGCCAAAATACCATCCAAGCAAAAACACCACTCAAGTCAAAATACCATCCAAGCCAAAATCCAACCCAAGCCAAAATACCATCCAAGCCAAAATCCCACCCAAGCCAAAATACCATCCAACCAAAATACCATCCTAGCCAAAATACCATCCAAGCCAAAATCCAACCCAAGCCAAAATCCCATCCAAGCCAAAATACCATCCTAGCCAAAATACCATCCAAGCCAAAATACCATCCTAGCCAAAATACCATCCTAGCCAAAATACCATCCAAGCCAAAATCCAACCCAAGCCAAAATCCCACCCAAGCCAAAATACCATCCAAGCCAAAATCCCACCCAAGCCAAAATACCATCCAAGCCAAAATCCCACCCAAGCCAAAATCCCACCCAAGCCAAAATCCCACCCAAGCCAAAATCCCATCCAAGCCAAGATACCACCCAAGCCAAAATACCATCCAAGCCAAAATACCATCCAAGCCAAAATACCATCCAACCAAAATACCATCCTAGCCAAAATACCATCCAAGCCAAAATCCAACCCAAGCCAAAATCCCATCCAAGCCAAAATACCATCCTAGCCAAAATACCATCCAAGCCAAAATACCATCCTAGCCAAAATACCATCCTAGCCAAAATACCATCCAAGCCAAAATCCAACCCAAGCCAAAATCCCACCCAAGCCAAAATACCATCCAAGCCAAAATCCCACCCAAGCCAAAATACCATCCAAGCCAAAATCCCACCCAAGCCAAAATCCCACCCAAGCCAAAATCCCACCCAAGCCAAAATCCCACCCAAGCCAAAATACCATCCAAGCCAAGATACCACCCAAGCCAAAATACCATCCAAGCCAAAATACCATCCAAGCCAAGATACCACCCAAGCCAAAACACCACCCAAGCCAAAATACCATCCAAGCCAAAACACCACCCAAGCCAAGATACCACCCAAGCCAAAACACATTTGTGCTTTTATCCCCTGCTGATACCTTATGGAGCGTGATGTTCCTGAGATTCTTCAGATAAGAAAGTTAAACAAAATTCCCAGCTCTTCCTCTTAAACATGACATTTCATGCATCGTTTAGAGCTAATAAAAGTGTCTCTCAGCTGCACAAACCGCGACTCCATCCAATAAAAATGTCCTCATGTAATTATATATTGTTTACACTATTAAATTGATTTTGGGATAATCGGTGAAACATCCTGAATCCACCGTCCATCGTCCCTTATTATTTGCAAGTAACACAGGCTTGTTGCAGTCTCTCGATGCCTGTTTGGCCCCAGGGCCGAGCTTGCTGTACGTGGCTTCTAGATAATGCTCCCAGACTGCCACCTGGTATGGAGGACCTCTAGCCACACAGACATTGTCCAGAGTATTCAAATCTGTATCATGACGGTAACAAGAGGGACTGGCAGGATGTTCCTTAAAACAAAACCAGTAGAAAGAAAGGAGTTCAATGAATTATCATTTAAAGTGTACACAAAAAGGGTGATTTATCAAGAGCGCACAGAGTGCTATAAGTTTTTTAGTGGTGCACACCACAGTGACACGTCTCACACAGTGCCTATAATCGTATAACCATCAAAGACAGGTGTTGTGCTACAGAACTAGAAATACATATCCATTATATGGATAGAAGTATTGGACACCCCTATTAATTATTCAATCAGACCCATTGCCACAGGTGTATAAAATCAAGCGCCTAGCCCTGCAGTCTGTATTTACAAACACTTGTGTAATAAATGGGTCGTTCTGAAAGGCTCAGGGAATTGAAGCCTGGGAATTGTGCTAGGGTGCCACCTTTACAATAATAATATTCCCCCTCCTCCCTCACAGTGAAGGGGCGTTATAATTATAATTACAAACACAAGCAAAACGGCATCATTTTTGGCTTTAAGTTTAAAATTCCCATCTCAATTCCCTGCAATCCCCTCTTTCATTCATAAAGCCCAGCCTAGAAACATAGAAACATAGAATGTGTCGACAGACTACCATGTATTTTTTTCCTGCTCCCAATGTCTAGTTAACCTACTCTAAACAGCCTGCTGCTTCTCCCTCCCTTGCTGCTGTGCCAGTGGGCCTGTTTGAATTCCCAAGGGGGACGGCAAGAGCCCCCATTTGCCCCTCCTCCGGATGATCGTGCACCTATGCCCTGGTGTCTGTTGGTGGCAGCTCATTCGTTTTGCGCTGCCCAGGTACCCATACCCACTGTCCCCTCGTCTCAGGAGTGCGGGGAGGTCACATGACCTCTGATGCTCTGACTTTAGCGGGAAGCATCAGGCAGCCACAGAAGATTTTTGTGCTCCTGGGCAGTGCACAGACATTGTGCTGCCCACCCTCACGCTAAGCTGCCTACCTTCACGTTGAGCTGCCTAACTTCACGTTGAGCTGCCTACCTTCACGTTGAGCTGCCTACCTTCACGCTGAGCTGCATACCTTCACGCTGAGCTGCCTACCTTCACGCTAAGCTGCCTACCCTCATGCAGAGCTGCCTACCTTCAAGCTGAGCTGCCTGCCTTCACGCTGTGCTGCCTATCTTCACGCTGAGCTGCCTACCTTCACGCTAAGCTGCCTACCCTCACGCAGAGCTGCCTACCTTCAAGCTGAGCTGCATACCTTCAAGCTGTGCTGGCTACCTTCACGCTGAGCTGCCTACCTTCACGCTAAGCTGCCTACCTTCACGCTAAGCTGCCTACCCTCACGCAGAGCTGCCTACCTTGAAGCTGAGCTGCCTACCTTCACGCTGTGCTGGGTACCTTCACGTTGAGCTGCCTACCTTCACGCTAAGCTGCCTACCTTCACGCTAAGCTGCCTACCTTCACGCTAAGCTGCCTACCCTCATGCAGATCTGCCTACCTTCAAGCTGAGCTGCCTGCCTTCACGCTGTGCTGCCTATCTTCACGCTGAGCTGCCTACCATCACGCTAAGCTGCCTACCCTCACGCAGAGCTGCCTACCTTCAAGCTGAGCTGCATACCTTCAATCTGTGCTGGCTACCTTCACGCTGAGCTGCCTACCTTCACGCTAAGCTGCCTACCCTCACGCAGAGCTGCCTACCTTCAAGCTGAGCTGCCTACCTTCACGCTGTGCTGGCTACCTTCACGTTGAGCTGCCTATCTTCACGCTGAGCTGCCTACCTTCACGCTAAGCTGCCTACCTTCACGCTAAGCTGCCTACCTTCACGCTAAGCTGCCTACCCTCATGCAGAGCTGCCTACCTTCAAGCTGAGCTGCCTACCTTCACACTGTGCTGCCTATCTTCATGCTGAGCTGCCTACCTTCACGCTAAGCTGCCTACCTTCAAGCTGAGCTGCCTACCTTCACGCTGAGCTGCCTACCTTCACGCTGAGCTGCCTATCATCACGCTAAGCTGCCTACCTTCACGCTGAGCTGCCTATCTTCACGCTGAGCTGCCTACCTTCAAGCTGAGCTGCCTACCTTCAAGCTGTGCTGGCTACCTTCACGCTGAGCTGCCTACCTTCACGCTAAGCTGCCTACCTTCACGCTGAGCTGCCTACCTTCACGCTAAGCTGCCTACCTTCACGCTGAGCTGCCTACCTTCACGCTAAGCTGCCTACCTTCACGCTAAGCTGCCTACCCTCATGCAGAGCTGCCTACCTTAAAGCTGAGCTGCCTACCTTCACGCTGAGCTGCCTACCTTCACGCTGAGCTGCCTACCTTCAAGCTGAGCTGCCTACCTTCACGCTGAGCTGCCTACCCTCACGCAGAGCTGCCTACCCTCATGCAGAGCTGTCTACCTTCAAGCTGAGCTGCCTACCTTCACGCTGAGCTGCCTACCCTCACGCAGAGCTGCCTACCCTCACGCAGAGCTGCCTACCTTCAAGCTGAGCTGCCTACCTTCACGCTGAGCTGCCTACCTTCAAGCTGTGATGCCTACCCTCACGCAGAGCTGTCTACCTTCAAGCTGAGCTGCCTACCTTCACGCTGAGCTGCCTACCTTCAAGCTGTGATGCCTACCTTCACGCTGAGCTGCCTACCTTCACGCTGTAGTGTAACATCAAATCCTGGACTACACAGATATTTTACTGCACACATTTGTTCCTGTTGACACGTTAAAATAGGCTCTGACGGAACCTGTTTGATTTCGATCCACTTTAATAGCCATGATTAATTCAATCTGTCAGGGCTTGAAATCGGACTTCAAAAAGATTACATTTGTCCTGTTTGGTTTTTGTGTTCCTCTGTTTACGAGATGTCAACCAAGCATAAGAAATAGGAAACGTGTGATGGGGCCATCCAAGAAAAAGACAAAAACAATAAATAAGCAGCGAGTCCAGACCATCGCTACGGGAATGGCGTGCTTACAGGAAGGGAAACAAAGAACGTCTTATTCAATTAGGGGCTCGTCACTTGGAGCTATCAACATACTGTCAGAAAACAGGCCTAATTAGATCAGTTCAACCGGCCACACGATTACGTGAGTAATCCACAATCAAACCTGGGTTTATTGGATCAGATGATGTGGAATATGAAGCGATAGAACCACTCTTATCATAGTGAATGTTATGAAAGTCCCAGGACCAAGTTCAAACACTCTGTGATTTGATTATAAGATCGAGAGCAGAGAATTGTTTTCTTTACACTTAGGAAATTAAAGGTGAGCCGAGGAGAGACGGACATTTCATGTCACGACTTAACTATACATTGCTAGAAGAGCTCACCAGACCCTGCACAATGTATAGAAGAATATATAGAAGGGCTCAGCTGGCCATGGATAATGCAGAGTTACATCTTTACACACTGTCACTTTATAACAATGCATTATACAGGGCCAACTCTGTACTTCTAGCAGGAGAAACTCACCAGACCCTGCACAATGTATAGAAGAATATATAGAAGAGCTCAGCTGGCCATGGATAATGCAGAGTTACATCTTTACACACTGTCACTTTATAACAATGCATTATACAGGACCAACTCTGTTCTTCTAGCAGGAGAAACTCACCAGACCCTGCACAATGTATAGAATATATAGAAGAGCTCAGCTGGCCATGGATAATACAGAGTTACATCTTTCCACACTGTCACTTTATAACAATGCATTATACAGGCCCAACTCTGTTCTTCTAGCAGGAGAAACTCACCAGACCCTGCACAATGTATAGAAGAATATATAGAAGAGCTCAGCTGGTCATTGATAATGCAGAGTTACATCTTTACACACTGTTACTATATAACAATGCATTATACAGGACCAACTCTGTTCTTCTAGCAGGAGAAACTCACCAGACCCTGCACAATGTATAGAAGAATATATAGAAGAGCTCAGCTGGCTATGGATAATGCAGCGTTACATCTTTACACACTGTCACTTTATAACAATGCATTATACAGGGCCAACTCTGTTCTTCTAGCAGGAGAAACTCACCAGACCCTGCACAATGTATAGAAGAATATATAGAAGAGCTCAGCTGGCCGTGGATAATGCAGAGTTACATCTTTACACACTGTCACTTTATAACAATGCATTATACAGGACCAACTCTGTTCTTCTAGCAGGAGAAACTCACCAGACCCTGCACAATGTATAGAATATATAGAAGAGCTCAGCTGGTCATGGATAATGCAGAGTTACATCTTTACACACTGTCACTTTATAACAATGCATTATACAGGACCAACTCTGTTCTACTAATAGGAGAAACTCACCAGACCCTGCACAATGTATAGAAGAATATATAGAAGAGTTCAGCTGGCCATGGATAATACAGAGTTACATCTTTACACACTGTCACTTTATAACAATGCATTATACAGGGCCAACTCTGTTCTTCTAGTAGGAGAAACTCACCAGACCCTGCACAATGTATAGAAGAATATATAGAAGAGCTCAGCTGGCCATGGATAATGCAGAATTACATCTTTACCCACTGTCACTTTATAACAATGCATTATACAGGGCCAACTCTGTTCTTCTAGTAGGAGAAACTCACCAGACCCTGCACAATGTATAGAAGAATATATAGAAGAGCTCAGCTGGCCATGGATAATGCAGAATTACATCTTTACCCACTGTCACTTTATAACAATGCATTATACAGGGCCAACTCTGTTCTTCTAGTAGGAGAAACTCACCAGACCCTGCACAATGTATAGAAGAATATATAGAAGAGCTCAGCTGGCCATGGATAATGCAGAGTTACATCTTTACACACTGTCACTTTATAACAATACATTATACAGGGCCAACTCTGTTCTTCTAGCAGGAGAAACTCACCAGACCCTGCACAATGTATAGAAGAATATATAGAAGAGCTCAGCTGGCCATGGATAATGCAGAATTACATCTTTACCCACTGTCACTTTATAACAATGCATTATACAGGGCCAACTCTGTTCTTCTAGTAGGAGAAACTCACCAGACCCTGCACAATGTATAGAAGAATATATAGAAGAGCTCAGCTGGCCATGGATAATGCAGAATTACATCTTTACACACTGTAACTTTATAACAATGCATTTAAAACAAACACCGATCCGCCATAAAATTATGACCACCTGCCTAATATTGTGTAGCTTCCCTTTTGATGTCAAAACCCACCCTTACCCATCGAGGCATGGACTCCACTAGACCTCTGAAGGACGTTAGCAGCAGATCTTTTAAGTCCTGTAAGTTGTGAGGTGGGGCCTCCATGGATCGGACTTGTTTGTCCAGCACGTCCCACAGATGCTCGATTGGATTGAGATCTGGGTAATTTGGAGGCCAAGTCAACACCTTGAACTTGTTGTTGTGTTCCTCAAACCATTCCTGAACCATTTATGATCCTGGTGAAAGAGGCCAATGCCATCAGGGAATATCGTTAAAGTGTTTGGACGTTTAAAACAGGTGCAATGGCTGCTACACACACAATAAAAGCCATTGGGGGTTATGCCGAAAAAGTCCCGGCTGAAAAGTGTCGGGAAATGGGGAAAAAAAATGTTTGTTATGTATAACAGCGACTGCGCGTGTTTATAAATGGAAGAACCTCCGCCAAACAGAGACGCACATTGTTCGAATCTAATCAGTGCTTTACAGCTCCTGATTCTTCATACATGAGCAGCGTCGGCTTACTATGCACCGTACGATTCTCTCGTTCATGAAATAATCTCGCTGAAATGGTAGAAAGTGAGAAAAACGTGGACACAAAGCTGTTAGGTCTTCTCTCTTTACGGTCTTCACCTTTTTCTGTTTCCTTCTTCTCACCACAGTCATGTTTGGCCATTAGGTGTATAGTATCATACCATTGCAGATCCTTTCTAGATCCGTTTTTTCCTTACCAATTATCATGTTCCTGAGCACAGCTTATGGAATGATTTATATATATATATATTTATGTTGGGTGATTTCACTTTCTTTAGCCCTCTGTATTGTTTGTGATAGTTGTGCTCTCCCGAGTATATTCAGTAGAGGAATATCTTATACCAGGGATTCATTCTTTCTCACCCTCGTGTTTTTATTCCCTATGGATGACCTGTGTTATGGCTCTCCTCGCCTGGCGTGTATCCTGGTGTTTACAAATGGTGCGTGTCTTGGCAACTGCTACATGCCAAACAGCGCGCGCTAAGCAGCTGTGTCCCCGTGGCATGGTGCTCCGCCAGCTCGGCTGGGTCTATGTCATTTATTTAATTTGGTCCTGACGTTGCATGACCACAATTAACTTCTGCTGAACAAATGACATCATTCACTGCAGAAATCACGCTGATCTGCTCATTCGTGCGAGCTTTACTCACTAATAAAAGATTCCTTTATCTCTGTTACTTGTATCAGGCTCTGAAAATAAACAATATGGGTGGTTTCTTTGGCTTTAAAAATTCAAACAAATATTCGCGCAAAAAGGGGAAATGTAAAATTACATTTTTAATTATCCTTTTTTTTAAAAAAAAATGATTTTGAGAGCAAAAAAAATGTCTCTCCTGTTTTATTTTGTTATGTAATGACAATAAGATGTATCCACCACCGTGTGAGTCAGAAAGTAACTGGGATTATCCGTGGGGCTTCTCAGCCCACCCAGACTTTGAGTGGAATCCGGCAATCACACTGGGTTTGAAGGAATTATATATATTATATATATTGGCTCTCTCATCTAGTGATACCTCGTTTTTGCATGTTCCATTGTCAATTCATCGCAGGTTCACTTCTATCTTTAACAGACCTCACAGCTGTACTGTTTCTGCCTGATAAATACTACTCAGGACTTTATTCACCAAAGGGAGAACTGCAGGGAATTGAGGAGGTATTGTCTTATAATTAAGGCCAAAGTAGCTGAGTTGGAAACATTGTCCCATTCATCGGAGCAGGAGAACGTTTCCAATTCTGCTACATTGGCCTTAAAGGTACAGGAAACATTACTTTTCACTTGTTATTGCTTTAAAATGTCCAAAGAGGGACTCTTTGTAGGAGGGGCTGAAGGCGTGGCTGTGGGTGGGAGCCTTGCTAGAACATTTTCAGGAACTTTATGGTCAGCTGGTAACTATTTATGTAGTTTGGTAAATGGTGTGCCATCAGGGCAATGCTCAAGGTGAAGTAGTGACATAGCACTCAGGCTCTCTTATGCTCTGCAAGCCCTGGCACCATCTTGGGCTCCACGGAGGTGTGACCTTCCTAAGTCCACAGCGCCTTCTCTTCATATAGAAGTTGTCGATGACCAGTTGACCCGTGTGAGGTGTCCTGAGACTGATAGGAGTTGAGGTGGTGGGTGGATGACCCCTTGCAGGCTTTCTGGGAGTTGCAGTCATCAATTATAAGGCTTCTCCTCCACTTTGCAGTCCAGTCTAGCCACTTACAGACCTGGAGCTAAGATCACTGGTCAGCCGTGAGGGTGATATATGTGGGTGGAGGGGCATTAGGTGGCAATTCAGCCCACAAACCTAAGAACAAAGCAATGTACAGACCTGGAGAGCTTTAGATGCTGGAGTAAGATTATAGACATGATGCTAAGCATGCTGGGATATCACTTACATGCGTTATTACACATCAGTGACATGTAAACCCTCTGTTTGTAATAAACCTGAGGATTTTCCCATTCTGTGTCCGTTATTTTTATAAATTCCTTTTTTGCTGTAGTTTTTTTTAAGGAACTCTGTTATCTCCGTGAACCTTTCGATGCACCAAACCTGCACCTGTGCAACTGTTTATTTTCTTTATTATGATTTAACAGCTGTTAGTTCTAGAGAACAAATGAATTGCAAAAAAAAAGACACAAGACACTAATTAGGGTAAAACGTCATTTATTAGAACTGGTTTGTGGTTATTGGTCGTTAGATAAATAATATACAGGCTTCCTCTTCAATCACAGAGAGCCATCCTACAGCAATCTGAGAGGTATAATGGGGGTTACTGATTGAACTGAGACGTCATAGCTGCCAACATCAGCCATGTTTCCAGGGACACATATTTGTTCCACATGCTGCAGAAAGACCATGCAAAGTGCAGTATGTAGGATGGATATACGCACAGACACAATCCAATCAATTAATCAGGGTGGAGATCTCATAGGACCTACCATGATTAATTAATTGGATTGTGTCTGTGCGTATATCCATTCTACATACTGCTGGGCTGCACTTTTAATGCTCTTTCTGCAGCATGTAGAACAAATATGTGTCCCTGGAAACATGGCCAATGTTGGCAATTATGGACACGGTGTATTATGTCTCCTTTTTTCGTGCCAGCTTTCTGCAGTTGGGACCCAGGATAAAAAGCAGCAAAAATAAAATAGGGCTGAGTCATGTGACCCCGCGTGACCCTGGGAGATTGAGCTCCAGAATGTCCGGCATCGAGTCCGGCTCTCTTCAAGACATACACAGTTTAAGCACAATTCTAAGCAATGTACGTAGGCAGTAATAACACCGTAAAAAAATTCCACCCATAAAAAACGGGACTGTTGGCAACTATGGACTTTCTATACATAACCCCCAAAGTTTAGGTTGTATCAATCAGTCGGTCATTGGGGGGATTACTCGTGGGGCGGAGGGACTTGTTATAGATTATATCAAAACCAACTTACAGCAAAGCTCTTCGTTAAGTGTTTCCAGATCTTGGCGCCCTGAGGCCGTATCACCAATTAGCGCTGTTTGCGTGGGGCGTTTCTCTGTTACTGTGCCACAATCTTTTTATTTACTAAACTAAGCTCCAAAACGTTTTATTCTCTCCGGCTTCACGGTAACGTCAAGGGAAAAGCACAGAAGACGAGGCCTGTGAACTGATTGTCAAGAAAGAGGAAATGGTCTCAAGAACTGGGATTACCTTTCCTTTCATCCAAGAATAACATTTGGGCCGTGCCGCGAGTGGAGTATTATGCTGTCAGAGCCGTTTTACTTGATTTATTTTTAATGACTATTGGCCGTTCCTTGCCCCCTTCTCCGTTATGTTCTGCTTGTAATTATAAAAATAAGGTAAATGTTGCAATTCTCTCTATAGTGTTACTGTTTACATAGTGACAAGACTGTTTCCAGAGAAGATTTTTTGGACCAATATTAAAAAAAAAAAAAGACAAAATAAAATGGAAAAAAAAAACCTGCTGCCGCCCGCTTTTTAATTGTTGTTTTTCTTAAATTAGTCGCAGCAAGAAATCACGGTATTGAAGAAATGCACGTGGCTGGACGGAACTTACTGGGGGGAGGGGTAATAATACCAGGGGTGGAACAATAGGTGGCCAGTCCCTTTAAACTGGAATGGGATAAACAATGATTGTCCCAGTGAAAGCCCATAAATAGTTTATGGGACCAGGTCCCTAAACGGTTTCTTCCACCACTGAATAATATTGCAAAATTATATTTTCCATATACTTCATACCTAATCGTTCTGCAATAGAGCATGGTAAATGCCTCTCACAGTCCTCTCTGCATGCTATATAGTGGTAGCGTGCGCAGGGAGTGTGAGGCAGGGCTGACCCATGACATTGTGCTGCCTGGGTCAAAGACTCAAATGGTTCCCCCCCCCCCCCCCCACACACACAGTCATGCACACAGAGACAATCACATAGATGCAGGTACAGATGCACACTCCCGCAGACTCACAGACGCATTCACAGTCATGTACGCAGTCATAAACTCAGATGCACACAGTCACAGACACTCATACACCACACATAGTCACAGCCCCACACACTCACAAACACAGTCACAGACACAAATGCTCACTCACATACACAGTCACACACAGCCTCACACTCATATACAAAGTCACAAACACTCATATACACGCACGCACTCACAGACACACACATACTCGTATACAGTCACAGACCCATACCAGTGGTTTGCTTTCTTAAGAGAAAAAAAAGAAGAAGACTTTCTTATCAGTGTGTGCCACCCCCTCAATGCTATTTGATTTCTCATGGTGGGAGGGACTTTTGTCTGGCCTGCTGCAGTCCCGCAGCGGTTTCATGTGTCACCTGGCGCTTCAACGCTATGCACTAGGAGCTATGGTTAAAAAAAGAAACCCCAGACACATTGAAGGGTCGCCCTGGTGTGATGTCACAGCCAGCGCAAGCTGTCATTCACAGAGTGAGTGGTGAAATAGGGAGGTCAGATTACTGCTGGATCAACAGGAAAGGAGCCACTGTACATTCCAGGTAGACAAACAGGAGGGTAATATTGTGGGCATGATGCTCAGCTAAACGAGATAGAGAACCCCAGAGGTGCGGAACTGCAAATATAAAGCAAACATCTGACTTTTGCTAGTCCGTGTTATACATTGTACAGACCTAAATTTAAGAATGAACAGGAAGGGCTCCATAACTAGGCCTAAGACAAGGGTATACTGTTACCGGCTAGTAAATGAAGGAGGTGGGGTTTAGATATTATTGGCATCATTATAATGGTTTTTCCCTGAGTGTTATGTATGAGAGACAATTACCAGACTCCGAGGGGGTGGGGCTAAGTAGTTACTTACACAGGGCCCCCTCATGGCTGCGTCGCATTCCAATATTTTGCCTTGGGCGCTTCTCCCGACCCTTCGTATTGATTAAACGTATTGTCCCTCAAACATGGTATGGGGATCTTGCACTAGAACAGGCCGTAGCCTTCACAGGGAGGGCTAAGTTAGGTGCACCAACCAAGGGGTGAACCCTGAATAGTCACTTGGTTCAATTACACCACCGTGCTAAGAGGATGGAGGACAGCGGTTTTACGTATCATCGGTATACACTTTTCCTGTTAAGCCCAGGCCAATTCTCATGGAATCGCACCAACAAACAAAAAAAACACAAAAAACTTTTTTTAATGATAACGTAAAGCACTGGGTTAGAGGTGGTATGTGTTATTTTGTTGATGACAAAGTTTATGGAAGTATTAATAGAAGAAATGTTTTGTAACAATGTTTTTTTAGAAAATGAACGCTATGGCTTTTCGGAACTCAACCTCTGGTGTTGAGTCTTCATTGGGGGGGGGTAAGTTAATCAGGAGATTTCCCAAGGTGGGTGGTGTCTGAATCATGCGTACGCCGGTTACATACATGAGGCTCAAGAGACAACAAGTGAACAACATGGACAATTATTGCCGTGATCTAAATTCCTACTGACAGTTTTATAGAGTGTGGTTTGTTTGGCTCGATCCCAGCTCTAAAACTTATACAAACCATTGAAGCCGATATGCTTTGTTTTCCACAATCTATTCCAGCACATCTTCCCAAAGTATTGATTTTTACTTCATCTTGTAACATGCCCCTATTCCCAGCATTGTTTTGCCAGTAGACGTCAGGATTCAATTTTAAACGTTCGCACCTGATTTACAAAATTTTTACGGAAAAAAAAAATCTACTTCTCAATAGAGTTGAGCGGACACCTGAATGTTCGGGTTCGGCGGAATTGCGGAAAAAATTCCGGGTTCGGGCTCGAACTTGACCCCGAACCCCATTGAAGTCAATGGGGACACGAACTTTTGGCCACTAAAATGCCTCTAAAAAAGTCCTGGAAAGGGCTAGAGGGCTGCAAAATGAAGTAAAATGTGGGTGAGTGTCCCCATTCATATGAATAGGTCAATTGACCTATTCGTATGAATGGGGACTCTATTTCGGTTTATAGAAAGCCAATAGCCATGTAATGCTATTGGCTTTCTATAAACCGAAATAGAGTCCCCATTCATAAGAATAGGTCAATTGACCTATTCTTATGAATGGGGACTCTATTTCGGTTTATACAATAGCAATAGCATTACATGTATTCCATAAGCCGAAAGTCTATAAACCGAAAGACATTCGGTTTATAGACTTTTGGTTTATAGAATACATGTAATGCTATTGCTATTCTATAAACCGAAAGTCTATAAACCGAATGTCATTCGGTTTATAGACTTTCGGCTTATGGAATACATGTAATGCTATTGGCTTTCTATAAACCGAAATAGAGTCCCCATTCATAAAGCCATTCATAAATTCATCAAGCCGAAAGTCTATAAACCGAACGACATTCGGTTTATAGACTTTCGGTTTATAGAATACATGTAATGCTATTGGCTTTCTATAAACCGAAATAGAATCCCATAGAATAGAAATTCTTATGAATGGGGACTCTATTTCGGTTTATAGAAAGCCAATAGCATTACATACAATGTAATCGCCGAACCCCGAACTCCAACATGAACATACAGTGGAATGTCCGTGTTCATAGAAACATAGAATGTGTCGGCAGATAAGAACCATTCGGTCCATCTAGTCTACCCAATTTTTTTTGAGTACTTTTATTAGTCCCCCGTTCCCGGTCTTATAGCTAGGATAGCCTTGTGTCTATCCCACGCATGCTTAAAATCCTTGACTGTGTTTACCTCTACCACTTCTGCTGGCAGGCTATTCCATACATCCACTACCCTCTCAGTAAAGTAATACTTCCTGATATTACTTTTAAATCGTTGCCCCTCTAATTTAAGACTATGTCCTCTAGTTGTGGTAGTTTTTCTTCTTTTAAATCGGGTCCGGGGTTCAAAAACCGTAATGTTCGGTACGAACCCGAACAGTGCGGTTCGGGTTCGCTCAACGCTACTTCTCAAGCCTTTCAGATCCTCACAAAGTCTTTATCCTGGTTAATTCTGCCCTGTCTCACCAATAAAAGTTGGGATGTACCTCATCTGTGGAATGGTCTACCTGTCTCTGGAACAATCACCAACCATGCCCAATATACATAGAGTGTGGCACTTATGTCAGAGTAATGTTACCCACATAAAGAAAAAATGTAGCACTCTCCAAAATGCTCCAATTCAGTATAAATTATACAAATGGAATACGCAGGATCAAATGTGAAAAAACAACAACAGATATAATGTAAAATGTTAAAAACACATAAAAAAAACCCAGTTATGTACATATGCACTGACAAGGATCAGTAATTAGCATGCTACAAATACATTTGTGGGGTCCTAAGTTCTTATTTAATACTTGTGGTCTGTATAAAAAATACAATGAATAACATATAAAAACAGTAACGATAATATATAATTAACTTTGTACCTGTGTAAACTATATATATACATGTGCATTTCTGTACATATGATCTGATTATTGAATGCTTTTTCATTTTTTCTGTACAATATATTTGGTCTTTTTGGGACATTCATTTGATCTGCTTATATACCTTTGTATTATGTGCCCCTGTATTATATACCTCTGTATTATGTACCTCTGTATTATATACCTCTGTATTATGTGCCTCTGTATTATATACCTCTGTATTGCTCTCTCTCTATGTATTGTTTTGATACAAATGATTAAGTGCCAATATGTGTACTGCTATGTATATAACCTTTGTCAATCATTTATGACTCTTTTTGACTATTTGACAGTTGTTTTGATACAAATGCTAACTGTCAATATATGTTGCTATGTATATACATTTTGCCAAACATGTGTGACTCTCTTTTCCATTTTTGGTGATATTGATGCATATTTTGCATCAGTATCAACAGCCAGCAGATTATTTCATTTGGGGTTTTTTTGCGGGCGTCTACGCTTTAAAAGGAGATATTCTTCCCCACTGGGTGTATGCACTGACGCCCACCAGATGAAGAAGAAAAGCACCCTGTGGGGTGTCGGGGTTTCTAGTGCAGTATCATTTTTTTTTTGTTTTTTTTAATTCAATTTTTTCAATACCTGGCCAGGTGAACAAAGCCAGTGGGTAAGAAATACTTGCGTGTACATTTTATATCTTGTGTATTGATATTTTATATATTATGTCTGTTTTGTCCATGTGACCAGCCTTTTATATAACATACAGTGGCACTGCGCTATTGCTTTGTTTTATATGTATATACATGTTATTATTTCATGTTGTGATATTTAATAAATGTATACTTTATATATTATATTTAATTTTCTCTAGAGTTTCTTTTATTTCTTAGCGCTGACTCTTTTTTAAATCATTGTGTCTTTTTCTTGCAGTGTTGTAATTCACTGCAGTTGCTTAAAGGGTCTGTCTGGTGCCCAAAAATGTATCTTCCATATATTAATGAGCTTTCAAAGTACTATAAAATGCATGTCTTACATTTTGCATTGCTTAAAATATAAAATACTTATAGCTAGAAGAAATTGTGAAATTACAGCAGTTTGCAAGAAACTAGGACTGCCCACACTAAATGAGTAAAAGTCCTTTCCTTTTTTTTGCTGCAGGAACCAATGAAAATAATGCCATTCAAATGAAAGGAATATCCTGTCTCTCTAGTGATGTCATCAGACAATGTGGTGCACTGTTAAGAGATCCTACTGTGTACAAGAGCAAGGTCACTCATAGGCCACTCAATAGACTCAATTAGAAGAGGACAGGTAGTGACTATATGAAACAAAACTTTATATGCTCAGTGTCTGTATAATCAGTGCTGCCGCACCTGCAGTAAACATGCAGAGTAATCACTGGGGGAGGGCTTGAGTCAAATATTAAAAATGTGATTTATACAGAATGCCTGCATCAAATCATACTGGGAAAAAAGCCTGTGCATTATACAAGCAGTGATCTGCATCTTGCACTAAAGTGAGTTTGGGGACTAGACTGTCCCTTTAAGACTAGCTGCTAACATTTGCAGGTTTCCTCCATCCCTAATTTTAGTATCTGTGTACATTTACTATTGGATAGTATGTTTTCCTCCAGTTCATTTTATGGTGAAGGGATTATGTTTATTACATTTTTGGATATATACATATATATATATATTTTTTTTTTTAAAGGCTCTGTGCATTTTCTGTATATATATAAAAAATACACACAACATACTGCAGCAGAAAGTACAACATATCCAGCGCCTCACTTTCTGGTTGGATGTCTGTGGATTACTGATTTCACGACTGGTGGAGAGCTTTGAGCTCCACAAAAAGCCATCCAAGTCATCAGACGGGAGAAGATCAAACTTACAGCCTCTCAATGCATTTCACCTGGTATAGATGTACCTGTTTCCTCAGGAGAATCGGCCTCTATAACATTCACCCAAAGACCCAAAATATAACTAATGTGGCCTTCTTCATTCTTGATCCAGTGCGCCCTACATAGCTGGATCCAGCTCAGCACACTTTTCCCGGGGAATTGACTCTCACACTCTGCACATTACTGAGTACACCAGTCACGGGCCCTTTGAAAAAAAAAAGTGCAGGCAAACGGGGCATCTGCCAAGGGCCCATTGCAGCTGCCCCATGGGCCCCCGCTGCCCGTGTGACTGTCTCACATGGAGACAGTCACGAATGGGTAAAAGCTGGCCAGGGACAGGGAGCTCTCTCCCTGATCCCTCCTCCTACAGGTGCGGCTAGCGCTATCACCCGTCACCCCCTAATGGCGGCCCTGCACACTGCACATTACTGAGAGTTTTATTGCTGTGGAGACTGTTACATACTCACACACTGCACATTACTGTGAGTTGTATTGCTGTGGAGACTGTTACATATTCACACACTGCACATTACTGTGAGTGTTACTGCTGTGGAGTCTGTGATACGCTCACATGCTGCACATTACTGTGAGTGTTACTGCTATGGAGTCTGTGATACACTCACACGCTGCACATTACTGTGAGTTTTATTGCTGTGGAGTCTGTGATACACTAACACGCTGCACATTACTGTGACTTTTATTACTGTGGAGTCTGTGATACACTAACACGCTGCACATTACTGTGAGTTGTATTGCTATGGAGTCTGTGATACACTCACACGCTGCACATTACTGTGAGTTTTATTGCTGTGGAGTCTGTGATACACTCACACGCTGCACATTACTGTGAGTTTTATTGCTGTGGAGTCTGTGATACACTCACACACTGCATATTACTGGGAGTTTTATTTCTGTGGAGTCTGTGATGCACTCACACACTGCACATTACTATGAGTTTTATTGCTGTGGAGTCTGTGATACACTCACACACTGCATATTACTGGGAGTTTTATTTCTGTGGAGTCTGTGATGCACTCACACGCTGCACATTACTGTGAGTTTTATTGCTGTGGAGTCTGTGATACACTCACACACTGCACATTACTGTGAGTTTTATTGCTGTGGAGTCTGTGATACACTCACACACTGCACATTACTATGAGTTTTATGGCTGTGGAGTCTGTGATACGCTCACACGCTGCACATTACTGTGATTTTTTTTGCTGTGCAGTCTGTGATACACTCACACACTGCACATTACTGTGAGTTTTATGGCTGTGGAGTCTGTGATACACTCACACACTGCACATTACTGTGAGTTTTATTGCTGTAGAGTCTGTGATACACTCACACACTGCACATTACTGTGAGTTTTATTGCTGTAGAGTCTGTGATACACTCACACACTGCACATTACTGAATATATATATATGTGCCTGTGTGTGTATAATTTTCTCGCAGTGAATTTACCTTTCCATGTTTTCTTCATATGTATTTATCAAGACCTGGTTCAATAAAGGTATTTCTTTTTTTTAAGCATCGTTTTGTGGCCAAGCCTGAATTCTGATTTTTATGTTTTGGCAGCAAAGAACATTGCAATAAAGCATAGGTTTCAGATAATCTATTTTCCCATTAGTTTTTTATTAAATTTCAATCAGTTTTGATATATTTTAGTCCCACAATTTCCAAAATTCTAACACACATAACAGCATAATGATACTAATATGTGATGTCGAAAAATGAAAGGATCAGTGCAAACTAGCTTGTGTTCTATGTGTTGTACATGTTTTTTTTTCTAAATGTGAAATACACTTGTTTTTCCGTTTTATTTTATTCATTTTAGCAGGACCTCTGAATTCATTGACCTCAGTGAGAGGGAGTACACAGGAGTCAGACTGCCTTCCTCTGCAGCAGTTTCCATTCTCCCCTCTGAAAAAGTGCTTTCATTCGTTGCTACTGTGGAATCTATTTCACTCAGTGGAGCTCAGCTGTTTCAAGTGCTTGGAATGCAAAACAAGAAGGAGGGGCTTGGGAAGATGGGCAGGACTGTTGCTATAACAATAACTATACTATATATGTATTTATTTTAGTAATGAAAGGAACTGTCGAGGAAGAAACTAATCAGACAGGTTTGTTTATTTACTTTACAGGATACAGCACTTAAATAAATACAGTATATATGTGTTGGACTTTGTAGGTGGCACTGCCCCTTTAAGACAACCCAGATGCCTTATGTTTAAGAACCAGATCCATAAGACTATAATGAGATACTGACTTTATATTAACAGGAATATAATATATTTTTTAGCATGCAGGCGCCACTTTTATTTGTTTGTTATGTTATGAATGTTATGTATATTATACTTCAGCAAGGGAAAAAAAAAACTATAAAATAAATTTACACTTGTAGGATTCTGCCAAATGTGTTGGCTCTTTATAAATAAAATATAATAATATTACAGACGTGCATAGTTTGATTTGTTATTATGGTTTTGCACATATTGACACTGCATAGTAGGACATAGTAGATGCTCTGAAGACACCTATTGGCTCATTCTGGAACAGCGACCAGAACTGTCAACAGCTTATTTTCTATATGTTCCAAAAAAATACCAAATACACACTTTTTTTTTTCCTTCAGTGGGCAGTTAAACCAAGGGGCAGTGGAAATGTTGATTCCTGGGAGAGTAAAGTGTGGTACTGTGATGCTGGAGGGAGAGTCTGTGAGGACAGTGATGGTGGTGAGGCAAGATGGGCATGATAAATGGGATAGGGATATTCAGACTGCCATGTTGGGGTAGGGGATAGGGATATTCAGACTGCCATGTTGGGGTAGGGGATAGGGATGTTCAGACTGTGATACTTAGGGTTGCCACCTTTTGTTTAAAAAAAATACCGGCCAAGCTACTACCTCCCAGACTTAACATTGGGGTCACGACAATTTTTTACCGGCCTGCCGGTAAAATACCGGCCAGGTGGCAACCCTAGTGATACTGTGGGTTGGGATAGGGATGTTCAGACTGCGATGTTGGGATAGGGATGTTCAGACTGTGATTCTGTGGGGTGGGATAGGGATTTTCAGACTGTGATGCTGTGGGATGGGATAGGGATGTTCAGACTGTGATGCTGTGGGATGGGATAGGGATGTTCAGACTGTGATGCTGTGGGATAGGATAGGGTTGTTCAGACTGCGATGCTGTGGGATAGGATAGGGATGTTCAGACTGTGATGCTGTGGGATGGGATAGGGATTTTCAGACTGTGATGCTGTGGGATGGGATAGGGATGTTCAGACTGTGATGCTGTGGGATGGGATAGGGATGTTCAGACTGTGATGCTGTGGGATGGGATAGGGATGTTCAGACTGTGATGCTGTGGGATGGGATAGGGATGTTCAGACTGTGATGCTGTGGGATGGGATAGGGATTTTCAGACTGTGATGCTGTGGGATGGCATAAGAATGTTCAGAACCATGATTCTTGAGATTAAGGTGGTGTTTAAAACTGTGATGCCAGGGTAAGGGTTAGGGAGATTGGGTAATGGTTAAGGAATTTCAGACAGTGTTGGAATAGAGGTTAAGGAAGTAAAGACTGGAATGTTGGAGTAGGGGTTAGGGTAGTTCAGACTGTGATGTTTGGGTAATGGTTAGAAGTTCAAGCTGTGATGCTTGGTTAGGGAAGTTCAGACTGTGATTCTTGGTTAGGGATGTTCAGACTGTGATTCTTGGTTAGGGAAGTTCAGACTGTGATGCTGGGTTAGGGAAGTTCTGACTGTGATGCTGGGTTAGGGAAGTTCAGACTGTGATGCTGGGTTAGGGAAGTTCAGACTGTGATGCTGGGTTAGGGAAGTTCAGACTGTGATGCTGGGTTAGGGAAGTTCAAGCTGTGATGCTGGGTTAGGGAAGTTCAGACTGTGATGCTGGGTTAGGGAAGTTCAAGCTGTGATGCTGGGTTAGGGAAGTTCAGACTGTGATGCTGGGTTAGGGAAGTTCAAGCTGTGATGCTGGGTTAGGGACATTCAGACTGTGATGCTGGGTTAGGGAAGTTCAAGCTGTGATGCTGGGTTAGGGAAGTTCAGATTGTGATGCTGGGTTAGGGAACTTCAGACTGTGATGCTGGGTTAGGGAAGTTCAAGCTGTGATGCTGGGTTAGGGAAGTTCAAGCTGTGATGCTGGGTTAGGGATGTTCAGACTGTGATTCTTGGTTAGTGATGTTCAGACTGTGATTCTTGGTTAGGGATGTTCAGACTGTGATGCTGGGTTAGGGAAGTTCAGACTGTGATGCTGGGTTAGGGAAGTTCAGACTGTGATTCTTGGTTAGGAATGTTCAGACTGTGATGCTAGGTTAGGGAAGTTCAGACTGTGATGCTGGGTTAGGGAAGTTCAGACTGTGATGCTGGGTTAGGGAAGTTCAGACAGTGATGCTGGGTTAGGGAAGTTCAGACTGTGATGCTGGGTTAGGGAAGTTCAGACTGTGATGCTGGGTTAGGGAAGTTCAGACTGTGATGCTGGGTTAGGGAAGTTCAGACTGTGATGCTGGGTTAGGGAAGTTCAGACTGTGATGCTGGGTTAGGGAAGTTCAAGCTGTGATGCTGGGTTAGGGAAGTTCAGACTGTGATGCTGGGTTAGGGAAGTTCAAGCTGTGATGCTGGGTTAGGGAAGTTCAAGCTGTGATGCTGGGTTAGGGACATTCAGACTGTGATGCTGGGTTAGGGAAGTTCAAGCTGTGATGCTGGGTTAGGGAAGTTCAGACTGTGATGCTGGGTTAAGGAACTTCAGACTGTGATGCTGGGTTAGGGAAGTTCAAGCTGTGATGCTGGGTTAGGGAAGTTCAAGCTGTGATGCTGGGTTAGGGAAGTTCAGACTGTGATGCTGGGTTAGGGAAGTTCAAGCTGTGATGCTGGGTTAGGGAAGTTCAAGCTGTGATGCTGGGTTAGGGATGTTCAGACTGTGATGCTGGGTTAGGGAAGTTCAGACTGTGATGCTGGGTTAGGGAAGTTCAAGCTGTGATGCTGGGTTAGGGAAGTTCAAGCTGTGATGCTGGGTTAGGGAGGTTCATACTGTGATGCTGGGTTAGGGATGTTCAGAATGTGATGCTGGGTTAGGGAAGTTCAGACTGTGATGCTGGGTTAGGGACGTTCAAGCTGTGATGCTGGGATAGGGAAGTTCTGACTGTGATGCTGGGTTAGGGATGTTCAAGCTGTGATGCTGGGTTAGGGACGTTCAAGCTGTGATGCTGGGTTAGGGAAGTTCAGACTGTGATGTTGGGTTAGGGAAGCTCAAGCTGTGATTCTGGGTTAGGGAAGTTCAGATTGTGATTCTTGGTTAGGGATGTTCAGACTGTGATGCTGGGTTAGGGAAGTTCAGACTGTGATGCTGGGTTAGGGAAGTTCAGACTGTGATGCTGGGTTAGGGAAGTTCAGACTGTGATGCTGGGTTAGGGAAGTTCAGACTGTGATGCTGGGTTAGGGAAGTTCAGACTGTGATGCTGGGTTAGGGAAGTTCAAGCTGTGATGCTGGGTTAGGGAAGTTCAAGCTGTGATGCTGGGTTAGGGAAGTTCAGACTGTGATTCTTGGTTAGGGATGTTCAGACTGTGATGCTTGGTTAGGGAAGTTCAGACTGTGATGCTGGGTTAGGGAAGTTCAGACTGTGATGCTGGGTTAGGGAATTTCAGACTGTGATGCTGGGTTAGGGAAGTTCAGACTGTGATGCTGGGTTAGGGAAGTTCAAGCTGTGATGCTGGGTTAGGGAAGTTCAGACTGTGATGCTGGGTTAGGGAACTTCAGACTGTGATGCTGGGTTAGCGAAGTTCAAGCTTTGATGCTGCGTTAGGGATGTTCAGACTGTGATGCTGGGTTAGGGATGTTCAGACTGTGATGCTGGGTTAGGGAACTTCAGACTGTGATGCTGGGTTAGGGAAGTTCAAGCTGTGATGCTGGGTTAGGGATGTTCAGACTGTGATGCTGGGTTAGGGATGTTCAGACTGTGATGCTGGGTTAGGGAAGTTCAAGCTGTGATGCTGGGTTAGGGATGTTCAGACTGTGATGCTGGGTTAGGGAAGTTCAGACTGTGATGCTGGGTTAGGGAAGTTCAAGCTGTGATGCTGGGTTAGTGAAGTTCAAGCTGTGATGCTGGGTTAGGGAAGTTCAGACTGTGATGCTGGGTTAGGGAAGTTCAGACTGTGATGCTGGGTTAGGGAAGTTCAAGCTGTGATGCTGGGTTAGGGAAGTTCAGACTGTGATGCTGGGTTAGGGAAGTTCAAGCTGTGATGCTGGGTTAGGGAAGTTCAGACGGTGATGCTGGGTTAGGGAAGTTCAAGCTGTGATGCTGGGTTAGGGAAGTTCAAGCTGTGATGCTGGGTTAGGGAAGTTCAGACTGTGATGCTGGGTTAGGGAATTTCAAGCTGTGATGCTGGGTTAGGGAAGTTAAAGCTGTGATGCAGGGTTAGGGAAGTTCAGACTGTGATGCTGGGTTAGGGAAGTTCAGACTGTGATGCTGGGTTAGGGAAGTTCAGACTGTGATGCTGGGTTAGGCAAGTTCAAGCTGTAATGCTGGGATAGGGAAGTTCTGACTGTGATGTTGGGTTAGGGATGTTCAAGCTGTGATGCTGGGTTAGGGAAGTTCAAGCTGTGATGCTGGGTTAGGGAAGTTCAGACTGTGATGTTGGGTTAGGGAAGCTCAAGCTGTGATGCTGGGTTAGGGAAGTTCAGACTGTGATGCTGGGTTAGGGAAGTTCAAGCTGTGATGCTGGGTTAGGGAAGTTCAAGCTGTGATGCTGGGTTAGGGAGGTTCATACTGTGATGCTGGGTTAGGGATGTTCAGAATGTGATGCTGGGTTAGGGAAGTTCAGACTGTGATGCTGGGTTAGGGAGGTTCAAACTGTGATGCTGGGATAGGGAAGTTCTGACTGTGATGCTGGGTTAGGGATGTTCAAGCTGTGATGCTGGGTTAGGGACGTTCAAGCTGTGATGCTGGGTTAGGGAAGTTCAGACTGTGATGTTGGGTTAGGGAAGCTCAAGCTGTGATGCTGGGTTAGGGAAGTTCAGACTGTGATGCTGGGTTAGGGAAGTTCAAGCTGTGATGCTGGGTTAGGGAAGTTCAAGCTGTGATGCTGGGTTAGGGAGGTTCATACTGTGATGCTGGGTTAGGGATGTTCAGAATGTGATGCTGGGTTAGGGAAGTTCAGACTGTGATGCTGGGTTAGGGACGTTCAAGCTGTGATGCTGGGATAGGGAAGTTCTGACTGTGATGCTGGGTTAGGGATGTTCAAGCTGTGATGCTGGGTTAGGGACGTTCAAGCTGTGATGCTGGGTTAGGGAAGTTCAGACTGTGATGTTGGGTTAGGGAAGCTCAAGCTGTGATTCTGGGTTAGGGAAGTTCAGATTGTGATTCTTGGTTAGGGATGTTCAGACTGTGATGCTGGGTTAGGGAAGTTCAGACTGTGATGCTGGGTTAGGGAAGTTCAGACTGTGATGCTGGGTTAGGGAAGTTCAGACTGTGATGCTGGGTTAGGGAAGTTCAAGCTGTGATGCTGGGTTAGGGAAGTTCAAGCTGTGATGCTGGGTTAGGGAAGTTCATACTGTGATTCTGGGTTAGGGAAGTTCAGACTGTGATGCTGGGTTAGGGAAGTTCAAGCTGTGATGCTTGGTTAGGGAAGTTCATACTGTGATTCTGGGTTAGGGAAGTTCAGACTGTGATGCTGGGTTAGGGAAATTCAGACTGTGATGCTGGGTTAGGGAAGTTCAGACTGTTATGCTGGGTTAGGGAAGCTTTGATGCTGGGTTAGGGAGGTTCATACTGTGATTCTGGGCTAGGGAAGTTCAAGCTGTGATGCTGGGTTAGGGAAGTTCAGACTGTGATGCTGGGTTAGGGAAGTTCAGACTGTGATGCTGGGTTAGGGAAGTTCAAGCTGTGATGCTGGGTTAGGGAAGTTCAAGCTGTGATGCTGGGTTAGGGAAGTTCATACTGTGATTCTGGGTTAGCGAAGTTCAGACTGTGATGCTGGGTTAGGGAAGTTCAGACTGTGATGCTGGGTTAGGGAAGTTCAGACTGTTATGCTGGGTTAGGGAAGCTTTGATGCTGGGTTAGGGAGGTTCATACTGTGATTCTGGGCTAGGGAAGTTCAAGCTGTGATGCTGGGTTAGGGAAGTTCAGACTGTGATGCTGGGTTAGGGAAGTTCAAGCTGTGATGCTGGGTTAGGGAAGTTCAAGCTGTGATGCTGGGTTAGGGAAGTTCATACTGTGATTCTGGGTTAGCGAAGTTCAGACTGTGATGCTGGGTTAGGGAAGTTCAGACTGTGATGCTGGGTTAGCGAAGTTCAGACTGTGATGCTGGGTTAGGGAAGTTCAGACTGTGATGCTGGGTTAGGGAAGTTCAAGCTGTGATGCTGGGTTAGGGAAGTTCAGACTGTGATGCTGGGTTAGCGAAGTTCAGACTGTGATGCTGGGTTAGGGAAGTTCAGACTGTGATGCTGGGTTAGGGAAGTTCATACTGTGATGTTGGGTTAGGGAAGTTCAGACTGTGATGCTGGGTTAGGGAAGTTCAGACTGTGATGCTGGGTTAGGGAAGTTCAGACTGTGATGCTGGGTTAGGGAAGTTCAAGCTGTGATGCTGGGTTAGGGAAGTTCAGACTGTGATGCTGGGTTAGGGAAGCTCAAGCTGTGATGCTGGGTTAGGGAAGTTCAGACTGTGATGCTGGGTTAGGGAAGTTCAAGCTGGAGATGAATACAAGAGCCCTGTTCAGGGCTATTCTTAGGTTCACTGAAGGATGTTTTTGTTACCCCCAACTGGGCGTGGTTATATTGCTAACTCCTCCCCTTCACAAACATACCACATCTTACCACACCCATTTTCCACGGCAACCACTCCACCTCTTTGGGACCCTTAACTTCACCAGGTAACATGTCACCCACTTCCCACTGTGGCAGCTTTACCCCCAAACAACATGTTGTTTTAAATGTCTCCTGGTGTCCCCTGGTTATGACATCACCTGTGTCTTGGTATGCAAATTACACATTTCCCACCGCAAAGCACTTCATTAGCAGATCAGGCCACAAGGTGATGTTATAATCAAGGAGACGGCCACTGACACATTTAAAACACATATTTCTATTCATTTAGGCATTTCTCTGTAATTTTGCTAACACAATGAATAGATGATTTTGTTTCATTCTCTGCAGTCACAGTATTACTGATCATATGGTGACTGAGCCTCTGTAATCATCACAACCTGCTCAAACAGGCTTGGTGCAATAGCATGAGCTAAGTGTGAACTGATCTTTACCACCCAGCCTGATGGATCACTGGGTATCTCAGACCCAGCAATGAGAACATGGTACACGCCAGTACTGGAACCCCCGACTTCCTGCTCCACGGGCAACAAGCTGTAAATATTGACTAAAACAGACAGCAGGGAGAGGCGCGGGAGTGGGATGTGTGAATCACTGCTCAGCCCAGCTGCTGGAGAAACCGCATCCTCAACCCGGCAAAAGGAGACGAAAATACTGGGCAATAAAAACAGAGTGACGGGACGAGGGGGTCTGCAGGGTGGGCAACACAAGAAAAACAGCTCAAGAATCCAAACAAACCTTTTATTCTTGATTTGGTGTAATCTGGTGCTTCGCGAGGAAGATTGGTTTAAATGGTACCCCGAGCCGTTATACCTAGCTCTCTCAGGCGTGTTAACCCTTGCCTTTCTCTCTACAACGAAGCAATGGCTGGCAGAGTTAAGGAATGTAAGCAATAGGAAGCCCTGACTTGATTGAGCCAACCTTGGTTTTGCTGATCTCTGAAAGGGCTTATATTTTGTATGTTATACATGTGTTTTAACCCCTTAGTAACATTTATAAAATGTTGGAGGAGGTGCAATTAAGTCTCCTCCCAGTTAATCCCTGGACAATAGGCTGCGACCAAACTAAGAGAAGTCAAAAACCTCAACTATGTGCAAGCAGGGGAAACAAAAAACGGTGACGTGCTAAGCTTGTCGTTTGCACAGATACTATAAAAGTATAAAATAATGCCCACTAACCAGGTGTGAGCGTGCTGCAAGTACAGTGTCATTTCATATCTAGATTTTACATTACTAATCTTAAATCCCTGCTGTCTGTTGTGTTTCCCAGCTCTCAGAGGATCTTGTTCTATCACAATGCATCATCTCTCGATAGCTTTGTTTGGACCCTTTAAGGTCAGTCATGGACTCATTCAGTTTCAATGTACATTTCCTATTCAAAGAGCAGTTTATTTGCATACCGTGCCACAGGTGATGTGATAGCCAGGACACTCCACAGACACATTTAAAACACATTTTTCTTTTAATTTACTTGCAGTTTTGCTAACACAATGTAATGATCATTTTCAATATGTTTTTTATGCTATACGTTCAGATTAAAAGTAAAATTCAGGTGATACTGTCCCTTTAAAGGGAATCTGCCGCCTACACATTGTGTCTGTGTCTGTGTCTGTGTCTCCTGTTTATGACATCACTGTGTGGCTTGATATGCAAATTACACATTTCCCATTGAAAAGTGGTTCCTTTCCTAATCAAGCTGCAGGTGATAAACTGGAGACTCCACAGACACATTTAAAACGTATTTTTCTCCTAATCCATGCATTTACATTCTGCTAACACAATGTATAGAGCATTTTTTATTCTCTGTATTCACAGTACTACCAAGTAGTCTCTTTAAATAAAATGAATGGGGACGTCCAGCAGCTGGGATGTCTCAAGTGTTACACATGTAACTCAGACCATTCTTATCTTCCTGCTTCATACAAATACTTTGCTCTGTATAGCTCTATCAGGGGACGGGCATGTAGTTTAGAATCTTTGCTCTGTATAGCTCTATCATGGGCAGACATGTTGTTTAGAATCTTTGCTCTGTATAGTTCTATCGGGGGGGTGGACATGTTGTTTAGAATCTTTGCTCTGTATAGTTCTATCGGGGGGGTGGACATGTTGTTTAGAATCTTTGCTCTGTATAGCTCTATCAAAGGGTGGACATGTTGTTTAGAATCTTTGCTCTGCATAGCTCTATCAGGGGTGGACATGTTGTTTAGAATCTTTGCTCTGTATAGCTCTATCAGGGGTGGACATGTTGTTTAGAATCTTTGCTCTGTATAGCTCTATCAGGGGTGGACATGTTGTTTAGAATCTTTGCTCTGTATAGCTCTATCAGGGGGCGGACATGTTGTTTAGAATCTTTGATCTGTATAGCTCTATCAGGGGTGGACATGCTGTTTAGTATCTTTGCTCTGTATAGCTTTATCAGGGGGCGGACATGTTGTTTAGAATCTTTGATCTGTATAACTCTATCCGGGGTGGACATGCTGTTTAGAAGCTTTGATCTGTATAGCTCTATCAGGAGTGGACCGGTTGTTTAGAATCTTATGTCAGATGGGTACGGTAAAGGAAGATTTGGCCCAAGGTGTCTGTCTCCTGATAGAGCTTAATGTAGCAAAAAGGGCTCAATATGGTACTTTATTTGCAATCTTTCATTAAAGAACAAATCCTAGATGATTACTGGGACAGTTAACCTGTTTTCAGTGAAATCTCACAGACAGGGGACAAAGTTTGTCTTCATTTCTTAGGGTTCATTCAGGACCGTCTTCAATGGTAATGAGACACATAATCTTACCAGTAAATGCTCCTGCAGGGACAGATTGGAAAATGCTTAAGGTAAAAGAAGTCGGGGGAAATGGAAGAGAGACAAGTAGGATGGAAGGTGGGATCTAAGGCAAGCTGGCCAATAGGGTAAAAGAGAAACAATAAGTGGTAATCGGTAGGCACTAAGAGCACCTGGATAATAACATAATGAAAGGGTGTAATGGAAAGTAAGGGAAAGAGTAAAATAAATTATAGTGTAAACCATGGTCCTGTCATCCATCTCGACTAGTGAGAATGTGACGGGGAAAAGCTGACTTTTTTATTTAGAAAGTGTTTTACCAGGAGGAATACACTGAGAATTCTCTCGCTTTCAGGTATATCCTGGGGACCAAGTCCAGAACGGTATAACACAGAGTATTACATTCATCAGCAGGGTAGAAAAACTACAAAAATACATTTATACAGGAACGTTAGGGAGTGAACATAGAGGATACATCAGGACTGATACATAAAACAAAAAATGAAAACAAACATGGATGGTTTATATATATATATATAGCTGTATGTAAGTTAATGACAGGTGAATTGTTTTGAGTCGGGAGGCACAGGGTTTCAGGGTTTTTAGGGACTTCTGCACTAATGAATATATTTCCCTGGTTTGTTTCCTTTTCATAAAAAAAAAAAAAAATTTTTAAAATGGACTTTTATTTAATGAAACACAAAGAGCCGTTTCTTCCAGAGTTGATTTAAAAAAAATGCAAATCTAACAAATCGTGGTATTCAAATGTACGTAGCTCTAGTCTGCACAGACGCAACATAATGTGATGGGGGGGGGGGGGGGGGGGGGGAATACAAAAATAAACAGAATTATTCCACGTCTCTGGTTACATTTATATTAAGTGGAGCGTTTTGTTGCCAAACATTAGAATTTAATATTTTGTTTTAGACTTGTTGCAGCGGAGCAGGTTTTCAAGGTTACATGAGAAGATTGGTCTGACAGCATAATCCATGGCCGCATAGAAAGTACACAATGCTGCTTGTCCTGCCAAGACCTGACACGATGACAGCAATTTGGACTTTCCTCTTGCATGTGGCCGCTGACTTACTGACAGTTTTATGTAACGTTTTTTTGCAGTAAAGTTTTCAAATAAATATTCGCTAACCAAAGTTAAACAAAGGGCTGGTGCTTTTTTAAAGCAAATTTCTTAATATCAACAGGGAAAAATATTTTATCAGCGTATAATCAGTTCCCTCAAGTGTCCATCCTTAAAAGAAAAGAAACAGGTTTGTCTGGTCAGTTTTGTCCTCAACTACTCAAGGGTCACCCCAAAATACGATGATTATCGCACCTCGGAATGGAGCCTCTAAATTGCAGATGGATATGGGGCACGTCGGGACCAAAATGTTGAGCTCCCCAGATGTGTGCCTACAAATAGGTTCGCAATTCGGAAATCATAGCCGATGCCACGATGATATCTCCAGATACCGAAATCACCCGAAATGAACCGAAACAAAGTGGTAGCCTCGGTCCTCCCCTTACACTTCCATCGGAAGGTCTTTGGCTTACTTTGGGCCCATATTAGGAGAACCTCAGCTATTACCAATGTAGCTGAAATCATCCCCTAGAAGTCAATAGGATGAATTTGGCTATGGCCAATGTCCTCCCAAAATGGCCCAAAGTGTAATCAAATAAAAATCAGTAAAACAAAAATTAAAAAGAACATAAGACAATATAAAATAAATTTAAAAATACTTATATTACTGTAAATATACTATTATAATAAACACGGATCAGCCATAATATTATGACCACTTGCCTAATATTGTGTAGTTCCCCTTTTGATGCCAAAACAGCCCTGACCTGTCGAGGCATGGACTCCACTAGACCTCTGAAGGTGTGCTGGGGTAACTGGTACCAAGATGTTAGCAGCAGATCCTTTAAGTCCTGTAAGTTGTGAGGTGGGGCCTCCATGGATCGGATTTGTTTGTCCAGCACGTCCCACAGATGCTCAATTTGATTGAGATCTGGGGAATTTGGAGGCCAAGTCAACACCTTGAACTAGTTGTTATGTTCCTCAAACCATTCCTGAATCATTTTTGCTTTGTGGCAGGGAGCATTATCCTGCTGAAAGAGGCCAATGCCATCAGGGAATACCGTTGAAAGGGTGTACATGGTCTGTAACAATGCTTAGGTAGGTGGTACGTGTCACAGTAACATCCACATGAATGGCAGGACCCAAGGTTTCTCAGCAGAACATTGCCACAGCATCACACTGCCTCCGCCGGCTTGCCGCCTGTCAGTCCAAAGCATCACACTGCCTCCGCCCGTCTTGTCACCTATCAGTCCAATGCATCACACTGACCCCGCAGGCTTGTCACCTATCAGTCCAAAGCATCACACTGCCTCTGCCGGCTTGCCACCTGTCAGTCCAAAGCATCACACTGCCTCTGCCGGCTTGCCACCTGTCAGTCCAAAGCATCACACTGCCTCCGCCAGCTTGTCACCTATCAGTCCAATGCATCACACTGCCACCGCCGGCTTGCCACCTGTCAGTCCAAATCATCACACTGCCTCTGCCGGCTTGCCACCTGTCAGTCCAAAGCATCACACTGCCTCCGCCGGCTTGTCACCTATCAGTCCAATGCATCACACTGACCCCGCCGGCTTGCCACCTGTCAGTCCAAATCATCAAACTGCCTCCGCCAGCTTGATACCTGTCAATCCAAAGCATCACACTGCCTCCGCCCGGCTTGCCACTTGTCAGTCCAATGCATCACACTGACCCTGCCGGCTTGTCACCTGTCAGTCCAAAGCATCACACTGCCTCCGCCGGCTTGTCACCTATCAGTCCAATGCATCACACTGACCCTGCCGGCTTGTCACCTGTCAGTCCAAAGCATCACACTGACCCTGCCGGCTTGCCACCTGTCAGTCCAATGCATCACACTGACCCTGCCGGCTTGTCACCTGTCAGTCCAAAGCATCACACTGGTCTTAATGTTGTGGCTGATCAGTGGATATTAAACACATATTCAACATGCAGCAAATAAGATAGGTGGAACTTTTCCTCCATAGGAAAATCATCGCTCAAATAACCTTATAGCACAGGTTGCTTGTTCAGGATTGTGCTTCTATAAATCTTATATGTGCCTTTTAGTTTAAACGTCATGCACTCTTTTCTAAAAGCTGAAATGTAATCATCAGCGCCCAGCCCTCTGTTTTTGCGGTCGGTCTGATCCTCCACTAGGAGTAGAGACCGTTACCCTGATAGGGCTAAACTCACAGAACCACTGACAACAAAAAGGTTGGAATATTTGGGGACAGACTTCACGTGATTTCGACAGATCCCAAAGCCACCAGCTTTCCTGACAGCCCTGTCTGTAATTCCAATTAGAGACCAGCCCAGGAAACAACACGAACCATCTTTTTACAAACGTTTTCACTGAAAGAATCGCAAAATCCAAAGCAGATGCTGGTTAGTCCTCAAGTGAAGGCCGGACCCTCAATGTCTAAAGAGATGTCAAAAGCTATAATTAAGTGATTAGAAAGAAGGCGTCGCTGAACACAAGCCCCGGTACGATAATTCGCTATTCGGGATAATTAATACAAGATAACATATCAAATCTATTCAGTTTATTGAAAAGAACAGTAGGTAAAAATAAACTTAGGTTTAACTGAAAGAATTCAGGCCGTGCAGACTAAATAAATGTCTTAATGAAAGAATACCAATAAAGTACTTTATACTTATACATTATATGTGTCCGGTAAAATATGGCCATGGTTGTAAACGTAAGTTCTGCCCAACAGTTGGTGCTCCGAGTGCAGGGTTAGAGTTTTGAATTCAGGGTCAGGTCAGGTGAGAGGAATATAGTAACAGAGATGTATATAGGCCAGATGGCAACGAAACACAAACTGTGTACACATTGTGGGCTACCTATTTATTGTGTCTCAACTCGGCTGCAATCTGATTGGCTTAACCTGAACACTAAGCAACCAATCAGAATGCAATGGCCACCATTGTTAGGCTGGGTGTATTAAAAAGACACTGATCATTGCTCTTGATAAAGTGAGTTATTTTGCTTGATTGGAAGCGATTCATACATGTGGTGGCCTTATTTACAGAATGTATTGTCCAATTTAACAACAACAAAAAAACACCCTACAATAATTACATTGTGTCCAAATGGATGAAAATTCCAAAACAATGTTTATCTCATCTCATTTATTAATGAAATGTGTGAGGTTTGAATGGATGCCAGGAACATGTTTCTTCCATTACGAGAACAAACCATTTGAGGAGATGAATTGGAAGCTTTTATATTAGTCTTTTGTGCTGTGTTATTTTACTGTCACTTACTTAAACGCGAGCGATTGTAAAATGTGTGCGCTGCCAGGATCTTCCCTGCGCAAGCTCGGTATTACCTTACATGCTGGGCGTGGACTAGCGCACCCACCTTGGAGAATGCAAACTGGGCCTGCGAGTAGCACTGAAACTCCATCTACCAGGGCAACGAGTCTGTGCAAGGACCTCAGTGTCGGTGGCAAGGTTTGAAGATCATAGTATCACCTGCCTCCCAACTGTCCTGCCTTGCATGGAACAGCCCCGATTTGGAGGCTGTGTTTCACTGAGGTTCACCTTTTGTCCCACTTACTGAGATTTGAGACTGCAGTAGCTCTGGCAGCTTGAGGGATACTGCTACAGTGCACTCAAAGTAGCGCTGAGACTTTGAACTGCCAAGTTCCAGCCTCCAGCATCCCGATTCACCAGGGGCAGAAGTTGGGACCTCGGGTAACATAGTCCATCAAGTTCAACCCTTCTACTCATCCTTCTTCCTACAGTTGATTCAAAACATCCACATAACATTATTAGATTCTCTATAATAAAGCCCAGTGCATATCCACCAGGAACAATCACTGCCCAGCCCTGGTAATATATGTGCCGGTAAAACAAGTCCGAGGCTGCAAGCCGAAAATAGCCAAATGAACCTGTTTATGTGAATTTATTTTGCCTTGCTAGCTCTAACCATGTATTTTTATACCCCCAGCTCCTACGCAAACCTGTATCTAAAATAATCCCTGCAGCATACCTGCCAAGTGTCCCTATTTAGGAGGGACAACCCCAGTTTGGAACCCGAAATACTGACATTTCTGATGGCGACCCTGGGCAGCAGTAACTAGTGGATCCTGAGGATTTTGCAAAAGTATTTGATCCTCCAAATGCCGTATGACATGAAATTAATTTGGAGAATGCACCAGATTGTATATAATACGCTGACCTTTTAAAACCCCTCCCTTTAACCGAGCTTATAATGTACTCATTTTTTGCAAATGTGCAACAATAATCCAGCAAGCAGCCATATGTGTGTCTAGGATGCTGCTTGTCAACATGTGGAATATGGCTCCATCACCCCAGTGATGAGACAATACCCCCTTATTGGAAAATGAGTGGTCTCTGATGTAGCTCTCTCTCTCTCTCTATCCAATTACCTGTACCCCCTGGACTTTACTGTTGAAAGAGAGAATTACAGGGATTTGAAAACCAAATTTCACAGTTAGTGTATTTAGGGACATAGATAATGATAAAATAGATAGATGTGAATTAGAGATACACATACCTGCAACGATGTCAGTGAGTGGTGTTCCATATATAATTGTGTGCAATACTAGGTGTTTCTGGTTTGTGAGCTTTACTTTGCAGTAGAAGGAAGGCTGTCTAGGATCACAAGACGTGTTTGGAATTTATTGATACAAATTTAATAAGCACAGTATTTAACCATAAAATTAAATACAAATAGAAATGATTTACAATAGATCACATTGATGCTGGGAGCCAGCAACCTGACGCGTTTTTGACCTTTTGAGGTTAAAGCTGGCAGGTTGCTGTTGAATAGAAAAAAAATCACTGTGGCCTCTGGTTTGTATTTCTTCAGAGGTAAAATGGTACTGAATATATACTGTTTTTCCCAGTGTTGATTGGTCGTGTGCACCGTGTGAGCTGTTCTTTATGGTTCATTCAGTTCTCTTATTATGTCTACAGAACACATCCCAGATGTTGGTGTTAGTTGCAGAATTGCCACAGAGCATTTCTTTATTGTTGTTATAAAGGTTTGGTGAGCTGACTTCCAGTTGGGTTTATTTTTCGTTCGTTCACTGTGGAGGTCCACGGTTGATGTTCGAGAGCGTTATCTTTTTTTATCAGCGTTTCATGCACTCTTAAGGCCGATTTAACAGTGTGGGAGGTTTTTCTGGTGAAATTTTACGGACTTTGGTTTTCTTTCAATCTGCTTCCATCTCGGTGAAAGACCTGGAACTATTCATTGATGCTTTGGGGGATACTTTACTGGTAATGCAAATATAGGGAAAAAAAGAAAATATTTATTGTAGTGAAGCGGTGTGAGGGGCACACAGAGAAACACTTTATGCCTTTTGCGTCATTAAGCGTCAGTAGACGCGAAACGCATAGAGTGTTTCTCTTTGTGCTCCATGTTTTGTTTCCTCACACCCCTGTGGCTTCACTACAATAAATATTTTCTTATTTTACTATATTCCTGGACTGCCAGTCGTTCTACATTTGCATTACCTGTAAGCCTTGTCAGCTGTTTCACTTGAGCAACTAGGGATAGGCACTAGCACCCTTTTACTATCACTCGCCAGCGGAACTGGAGCATTGCCAGCGGGATTGGAGCCTCTGGGGTCCTGTTTTGCAGAGGATCAGCTGCTTTTTTTCTTTTTCATACTTTACTGGAAAATGGTGCTGTTCTCCATGGCCACTCACTTGGCTTTGCAGTTCCTTCATTTGTTGCCTGGCATTGATTGAGCTTTTCCTTTTTGTGGTTTCGCTTCTCTAGTGGAAGTGGCCCATGCGGAATCGGCATCTTCTTCTCAGACAATTTGGCGGTAGTTCGTTCAGTAAATATTTTGTCAGCGGTCTCACCTTGTCACTTGCTTTCATCATTTTGTCCCGCTGGGCAGGGAAGTTAACATCTCTTTTCCGTTCGAAACATGTTCCGGGTTACCAAAATGTCATTACAGATCCGTATCGCACTTACAGTGGGATCGGTTCCGGAAGTCAGCCCCAGAGGATGGCTAGATGTGTCAACCCTGTCCGGTTGTGATGTAGGGAATCGGGACAGATTGTTTGCAGGATGGGTAAGATCTTCATTGGCGCCATCTACGTGGGGGGAGTGGGAAGATTTTGGTTGGGGGATGTGGGCCTCATAGTGAGTGATTGAACATACTACTATGCTTTATGTTGGGGCTTCCCCATCACGCTTAGGGAAAGCTATGTTCTTGTTATCATTCTTGTGTGAGCTTAATGGGCAGGCTGATGTTACTAAGCAGTTTATTGTTTCGCAGGCCCTTAAGGGTGAGAAAAAGGAGTGCAGGTCTGCAGACTTGAGACGGCCTCGGTCTCCAGGCTTGCTTTAGGATCTGCAATTTTTCAGGCTGCCTTCTTTGGGGCATTTTGGGAGTCCGAGGTAAGTGCTAATAAGGTGGTAACAAAATAACCATTTTGTTACGTTTGGCAAAAGTGGACAAACTGGGCCGTGCAACGCAGATAGTTATATTTAATGTAATCCCATTTGTCCTGTGCAGGGTGTACAGGCATATATACCAATACGCCCTGAGGGTGACGACTCTTTCCTGATCCATGACAATTTAACACCTTTATCGAATTTACAATTTTTTAGTGCATTTTGCTTGGTGCAGCAATGTCTGGGAATTTGGTGCAGCAATGTCTGGGAATTTGGGTGCAGGAGTTTGGTGCAGCAATGGTAGCAGATCAGTTAGGGTTGGGTGATGAGGCAGTATGTGAAATTGGGTGTTGAGAATCATATTGTTTTAGGACATTTGTGAGGCTTCATCGTTCGTTCTGTTAGTGTTACTTTTATGGTGGTGTCTGGTGACGATTGTTTTTTCTCTATTTTCTTCTTTACAGATTCTGGATATCTGGTCTGGATCATGGGCCACTCGTTGGTTCACGGGGCAAGACGGAAAATAGCAGGGCTTTCTATCCCACAAAATTCGAGTACAGTGGTTGGAGGGTGTCCAGAAGAATGAAGATCATTTATCAGACCTGGGATTCGATTTTATTCCTGCTGGCACTGCAGGATGGTTTAGAAAAGGCCTTCATTTTCGGGGGGCGAGGCTGTCCTGTTTGAGGAGTCATTAGCGGTCTGATTTTCTTGGTTTAAATACCAAAATAAGGCATTCTCAGGGTATTGATACTGATTCAACAGTGTATTTTAAAAATAATATTTATTTGAAGTTTTTCTTCTGAAGAATTGCTGTTATTTTAAATAGGATAATATTGTTTTTCTTTTAGAAATAAATGTCTTTTTACCTTGTTATTTTTTTATATCCCTATCATACATCCACTTTCCAACATCATATAAACCTGTAAACTGTTTGAATCTGTTTTAAGTAAAACTTGTTCTCTATAGTGTGTTTTTAAGCAAATTTAAGATGAAAGACTAGATCACTGATCTTTACCCCATCTATCTGACATCTGGGTAAATGCACCGATCATTCCAGTGTACATTTGTGGATTGTGTGAGGTTAACATATTCCTCATCCTTTACATCTTTATAGTTTATTAATGTAATAGCTGCACAAAAAAGGGTCAAATAAGAGACAACACATTAGTCAGGTCTCCAAGGTTCTTAAAGACGTGTTCATAATGTGAATAAATATGGTCAGCAAATGTATACGTTGCATTTCTGCCAGTAAAGCAATTTAGTATGAAGCACCCTATCCGTTGTGAAGGGTTGTGTGTTGCCTGAGAGGAAGGTTATTAGCAATGCTAACTGAGGAGAATGATTTGGTGCTACAGAGAAATTCAGAGTTTTCTAAATGACTATAGAGGATTACTGGCAAGATGTAAAGATATGTCATAGATTTAAAACTGTATTATATTCACATTACTGTTCATTTGAATAATATTTTTACGTTTTCTCAGTAAACGACTGTTAACTAATTTTATTTCCCTAAACTTTACATTGTGCAGGGGAAATATGGCTCACCAGACCCTGCACAATGTATAGAAGAATATATAGAAGAGCTCAGCTGGCCATGGATAATGCAGAGTTACATCTTTACACACTGTCACTTTATAACAATACATTATACAGGACCAACTCTGTTCTTCTAGTAGGAGAAACTCACCAGACCCTGCACAATGTATAGAAGAATATATAGAAGAGCTCAGCTGGCCATGGATAATGCAGAGTTACATCTTTACACACTGTCACGTTATAACAATGCATTATACAGGACCAACTCTATTCTTCTAGCAGGAGAAACTCACCAGACCCTGCACAATGTATAGAAGAATATATAGAAGAGCTCAGCTGGCCATGGATAATGCAGAGTTACATCTTTACACACTGTCACTTTATAACAATGCATTATACAGGGCCAACTCTGTTCTTCTAGCAGGAGAAACTCACCAGACCCTGCACAATGTATAGAAGAATATATAGAAGAACTCAGCTGGCCATGGATAATGCAGAGTTACATCTTTACACACTGTCACTTTATAACAATGCATTATACAGGGCCAACTCTGTTCTTCTAGCAGGAGAAACTCACCAGACCCAGCACAATGTATAGAAGAATATATAGAAGAGCTCAGCTGGCCATGGATAATGCAGAGTTACATCTTTACACACTGTCACTTTATAACAATGCATTATACAGGGCCAACTCTGTTCTTCTAGCAGGAGAAACTCACCAGACCCTGCACAATGTATAGAAGAATATATAGAAGAACTCAGCTGGCCATGGATAATGCAGAGTTACATCTTTACACACTGTCACTTTATAACAATGCATTATACAGGGCCAACTCTGTTCTTCTAGCAGGAGAAACTCACCAGACCCTGCACAATGTATAGAAGAATATATAGAAGAGCTCAGCTGGCCATGGATAATGCAGAGTTACATCTTTACACACTGCCACTTTATAACAATACATTATACAGGACCAACTCTGTTCTTCTAGTAGGAGAAACTCACCAGACCCTGCACAATGTATAGAAGAATATATAGAAGAGCTCAGTTGGCCATGGATAATGCAGAGTTACATCTTTACACACTGTCACTTTATAACAATGCATTATACAGGACCAACTCTGTTCTTCTAGCAGGAGAAACTCACCAGGTCCTGCACAATGTATAGAAGAATATATAGAAGAGCTCAGCTGGACATGGATAATGCAGAGTTACATCTTTACACACTGTCACTTTATAACAATGCATTATACAGGACCAACTCTGTTCTTCTAGCAGGAGAAACTCACCAGGTCCTGCACAATGTATAGAAGAATATATAGAAGAGCTCAGCTGGCCATGGATTATGCAGAGTTACATCTTTAAACACTGTCACTTTATAACAATGCATTATACAGGGCCAACTCTGTTCTTCTAACAGGAGAAACTCACCAGACCCTGTACAATGTATAGAAGAATATATAGACGAACTCAGCTGGCCATGGATAATGCAGAGTTACATCTTTAAACACTGTCACTTTATAACATTGCATTATACAGGACCAACTCTGTTCTTCTAGCAGGAGAAACTCACCAGACCCTGTACAATGTATAGAATAATATATAGACGAGCTCAGCTGGCCATGGATAATGCAGAGTTACATCTTTACACACTGTCACTTTATAACAATGCATTATACAGGGCCAACTCAGTTCTTCTAGCAGGAGAAACTCACCAGACCCTGCACAATGTATAGAAGAATATATAGAAGAGCTCAGCTGGCCTTGGATAATGCAGAGTTACATCTTTACACACTGTCACTTTATAACAATGCATTATACAGGGCCAACTCTGTTCTTCTAGCAGGAGAAACTCACCAGACCCTGCACAATGTATAGAAGAATATATAGAAGAGCTCAGCTGGCCATGGATTGCATCAAGGGCAGGCATTTTAAATAGAACTATCAGGGGGTGGACATCTTGGGTCAGATTTTCATTCATCTGACCCAAGATTCGAAATAACATGTCCGCCACCTGATAGAGCTATAAAAATAAAAGTGCTCAATAAGGTACTTTATTTGGATTCTTTCCTTAAAGCATTTTTATTTAAAATCCATACACTTGATCCAATATTTCAATTAAACAGAATTTCTTTTTTTGTCACCTCTAGAATATTTATTTTAGATCCATCCTCTAATCCTTACATATTAGGAGAACAAAATGAGGTACCGGGCTCCACCGTATCAACCGAGTAGAAATAATCCCTCTGCGACTTCTGGTGAGGTGCTGCTCCAAAGGCGCCAACCCAGCGCCCGGCAAACAGCCAAAATCAAAAACAGGAACACAGCAGAGCGCACTCACATTGTCCAGGTAAAAAAGGTAGTGGTTTTAATCTTCAAACGTGATAGGAATACAAAACATATTCAAGCAGATAAAGTAGGAAATAGCAGAAACACTTAACGCGTTTCGCACGGTAACCCGTGCTTAATCATAAGTTACATATTAGGGTCAACTCAATATGCGCCAGTAATTGGACCCAAAAATGGCTCTCTGACTTGCGGATACGGATACATGGGGACCCGAATGAAGAGCAATGTAGATAGGTGTCTACAAATATATTCGATATATAGCTCATTCCACACCTATATCTGCCCAATCTGAACACAGCCAAAACACGTCTGAATCAAACAGAACAGAATTTAACCAAAGGAAAATCAAAAATGCCCATATTTGCAACAAAATGATATATTTTGAAGGTTGAAAACGAGACACAGCCTGACATGAACAGAGTGGAAGCTGTGGGATGAGCACATTTCACATGAATTGAGAATAGTACAATGCTTAACTGAAGAATTTTGAGAATAAGTCAAATTCAGCACACGAAAGAAAAACCCCCAGGTTCGAATCTTCTCCATTGAAAGTAGTGGGAGGTGAAATGATTGAAGCTCTTTTTCAGACTAAGTCAAACTCAGGTGTCGAATTTCACTTAGTCTCAAAGTGAAAGTCGACCTCCAAAGTCAAATTTTAATGAATAGAACCATACACCCTGTTCCAAATTATTATGCAAATGATATTTTTCTCATTTACCTAAATAATTGATGTAAATAACAGTCAGCATATTAATGATAACAGTATTCTTTTTGAACATAAAAAACATACAATGCACTGTTCCAAATTATTACGCACAGTAAGTTTCAAAACACTTTATAGGTTGTAAAGAACTGAAAATGGTCATTTGTTGTGTTTGCAGCATATTTACTGAAGCTATTTCATTAAAACTTATAACAACATTTTAACTTTTTAACATTTTAACAGGTCACGTTACAATTTAACATAGGACCCCTTATTTGATAGCAGCTTCACAAGTCTTGGATCCATTGAACTTGTGAGTTTTTGGACAGTTTCTGCTTGAATTTGTTTGCAAGATGTCAGAATAGCCTCCCAGAGCTGCTGTTTGGATATAAACTGCCTCCCACCCTCATAGATCTTTTGCTTGTGGATGCTCCAAAGGTTCTCAATAGGATTGAGGTCAGGGGAGGATGGAGGCCACACCATGACTTTCTCTCCTTTTATCCCCATAGCAGCCATTGATGCAGAGGTATTCTTTGCAGCATGAGATGGTGCGTTGTCATGCATGAAGATGATTTTATTAGCATAGTTCTTCCTTCTGTACCAGGGAAGAAAGTGGTCAGTCAGAAACTCCACATACTTTGCAGAGGTCATCTTTACACCTCTGGGGACCCTAAAGGGGCCGACCAGCACTCTTCCCATGATTCCAGCCCAAAACATGACTCCACCACCGCCTTGCTGACGTTGCAGCCTTGGAACAGAGTGGCCGTCAACCAACCATCCACTACTCCATCCATCTGGACCATCCAGGGTTGCACGGCATTCATCAGTGAACTGGACTGTTTGAAAATTAGTCTTCATGTATTTTTTTGCCCAATGCAGCCGTTTCTGCTTGTGAGCATTGGTTAGTGGTGGCCGAATAGAAGGTTTATGCACAGTTGCAAGACTCTGGGGGACTCTACACCTTGATGTCCGTGGGACTCCAGAGGCACCAGCAGCTTCAAATATCTGTTTGCTGCTATGTAATGGTATTTTAGCAGCTGCTCTCTTGACCCGATGCATGGATCTGGCAGAAATCTTCCTCAATGTGCCTTTATCTGCACGAACCCGTCTGTGCTCTGAATCAGCCACAAATCTCCTAATAGTGCAATGATCACGCTTACGTTTTCGTGAAATATCTAATGTTTTCGTCCCTCGTCCAAGGCATTGGACTATTTCACTCTTTTCGGCAGCAGAGAGATCCTTTTTCTTCCCCATATTGCATGAAAATGGTGCTCTGCCTAATAATGTGGAACACCCTCCTTTAGTCGTGTTTCCTTAAATTGGGCTCACCTGACAGTCTAATTATCACAGGTGTCCGAGATTGTTTTCAGTGATCAAAAGAGCCCTGAGACACAATGCCATCCATGAGTTAAACTGAAAAACAAAATATTTAATCTTTGTGACACTTAAATAGAATTTGCATAATAATTCGGAACAGAGTGTAAGTATTTGAATGAATCCATGACATAAAAGTGCATTTTTTCAAAACCTGCAAGAGGCAAGCACATCTGACGCATTTCGCCACCAAGGCTTAGTTATATATACCATCAGACAGAAAACTGTTCACATTTAAAGGTACAGGTGAGTATCAGACCAAAAACACCTGCCCTGCAACCATGTATGTCCAAAGATAATGATTATATTTACAGTGATCAGCAATCCTGGCAGGGCTTCCAGTACATCCAAGTGCTGCCAAAAGTTCATATAACTTGACATTTTATGGTAATTTAGCGCAACGCAATAAATACTGGTTAGCGGATGCACTTATTATAGGCGTGACAGTTGTCTTTACCCACCCCCTTAAAAAAGAGAGTTTTACATGGCATTTAGAGAAATAAGAGGCATACTCAATATCTATGCATCCGTCATAAAACATCCAGCTATTTTAAAACAATATCGCTGGCCCTTTACGAGGCAGCTCAGCGCTTGAGTGTCTCATGCTGCCGCTCCGTTTCCTTGCATTTAGGTGCCTCTCTATAGCTCAGACTTGCCCTTGCTTTGCAAATAATGAATTCATGCTAAAGTTTGTTTTTCTTGCTGTTTATATTGTTCCGTTGTATTTACCTCCTCAGGGAAAAGGTTTCATTGAAATTCGCCTTTTTCTGGGTCTGATTTGTGAAAGTCTGGCACGTGCCACGTTATCCTTCTGGGAATAATATAGATGTTTAATATTTTGAGTTACCCAGCTCTGCGTGCCACGCCAAGAATCATCCAAATAAGACAATTAACATTTAACCCCCGTATCTTCAAAGATGGCCCTTGTCATCCTTATCTTTTAATCCTGTAGCAGTAAGCGAGTTTGTTGAGAAGAGATTCATTATTATAGGAGAGGATTGATTTTTAAAGTGAAAGTGCTCACAGTGTGTCCAGGGAGACCCATCTACAAGTGGAGCAGTCAGTCACCAAGGAAACTAACAGAATGCTAATTAACCTAGTATCTGTGCTCCTCGGCTTGATCTACTTCTTACAAAGTTCAGGTCACTTTCTCAAGCTCGCGGGGTCACGGAATGTCACATGACATCACGTAATCGGTGTCCTTTTTTGTCTGCGTCCCGGCAGCCTCGCCAGTCTTGGGTTGAGGGTAAGACCTACCAACGTTCCAGGACTTGAGATGCTGCAGCCAAAAGGGCAAAGGTTACGTGACGTCATGTAATTGAGTTCCAGTCTAGCGGGTGCCTGGCGCTGACCTGGCATGCATTGTACATATGCCTAGTTTAAACAAAATAGATTTTGCATATGCAGCAGTCATGGTGGGACATAATAAAAAGAACAGAACTGTCCCATAAAATCCAGGAATCTTGGCAACTACTGTGTGATTTTATTAGGTTCCTTATCTGCCTCTGCTAATTGTCTTTGAGGTGAAAATATTTGTATAATTGAACCTGTAATAATCTTTAATGCAGGGCTTGACACCTTTCTGGATCCTTTAGGAGCCAAAAAGTCCAGTTCAGAAGCCAGCCTGGTTATTTTTTTAGGAGCCATCCGTAGAGTTCTTTGTAAAACAATCAGTAGAGTTAGGAGCCAGCATTACAGATTTTAGAAGCCAGCATTACGGAGTTTAGGAGCCAGCATTGCGGAGTTTAGGAGCCAGCATTACAGAGTTTAGGAGCCATGGCCTCTGGGATTTTGACTACAGTTTTCCTTTAACCAAATCCATGGATACTGTTTTCACAACAGTAACCTACTACTGCCCTCTTGTGGTAAACTATAGAAATTCGGTCATTTCCAATATTTTTTAAATAGGGGTAAAAAAGATTTAGGAGACACAGGGGTCTTCAATAAAACATAAGTTGAATATTTCCTCTCACTGAATTAACTACATATTGTCCAGGGACAATCCTGCTAGAGGAGCTCGGCTGGCCATGGATAATGCAAAGGAACAAAACTGGGAGTTGTAAAGATGTATTATACATTATACCTGTATTATAACTGTACAATGTACAGTCGAGTGGGTGAGATGTTTGGCGTGGCAAAATCAGCAGCAGTATATTAACTTGGCATATCATGGCTAAATCAGCAGAAATGTATAGATTTTGGATATTAATTTAGGGAAAAAAGATATAGTCTAAATATAAGACTTCCCTAGAGGAAAAAAGTTTTACTATTAATTCACATGTTGTAAACAGGTTTTTCATATTTAATAAAAACTATGATTGGAAAAAAAATGTTTTCCTTTTATTTGCCCCACAGAATTATCAATGCACCCCCAGACTTGCCATTCTGTCCCCAGATTTTGCCAATCTCCCATACTCCCCATTCTTACCAACGCATACCCACATTGTACACCCAGGACTGGTGAAGGGGGGAAGAAGAGGGGACTGTCTGTGGCATTTTAACCCCTTAACGCATGTGGACGTATATATACGTCCTGAAAAGCATGGTCCTTTTTCATGTAGCGTTGCGCTAACATGTTTGTAGCTACTCTCAGAGGCTCAGAGTGCTTTGCCCAACCCTCGCCCCCCCCCCCCCCCCCCTCATACGATCACCGCGAATGTGATCGTATGCGCGTTACACACACAGGCAGTGAAAGCTGATCACTGGCTATGTGTGTCAAAGTGTTGCAATGATGCCTCGATAGAGGCATCATGCAACACCTTGTGTGCCCCTCTGTGCACCGCGATCACCCAGTGATTGCGGGTGGGTGCTGTATTGGAGGAGCATGCTCCTCCAATACAGCATGCCTAGAGGAGAGCGACAGAAGAGAGAGAAAAAAAATCTCTTCCGTCGCTCTGAAACCGCTACTTGACTGCCCCTAGAGGAAGTTAAGTATATTACAGTTTGAAAGAGAAAATGAATAAAATAAATAAATAAATGGAAAAAGCCAACCCTAGATCTACTAAACCTAGATCTAGGGTTAGGGTCATAATTAGGGTTACAGGGGGGTTCGGATGATTACAAGGGTTAGATTAAGGGGTGGGGGTATATTTAGGGTTAGGGTAAATTTAGAGTTGGGGTAAATTTAGGGTTGGGGTTAAAAAGTCACTATAGAAGAAAATGGTTAGAAAACATAGACAAACAAGGAAAAATTGGTATTACTAAACTCAGGACAAATCGTAGAAATATATAGACACGGTCTTTTTTACCATTTGTAATTGTGAAAAAAAAAATCAGTTCAAAGTTAGAAAAAGTGTTCTTTTATGGCATATTTTCATCATATTTTATATTTTTTTTAATAGTAAATGATATCATAATGATGAAAATAATAGTAATGATGGGGTTATATAGTCAGGGGGTGATGGGGTTACAGTCAGGGGGTGATGGGGTTATATAGTCAGGGGGTGATGGGGTTACAGTCAGGGAGGGTGATGGGGTTATATAGTCAGGGGATGATGGTTTATTTAGTCAGGGGGTGATAGGGTTACAGTAATTGGGGATGATGGGGTTATATAGTCAGGGGGTGATGGGGTTACAGTAATTGGAAATGATGGGGTTATATAGTCAGGGGGTGATGGGGTTACAGTAATCGGGGATGATGGGGTTATATAGTCAGGGGGTAGGGTTGCCACCTTTTCTTCAAAAAAATACCAGCCTTGGTACTGTCTCCATTGGTAAAATACCGGCCAGGTGGCAACCCTATCAGGGGGTGATGGGGTTACAGTCGGGGGGGGGGGTGATGGTTTATATAGTCAGGGGGTGATGGGGCTATATAGTCAGGGGGTGATGGGGTTATATAGTCAGGGGGTGATGGGGTTATATAGTCAGGGGGTGATGGGGTTGCCACCTGGCCGTCAGGAGGTGATGTGGTTACAGTCAGGGAGGGTGATGGGGTTATATACTCAGGGGGTGATGGTTTATATAGTCAGGGAGGGTGATGGGGTTATATAGTCAGGGGGTGATGGTTTATATAGTCAGGGCGTGATGGGGTTACAGTCAGGGAGGGTGATGGTTTAAATACTCAGGGGGTGATGGGGTTAAAGTAATTGGGGTGATGGGGTTATATAGTCAGGGGGTGCTGGGGTTATATACTCAGGGGGTGATGGGGTTACAGTAATTGGGGTGATGGGGTAATATAGTCAGGGGGTGATGGTTTATATACTCAGGGGGTGACAGGGTTATATAGTCAGGGGGTGATGGTTTATATACTCAGGGGGTGACGGGGTTATATAGTGAGGGGGTGATGGTTTATATAGTCAGGGAGGGTGATGGTTTATATAGTCAGGGGTGATGGTTTATATAGTCAGGGGGTGATGGTTTATATACTCAGGGGGTGATGGGGTTATATAGTCAAGGGGTGATGGTTTATATACTCAGTGGGTGACAGGGTTATATAGTCAGGAAGGGTGATGGTTTATATAGTCAGGGAGGGTGATGGTTTATATAGTCAGGGAGGGTGATGGTTTATATAGTCAGGGAGGGTGATGGTTTATATAGTCAGGGGGTGAAGTGGTTATATAGTCAGGGGGTGACAGGGTTATATAGTCAGGGGGTGACAGGGTTATATAGTCAGGGGGTGACAGGGTTATATAGTCAGGGGGTGATGGTTTATATACTCAGGGGGTGACAGGGTTATATAGTCAGGGGGTGATGGTTTATATAGTCAGGGGGTGATGGTTTATATAGTCAGGGGGTGATGGGATTATATAGTCAGGGGGTGATGGGGTTATATACTCAGGGGGTGATGGGGTTATATACTCAGGGGGTGATGGGGTTATATACATTAATGGGGTGATGGGGTTACAGTAATTGGGGTGATGGGGTTATATAGTCAGGGGGTGATGGGGTTATATACTCAGGGGGTGATGGGGTTACAGTAATTGGGGTGATGGGGTTATATAGTCAGGGGGTGATGGAGTTATAAACTCAGGGGGTGATGGGGTTACAGTAATTGGGGTGATGGGGTTATATAGTCAGGGGGTGATGGTTTATATACTCAGCGGGTGATGGGGTTATATAGTCAGGGGGTGATGAGGTTATATAGTCAGGGGGTGATGGTTTATATAGTCAGGGGGTGATGGTTTATATAGTCAGGGGGTGATGGGGTTATATAGTCAGGGGGTGATGGTTTATATAGTCAGGGGGTGATGGGGTTACAGTAATTGGGGTGATGGGGTTATATACTCAGCGGGTGATGGGGTTATATAGTCAGGGGGTGATGGTTTATATACTCAGGGGGTGATAAGGGTTATATAGTCAGGGGGTGATGGGGTTATATAGTCAGGGGGTGATGGTATATATAGTCAGGGGGTGATGGGGTTTTCTAGTCACGGGGTGATGGGGTTACAGTAATTGGGGTGATGTGGTTATATAGTCAGGGGGTGATGGTATATATAGTCAGGGGGTGATGGGGTTATATAGTCAGGGGGTGATGGGGTTATATAGTCAGGGGGTGATGGTATATATAGTCAGGGAGGGTGATGGTTTATATAGTCAGGGGGTGATGGGGTTATATAGTCAGGGGGTGATGGGGTTATATAGTCAGGGGGTGATGGTATATATAGTCAGGGAGGGTGATGGTTTATATAGTCAGGGGGTGATGGTTTATATACTCAGGGGGTGATGGGGTTATATAGTCAGGGGGTGACAGGGTTATATAGTCAGGGGGTGACAGGGTTATATAGTCAGGGGGTGACAGGGTTATATAGTCAGGGGGTGACAGGGTTATATAGTCAGGGGGTGACAGGGTTATATAGTCAGGGGGTGATGGTTTATATACTCAGGGGGTGACAGGGTTATATAGTCAGGGGGTGATGGTATATATAGTCAGGGGGTGATGGTATATATAGTCAGAGGGTGATGGGGTTATATAGTCAGGGGGTGATGGTATATATAGTCAGGGGGTGATGGGGTTATATAGTCAGGGGGTGATGGGGTTGCAGTAATTGGGGAGATGGGGTTATATAGTCAGGGGGTGATGAGGTTATATAGTCAGGGGTGATGGTATATATAGTCAGGGGGGTGATGGTATATATAGTCAGGGGGTGATGGTTTATATACTCAGGGGGTGATGGTTTATATAGTCAGGGGGTGATGGGGTTACAGTAATTGGGGAGATGGGGTTATATAGTCAGGGGGTGATGGTATATATAGTCAGGGGGGTGATGGTATATATAGTCAGGGGGGTGATGGTATATATAGTCAGGGGGTGATGGTATATATAGTCAGGGGGGTGATGGTATATATAGTCAGGGGGGTGATGGTATATATAGTCAGGGGGGTGATGGTATATATAGTCAGGGGGGTGATGGTATATATAGTCAGGGGGGTGATGGTATATATAGTCAGGGGGGTGATGGTATATATAGTCAGGGGGTGATGGTATATATAGTCAGGGGGGTGATGGTATATATAGTCAGGGGGTGATGGTATATATAGTCAGGGGTTGATGGGGTTACAGTAATTGGGGAGATGGGGTTATATAGTCAGGGGGGTGATGGTATATATAGTCAGGGGGTGATGGTATATATAGTCAGGGGGTGATGGGGTTACAGTAATTGGGGAGATGGGGTTATATAGTCAGGGGGTGATGCTATATATAGTCAGGGGGGTGATGGTATATATAGTTAGGGGGTGATGGTATATATAGTCAGGGGGGTGATGGTATATATACTCAGGGGGTGATGGTATATATAGTCAGGGGGTGATGGTATATATAGTCAGGGGGTGATGGTATATATAGTCAGGGGGTGATGCTATATATAGTCAGGGGGGTGATGGTATATATAGTCAGGGGGTGATGGTATATATAGTCAGGGGGGTGATGGTATATATAGTCAGGGGGTGATGGTATATATAGTCAGGGGGGTGATGGTATATATAGTCAGGGGGGTGATGGTATATATAGTCAGGGGGGTGATGGTATATATAGTCAGGGGGTAGCACTAGCAGAGTGACTGAATGCTGAGGGTATAGTTATATCATATACTCTAGCTGAGGATGCGCGCTCCCTGCTTGGTTCAGTCAGTCACGCCTCCCTCCTCTCGGGAATGACGGGAGCGCGCACGTAGTCATCGTCTCGGCGGCGCGCGTGCTGCATTTGAACTGAGCGCGCGGGAAGTGTCGGTTTCCGGAGCATCAGACGGTGAGATACTAACACCTGTCCCCGCAGCCACATCAACCCTTTCCCCGCTCTGTCACCGACATTAACCCTTCCCTCACCGGCCCAGTCACCGGAGCCACATTAACCCTTCCCCTGCTCTGTCACCGGAGCCACATTAACCCTTCCCCCGCTCTGTCACCGGAGCCACATTAACCCTTCCCCCGCTCTGTCACCGGAGCCACAATGTGGCTGCCACATTAACCCTTCCCCGGGCCTGTCCCCGGAACCACATTAACCCTTCCCTCACCGGCCCAGTCACCGGAGCCACATTAACCCTTCCCCTGCTCTGTCACCGGAGCCACATTAACCCTTCCCCCGCTCTGTCACCGGAGCCACAATGTGGCTGCCACATTAACCCTTCCACGGGCCTGTCCCCGGAACCACATTAACCCTTTCCACACCGGCCCAGTCACCGGAGCCACGTTAACCCTTCCCTGGTCCTGTCACTGGAGCCACGTTAACCCTTCCCTGGTCCTGTCACTGGAGCCACGTTAACCCTTTCCTCCCGGACATTATTGCTCTAATGCAGACAGGGAGTATATACTAATATGTACATTTCCAGCACATCATGGATAGAGAAATGTGTTTGCAATGTCTGTGCTGTCGCCTGCTTATGACGTCACCTTTGACTTGACATGCAAATCATCTTGTAATAGGAAGTGTGTCATTTGTAGTATGGGGGGGGGGGAGTGATGTATAAACTTGGCGCAGACACATTGCGCGTAATCGCGTCAGTGTCTCAATGTGCGCCATTGTACAGCGCAAAACTCCTGCCGTCCGGCCATCAGCGCTGGATATGAACTTCCAAGGTGTCCCGGCGCTACATGTGCCGCCCTTCCCATGTGTTACAAGTGCCTGAAATGGCACTAAAACCCCAACTCGTGGGCAATGGGCGCTATAAACACGGTAACCGGTACTGTACCTTTTTGCACTCTCCTAAAATGTGCGTCTCACGTACAAAAAACAAGCATAGAAACGGTGTTAACCTCGGCCCAATTAATTACTTTAGTACATAACCCTCATTCTCATTATGTGTTTTCCAGGGACTGTATGACCCCCCTGACATGGAGGAATTCAGCAGCAGCAGCAGCTTTAAGACCCCATGCAAGGTGGACAGAAGGAAGTCGCCTGGTACGGATGATAGCTAGTGGGCATAGTCACTACCCAGCATGTCTTCCCATAGGGAGCCATGTAATGTGGTTACAACCTACATGTGAAGGGCCTGTTTTTACAGTAATCTTGGGAGAAGCCATTAACCTCTATCTGTACGAACGTTATTACACTATATTGTGTTCCTTTCTTTCTCTTACATGTTTCATCTATATGTCTCTTGTTTGAGAGGCATCAACTGATAATTATAAGGTTGTGTTCCACCTTTTTTTTTTATTTTATTTTTTTATATATATACACACGGATTGTAACCCTAAGCACATTTTGAATTATTCTTGTTTTTCTACGAGAATAATCCCTGCTGAAAGTCTGGATGTTGTGATCGCCGAAGACCCCTGGGGGCTTATTTGTTAAACCCTTTTCTGGGGCAAAGTTCTAAAAGTGATCTAATCATCTAAGTCGATGTTTCTCAACTGGTGGGTCCCGGACCTGTGCTTCGGCTTCATGATGACTTTGTTTTTGATAGTGCTGCTGATATCGCTTCCAGTAACCCCTCTAGGATGTGGAAGCATTTTGTTTGTTTACAAAAAATTTTGGTGGTTAAATTATGTTTTGCAAATTGAAATAATGTTTGGGTTGTGACTACAGGACTTGTGAGTCCTGGGGTTAGACCGGTTGAGAGCCACTGATTTAAGGCTGGTGGGATAGCTCAGTTGGTAAATGCCCTGACTGGAGAACTTTTTCAAACCTCAAGGTCACAGGTTCAAATCCCAATAGGGCCAAATAATTATCTGGAAGATGAAGTATGAGTGCATGCAGTTAAAGTGTCTGCAATGCAATACCCTTCTTCCTATAGCAATATACTGGAGATCTCTGCCTGTCTCTGTAAAGGATATACAGAAACGGATCGTTCCTCTCCATACAACAAGTAACTGTTTTTAACACGGATATGATCAAAACATTTAAATACGTAAAGGAGGAGAGTATATTTAAAAGAAGACGGGACTACCTAAATGTAATGTGCATCCCCCCAAAACATTTTAATATACATTTGGTTAAACCATTTGTTACACAAAGAGCACCATTTCTCCACTTTTTTCTTTCCTGAGGGTATTGAGTAGCAGACTGTACTGCTTTTGTATTTGAAGATTTTTCCTCTACATGTTCCTCACATATACTGATGGCGATCCTTTACTAGCAGAATATCTCTACCCCAATGGCACAGTGTGTCCCTTTGTTTTGCAGGAGTGAGCACTTCCCCATCTTTTACCATTCCGGCATCGCCTTTTATGCAGAAGTTCGGCTTTGGCACGGGTGTCAGCGTGTACCTCATGAAAAGGTGCTGTATCTCTAAGTGTTTCTGCCCAAAACACACAAGTTTTGAATTTCTACTCTTTAAGCGCATGAAGCAAACGTGAACTGGGGGGCGGAGTCTGTGGAACGTGAACTGGGGGGCGGAGTCTGTGGAACGTGAACTGGGGGGCGGAGTCTGTGGAACGTGAACTGGGGGCGGAGTCTGTGGAACGTGAACTGGGGGCGGAGTCTGTGAAAACATGAACTGCAGGCGGGGTGTGAAACGTAAACTAGGGGCGGGGTCTGTGGAACGTGATAAAGGGTAACCTTAAATTACACTTTTACCAGCTGTACAGCTATGGCGGTGCCCAGTATGATGCTTTGATCTCTGATTACTTGTTTATTGATGCTTGGATTATTTTTATACTTTGGTATCTGTAAATTGAATTTCTAAATATGTAGAGAAAGCTAGTCCGGGTCCAAAAATCAGTACTTCAATGAAAATTTACTCAACGCATAAAACCTTGTACTTCAGGATTGGGAAAAAACTATAGTGGCTGAGAAATGGTTAATGTAATAGAGCATAAAAATCTCAAATCGTTCCTGGATTCTGTTATCTGCATGTTCACCATGATGTTTTCATGCAATTTTTTTTTCTTTTTTATATACCTGGGATTTTATTTATGAAAAATGGAATTGACAAGGGAATTCAGACTTTTGCACGCAGCTATACTTCAAACTCTGCTACTTTGGCCTTAAGATTTTCCTGAACTTCTTTCTTTTTCATGAATAAAGCCTATAATTTCTTCTCAAATATAGACACGCTCTATAACTGGGTATGACTATTGCTATATTGAAATTTGCTGTTAATCCTCAGGTCTCCTAAAGGGCTCTCCCATTCTCCCTGGGCTGTAAAGAAGATTAACAAACAGTGTGACAAGTCCAGCAAAAATCTTTATGAACAGAGACTGAACGAAGAGGCCAAAATCCTAAAGAACCTCCAACACCCAAACATTGTAGGTAAGGTGTGCATAGTTATTTTGGGATGTCCCTTTACACTCCACAAATGAACAATTTCTCTAAACCGAGGTTACCAATAGGATTAAGAATCCACTTGCAATACTGCACAATATATAAAACCTCATACGAAATATTCACTGAGACTGTAATGAGAACCCTAGCAATGAGCTTCATGCGATCACCTACAGTCTCTTTATGAGCCCCCTGTTACGTGATTGAGAACAGGCAAAATGTGTGATCAGGAAAATGATTCTATTGTGAAAAATATATTTAAACTTGTTTTTTTTTTTTAAGTGACATTTTTCCATGTTTGTGAAAAACATGCAAACCGAGAACAGCGACCAATTCATCAACCATCTCCAAATAAAATATAGAACCAATTTCCTTTTGAGGACAATGGATTGTAAACAAAATAAAGGAATTTGCTAGATATGTTTGTCTGCATGAGATGCTGCTGGATCCCAGCGCAAGTAGTGTGCTTCATTTATCTTTTTTTTTTTTTAACTCTTTCCATCTTCCCCATCAGGTTATCGCGCATTAACTAAAGCGAAGGATGGCAGCCTCTGTTTAGCGATGGAATACGGGGGAAATACATCGCTGTACGATCTCATTGAGGAAAGGACTGAGAAACGAGAGGGTCCCTTTCCTGCTGATGTCATTCTGAAAGTTGCACTTAATATGGCTAAAGGCCTGCAGGTATTTTGTTTATTTTTTTGTCTTTCTTGTACATTCAGATAAACACCTGTTTAAAATCGCCATTTCAGCCTGGAAATCAATACATGTTCATTCAATCATTTAAATTTGATCTGTATAAAAATGAATGCGTTTTGTTAGGCTTTTTATCTTCTTTATTTATTTGTAATTACCATATTTTCCGGCGTATAAGACGACCCCCAACTAAGTCATCTTATAAGCCGGAAAAATCGCATCTATATTTTAACCTTTTAGGTTTAAAATATAGAGTTTGCCACCCTCCTGCCCCTTTCCCCAATCCCCAGTACTTACCTATTTTCTGCTCTGTCTCCCGCTGTTAAGCCGGTCCGTGGCTGTTTTTAAAAAAAAAAGTTTAAACAGACTTTATTGAAGCCGCGCGGCCTGAGGGGAGTTCACAACGCTTCCCTCACAGCCACGGACCGGCTTAACAGCGCGAGCGGAGACAGAGCAGAAAATAGGTGAGTAAATCCCAGTACCCGGCATATAAGACGACCCCCCAACTTTTGAGAAGATTTTCAGGGGTTAAAAAGTCGTCTTATACGCCGGAAAATACGCTACTTTTAGTTTCCTTCCTTCCGGTGGATCTTAATCTTGGATATTTTTCAAATATTAAAAGCACTCCGTCACCTGGACAGTGTTAGCAGTGTAAATGTAGAGCTTGTCGTGTCATAGACAAACGTAAAAGGTTTTTGTTAATCTGTCATTTGTTTGCTCTGCTACGTAGCAAGCGGCGATGGTGCCTTTTTCTAAAACTCCCGTCACTTTGCAGTGCCGTCGTTTTTATAGATAATATCCCATTGGTTTTATGTGAAAAATGTCCTGCACGTGAAACTGGAAGGGTTATGCCTTTAAATGGCCATATCTTAATGGTGATTTGTGTGCAGGATATTGCCCCTCCACCAAGCAAGAGAAGCGTTTAATACACAGCAACCCATGGGAAAGATTCAAACACCGTTTATTCCATATGTAACGCCGTATATTGGACACTTGTTCATGTTTCTTGCTCCTGCAGTATTTACACAATGAGAAGAGAATCCTCCATGGTGATATCAAATCATCCAACATTGTGGTGAATGGTGACTTTGAGTCCATCAAGATCTGTGATGTTGGAGTATCTCTGCCGCTGGATGAGAACATGACCAGTGAGTGATGTCACAGGAACTAGAACATGCTCTTTAGTATTGTATGTTCACTGGTGTGTAACACAGACAATAGAGCTCTCCCTGCATGTGTCTGTACATAAAGGTTACGGGATTCCTATTTTCGTTTCGCTGTGACTATCCTAAAGAACAAATCCTTCATTTTTCAAGGCACATTAATTGGCTTAGATGATAATTTGCTGTAAATAATCCATCATTGTTTCATGTTTTAATTAGTCTAATCACATATCAGATTAGTGGAGCCTGTTAAACGGCTTTTGAATGCTAAAGCAGTATAAATAATCCTGCCCAAACAGTCCGATTAAAAAACAAACAAAAAAAAAAACCGTGTGGATTGTTATATTCTGAGTATGTTAGATTGCAAGCTTTGGAGCAAGGCTCTCTACATCATATATAAGTCTGTCTATAATTTTCCCTTTTATGCTCTGTGTGACTAGTTGGCGCTATAGATATGTTAATATAAAGAGCACGGTTATATTATTTATTTTATCTTTCCTATTGCCCAGTGAGTGACCCAAAGGCCATTTACATTGGCACAGAGTCATGGAAGCCAAAGGAAGCTCTAGATGACTGTGGAATCATTACGGATAAGTCGGATATATATGCGTTTGGTCTAACCCTCTGGGAAATGATGACCCTGTCAATACCCCATTTGAATTTGCCTCCAGAGGGCGACAATGAAGACGAAGGTTTGTTTTGTTGGCTTTGAAATAACATTACATCTTAGGGCATTCTTAGATATTTTGGCAGATTCTGAATATTCAGACCTGTTTCTAGACATGAGTTTTATTAGAAGCACAATCCCAGCGAGGTTTTAGAAGTACCTCTAATGACCTCACAGCCTTCTCTGTAGATGAGTCAGTAGTTAGGACAGATCCAGCCTCACTAAAAGAGCGGACTGTCCTCTTGTGAAGAGCTGACTGTGATGTCTTCAAGAAATGCAGAGATTCACCGATCTGAATTCTCTTGCTTCAGAAACCCCTGGGGCCTATTCACTATCAAGTGAATTGCAACTATCAGCCATTAATAGCGGAGTTGGAAATGATCCAAATACCTGATTTTTACAGTTCCAGTTAGTGAAAGAGCCTCCACTGGTTATCTTGTTGGGATATCCTAATCCCCTGCAGTGCTGAAGAGATCCTTTAGAAATACTTATTTCTGTATCTTCAGTTACATTTTTGTATCAAAATGAAAGATTGTCATATGAAAATATCAGTGAAATCATGTGATCTATAAACCTAGCGATGACATCGCATCACCTCCTTGGCGAGTCTTAATATTCCCTATGATGATGTAATACCTCTTCTGTGTGTCCAGATTCCTTTGATGAAGAGGATTTTGATGAGGATGCGTATTATGAAGCGCTGGGGACAAGACCGCCCCTGAATATGGATGAACTTGATGAATCTTATCAGAAGGTCATTGAGCTGTTCTTTATCTGCACCAGTGAAGACCCCAAAGTGCGCCCCTCTGCAGCACAAATTCTCGCGGCTCTGGAGTCCGACGGGACCGTCTAAGAGCATTAGTTTCAGATCCTACTTTGGGTGCCAGGTTTTTAGAAGTTATTTTAATAAGAATAGTTGCTGTAATGATCTCTCTAGTTACCTGTTTACAATGGGTGCTCGAATCTGACTAAATACACAGTTATTCCTAACAGGCATTGTGTGCTGCAGTGTCTGCCTACACATCATATTTTATATATTAGTGGGGCCTATCATTCAGTTTCCATGTACAGGGCCTCTGCATATTTGTTGTCCATTTAAAGGACTACTATTGAGAAAAATTACAAGATTGCATTAATTGTGTACACACAATGCGTTAATGAAAGGCTACAAATAAAGTACCTTTGGTGGTATAGCTCTATCAGGGGGCAGACATGTTTGGAATCTTGTGTGAGATAAAGGAAGATCTGACCCAAGATATAGCATGTCTATATGAGAGGGCTCAACAGGTAACTCTTTCTAGTCTTTCATTAAAGCATTACTATATATACAAAACAATTCTAACCCTGATTTTATTAAATAGTGGCTACATTTTTTGTATTACCTTTTTAGCAGAGCTTGCTTCTCCTGTAAGTGCTGCCATGATGCCCATGTCCCATCACTTGGGTTGGAAATCCTGCCCCTCATGTGATCTGGTCTCATGGAGCTCCTCTACCTGTGACAGGAAGAGATCTCTCTGAATTCTTTTTATCACGGCTGTTTAATCAGACATGGCGGTGTATAGAAGTTTTGCGATACGTGTGACATCATGCAAGATGGTGGACTTGCAAAGGCCTGGGTCGGCTTAGAGCAGAGCTTGCAGGAGAGGCGAGTGCTGACAAAAATGACATTTTATAGACATCCTGATTTTTTTTTTTTAGCCACTATTTACTACATTGGGCTTAGCAGATTTACCTAAAAAACATTAATTTATGCTTTAAAATGCCCGTACTTGATACAAAGAATCAATTAAACCGAATTAATATTTTTGCTGACCGTTGTCCTTTAAGCAAACTGGACTGTTTCTACTTAAGGTCAGAACAGATACAACGTTCATTTGAAATGTCTGGTAAATAAGTGTGTGGCACTTTTATCATTTCAGTGTACTGGAGTAACGGGTTAACCGGATTGTCTGTCATTCTTTGTGTCCTTATAAATGTGTGTTCATGTTTCTGTCTTAATATTAAGTTACTTTGTCTTTCTGAGTTTGTATAATGTTGTTTGTAATAAATATGGTTCTCTAAGATTTGTTAGTGTTTCATTGTCATTATTTACACACAGGTTTGGTATGAAAAAGATGGCATAGGAGGAAAAAAAAAACCCCAATAGGCTTACTCCAAGTATGTTCACTTATTAATGAGCAATGATCATCCTCACCCCAGATAACAGATCATGAGCTCTTCAGGGTATATCCAAAGGTTGGTCCCTGGCTCGCTGCATGTAAGAGGTGGTCCCGTGTTCCTCATTGCCAGGCATTTCAAATCTAGACTGTGTTCATAGGTGGGACTGGTCTCCTCTAATTGTGACAAAACACCCTGTAACCTGCTCCCCAGTTAGTACCATCCCATAGGGCAGGTTGTGTTCGTTCTGTCTGGTACATTTCACCTGGTCTCCGCTTTTAACCATTGAAAGATCTTCCTGAAATGCTTTGTTTAGCATTTGTAAATGATGAGAGATGTAGTCCACTTTGTCTCTGAAATTCCCAGAGAATCTGTAAAGCATGGTGTATCTTCATGAGTAGCATTTCTTACTGTATAAAATGGCACAGTATTCATGAAAGAATGAGATTGTGTTAATGCAGCAACTTTAGCTTTACCTGTCCTTTGCCCTCTGGCTTTGTGTGTGTACAATTTATTCAGCCATTCTGTATTAGACTGCTAGACCGTAGCAGTGCTCAAACACAACCTTACATGCAGATTGTAATAACCATTTACTGCTGTAACATGAGCAAAATGGTAGAAACATTTAAATACATAAAGGCAATCAACACAGTAAAGCAGGGGTGTCCAAACTTTTTTTTCAAAGAGAACCAGATTTGATGAGGTGAACATGTGAGGGATGACAATTTTGCCTGACATTCTTTGACCCATTAAAATTTAAATGCTAATTAATTAACGCACACTTACACTATGCCCCCCTCTGCGTAGCCATGGACACCAACTCCTGCGATTACCTGTAGGGCCGTATTAAACCGGGACACGCTTTGGACATGACTGCAGTAAAGTGGGATAGGCACAAGGTATCCTAGCTATACGATAAGGAACTGGGGATGAATAAAAGTATTTAGAAAATTGGTTCTTATCTGTGACACCTGTTTCTAAAAAAAAAAAAAAAAAAAAAAACAAAGTCCACCCTCTCTGCAAGGTAACTTCATCAGACTTGACTCCAGGGGGAGATGTAGATGAGCTGGAGGGCTACCTTTTATATCTTGCCTAATTAACTCCTTAAAAGAGGGAGATTACACTCTCCATAACCAAATGTAATCATACAGAAGGCAACTCTATAGGAGTATCGTTTGAAAGTGAGTGACTTCCAGGCGGTCTGATTGGTGTGCAGTGTCTATAACTGGGGAAGGGATCTCTTCCACATGAATTGGCGTGTTCATGTCTTGTAACCAGAGAGTTATGGTTGTCTGTGACATGAAACCCCTCTAATCGTTGTTACAAAGACTGGTACAGTATATTTTGAATGGTACACCATTGGACTGCCATTTGTAGCAAGCGTGCTCTGTATGTTTTTGATTGTTACTCTTTTCACAGTTAATGATCTGTATGTTTGTAATATGTGAAATGCACTTATTAAACAAGTTTACATTTCGCCTGTAGTTTTCCATGCAGGGCCTCTAAATTCAGTCACATCCAATAAATAGGGCTTGGCGAGAGAGGCAGGCCTGTTATAGCCACATCTTAGGAGACAGGAGAGTTATCACATTTGTTCTTTACATGAGTTGGCACTTTAAATATGGCTCCAGTGAGGCTGGGCAGTTTGTCCATTTTTAGCATGGCTTGTTACCTAGCATCAGCCTACATTTTTATGTATGCTACTAAAAGAGATATTTTAAAGGTGTACTACACTTAAATGGACTTTTACACTACAAACGTATTTTGGGTCAGTGCTATGTAGTAAAGGGTTAAATGGACACAAATAGCTGTTTGGAAGTGCTTGCAGTACTAAGAGTAAATATGGCTGTGTGTGTCCACCGCAGTTAGGTTTGCACAAGTAAATAAAAATAAAAAAAGGGCCAAGCACACCAGGATTATCTGAAAATACCTGCGTTTATTCAGAGAGTACAGTTTTGGGTGGCAGCTGCCTCCCTTTCTCAATACAAGAATTAATGGGTGATGTGTAAGAGCTGCGGCCTTCTCTCTGCAGATATTCATTTGAACGTCAGGTCTCCCACTGAAGCCATCTTGGTGAGTGTGTTTAGTTATAAATAATGATGAAGCATTTACTGCTCTATCAGGAGCACCCACCCTGCCTTTGGTTTTAGGAGCCCTAGTACCTCTTACTTTATTGGCAATACAGCTAAACTGACTACACCTTGAATATCTCAGGATAATAATCTGACCAATGATAAACCAAGAATAGCACATAGATTCACAACTTATTCACAAACCGGTCACGTATTTACTAAGTAATAAAAGACAGAACTACACTTTATTTTAACAGACAACAGTCATCCTCTAACCAGATCTAAAAACGTATCGGGAAACCCATTGGCAGGTTGATTTCTTGAGACTACAACTTGCAGCATCGGACTTGGACATTAGCAGCAAAAAAAGGAATTTTAATGAACACGGATATTTTAGAAGCAGAGAAAGGAAATAATTATATATACATCCAATGCGATGATAGCACTTAACCCTCGTCAACATAAATAATGAACCTTATTGGGCTGGTTAGTTCATTAAAGGGACTCTGTCAACCTCAGCATTGTTTATACTGTGAATGCAAAGCAAAATAGCAGCAAGTGCATAAACCGAGAGAAATATGGTTTAAACGTGTCTGTGGTGGCTCCTGTTTATGACATCACCTGTGGCATGCTATGCAAATGAGTTACTTTTCAATGGGAAATGTGTAACTTGCATATGAAGCCACAGGTGATGTAAAACAGGTGATCTCAGACTTATTCAAATTACACATTTACTAGCAAATCCGGCATTTAGATCAGTTTCTCATGCTCTACATTTACAGTATACGGACTGTTTAGGTTGACAGAATCCCTTTAACCCCTTCCTGACACATGGTGCATCCCAGATGACGCAAGCACCAAAACGCCACTTTTTGTTCCTGGCCACCAATCGCAAGTTGATCGGTAGCCATGGACACAATGGCAGAGTAATAGACCAGGTGGGTCCCTGCAAAAAAATAAAAAAAACCAACGCAAGACCTCCTGATGATGTGTGACATCACTGAGGTGTGTCCGAAACTGGCGCGATTTGGTAAAATGTAGTTGGCGCTCACTTTGAGCATTGGCTACATTTTCTGTCAGTGGCCTCATCTGGTTAGGTCAGATCCCACTGCAAGTCCCTGGCGATGGAGCTGTTAAACGCAGGAAGTTCTATGCCGTCCTAGCGTCTTTTGGGACCATAAAAATAGTACAGCATAGAACGTCCTAGTGTCAGGAAGGGGTTAAACAAACTACACTGGGGAGTTGTTACAAGAATATACAAGGTGTAGTGGTTAGGAGCTGCCCTGGATTCCCTGCAGGCAAGATTATTCCATAGTATTTCCACAGCAACCTCATAGTCAAGAAATGTATGCATCTGCCTTGCCGAATAATACAATCAAATCTACAAAAAAAAAACGGTTTCAACTGGTTAAAAACGGATGGGGAAAAAGTGCAACATCCTCTTATTAACCTGCAATTAAACACAATAAAAACACCATCTAACTGAGAAAATTGTACACAAGGAAGTCTGGGACCCCGCAGTAACTACTTGCAAACAGCTTGCCATCTGGTGTTGGGTCTGAAAATGCAATCTCCTCTGTCGTGATGTGGGAGCCGTAGATAAATGAACTCCTGTAAAACAATTGAATGCAAATCTGTCAGATGTTAATGTTAGTTGAAGGTATAAAAGACATATATAGATCATTTTAAACAAACTCACATTTTTTTTTTTTTTTTTAGATCAGGGCATGCCAAATCCCGGGAGCCAGGGTTTCTAAAATCCCTACTGCTGGGGATCAAAACTAGATTTGATTGTTGAATATTCAAAACGATGGAAGTGCCATCTCAGTCTCTGAAAAATAACTAAGCAGGCTCCTCAATTGGTTTGTCTGGCATGTAAAGGCTACATGAATATGTCAAGCTCTGCTCTGGATCCCCATCTCAATAAACAGGAAAAAGGACCAAGCTCCCTGGAAGTGATGATCAATCTTAAAACAGATCAGAAGAAGATTCCACTACATTCAATTGGAACAAAAAATAAACAAACAGTACATTTAACCCCTTAGTGATATGACTATTTGGCCTGGTCTTACCCTTGGCGACATGGGCTGATATATCATTTTTATCAGCATAAGGGCTTCCTTTTGATAAAATATTTTGATTATATAACTCCAAATATATAAAAAAAATAAGTTTTTCTGTCTATTTGAAAAATCTTACTCATCTACAAAAGCTAATAAAGAAACCCTGCTAAATAGATTCTAATATGCCCTTAGTTTAGAAATTTAAAAAAAAATGTATTCAAGTTACAGGGCTATAAGTACAAGTAGTGAAATGCCATTTGTTTTCATAATTAGCGATCAATGCCAAGAAGGGGTTGATAGCTCTTAGAAGCCTTTGTTATGCTGTAATAAATGACCCCCTAAAAAATTAATAATCACATTTTAGATCACATCTTATGGTGTGATCAATAACAGGGGAGGGGTTAACACACAAGGTCTGTCTCTCACCCTCACAAAAATCCAAATGAGGAGAGGGAGGCACATCCAAACTGGTCCAATGCGGCTTCCAATGCTCTTGCCCTTAGGGCAATGCCATCTTGCCATGATATGTGGCAAAGAATTGGATCCTGTCTTTTTTTTTTTTTTTTTTAAAGTGTTGTCGACTGCCTTGACTTACATCGCCACCATTGCTCCCTTTAACTGCTGGGCGCTCCACATGGTGAAAGACATGTCTGTGACACAGACTAATATAATCGCTTGGGGAAAGAGGTCTACAAACACTGGCATGTTTTTTCAGTATTGCACATTGCCTCAATATAGAAGCATTGTAGCTATAGCGTTAAAGCATTGGAAGCATGTTCAATAAGGGGTTAAACATGATTCAGGTCCTACTGCTTGAAACTGGCAATGTGGAAAAGGTAGTTTGTGTAGAAAACATTAGACTAATCCCAGGAGCCAGGGCTCCTAAAATCCTACCGCTGGCTCCTAACTTTGACTGTGTTACATATCACGCTTTAGAATTACCTTGTCCCTAGCTGCTAAGTTAGTCTACCATATTCATAATGTCTATAAATATTTATCAAGCTGTGATTACTTTGTTTGCAACCGAATAAATAAGGCACACCACCAGTGTGTTTTATCAGACTCAAAATCTAGTGTGCTGGAGGATAACTCACCTCACTGCATCAACCAATCGCCTGCCAATGGCTTTTCTGCGCATCAGAGCGAAGACCCAGATTCTGCTGATGCCACACATGGCAGGTTCTGATGTGGTGGAACATGTCCAGGCTCTGTGTCGTTCCAAAGCACCCGAATTCTCTGACTCCAGCAAATCTGGCTCCGTCAGGACCCTGTATGCCTGTAATTAGAACATGTATAAAGAAAGGTTCATGTGGCGTACGATGCTGGAGACTGGGGGGGTCCCAGAATTCAAGGGAAGGAACAAGGGTATGTCAATGATTCTCCACAAAAGCCAAACGTGCCTGTTTGATTGATTCAGCGATGACACATCCAACAATTTTCCTCTCACTGGAGACAAAAAGGTAGGTTTTTGTCTTGCTTGGACATCTCAAAGTGGTCTGCTGAAAGCCTAGCTCTGTGTCAACCAGCTCTCGAACCTCTTCTGCCTGACAAAGTTTTAAAAAAATAAAATAAAAAGTTGCATTTCTAACCAGAGTATATTCCTTTACAAAATCCAATATATGTGCAGTATAGAGGGGATAGATCAGTTATTTTGAAAAGAAAATGATGCCACATCCAAGGTTACCTTTTTTAGAGCATACTTGGGATCGTCCGGTGAGATCAGCAAGATCTTTCCATCCCAAAACTCAGCCACTACTCTCTCTTTCTTCCATCCCTGTAAAGAAGAAAAACTAATTTTTTAAAATCCATATTTAGAATGTGTAATTCAAGTTTCTACTCATAGAAAGTGTCGGCAGATAAGAACCATTTGGCCCATCTAGAACTGAACTTTCATTAGTCCCTGGGCCTGATCATATCTAGGATAGCCTATCCCACGCATGCTTAAACTCCTTTACTGTATTAACCTCTACCACTTCTACTGGAAGACTATTCCATACATCCACTACCCTCTCAGTAAAGTAATACTTTCATTAGTCCCTGGCCTTATCTTATATCTAGAATAGCCTTATACCTATCCCATGCATGGTTAAACTCCTTCACTGTATTAACCTCTACCACTTCTACTGGAAGACTATTCCATACATCCACTACCCTCTCAGTAAGGTAATCCTTTCATTAGTCCCTGACCTTCTCTTATATCTAGGATAGCCTTATACCTATCCCACGCATGCTTAAACTCCTTCACTGTATTAACCTCTACCACTTCTACTGGAAGACTATTCCATACATCCACTACCCTCTCAGTAATGTAATCCTTTCATTAGTCTCTGGCCTTATCTTATATCTAGGATAGCCTTATACCTATCCCATGCATGCTTAAACTCCTTCACTGTATTAACCTCTACCACTTCTACTGGAAGACTATTCCATGCATCCACTACCCTCTCAGTAAAGTAATCCTTTCATTAGTCCCTGGCCTTATCTTATATCTAGGATAGCCTTATACCTATCCCACGCATGCTTAAACTCCTTCACTGTATTAACCTCTACCACTTCTACTGGAAGACTATTCCATACATCCACTACCCTCTCAGTAAGGTAATCCTTTCATTAGTCCCTGACCTTATCTTATATCTAGTATAGCCTTATACCTATCCCAGGCATGCTTAAACTCCTTCACTGTATTAACCTCTACCACTTCTACTGGGGGACTATTCCATACATCCACTACCCTCTCAGTAAAGTAATACTTTCATTAGTCCCTGGCCGTATCTTATATCTAGGATAGCCTTATACCTATCCCATGCATGCTTAAACTCCTTCACTGTATTAACCTCTACCACTTCTACTGGAAGACTATTCCATACATCCACTACCCTCTCAGTAAAGTAATACTTTCATTAGTCCCTGGCCTTATCTTATATCTAGGATAGCCTTATACCGATCCCATGCATGCTTAAACTCCTTCACTGTATTAACCTCTACCACTTCTACTGGAAGACTATTTCATGCAACCACTACTAGCTCGGTAAAGTAATACTTCCTAACATTACCTTTAAACCTTTGCACCTCTATTTTATGTCCTTTTGGCAACGCCATAGCTTTAATATTTTTCTTAGCACTGGACTGCAATTTCTACTTACCACATATCGAATGCCTTCCAGCAGCCTCCTGTGATAGTGTGCATGCTGTGCCTCATCCTCCATACTGGCTGCAGAATAGATCATCCCACAGGTGCTGCAGGTCACGGGACCAAAATGCTTCTGCCCGGCATCCTGGGACACACACAAGCAGAGTTTAAAAACACACAGGATCTCAGTTTAGCCTACAAATCTAATCACGATTAAAAAGGGACTCTGCTTATATTGTCAGTCAGTAATGAAATATGATCTACACATTGTGTTAGGAGAACTGAATGCAAATGCATGAAATAAATTAATATGTGGAGACTCCTGCTTAAGACATCACCTTGTCGCCTCATATTTTCCTACTGAAAATGAGTTAATTTGCATATTAAGCCACAGGTGATATAACCAGGCGACCCCCGCAGACATTTAAAACCAATTTCTCTTATTTTATGCATTTTCCACAAATCTGCTAACATAAGGTATAGATCATGTTTTTAAAAGCAAATACTCTCCCCTGTGCACGAAACTACATTATTAGCGATAAACAGGACTATTGCTAAACTGCAATTACAAAACAGATCATTTTAGAATATGATCCCGATTCCTATATTTACAACTAACTCCCGAGAGACACTTCCAGACATACACACCCCAGGAAACAACCCCCAGTCACACTAACTATACACAAACTACAGCATCTGAAAACACATCATCCTTACAATAATGAGCTGGTCTTCTGGCTCCTTCCCAGCTTCTTTCTTCCTCTTATTTCGTACGTGCATTCTGTGTAGTGCCGGAGAGGCTGAAGGTGTGCTGGAGCAGACAGGAGAAGACAATTCTCCTCTGATATCGAACGGCCTGAACGGGACAGTAAATGAATTTACTACGGTTAGCGGAATCCATGAAAAACTCCTTAGTAGTGGAGAAAAGAGGTTATTTATAAACACGGAGCACTCGCAGATAGCGTCAAATACCGTCGCCATCTGCGTGTGCACCAATGTATAAAGCAAGTGGGGAGTTTGTGCTGGCTCCGCCACTTCCAGGTTGCACCAGCACGCAGTGCAGCCCATGTGACGGAGGTTTTTCCCCTGCACTATAACGTTTCAGGATTTTTAAAAATAACAAAAGTGCAATTGCTGTTACACACGAAAGGTAAAGTCAAAAACAAATACCTACCTTTTACCTCCTGCAGGGTAACTGAAGATTGGATAAATTGTAGAATCTAAAAGGAGAAATAAAAACAGGTAACGTGCAGCAATCCTGCCTGCCCCAGGAAATAATACTAAAAGGGAAATGTAATACAGGTTGAGTAACCCTTATCAGATTTTGCCACAAGTTGCAAATTCCACACACTCCGGTCAGAATGCAAACGCACAACAGTTTATTCAGTGTGCAGACCTTTTAAGCTGTGATATGGCCTTTCCATGCATGCTCAGATTCCCCCACACACAAAGGGTCATACAATGACACGTGTGCAGACCGGACACGCCAACAGCAGGTTCCTAACGTTGCCTCATATCACAGTAACAGCCATTTCTTTGCATTTATATTATTGTATTTCATGAATGCTGAGAGGCTGTAATATATGTTATTGGTGAAAATGATCAGTTACCAGAAATTACCAGCTATCCAAAATACGTCTGGTCTCAAGCATTTTGGATGGGATACTAAACCTGTACTGAGAAGTATTCTTCTCTTCAGGCAAGCAAAACAATTTAAAGACCTACTCCATGCAACTCCCCCAACCCCCTCAGTCACGCTTTCTGAATTGATGCAGTTTGCTTGCTATTAAAGTTATTATAACTCCACCTACTGTCCTCATCCATGCATACAGCTGTATGATGTGTCTTTGAGGGACATGTACCCTTTACATACCGCAATACAGAATGTATAATTCACGTGTGTTCAGAGAGAATTCATTTAGTCATGTTACTTCCTATAGAATCACATGCTCTCTTGATTAATTAACTGGTTTCCCTGGAATTACATGCAGAAGAACTGGTGGAACCTAGGGTTCCTCAGCCATTTTTTACTGGCCACATATACAACTTTTGCACGCTGCTTTGCAGTATGTAGAAGTCATGTGACCGGAAAGAAATCAATGAACTAATCTAGTACCAGGTTGATTAGTTAACAGATTTACTTCTTGTAGCATATTACATCGACATACTGCACGGTGGCCTGCAAATGTTTTATGTGGCCGGTAAAAAACTGTTGCAGTGGCAACCCTAGCTGTAGCGCTACTGGATAATATAAAAACCTACATGCTTTTCTATAGGTTCCAGAGCAATATATTATATATAGGGATTTGAGGAATTTCAGCTCTCTGGGTCCTGGGAGTTCTCAAGCCCAAACTATTTGGAAATAAATAAATCCCCTCACCTTTTTTGCCAGAGGACTTTAGGATCGGCTCATTCATGTCAAATGGTGAGTCAGGAACCATCTGTTGCAAAAAGAAATATAATAAAATACAAAGAAATAACCATTTAACAACAAAGAAATGACACCAGTAACTATACAGATATATTTTGGAGCATAATTCTAGTTATTGGATTGTAATACATTCTGAGTAAACTTAAAACAAAGAAGAAAAAAAAATAAAAAATCTTTGTAAAACAAGAACAGTCAACGTATAACACTTTAGGTGTTGATCAAGATGGCGGCTGAAATTCAACTCTATTTCAACACTGGGGATCCTGGGATAATAGCTTCTAAAGCACAGTCCGTTTTACGGATTGCACAGAGTCAGAAAAAAATTCAGACGACTTGTGAAGGAGTTCACTCAGTGCTTGACAAAGAAATCCGTAATGCTGGCTGCTAACGTGTTTGATTGTTTCCCTAGTGCCTAAAAATAAATCAGGCTGGCTCCCGATTTGGTCTGGCTGGCTCCTAAAGGTCACGAGAAATCTGTCAAGCCCTGTGTTGACTATTGTATTTCTAGGAAAGAGTCTGTAGCACTTCAAAGCATGAACATGAGCCTGATTTTAATGCTGTGCAGAATGAAAAAAAATTCCTACATCCCAAAATACAATTAAAAACAAAAAATAAAAGAAAAGTGGAACTGTAAGGACAGTTTAGCTACTGAAATATATGCAGCTCTTATTTTCTAACAAAAACACCCTCTCTAGGGGTCATAAAAAGAGCCTTTACTATGGAACTTATTCCTAGCCTTTACAGCACTAAACATGTGTACACACCCATAAACTTTACGGTCTACACAGCCAAGAGTAAGAGAAATCTGGCGTCTACCAGTGAAGACAAAAACAATTGGTACGTATCAGTCTATTAAAAACAAAAGTAAGACTTTGAAGTATAACAAGTGAAACCCCATCAGGCCCAAAAGACTGCTTTTCATAAATCATGAGAGTCACGTCACATTTCATGCAGACGTTCCCGAAAAACACAGAAATAAATAAAACTTGGCAACATTTTGTCAAGATGAAAATAAGAATAAAAATAATAAATGATGAAACGATACCATGTGATTTGATCAGGATAGGAGCACTAACCACGTGTGCATGGACAGCACTGAAAAGCCCATATTCCCAATCACCACATCATAAATACAGCCCCCCCTGAGATGACTGAAAAATAATCAATATTACAGTAAATACCTAATCATTAGGCCCACAGCCAAACAAGACACCACTGGGAATATCAGCCCTGTGGACAGTGATAAAGTTTTATTTCCCTCCCACCTTGCACATCAGATTGTATTACAGATATACTGCCACCTACAGGCAAAAATCACAAATACACCTCTAGAAACTCCACAACCTCATGTATCAAGGTCAATTAGGGGGGTCAAGTTCTAAAAGGGGAGCAGTAACCATGGAAACCAATGGCTCAGTAAGGTACTTTATTTCTATTCTTTCACTAAAGCATCTGCCTACGGTGGACAGTTGTCAATTTTATCACAAAGCTATAATCCTCCTACTAAAGAAGACTAGCATGGACAAATCAGATGTCCAAAAATCCCCAAACACATCGTCAACTATTTGTCAGCTTAGCAGATCACGTATGAAACCACCGATCTATAACAGAAAACATTTTACAACAAAAAGTATTAAAAAACAAAAACAGCACGCGAATGGCCTCATCTGACTCCCAGCAGTGGTGGTGACCGACTACAAATGAGAGAAAATGATGTGCTGTGTGTGTGTGTATGGCCATTTGGGGCACGTCTGAGGACAGCATAGAACAGGGCTTGACAAACCCCCGGGCGCCAGGGCGACCTGGAAATTGAGCCTGCGCCCTGGTGCCGTTACCCTAATGTTTCCCTTGCCGCTGCTATCCATTTTTTGCAGCGCGAGGGGGGGAAGTCTGTGCTGATTGCACAGACAGCAAGCTCCGCCCCCTCACGCAACGCGTGTGAATGCTGGGTGTCGTCACGTGACAACCCAGCACTTAGTCGAAAGAGTAATGAGGATCGGCTGCAGCACGAATGTTCCCCCTCCCCTGCAATGAGGTAAGGCAGCAGGGAGGGGAAACATTCGTGCTGCAGCCGATCTTCATTGATCTTTCGGCTAAGTGCTGGGTTGTCACGTGACGACACCCAGCACTTACAAGTTAAGAAAGGGGGAAAACAAACTTGTGTTTGTGTGAGGTTTATATGTGAAGTGGGGGGGAGGGGTGTATATGTGAAGTGGGGGGCTATATATGTGAAGTGGGTTGGTGCGTGTGGGGTGTATATGTGAAGTGGGTTGGTGCGTGTGGGGTGTATATGTGAAGTGGGGGGCTGTATATGTGACGTGGGTTGGTGCGTGTGTGTGGTGTATATGTGACGTGGGTTGGTGCGTGTGTGTGGTGTATATGTGACGTGGGTTGGTGCGTGTGTGTGGTGTATATGTGACGTGGGTTGGTGCGTGTGTGTGGTGTATATGTGACGTGGGTTGGTGCGTGTGTGTGTGGTGTATATGTGACGTGGGTTGGTGCGTGTGTGTGGTGTATATGTGACGTGGGTTGGTGCGTGTGTGTGGTGTATATGTGACGTGGGTTGGTGCGTGTGTGTGGTGTATATGTGACGTGGGTTGGTGCGTGTGTGTGGTGTATATGTGACGTGGGTTGGTGCGTGTGTGTGGTGTATATGTGACGTGGGTTGGTGCGTGTGTGTGGTGTATATGTGACGTGGGTTGGTGCGTGTGTGTGGTGTATATGTGACGTGGGTTGGTGCGTGTGTGTGGTGTATATGTGACGTGGGTTGGTGCGTGTGTGTGGTGTATATGTGACGTGGGTTGGTGCGTGTGTGTGGTGTATATGTGACATGGGTTGGTGCGTGTGTGTGGTGTATATGTGACGTGGGTTGGTGCGTGTGTGTGGTGTATATGTGACGTGGGTTGGTGCGTGTGTGTGGTGTATATGTGACGTGGGTTGGTGCGTGTGTGTGTTGTATATGTGACGTGGGTTGGTGCGTGTGTGTGTTGTATATGTGACGTGGGTTGGTGTGTGTGTGTGTGTGGTGTATATGTGACGTGGGTTGGTGTGTGTGTGTGTGGTGTATATGTGACGTGGGTTGGTGTGTGTGTGTGTGTGGTGTATATGTGACGTGGGTTGGTGTGTGTGTGTGTGTGGTGTATATGTGACGTGGGTTGGTGTGTGTGTGTGTGGTGTATATGTGACGTGGGTTGGTGTGTGTGTGTGTGTGTGTGGTGTATATGTGACGTGGGTTGGTGTGTGTGTGTGGTGTATATGTGACGTGGGTTGGTGTGTGTGTGTGTGGTGTATATGTGACGTGGGTTGGTGTGTGTGTGTGGTGTATATGTGACGTGGGTTGGTGTGTGTGTGGTGTATATGTGACGTGGGTTGGTGTGTGTGTGGTGTATATGTGACGTGGGTTGGTGTGTGTGTGGTGTATATGTGACGTGGGTTGGTGTGTGTGTGGTGTATATGTGACGTGGGTTGGTGTGTGTGTGTGTGGTGTATATGTGACGTGGTTTGGTGTGTGTGTGGTGTATATGTGACGTGGGTTGGTGTGTGTGTGGTGTATATGTGACGTGGGTTGGTGTGTGTGTGGTGTATATGTGACGTGGGTTGGTGTGTGTGTGGTGTATATGTGACGTGGGTTGGTGTGTGTGTGGTGTATATGTGACGTGGGTTGGTGTGTGTGTGGTGTATATGTGACGTGGGTTGGTGTGTGTGTGTGTGTGTTTATGAATTGCGTGTATGTTTGCGTGATTGTCTGGCTCCAAAAAAATTTGCTGCCTCCTAAAATCAAATTAAATCTGTCAAGCCCTGGCATAGAACGTCCTTATATGAAGAAAGTAAAGAAAAAAAAATAAAAGCAGGACACTTCTTCCTCCTGTAAAATTCCAGTAGTTTATTGAAGCCTACAAGTAATCCTATAGAAAGTCGCACTGGCTATTTGAAGGCTTAAATGAACTAGTTAAGTCTTATCTTGTGACCTCTAAAGCCAGATGGGGAAGACGGGAATTCAAATTAAATTGCGCCTCCTTTCATGCTCAAATCTTGAAAGACTATGCATATTTCAGCGTGTCGGGAAATGTGTACGTTTTACACAGCACGCTCCACCGAATGAATAAACTCATAATGAGGAATTGGAAATATCTGTGCAAAATGGCTAAACTTACCGGCACTGCCACACCCCATTGTTTCGGAGAGTCAGATGGACAGTTAATCTTAGGGTCACGATCGAGCTTGATAACGCAACTCTTCACTCTGGCGTCCGTTTGACCTGGTGTCACTTTGTTTAGGTCGATTCCATTTTTTGGTGACAATAACTTACTCACAGGCTTCCTCTCACCTTGGATCTCTTTCTTGCCATTATCAATTTTTCTTTGCACTGACTGAAGTGTATCAACCAACGTGCTGAGAACGGTGTCCGGCTTTACCAGCCTGGCTGCAGGTTTTGTGCCTGGATGAAATTTTATATTTGGGGACGGTCTCTTGGCAGCTGAATGTGGCTTCTTGCTTGTGGCAAAAAAAGCTGCTCCCATGGTAAGCTTTGGTCGTTGTTTCATTTTAAGGCCTAGAATACCAGTTTTAACATTGCTGGGATCTTCGGGTTGGGAGCTTGGCTTTACAACTGGTGGACTTGCTGCACTTTTTTTCCCATTTTGTGGAGAAACCTTCCCTCGTTTATGAGTTACCTTCCTCTTAATGGGTTGTTTTTTTGCCTGGGTAAACATATAGGCATCTTTAAGCTCTGGGCTTTTGGTGGGTTTGTCAGGAGAACAGAAGGAACCTTCATCTCTTCTTGATTTACTGTCATTTATTATTTTCCTTTCCAGAGGAGTGACATATACGGTCGCCTTTTTATAAAAAGATAAGGTCGGCACAGAGGGCATGGAATCAGAGTTTGGTGACCTCTTCAGTGGAGATTTGCGGCACATTGTTTTCAGTGCAGAGGCAATTTGGACTGGTGAAACAACTAGTTTCCTTGCAGCGCTTGACTTCACAGGAGATTCTCCAATATTCTCCTTGTTGTTCAGCCCTTGGATCTCGGTATGACCAGGCCGGGGTGAGGTCTTCATTGTGTTACTCTTATTGGAGTTCCGGTTTGTTAGAGGAGATAAAGCACTGCTGTAATCCACCATTAATTTCTTAACTGGAGTTCCAAATGAAGACTGCCGTCTGAGGAGAAAATAAAAGTTTTACTAGTAGTAATTATTAATTCACATGTAAATAGTTTTTTTTTTTCCATATATAATAAAAAAAAAATGATTGGAAAAATGCAGTTCTTGTTTTCATTTGCCAATGTGCCTTCCAGGACTGACAAGGCATGCAAAGACTTCCCTGGTGTCTAGTGAGGGCAGCTAGAGGATGTCTGTTCATTGATCGGTGCACACACACACACATGCTCCCATGCTGGCCAAAACATATGCCAGGACTTCTGAGGCGGAACGCTGGGAGGTCACATCCCCCCTATGTTCCAATAAATATAAGCCCCAGCGGAGGTGTCTGACAACATCAGAGGATGTCTGTGTGCAGCTCTGCAAGGGACATGGTTTCTAGTCTTATAAATCAGACTTTTATAGGAGGTCTGATTATAAGACAACCTTGTACAGAAGACGAAATAACTTTTTTACAGTAAATACAGTATACTCAGCTAATGCACAAAGACCAATCTATGCAAGATCATGCGACAAGCTGCCGGGTAACACAGGCAGTTCCACTTTTAGATCCAATATTTGCTCCAGTTCTGGCTTTATAAATAACACCTAATCTCACATACACGATAAGGGTAGCAATCAGGGAAAGCTCTTAACCACATAACATCATGGGACCCTTCCCATCTAATCCTAGAACAGCCAAGTTTAACCAGCAGAAAAACAGCCCAGGGTTAAACAGGTCTAGGGAGCCTGAGGGACAAGGGTTAAACACAGGGGGTCAGATCAGAAAGACCCAGTGGGTGCAAGCACATGAGGGACAGGGATTAGGGACTGTGGGCTACACTTCCAAGTATGCTCAGCCAGCCATGTGATCCCATACCACTGATGGCTAACCATAGTATTACAGTGTTCAACCAGCCAAATTAATATAGGACAGGGATGTAGCTCATGTAAACTACACGTCCTATGATGAGCAGCCAGCCAAATGATTATATCCCACACATTTAACCTCTGGCAGTCTGGGAATTGTAGGCTGTGGTCAATAGACACAGAGAGTCCATGTATTTCTCTACTACGGAAGGCTATTTAACCCGTGCCATCCCAGCTGTGGTCAATAGACACAGAGAGTCCATGTATTTCTCTACTACGGAAGGCTATTTAACCCGTGCCATCCCAGCTGTTGTGAACTACATTACCCATAGGGCTCAGCCAGCCAAATTACTAGAAAACAGGCACCGTGCGCGTGTAAACGACATGTCCCATGATGCTCAGCCAGCCAAACGGCTCTCAATCACTGATGGCTAGCCAGCTGCTGTGGACTACATTGCCCATCATGCTCAGCCAGCCAAATGACCGTATCGTGTGGCACTCCAGCTCTTGTGGACTGCATGTAGCCTGAGCATACTGGGGGATGTAGTCCGCAGGATAGTTGCGGTCCCTCCGGGACCGCTCACTCACCCGTCCGAGTTGGCGGAGCTGTGCTTCCGTTTGCGGGGTGTCCGGGGAGCCATGGTCGCTTCTGTGTCCGTGCGATCAGTCGCCTCACTGATAAGACGATTTGCCGCCTCTCTGTTCAAACCCTCAGCGCTCCCAGCATCCACCGCGACCGCTGGCCAATCCTAACGCGTCTCCAGCGCGCGCGCTCCCTTCCGCCCCCATCATTGGAGCAGCGCTGTGCCTGCCGGCAGACTACATCTCCCGGCATGCTCGGCTCGCAAGGTTACTGTTTTCTCCGCAGGCGGCTGACTGAGCTAAGCATGCCGGGGGCTGCAGTCTTCGCGTCAGCTCGAAGTGACAGAGCTTGTGGAAATGAATCCCGCGCTTTGTGTAGCAGCTAGTGAGGTGAATTATGTCGGTTATGTAAGAAGGTTATTTACTGATATTATTCGCTGCCCAGCACGTTGAGCGCTACTTATTCCACGGAATAGCGTTTATGTTAACGCAGGAAAGGTAATACAGAGTTGTACAACTTCCTATATTCCAAGTGTATAAACCAGACTGAAAACCTCGCAGAAGGTTTTTATGTAGTGTTAATGGGTACTCGGTGTATCTGAGGTAGCCATCAAGTCCCAGCACAACATTAGTAAAAAAAACATATATAAATGTGGAATCTTTATTTACACTGCCGGATTCACGCATATTTCACATTTACACAGCCGGTTCCAATAATATTTCACATTTACACAGCTAGATCCATGCAAATGTCGAATTTACAGACCCGGATCCAATAATAATATTATTATTTTTTTTTTTTTTTAAAGATTTTATTCTATGAAAATACAAAATTACAGACATACAAACAATTGTGCCCGGAAAAAGAAATAAAAAAAACATATAAACCAGCTACATCATAGCATAAATAACAAATTCTTCATTCCGAGAACTATCTGCCCGCAGATATATGCTGCGCAAATTTCGCCCAACACATATCGCGGACAGGACAATATACAAGACACACACATTTGTGGACTCCGTGGCCTGATAGCACTCTCTACGTTCGGTATGCGGTTGTTCCCTAATCACTATGCCTCTATGTCCTCTTATCCCTTGGGGCTATTTTAACCCGATAATCCGGTCGCCTCTTTTATTTCATCTGTGAGTTAATCCAACTCTTTACCTTGAAGGGTTTGGTACCATTTATTCCAAAAATCTATTACTTTCTGATTATATTTATCTTGTGTACCAATTCCTTTCTCCATGACACATTGATGGGACAATTGGGCTTTGATCATAGGCCATGTGATACTCTCCGATGACTTCCATCTCCTTGCAATGAGCAATTTTACCGTCGTCAGCAAGTGGATCAGGAAAGGTAGATCCTGTTTGCTCGACTTTGGCAAGTTCAGATGTAATAATGCTCTTTCCGGTGTCAGCATCCAGTCCGGACCATATCTCCTCACCAGTTTAAGGGATACCATTGACCAGACTCTAGTTATCTGTGGGCATCCCCACCAAATATGTAACATATCCCCCTTCCCTTGTCCGCACCTCCAGCACGCCATGGAAACTGAGGGGTACATTTTGGCCAAGGTAGAGGGGACAAGATACCACCGGTTGGCTACCTTGTATTGGACCTCATTGAGGTTTAGACAGTGTACCTTTTCATAGGTCACTTTCAGGGCATGATTCCATTCCTCTTTTGTGATAGTAATAGATAAGTCCTTCTCCCATTTTGAAATTGCCGGGGGTATAATTTTTGGGGCCGTTACCCTAATTATATCAAGAATTTTGGACAGCAACTGTTTATTACTTTGCTTTTCTAGTATATCCGTTAGAATGTCTAGGCCAGGGCCTGACGGATCCAATAAAATTTCACTTTTACACAGCCGGTGTTGTGACAAATTTCTGGAGCAAATTCTCCTGCGCAATCGCAGGAGAATTTGCTCACTGCGCATGCGCATAAAGTTACAGCTGATCACTCAGCTGTAACTTTGTGACCACCGCGCATGCGCCAGCTTCGCAACCCACCTCCCGCCCCTCTCACACCCCCCGCACACCCCTTCTTACCATATCATCGACCACCGCGATACACAGCGCATGCGCACGCCTATCCAGCCGTTTGGGAATGCGCGCGTCCGTTGTTGTGTTCTTAAGGTGGTAAGTAACACGGGGCGTCGGGACATAAGGGGGCAAGCATCCTGGTGAGGGCTGCCTCACCTTGATGGGATTTGTGATCCTCCGGCTGGATAGGCGTGCGCATGCGCTGTGTATCGCGGTGGTCGATGATCTGGTAAGAAGGGGTGTGAGTGGGGCGGGAGGTGGGTTGCGCAGCTGGCGCATGCGCGGTGGTCACAAAGTTACAGCTGAGTGATCAGCTGTAACTTTATGCGCATGCGCAGTGAGCAAATTCTCCTGCGATTGCGCAGGAGAATTTGCTCCAGAAATTTGTCAGAACACCGGATCCACAAATATTTCACATTTACACACCCGGATCCACACATATTTCACAATTACATAGTTCATATTTACACTGCAGGATTCATGCATATTTCACATTTACACACCTACATCCACGCATATTTCACATTTACACAGCCGGATCCACCCATATTTCACATTTACACAGCCGGATCCACGCATATGTCAAATTTACACACCCGGATTCACGCATATTTCACATTTACACACCCGGATTCACGCATATTTCACATTTACACAGCCGGTTCCAATAATATTTCACATTTACACAGCCAGATCCATGCAAATGTCAAATTTACAGACCCGGATCCAATAATATTTCACATTTACACAGCTGGATACACGCATATTTCACATTTAGACAGAAGGATTCACACATATTTCACATTTACATAGCCAGATCCACGTATAGTTCATATTTACACTGACGGATTCATGCATATTTCACATTTACACACCTGCATCCACGCATATGTCAAATTTACACAGCCGGATCCACCCATAAGTCAAATTTACACACCCGGATCCATACATATTTCATATTTACACAGCCAGATTCACATATATTTCACATTTACACAGCCAGATCCACAAATATTTCACAATTACACAGCCGGATCCATGCATATTTCACATTTATACAGCCGGATCCACACATATTTTACATTTACACACCTGGATCCACGCATATTTCAAATTTACACACCCGGATCCTTGCATATTTTACATTTACACAGCCAGATCCTTGCATAAGATGTAAAATATGCATTAGAACGGGAAGTCCCCCGTTCTAATTGTTGGACATATCAACTGTAATTTATGTATGTTTTGAAAATGTTGTACCCTTCGTCACAATGGCTTTGTAACATCTCTGCAGGGCTTGTGTTTAGCTGCAACATTCTCATTTAATTTACCCACACACATTACTGTATTCGCTGGCTCGGAAATAATACGTCCCCCGAAACTTTGCATATTAATTCGGGGGGGGGGGGTTAATCAGTGTCTCATACTTGAAAAATCTAGCCCAGCCTTGCCTATCTGCCTCTCAGACTTGTTAGTCTACCCCCAGAGTTCATTCAACGGATGGAGGGATTTTCATCTGTGTCTTTCCTGCAAGTTACACTTTCAAGAACCCTATCTTTGATGCCTTAGCTTTATTTAGGTACTTAGGATGTCTAGTACTGCTGACCCTTGCATTATCATACTTTCTAAATACTCTCTGCCATGCCCATGGCCCTGGCCTATTCAGCCAATAAATACTGTGCCTAAACATTGTATAATGTGAAAGTTAAGTGTAGTGATATTTTTTTTGCCCACCAGGTGTCGCCCTTTTCCTTCTTATTGCAGTTTAGCTAAACTAAGCTGTTACTGTTTTTTGTTCAATACATGTATGACTCTGATTGAAGCATGTATTAACCTAACCTTCACACATTTTATACATAGTAGGCTCCCTTCCTGTGATTTAGTTATCAGCATTTAATTTTGACTACTGAACGATAGCAGACCCTTCCACTTTTTTCCTCTGGCCTCTTTGTGCAAAAGACTGAGCTTTTAAGGAAATCTACACCTCCTAGCCAGATACATTGAACTCCAGTGACAGGGTTTGTGGTAGTGACCTTTATCACAAATGAATCGCTTCTGACACACTTCCCACAAGAGGGACTAGCATGCTGCTCTCCAATATGGAGCCCACGATTCGCTCTGTGGAGCTATCGCGGATGCCCTAGTCATCAAATTTCGGTTATGCTTTATACTTTGACATCAAGGCATTATAACATCACCTCCTGAGTGTTGTGTGAGAGCGTTGATCAAGAGCACTGCTCATTTAACTGCAGGGCAGACTAGGTCTGTCCAATTTCGGCAACGGTTTGTCAAGAGAGGCCTGACCTAGTCCGTTACGTGTCGCAAAGGGATTAACTCTGGTGATTTCGCAACTACCTTTGCAAATCTATAAGAAAATATTTCTTGTATTATATCCGTGCTAAGGACCATGTATTCCAAAGCTTTTCTCATTTTATCTGCAATTAATTGCATAGAAATTGGAGTTGGGTTATTGCTGAATGCATTTATCATTTGATAAACTTTGTTTGGCTGAAAGGCAGAGGTGAGTCAATAGACCTGATTCTTAGTAGACTATTTCTCCTAATCATGAATGTTATTGATAATTCATGTTTACATGTTATTGGATGGTTATTAAAGTCAAAATATTTTCTGCAATTTAACTTCACTTAAGAAATATTTGTAAGCTTTTGCTGCCTCTGGACCAGTATCCTCATCTGTGTTTTCTAATGTTCCATCTGATGGAGCATACTGTTCTCATCATCTGTGTTTTCTATTGTCTGTGTGAAGATTATAACCTACAGCCATAGGTTGATCCTCTACTTGAAGCTAAAAGTCTCCAGACTGGACCCTTGGCTCCTCTTGGCATAAGTGACAATATCTTTCTTTTCTAGTCTGCCCTGTGCATGGATTGTATATGGAACTGCATCCAATTCTACAAATCTCACCAGAGTACCTGTAATCTACACATTAATTTGAATAAAAATTATATCAGCATGTTCATCATTCCCTTTTTGGGATCCTTAGTTCCCATGATTATTTTATGCACAGCAATTTGTCTTCTAATCAGATCACTGTTGAATCACACCAGTTGTATGAAGAGTATGAACATCAATATGCTGTATTTTATGTTCTTCTATTTAATCTATATTCGATGCATAGTGTTTGTAACCATGTACGCTGGAAGTCTAGTGCGGTCGCTGATATGCTCCATTTGTATCAATGCATATCCAAGCTTCCACGCTATTGTTTTGATATCAAGTCAAGGTAGAATGAATCAGGCCACTCGGAGAGTTGTCCAATTGATATAGGGGAAAATAAAATCCCCTTTAAAGAAGTTAAGCTAATCATGAGAGACTTCACAGGAATCATCGACAATACAGAAGAAGCTGCCACTTGGAGGGGAGAAAAGTCTAATCAGCCACACTAAGACTTTCTACACTTACTCAATGTCTATTGACTTGTTTTCTGGTGTAACAGTACCTACCAAAGCTGTAGATTCCTACATTATCTCTGATTTGTTTTTCTTATCTTTTGACACTTTCCCCCCAGGTGCTAGTTAGGTCTACAGACTGAGCGTGTGTTTCTTTTAATTCACTTTTTTCCTTTTAATTCTCTGTCCGTTGTCATAGTTTGCCATTTTCCATTGGCAAAATAAGTTCAAAATCACAAACTCCAGAGTGTCTTCAACACAGGATCCCTCCGAGAAAGATTAAAGCATGTTTTTTTTCTGATGGTATCAGTGATAACGACCATGTGTTCTCATGTGATCTGTAATTAATTTCATAGAAGTTGCATTTGGTATATTTCTCACTGTATGTATCATGTTCAGAAGCTTCATGTAGTGCCAAAAAGCAGAAGTGCTCAATCTGTAGACTGATTCTGTCCAGCCTTTGGTTGGCTGGGCTTGTTCTTCTGATCATTTACATTAGTAATGATTCATATATACATGTTCTTGGATGGTTATTCCAGATCTTTACAACATGCTGCAATGTTTGTAAGCTTTTGCAACTTTCCTTTCTAGTCTGCCTATTGAATGGTTTGTGTATGGATCTTCTTCCAGTTCTACAAATACCAGCTATGAGTATTACAAAAATCATGTTTTAAGAATATTCTAATTCAGGGTTCAGGCGGGGCATTCCTTCCCGTTTGTAGTAAAAGGTGATATGGGATTGAAAGGGACATACTTTATATATTTTGGAAATTTATACTAATGATCATCACCTAGTAACCGGGAAACTAAAACTGAGAAAAAGGATAGGCCAAACAGAATTGCCACATAAGCCAAGGGGAACAGGTATAGTCTTTATAAAATCAGACTATGTAATCATTAAGTAAAACCACTTGCTTCTGCTCTATGTGACCAGTAACCAGTACTAATTTTGGGAATATCCAAGATTTAACACTCCCGTACTGGAAAAACTAGATGATATATTCTCCTGTTCTGTCCAGTAGTGCTGGTGATTAGTAGTGGTAAATACCCCCAGGTAAAGGGACCTGTTTCCATCAAAGTAAACCAGAGATTGGGGTCATGAGCAAAGGCAGCAAAATAATTATACACAATAATAAAGTGTTCAACCAGGAAGGGTTGATATTCCCTGGTTTTCATTTACATACTGGGGATGTTACTGTTCAGCTCAATGCAGAACCGGACCCCTGAAGCTGAGATCATGCCACACAGGTATCAGGAAAACCTCTAAGAACTGGAACAGAGTTATTCGCCCTCCAACTACCATTCTCCAGTCGTTGAGCTCCAGGATGCAGGTAGTCATGGGTCTGACTGATGATCCGGAACCTCGAGTAATCCCACACCAGTTGGAGCAGACAGAAGAATGGTCAGAATGGAAGCCAAACTCAGAGCACAAGCTTCTCTCTGGAACAAAATACAGATGACGGTGTTATGGACAAATGTCTCTTTTACTATTATATATTTGTGTTTATGTCTTATTTGGCACACTTCCCTAAAGGTCATAATTTCTTACAGATGCTTACGTATAAGCATTGCATTCCTTTGTCTGTTTAATCTCTTACACATGTGCTCAAATAACTGCTTCCTATGGAAACCCCACCCATCCAAGCTACCCCTTCCTCCCTGCTAAGGATCAAGTCACATGTAACACATTCTTATAAAGACCAGCTTCCGGTACTAACTCCTCCCCCTTTCTCTTGTACAAATTAACAGTTATTGCATGCCACGTGCAACAAAATGGAGAATCACTGTTAAAGTAACAGTAACTGTTCCCCCTGGAGCCCCTCTTTGTTCAGTAACTACTCACTCCCCTCTCCCATCGTGTAACCAAGATGGAGCTGGAATGTGGGTGGGAGAACTCTATAAAGATGACATCACATTCTGTAGGGTGGGCTTAAAGAAGACCCCTCCAACTGTTAGCCAATTGTTGAACGTATATTGTATCTTTAAACTATGACTGTACTGTGACGTATTCCTGCTTTAAAAGGAATCCCCCACTCTGAGAAATAAAGGTTTGCCTCAGGTTTTTCACTGATCAGAAACTTTGTCTCCGGTGTGAATTACTTCTAGGGGAGAGCGCATTAGTTGATCAATTTTAAGGAGTAGATAGACAATAAAGCAAAGTTTGCTTTGATCCAAATCAACGGAAGGGCTGAACTGAACTGTAGGAAACTGTATAGTTGGAGAAAAAGCACAATATGGTGGTTACATATGGCACTGCATGAAGGCAGTGGTGCAATGGCTAGGCTGCCTTTCCCACAAGCCAGGAACCATGGGTTCAAACCCTGCCACTGGCTGACATATGTGGAGCCATAACAGTTGCTTTTGCTCAGCCTCTAAGGAATGCTACTATTCCCAATTGAATGGTACTTATTTTATTTAAAAATAAATACTGGCAAACCCCTAAGTAGAGGCAGAATCCGCAGGTGGTTAAAAAAAAAAGTATATACTGTAGTATAAAATGTCAGTACAAACAAGACAAAATGAACAATTTGTGCAGAGAAAATGGGGCGAACACTAAGAGGTATTACGCATGTCGTGCTTATTCAAAAAGCTGCTACCAAGACACAATGTGTAGTTGTGGCACTGAGATAAAACTTAAAGTGCAAATGCTCTTATTTTAAAAGCAATAACGGGCTGCAAGCAGAACTGACCCCTCCCCAAACAGGACAACCACGTCTGGATGAGATGCATGGGCAGGAACAAAGGTGTAACAGGTAAACAGCACAGATTCCAAATGGAAAATAGATCATACAGTTTACAGATTTAGAACTCCCACTCTCTTGACACGTTTCATCTTTCCTTAGGAAAACATACATTGTTGAGTGCAACAACTATACTATAATGCGGTTGTCAGGGTTTCATCTGCTATATTTAACAAGAAACCCTCCCTTCAGTGATTTGATCATCATTATTAACGACCAGCTACTTTCAGATGGTTACTCACCTGGTTGCTTTTAAGCCAGCCCCTTTGAGACTTAGTAGAGGTAGGCAAACAATTACCTTACATTTAATTAAAAGATGGTATCAAGTGTACATGATTTATAAATAAATTATTTAATGAAATAAATTAAGTGCCCATTAAGCCATATTTACTCCATATAGTTCTCTCAGGGGGCAGACATGTTGTTTAGAATCTTGGTTCAGATCTTCACTCACTATGGGTCATCTCATTAAATATTCTAAACAAAATGTCTGCCTCTAGGTAGAGCTATATGGAGTAAAGTTTCGCCAGTTTTGGCTTCATCAAGGTGCACCTCGTGGAAATGGGTCTGCCACTCCCCCCTACAGACTCTGAAACCAGAGAGTTTACAAAGCCGTCCACGAGGAATTTGCCGTTCCAGTCAGAATGTGGTTCGTGTTTTACATTCTCTTCAACACGCTGCCTGGTCGAGTCTTCAGCTGAGATAACTGAGAAGAGACTATATTAGCCTATTCCGTTGTGTTGATGTGCTACTTGTGAGGTTACTCATTTTTTTTAAGTAAGCATCAATTGTACATTTTTTTTTCAATATAAGTATTTTCTTGATCTGCACTATTGGTTCTGTTGTGTGTTTTTCTCTTTCTATGTACACCAACAACGTGTGAGATTACGTTGATACCAGCTGTACTGATCCTGCAACAAACAGTGGAAGCGGACCAACAATGTCCGTACAACATTAGAGCAGTGCGGTGCTCTATACTTGTGAGTGCGATAACTACCTGTCAGGTTATGTTCCAAATGAATTCAATTTATTTTACTGATAACACTATGGTCATTTTCTGTTGTTCTTAACCCCTTAGTGACATGACTTTTTTGGCTTGTCCGACGCTTGGTGACATGGGCTGTTTTAACATTTCTGAGCAGTTTGTGTTTTGCTGTAATTTATTTCTGTCTCATTTAGTGTACCCGCACAAACTATATATCGTTTTTATCGTCATAAGAAGGGCTTTCTTTTGATACCATTATTTTGATAATAGCATATAATTTGATGTAAAAAAAATAATAAAATATGGCAAAAAAATTGAAAAAATTATTTTTTTATGACTTTTATTTGAAAAATCGTATACTCATGTACAAGAGACAACAAAAAAACACTGCTAAAAAGTTTCTAATATATGTCCTGAGTTCAGAAATAGCCCATGTTTTTATGTTTTTGTGCTTTTTTATTCATGTTACAGGGCCAGAACTATAAGTGGTGCAAAGCTATTTTAAAATCCCTTCTTTCAAAATTAGCGATAGTGACATTGATACACTGATTTCTGTACTAAATCCATGAATGACCCCCAACATGTACATATTTTTGAAAACTAGACAACTCAGGGCATTTAACTTGGGGTATTTTGACACATTTCATGTAGCCATTTTACCACCAATCTATGCCAAAGTTTGCAGCAAAAAATCTTTTTTTTTAATTTTTCACATATATTGCAATTTAGGTAAACATTACCTTAAAATGTGAAGGGGTATTTCCAAATAACACCTCAATATGTGTTCAGCAACATCTCCTGAGTACAGGGATACCACCCATGCATAGGTTTGTTGGTTTGTTTTGGGGCTAAAAGGCCACATTTAGGGGGTGCGCATTTTGGTTTTCCAACTTGGAATTCTGACATGCAGAAAACTTGTGCCCATGTCCCATTTGGGACATTTTTGAAGCCAGAAAGTGTATTCTACCCCACAAAACCATATATTTTTTTAAACTAGACATCCTAGGGTATTTCAAATGGTAGTATTTTAACACTTTCCATGCACTAATTATACTACCAGCCTATGTCAATGTTTTGGGTTGTAATTTTTTTTCACATACATTGTACTTTGGGCATGAATTCACAGATCCTGTTATATGTCAGTGCCAAACAACACCTCAATATGTGTTCAGCAACATCTCCTGAGTACAGGGATACCACCCATGTATAGGTTGGTTAGGTTATTTGGGGGTTAAAAGGCCACATTTGAGAGGTGCGCTTTTTGGTTTTCCAACTTGGAATTCTGACGTGCAGAAAACCTGCGCCCATGTCCCATTTGGGACATTTTTGAAGCCAAAAAGTGTATTCTACCCCACAAAACCATATATTTTTGAAAACTAGACACCCTAGGGTATTTCAAATGGTAGTATTTTAACACTTTTCATGCACTAATTCTACCACCAGCCTATGTCAATGTTATGGATAGTAATTTGTTTTTCACATTCATTGTACATCGGGCATGAATTCACAGATCCTATTATGTGTCAGTGCCAAACAACACCTTAATATGTGTTCAGAAACATCTCCTGAGTACAGGGATACCACCCATGTGTAGGTTAGTTAGATTATTTGGGGGCTAAAAGGCCACGTTTAGGGGGGGGTGCATTTCCAACTTGGAATTTTGACATGTAGTCAGCCTGCGCCCATGTTCCATTTGGGACACTTTTGAAGCCTGTCAAAGTATTTTACCCCATAAAACCATATATTTTGGAAAACTAGACATCCTAGGGTATTTAAAATTGTGGTATTTTAACACTTTCCAAGTGCTAATTCTACCACCAACCTATGTCAAAGGGATGGGATGTCATTTTTTCCCCACACACATTGTAGTTCAGGCAGGAATTTTCAGATTCTGGTATTTGCCACTGCCAACCAACACCTCAATATGTGTTCAGCAACATCTCCTGAGTACAGGGATACCCCCCATGCATAGGTTTGTTGGTTTGTATTGGGTCTAAAATTCCACATTTAGGGGGTGCGCAATTCCAACCTGGAATTTTGACATGTAGTCAGCCTGCGCCCATGTTCCATTTGGAACATTTTTGTAGCCGTCCAATGAATTTTACCCCATCAAACCATATATTTTTGGAAAATAGACATCCTAAGGTATTTCAAATGGTGGTATTTTAATACTGTATAGGTACTAATTCTACCACCAGCCTTTGTAAAATTTTGTGGTAGTACTTTTTTGGGAGTTTTTTTTCCACATGCATTGTACTTCAGGCATGAATTCACAGATTCTGGTATATGTCACTGCCAAACAACAACCCAATATGTTTTCAGCAACATCTCCCGAGTACAGGGATAGCACCCATGCATAGGTTTGTTGGTTTGTTTTTGGCTAGAAGGCAACATTTGTGAGATGCGCATCTCAAAATTCCAACTTGGAATTTTGACATGTAGTCAACCTGCGTCCGTGTCCTTTATGGGATATATCTTTGAAGCCAGCCAATGAAATTTACCCCCACCAAACCATATATTTTTTTATCTGTAGACCCCCATCACTACTTGTGGCAAGGGCTCAGCAGCCACCGATACATCGCTAGATGATGTATCAGAAAGCTGAATAGGGTCAAAATCGAACCCTGAGTCCGCGGCCTCAGAATCAGTGCGTAAGCAGTGATCTCGAGCAAAGAAGGGGTTAATAGCTCTTAGAAGAGCCTATCTAGTACTGTAATACATTACAGTACAAAGAAATTAATCCATAAAACAGTGCAGACAGCAAAACATACTGTTGCTGTGCAAGATTACTGCTTACACAGTGATGAATGGCAGGGAAGGGGTTAATACACAGTGAAAGACTTTCATAAAACCTGCCAATTTTATAAAATTTTATTTTATATCACTAATACTGATCTGTCTCTTTCCGTCACAAAAATGTAAGTGAGGAGAGGGAGGCAGATCAATATTTGTGAATATTGATCCGATTCATTTTGATCTGACCAGGGCGAATGGTGAGCTTAATTGAGAAATCACCAAACCGCCTTTGCCACTAATTCGCTGTTACTGATCGCTATGCGCTCAGGCAGCTTAAAAAAAAAAACCTCAAATATTTTTACTTTACATGTAATCCCCTAGCGGGTATGTGTAAAACAAAAATAAAAAAAAAATATGCAGACAGATAAAAATTGCTTTGGCGTCAATATCATTGCGTAAGCAGTGATCGACGGCAAATAAGGGGTTAATAACTCTTAGAAGAGCCTTTTTAGTACTGTAATAAATTACAGTACAAAAAAAATTAACCCCTAAAAAATGCACAAACAGCAAAAATAAATGCGCTGATGTGCACGATCACTGCTTATGCAAGATCAGTGGCAGGGAAGGGGTTAAACACAGGGAATTGCTTTAATAAATTTTTTTTAATTGTTTTATTATTTGTGTGTTGTGTATTTATTGTTTTTTTTAACTTTTAATTACTTTTGTAACTTTGATCTGTCTCTCTCCCTCACTAAAAAAAAATGTGAGGAGAGGGAGGCAGATCATAACTGGTCAGATCAATATAGAGTTAATATTGATCTGACCAGTCAGTGGGGATGTTCAGGAGAGCATCCCCACTGCCTGTCAGTGTGCCTGGCAGTCACTGATTGCCTCTGTGAAGAGGCAATCGTGTGACAGCCAGAGAGCACAGGAAGCAGGTACTTCCTGCCTCCTGTGCTCTTGCCCTTAGAAGGGCAGCGCCATCTTGGTCACTCAGTGACCAAGATCGTGCATTTTTTTTTTGTGTTCCTGTTTGCCTCGACTTGCGAGGCAATCAGGAACACTTTCTGAGCATAGGAAGCGAAAGATTCGCTTCCTATGCTCATTTTTTAAATGCCCGCGTTTTAAAGGCACTGTGCCTTTAAAACCGGCATTTCGATCGCTCTCCGGAGCGATCGAAATGCCGACGGGCATTTTTTTTAGCATTGTACGATGCTTCCACACGGAAGCATCGTTACAATGCGGCTTGAGCACTGAAAGCGGAAAAACTCCGCTTTCAGTGCTCGTTTTGACACAGGACGGACTAGGTCCGTCCTGTGTCACTAACGCCTCGGCACACAGGACGGACCTAGTCCGTCCTGTGTCGCCAAGGGGTTAAATAAGTATCCTGTTTTATAAAATTGTCACACAATCACGATTGATAGTACTAGTTGATTGATAGTGAATTGAGTATTCACTAGCGCTCCTTCTTTATTTATATCTGTCTGATTTAATTTTAGTGTGGATTAGGGTATTGCTAGATCTCAAGTGAGATGCTTAATTTCACACAAATCGAATAAAAGCGCCTAGCACTCACTTTTCTTCTATCTAATGTCATTTTAGCTAGTTCCTCAACTAGTAGATTATCTCCTCTATATGTCCAGGGGGGCTATAAATTACTGTATGATTACATACAGGGCCACCCCTCCCCCTTTCTTGGCTTCTCATATCTTTGTTATATAAAGAGTACCCTGGTATTGATACGTCCCAGTCATCTTTTTCATTATACCATGTGTCAGTAACAGCCACTAAATCTACCGTATTTGCTCGATTATAAGACGACCCTGATTATAAGACGACCCCCCAAACTTTGGATATTCCATTAGGATAAAAACTAAAAGCCTGAATATAAGACTACCCTATAGGAAAAAAGTTCAACTTGTATATAAAAAATTATGATATCAAAAAATGCATTTCTTGTTTTTATTTCCTTTTATGTGCCAATGCTGCCTCCCTCTTTCCCTTGCCCCCAGCTTTCTCTCTCTTCCCCCCCCCCTTAGTGTTGTCTCTCTATCCCCCTCCCTTTGTCTCCCCCCTTGCTCCCCTTGGTTCCCCCCCCACTTGTTTCTCTCTTCCCCACCCTCCATCCCCTTGTCTCTGTCCCCCCCCCCCTTGTCTCTGTTCCCACTCCCTCCCCTTGTTGCTCTGTTTCCCCCCTCCCCTTGTTGCTCTGGTCCCCCCCTCCCCTTGTTGCTCTGGTTCCCCCCTCCCTCCCCCTCACCTGTTTCATAATCCCTGGTGGCTAGTGGGGGCAGCCGGGGGATGTCTGCACGTATCCTCCATGCTGCCCGACACCTCCGTCTATTATGACGGACATCATTACTACAGGCACCTACTCTCTGTGTTTTGAGGGGCATTTGGAATGATGTTTTAATACCCTTTTGCCCCCCTCCTAGTTTAAAAACCGCCTAACAAAACCTCTGAACTGATCACCGAGAACTTTCGTTCAGAAAAATGCAAACCATCTTTTTTGTACAGTTAATTTCTATCCCAAAGATAACTACCATGAGTAGTAACAAAGCCAAATTCTTGCTCCAGGCATCATTCCCCAAGCCACAAGTTAAAGTCCCTAATATTCATCCGCCTATCATTCTGCAGATTTTAGGTATTCCTTTTGACCTGCTCAGGAGACTGGCAGGGTGTACATGTTCATGGTATGGATCTTGTTCTTTCCCATTAATGGTATGGTCTTGTTCCTCCAATTGAGCTTTAGAATCTGTCTTATCATTTGGTGGTACTTGGATTTTGACTTCTTCTGGTCCTCTTCATCGTGGTCCCTATGTGATCGTGGGATACCAAGGTACTTGTAGCTCTGTTATGTGCCCTACTGGTAGTTTCATCCCATCCCATAAGTGCCTTCACTCTTTTTACTACCATCCAGCCATACTTCTCCAGTCCAAATGACATCCCAATGTCCGAATGACATCCCAGTGTTTATAATTATATATATATATATATATATATATATATATAACATCCAAACGTATGTGCACTCAGCTCTGTTCAAAAACATAGACAATTTTAACATACCCTGGTGCAGAATTGTTTTAGTAATACACAGATCCAAACAGAGATGAAACGCAATCAAAGGATTTAGTAGAGTGAAAAACGTAAATATTGTACGGTATTGATCATATACATCAACGTTTCAGCTCCTCCTGGAGCCGTTTTCAAGATAACAATACCATTGCTGTTCAACAAATAAATATACATACCAATTAAAATGCAATCACCAAGGTACTCACCGAACCTGTGTGTATGTGTGTGCCCAGTCCGGCAAGACAACCCACTGGAAACTGGTAGAACCACTCCGTTAGTGTAAAAGTATAAACATCCCAAGTGTTACCTAGGTGACAAAGGACGCCACATGCGCGGGCTGAGACATCAGCTATACGCTGGCCGAAGACGTTTGGACTGAAGCACAAATTCTTATGAGACGGCTGATAAGCTGAACAAAACTTACTGCAACACTCCCCCTTGACGTCCCTGGTCTCCTAGCAACCTGTAAACACTGCACCGAAAGACAAGAGTGTAAATCTAACAGTGCAGAAACGCCATGCCTAAAAAGAACTGAAAGCACACAAAAAAGACACTGAAAAGTGACAACCAAAAAGAACTATGTAAAGAGTGTATGAAACTATAACCAGAAACAAAAAATTATAAGTAGACATGCATTTAAAATAATCAAGAATACCACAAACTCAATAATAAGTGTTCCTATACCTCTAATGTAATAATCAAAAAATCTAGAAAACGAAAAAAAGGAAGAAAAAATCCCCTAAAAAATAGAAAAAAATGAAAAAGATCATCGACGAGGAAGAAAAAAGAGACTAACGATAAATGTTCATTTAAGCCCTTCGGGGCCAGCGTGTTTAAAGTCCTAATCCAGAATGATTCTCGTTGGAGTAATTGACGTGAGCGGTCACCATCTCTTGGGTTCAAAGGTATATGATCAAAGGCAATAAAACGAAGTTGAGACAGGCGATGTCCTTGTTACAGAAAATGTATATGTATATCTATATATATAGCAGAACATTGGCCAAAGCAGCACACTGCCTCCGCCGGCTTGCCACTTTTCAGTGGTCATAATGTTATGGCTGAGTCGTCCAGTTTATATTGGGGAAAATAAAACCCCTTTTTTAGAAAGAAGTTATTCTAAATTCAGATAATCACAATAATCTGTAAAGTTTTGAACTGAACACATAATGCAATTTGATCAGTTACTATGGATAAACTCCAGTCATGATCTCTTTCTATCACAATTTTATTCTTACAAGAAAGTAAACTATATGTACTTGCCAGAGTTTGGATGCTGTATTTTTATTAAACACCTGCTCATATTATATTGATTGGCATGCAATAAAAGGTAATGGGCTTTGCATACATTTCAGGAAGCCTCAAACATTGGTTGTCCATTGGCAAAGGAACTTCAATGATACTATATCACAAACTCTAGTGTCTTCAAAACAGGAAGATTCAAGTATATTTTATATTTAACTAATGACCTGATACTCTCCATCCTTGGGCTTCATCTTTTGATCTTTGCATTATAAATTATTAATATTTACATGTTTTGGATGGTTATTTGATTCACAATATTTCTTTCAAACATTCCCAGATGCTGAAATGTTTTTTTCTGTCTCTTGGCCAATTCATACTCTGTGTTTTCTACTGTGTGAAGACCACAAACTACAGCCATAGGTCATTCCTCTACCTTAGGTTATGCAATCTCCAGACTGGTCAGTCAGTTCTTATTGACATTGGTGTCTATATCTTTCTTTTTTAGTCTGCCCATTGGATGGTTGGATGCGAGTATTACAAAAATCTTGTTTTAAGAATATGTTTATTCAATGCTGGGGAAGATCGTTGGTTCCACAAGTCATGGCAGTCGCTAAGTCCTCTATTTTGAGATATACCAGGTAGTTCCACATTAACTATTTACATTTTCATGCACTAGCATTTTTGCTGACCCAACAAGACGGGCGTTGCAGCCAGGCTACTACTGTTCCCATCCCAACCAGGTCTTATGCAGGACCGATCATTGTTCAGTTGGGTTAGCTTGGCCAATTACTAAAAGTTAAGTTTGAGGAAAGGCTACTGATCCACATGGAGGGATAAACCTTAACCATTTAAAGGTTTGAGTCCAAAGTAGGGGTGCCAGGTTATAGGAGCACACACCTTCCATTTATGAATGGAAGTAACAACAGTCTATTTGGAAAAGGGGGCAAAAACAATATTGGGAAAAAGGATAGACCAAACAGAACTGATTAGAGTGGGCTTCCTTTTCCACATAAGCAGCGGGGAATCTGTATACTGTGTATAAAATCATACTACGTGATCATTAGGTAAAGCTATTTGCTTATGCTCTAGTAATACTGTTTTGCCTACATATTTTAAAGAAAAAAAATAAATCATGAGATTTAGGTACACGAAGTACAGTTGGATCTCAGTTCTAGTTGTAAAACAAGATAATTGTAAATCTCTAGAAGATAATTTTACAACACTAGAATATAGAAAAAAAAGTTGATTTTAAAGTTTTGTTTGTTTGACTAGTAACCAGTTTAACATTCTGTACTGGAACAACTAGATTATATAGTCTCCTGTACTGTACACTGTTTTTCACAATAGTGCTAGTGCTTAGTAGTGGTAAATACCCGCAGGTAAAGAGACTTGAGTTCAGAGATTGGGGTCATGAGCAAAGGCTGGAAAACCTTAAAATATTATACACCGTGTTCAATCTGGAAGGGTACAGTCAGGTATTTCCTGGGTTTTCTATTACATCCTGGGGATGTTACTGATATGCCCAGCATCCAATGGATGTTACTATGTCCTGGTTTAATGGTATAAATATGCAGAGTCCAGCACTCGATATAAAGTGAAGGTTTTATTCACACGTTTTAAGGCCATAAACGTGTGAATAAAACCTTCACTTTATATCGAGTGCTGGACTCTACATATTTATTTCATTGTATGAAGAATTGGGTGGCGTCTTGGAGTCCTGGCACCGAGCACAATCTAGTGCGGATTGGAAACTATTTATCGAAATTATACCAGTTTAATAGTAGTCATTTTATTTAAAAATAAATACTGGCAAACCCCAAAGTAGAGGCAGAATCCATGTGTGGTTCAAATAAAAATGTATATACTATAGTCTAAAAATGTTAAAACCAAAAAGTCAGTACAAATCAGACAAAATTAGCAATTTGTGCCGAGAAAATGGGGGGAATGCTTTCACGCGTTTCTGTCTACGCTTGATCGAATGAATAATAACATGGAAAGTAATGAAATGGATAAAATTATTGAAAATTATTTGTTTATTCCCCAAATGGATTTGTACGAGGGGACTGAGAATCATTCATCAAGGGACCTAAAGTACTGGATTATTAGTGCTAAGTGCTAAGATCACACAGTGCATAGAGTCTATATTTACATCCTTTGGTTTTACTGAAATGTGATTTCCAATTTTGACTTCTATGATGTTTTTAAACATTTCTTGAGGTTTTGCAAATACATAGCACTGGTAGATTAAAAAAGAGTTCTACCTTCTAGTGTTGATGAAAGAAGTACCTGTGAGTGGGGGTAGCACTATGGTGAGAAATGAGAAATAGGGTAGATACTCCCTAGAATATTGAAATTTAAATTTTATTGAAAATATTTGAAAGGCAGGACAAACTGAAATTAAAAAAACAGAGTTGGCCTCTTCAGTATTCTTTTGATGTATCCCTTCCTCTTGAACCTGAGCCTCAGTTCTCTGGCATGTTCCTCACTATCAGACTGTCGAATAATTGCGTCTAATTCTGTGGTACTGCTCCTTTCCTTTTGAAACTTCTTAGACAGATCAACTGATCTGACAAAGCTGAACTACACTAACAGCCTGCCAATTGGACACAGAAGGTCATGTGACCAATTTAAACAACCAATCATTTTCTTTTCTTGGTGACATACCCCAGGCTCTAAGGATATTGGCATTTTTAAAAAAAAAGATTTAAGGCAGACCTGGCAGAGTGAAACATTTTTGGGGGCCGAGCTGGCAGAGTGAAAAATAATTTGGCGCGGACATGGGAGAGGGGACAGTGATTTGGGCCCGTTCTGACAGCGGGGACAGTGATTTGGGGCAGTTCTGGCAGAGGGGACAGTGATTTGGTGCAGACATGGCAGAGTGGACAGTGCTTTAGGGAAGACATGATGAGTGGACAACAATGTGGCACAGGCATGGCAGAGTGGACAACGATCTGGTGCAGCATGCAGTGTGGACAGTGATTTGGAGTACACATTGGCAGAGATTTGGAGTACACATTGGCAGAGCTTGGTAAAATAGAAATGGATTTAGGGATGAACTGCCAGAGTGGGTTGTGATGAGGGGCAGACAATCTCAAATACCTGGGTGCTCCTCCATATGAAGATTTAAGCATATGAGGGGAACCAGTTCATTATTTGTAGTTTATATTCTTCAATTCAAATAGTGTGGATGCGCACAGTATAAGGTGCCCCGGCAACGGTCTCTCCCAAACGACCAATACAATGAAAATAACTTGACTGACTGCAATAGGCAACATTCAACTCACAAGTGAGTTTTCTTCAAGCCATGTAATGTGCTTAAGGATACACACTCAATATATACATGCACAAATATGTAATAAGGAAGGATGGAGTCCCACCCTAATTAGTGGTTTTATTTAGTTTATTTCCCTAAGATGGACACCACTTTATCCTCTCTCTCCCTCTTCTATTTATATGTTTGTAATTTTATTCCTTTCCCTTGTATTATATGTATCACCTATCACTTTAAGGGGGAAGAAGAAAAAAAAACACCCTTGGGAGGGTAGCCTTGAGAAAGCGCCACGTTTGGCTCGAAACTCGTAGGCGTTTAGTGTTTCACCGGGTAGGAGCAGGCACTTTCAAGTTGTTCATGTTTGAAATTAAAACTCACCTTCAGCTTCATCTGTGTTCTGGTTTGTGAAGTTTTTTCCCCACTGGTCGCCGCCATCACTCCTCTCGAGTCTTCTCCTCTCACTATGAGGGGAACCAGTTCATTATTTGTAGTTTATATTCTTCAATTCAAATAGTGTCGATGCGCACTCTATAAGGTGCCCCGGCCACGGTCTCTCCCCAACCACCAATCCAATGAAAATAACTTGACCGACCGCAATAGGCAACATTCAACTCACAAGTGAGTTTTCTTCAAGCCATGTAATGTGCTTAAGGATACACACTCTATATACATGCACAAATATGTAATAAGGAAGGATGGAGTCCCACCCTAATTAGTGTCAATCAAATACAAAACGCGCTCCAATCAACTTTACAAGTATATACATGTAGTGTCAAAACATACATTAATATTATATCAATGTGTATATGAAAGTGCAGTGTACATGAGAATCATCTCAAAACAAGAAATACAATATAGCCCGCAATTAAAACAAATACCTTTGCAAATCCACTGCAAACAAAAAATGGTGCTCCAAATCACGGTAGCTATTTCAATACAAAACACACAAAACTTCTAACAAAAACAACATTTTTGAAATTCCAAGGAAAAGATTTATATTTCCATATTTTTAAACAGAACTTTACATGTACCGGAGCAGCTATACCCGGAGAGATACAAAAAGACAACAATGGGGAACAAGAATTGATCTCGTGTATTCTTCTTGTCCCCCTTTTTTTTGTGTGTTCTGGTCAGTCAATTTATTTTCAGTATAGTTATAAGCTGAGATTATGCTAAAGCTGTAGAAAATTTGTTTTCAATACTGGAATATAGAAAAATAATAGATTTAAGGTAGATTTTAACTAATACACAAAGCTATGTTTGGGAGTATAAAGGTTGTAGAATTCTTGTACTGGGAAAACTGATTGCTTATGTTCCTGTATTGTTTATTGCGTTTTGAAAAGAACATTCTGTCTGTTTATTTATAAATCTATTTCTGAATTCATATCTCTTTCAGTCTTTCCACCTGTCTATTAACGTATGCTGCTTTGCATTCCCTTAATAAAACTTACAAATGAATAAACCACAAACATACTCTGAACTGCAGCTCATTGGAACTAGATATTAAAGATCCTGTGGAATGCAAAATCTGAACCAAACCTTTTTTTAATATTTTCCTTTTTATATTTGCATCTTTCCTGCATGCCAGGGAACATAAAATATTTTTTGCAATTAAAGCCAATGATACAAAACCACAAGCTGCAGAGTGTCTTCAACTCCAGATCCCTCAGAGGAAGATTAAAGGATATTTTAAATTAATTGTGTGGGATCAGTGCTAAGTACCATCTATTTCCAAGCAGAACAATGGCATTGGCAAGTGATTTGACCTATAATAACACTGTGGCAAGTGATATGGCAGTACAATGACATGTGATTTTGGGAATAATAGTAAATATGTGACATATGGACATGTTTGAAAATTACCAGACGATGCACTGGCAACACTTTGACAATTGATATTGAGGAATAATTACATAGCTGGCAGAGGGGCATGGGAATAGTCTACACTGCTAGAGTACCTATTGCAGTGATATGGGGAATATGGGCACTGTAACAAGTGACTTGGGGAAATATGGCAAGTTGGAAGTGAGATATTGATCTGCTGCTACAATGAGAAAAGCCTTGAACGATGAAAAGATGTAAACATTGTCTTCGACCTCCAATCTCGAACTTTAGTGAATAGACCCCATAGTTTCTGATTTATACTATCATTAGTTGAATTTTCCTCTTTTTCTGTATCTCTTTTGCTCCTTTGTAGTGTGTAATATCTAATGTCTAGTCCATCCCCCTTTCTCATTTTTTTTTATACTTTTACCTAATTCCAATTATTGCAGATATTTGTTCATGTCTAAATTTAACTATCAGACACATACTTTTTTTGTATGTGTTTATATTTTTATTATCAGAATTTTTTACTAAGTTGCAAATATAGTCCCAGGTTGGGACAGCAGTATGGGAAGTGTTGACAGTACCTGTCATGAAACAGTAGATGTATCTGCACAATATCCCAGCTGTGTAACTTACTCCCAAACATTCATGATAAACTCATCTTGCTATGGATGTGAATGCATGTATTGTAGGCTTCAACCATATAGCTGGGGAAATAGCCCCAGGCAGTCTTAATATTGCACAGTACTATGGTCTGAGGTCATAACACCTTCCTGAGACATAGAGAGAGACCATAAAACAGAGTGAGACCTACTGTAGGCCTAGATAGTTTATATATATATATATATATATATATATATATATATATATATATATATATATATATAGCTATGTTTAAACACAGATTTTCATGTGTAAGATATAGTGTATATTTTATCTTTATATGCCTTGAGTTACATATTGTGTATGGGTGTTTAGTCGACCCCTCAACATATTTTGCCCCACGTTGGCACTGTTGGGGCTAAATTACGTCTTATAGTGCTATAGCTGATATAATTAATTATCTTATACGTATTGTTGTTAAGAGGTCTTCTAAAATCTAATGTTTAGTGGGTTGTAACTCACATGTAGAATATTCTAAAATCTAGTTAAATCATTATAACCTTTTTTATTTTTCTGCTTTCTTTTATCTTAGGGAGGAGGCTAGGGGCCAAACATAGTTTTAAATGGACTGTTTGGTTTAAACATTCCTGTTTTTTTATGGTCCAATAGTTTTAAAAAAACTAACTTGAAGGGACATATATATGGGCCCCTCAGCATGTATTAGCATCTGATTAAAGACCATGTCTGATTGAGGCATCTGTTAAAATTATTGTTACTAGCGTATGTGCTTTTTAATATACTTTGTATACTGTACACTGTCATGGACATACACCAGTATTGTGAACAAAAACTCGAGCTGACAGTATAGTCGAATGCAAGCTTTATCTAAATGTCAAAAAAGAGCCAGACGATAATAACTGTAGTGAACAGACAATTAAGAACAGACACTTGGGGATAAAAGGACGACAGGAGCAGACTCTGATCATGTCCCATTGAAGAAGCTCAGCAGTTGAGCGAAATGCATAGTGTGCGTATGAGGTCATTGGACCTTTTTCCATCAAACATTGGTGTTTGATTTGTGACGAAATCATTGACCACATAATTTTTTTTTTTCGCTTTTCCAGTTTCTGGCTATTATAATTTTAACTGCCATTAATATCTGGATAGCTAAGCATCTTTGTTTAAAGGTACTACCCCCCCATGTTGAAATGGAACAGGGCTACCCCTGGTTGCATTGGGATTATAATGCTTATCAGATCGGATATTATACAGAAAGCATGTTTCCATAATTTATCTACCTTGTTGCTGAACCACCACATGTGTAGTAGATCTGCTTGTTCTTCTTCTTCTCTCTCGTAGCTCAGCAATTCCATCTACTACATAACACTCGCACGTTTGCATGGGCATTTAAGGCAATGTTTAAAATGCCCGGTTATTGAGAAAGAGCCAAGAGCAATCTTTGGGATCTACAACAAGGATCTGGATTGGTGGGTCACTATGATATAGAATTCAGGATTTTCCATATGAGACTGATTGGTCTTGGAGCCATAAAGGCATCTTTCTGCAATGGGATAAACAGCAGCGTTAAGGAGGGTGGTGGTTTTGATATATCAGATAAATATTGATTGAAATCATCACAGTGGAGATGATTTTCATGCTCTATTTGAAGCTAGTATGGGTTGCAATTAAACAGAGGATGTCTGCCCCATTGGAGTAACAGGTCCCCTTGATTAGACCTAATGGTAAATCCAAATTTCTTTTTTCTTCTTCTTTTATTACAAACATACAAAATATCATAAATACATCACAGATAATACTTAAAATATGCATTCAACTTACATACACAAATAACAAACGACCCAGAGGGATAGAAGAGAGACTTCAGGGGCATTGACGTACAGATCTCCTCATAGGGGCTGTCTCATCTGGACAGCAGCCGTAGTTAACAAAATTCTGACCATATCATTTGCATCAGCTATGATTACTTATATTCTCTTTCCTATTTTCCCCACTAATATTGTAAGGGGAGGAGTGGATTCCACTTCAATGGTCTCATTCCGACCTTACAATGTAAGGTTTAATCTCCTCATTACTGTCCTTCGTCATACTCTCCTCTATCCCCTCACATACAACAGAACAAAACAAAAGTGGCATATTTGTTCAGAAACCTTCCCTTTAGACACCATTTTACATTTTTCAGTCAGCCGACCGCTTTCCTTAGTCAGGGCATCAGCATCCCCTTAATTCCCCCCCCCCCTTTTTTTTTAACTTCCTCTCTGTCTCTCTCATTCAACCTTCTATTCTTCCGTTGGAGAGATATTCAGCCATTGTTCCCAGATGTCATAAAAAGCAGCCCCCTTCATTCTAGCCATATAATAACCTATTTCCATCAAACATTGGTGTTTGATTTGTGACGAAATCATTGACCACTTAATTTTTTTTTTCGCTTTTCCAGTTTCTGGCTATTACAATTTTAATTGCCATTAATATCTGGATAGCTAAGCATCTTTGTTTAAAGGTACTACCCCCCATGTTGAAATGGAGCAGGGCTACCTCTGGTTGCATTGGGATTATAATGCCTATCAGATCGGATATTATACCGAAAGCATGTTTCCATAATTTATCTACCTTGTTGCTGAACCACCACATGTGTAGTAGATCTGCTTGTTCTTCTTTACATCTCTAGCAATCGGGATTGTGTGTATTATCAAATTTTGGGATTTTTATCGGTGATATATGCCATCTATGAACTAACTTAAAATGAAGTTCCTGGAGGGATAAACAGTGAGTAATTTTTAAAATTTCCTTCCAGCTATTCCACCAGTCTTCTTTATCTATAGGTGCTAATAGTTCTCTGCCCCAGATGTCCAAGGGGCTATTTTTTGTCTTCAGATATTTACTTTCCAGTATCTCGTACCATAGTCTTATTGTTCTTTTAGTAAAATTGTTACTCAACAGTTTATCTAATTTTTTATCCTTTATGGTAATTTTATGTCTTTTCAAGTACGATTCTATTTGAACAAAAAGAAAGGCATCTTTTAACTGGAGATTCAGTTCAACCTCTAACTGGGAGAAGCTTTTAAAATTAGCTGTTTCATATAAGTTTATAATTTTAAGCCCTTTGTTTCTACAGCAATTTGGAAGTCTTAAACTTGGGATATTTACCTCTAGAACTTCTAGTGGGGCATGCATGAGTAGTTTGTCAGATATTTTATTACATTTTTTGAACAACATCCAAGCTTCCATTGTATTTCTAGTAATTATAGATTTAGTTTGTCTTACTATCGTTTTTTTTTGGTTGTACCATAATAACGTTTCAAGGTTATTTATCCCCCCCAATTCTTGTTCTAAAATATACCAGTCTTCCATTTTGGCATTTGCGGTCTGAAGTTGGTATGCATGGTTTAACAAGCTTGGTTCTTGATACCTTTCTAAATTTGGAAAATTCATTCCACCTTGAGTATTTTTACTTTGTAAATACTTTTGTGCAATTCTAGGTCTTTTGCCTTGCCAAATAATTTTATTTATCAGAGTGTTAAATTGCCTTATATATATCTCCAGGATTTTTATTGGTATCATTCGCAGTCTGTAAAGCCATTTGGGGGTTATGTACGATTTTATTACATTTAATCTTCCCATCCACGAAATATATAGGTTTTCCCATTGTTTTAATAGATAGCTGGTTTCCTTAATAAGGCAAAAGTAATTTGTTTCTACCAATTTGTCTAAGTCAGGTGTAATCAGAATCCCTAGATAATTCATTCCCTCTTTTGGCCATTGGAATGGATAGTTATGTTCTAGGAAGTTTTTATCCTCTGAGTTCATCCCCCATGTTATTATCTGGGATTTTCCCATGTTTATTTTATAGTTGGAAATTCGTCCATATTCTATAATGACTTCCAATACTTTCTCTATTGACTGATAATTTGCATTCTGTTGAATTTGTTTTAAAACCTTCAATTAGCTCTTCCTGTCGTATTTTACTTAACAATGGCTCAAGTGATAAAATATAAAGCATTGGGGCCAATGGACAACCCTGACGGGTTCCATTTTTAATGCTAAATGTGTCTGATTTTATGCCCTGCCCCAATACTGTGGCTGAGGGGTTTTTGTACATTGCCATTATATTATTTATTGTTATTTTCCCGAGATTGTAACGCCTTAGTACCTCCTCCAGGTAGGCCCAGTTGACCCTGTCAAAAGCTTTCTCGGCATCTTATGACAGGGCCAACATTGGGGCCGCCCTGGAGTCAGCCAGATCTACCAAGTCCAATATTTTCCTGGTGTTATTGTTGGAGTATCTACCCTGCACAAAGCCAACCTGGTCCCGATAGATCATGTACGGAATAATACCTTTCAGTCGTTCTGCTATGATAGATGCGTATAACTTTGTGTCACCATTTATAAGGGAAATTGGCCTATAATTAGTCAAAAGGGAGCAATCCTTGTCTGGTTTTGGGATAGGAGAGATGTTTGCCTGCATCATCTCCGCTGGAAATTTCCCCCCTTCCCGTATTTCATTAAACATCTCTGTCATATAGGGTGACACATTGCTACACAATTTCTTGTAAAATTGATTTGAATATCCATCGGGACCAGGTGTCTTATTAGGACTCAATCTCATTATAGCTGCCCGAATTTCGGTCTCCTCAAATGGGGCTTCAAGAGATTCTTTCTGCTCTGTGTTTATAGGGTTCAAGTCAATCTCGGCCAGATATTTCTTAATTAATTCTCTATCCTGACATTGTGAAGGGATATTATATAAGGAAGAGTAATAATCCCTAAAAGCCTTCCCTATTTCGTCAGGGCTTCGAGCCACACCGTCCTTCGTAATTATCTTGAGGATTCTTGGTTTAGCTTGTTTCTTTCTTAGTTGATTTGTGAGTAATTTATTAGCTCTATTCCCGAGATAGTAACTTCTCTGTTTAAATCGGATAAGTGTATTATTAGCTCTGATAGATAAAAATTCCCTGATTACCTTTTTAATTTGTGTTATCTCCTTCGAGATTTCTTTATCAGGATTATCTTTATTACTCAAATTCAAATTATATAATTTTATGTACATATCTGAGATCTTATTATTCCCCCTTTTCTTTTGTTGGGCATCGATCTTTATTAGTTGACCTCTTTTTTTTTTAAAGGAACACGATGCATTTATAGTAGTGGTGCCCTTATTCCAGTTTTCCTTAAAGTAATCCTCAACAGTTTTAACAATTTCCTCAAAGTTGTCTATATTTGATAGAACACTGTCTCTAATTCTACAATGGGTTCCCCTCTGTGCATATGTACTCTTTATTTCCATTATCACTGGATCATGATCCGACCACGCAAAGGCCCCAATTTGTATAGCCTGAATGTCTTTTAAAGCCCAATGTGAGGTCAGGACCATGTCCAATCGTGAATAGGATTGATGGCATTGAGAGAAGTAAGTGTATTCTTTCTCTAGGGGATTCAACATCCGCCAAGTATCATACAATTTAAATTTTGCCAAAATTTCTTGAAATGCCTTGGCCTGTGCCTTACAAACTTGGTCAATTTTCCTTCCCTTAGGTATCTTCTTACCCATATCCACATCTGCCACACAGTTAAAATCTCCCATGCACTGAGGGGTTCCCTGCACGAGAACCTGTATTCTATTCAATAAGCAATTTAAATATCCAATCTGTTTCTTAGTGGGGGCATAAACATTTAGGATTGAGTATTATAATTTATGTTACAGACTAGAAATATAAATCTTCCCTCTTCATCTTCCAATCTATATAATTCTTCATATTTAACATTATTAGATATCATTATTAACACCCCTCTTTTTTTTTTTCTTTGGCAATGATGAATGGACAACAATCGGAAATAAATATTTTTTAGTCTAAGAGCATCATCGTCTTGACAGTGCGTTTCTTGTAAACAACAACAATCTACCTTCTGTCGTCTTAACATGTCTAATAATGTCAATCTTTCCCTATCTCTTCCATTTCCTTATTTTACTTTCTTTTTTTCCTTTTTCTCATGTAAATGAACACAATTTCTATTGGTCTCCTATTTTCTTTTATACCTTTTTGTTTCCCTTCCTCCCTTTTTCCATCATCATGTTTTACATGCAAACAATTTCTGCCATAAGGAAAATTTCATTTCATCATCCTGTTTCTTTCTCCTTTCCTCTTTCCCTCCCCTTCTAGTGTGATTGTGCAACATGTGAAGTATAATTTTTACTGTATCTTTATAGTCTACCTCCCTTTATCTTTCTAGATATTCTAACTTCCTATAGTGTTGTTTCTTAACCTTTATGTTTTACTTAATGTGTTAGGTGAGTGTTATTCTACCTCAACTTTTCAATCTTTAGTGCAATATAATAGTGAGAGGAGGGGAGAGAAACAAAAAAAAAAAAAAAAAAGAAAAAGCTCCGTTCCACTCATCCATTTCCCCCAGTCCATGTATCTATCCTATCAGCAACTACTTAAGCATTTAGAACGTTCTTAATCCACTGTTTTGCCTCTTCAGTTGTTCCCACTGAATGAGAGAAAGTCATTAAACCTGATATATAGCTTGACCGGAAATCCCCATGAATATTTTATTGTATGTTCTCTCAGCAAATCTGTGAAGAATTTAAAAGATTTCCTTCTTTGTCTCGTTTCTGTGGATAGATCTTGAAAGAAGAGCAGTTTCCCAAATTTCTCCTCTGGTGATGTGAAACTTTTTGCAGCCATAAACACTTTTTGCCTGATTGGAAAGGAAGAAAATCGTACGATAGTATCCCTGGCATATTCAATTGGGGAGTTTCTATTTTTAAACAGTCTGTGTGCTCGCTCAATGCCTATTTCAGTGTCATCTTCCTGAATTTTCATAATCCCGAAAAACTCTTGGAGATATTCTATGATTTTATCTGAAGTGATACTTTCAGGTATTCCTCTTATTCGTATATTTTTTCTTCTGGCTCGATCTTCGGCATCCATTATCTTGGTTTCAAGATTTTCTATTTTCTGTTGCATTGTTTGTTCTTTCTCTTTTATTGTTGCGAGCTCAAATGTTATATTAGTTATTTCATCTGAATTTAGTTTAATCTTTTCTCCCAGTTTTTTCATCTCCGCCTTAACTTCTTTAAAGCAATCATTCAATTGTTCTTTTATCAGTGATGATTGAGAGTCTAAACCTTTTTGAAGGTCTTCTTTCATTTCCTCTTTAATTATAAGAAATTGGGAGGTTATACATTTTAGTATTTCTTCTTTGGAGATCTGAGTTATCTGTGATTCAAGACTGTTTACTATAGAATTGTCTGGATCCTGTTCTGTGGACATATTAGAGTCTGTGCTTATAGATTTATCCATTTTCTCTTGAAATTTTGTAGTTTGGGGGGAGAAGATTGGTGCCACATTCTTTTGAATCTCATGTCTTCTCTCCCTTTTAGACAAAATTTTAGATTCATTAGATTTTTTTGAAGCCATTTGCAAATCCGATTGCACAGATATGTATTAACTTAATTTGTTTCACCCTTTGAACGATGTTTGTTTGATCTTTGTTTTTCTCTTCTCCTACCTCTCCTTCACGTCTCAACAAGTAGTTAATTTTATCTCCCTTTTTTCTTTTTTTTCCCCTTTGATCCCCTCTTTCTCACTGTCTCCCAAGACTTTAGCCTTGGTCCCTTTAATTTTTTAGCGTTGAGACTTAGGTGGGCCCCAGTTCTTGAGTTTTGGTCTTACTGCAGCTTACCCTTAGTGTGCACTGCACTTCTTTTTAAAGTTTTGTATTACACTCCAGTTTTTGTATTTTCCTGATCAGCTCCTACCTTATAACTTTTTCCCTTTATGAGTTTGTATTCCGCACTCAAAACCACCATCCCAGGTGCCGGATATCTGCACACTCCCTTTGCCACTTTTAAAATTCACGTCACAGTCTATTTTACAACACAAAAGGTATATAGGGTTTTTTGTTTTTTTATATTGATTTACTCACGGTCCGATGTTCTCACCAACCGCGTTTATGTTGTTTTTCCCATGCGTGGTGGTTCATATACGGGAGCTGTGCTTCAACAATCGATTTTTTTTTGCTGGTCACACTGGATTTTTCAGCCGCGTTTATATTGGCGTCCCAAGTGCTCCTGGCATCACGTTTATGTTGGCGCCTTTTGAAATCACGGTGCACCCTCTTTATGTAGCGATTAGTCTCAAAGGCTGTGACTTCTATCAGCAAAGGTAGGAAACTGTGCCAAAACTTTAGCCCACTCTAACCTCAGCAAGGAGGCTTAGGAATCTTTTGCTTTATGTCCGTCTTTTTCTCTTCTTGCTATCTCCGTCGCTTACTTTCGTTCTCCCTACTACGAGACCATGCTTCCGCCTCTGGACATCCTTACGCTCCGGCCCTCAGCGTCTTACATCACGTCCGCCACCCCGAAGGTGTGACCTTTAGAGGGTAAATCCAAATGGAATCCTAAGCATATATGAATACCAATTTCATAGATTGGTGGAAAGAGATTGGCTACTATTGGAGATAAGGTATAAGCATGATCTTTGCTTTAATTTGTCCACTGAGGAAAATAAAGCTTTAGTCGAATTGAAGGAAAATAATAGTATTATAGTCATGACGTCTGACCAGGAGGGCAGCATTGTAGTACTGGACCATATAGATTATGTTGCTGAGGCAACACGACAATTGTTCGGTGCAAATATTAACTAAAGATTTTCCTGTGGCTTTTCTTGACAAATCTATTTTAGGGATACCAAACATGTACTTAAAAAGACTGGCATAAAGAATATTGTTGGGTCTCATTTGGCTGTCGCTGCCCTTTACTCATCCATACCACTCAACTTTGAAATCAGTGCTATTTAATTTTTAAAAATAATATTTCTTGTTACGATTCATTACATTGTGAATTTATTTTGCTTTCATTTACATTTTTTTATTATGTCCCAATTATTTTTTGTTTAATGACTAGTTTTATCTCCAGAGATGCGGGATGGCCATGGGTGCCTGTTTCGCACCATCCTATGCTAATTTATACATGGAATGGTGGAAATATTCCCAAATCTTTGGAGATCATAACTTATTTTTAGATTCAGTTGTGTGGTATGGTTGTTACAATGATGGCATACCATTGATATGGAAGGACACACATAATAAAGCTGTGACTTAATGATAACAAACTTAATTTGACATTTAATAGTATATTTTGTTCTGGAAAAAAAATTGGATTTGGTCTTGTAATATTGTATGGCTGAAAAACTTAAGATATGGTTGGACAACATACAGTAAACAGTTTCAGGATGTTGCACAAACAGATAAACATTTATGAAAACTTGATCTTACCTTTCAAAACATCTTAAATATAGGTATTAGATGTTTTGCTAAAGACCTCATATGTGCCATACGTTTAATACCTCATAGATCTACAGGGCTATGCAAACTCAAAATTGACTCTCTCATTTTCTTGGTACCTCGTTTTTGCGTCTGCTAATCCTACTGGGTTTCTCTGTCGTTCTCTGGTGGCTGCTCTCGGCATATACCTGCGCTACGCTCCTCACTACAGTGCCCGACACGCATTATGTGAGAATAGTAGATGTCGCTAGTTTAGATGGGACAGATATTTCCAATAACACTGTGATGCTGCTTGTCTTATCACTCCATTCTATTCCCCCAAATCTTACCCATCTTTAGATTGCTTTCTGAGCAATGACTCAGACAACACTGATGGATCTATTCACCGAAATTATACTTTGGAGGTCGACTTTATTATTCATTATGAGACTAGGTCAAATTCGGCAACCGAGTTTGACTCAGGAAAAAAAAAAACAGGTGTGAATCTTCCACATTAAAAGTAATTGGGAGGCTAAGCGCTTGACAAATTTAATTTACATTTAGGAGCCAGCAAAAAAATCTATGAACCAGACAACTGCACATTCACGCAACCATACACACACAGAGACAATCAGTCAGTCACATTCACACAGAGACAGTCAGTCAGTCACATTCATACAGAGACAATCAGTCACATACACACACACACAAATGCACACGCATAAGCCATCAAGTTGTTATTTTTTTTTTTTTTTAAAGAGAAAATAAAAGAATGACTCCCCACAGGCACAGACTGTCTGCACACTACTGTTGAGCAGTGGGATGTCACGTGACACCCACAGATCCAACACTACATTCTACTTACCCTCGCGGTGCAAAAGAAAAATCCTTTTTTTTTTCATTTTTTAAACTAATCGCATTACGGGGAGCGCCATGTGCTGGTGATCCTACCCAGGCGCCAGGTACAATTTCCTAGTCATGGCGACCTGGCGCCCGGCTTTGTCGAGCCCTGGACTAAGTCAAATTCAGTACTGGAGTACAAAGTCAAACAAAAGTCGACATCTAATTTTAGTGAATAGACCCATGAGTGTGACTCAGAGAAGTGTCTGTTTATTTTATCCATCTATTTCTGGATTCATATCTCTGTCAGTCTTTCAACCTGCCTGTTAACATAATAAAGCTTACATAATAATAAGCCACAAACTTACTCTTAACCGCACCTCACTGGAATTAGATATTAAAGATCGTGAATGCAAAATCTAAACCAAACCGTTTTGCGTATTTTCCATTTATATTTGCATATTAAGCCAGGAAATATAAACTGCATTTTGCAGATAAAACGAATGATACAAAATCACAATCTGCAGAGTGTCTTTAACACCGGATCTCGCAGAGGAAGATTAAAGCATATTTTCGATTTGTTGGATGATATCAGTGATAAAGACCATGTATTTCCAAGATGTTTTCGTCTTCACTGTAATTAATTTAATAGAAGTTGCAGTTGGAATATTTCTCAATACATTTATCATTTGGACGGACTTCATTTGGTGGCTGAAAGGCAGAAGTGTTCAACCTGTAGACCTGATTCTGTCCAGCCTTGGACTTTCTAGGCTTCTCCTCCTGAGCAGTTCTACAATTTATTATTCAAATTTCAATGTTCTTAGATCGTTATTCAACTCAAAATATTTCTGCCAAATTTACTTAATTACTGTAATGTTTGCAAGTTTATGCTGCCTCTGGAACGGTACCCTCCTCTGTGTTTTCTATTGTGTGAAGATCACAACCTACAGCCATGGGTTCTTCCTCTACTTGAAGCTAAACATCTCCAAACTGGTCCCTTGGCTCCTCTTGGCATCAGTGACAATATCTTTCTTTTCTAGCCTGTCCTGTGGATGGTTTGTGTTTGGATCTGCCTCTAATTCTACTAATAACAGCAGTGCATACTGTGATCTGCAAATTAATATGAACACAAGTTTCATCAATATGTTCATCATCTGCTTTTTAGGATCCTTAATTCCCTTAATTATTTTCTGCACAGCAATCTCTCTTCTAATCGGATCCCTGTTGAGTCACACCAGTCGTATGAAGAGTATGAACGCTGGCTTCAGGAATCCTCGACTTGATGCTCTTACAAACGCAGTTAGAAATATGTTGTCTTTTTTGATATTCTATCTAATCTATGTTGGAAGTGTGAGTTTAATGTTTCTAACCCTGCACTTCGGAAGTCTAGTTGGGACAATGATATGTATAATTTGTAGCAATTCATTTCCAAGCTTGCACCCTATTGTTTTGATATCGAGCCACGGGCGATTGAATCAGGCCATTCGAAGAATCATCCAGTGGATAGTGAGTAGAAAGAAGTTAATCTAAGTTCAGCTAATCAAAATAGCTTGTAAAAATAGTCACTATATGTTAATAACTATATGTTAGCAGTTTCTATGCACCATCTGAATTTATGTTTCCTTGTGGCATTACATTTACTAGGAAGCATACACTTTATTTTGCACTGCTACTAACACATATTACATTGCAAATATGGCACATTATCAGAGCTTGGATGCTGTGTTTTATTGAAGGCAACACATGCTTCTATGATGTAAATACAGATGTAATTAAAGGTAAAGGGCTTTATGAAGGTTTAAATCAGTTAGTCCCAAACAGTGAATTGTTGCTGTTGTACTTTGGATTTGTTTCCACACAACTTTAAATGGATGGAATATTTCTACTCCGCTCCTCGGCTGAAAAACACTCTATTGGTCAACATATTGACACATGTGTAGGTATCAGCTATTGAAGGTAGTCCCCTAATTTCTGCTTTTGTTACCTTTGAAACAGTTCATGTAATGGTGGGGGTCCTCTATTAAGACTGACATTTCAAATCATATGTTGTCTTGCCTCTAATGTGATCCTTGGCCTTCTCTGACTACATACTCAAAATTCCTGATTCAATTGCTTGTGAAGTTGATATTCTGGCAAGAATGAAGGCGATCGATTGCCCCCTTGTATATGGAAACACCAGCTGTGAGTATTACAAAAATCATGTTTTAACAGTATTTTTCTTTTAACGTTTGGGAAGACTGTTACTTCCTAATTGTAATTAAATGTAATGTGGGCAGGGCCACTTTAACCAATGGGCAAAATGGGCACTTGCCCAGGGCCCACTGGTTTAAGTGGCCCTCGCTGGCCCAAAATTCCCATCCCCCCCCGCCTGCGTGACTGTGTCACGCGGAGAAAGTCATGTGTGCAGCAGCCGGCATTCTGCATCTAGTGAATGCATTCCAGCTTGCTCTTAGTGCTGCCGGGGATGACAGCAAGTCATATACGGCAGCTGTTTGTCCCTCCGCCACGCGCTCAGCGTGCGTGGAGACAAGACTGTGGAGGAGGCGGCAGAGAGAGCAGCAGCAAGTTAAGTACTGGGGGAGTGGGGATTATTTTATTGGGCATACTGGCTGTGGCATATAACTGGGCACACTGGCTGTGTCATATTAATGGGCAAAGAGTGGAATATTAATGAGCATACTGGCTGTGGCATATTAATGGGTATATTGGCTGTGGCATTTTAATGGACATATTGGCTGTGGTATATTAATGGGCATACTGGCTGTGGCATATTAATTGGAAAATTGGCTGGCATATTAATGGGCAAAGGAACAGTGGCATATGGGCATACTGGCTGTAGCATATTAATGGTCAAATTGGCTCTGGCATATTAATGGGCAAATGAACAGTGGCATATTAATGTGCATACTTGCTGTGGCGTATTAATGGACAAATTGGCTGTGGCATATTAATGGGCAAACTAACAATAGCATGTTAATTGGCAAACTTCCAGTGGAATATTAATGGACAAACAGTGCCACATTGTAATGGACAAACAATGGCATATGTTAATGGCAAACTGATTGTTGCATGTTAATTGGTAAATGACTGCGGCTCATTTTAATTGGCAAAGTGATTCTGTGACATCTTCTGTGGGGCAATATAACATGTACTATGGGGCAAAGTGAGACTGTGGCATGTTCTGCAACTTCAGTATTTTCTAGGGAAAGTGACACTGGGGTTTGTTCTGTGTGACAAATTGACACTGGCATGCCAAATCATGTGCGTTCAATATCAGTACAAGTCAAGTGCTGGGAGTGCAATATAAGTTCATGGCAAGTGCCAGGCATACTGTATGTTGTTCTGTTAAGCCCTTTAGGTGCAATGTGGGGGCGGAAAACTGGAATAATAACAAAAAACAAAATTGTTCAATAACATATTTTTTACATATACAAATAGTTGAATGTGATATGAAAATAGTTGCATTTAATATTAAAACGTTTACATTTACATATACTTTTTACATTGCAACTTTAGAAAAATTGGGTCGAGGGGGGCCCACTGCTAAAGAATTTGCCCAGGACCCACTAGGGTCTTAAAGTGGTCCTGAATGTGGGGTATATGGGGACATATTATTTTAATTAAACTGATGATTAGGGCCTTTATGCATTAATATGCTTCATGGAATAAGAAATGTTAAGGGGTATTGGAGCCCACCGGTCCATTATATTAAGGCAGCTCCCATGCTCCACATTTACTATTTGAAGAAAATCTCTTTAGTATTTGTCTTAACCAAATCCCATGATACTCAATTAGAAATTCTGCTGACAGAGCATTATGATCATTAAAATGTGGCCACTTTTTGAGCACTAAAGGGGAAATTAGTCCAAACTAGGGGTGCCAGGTTATGGGAGATTATTTATTTTTCAGTTACGTTGTGAAGTAATGAACTTGTGTATCACTATGGAAATATTGACTCCTTACTTGGACTTGACAGAGTATATTGCTGGGTCCTTCCTCTAAGGAGTTGCAGAGTTATCATTTATTTCAGTCTTTATTACAGTGAGACACAGTTATTTATTATAACTGGCCTGGACTATAGCTGGTGGAGAGGATAATAGTCTGGAATATGGATGGACTGAGGCTGACTCTTCAGGGAGTTGCTGGGACTCTTCAACTGAACTGTATTCCCATCATGATTCTGACCTGTTTGGGACAGTTTAGGCCAGAAACCAGATTAGAACATACGAAATGGAAATCCACGAACATTTTGCCACCACAGCAGGATGTGGCGAATGCTGAAGAGTTGGAAGGAACAAATTCTCCAGTGAATAATACTTTGAATAAGGGAAGAGTTTGAGTGGAAGAGGCACGCTGTATATCATGTGCCAAGATATAGCTGGAGAGGTCATTGTATTATGTGTGTGTATATATTGGTCTTGATAGTAGTTTCCTTCATGATACCATGTCACACCTAAATATTATTGTAAAGCTCATAGCAAGTGGTCTTCCCAGTGGACCTAATGTGATCAAGGCAACGTTTCTGGGAATATGAAGTCTGTCCAAGACTGAGGCATCTGCCACATAACATTCTACCACCACAGGAAGTGTGAGCCACTGGATGTGTAGCCAAGTGTACTCTACTGGAGGCTCAAGTGACTAAACATCACAAAGCGGAATATAATAAGGATACAAGACTGAAACATAGAAATACAAGGAGCAGAAACCAAAATGGGGAAAAAGGGAAATGACAATAAGAAAACTGGGTGATGAGAAATAGGAAGGGAGATTGCAGTGAGGAAAGGTCTGGTTAGGTTTTAACTTCCTGCAGAAGATTGTGATGATCTCTCTGGTCACCTTGCTATGGATTTGAATTAATGTAATGTATGTGTCTCTCAAGCACCTTTATAAGGAGTCCTGGGTAGACTTAACATTGCACTGTAGTAAGTGATAAAGAGAGAGAGACAGTCCAGCTGTTTATGTTTAAAGATGTATTCAGGGGCTCTGTGTAAGAGGTTTTTTAGTAGTGAGTATTTTACTAATGTTAACATTTTACAAAACGTTTATGTGTATGGATGTTTATTGAGAAATACTTTTTGGATTGAAAAATTGCTTTATACACGTAAAATCATTTTGCAGTGGTACATAAATACTGATGTCTCATGCTTTCTGTTGTGTGTTTTTTTTTTTTTATTATTTTTTAAAGCCATATTAATCATTGTCAATAAAAAATGTCACATTAAAAATTTTACAAAACACACACCATTTCTCCTGATACAATAACCTGTGCATCTTGTGAATAGTCTATGCTACCTTTTCTACCCCAGCTCTGACATCTTGTGTAACTCCTCTGAGGATTTTGCTTCCTCCTATTTCACTGTAATTAATCAAGCAGTTTTTGTAAACATTCTAATTTTTCTTAGTTGTCTAAGTTACCTTCCAATTCACAAATAATTGTCTTTCTCTCAACTTTCATGATATAATCTACTAGGTATATCCATAGAAAACAAAAACTGTCTATGCTTGTTGCCATAAAAAAATTGGCAACAACTGTATGAGCAATCATATTATCAGATTAATGTTAATATGAAATATAACATTACTAAGGAAGAATCAAGCGTCAACTGTGTCCATAGTTTCATGGTCCCCGAGCTGATGACAGGCATCCGTAATCAGAAAAATGCGGAGATCACTCTGCCTATCTGACCTGACAGCCCTCTACTGCTTTTCAAAGTCCTGTAGAAATATGTAATTGTGCTCCATAGTTTCATCAAAGGTACGGAAGTATTGTCGAGTCACCCCTAAATCAAATTATAATCCATGGGAATCATTTTATTCTTGGGTACTGCTGCTCCTCTCGAAGTTCCAAACACATTTTATCCCATACTGTCAACTTTTCTTCTAAGATGACAGGCTATCATACAGTACCAGAACCTCCCTCATTCGGAGATTTAACTCTTACTGCTGGGTAGCCAATGGAGCCTTGTTGACATGTTCCCCATCTATGTTTTCAGGGTCTGGATCACATCCTCGGGCAGCAATTAGTTCACGAGTGGTAACAGTAATTTGTAGTCCATTGTCATCGGTGCTGAGCAGTGTAGAGTAGGGATCTCACTGCTGCCTTCAGATGGGACGATATGGACACCTGGAGCAGCCTCTCTTGTCCAGAAGGGGAACTTTCCTGACACAGCCTATATCCCTCCCAGTGGGGTACCTCATGGTTCTGTACTCTATAATATTTTTTATTAGTGATATTGCAGAAGCTCTTGTTGGTAAACTATGTCTTTTTGCTTATGATACAAAGATTTGCATCAGGGTTTATATTTCTGGAGTGATAAGCCAAATAGCAAATGGTTTAGGCAAACTAGAAAAATGGTCAGAGCTGTGACAACTGACATTTAGTGTGGATAAGTGCAAGATAATGTATCTTGGGTGTAAAAACCAAAGAGTAAAATATTTTATACAGTCCTAACATCAAAGGGATTTCCTCAGACAATGTAATAGAGTAGCCGGAAATGCTAGCAGAATGTTTGGTTGTATAGGGAGAGGTATTAGCAGAATGCTTGGTTGTATAGGGAGAGGTATTAGCAGAATGATTGGTTGCATAGGAAGAGGTATTAGCAGAGAGGACGGGACTCGTATGCGCTGCTACTTCAGTGTGGACACTTTAGTGCCGTTGTTTGAACGCAAGAGGAACGCACCTCCTCTTCACCGCCCATCGTTCGTCGCCACCTCTTTATATCAGCGCCGCCTCTTCCATCATGTCAGGCACCTCACTGATCTCTGATGCATGGTAATGAGAGGGTTAAGGTAATCCACTCATTTATCATGTCTGTGTTGCTAGGATGGTGATGAGAGGGTTAAGTTAACCCCCTCATTATCCATGTCGGTGTTGCTAGCATGGTGATGAAAGGGTTAAATTACTAGCATGGTGAGAATTCTCCCACCTAAATGTTTAACCCCTCCCACCATAAATGATGCGTCTAGGATAGTTCAACGCAGCTGCTTCAGCGCGTCAGTTTGAACGCGGAACTGTCAGCGGTGAAGATCAAATCGGTCGCTTCATAGCAGCAATGTAAGTGCTGACAGCGCTTACAAACATACACCCCCCTAATACATTAACCCCAATAAAAGTTACCCCAAACCCCCATACTAAACCCCCAACCCAAACACCCTAATACGATCATTAACCCCAAACTCTTATACCCCCCAGAACTCGAATACTAATACCTAACCCCCAAACCCTAATACTAACATTAACCCCTAATAATACTCACCTTCAGCAATCCTGTGATGAACTGTCCCATGAAGAAAGGACCGGCGAGAGGGGAACCATACCATACCCACAAATGTTTACCAATATGTATAATATGTACTTATTATTTGTGTACAATAATAACCACCACTTATTAGGTAAATATGTACAATAAACATACTAAAATTGAATCTATGGAACACACTTCTATCCAGAATTTGAAAAACACCAGTTTAAAAAGTAGCAATACAAGTAAAATGTACATTAACAATCAGAAATCTATTGTCAAATACAAAATGTAAACAAAGGAATAAAAATGTAAAAGTATTTAACTATGTTATAAATGTAGCCCACGGCACACAAGTATTATACAGGCTTATAATGTTGTTAATACAATGCAATATTACGCATTCAAAACATTTATGTAACCAATTTGATAATTTTGAGCAATACCTCAAATATTCAATTGTTGTTCTATTGCCATACTCAGATATAATCTAAGAGATATGTTCACCTGGTTTGCGATATTCTTAACCTTTCTGATGCCATCAATGATTGGTTGCATAGGGAGAGGTATTAGCATAATGCTTGGTTGTATAGGGAGAGGTATTAGCATAATGCTTGGTTGTATAGGGAGAGGTATTAGCAGAATGCTTGGTTGTATAGAGAGTGGTATTAGCAGAATGCTTGGTTGTATAGGGAGAGGTTTTATTTTTATTAAGTTTATTTTACAAGGATAACATTGACACAGTGACACATTTGATCAAAGAAAAGAAAAAAAAAATTCGAAGAAAAAAGAAGAGAACCTAGACAATATATAATTATCTAGTGGCAGTATTCGCTAGGTCATACTCCATGATATATATTCTAGATTCTTATAATCTCCCCTTGCCCCGGAATCTTCCTACTAACGGGAAAGAAAAAAAAAAAAAAAGGAGAGGTTTTAGCAAAATAATTGGTTGTATCGTTAGAAGTATTCACAGAAATATTGGTTGCATAAGGAGATAAATTAGCAATAGAAAAGAGGGAAGTACTCATGCCATTGTACAGAGCACTGGTGAGACCTCACTTGGAGTATTGTACGCAGAACTGGAGACCGTATCTCCAAAGGATATTGAGAGAGTTCAGAGATGGGCTACTAAACTGGTTCATGGGTTGAAGGATAAAACTTACCAAGAAAGGTTAAAGCATCTTAACATGTATAGCTTGGAAGAAAGACATGTCATGGGGATATGATAGAAACATTATTAGCTATTATTCACTGTGAAGAGCTGGTAGGTAATACATGTCCTCTCGCCATCTTGCAATGTATGTTTCACAAACGTCTTCTGCCTGAAGCTAAACATTTCCAGACTGGTTCCTCTTGGCATTGAGGACATTGTCTTTCTTTTATGGCCTGTGTGACGTGGACACAAAGTACAGAAACCTGATCACTGTTCATCATTTCATTTTTTGGATCCTGCGTTGCCTTATTTATATTTTGCACAGCATTCTACCTTCTAATCTCCCATTCGATCACTGTGGAGTTACACCAGTCATATGAAGAGCATGAACCTTGGCTTCACGAATCCTCAAATTGATGCTCATGATAATATTGGATAAGAGAACCACACCCCATCATCTGGGTTTCATTATCTGTATTGGTGCAGGCAGTCCCCATAAATTTGTGACCTGCGGTTACTGTTTTTCAAAAGTGCTATAACAGTGTTTTGTTTAAAGGACACATGTACCTTATTGAGCCTCTTTGCTCCAAATAGCTCTATCAGGGAGTGGACATCAGATGAAGGTGGGTCAGATGAAGGAAGAAGATACCTACCGGACCAAAGATTATAAATGTCTACCCCATTGATAGAGCTATAAGAGCTGAGAGGATTCAATAAGGTAAGTTATTTATATTCTTTCATTAACGCAATTCTAATTACAACATCTACACTTTATGCAATCTTTCAGTTAAAAATATTTGAATGTTTGCTGACAAATGTCATGCAAGAGGTCAGGAAGACCCATTTTAATGGTTGGACATATATATTGCAATTTATCTATTTTATAGTAGTGACCATGGGTCTGGGACCACTTAGTCCATTATGTTTAATGAGACTAAGAGCATTGGGACCCATCTGGTGTATTTTATTAAAAGTTACCAAGAAGACTTCCCCTTAGCTCTTTTTTATTTACACCCTGTTCCAAATTATTGTGCAAATTATATTTTTCTCATTTATCTAAATAATTGATGTAAATAACAGTCAGCATAATTCTCATGTTATTAACTATTAAGAGTACAATTCAAATGTTATTGAACAAACCTCCCTTATGATAACAGTATTTTTTTTAAACATTAAAATCTTAACAATGCACTGTTTCAAATTATTACGCACAGTACGTTTCAAAACACTTTATAGGTTGTAAAGAACTGAAAATTGTCATTTGTTGTGTTTGCAGCATATTTACTGAAGCTATTTCATTCAAACTTATAACAACATTTTAACTTTTTAAACATTTTAACAGGTCACGTTACATTTTAACATAGGACCCCTTATTTGATAGCAGCTTCACAAGTCTTGCATCCATTGAACTTGTGAGTTTTTGGACAGTTTCTGCTTGAATTTGTTTGCAAGATGTCAGAATAGCCTCCCAGAGCTGCTGTTTGGATGTAAACTGCCTCCCACCCTCATAGATCTTTTGCTTGAGGATGCTCCAAAGGTTCTCAATAGGATTGAGGTCAAGGGAGGATGGAGGCCACACCATGACTTTCTCTCCTTTTATTCCCATAGCAGCCATTAATGCAGGGGTATTCTTTGCAGCATGAGATGGTGCGTTGTCATGCATGAGATGATTTTATTACGGAAAGCATAGTTCTTCCTTCTGTACCAGGGAAGAAAGTGGTCAGTCAGAAACTCCACATAATTTGTATCGGTCATCTTTCCACATTTGGGGGCCCTAAAGGGGCCGACCAGCTCTCTTCCCATGATTCCGGCCCAAAACATGACTCCACCACCGCCTTGCTGACGTTGCAGCCTTGTTGGAACAGGGTGGCCGTCCACCAAACCATCCACTACTCCATCCATCTGGACCATCCAGGGTTGCACGGCACTCATCAGTGAACAGGACTGTTTGAAAATTAGTCTTCATGTATTTTTCTGCCCAATGCAGCCGTTTCTGCTTGTGAGCATTGGTTAGTGGTGGCCGAATAGAAGGTTTATGCACAGTTGCAAGACTCTGGAGGACTCTACACCTTGATGTCCGTGGGACTCCAGAGGCACCAGCAGCTTCAAATACATGTTTGCTGCTATGTAATGGTATTTTAGCAGCTGCTCTCTTGATCAGATGCATGGATCTGGCAGAAATCTTCCTCAATGTGCCTTTATCTGCACGAACCCGTCTGTGCTCTGAATCAGCCACAAATCTCTTAATAATGCGATGATCACGCTTAAGTTTTCGTGAAATATCTAATGTTTTCATACCTCGTCCAAGACATTGAACTATTTCACTCTTTTCGGCAGCAGAGAGATCCCTTTTCTTCCCCATATTGCATGATAATAATGTGGAACACCCTCCTTTAGTAGTTTTTCCTTAAACTGGGCTCACCTGACAGTCTAATTATCACAGGTGTCCGAGATTGTTTTCAGTGATCAAAAGAGCCCTGAGACACAATGCCATCCATGAGTTAAACTGAAAAACAAAATATTTAATCTTTGTGACACTTAAATACAATTTGCATAATAATTTGGAACATGGTGTGGAGGTGCCAGGGGGATTTGGGCCTCTTGGTCAGCAATAATTATGTGGAGGCTGTTATATCATTTAAAAATGTGTCTTACATCCTATAATGCTGGAGCAACATTTTTACTGACCCAGCATGATAGAAGCGATATTTAGGCTACTATTGGAGTGCTATACTTCCCATCCCAGGCAGAAAGAATGCAAGAGGGACCATCATACATTGCTTATAGATGGGCTGAATACAATTAGGCTATGTTATGGGACATTGACTTTCACATTTTTAGATTAAGTGTAGTTGCCATCAGTATAAAATTCATTAGGCTGTTTGGGATGTAAGTAAGGCACCATGCTACTTTAAGGAGATGTTATTACATGTGTTTCTAATGAATGCATAGCAGTAGCAGCTGACAGCCAAATGAAACTGAGAAAAAGCAATAATGATAAGACAAACAGAAGTATTTAGAGTGGGCAGCCTTGACTGGTAGAGGTGCAGAGCTGTGATCATTACCTCATCTCTCATTCCCCACCTCATCTCTCATTATTGCTGGCCCATGATGGCATCAAGCAGTGCTGTATTTACCGCAAGGCATCCTAGGCGGATGCCTAGGGCGGCAAATTTTGGGGGGCGGCAGCGCCCCCCAGCACTGAAAAGAAAAATGTAAAATAAAAAAATAAAAAACCCGGCCCTTTAAAAAAAAAAAAAGACCGCCCTTGCAGGCAGAGACGGAGGTGAGAGGGGATCGGAAGATCCCCCTTCACCATCGCTCTGCCTGCCAGGCTGCACGGGGAGCCGAACAGGCAGCACAGAGAAACCTCCGTGCTGCCTGTTCGGCTCCCCGTGCAGTGTGACACGGAAGTGCCGACAGTCACGTGACGGGCGCGCTGACGTCATACGCGCGCCCGGTCACGTGACCTGTCGGCACAATCGCCAGGAAGCCGAACAGGCAGCATGGAGGGACCATGCTGCCTGCCACTAACCACCAGGGAAAAAGGTAATTGCTGGTGAGAGTGTGTGTGATGGGAGACAGTGTGTGTGACTGAGTGTGATGGGAGTCAGATTGTGTGTGGCTGAGTGTGATGGGAGTCAGAGTGTGTGTGATGGGAGACAGTGTGTGTGACTGAGTGTGATGGGAGTCAGAGTGTGTGTGATGGGAGACAGTGTGTGTGACTGAGTGTGATGGGAGTCAGAGTGTGTGTGATGGGAGACAGTGTGTGTGACTGAGTGTGATGGGTGTCAGAGTGTGTGTGATGGAGACAGTGTGTGTGACTGAGTGTGATGGGAGTCAGAGTGTGTGTGATGGGAGACAGTGTGTGTGATGGGAGTCAGTGTGTGTGACTGAGTGTGATTGGAGTAGGAGTGTGTGTGTGATGGGAGTAGGAGTGTGTGGGTGATGGGAGTATGAGCTTGATGTGAGTCTGAATGTTATGTGTGATGTGGGGTCATGAAATGGAGGTGATGGGGCATGTCTTTGGTGTGTAACGTGGGTGTGCAGCTTGGGTAGGGGGGTGCCCGGATTTTGTCTGCCTAGGGCAGCACAAAATCAAGATACACCGCTGGCATCAAGTGATAGGTACATTCAGTGTCCAGACAACTTAATAAATCCTCTTATCTGAAAATGCCTGGTGGCCTCTAGGTTTGAGATGGGGAATGGCGTCAGTAGTCTGTCCTTCTGTGCATCATTCTGCCAGTGATCCTGTCTATTTATTACTATATCTCAATCTTTCCATCGGTCTTTAATTACAGTTTCTACTTTGCATTCCCTTAGTAATGTTTGCATGTACCTAAATCACAAACTTCTTACTGTCATCCACACCTCACGTTCTAGTGAGGCCATGAAGAGCCTGTGTAATGCAAAACCTAAGCCAAACCATTTCATATTTTCATATTAGATTTGCTTCTTTTTAAAACCATTGATACAAAATAAACCCCAGTGTGTCTTCAGCACAGGATCCCTCAGTAGAAGGGATAAAAGTATATTTTAGGTGTTTTAGATGATTTCAGTGCTAAGGACCATGTATAACCAATCTGTTGTCATGTTATCTGTAATTACTTCAATAGAGATTGTAGTTGGAATATTACTCAATGTACTTATCATTTTCATGACCTTCATTTGGTGGATGAAATGCAGATGTGTTGAGTCTATTGACCTGATTCTGTTCAGCCTTGGGTTTGCTACGATCCATCTCCTAATAATCTGTGCTGTTACTAATTTAGATATAATTGTATGTTATATGGCCCAACCTATTTCCTGAGAATGTACTTAACTGCTACAATGTTTGTAAGCTTTTGCTGTAACCATGCAACCTTGTGCAGGCTCATCCAGGCTGTATCCAGGCATTTAGCCTTCTTCTTTTGCTGTCTATTTATGCTTATTCCTAGCCCTGCCATGGAATCTTGTTATGTTTTCCTTTTTGCCTGTCTTTATATTTCATTCCAGGTTTTCTGTGATTCCCTCTGCCTTGTTAGATTACTTTTATATAAACCACACTAGTTTCTGTTCAGTTGTTAGTAGTTCAGTCTACAGGCATTTTCTCTGTGTTTAAGTGTCAATTCCATGTATGTCTTTTAGATTCTATTAATGATTTTGGTAATATTCTGTCTTAGTTAGGGACTTGCCTAATGTGGGGTCTAGGAATGAAGTTTAGTCAAAGATTCATGATTTGTATCAATGCATATCCAAGCATGCACGCTATCGAGCCACGATCAAATAAATCAGGCCACTCGGAGAGTCGTCCAGCTGATATTGGTGAAAATAAAATCGCCTTCATAGAAAGCAGTTAATTTACATTCAGCTAATAACAATAATCTGTAAAATTATAAACTGAACACATGATGCAATTTGAAGTTACTACAAATTATCTCCATTCGACATCTCTCTCTCTATCATAGTTTGATTCTTATAGGAAAATTAACTTTGTGTATGGAAATGCCAGCTCCATTACAAAAATCTTGTTTTAAAATTATTTTTTATGCAAGGTTTGGGAAGACCATCCTTTTCTAATAGTAGATAGAGGTAATGTGGGGATAAAAGGTGCATACTTATTAGATAATGTATATATTTAACAATTCTATAAATCCATTTGGATACTATTTATATCTGCAATCTAGAGATTACATTTTCCACAGCAATTTTAAATAATTATATGTACAGTTACTATACAAATTGAAATAGGCTCAGGGTCAAAGGTTTGTTTGTGGATTGGCAGTTGGTTGAAAGATAGAATGCAAAGGGTGGTGGTAAATGGGTAGTACTCAAATTGGACAGATGTGATAAGTGGAGTACTTCAAGGTTCTCTTCTGGGTCCTTTTCTTTTTAATTTGTTTATTAATGATCTCCCAGAGGGCGTAAGGAGCTATGTCTCAGTGTTTGCCGAATTAAACAAAATTAAGTAGGGTAATATAGTCTGAACTAGCTGTATCTTCGCTGCAAGAAGATTTGGACAAATTGGGTAATTGGGCAGATAAATGGAAAATGTGATTCAATGTAGACAAGTGTAAAATTATGCATTTTGGGTACAATAATAAAAATGCAACATAAAGCTTAAATGGTGTTTCCTTGGGGAAATCTACTAATGAAAAATTAGTATTAGAGTAGTTGTAAACAGTAGACTAAGCAGAAGTGCACAGTGTCAGCTGGCAGCTGCAAATGCCAATACGATATTGGGGTGTATTAAGAGGGATATCGACTCACTGGAGGAAGATATTATTCTGGTATTGGTGATAAGACCACACCTTGAATATGCGGTTCAATTCTGGGAACCTTTTTAAAAAAAAAAAAAGACATTATGGAACTAGAGAAAGTGCAGAAGAGAGAAAGTGCAGAAGAGGGCTACAAAACTAAAAAGGGGAACGGAAAGTTTTAATTATGAAGAAAGACTGGAAAAGTATATGATAATGTTATATAAATATGTACAGGGCCCGTATAAAGGGGTTTCTAAAGACCTGTTCATTAGCAAAACAGTACAAACCACATGAGGTCCTTTAAGACTTGAAGAAAGGAGATTTAGTCAACGACTGTGTAAGGGATCTTTTACGTAAAGTACAATTAAGATATGGAATTCAGTGCCAGAAGAAGTGGTGCTAGAAAAATGTTAGATGTCGTTAAGAGTGCCCTGGATACTTTTTTTTAATGAGCCGGAGCATAGAGGGCTATGCATGCTAGTATAGGCATTAAAATGTATTTAGTGTTTGTTGATCCAAAGAGAAACCTGATTGCCATTTGGAGTGATAGGAAAAGGGTTGAACTTGATGAGCGCAAGACTTTTTTCAGCCTTAACAACTATGTAACTATGTATATACACAATCTTTCAATTAAACATTTTTGCTGACAGGGTTTGGGAAGGCCCCTACCCCATTCTAATTGTTTATTATAATGCTTTTTGCATAGTAGTGCCGCTTAATGAGACCAAGTGAATCAGAATGCCCAGTGCAGTATGTTTAATGAGACTAAGAACATTGATTCCCAACTGGTGCATTTTATTAAAGTTTACCAAGCGGACTTCCCCTCCAGTCTTTTTTATTTAGAGGTCCAGGGGGATTTGAGCCTCTTTGTCAACAATTATTATTTGTAGTCTTGGGAAAAAATTTCCAGATACATGGCAAGTATGTGCCTTAAAAACAAACATAACAAGTAGTGCTATTTGATGGGACATTGACTTTAACATATTTAGATTTAAGGTAGTTGCCATTGGTATCAAATTCCTTTAGGCTTGGGAATGGAAGTAAGGAACCATGTCACTTTAAGGAGTTGGTCATTCACATACACGTCTAACATATGTATGGAAGTAGCAGCTGGCATTTGGGTTAGCACGAATAGAACTGAGACAAAGCTACAAAGATAGCAATTGAGGTGCAATTTTTAATATTTGTCAGCTTGGGCACAATACTATTTACAATAATATAAGCTGAGTGAGACAAGATGGGCCAGCTGGTTCCTATTTCTAGTTGTAATCTAAGATAATTGATTTTTCATCCATACAATACAGAAAAAAGTAGATTTAAAGGTAAGCTTGTTTAATTAGTAACCAGGGCTATATCTGTGAGTATTTAAGTGTATTAGTATTTTCATTATATAAACATAAGTAACTTGACAAAAATATTAAATAGAGGATATCAATGTACAAATTTGCAAATAAAGTTCTATATCAAGATGAGGATAATTAGTATTAAATTCAAACTAGAAGTCCTGTTAGGCTACATTACATCAAATAACCTAATACGAAAAAAGAGTAAGTAAATAACCTGTCCAAAACACCCGCAAGTGAAAGTGAGTAGCAATTGGAGAGAAGGCAATAATAAATCCTGTCGTGCCTCTTTAAATGCTTGGCCAGAATATATGTAGCCCAAATTTCCTGATACTTCCCTTTGTCTGAGTAGGAAAAGAAAAAGTAACTCTCCATTCCACATTTGTAAATACAATGCCTTTTGAGAAACAATCTTTACGAAATATGATGTGTCCATCACCCGAATGATAGAGACTTCTCTTTCTGTTCTGGAGTACACTGTTCACATTCCAGCATAGATGCCTTCTATATCAAGGCGGTATATGTGAAGAACTGCCTATCCTCAAATATAGGTGATATTGTATAGTCAGATCACGACCCTGTGTATTTAACTATGTCTGATCTAGCCAAACATCTCCTCAGATCCAACTGGAGACCAAACAAATTTAACGTGACTTCGGAGGAGTCAAGGAGTGACAATACCAACAGGTTAAGAACTTTACTGAGTCTAATGATGGGCCTGTGTCAGATCTTACCTTGTGCACATTGAAGTGTGTCATAAGGTCATATTTGATTAGTAAATACTTTTATTTAAAAAACAGAGCGGCAAATACTTGGCTATCCTCCACATACTACTGGCACATAAGGCTATGAACCTAAATATAATAACTCCATTGGAAAATCTGCTTAAGGACATTTCTCAGCATTTATGGTAATTTTTACCATTGGTTTATTTGGTTAAATATATAATTTTAGCCAAACATAATTCTGAATTACTGTAGAGGTGCAGGGCTGTGATCATTACCGCTGCTCTCATTACTCATAAGGAGGAAAGCTGACCTATTACTGGCCCAGGATGGCATCAAGCAATAGGTAAGTCCAGCATCCAGACAACAATACAAGTTGTGATCTGAAAATGCCAGGTGATTGGAAAAAGCAATAAAATGGCTGCAAAGTCAAAGAGATGAGGAAAGTTAATAGTCTGTCCTTTTGTACGTCTGTCCACCAGTGAGTCTGTCTGTCTGTCTAGTTATCACACCATATCTCCGTTAATCTTTCCATATTTATTTACAGTTTCTACTTTGCATTTACTTAGTAAAGTTTGCATGTTCAGAAACCACAAACTTCTTACTCTCATCGACACTTCACTAGAACTGGCCATGAAAGAGACGTTGTAATGCAAAACCTAAACCAAACCTTTTAATATTTTCATATTAGATTTACATCTTATTAAACCCAGTGATACAAAATCACAAACTCCAGAGTGTCTTCAACACAGGATCTCGCAGAGGAAGCATATTTTTGATTTCTTGATTAGGTCTAAGGACCATGGATTCCCAAGCTGTTCTCTTCTTATCTGTATTTAGTTCAATAGAAATTGCAGTTGGAATATTAGTCAATGTGTTTATTATTTTGATGAACTTCACCTGGTGGGTGAAATGCAGACGGCTTCAACCTATAGACCTGGTTCTGTTCAGCCTGGCGCTTGCTAGGCTATGTCTCCTAATCATCTATATTTTTAATAGTTCGGGCATACTTTTATGGTTATACGGCTCAAAATACTTCCTGGAAATTTACTATATTACAGAAATATTTGTAAGCTTTTGCTGCCTCTGGACCGGTACACTCCTCTGTGTTTTCTACTGTGTGAAGATCACAAACTACAGCCATAGATTATTCCTCTACTTGAAACTGAACATCTCCAGACTGGTCCCTCGGCTCCTCTTGGCATCGGTGACAATATCTTTCCTTTCTAGTCTGCCCTGTGGATGGATTGCACATTTAGCTGGTTCCAATTCTACAAATACCAGCAGTGAACTCTATTATACACACATTGAAATAAATTACATCAATATGCTCATCATTTATGTTTTAGGATTGTCAGTTCCCTCCTTAGTATTATGCACAGCAATCTCTCTTCTAATCGGATCACTGTTGAATCACACCAGTCGTATGAAGAGTATGAACGCTGGCTTCAGGAATCCTCGACTTGATGCTCTTACAAGTGCAGTTAGAAATATGCTGTCTTTTATGTTCTTCTATCTAATCTATATTGCAAGTCTATTCTTAGTGGATCTACACTTGATCCCTGGAAATGAACTTTTGACAATGATATCCGTCATTTGCATCAATGCTTATCCAAGCTTGCACTCTATCATGTTAATATCAAGTCATGGGCGATTAAATCAGGCCATTCGGAGAGTTGTCCAGCTGATGTTGTGGGGGGAAAAAAAACATTCATAGAAAGAAGTTACTCTAAATTCAACTAATAACAATAATATGTATAGTTATAAACTAAACACATAATGTAATTTGAAGTTACTACAGATTTCCTCCATTCACCATCTCTTTCTATCACCGTTTGTTTCTCACAGGAAAATGAACTTTGTGTATGGAAATGCCAGCTCCATTACAAAAATCTTGTTTTAACAATATTTTTTATTCAAGGTCTGGGAAGACCATCCCTTTTTAATCGTAGATAGAGGTAATGTGGGGACAATAGGCACACACTTATTAGATAATATATTTATCTAAATCTATAAATCCATTTGGACACTATTTATATCTTCATTTTCCACAGCAACTTTAAATAATCATATGTACAGTTACCATACAAATTGACTGAAATAGACTTAGCGCCAAAGGTTTGTTTGTGGATTGGCAGTTGGTTGATAGATAGAATGCAAAGGGTGGTGTTAAATGGGAATTTCTCAAATTGGACAGATGTGATAAGTGGAGTACAAGGTTCAGTTCTGGGTCCTTTTTAATTTTATATTAATGATCTCCCAGAGGTCATAGCGGGCCATGTCTCAGTGTTTGCCAATGACACAAAATTAAGTAGGGTAAAAATAGTGTCTTTAGTAAATGAAACACATGCTACTATGATATACATTTGGATGAAATAAATGATAATGGGCTTTGTATACATTTAAATATCAGAGAGCCCCAAACAGCGACTGATCTGCACAAGAAAACCACAAACTCCAGAGTGTCTTCAACACAGGATCTCTCAGAGGAAGATTAAAGCATATTTTAGATTTCTCTGATGGTATCAGTGATAAGGACCATGTAAGCTGTTCTTATCTGATCTCTAATTAATTTAATAGAAGTTGCAGTTGGAATATTTCTCAATATATTCATCATTTGCAAAAACTTCATTTGGTGGCTGAAGGTTAGAAGTGTTCAATCTATAGACCAGATTCTGTCCATCCTTGGACTGGCAAAAAACAAAGTGATTTGTGCAAATAAACAAAGTGCTAAAATTGGTGTAATTATAATACTTGCGATACTACACACAAACGCAGCTCTCTGAAGCACTGTCCAGAATGCTCAGACAATGTATATATATAAAAAGCAGAATGGCGCGAGATAGTGGGTACCTTGAAATTAAAAATAAAAATACACAATAATGGGGCAATATTGTAGAGTACCACAATAAACTGTATAAATGGTGATGAATACACTCACAAACCAACTTGAAGAATGATCATTGGAAATAATGTGGTTCCTGCATACATTTTAATATACTCTGAAAGATATAAACAGCAACAAAAAACTTGTAGATGGTAGAAATAGATGACCCCTGCTAAAACAAACTCAGGATAAAATATGAACAAAGGTAAAAAGGTCCAAGGTTTGGATAAAACCGTAACCTGAATGTGGCAACAGTGGAAGGCAGGATCTGGAGAAAAGGCTGCAGCTGCCGGTGTCTCTGTCTCTATGCGTTTCGCTGGAACTCCAGTCACGGCTTCATCAGGAGAAGACTGAAGTCCGGCATCGAAGAAACGCTGTATTTTAAGCCCAAGCGCCGCCCTCTTTCTGACGTGTTTCCCGATGCGACAAACGTCCGTTACCATGGTGAAGTTCTAGCTGACGCTCAGCTGACGTCCTTCTTATGGAAAAAAACTTTAATGTCCACTGCACAGATCTCATATTAGTCCGATACACAGTAAAAAATATATATAAACACATCAGGTCCATTGTATTCCAGGGGCATTTTTGGATGATCTACAGACATTCACTATTTCTCCAATTAATAGTAATATTATTCAGTCATACTGAATTATTTATAAAAAGCATTCATAAAAAACGAACATTCAGAAAAAAATTAATAAAGATGAACTGAAACGATAGATGACTTGGTTAGAAGTGTATACTTAAAATGTACATTAGACATAAACAAAAAACTGGAGCGCTGTAAAATAAATGAATCAATAATATAAGGTAAATAAATGAAGAGAGCATATACAGAATGTAAAGAATGCAATGATACTTATGTGAAGACGATTTTCTTTTCAGTTGAGAGATCTTCTTGTGTGGAAGCAGGTCTCGAGTGTAGAAAATATATGTGTGAAAAATAGAAAATATATTTCTTTGTATTATCTATCATTTAAACTTCAGAAGATAAATAATATATGTAAAACCATGATAATTTAATTTTGTGGCTTAGTGGAATAATATGTCTAAAGCAAAATCAACGAGACTCTGTTGGAGGCAAACATAATTTGTCTAAAATATAAATGTAGCAACTAATAATAAACAAGTGAAATCACCTTAATATATGACACAATAAATTCAAGATATTTTGCAATGCTGGTTTGATAATATATTGAAAATGTATTTAATAATTAAACAGACTTAGAAAGTACTGGTACAACAAACAAGGGTAACTAATTACCCAAATATACTAAAAATCACTCACAGCTGGTATGCACAGGGTTAAATGCAAATATATCCAAAGCATCCTGTAGCTGCCATAAAGATAAAACAAACAAATATGTAAAATATTGATACAAAGTATACAAATATTGCAATATTAATAAAAGGAAAAGAGAATTAAAAATGAATATAAAAGTCGATCTTCATCAGAAGAGCTTACATTGGATGTCGGTGGGACCTATTAAAGGACCCCACACGGACAATTAGTGGTAAAAACGCCCAGGTATTTGAACTTCTTTAGATTGGAGCCTCCGATTGCAGTGAAGTTATAGCTGGAGCTTGCTTTCTTCGCTTGTCTTGACACTGCTTACAAATGAGTCTGCGGGAAAAGTCCGTAATGAAGACTGGGGTAAATCCAAAAGTGTCCGTAAGTGAAGTTGCTTACATGTATATCTCCGTGGACAAAACAAAAACAGGAGCACTTGAGTGGCTTCATCAAGGTGCATAATTCCAATGCGGGCTCAGCAACTTTAACTCTGAACAGAGCTTCTCTCACAGCCGCATTCAATGTAGAACTAATCAATAATTCCTAGATTTTACTAGTAACATGACGTAAAGTCATGATTAATAAAGACACGGAGGCGAGTATTATGCATATCTCTTTCTTTTAATCCCTCAGCAGCAAAGAAGAGATGAACAGAAAAATGAACCAATCAGAAACATATCAATGAACCTTCCCCTGTCAATATAAACACATATCTTCTCAAACACTTCCTCTTTCTTTGTAACTTAATGACAGAAAATAAACTTGTAGAACACTGTAAAATCTCGGGATCCAATCCATATATGTAACACCAGATCGAAGGAAACGGAACCATCCATCAGATCTGAATCTTCATCCAAGTATATCCAATTCAGTTTAACGAGCTAGGAAAAATAAGAAATATATGATAATTTCTAAAATCATAACTATAGATCTAAGAGTACGATAATATTACGGATCAAACTGACAGGTAAGCACCAATATAATTCAAATAAATAATAAAATAAATACTCTAAATAATATATGTAAATAAACCGTATATTCGTCATACAATAGGGTAGGGAAAAGAACCCATACATCTCGGGTGGGAATAATACTCGCCTCCATGTCTTTATTAATGATGACTTGACGTCATGTTACTAGTAAAATCTAGGAATTAATAAAGACACGGAGGCTCCTATTATGCAAGTTCAAAGCCTCACAATAACAGAAGAAGAGAAATGTGGTTCGGGCCCGAAATAAAACTCACAGAAAGTTGACTCCCGAGACCAATCGGCAGCCCTCATAAGATCCTCTAGTCTACAACCCATAGTGAACGCTTTAGACGCCATAGCCCCCCTAGTAGAATGAGGACCGAACACGGAAATATCTATCCCAGCTTCCTTCAAAACCCATTTAACCCATCGAGCCAGTGTCGGGGTAGAGACTGGAAGATGTGGTTTGCGTAGAGCCAAAAATAGAGCCGAATGGGCTGGATTCCGAAACCTGGCCGTTCAAGATTCGTATGCTTGCAAACATGTTACAGGACATAAATGTACGTTCTGGGGAAAACAAGGGTATGAAACAGTCGTCAGTAACGTTTTGGTACGACGTGATATAGAAAAAGGAACCCCGTCCGGAGAAAAGGATCTTGCCGTGATGTCTAGTGCCCTAACGTCTGAAACGCGCTTACATGAAATTAAGCAGCATAGTGTTACTAGTTTGGCCGATAATTGTTGGAGCGACAAATCTTCGTTAGAAGGCCAAGATTCCAAGAGTCTCAGTACAATATTAACATCCCATAGGGCGGAGTATCGAGGAGTAGGCGGCCTGGCTAATCTAATGCCTTTTAAAAGTTGACAAACCACTAACACTTTGCCTACTGGAACCCCGTGAAAACCATTATGACCCGTGGAGATAGCAGAACGATTGAAACATTAATGGTACGATAGGCGCGCCCCAATTCAAACAGGGAAGTAAGGAAACCGAGAACACTGGTCACAGCAGCAGATACGGGATCCAGAGATCGTTCCAAGCACCAATGAGCCCATGTGTTCCAGGCATGGTTGTAGGAACGTCTGGTCTCTGGTGCTCAAGCTCCTTCCAAGAGCTCCAGAGTTGATGCTGAAACGCCCTGGACTGACCATGGTCCCCTGAAATAAGCCATGCTGCTAGACGCAATTGGCCCTGAACTATCATGGGATGTGCGTGACCATGGACATCTGACAATAAAGTTTGGATTTTTGGCAGGACTCTGGGAAAGTCTAGCAGTTGTTGAAAAACAGAGTGATGAAGAGGCCAATTGCTGGGGTCCGTCAGGTATCTGGAGTTCCAATCCGCGTCGAAATTATATAGGCCTGAAATGTGTTCCGCGCGAATCGAGATGTTGTGCGCGAGACAAAAAATCCAAAACTCCGTCGCCAGGCCAGACAGTGCTGGAGACCTTGTGCCACTCAGATGGTTTATATACCTGACGGCTGACATATTGTCCATGAGTAGGAGTATCGACACATCCCGGAGCTCGCCGGCAAAGCTGCGTATTGCGAAATGTCCCGCAAGCAGTTCCAAACTGAAATGGAGCGCGTTCTCTGTCTGCGACCATTTGCCTCCCGTAGAGGTATTCCCGCATTGCGCCCCCCAACCAAGCAAGCTTGTGTCGGATCCTATCACTTAATCTGGATCCGAACCGAAAATTGCTCTGCCGTTCCACGCGTCTATGTGCTGAAGCCACCATGGGAATCTCCTGATCGTAATATAAACCGTCGCATAAGGCGTGGTTCTTGAGGCGTTGTAGAGCCCTGTAATGTAGGGGACGCGGGAAAATTGCCTGAATTGATGCCCAAAGCAGGCCTATGATTCGAGCTAAGTGTCGAATGGTGATGAGGGGTCGAGATATGACCCTCTTGATCTCTTTTTTGATCAACTTGGTTTTGCTTGTCAGAAAATGTAGTGACCCTAGTATGGAGTTGATGGTAAACCCTAGGAATTCTATCGACTGAGTCGGGGACAGAAGTGATTTTTCCCAATTGATGAGGAAACCTAAGTCCTGGAGAAGGGACATGCACCAGTCCAGGTGAGTTCTCAGTGTCTGGCTGTCTTGGGACAGCAACAACAGATCGTCTAAATAAATTATGATTTTGACTCCTAACCTGCGTAGGTAACCGACCACCGGTTTCAATAGCTTGGTGAAGCACCAAGGAGCTGAGGACAGACCGAATGGGAGACAAGTGAAAGCCCAAATCTGATGATCCCATTGGAATTGTAAGAACTTTTGATTTTCTAAGGCAATGTTTGACCGTCAGGTACGCGTCCTGAAGATCTAATTTTACCATCCAATCTACTATGAGAAGGATGTCTCTGAGGCAATGTATGCCTTCCATTTTGAAATGGTGGTAGGTTACGAATGCATTCAGCGGTTTTAGATTGATAACCGGGCGAACACCAGCCCCTTTTTTGGGTACTAGGAAGAGGTTGCTCAGAAAACCCTCGCAGGGATTGGGAGAGGGAACTATGGCCCCTTTTTTCCTTAGCTTGGTAATCTCCTGGGAGATCAATGACTGGTCTGTGCGTGAGAAACTTATGGGCTGGGGTAGTATTAATTGACACAGTGTTGTGACAAATTCTATGAGAAAACCTGCTATGGTGTTCAGAACCCATGGGTCTGTGGTGATCAAGTACCAAACATCCTGAAAAAACTTTAGGCTGCCCCCTACCCCTGGTTGGGAATGGAGATGTATGTGGGGTGTTCTCAACATATGGACGTCTGCCCTGGTATGAGCCCCTTGCTCCACGATTCTGCCACGGTCTGCTCCTCTGTGGAAAAAATCCCGACGCGGCTGGTTTGTATTCCTGATATTGGGGTCGAGAGGATTCAAAGCCTTGGGAACTCCGTGATGATCCCCTGAAATTCCGGCCGGCCAGATGGCTTCGGACTCTTTGGGGTGGAAAACTTCATGTTGGATTGTGCTTTATCGAGTGCCGTAAACGTGGACACATAGGGTCCGAGATCCTTTACAAAGGAGTCCCCAAAAAGCAAACCTTTAGTCCCCAAAAAGCAAACATAGTTCTCCAACTAACTGGGACTAGGAACACATTAGACTTTCAGACTGCAACCAAATTACCATACAGCGAGTAGACCTAATTGCAAAACACACAGTAAGAGACATAATGAACCCAACATAATCAGTTAATCCAGTTAATACAGAACAATGGATGTCACTAACACATTATAAACCTTTAGAGTGGTCTACTCACAGAATTAAACATTACACGTAAAGCAATATGCTCACAGAATGTGACTAACTAAACATATTGATAACTTTCGAAATATGCATCACATTCCCCTAAAACATACCTTTTTCAGAATCAGATAATTCCACCCAGTAGTTTATGAAATAAATGAACGGAGGGTACAGACAGGCAATTAACCAAAAGATAGACGAAGGCAATGGAATAGAAGTATAGTTCCAAGACAGAGGGGTCTGTCACAATCTCCTATCATTGAAAATTCATATCCACTACCTAAAAAGGTATATATACTAGAGAATAATGCTTTTTATATTTATACCTAGCCAATGGGTTGCGAAGAGACTATAAAGATTGTATCTATATATATACTGTTATTGAATGTAAAAATACTTTTTAATTTTCAAAAACCAACAAATAGAGCAGAGATGGGTCTCAACAGGAACAGTGTAATTTATTAAATACATACAAAAGTACAGTGTATTGATCTGAAACGAGAGGAGAGAGCAAAACAAGTTATATGCAAATGAAAAATTATTTAAAGTAAATTATAAAGGTCGAAGTCGACATTTAAACCTTTAGGTGTAAAAGTTTCCAATTCATAAGCCCATCTCATTTATTTTTTGACTTATTAGTTTGTAAAATAAGTTATTGCTGTATTTTGTTGAAAAGGTATATATACCTCTTATGCATTTGTATCCAGGTATCTACTATTTTTTAACTGCATTATTTACATGCATGTACCTATTTGACAAATATTGATAAACTGACAGATGTAAATAATGATTTAATATGTTTTTAATTTGCACACACTTAACAGTTAGGTTGTAAGACATTTTTCTGCTTCAAACCACTCGTGCAAGGGTTAATTATTGATTAGTTCTACAATGAGAGAATCTCTGTTCAGAGTTGGATTTGTGCACCTTGATGAAGCAACTTCACTTATGGACACTTTTGGATTAACCCCAGTCTTAATTACGGACTTTTCCTGCGGACTCATTTGTAAGCAGTGTCAAGACAAGCTTTGTATCCATATTTTACAAATTTGTTTGTTTTATCTTTATGGCAGCTACAGGATGCATTGGATATATTTGCATTTAACCCTGTGCAAACCAGCTGCGAGTGATTTTTAGTATATTTGGGTAATTATTTATCCTTGTTTTTTGTACCGGTACTTTCTAAGTCTGTTTAATTATTAAATAAATTTTCAATATATTATCACACCAGCATTGCAATATATCTTGAATTTATTGTGTCATATATTAAGGTGATTTCACTCATTTATTATTAGTTATTAGCTACATTTATATTTTAGACAAATTATGTTTGCCTCCCACAGAGTCTCGTTGATTTTGCTTTAGACATATTATTCCACTAAGCCACAAAATTAAATTATCACGGTTTTACGTATATTATTTATCTTCTGAAATTTAAATGATAATACAAAGCACTATATTTTCTATTTTTCATGCATATATTATCTACACTCGAGACCTGCTTCCATACAAGAAGATCTCTCAACTGAAAAGAAAATCGTCTTCACATAAGTATCATTGCTTTCTTTACATTCTGTATATGCTCGCCCATAAAACTTGGATTGGGGTTTTAAAGAGGAATGAAGGAAACCATCATCTATTTTTTCATCACTGATTTTTTGATCTTTATGCTTAACTAAATATCTCTTTAATGTTAGTTTCCTCATAAATAAAGAAAAATTGTCGGGTTTACGTAATGGGGCAAATTTCCAATGTCCTTTTGGAATGGCCCCTTTTCTAAAAAAGACTCCCTTTCTTTATTTGCATATTGACTGTTAGGGGACGTCAGAGGATTTTTGTTACTTCTGTAATTGGAAAAAGTCCTTCCGTTACTCCTATCTGGCACATCTCTGTTGTACTGGGGCTTAGAACGTGTATGATTATTAAATGTGTTCCTTTCAATCAAAATATTTTCGTATTTAAAATATTAATTTGTTTAATGTACATTTTATGTATACACTTCTAACCAAGTCATCTATTGTTTCATTTCATCTTTATTAATTTTTATAAGGTTTTATGAATGTTCGTTTTTTTATGAATGCTTTTTATAAATAATTCACTATGACTGAATAATATTACTATTAATTGGAGAAATAGTGAATGTCTGTAGATCATCCAAAAATGCCCCTGGAATACAGTGGACCTGATGTGTTTATATATATTTTTACTGTGTATCGGACTTATATGAGATCTGTGCAGTGGACATTTTTTCCATGAGAAGGACGTCAGCTGAGTGTCAGCTAGAACGTCGCCATGGAAACGGACGCTGGTTTCATTGGGAAACACCTCATAAAGAGGGCGGCGCTTGGGATTGAAATACAGCGTTTCTTCGATGCCGGACTTCAGTCTTCTCCTGATGAAGCTGTGACTGGAGTTCCGCCGAAACGCTTAGAGCCAGAGACACCGGCAGCTGCAGCCTTTTCTCCAGATCCTGCCTTCCACTGTTGCCACATTCAGGTTACGGTTTTATCCAAACCTTGGACCTTTTTCCCTTTGTTCATATTTTATCCTGTGAGTTTGTTTTTAGCAAGGGCCATGTATTTCTACCATCTAATTGGTCCTGCACAAGTTTTTTGTTGCAGTTTATATCTTTCAGAGTATATTTAAATTGATGATGGAACCACATTATTTCCAATGATCATTCTTTACGTTGGTTTGTGAGTATATTCATCACCATTTATACAGTTTATTGCGGTATTCTACAATATTGCACCATTATTGTGTATTTTTATAATTTCAAGGTACCCACTATCTCGCCCCATTCTGCTTTTTTGCTATACATCCTTGGACTGGCTAGGCTTCTTCTCCTGATGATTTACAATATTAATGATTCATATTTACATGTTCTTGGAAGGTTATTTGAATCAAGATATTTCCAACAAACTTTCCTACATGCTGCAATGCTTGTAAGTCACACAGTAGAACTACAGCCATATGTTTCTCCTCTCCCTGAAACTAAGCATCTCCACACTGGTCCTTTGGCTTCTCTTGGAGTCAGTGACTATATGTTTCTTTTGTAGTCTGCCTATTGTTGGTTTGGAAATGCCAGCTATATTACAAAATTCTTGTTTTAACATAATTTTTTGTTCAATGTTTGGGAAAACCCTTTCTAATTTTAGTTGGAAGTAATGTAAAGTAAGTAAAGATTGGGACATACTTTATTTCTACATTTCTCTAAACATATTGGTTTTATTGTCAATTGTATTTTACTTTATTGACCCCTTAGTGACATTACCTTTTGACCTTGGGTTTTCCTTTGCTAACACGGGCTGTTTTTATATTTCTGGGGTGTTTGGTGTGTAATTTTCTTCTTTCTCACATACTGTACCAACACAAATTATAGATTGTATATAAGAAGGGCTTTCGTTAGATAGCATTATATTCATCATTTCTTATAATTTATTACAAAACCAATCATAAAATTTGATGAAAAAAAAAAAAACTTTGACCTAAAAAATATTTTACACAAATACAATCATTAAAAAAAGACCCCATCTTGATAGTTTATAATTTTTGTCCTGAGTTTAGAAATATAATTGTTTCCATGTTTTTCTATATAAGCAAAACAGTGTGGTTTTTTTTCACCTTCAGTGACCTTATCTGGTCCTGCCACTCCCAGATAACTAGTTCCTGAGAACTCCACCCTACAGCGTCCCCTCTTAGGTTCAGACTCTTGAATCTCTGGTCCTTGCTCTGCTGCTCCTGTACACCTAAATAAATACAAAGGCCTTCAGTGTTGTATGTGGAGTGAACTTCTTTACATTTTTCTGTTCATCCATGTACATGCGAAACGCGTTGTGCAACATCAGACAGCCCTGGAAGGGGAGGAGCCAGGACAGAGACACAATATACACAAGTACCGGAGGCTTCAGCTGACAGAATTTACCTGCACTTTTTAACTTAAATGTAAGCGGATATTGCTTTATTTATTAAACATTTTGTTACTTGTCTAATGCCTGGTACTTTCTCTTCTCCATTCCCTTTCACCTTCTCACTGATACACTGAGTATTATGGAGCATTGAAAGAACTCCACATACATCACCAAAACCCTCAGAGCCGGGGCGATTGTTGGCTCATGCCCACGTGAATGGATTACTATTTGGGGGACATTATACATAGACACAAGGCTATCCTAGCTATAAGACCGGGAACGGGGGACTAATAAAAGTACTCAAAAAAAAAAAAAAAAAAATTGGGCAGACTAGATGGACCGAATGGTTCTTATCTGCCGACACATTCTATGTTTCTATGTTTCTATACGAAGATACAGTTGAAACCATCTCAACATGTGCCTTCTCTTTTTTCATTATATTATAACTGAATATTATTTAACAATAACAGTTATCTGTTAAAAGTTATATTAAATTAAGTATTATGAAAATGTGTATCTATAAAAAAAATATTCGAACAATGAATTCATTTTAATTGTTTCATATATCACAAGCACCTATAGCTTTATAAATGTAAAGATTTAATAGCATGTGTATAATTTCATAATATTTAGGTTAATCAACATAATGGTTAAGGCATTATGATCCCATATAAAAAATTTACTCTTGTATAGCGTTTTTGCTGTATTAACCTAGGAAGAACTTTAAATTTAATGTTAATTGATAAGGTAAATTTGAGACCTTAAATTACTATTAGCACTTGAAATTATATAGCAACAACGCACTATATATTCCATTATAGTTTAAACACATGTAATAATTCCTTAACTCTCACTTTATTAATAAGCACTACATACCAGAGATAAAAAGGTTAAAACCCCTTTTTAATTTATTTTTTTAAATTAAAAACAAAAACCTTTTTAGATTGTTATATAGATAAACATTTTCATAATATTTAATGTAATATCACTTTAAACAGATCACCATTATTGTTAAATATTCAGTTCAATATCATTTTAAAACATATTTCTAAAGTGACATTATTATGTAAGCGCAGAAATGGATAAGTGTTCATACTAAGACAAACTAGTACTCTTTAGTGCATTTATTTATGTCTTCAGTTGTGTTCAAGCTTTTATTTTTTGAGCATCTCTATAGGATATATTATGTTATACATGTTCTCTCCGATGCTTCTTTTCTGGATATATAAGCAATACTGTTCTTGCAAGCTGTCAAACCCTGAAGAAGGCTTCACAGTCAAAATATGTTGTTATAATTCAGCAAAGATCCACTGAGCACAAAACCGAAAGGGAAACTCGGCCAGAAGCGTTCAGATACCGCTCCAAGCTTTCCTCTTCAATTCTGAGGGGTTATCAGTTTGCTAATCATTTCAGCACACATTACATGGACATCCATGTTTACTTAACAATCCACAGTACCATCTGCACTATATATTATTTGTATTTTGTTTTGTTTTTTACAGTGGATGTTTTTTTTTTCTCAGTCTCATTTAACGTGTCAGTCCCAATCCAACTGCAGTTTTTGTAAGTGTTTCATTTTATTAACCCACCAATTGTAGCTTAAAAGAAACACTGTCGATACCCCTGCAGAATGCAGGCTTACACTCAGCGATAGCAAAACATAATTTTAATAATAGATAATTGAAATAGCTGGGGGAAATTAAAAAAAGTGAGGTTTATGAAACTTTCACCTCACCCATGTTTATTGACACCAGGAGTTCAGATATGTTTATTGGATCTAAGGTGATTAATCTAGTGTGCTTAAGGGATCGAATGGCCCCTTGTCTGGGACCCACCCAATCTGTTTTATTTAGGTGAGCCAGGTGGATTGAGGCCCTCTGGTAACTATTTGGAATGCTGTTACATCCCTCTAACTCTGCCGTAACTAATTCCTATCATGCAGGTATAGCATTTTGCATGACCCACCATGATGGCAGTACCAACTGTTGGATGGCAGTAAGTCCTATGCCAGAGGGTCCATCATACACCGCTGATAGTTTAGGTAAATGTATACAAATTGCACTTGAATGTGCCTGAAAAAATGAATTGTGGTTTGTGACTGGAAACTGGCTTTCAAGAGGATAGATTTAGTGTAGTTACCTTAAATATCAGATTTCTTCAGGCTGTTGAACATCAAAATAAGGAACCATGTCTATCTGTGACTAACATGCACCTCTAATTTATGCATGAATGTAGCAGCTGACAGACCAAGTACATATGGGTTAGCACAAATAGAACTTAGAAAAACTTCAAGCAGGTAAACATACAAATATGAAAATTTAGGGGCATGAAATGGGACTATAAGTTCTTATCTGTAGTTGTAATATCAGCTAATTATTAATCTTCAGAAAATTATTTTTCAACACTAAATTATGGAAACACATGTATCTAAAGGTAAAATGAGTCCAAACTAGTGGTGCTATGTGGTGGAAAACTGACATTCAATTTTTAAATTTAGTGTAAATGTCACATTAATTCGGGCTGTTGAGGATTAAAATAAGGTAACATGTTGTTATAAATAAATAGTAATTAGCATAAACATCTAATTTATAAATGGAAGTAGAAACTCACAACCCATGTGGGGAATAAATACAACTAAGATAAAGCTAAAAGCATAGGTCAGAGTGGGCAGCCTTGCCAGGTGCCATTGTGAATTTCAATTTTCTTGATGAGAAAACAGTTTACAACCACATAAGTTGCATGAGATAGGTATACTCTGTACAACACCAAACTAAGTAGTTATTGGACACAGCCACATGGGTCTGATATAGCTACACATTGCTGTCTGTACATTACAAAGAACAGAATAAATATGAAGATATAGGCACATGAGATGAACCAATTAGTTCTTATTTGTAGTTGTAACCTGAGATATATAACATACAGGAGCCAGGGAAATGGGGTTGAACTGCGACAGTAATAGATCTATAATTTTATCTTAATATTATTCAATGCCTGGAAACAATAGTGGTTATTCATACAGTCTGTCCCTGAGATTTCTTACTCCATGCATCCATGAGTCAAAACACCTCTCACATGTCCTTGGTTTTCATGACAAAAGAGGTTAAAAGTCATAGTCAGCAATCCTGGTGCCGGTGCTGTACACAAAACTTCCTTCACTGTGTTAACCTCCACCACCTCTCCTGGAACGCCATTCCATGTATGTACTACCATCTCAGTAAAGCGATACTTCCTGATATTACTTCCAAACCTTTACCCCTATAATTTATGACTGTCCTTTTGTAGTGCTAGTTTATCTTCCTTAATATATACCGTATTTGCTCGATTATAAGACGACCCTGATTATAAGACGACCCCCCAAACTTTGTATATTCCTTTAGGAAAAAAAATAAAAGCCTGAATATAAGACTACCCTATAGGAAAAAAAAGTTTAACTTGTATATATGTAAATTGCTTTTTAATATGTAATAAAAAATTGATATTATAGAAATGCATTTCTTGTTTTTATTTCCTTGCGGCCTCTCTCCCCCCCCCAGCGTAGATCTCTCTCTCTATCTCCCCCCTCCCTCCCCTAGTCTCTCTCTCTCCTCTCTCTCTCCCTATCTCCCCCCTCTCTCTCTCTCTCTCCCCCCCTCTCTCTCTCTCTCCCCTCTCTCTCCCCCCCTCTCTCTCTCTCTCTCTCTCTCTCTCTCTCTCTCTCTCTCTCTCTCTCTCTCCCCCCCTCTCTCTCTATCTCCTCTCTCTCTCTCTTTCCCCCCTCTCTCTCTCTCTCTCTATCTCCATCTCCCCCCCCCTCTCTCTCTCTCTATCTATCTCCATCCTCTTTCTCTATCTCCCCCCTTTCCCTGGTGGCTAGTGGGGGTAGCTGGGTGATGTCTGCACGATACGTGCAGACATCCTCCATGCTGCCCGACACCTCCGTCTATTATGACGGACAGCTGGTCCGTCATAATAGACGGAGGTGTCGGGCAGCATGGAGGATGTCTGCACGTATAGTGCAGACATCCCCCAGCTGCCCGCTTTTCCCTGGTGGCTAGTGGGGCAGCAGAGGATGTCTGCGCGATGAGCGCAGACCTCCCCTGCTGCCGCCCGGCATGCTCGCCGGGACTTCTGTGACGTAGCCGGAAGTACCCGGCTTCTTCATAGAAGCCCCGGCGGTCGTGCCGGGCGGAAGCAGGGGAGTCTGCGCTCATTGCGCAGACATCCCCTGCTGTTAGAGAGGGGGATCCAGGTCCCCTGCAGCTCTGCTGGGGACCTTGATCCATGTCTTATAATCTGACCTCATTTGCTCTGAAAAAAACCTCGTCTTATATTCGAGCAAATACGGTATTCTCCTCCTTTACTCAGCTGATTCTCAGAAATGTCTTTAAATGTATCTATCAAATCACCTCTGTCTTTCTTTCATGCTTTACATGTTAAGATACATTTAACCTTGTCTGGTAAGCTCTATCCTTCAATCCATGCAACAGTTTAGTTGCCTTTCTCTGAACTCTCTCCATAGCATCCACATCCCTCTGGAAACACTGTCCCCAGCACTCCATAAAACACTCCACATGAGGTCTCACCTGTGTTATTGTACAATGGGATGAGCACATCCCTCTTTCTACTTCCAATACCTCTACTTATCTCTACACTTACTGCTAGCATTTCCTGCTGTCCTACTACATTATCGGTTGCCTATCTTTGAGTCCTCTGTAACAATTGCCCCTAAATCCCTCTCCTCAACCGTTGAGGATTGGATAGCATGAAATATTCTATACAGGATCTTTATCACAGGTTTCCTTATTACATTAAATAGTTCTATGATGTCTCCCAGCTTGTGTTCTAATATAGTTATATGTGAACTTATACTTTTACTGAGCGTGATGAGAGTAGTGTACAATTGATTGCGTGAGACTTCTGCTTTTACTGATTGACTCCAAAATCCAATCTCCTACCCAAATCCAATATAATTTCTACTAGAAGTCTTAATTATTTGAAAAAGTCCTAATTCTCTATCTTATTTGTAAAATTATCAAACAATAATTTAAAACAAATTCTTCTCCATCAGGGGGTCTTTTCACAATACTCACTTAACATTTGCCAATAATTTCCTTAAAAGTTTCAGTATCTACATTTTACACTTGTATAACTCCTCTTTGTCAAATAAAAGAATCTGACACAACAGAACATTAGGAAATATAGTAATATCTCTACAGTTTCTGACAACAAAATATTCCCGTTTATCCCATTTAAAAATATACAACATAATGTTCCACATATGCCATTAAGTTACTCTAAAACTTTTGTTTATCGTATTATGCAGACATTTAGCACTTCTTCTTTTTAAATGACAAACCCTTTCTCTCTTTTTTTTAACATTAACATTCAACTTATAACAAAATAAATAAACACTTTCTTTCTTGTTCAAAACTTTTAATAACAACGTATTTAAAACTTCTATTACAAAATTATCTCCTCTCCCAAATGACAATAATTTTAACATCTCTTCACCATGTAGCACATAAATTGCTTTCTCGTGATGCTCCGATGGAAAAAAAAAGATAAATTGCTTTCTCATAATTATAACAAAAATATGACTGAGTGTGTGTGTGTGTGTGTTAAAACGTGTTAAAACATAACATTACATTTATTTATATATCACCTACAAATTATATAGCACTGTAACCAATCCTGTTTCTTACAGCGTATTTTTAATTATTATTAGAGTATTAATTTGTTAATACTGCTGTAGTACCCATTTCAACAGTTTAAGACTGAATGGATTAATTCATCAGCTCATTTTCTTAAGTTACATTTATTCTATCTCTCACTGACTCTCAAGGCATTTATGAAAACATTATCACTGTTCTTTAGAGTTCATTTTAATTTATAATGTAGATATATATCACATTTGTTCATTTATCTTTACCATATGACCCCTGACAATTTATGCACATTTTACCGGTCATCCTAGACCATCTATTCTAAGGGTGTCCCTCTTTGGACCACAAAATATTCACCACCATGAGAAGCTCTCACATCAGCAGTGCTCACCACAGAATATTCACAACTTGAATGCTCATAGTCCAGTGGTACTCACCATAAGGTTTAATAGCTTATTCTGGATATAATAGCTTATACTGCATACTCTTGCCACATAGTATCTGCATCACAACCCCTGGCTGTGTACTAAAAGGGAAAACAAAATATAAACACAGTGTTATTAAAATGGTCTTACCTACTCAATTCTGACCCACCTAAGTTTTTTACACTACAGGCATTTGAACAGGTGCCTTACCTTTTATATCTGGTCACAGGTTAGGTTTGATCAGAGACGAGACTCTGAGATGTTGGAAATCCTGGACGAGCCCCCAAGTGTGGATGTGGAGGAAAAATCAAGGGAGAAAAAAACAGGGAGCATTTTATAATAAGCTCTCGCTTGTCTATTTTTTTCCCTATATTTTTTAATGCAAACGTGTTCAATCCAGCCTTTGGCTTGCTAGGTTTCTTCTTCTGATCATGTCTTCAAATTAGTGTTGAAATTCAATTGTTCTTGGAATTGGTTATTTAACTGAAAATATGTATGGTAAATTTACTTAACCCCTTGCCGACAAAGGACGTGTCAGGCACGTCCTGGGAGAAACTCCCTTAACGACAAAGGACGTGCCTGGCTCCCTTAACGACAAAGGACGTGCTATGCTCTCAGACAGCTTAAAAAAAAAAAAAAAATCTAAAATATTTTTACTTTACACATAATCCCCTAGCGGGTATGTGTAAAAAAAAATATGCAGACAGATAAAAATTGCTTTGGCGTCAATATCATTGCGTAAGCAGTGATCGACAGCAAAGAAGGGGTTAATAACTCGTAGAAGAGCCTTTGTAGTACTGTAATAAATTACAGTACAAAAAAAATGAACCCCTAAAAAATGCACAAACAGCAAAAATAAATGTGCTGATGTGCACGATCACTCCTTACGCAAGATCAGTGGCAGGGAAGGGGTTAAAAGCAGGAAATTGCTTTTATAAACTTTTTTTTTTAAATTGTTTTATAATTAGTGTGTTGTGTATTTATTATTTTTTTGTACTTAAACTTACTTTTATTACTTTGATCTGTCTCTCTCCTTCACTAAAAAAAAATGTGATGAGAAGGAGGCAGATCCTAACTGGTTAGATCAATATAGGGTTAATATTGATCTGACCAGGCAGTGGGGGTGCTCATCAGAGCATCCCCACTGCTTGTCAGTCTGCCTGCAGTCACAGAATCCTGTGACTGCTTGAAGAGCACAGGAAGCAGGTACTTCCTGCTCCTGTGCTCTTGCCCTTAGAAGGGCAGCGCCATCTTGGTCACACAGTGACCAAGATCGTGCTTTTTTTTGGTGTGTGTTACTGATTGCCTCGACTTGCGAGGCAATCAGTAACACAGAGCATAGGAAGCGATGAAATTCGCTTCCTATGCTCTTTTTGTAATGCCCGCGTTTTAAAGGCACTGTGCCTTTAAAACCTGCATTTCAATCGCTCTCCTGAGCGATCGAAATGCCGACGGGAATTTTTTTTTAGTATTGAATGATGCTTCCATACAGAAGCATCGTTTCAATACCACTTGAACACTGAAAGCGGAAAAACTCCGCTTTCAGTGCTCGTTTTGACACTAACGTCACTTACGTCTTGCCACACAGGACGGACCTAGCACGTCCTGTGTCGGAAAGGGGTTAATTGAGTCTTCACAATACATCCAATTTAGTGGTTGAAATGAGAACTCATCTCAACAACCAAACTCAGATTAGACCTCCCACACATCCCCATCTCAACCTTGAAAAATGCTATTCACACAGCATTCACGATGACTAAATAAATGCAGTAATCTGAAAAATCCCTGGTGATTGGGAAGATGAATTACATGGCCAAAAGGTCACAGAGATGGGGAATGGAGTTAATAGTCTGTCCTTTTTTATGTCTGTCTACTGTCAGCCTGTCTGTTTATTTATCACACCATTTATCCATCAATTTTTCCATGTGTCTAATAATTTAGAGATTCTACTTTGCATTCCCTTAGCAAAGTTTGCATGTACATACATCACAAACGTCTTACTCTCATCCAAACCTCACTAAAACTGGGCATTACAGACCCAGTTTAATGCAAAACCTTAACCAAACCTTTTAATATTTTCATATGAGATTTGCATCTTATTAAATCAAGAGATAGAAAATCACAACCTCCAGAAGAATCAAGAATATTTTAGATTTCTTGGATTCTATCAGTGCTAAGGACCATGGATTCCCAAGCTGTTCTAATCTTATCTAGGCTACTTCTCCTAATCACGTGTGTTACCGAATATTTTACTTTACTTTTTCATAGATGGATATTGCATTCAAAATATTTCTGGCAAATAGCCTCAATTTCGGAAATGTTTGCAGGCTTTTGCTGCCTCTGGACCGATACCCTCCTCTGTGTTTTCTACTGTGTGAAGATCACAAGCTACAGCCATAGGTTCTTCCTCTACCTGAAGCAAAACATCTCCAGACTGGTCCCTCGGCTTCTCTTGGCATCGGTGACAATATCTTTCTTTTTTAGCCTTCCCTTTGGATTGTTTGTGTATGAAACTGCTTCCAATTCTACAAATACCAGCACTGAATCGTATGATCCACAAAATAATGTGGTAGTAGATTACCACAGTATGTCCATCATTTACTGTTCAGGATCCTCAGTTCCCATGATTATTTTCTGCACAGCAATCTCTCTTCTAATCGGATCACTGTTGAGTCACACCAGTCGTATAAAGGGTATGAACGCTGGCTTCAGGAATCCTCGACTTGATGCTCTTACAAGTGCAGTTAGAAATATGCTGTTGTTTTTGTTCTTGTATATAATCTATGTTGGGAGTACGGGCTTAGCATTTCTTAACCTGAACACTGAAAAAATAGCGTGGACGATGATGTGCTTCATTTGTATCAATGCATATCCAAGCTTGCACTCTATTGTTTTGATATCAAGTCATGCGCAACTAAGTCAGGCCATTCGGCAAGTCGTCCAATTTATATTGGGGAAAATAAACTCTCCTTTATAGAAAGAAGTTACTCTAAATTATATAAATTATAAACACATTTGAGCAGTTACTGCAGATTATCTCCAATCATTATCTTTTTCTATCACAGTTTGATTCTTACAGGAAATTAAACTACATTTTGTTCAGCTACTTGAAAGAGTTTGGATTCTGTTTCTTTATTAAATGGAACACATACTACTATGATAAACATTGGGATGCAATGATAGGTAACAAACAGGCTTTGTATACATTTAAATATCAGGCAGCCCAAAATAGTGACTGGTTGGTGTTGTCCATTGTCACGTCTGCACAAGAATTACAATGATACAAAATCACAATCTCAAATATTAAGACCGTGTACAAAGTTGTCATATTTCTCATTGTATTTATCATTTTCAGAAACTTCATTTGGCTCCAAAAGGCAGAAGTGTTATAGGACTAAAGACGTGATTTTGTCCTGCCTCGGGCTGGCTGGAATTATTTTCTTGATAATTTACATAATTAACAATTCATATTTACATGTCCTTCGATGTTTATTTAATTCAAGATATAATTCCAATATTTGTAAGCTTTTTCAGACTCTGGACCTTCTACCTTGCTCTGTGTCTTCTACTGTGTGAAGATCACAAGCTACAACCATAGGTTCTTCCTCTACCTGAAGCTAAACATCTCCAGACTGGTCCCTCGGCTCCTCTTGGCATCAGTGACAATATGAGTATTACAAAAGTCTTGTTTTTAACAATATTGTTATTCAATGTTTGGGAAGACCGTTCCTTCCTAATTGTAGTTATAGGTAAGGTGGGGTATATAGAGACATACTTTTTATATGTATATATGTTGTAATGTATACTAATCACCAGGGGGTCAGGACATCACCTAGTCACTAATTAATGGGGAGTTGGGATCACAAAGTATGTTTCAAAGGGTAAAGGTAATGCTCACAGTCCAGTATGTTTTATAGCAGCAGTGTGGTTGGGACAATAACATACCATTGTTAATAATAATAATAACAATACCAGTAATGGCAGGTCTATGGTAAATCACATCACTTAATATTGATCTTTATCACCAGCTGTTGATACCTGCACCCTCCTCTCATCATGTAATTCAGATCAGAGTACCATTTCCTTCCAAAGTTTCCCCGTTTCCCCACTGTGGAATTGATATGCTACCTTTACATATGCTTGTGAGGTGTGAAGGTGTCCTAAATAGGTACAGAAACCCAAAGGATGATATTAAAGAACTTATTGTTTTATACCAAATTATAAAAGTAGGTAGGGATGAGACAATTGATGGGGAGTAGGCAAAAAAAACCCAGGGCCATGATGCTTGCTATGGCGTGTTCCCAGCGGGAGGATAAAAATACCTGGGTTATAGGCAGGGCCGGTGGAAGGATTTTTTGCTACACAGGCGCAAGTGCTTTTTGGTGCCCCGCCCAAACCCATGACTCTCCCTCGCCCCATATCCAATATCTATCTTCCCTCTCCTCATATCTCTTTCCCTAAGCCCATATCTTTTATTTCTCCTTCCCTATATCTCTTACCCTCCCCCCATCTCTGTCCCCCCTTCTGTTCTCTCCCTCTCCCCATCTGTTCTCTCCCTCTCCCCATCTGTTCTCTCCCCCTCCTACCCCCATTTCTGTTCTCTCTTCCTCCATTCTCTCCCCCATCTCTGTTCTCTCCCCTTCCTACCCAATCTCTGTTCTCTCCCCCTCCTACCCCATCTCTTTTCTCTCCCCCTCTTCCTCTGTTCTCCCCCATTTCTGTTTTCTCTCCCTCCTCCGTTCACTCCCCCCCCCCCCCTGTTCTCACTCCCCCCTCCCTTGTTCTCTTCCCCCCACCCAGACAGACCCTGGGAGCACCAGAGCGGAGAGGGGTAAAAAAAATGCTGGTAGAGTCCCTGGCTGGGAACATGATCTCCCCTCACCAGCCTTCTCCCCGGCCGGATGGAGGACCCTGGGAGCGGCATCTGCTTCACAGGGAGCCGAGCAGCATGTGCTCTGTGTAAAACACACATGGAGCTCAGTAAGTGCTCGTGCTCCCTGTGCTTAGTGATGATGTAGGGCATCGGAGGTATTGGAGAACTATAGACTTTTTTCTAATTATAAACCTTTTATGCTAAAATATTAGTATAAACCAGTTTACTTAACAAATCCACTGCTTCAGATAATAAGAGGCATCTTTATATCATTATACCTTTGCTTCTGGTGGCCCTATTTTCAGACAGCTTAAGGTCACTTGAATGACCTGTGACTATACAGATAGCTGTGTAAGTGAGAGCGAACAGACCCTTTTATTGTCGGGACCATATGTCCACCTCCCACTCCTTAGGTCATATAAGTCACTGCCAGTGTGTTCAACATTTTAAACTAATACCGTAGGTTATTTAGCAAAGTGATGGAGAAGTCTTCAAGTTTGTGGAATTGAAAATATTTTGTGAGGAAGCCAATTGATTGCAAGTTAAAACCTCCTTGTATATCTTAAAGTCAAACTCATTCCTCATGGGTTGCCTTTAGATATCAGACCCTCTTTTTGTCAGACAAGAGATAAGTTTTGTGAGACTTGGAAGAAAGTCTTTAATAAAAGTAGTTTAGATTACATTGCATTGGGCACACAGGAGGATCTTGTCGAACTTAGTAAGGTAATCGCTGGTAATTAAAATTTCACTGAGGTCCTTGAGTCCAACTGAGAGCTCTGCAATGGGTAAGGGATTGTGTTTTGCTTCTTCTGTGATCATCTAAAGCTTGATGTTGAACTAGATTGATTTTTCCATCTCCCACAATTAATGCAATGCTCTCGGATTGTCCCTGAGCCTTATCTTCTAATCATGATTTACAAACTGAAGTGTGGCTTTTTGCTTTTGACTAAATGTAAACCCAAGAGTAAGTTTATGGCTCCTGCAAACACTACTTCAGTTGTGACTTTTTATACATAGGTTCAAATGGGATTTGTCTAAAATTAAATGGACAGGTGGGGAAACTTCTAATCTGTCCTTAGGTGAATCACATGTTCTTTAGTCACTGGCTGATGACCTTTCTAATATAGTGTTGCTGGCTGATAAGAGAGGAGGCATAGTAGTGATGGGCAGTTCATTTTATAAACTGGACGACTACATACAACGTAATGATACCGCTCCGACATTGGGCTCAATATATAGATGATGTGCTTTTCTTATGGTGTGCTAAGTGGAAGGATCCTGAACACCTTAAGGATTTCTTTGCTTAAAGAATTCCTAGCATTTCCTTTGGAATGTGATGAGACCATAGTTAGTTTACTTGATGTACACTTAAGTTAGGGGAGGGGTAAGTTTACATTTTTTGGGGGAAATCTATGGATATAAACCCTCTCCTTCAAGCTGGATGTTTTCATCTTCCAGGGCTGCTACTGTGTTTACCCCAACGGCAATTTTTACATGTCAGTACAATTGTATTGGATGACTTTAATTGTCAAATCGAATTTGTTGTGTATCACATTAAGTGTTTGTGTGGTCTGGGATATGCTTGTGAAACCGCATGTCCCCCTTCTATTAGAATAGGGGAAAATAAGAATACACTATTTTGTACCCACCATATTTATTTTCTGTCTGTTTATATGGTGGTTATGTTCACAGTTCTGTTTTTTTTTAGTTATCAGTATTTTCATTTGTTTATATGTATCTCATTTTACACCCCCCACTTCTTCTCAGATAGTGTTATTTGTGCTTGTTCCCCTCTGTTTTAAAGGCATGTGTTCGTCATGATGTCATCAGGTTATGCGCGGTGTCGTGATGTCATCACGTTGCAACTTCATCAGGCAATATGGCAACCGACATCTTGGACAATTTTACTTTCATTTTGGTCCCTACTTAAGGGTCCCATGTCTGCACATCACTTTAATTCCTCCATTTGAAGACATCATCAAAATGTTGGATTTTGTTTTATTTTTTTTGTACATTCCCTGGTCCAGTCTGTAGTTTTGTGTGGATACATATTTGATGCTACAATTCATTTACTGCCTTTTGCTTTGTTTTTGTAGTGGTTTGTTTTATTTCATTATACTGACGTTTGTACATTATTTTGTGTATGGCAATTTTGGGGATCTTTCTTTCTTTGTGTGCTTGTTTTCAAATGTATATTGTAATACATTTGATATTATACTTCATTTGATATGCTACCTTTTGTATTATATATATAGGGTGGTTTATGGTCCTACCTTATTGTGTAAAGGCTCTTCCTCTACCTGAAGCTAAACATCTCCAGAATGGTCCATCGGATCCTCTTGGCATTGGTGATAATATTTTCTTTTCTACGAAGTTCGAATGCGGGGGATGGTTGAATCTGTTCAAGTTTGGTTGTTAAGATGAGCTCTCATTTCAACCACCAAATTCAGACTTTAGTGAATCTCAGCCTTGAAAAATGATATTCACAAAGCATTCACAATGACTTAATACATGCTGTTATCTGAAAAATGCCTGGTGATTGGGAAGAAAAATGAAATGACAGCAAGGTCACTGAGATGGGGAATGGAGTTAGTAGTCTGTCCTTCTGTACGTCTCTCCACCAATGGACCTGTCTGTCTGTTTATTTATCATACTATATCTCTGTCAATTGTTCCATCTGTCTGCTTATTTCCATATGTTGCTTTGCAATCACTTAGCAATGTTTGCATGTACATAAGCCACAAACTTGCTTCTCTCATCCACACCTCACTAGAACTGGGACCTTAACGATCTGGTGTAATACAAAACCTAAACCAAACCTTTAAACATTTTCATTTTAGATTTACATCTTCTTACAACCAGTGATACAAAATCACAAACTCCAGAGTGTCTTCAGCACAGGATCTCGCAGAGAAAGATTCAATCATTTCTTGGATGATATCAGTGCTACGGACCATGTATTTCCAAGCTGTTTTCTTTTTATTTGTATTTAGTTTCATAGAGATTGCAGTTGGAATATTTCTCAATGCATTTATCATTTTGATGAACTTTGTCTGGTGGCTGAAATGCAGAAGTGTTCAATCGATAGACCTGATTCTGGTCAGCATTGGTCTTGCTAGGCTTCTTCTCCTGATCACGTTTGTTACTGAATATTTCACTTTACTTTTTAATGGATGGTTATTGGAGTCAAAATATTTCTGGCAGATTTTCTCAATTGCTATAATGTTTGTAAGCTTTTGCAGCCTCTGGACTGATACCCTCCTCTGTGTTTTCTACTGTGTGAAGATTACAACCTACAGCCATAGGTTCTTCCTCTACCTGAAGCTAAACATCTCCAGACTGGTCCCTCGGCTCCTCTTGGCATCAGTGACAATATCTTTCTTTTCTAGTCTGCCCTGTGCATGGATTGTTTATGAAACTGCTTCCAATTCTACAAATACCAGTACATCGTATGATCCACAAATTAATGTGGAAGTAGATTTCCTCAATATTCCAATCATTTACGTTTTAGGATCCTCAGTTCCCTTATTTATTTTCTGCACAGCAATCTCTCTTCTAATGGGATCACTGTTGAGTCACACCAGTCGTATGAAGAGTATGAATGCTGGCTCAAGGAATCCTCGACTTGATGCTCTTACAAGTGCAGTTAGAAATATGCTGTCTTTTATGTTGTTCCATCTAATCTATGTTGGGAGCATGAACTTAGTGTTTGTTACCCTGAACACTGGAAGTCTAGTGGGGGCAATGATATGCTTCATTTGCATCAATGCATATCCAAGCTTGCACTCTATTGTTTTAATATCGAGTCATGTACGACTAAATCAGGCCATTCGGAGAGTCGTCCAGTTGATATTGTGTAAAATAAAAAACCCTTTATAGAAATACGTTACTCTAAATTCAGGTAATCACAATAATCTCTAAAGTTGTAAACTGAACTGATAATGCAATTTGAGCAGTTACTACAGATTAACTCCATTCACCATCTTTTGATAATGCATTCATCAGTTTGATTCTTGCAGGAAAATATATTTGACTAGACTACTTTCCAGAGTTTGAATGCTCTTTCTTTATTAAAATGAAGCACATGCTACTATCATATTTATTGGGATGAAATAAAAGGTAATGTGCTACAGAATCACCATCAGGAATTGTGTTTTTTTTACAGAACAAATGGTCTGGCCATAGCACTACCTTACACACCTAGCACATACACCCTCATTGCACAGTCAAGGCTTATCCAACCAGCACCCACAGGGCATGTCCCTTCACCCCCACTGCACACTCAGGACATGCCCCAGAACCCACATTGCACACCCAAGACATGCCCCATTACTAAAATTGCCCTTACCCTAGCACTCCAAGACATTCCCCATCCCCCACACTGCACACACAGGATTTTCCCCAGCCAGCACCCTCAGTTCTGCATCTCCCTAGTATTTAGCGGTATGCAGCTTGATGGCTGTGCGCGTAACGGGTGCCCAGACATCTTGCCATGCTGTGTTTGAATATATCTCAATATTGTTATAATTTTCAGAAACTTCATTTGGTGGCTAAAGGGTAGAAGTGTTCAATCTATAGACCAGATTCTGTCCAGCTGATAATTTACATTATTAATAATTCATGTTCTTGGATGGTTATTCAATTTAAGATATTTCCAACAAACTTTCCTACATGCTGTAATGTTTGCAGCCTCTGGACCGGTTCCCTATTCTGTGTTTTTTACTGTGTAAATAAAAACATTGATTCTGTCAGAATCTCACAGAGGGTCCCTCACACAGTGAATTACCAACTCTATGATCAGAGCAGTTGTAGGCGTTAACTTTACCCTTCTTCAGAAATGAGATTCTTGAAGTGATTAAACATCTTAAGATCAATAAGGCTCCAGGTCCTGATGGTTATACCAACCTTGAAATCAAGGAGGATGGAATTCTGCCATATGACGTTCTGCAGGTAGATAGTACATATAGTAACAATCCAGCTAACTATTGACCAATCTCATTAATAAACTCAGATATAAAAATGTACTCTGCAGTAATAGCAAATCGATTGGAACAGGTGATCCCACCTTTAATACACATTGATCAAGCGGGATTCTTGCAGGGAAGGTCTGCAGGCAACTGTACAAAAAGACTGATTGTTCTGATCGGATATTCCGGGGCAAAAAAGACTCTCGAGTTGGCCCTGTCACTTGATGCCGAAAAGGCCTTTGATAGTGTCAACTGCGGATTCATGATCCAGACTCTTGATAGAATGGGATTTGCCAGATCAATAAAGTCTGCTATTATGACTCTGTACTCTGGCCCCATGGCTAAAACCGTGGGCCCTAGCATTTCTGAGGATTGGTGGTGCTCACCTTTCCCCGCTGTTAAATTTGAATCCTAGAACCTTTGGTGGCTAAGATAAGAGATAATCCTCATATTAAAAGTATAGAAATCAAACAGTCTATTTATAAGGGGATCTTGTACTCGGATGACAGTATATTGATATTGACAGGTGGATTCTTATGGGGGAAATATACGCTTATGGTAAAGATTCAAACTGTAAGTTAAATATGAGCAAATCGCAAATAATGACTATTAACAGCGATAAAAAACTGATAGAAACAATAATCAGTATTTTCCCTTTCTCCTGCTCTATAAATGGCTTTTAATATCTGGGAATTCAGATTACCCCAGATGTAGCAGACATGATGCGCCAAAACCTAGATAAATGATTATTCAAGTGAAAAAGACTTGAAAAATATTGGAATTTCATGGGTAGGTAGAATAAACCTTTTAAAATCCTATCTCCTACGTAAATGCCCTACGTAAAAATCATTCTGGATGAATGTAGAGGTGCAGGGCTGTGATCATTACCGCTGCTCTCATTGCTCATAAGGAGGAAAGCCGACCTATTACATGGCATCAAGTAATAGGTATGTCCAGCATCCAGACAACTTAATCAAAGTTGGGATGAAAATGCCAGGTGATTGGAAAGAGGAATAAAATGGCTGCAAGGTCACAGAGATGGGGAAACTTAATAATCTGTCCATCAGTGCACCAGTGAGTCTGTGTCCGTCTGTCTAGTTATCACACCATATCACCTTCAGTCGTTCCATATTTATTTACAGATGCTACTTTGCATTCCCTAGTAAAGTTTGCTTGTTCAGAAACCACAAACTTCTTACTCTCAAGCACACCTCACTAGAACTGGCCATGAAAGAGACGACGTAATGCAAAACCTAAACCAAACCTTTTGATATTTTCATATAAGATTTGCATCTTATTAAATCCAGTGATACAAAATCACAAACTCCAGAGTGTCTTCAACACAGGATCTCGCAGAGGAAGAATAAAGTATATTTTTTATTTTCTTACTCAGTGCTAAGGACCATGAATTCCCAAGCTGTTCTCTTCTTAGCTGTATTTAGTTCAATAGAGATTGCAGTTGGAATATTAGTCAATGTGTTTATCATTTTGATGAACTTCATCTGGTGGGTGAAATGCAGACGGCTTCAACCTATAGACCTGATTCTCTTCAGCCTGGCAATTTCTAGGCTACTTCTCCTAATCATCTATATTATTAATAGTTCGGGCATACCTGTATGGTTATATGGCTCAACATATTTCCTGGAAATTTACTTAATTGCAGCAATGTTTGTAAGTCTTTGCAGCCTCTGGACCGGTACCCTCCTCTGTGTTTTCTACTGTGTGAAGATCACAAACTACAAACATAGGTTCTTCCTCTACCTGAGGCTAAACATCTCCAGACTGGTCCCTCGACTACTCTTGGCATCAGTGACAATATCTTTCTTTTCTAGTCTGCCCTGTGGATGGATTGCACATTTAGCTGCTTCCAATTCTACAAATACCAGCAGTGAATTCTATAGTCCACACATTGAAATGAATTACATCAACATGCTCATCATTTATGTTTTTGGATCTTCAGTTCCCTCCTTAGTATTATGCACAGCAATCTCTCTTTTAATCAGATCACTGTTAGATCACACCAGCCATATGAAGAGTATGAACGCTGGCTTTAGGAATCCTAGACTTGATGCTCTTAGAAGTGCAGTTAGAAATATGCTATCTTTTTTGTTATTCTATCTAATCTATATTGCAAGTCAATTCGTAGTGGACCTAAACTTGAAACCTGGAAATGAAGCTTTGAGAATGCTTGCCAGCATTTGCATCATTGCATATCCAGGCTTGCACTCTATCATGTTGATATCGGGCCATGGGAGACTAAATCGGGCCACTTGGAGAATTGTCCAGTTGACATTAGAGAAAATAAAAACCCCTTTATAGAAAGAAGTTAATCTACATTTAGGTAATCACAATAATCTGTAAAGTTATTAACTAAACACATAACGCAATTGGAGCAGTTATTTCAGATTAACTCCATTCATCATCTCTTTCTCTCACAGTTTAATTCCTACAGGAAAATATTTTGCTCAGTTACTAGACAGAGTTTGGATTCTGTGTCTTTATTAAATGAAACACAGGCTACTATGATATATATTGGGATGAAATAAAAGATAATGGGCTTTGGACACTTTTAAATATCAGGAAACTGTCTTCAGCATTGGATGTGTCAGAGGAAAATTTTGCATGTTTTAGATTTCTTGGATTATATCAGTCCTAACGACCATGTATTCCCAAGCTCTCATCTGATCTGTAATTAATTTAATAGAAGTTTCAGATGGAATATTTCTCATTGTATTTATAATTTGCAGAAACTTCATTTGGTGGCTGAAGGATAGAAGTGTTCAATCTATAGACCCGATTCTGTCCAGCCTTGACAGGTTGACTGGACTTCTTCTCCTGATGATGTACATTATGAATGTGTAAGGTCCGCATCTCTGTCCCACGCCGGGTCCCTCACAGAAGGAATAGCAGCAGCTCCGGTCCCTCTCACCGTCGGCTATCCTCTTCTACACGCGCCCGACACTGGAGACAGGCGCGTGCTCGACGGGAAGCTCTTTCTCTTCTGCCCCGATCATCACTATGGCGACGGGCGGCGAGACGCGCGTCGCGTACGTCACGGGGGTGGCGGAGCTATGCCCTTTAAAACCATAGCGCGCGCAATTCAAATTTGCTTGTTGATTTTTCAAGCTATCTCCTCGTGGATTGCTCCTAGCTTCCTCGTTCTTGTTCCTGCAAGTGTTATTTGATTATTCTACTCTAGTGGACTTCTGACCTGGCTTTCTCCTGGATTTTGCTGACCTCTGTTCTCCCTGACCCGGCTACGTTATTTGACCCTCCTGCATTCTGGTATCCTTGAACCCGGCTTGAACTCTCGACCTTGCTACCTTCCTGGCTCCCCGACTCGGACTGTCCCTCGACTACCCTTCACGGTACCAGCACTTCTGTTCCTGGTTCTCTGACATTCGTGCCTGCTGCCATCTATTGACGTCTACCTACCCTGTAGCCCTCGGTATCGGTGGTGCCAGGCAGGAACAGTCGATATCTGCAATTGGGATCCCTACCTCTTCGCATGAATCACGGTACGTTGGTTTTCTGCCTTACAGAATGATTCATATTTACGTTTTCTTGGATGATTATTCAAATCAAGATATTTCCAACAAATTTCCCACATGCTGTAATATTTGCAGGTTTTTGCAGCCTCTGGACCGGTACCCTCCTCTGTTTGTTCTACTGTGTGAAGATCACAAACTACAGCCATAAGTTCTTCCTCTACCTGAATATAAACATCTGCAGACTGGTCCCTCGGCTCCTCTTGGTGTCGGTGACAATATGTTTCTTTTCTAGCCTGCCTGTTGGTTTATGGATGGAAATCAGTTATTTGATTTGTCGGGACTACCATGGATCCTTTGCTCTGATAATAGTTTTCAACTCGCCATGTACTCCTGCAATATGCCTGGACTTCATCTACAAACCTTCTGGGCATTCCAAGCCCCAATGGTAAGAAATAGACAATGGAGAAAATAGGCACAGAATCCTGTGACTGCTTGAAGAGCACAGGAAGTAGGTACTTCCTTCCTCCTGTGCTCATGCCCTTAGAAGGGCAGCGCCATCTTGGTCACACAGTGACCAAGATCGTGCATTTTTTTTTTTGTGTTACTGATTGCCTCGACTTGCGAGGCAATCAGTAACACAGAGCATAGGACATCGTTTCCTATGCTCTTTTTGTAATGCCCGCGTTTTAAAGGCACTGTGCCTTTAAAACCCGCATTTCAATCGCTCTCCTGAGCGATCGAAATGCCGACGGGAATTTTTTTTTAGTATTGAACGATGCTTCCATACAGAAGCATCGTTTCAATACCACTTGAGCACTGAAAGCGGAAAAACTCCGCTTTCAGTGCTCGTTTTGACACATTAACGTCATATACGTCTTGCCACACAGGACGGACCTAGCATGTCCTGTGTCGGCAAGGGGTTAATTGAGTCTATTCACAATACATCCAATTTAGTGGTTGAAATGAGAACTCATCTCAACAACCAAACTCAGATTAGACCTCCCACACATCCCCATCTCAACCTTGAAAAATGCTATTCACACAGCATTCACGATGACTAAATAAATGCAGTAATCTGAAAAATCCCTGGTGATTGGGAAGATGAATTACATGGCCAAAAGGTCACAAAGATGGGGAATGGAGTTAATAGTCTGTCCTTTTTTTATGTCTGTCTACTGTCAGCCTGTCTGTTTATTTATCACACCATTTATCCATCAATTTTTCCATGTGTCTAATAATTTAGAGATTCTACTTTGCATTCCCTTAGCAAAGTTTGCATGTACATACATCACAAACGTCTTACTCTCATCCAAACCTCACTAAAACTGGGCTTTACAGACCCAGTTTAATGCAAAACCTTAACCAAACCTTTTAATATTTTCATATGAGATTTGCATCTTATTAAATCAAGAGATAGAAAATCACAACCTCCAGAAGAATCAAGAATATTTTAGATTTCTTGGATTCTATCAGTGCTAAGGACCATGTATTCCCAAGCTGTTCTAATCTTATCTGTATTTAGTTTAATAGTGATTGCAGTTGGAATAGGTCTCAATGTATTTATCATTTTGATGAACTTCATTTGGTGGATGAAACGTAGACATGTTGAGTCTATAGATATTCTGGTCAGCATTGGGCTTTCTAGGCTACTTCTCCTAATCACGTGTGTTACCGAATATTTTACTTTACTTTTTCATAGATGGATATTGCATTCAAAATATTTCTGGCAAATAGCCTCAATTTCGGAAATTTTTGCAGGCTTTTGCTGCCTCTGGACCGATACCCTCCTCTGTGTTTTCTACTGTGTGAAGATCACAAGCTACAGCCATAGGTTCTTCCTCTACCTGAAGCAAAACATCTCCAGACTGGTCCCTCGGCTTCTCTTGGCATCGGTGACAATATCTTTCTTTTTTAGCCTTCCCTTTGGATTGTTTGTGTATGAAACTGCTTCCAATTCTACAAATACCAGCACTGAATCGTATGATCCACAAAATAATGTGGTAGTAGATTACCACAGTATGTCCATCATTGGACAGGATCCTCAGTTATTTTCTGCACAGCAATCTCTCTTCTAATCGGATCACTGTTGAGTCACACCAGTCGTATGAAGGGTATGAACGCTGGCTTCAGGAATCCTCGACTTGATGCTCTTACAAGTGCAGTTAGAAATATGCTGTTGTTTTTGTTCTTGTATATAATCTATGTTGGGAGTACGGGCTTAGCATTTCTTAACCTGAACACTGAAAAAATAGCGTGGATGATGATGTGCTTCATTTGTATCAATGCATATCCAAGCTTGCACTCTATTGTTTTGATATCAAGTCATGCGCAACTAAGTCAGGCCATTCGGCAAGTCGTCCAATTTATATTGGGGAAAATAAACTCTCCTTTATAGAAAGAAGTTACTCTAAATTATATAAATTATAAACACATAATTTGAGCAGTTACTGCAGATTATCTCCAATCATTATCTTTTTCTATCACAGTTTGATTCTTACAGGAAAATAAACTACATTTTGTTCAGCTACTTGAAAGAGTTTGGATTCTGTTTCTTTATTAAATGGAACACATACTACTATGATAAACATTGGGATGCAATGATAGGTAACAAACAGGCTTTGTATACATTTAAATATCAGGCAGCCCAAAATAGTGACTGGTTGCTGTTGTCCATTGTCACGTCTGCACAAGAATTACAATGATACAAAATCAAAATCTCAAATATCAAGACCGTGTACAAAGTTGTCATATTTCTCATTGTATTTATCATTTTCAGAAACTTCATTTGGCTACAAAAGGCAGAAGTGTTATAGTACTACAGAACCTGATTTTGTCCTGCCTCGGGCTGGCTGGAATTATTTTCTTGATAATTTACATTATTAACAATTCATATTTACATGTCCTTGGATGTTTTTATTTGATTCAAGATAGTTCCAACATTTGTAAGCTTTTTCAGACTCTGGACCTTGTACCTTGCTCTGTGTCTTCTACTGTGTGAAGATCACAAGCTACAACCATAGGTTCTTCCTCTTCCTGAAGCTAAACATCTCCAGACTGGTCCCTCGGCTCCTCTTGGCATCAGTGACAATATGAATATTACAAAAGTCTTGTTTTTAACAATATTGTTATTCAATGTTTGGGAAGACCGTTCCTTCCTAATTGTAGTTATAGGTAAGGTGGGGTATATAGAGACATACTTTTTATATGTATATATGTTGTAATGTATACTAATCACCGGGGGTCAGGACATCACCTAGTCACTAATTAATGGGGAGTTGGGATCACAAAGTATGTTTCAAAGGGTAAAGGTAATGCTCACAGTCCAGTATGTTTTATAGCAGCAGTGTGGTTGGGACAATAACATACCATTGTTAATAATAATAATAACAATACCAGTAATGGCAGGTCTATGGTACATCACATCACTTAATATTGATCGTTGTCACCAGCTGTTGATACCTGCACCCTCCTCTCATCATGTAATTCAGATCAGAGTACCATTTCCTTCCAAAGTTTCCCCGTTTCCCCACTGTGGAATTGATATGCTACCTTTACATATGCTTGTGAGGTGTGAAGGTGTCCTAAATAGGTACAGAAACCCAAAGGATGATATTAAAGAACTTATTGTTTTATACCAAATTATAAAAGTAGGTAGGGATGAGACAATTGATGGGGAGTAGGCAAAAAAAACCCAGGGCCATGATGCTTGCTATGGCGTGTTCCCCGCGGGAGGATAAAAATACCTGGGTTATAGGCAGGGCCGGTGGAAGGATTTTTTGCTACACAGGCGCAAGTGCTTTTTGGTGCCCCGCCCAAACCCATGACTCTCCCTCGCCCCATATCCAATATCTATCTTCCCTCTCCTCATATCTCTTTTCCTAAGCCCATATCTTTTATTTCTCCTTCCCTATATCTCTTACCCTCCCCCCATCTCTGTCCCCACTTCTGTTCTCTCCCTCTCCCCATCTGTTCTCTCCCCCTCCTACCCCCATTTCTGTTCTCTCTTCCTCCATTCTCTCCCCCATCTCTGTTCTCTCCCCTTCCTACCCAATCTCTGTTCTCTCCCCCTCCTACCCCATCTCTTTTCTCTCTTCCTCTGTTCTCCCCCATTTCTGTTTTCTGTCCCTCCTCTGTCCTCTCCCCCCACCCAGACAGACCCTGGGAGCACCAGAGGGGAGAGGGGTAAAAAAAATGCTGGTAGAGTCCCTGGCTGGGAACATGATCTCCCCTCACCAGCCTTCTCCCCGGCCGGATGGAGGACCCTGGGAGCGGCATCTGCTTCACAGGGAGCCGAGCAGCATGTGCTCTGTGTAAAACACACATGGAGCTCAGTAAGTGCTCATGCTTCCTGTGCTTAGTGATGATGTAGGGCATCGGAGGTATTGGAGAACTATAGAATTTTTTCTAATTATAAACCTTTTATGCTAAAATATTAGTATAAACCAGTTTACTTAACAAATCCACTGCTTCAGATAATAAGAGGCATCTTTATATCATTATACCTTTGCTTCTGGTGGCCCTATTTTCAGACAGCTTAAGGTCACTTGAATGACCTGTGACTATACAGATAGCTGTGTAAGTGAGAGCGAACAGACCCTTTTATTGTCGGGACCATATGTCCACCTCCCACTCCTTAGGTCATATAAGTCACTGCCAGTGTGTTCAACATTTTAAACTAATACCGTAGGTTATTTAGCAAAGTGATGGAGAAGTCTTCAAGTTTGTGGAATTGAAAATATTTTGTGAGGAAGCCAAGTGATTGCAAGTTAATAACCTCCTTGTATATCTTAAAGTCAAACTCATTCCTCATGGGTTGCCTTTAGATATCAGACCCTCTTTTTGTCAGACAAGAGATACGTTTTGTGAGACTTGGAAGAAAGTCTTTAATAAAAGTAGTTTAGATTACATTGCATTGATAATAGAGGGCACACAGGAGGATCTTGTCGAACTTAGTAAGGTAATCGCTGGTAATTAAAATTTCACTGAGGTCCTTGAATCCAACTGAGAGCTCTGCAATGGGTAAGGGATTGGGTTTTGCTTCTTCTGTGATCATCTAAAGCTTGATGTTGAACTAGATTGATTTTTCCATCTCCCACAATTAATGCAATGCTCTCGGATTGTCCCTGAGCCTTGTCTTCTAATCATGATTTACAAACTGAAGTGTGGCTTTTTGCTTTTGACTAAATGTAAACCCAAGAGTACGTTTATGGCTCCTGCAAACTCTACTTCAGTTGTGACTTTTTATACATAGGTTCAAATGGGATTTGTCTAAAATTAAATGGACAGGTGGGGAAACTTCTAATCTGTCCTTAGGTGAATCACATGTTCTTTAGTCACTGGCTGATGACCTTTCTAATATAGTGTTGCTGGCTGATAAGAGAGGAGGCATAGTAGTGATGGGCAGTTCATTTTATAAACTGGACGACTACATACAACGTAATGATACCGCTCCGACATTGGGCTCAATATATAGATGATGTGCTTTTCTTATGGTGTGCTAAGTGGAAAGATCCTGAACACCTTAAGGATTTCTTTGCTTAAAGAATTCCTAGCATTTCCTTTGGAATGTGATGAGACCATAGTTAGTTTACTTGATGTACACTTAAGTTAGGGGAGGGGTAAGTTTACATTTTTTGGGGGAAATCTATGGATATAAACCCTCTCCTTCAAGCTGGATGTTTTCATCTTCCAGGGCTGCTACTGTGTTTACCCCAACGGCAATTTTTACATGTCAGTACAATTGTATTGGATGACTTTAATTGTCAAATCGAATTTGTTGTGTATCACATTAAGTGTTTGTGTGGTCTGGGATATGCTTGTGAAACCGCATGTCCCCCTACTATTAGAATAGGGGAAAATAAGAATACACTATTTTGTACCCACCATATTTATTTTCTGTCTGTTTATATGGTGGTTATGTTCACAGTTCTGTTTTTTTTTAGTTATCAGTTTTTTCATCTGTTTATATGTATCTCATTTTACACCCCCCACTTCTTCTCAGATAGTGTTATTTGTGCTTGTTCCCCTCTGTTTTAAAGGCATGTGTTCGTCATGATGTCATCAGGTTATGCGCGGTGTCGTGATGTCATCACGTAGCAACTTCATCAGGCAATATGGCAACCGACATCTTGGACAATTTTACTTTCATTTTGGTCCCTACTTAAGGGTCCCATGTCTGCACATCACTTTAATTCCTCCATTTGAAGACATCATCAAAATGTTGGATTTTGTTTTATTTTTTTGTACATTCCCTGGTCCAGTCTGTAGTTTTGTGTGGATACATATTTGATGCTACAATTCATTTACTGCCTTTTGCTTTGTTTTTGTAGTGGTTTGTTTTATTTCATTATACTGACGTTTGTACATTATTTTGTGTTTGGCAATTTTGGGGATCTTTCTTTCTTTGTGTGCTTGTTTTCAAATGTATATTGTAATACATTTGATATTATACTTTATTTGCTATGCTAAGTTTTGTATTATATATATAGGGTGGTTTATGGTCCTACCTTATTGTGTAAAGGCTCTTCCTCTACCTGAAGCTAAACATCTCCAGAATGGTCCATCGGATCCTCTTGGCATTGGTGATAATATTTTCTTTTCTACGAAGTTCGAATGCGGGGGATGGTTGAATCTGTTCAAGTTTGGTTGTTAAGATGAGCTCTCATTTCAACCACCAAATTCAGACTTTAGTGAATCTCAGCCTTGAAAAATGATGTTCACAAAGCATTCACAATGACTTAATACATGCTGTTATCTGAAAAATGCCTGGTGATTGGGAAGAAAAATGAAATGACAGCAAGGTCACTGAGATGGGGAATGGAGTTAGTAGTCTGTCCTTCTGTACGTCTCTCCACCAATGGACATGTCTGTCTGTTTATTTATCATACTATATCTCTGTCAATTGTTCCATCTGTCTGCTTATTTCTATATGTTGCTTTGCAATCACTTAGCAATGTTTGCATGTACATAAACCACAAACTTGCTTCTCTCATCCACACCTCACTAGAACTGGGACCTTAACGATCTGGTGTAATACAAAACCTAAACCAAACCTTTAAACATTTTCATTTTAGATTTACATCTTCTTACAACCAGTGATACAAAATCACAAACTCCAGAGTGTCTTCAGCACAGGATCTCGCAGAGAAAGATTCAATCATTTCTTGGATGATATCAGTGCTACGGACCATGTATTTCCAAGCTGTTTTCTTTTTATTTGTATTTAGTTTCATAGAGATTGCAGTTGGAATATTTCTCAATGCATTTATCATTTTGATGAACTTTGTCTGGTGGCTGAAATGCAGAAGTGTTCAATCGATAGACCTGATTCTGGTCAGCATTGGTCTTGCTAGGCTTCTTCTCCTGATCACGTTTGTTACTGAATATTTCACTTTACTTTTTAATGGATGGTTATTGGAGTCAAAATATTTCTGGCAGATTTTCTCAATTGCTATAATGTTTGTAAGCTTTTGCAGCCTCTGGACTGATACCCTCCTCTGTGTTTTCTACTGTGTGAAGATTACAACCTACAGCCATAGGTTCTTCCTCTACCTGAAGCTAAACATCTCCAGACTGGTCCCTCGGCTCCTCTTGGCATCAGTGACAATATCTTTCTTTTCTAGTCTGCCCTGTGCATGGATTGTTTATGAAACTGCTTCCAATTCTACAAATACCAGTACATCGTATGATCCACAAATTAATGTGGAAGTAGATTTCCTCAATATTCCAATCATTTACGTTTTAGGATCCTCAGTTCCCTTATTTATTTTCTGCACAGCAATCTCTCTTCTAATGGGATCACTGTTGAGTCACACCAGTCGTATGAAGAGTATGAATGCTGGCTCAAGGAATCCTCGACTTGATGCTCTTACAAGTGCAGTTAGAAATATGCTGTCTTTTATGTTGTTCCATCTAATCTATGTTGGGAGCATGAACTTAGTGTTTGTTACCCTGAACACTGGAAGTCTAGTGGGGGCAATGATATGCTTCATTTGCATCAATGCATATCCAAGCTTGCACTCTATTGTTTTAATATCGAGTCATGTACGACTAAATCAGGCCATTCGGAGAGTCGTCCAGTTGATATTGTGTAAAATAAAAAACCCTTTATAGAAATACGTTACTCTAAATTCAGGTAATCACAATAATCTCTAAAGTTGTAAACTGAACTGATAATGCAATTTGAGCAGTTACTACAGATTAACTCCATTCACCATCTTTTGATAATGCATTCATCAGTTTGATTCTTGCAGGAAAATATATTTGACTAGACTACTTTCCAGAGTTTGAATGCTCTTTCTTTATTAAAATGAAGCACATGCTACTATCATATTTATTGGGATGAAATAAAAGGTAATGTGCTACAGAATCACCATCAGGAATTGTGTTTTTTTTACAGAACAAATGGTCTGGCCATAGCACTACCTTACACACCTAGCACATACAGCCTCATTGCACAGTCAAGGCTTATCCAACCAGCACCCACAGGGCATGTCCCTTCACCCCCACTGCACACTCAGGACATGCCCCAGAACCCACATTGCACACCCAAGACATGCCCCATTACTAAAATTGCCCTTACCCTAGCACTCCAAGACATTCCCCATCCCCCACACTGCACACACAGGATTTTCCCCAGCCAGCACCCACAGTTCTGCATCTCCCTAGTATTTAGCGGTATGCAGCTTGATGGCTGTGCGCGTAACGGGTGCCCAGACATCTTGCCATGCTGTGTTTGAATATATCTCAATATTGTTATAATTTTCAGAAACTTCATTTGGTGGCTAAAGGGTAGAAGTGTTCAATCTATAGACCAGATTCTGTCCAGCTGATAATTTACATTATTAATAATTCATGTTCTTGGATGGTTATTCAATTTAAGATATTTCCAACAAACTTTCCTACATGCTGTAATGTTTGCAGCCTCTGGACCGGTTCCCTATTCTGTGTTTTTTACTGTGTAAATAAAAACATTGATTCTGTCAGAATCTCACAGAGGGTCCCTCACACAGTGAATTACCAACTCTATGATCAGAGCAGTTGTAGGCGTTAACTTTACCCTTCTTCAGAAATGAGATTCTTGAAGTGATTAAACATCTTAAGATCAATAAGGCTCCAGGTCCTGATGGTTATACCAACCTTGAAATCAAGGAGGATGGAATTCTGCCATATGACGTTCTGCAGGTAGATAGTACATATAGTAACAATCCAGCTAACTATTGACCAATCTCATTAATAAACTCAGATATAAAAATGTACTCTGCAGTAATAGCAAATCGATTGGAACAGGTGATCCCACCTTTAATACACATTGATCAAGCGGGATTCTTGCAGGGAAGGTCTGCAGGCAACTGTACAAAAAGACTGATTGTTCTGATCGGATATTCCGGGGCAAAAAAGACTCTCGAGTTGGCCCTGTCACTTGATGCCGAAAAGGCCTTTGATAGTGTCAACTGCGGATTCATGATCCAGACTCTTGATAGAATGGGATTTGCCAGATCAATAAAGTCTGCTATTATGACTCTGTACTCTGGCCCCATGGCTAAAACCGTGGGCCCTAGCATTTCTGAGGATTGGTGGTGCTCACCTTTCCCCGCTGTTAAATTTGAATCCTAGAACCTTTGGTGGCTAAGATAAGAGATAATCCTCATATTAAAAGTATAGAAATCAAACAGTCTATTTATAAGGGGATCTTGTACTCGGATGACAGTATATTGATATTGACAGGTGGATTCTTATGGGGGAAATATACGCTTATGGTAAAGATTCAAACTGTAAGTTAAATATGAGCAAATCGCAAATAATGACTATTAACAGCGATAAAAAACTGATAGAAACAATAATCAGTATTTTCCCTTTCTCCTGCTCTATAAATGGCTTTTAATATCTGGGAATTCAGATTACCCCAGATGTAGCAGACATGATGCGCCAAAACCTAGATAAATGATTATTCAAGTGAAAAAGACTTGAAAAATATTGGAATTTCATGGGTAGGTAGAATAAACCTTTTAAAATCCTATCTCCTACGTAAATGCCCTACGTAAAAATCATTCTGGATGAATGTAGAAGTGCACGGCTGTGATCATTACCTCTGCTCTCATTGCTCATAAGGAGGAAAGCCGACCTATTACATGGCATCAAGTAATAGGTATGTCCAGCATCCAGACAACTTAATCAAAGTTGGGATGAAAATGCCAGGTGATTGGAAAGAGGAATAAAATGGCTGCAAGGTCACAGAGATGGGGAAACTTAATAATCTGTCCATCAGTGCACCAGTGAGTCTGTGTCCGTCTGTCTAGTTATCACACCATATCACCTTCAGTCGTTCCATATTTATTTACAGATGCTACTTTGCATTCCCTAGTAAAGTTTGCTTGTTCAGAAACCACAAACTTCTTACTCTCAAGCACACCTCACTAGAACTGGCCATGAAAGAGACGACGTAATGCAAAACCTAAACCAAACCTTTTGATATTTTCATATAAGATTTGCATCTTATTAAATCCAGTGATACAAAATCACAAACTCCAGAGTGTCTTCAACACAGGATCTCGCAGAGGAAGAATAAAGTATATTTTTTATTTTCTTACTCAGTGCTAAGGACCATGAATTCCCAAGCTGTTCTCTTCTTAGCTGTATTTAGTTCAATAGAGATTGCAGTTGGAATATTAGTCAATGTGTTTATCATTTTGATGAACTTCATCTGGTGGGTGAAATGCAGACGGCTTCAACCTATAGACCTGATTCTCTTCAGCCTGGCAATTTCTAGGCTACTTCTCCTAATCATCTATATTATTAATAGTTCGGGCATACCTGTATGGTTATATGGCTCAACATATTTCCTGGAAATTTACTTAATTGCAGCAATGTTTGTAAGTCTTTGCAGCCTCTGGACCGGTACCCTCCTCTGTGTTTTCTACTGTGTGAAGATCACAAACTACAAACATAGGTTCTTCCTCTACCTGAGGCTAAACATCTCCAGACTGGTCCCTCGACTACTCTTGGCATCAGTGACAATATCTTTCTTTTCTAGTCTGCCCTGTGGATGGATTGCACATTTAGCTGCTTCCAATTCTACAAATACCAGCAGTGAATTCTATAGTCCACACATTGAAATGAATTACATCAACATGCTCATCATTTATGTTTTTGGATCTTCAGTTCCCTCCTTAGTATTATGCACAGCAATCTCTCTTTTAATCAGATCACTGTTAGATCACACCAGCCATATGAAGAGTATGAACGCTGGCTTTAGGAATCCTAGACTTGATGCTCTTAGAAGTGCAGTTAGAAATATGCTATCTTTTTTGTTATTCTATCTAATCTATATTGCAAGTCAATTCGTAGTGGACCTAAACTTGAAACCTGGAAATGAAGCTTTGAGAATGCTTGCCAGCATTTGCATCATTGCATATCCAGGCTTGCACTCTATCATGTTGATATCGGGCCATGGGAGACTAAATCGGGCCACTTGGAGAATTGTCCAGTTGACATTAGAGAAAATAAAAACCCCTTTATAGAAAGAAGTTAATCTACATTTAGGTAATCACAATAATCTGTAAAGTTATTAACTAAACACATAACGCAATTGGAGCAGTTATTTCAGATTAACTCCATTCATCATCTCTTTCTCTCACAGTTTAATTCCTACAGGAAAATATTTTGCTCAGTTACTAGACAGAGTTTGGATTCTGTGTCTTTATTAAATGAAACACAGGCTACTATGATATATATTGGGATGAAATAAAAGATAATGGGCTTTGGACACTTTTAAATATCAGGAAACTGTCTTCAGCATTGGATGTGTCAGAGGAAAATTTTGCATGTTTTAGATTTCTTGGATTATATCAGTCCTAACGACCATGTATTCCCAAGCTCTCATCTGATCTGTAATTAATTTAATAGAAGTTTCAGATGGAATATTTCTCATTGTATTTATAATTTGCAGAAACTTCATTTGGTGGCTGAAGGATAGAAGTGTTCAATCTATAGACCCGATTCTGTCCAGCCTTGACAGGTTGACTGGACTTCTTCTCCTGATGATGTACATTATGAATGTGTAAGGTCCGCATCTCTGTCCCACGCCGGGTCCCTCACAGAAGGAATAGCAGCAGCTCCGGTCCCTCTCACCGTCGGCTATCCTCTTCTACACGCGCCCGACACTGGAGACAGGCGCGTGCTCGACGGGAAGCTCTTTCTCTTCTGCCCCGATCATCACTATGGCGACGGGCGGCGAGACGCGCGTCGCGTACGTCACGGGGGTGGCGGAGCTATGCCCTTTAAAACCATAGCGCGCGCAATTCAAATTTGCTTGTTGATTTTTCAAGCTATCTCCTCGTGGATTGCTCCTAGCTTCCTCGTTCTTGTTCCTGCAAGTGTTATTTGATTATTCTACTCTAGTGGACTTCTGACCTGGCTTTCTCCTGGATTTTGCTGACCTCTGTTCTCCCTGACCCGGCTACGTTATTTGACCCTCCTGCATTCTGGTATCCTTGAACCCGGCTTGAACTCTCGACCTTGCTACCTTCCTGGCTCCCCGACTCGGACTGTCCCTCGACTACCCTTCACGGTACCAGCACTTCTGTTCCTGGTTCTCTGACATTCGTGCCTGCTGCCATCTATTGACGTCTACCTACCCTGTAGCCCTCGGTATCGGTGGTGCCAGGCAGGAACAGTCGATATCTGCAATTGGGATCCCTACCTCTTCGCATGAATCACGGTACGTTGGTTTTCTGCCTTACAGAATGATTCATATTTACGTTTTCTTGGATGATTATTCAAATCAAGATATTTCCAACAAATTTCCCACATGCTGTAATATTTGCAGGTTTTTGCAGCCTCTGGACCGGTACCCTCCTCTGTTTGTTCTACTGTGTGAAGATCACAAACTACAGCCATAAGTTCTTCCTCTACCTGAATATAAACATCTGCAGACTGGTCCCTCGGCTCCTCTTGGTGTCGGTGACAATATGTTTCTTTTCTAGCCTGCCTGTTGGTTTATGGATGGAAATCAGTTATTTGATTTGTCGGGACTACCATGGATCCTTTGCTCTGATAATAGTTTTCAACTCGCCATGTACTCCTGCAATATGCCTGGACTTCATCTACAAACCTTCTGGGCATTCCAAGCCCCAATGGTAAGAAATAGACAATGGAGAAAATAGGCACAGAATCCTGTGACTGCTTGAAGAGCACAGGAAGTAGGTACTTCCTTCCTCCTGTGCTCTTGCCCTTAGAAGGGCAGCGCCATCTTGGTCACACAGTGACCAAGATCGTGCATTTTTTTTTTTGTGTTACTGATTGCCTCGACTTGCGAGGCAATCAGTAACACAGAGCATAGGACATCGTTTCCTATGCTCTTTTTGTAATGCCCGCGTTTTAAAGGCACTGTGCCTTTAAAACCCGCATTTCAATCGCTCTCCTGAGCGATCGAAATGCCGACGGGAATTTTTTTTTAGTATTGAACGATGCTTCCATACAGAAGCATCGTTTCAATACCACTTGAGCACTGAAAGCGGAAAAACTCCGCTTTCAGTGCTCGTTTTGACACATTAACGTCATATACGTCTTGCCACACAGGACGGACCTAGCACGTCCTGTGTCGGCAAGGGGTTAATTGAGTCTATTCACAATACATCCAATTTAGTGGTTGAAATGAGAACTCATCTCAACAACCAAACTCAGATTAGACCTCCCACACATCCCCATCTCAACCTTGAAAAATGCTATTCACACAGCATTCACGATGACTAAATAAATGCAGTAATCTGAAAAATCCCTGGTGATTGGGAAGATGAATTACATGGCCAAAAGGTCACAAAGATGGGGAATGGAGTTAATAGTCTGTCCTTTTTTTATGTCTGTCTACTGTCAGCCTGTCTGTTTATTTATCACACCATTTATCCATCAATTTTTCCATGTGTCTAATAATTTAGAGATTCTACTTTGCATTCCCTTAGCAAAGTTTGCATGTACATACATCACAAACGTCTTACTCTCATCCAAACCTCACTAAAACTGGGCTTTACAGACCCAGTTTAATGCAAAACCTTAACCAAACCTTTTAATATTTTCATATGAGATTTGCATCTTATTAAATCAAGAGATAGAAAATCACAACCTCCAGAAGAATCAAGAATATTTTAGATTTCTTGGATTCTATCAGTGCTAAGGACCATGTATTCCCAAGCTGTTCTAATCTTATCTGTATTTAGTTTAATAGTGATTGCAGTTGGAATAGGTCTCAATGTATTTATCATTTTGATGAACTTCATTTGGTGGATGAAACGTAGACATGTTGAGTCTATAGATATTCTGGTCAGCATTGGGCTTTCTAGGCTACTTCTCCTAATCACGTGTGTTACCGAATATTTTACTTTACTTTTTCATAGATGGATATTGCATTCAAAATATTTCTGGCAAATAGCCTCAATTTCGGAAATTTTTGCAGGCTTTTGCTGCCTCTGGACCGATACCCTCCTCTGTGTTTTCTACTGTGTGAAGATCACAAGCTACAGCCATAGGTTCTTCCTCTACCTGAAGCAAAACATCTCCAGACTGGTCCCTCGGCTTCTCTTGGCATCGGTGACAATATCTTTCTTTTTTAGCCTTCCCTTTGGATTGTTTGTGTATGAAACTGCTTCCAATTCTACAAATACCAGCACTGAATCGGATGATCCACAAAATAATGTGGTAGTAGATTACCACAGTATGTCCATCATTGGACAGGATCCTCAGTTATTTTCTGCACAGCAATCTCTCTTCTAATCGGATCACTGTTGAGTCACACCAGTCGTATGAAGGGTATGAACGCTGGCTTCAGGAATCCTCGACTTGATGCTCTTACAAGTGCAGTTAGAAATATGCTGTTGTTTTTGTTCTTGTATATAATCTATGTTGGGAGTACGGGCTTAGCATTTCTTAACCTGAACACTGAAAAAATAGCGTGGATGATGATGTGCTTCATTTGTATCAATGCATATCCAAGCTTGCACTCTATTGTTTTGATATCAAGTCATGCGCAACTAAGTCAGGCCATTCGGCAAGTCGTCCAATTTATATTGGGGAAAATAAACTCTCCTTTATAGAAAGAAGTTACTCTAAATTATATAAATTATAAACACATAATTTGAGCAGTTACTGCAGATTATCTCCAATCATTATCTTTTTCTATCACAGTTTGATTCTTACAGGAAAATAAACTACATTTTGTTCAGCTACTTGAAAGAGTTTGGATTCTGTTTCTTTATTAAATGGAACACATACTACTATGATAAACATTGGGATGCAATGATAGGTAACAAACAGGCTTTGTATACATTTAAATATCAGGCAGCCCAAAATAGTGACTGGTTGCTGTTGTCCATTGTCACGTCTGCACAAGAATTACAATGATACAAAATCAAAATCTCAAATATCAAGACCGTGTACAAAGTTGTCATATTTCTCATTGTATTTATCATTTTCAGAAACTTCATTTGGCTACAAAAGGCAGAAGTGTTATAGGACTACAGAACCTGATTTTGTCCTGCCTCGGGCTGGCTGGAATTATTTTCTTGATAATTTACATTATTAACAATTCATATTTACATGTCCTTGGATGTTTTTATTTGATTCAAGATAGTTCCAACATTTGTAAGCTTTTTCAGACTCTGGACCTTGTACCTTGCTCTGTGTCTTCTACTGTGTGAAGATCACAAGCTACAACCATAGGTTCTTCCTCTTCCTGAAGCTAAACATCTCCAGACTGGTCCCTCGGCTCCTCTTGGCATCAGTGACAATATGAATATTACAAAAGTCTTGATTTTAACAATATTGTTATTCAATGTTTGGGAAGACCGTTCCTTCCTAATTGTAGTTATAGGTAAGGTGGGGTATATAGAGACATACTTTTTATATGTATATATGTTGTAATGTATACTAATCACCGGGGGTCAGGACATCACCTAGTCACTAATTAATGGGGAGTTGGGATCACAAAGTATGTTTCAAAGGGTAAAGGTAATGCTCACAGTCCAGTATGTTTTATAGCAGCAGTGTGGTTGGGACAATAACATACCATTGTTAATAATAATAATAACAATACCAGTAATGGCAGGTCTATGGTACATCACATCACTTAATATTGATCGTTGTCACCAGCTGTTGATACCTGCACCCTCCTCTCATCATGTAATTCAGATCAGAGTACCATTTCCTTCCAAAGTTTCCCCGTTTCCCCACTGTGGAATTGATATGCTACCTTTACATATGCTTGTGAGGTGTGAAGGTGTCCTAAATAGGTACAGAAACCCAAAGGATGATATTAAAGAACTTATTGTTTTATACCAAATTATAAAAGTAGGTAGGGATGAGACAATTGATGGGGAGTAGGCAAAAAAAACCCAGGGCCATGATGCTTGCTATGGCGTGTTCCCCGCGGGAGGATAAAAATACCTGGGTTATAGGCAGGGCCGGTGGAAGGATTTTTTGCTACACAGGCGCAAGTGCTTTTTGGTGCCCCGCCCAAACCCATGACTCTCCCTCGCCCCATATCCAATATCTATCTTCCCTCTCCTCATATCTCTTTCCCTAAGCCCATATCTTTTATTTCTCCTTCCCTATATCTCTTACCCTCCCCCCATCTCTGTCCCCACTTCTGTTCTCTCCCTCTCCCCATCTGTTCTCTCCCCCTCCTACCCCCATTTCTGTTCTCTCTTCCTCCATTCTCTCCCCCATCTCTGTTCTCTCCCCTTCCTACCCAATCTCTGTTCTCTCCCCCTCCTACCCCATCTCTTTTCTCTCTTCCTCTGTTCTCCCCCATTTCTGTTTTCTGTCCCTCCTCTGTCCTCTCCCCCCACCCAGACAGACCCTGGGAGCACCAGAGGGGAGAGGGGTAAAAAAAATGCTGGTAGAGTCCCTGGCTGGGAACATGATCTCCCCTCACCAGCCTTCTCCCCGGCCGGATGGAGGACCCTGGGAGCGGCATCTGCTTCACAGGGAGCCGAGCAGCATGTGCTCTGTGTAAAACACACATGGAGCTCAGTAAGTGCTCATGCTTCCTGTGCTTAGTGATGATGTAGGGCATCGGAGGTATTGGAGAACTATAGAATTTTTTCTAATTATAAACCTTTTATGCTAAAATATTAGTATAAACCAGTTTACTTAACAAATCCACTGCTTCAGATAATAAGAGGCATCTTTATATCATTATACCTTTGCTTCTGGTGGCCCTATTTTCAGACAGCTTAAGGTCACTTGAATGACCTGTGACTATACAGATAGCTGTGTAAGTGAGAGCGAACAGACCCTTTTATTGTCGGGACCATATGTCCACCTCCCACTCCTTAGGTCATATAAGTCACTGCCAGTGTGTTCAACATTTTAAACTAATACCGTAGGTTATTTAGCAAAGTGATGGAGAAGTCTTCAAGTTTGTGGAATTGAAAATATTTTGTGAGGAAGCCAAGTGATTGCAAGTTAATAACCTCCTTGTATATCTTAAAGTCAAACTCATTCCTCATGGGTTGCCTTTAGATATCAGACCCTCTTTTTGTCAGACAAGAGATACGTTTTGTGAGACTTGGAAGAAAGTCTTTAATAAAAGTAGTTTAGATTACATTGCATTGATAATAGAGGGCACACAGGAGGATCTTGTCGAACTTAGTAAGGTAATCGCTGGTAATTAAAATTTCACTGAGGTCCTTGAATCCAACTGAGAGCTCTGCAATGGGTAAGGGATTGGGTTTTGCTTCTTCTGTGATCATCTAAAGCTTGATGTTGAACTAGATTGATTTTTCCATCTCCCACAATTAATGCAATGCTCTCGGATTGTCCCTGAGCCTTGTCTTCTAATCATGATTTACAAACTGAAGTGTGGCTTTTTGCTTTTGACTAAATGTAAACCCAAGAGTACGTTTATGGCTCCTGCAAACTCTACTTCAGTTGTGACTTTTTATACATAGGTTCAAATGGGATTTGTCTAAAATTAAATGGACAGGTGGGGAAACTTCTAATCTGTCCTTAGGTGAATCACATGTTCTTTAGTCACTGGCTGATGACCTTTCTAATATAGTGTTGCTGGCTGATAAGAGAGGAGGCATAGTAGTGATGGGCAGTTCATTTTATAAACTGGACGACTACATACAACGTAATGATACCGCTCCGACATTGGGCTCAATATATAGATGATGTGCTTTTCTTATGGTGTGCTAAGTGGAAAGATCCTGAACACCTTAAGGATTTCTTTGCTTAAAGAATTCCTAGCATTTCCTTTGGAATGTGATGAGACCATAGTTAGTTTACTTGATGTACACTTAAGTTAGGGGAGGGGTAAGTTTACATTTTTTGGGGGAAATCTATGGATATAAACCCTCTCCTTCAAGCTGGATGTTTTCATCTTCCAGGGCTGCTACTGTGTTTACCCCAACGGCAATTTTTACATGTCAGTACAATTGTATTGGATGACTTTAATTGTCAAATCGAATTTGTTGTGTATCACATTAAGTGTTTGTGTGGTCTGGGATATGCTTGTGAAACCGCATGTCCCCCTACTATTAGAATAGGGGAAAATAAGAATACACTATTTTGTACCCACCATATTTATTTTCTGTCTGTTTATATGGTGGTTATGTTCACAGTTCTGTTTTTTTTTAGTTATCAGTTTTTTCATCTGTTTATATGTATCTCATTTTACACCCCCCACTTCTTCTCAGATAGTGTTATTTGTGCTTGTTCCCCTCTGTTTTAAAGGCATGTGTTCGTCATGATGTCATCAGGTTATGCGCGGTGTCGTGATGTCATCACGTAGCAACTTCATCAGGCAATATGGCAACCGACATCTTGGACAATTTTACTTTCATTTTGGTCCCTACTTAAGGGTCCCATGTCTGCACATCACTTTAATTCCTCCATTTGAAGACATCATCAAAATGTTGGATTTTGTTTTATTTTTTTGTACATTCCCTGGTCCAGTCTGTAGTTTTGTGTGGATACATATTTGATGCTACAATTCATTTACTGCCTTTTGCTTTGTTTTTGTAGTGGTTTGTTTTATTTCATTATACTGACGTTTGTACATTATTTTGTGTTTGGCAATTTTGGGGATCTTTCTTTCTTTGTGTGCTTGTTTTCAAATGTATATTGTAATACATTTGATATTATACTTTATTTGCTATGCTAAGTTTTGTATTATATATATAGGGTGGTTTATGGTCCTACCTTATTGTGTAAAGGCTCTTCCTCTACCTGAAGCTAAACATCTCCAGAATGGTCCATCGGATCCTCTTGGCATTGGTGATAATATTTTCTTTTCTACGAAGTTCGAATGCGGGGGATGGTTGAATCTGTTCAAGTTTGGTTGTTAAGATGAGCTCTCATTTCAACCACCAAATTCAGACTTTAGTGAATCTTAGCCTTGAAAAATGATGTTCACAAAGCATTCACAATGACTTAATACATGCTGTTATCTGAAAAATGCCTGGTGATTGGGAAGAAAAATGAAATGACAGCAAGGTCACTGAGATGGGGAATGGAGTTAGTAGTCTGTCCTTCTGTACGTCTCTCCACCAATGGACATGTCTGTCTGTTTATTTATCATACTATATCTCTGTCAATTGTTCCATCTGTCTGCTTATTTCTATATGTTGCTTTGCAATCACTTAGCAATGTTTGCATGTACATAAACCACAAACTTGCTTCTCTCATCCACACCTCACTAGAACTGGGACCTTAACGATCTGGTGTAATACAAAACCTAAACCAAACCTTTAAACATTTTCATTTTAGATTTACATCTTCTTACAACCAGTGATACAAAATCACAAACTCCAGAGTGTCTTCAGCACAGGATCTCGCAGAGAAAGATTCAATCATTTCTTGGATGATATCAGTGCTACGGACCATGTATTTCCAAGCTGTTTTCTTTTTATTTGTATTTAGTTTCATAGAGATTGCAGTTGGAATATTTCTCAATGCATTTATCATTTTGATGAACTTTGTCTGGTGGCTGAAATGCAGAAGTGTTCAATCGATAGACCTGATTCTGGTCAGCATTGGTCTTGCTAGGCTTCTTCTCCTGATCACGTTTGTTACTGACTATTTCACTTTACTTTTTAATGGATGGTTATTGGAGTCAAAATATTTCTGGCAGATTTTCTCAATTGCTATAATGTTTGTAAGCTTTTGCAGCCTCTGGACTGATACCCTCCTCTGTGTTTTCTACTGTGTGAAGATCACAAACTACAGCCATAGGTTCTTCCTCTACCTGAAGCTAAACATCTCCAGACTGGTCCCTCGGCTCCTCTTGGCATCAGTGACAATATCTTTCTTTTCTAGTCTGCCCTGTGCATGGATTGTTTATGAAACTGCTTCCAATTCTACAAATATCAGTAGTGCATTGTATGATCCACAAATTAATATGGAAGTAGATTTCCTCAATATTCCAATCATTTACGTTTTAGGATCCTCAGTTCCCTTATTTATTTTCTGCACAGCAATCTCTCTTCTAATGGGATCACTGTTGAGTCACACCAGTCGTATGAAGAGTATGAATGCTGGCTCAAGGAATCCTCGACTTGATGCTCTTACAAGTGCAGTTAGAAATATGCTGTCTTTTATGTTGTTCCATCTAATCTATGTTGGGAGCATGAACTTAGTGTTTGTTACCCTGAACACTGGAAGTCTAGTGGGGGCAATGATATGCTTCATTTGCATCAATGCATATCCAAGCTTGCACTCTATTGTTTTAATATCGAGTCATGTACGACTAAATCAGGCCATTCGGAGAGTCGTCCAGTTGATATTGTGTAAAATAAAAAACCCTTTATAGAAATACGTTACTCTAAATTCAGGTAATCACAATAATCTCTAAAGTTGTAAACTGAACTGATAATGCAATTTGAGCAGTTACTACAGATTAACTCCATTCACCATCTTTTGATAATGCATTCATCAGTTTGATTCTTGCAGGAAAATATATTTGACTAGACTACTTTCCAGAGTTTGAATGCTCTTTCTTTATTAAAATGAAGCACATGCTACTATCATATTTATTGGGATGAAATAAAAGGTAATGTGCTACAGAATCACCATCAGGAATTGTGTTTTTTTTACAGAACAAATGGTCTGGCCATAGCACTACCTTACACACCTAGCACATACACCCTCATTGCACAGTCAAGGCTTATCCAACCAGCACCCACAGGGCATGTCCCTTCACCCCCACTGCACACTCAGGACATGCCCCAGAACCCACATTGCACACCCAAGACATGCCCCATTACTAAAATTGCCCTTACCCTAGCACTCCAAGACATTCCCCATCCCCCACACTGCACACACAGGATTTTCCCCAGCCAGCACCCACAGTTCTGCATCTCCCTAGTATTTAGCGGTATGCAGCTTGATGGCTGTGCGCGTAACGGGTGCCCAGACATCTTGCCATGCTGTGTTTGAATATATCTCAATATTGTTATCATTTTCAGAAACTTCATTTGGTGGCTAAAGGGTAGAAGTGTTCAATCTATAGACCAGATTCTGTCCAGCTGATAATTTACATTATTAATAATTCATGTTCTTGGATGGTTATTCAATTTAAGATATTTCCAACAAACTTTCCTACATGCTGTAATGTTTGCAGCCTGTGGACCGGTTCCCTATTCTGTGTTTTCTACTGTGTAAATAAAAACATTGATTCTGTCAGAATCTCACAGAGGGTCCCTCACACAGTGAATTACCAACTCTATGATCAGAGCAGTTGTAGGCGTTAACTTTACCCTTCTTCAGAAATGAGATTCTTGAAGTGATTAAACATCTTAAGATCAATAAGGCTCCAGGTCCTGATGGTTATACCAACCTTGAAATCAAGGAGGATGGAATTCTGCCATATGACGTTCTGCAGGTATATAGTACATATAGTAACAATCCAGCTAACTATTGACCAATCTCATTAATAAACTCAGATATAAAAATGTACTCTGCAGTAATAGCAAATCGATTGGAACAGGTGATCCCACCTTAAATACACATTGATCAAGCGGGATTCTTGCAGGGAAGGTCTGCAGGCAACTGTACAAAAAGACTGATTGTTCTGATCGGATATTCCGGGGCAAAAAAGACTCTCGAGTTGGCCCTGTCACTTGATGCCGAAAAGGCCTTTGATAGTGTCAACTGCGGATTCATGATCCAGACTCTTGATAGAATGGTATTTGCCAGATCAATAAAGTCTGCTATTATGACTCTGTACTCTGGCCCCATGGCTAAAACCGTGGGCCCATGGTGGTGCTCACCTTGCCCCGCTGTTAAATTTGAATCCTAGAACCTTTGGTGGCTAAGATAAGAGCTAATCATCATATTAAAAGTATAGAAATCAAACAGTCTATTTATAAGGGGATCTTGTACTCGGATGACAGTATATTGATATTGACAGGTGGATTCTTATGGGGGAAATATACGCTTATGGTAAAGATTCAAACTGTAAGTTAAATATGAGCAAATCGCAAATAATGACTATTAACAGCGATAAAAAACTGATAGAAACAATAATCAGTATTTTCCCTTTCTCCTGCTCTATAAATGGCTTTTAATATCTGGGAATTCAGATTACCCCAGATGTAGCAGCCAAAACCTAGATAAATGATTATTCAAGTGAAAAAGACTTGAAAAATATTGGAATTTCATGGGTAGGTAGAATAAACCTTTTAAAATCCTATCTCCTACGTAAATGCCCTACGTAAAAATCATTCTGGATGAATGTAGAGGTGCAGGGCTGTGATCATTACCGCTGCTCTCATTGCTCATAAGGAGGAAAGCCGACCTATTACATGGCATCAAGTAATAGGTATGTCCAGCATCCAGACAACTTAATCAAAGTTGGGATGAAAATGCCAGGTGATTGGAAAGAGGAATAAAATGGCTGCAAGGTCACAGAGATTGGGAAACTTAATAATCTGTCCATCAGTGCACCAGTGAGTCTGTGTCCGTCTGTCTAGTTATCACACCATATCACCTTCAGTCGTTCCATATTTATTTACAGATGCTACTTTGCATTCCCTAGTAATGTTTGCTTGTTCAGAAACCACAAACTTCTTACTCTCAAGCACACCTCACTAGAACTGGCCATGAAAGAGACGACGTAATGCAAAACCTAAACCAAACCTTTTGATATTTTCATATAAGATTTGCATCTTATTAAATCCAGTGATACAAAATCACAAACTCCAGAGTGTCTTCAACACAGGATCTCGCAGAGGAAGAATAAAGTATATTTTTTATTTTCTTACTCAGTGCTAAGGACCATGAATTCCCAAGCTGTTCTCTTCTTAGCTGTATTTAGTTCAATAGAGATTGCAGTTGGAATATTAGTCAATGTGTTTATCATTTTGATGAACTTCATCTGGTGGGTGAAATGCAGACGGCTTCAACCTATAGACCTGATTCTGTTCAGCCTGGCACTTTCTAGGCTACTTCTCCTAATCATCTATATTATTAATAGTTCGGGCATACCTGTATGGTTATACGGCTCAACATATTTCCTGGAAATTTACTTAATTGCAGCAATGTTTGTAAGTCTTTGGAGCCTCTGGACCGGTACCCTCCTCTGTTTTTTCTACTGTGTGAAGATCACAAACTACAAACATAGGTTCTTCCTCTACCTGAGGCTAAACATCTCCAGACTGGTCCCTCGACTCCTCTTGGCATCTGTGACAATATCTTTCTTTTCTAGTCTGCCCTATGGATGGATTGCACATTTAGCTGCTTCCAATTCTACAAATACCAGCAGTGAATTCTATTATACACACATTGAAATAAATTACATAAATATGCTCATCATTTATGTTTTTGGATCTTCAGTTCCCTCCTTAGTATTATGCACAGCACTCTCTCTTCTAATCCGGTCTCTGTTAGATCACACCAGCCATATGAAGAGTATGAACGCTGGCTTTAGGAATCCTAGACTTGATGCTCTTAGAAGTGCAGTTAGAAATATGCTATCTTTTTTGTTATTCTATCTAATCTATATTGCAAGTCAATTCGTAGTGGACCTAAACTTGAACCCTGGAAATGAAGTTTTGAGAATGCTTGCAAGCATTTGCATCATTGCATATCCAGGCTTGCACTCTATCATGTTGATATCGGGCCATGGGAGACTAAATCGGGCCACTTGGAGAATTATCCAGTTGACATTAGAGAAAATAAAAACCCCTTTATAGAAAGAAGTTAATCTACATTTAGGTAATCACAATAAAGTTGTAAAGTTATAAACTAAACACATAACGCTATTGGAGCAATTATTTCAGATTAACTCCATTCATCATCTCTTTCTCTCACAGTTTAATTCCTACAGGAAAATATTTTGCTCAGTTACTAGACAGAGTTTGGATTCTGTGTCTTTATTAAATGAAACACAGGCTACTATGATATATATTGGGATGAAATAAAAGATAATGGGCTTTGGACACTTTTAAATATCAGGAAACTGTCTTCAGCATTGGATGTGTCAGAGGAAAATTTTGCATGTTTTAAATTTCTTGGATTATATCAGTCCTAACGACCATGTATTCCCAAACTCTCATCTGATCTGTAATTAATTTAATAGAAGTTTCAGATGGAATATTTCTCATTGTATTTAAATTTGCAGAAACTTCATTTGGTGGCTGAAGGATAGAAGTGTTCAATCTATAGACCCGATTCTGTCCAGCCTTGACAGGTTGACTGGGCTTCTTCTCCTGATGATGTACATTATGAATGATTCATATTTACGTTTTCTTGGATGATTATTCAAATCAAGATATTTCCAACAAATTTCCCACATGCTGTAATGTTTGCAGGTTTTTGCAGCCTCTGGACCGGTACCCTCCTCTGTTTTTTTCTACTGTGTGAAGATCACAAACTACAGCCATAAGTTCTTCCTCTACCTGAAGCTAAACATCTGCAGACTGGTCCCTCGGCTCCTCTTGGTGTCGGTGACAATATGTTTCTTTTCTAGCCTGCCTGTTGGTTTATGGATGGAAATCAGTTATTTGATTTGTCGGGACTACCATGGATCCTTTGCTCTGATAATAGATTCAACTCACCATGTACTCCTGCAATATGCCTGGACTTCATCTCCAAACCTTCTGGGCATTCCAAGCCCCAATGGTAAGAAATAGACAATGGAGAAAATAGGCAGGGAAACAGACTTCATGAGTAGATAATGATAAGTCGATGTCTTTATTCTTGTATAAAAATGTGCTTCTACAGACCAGGTTTTTCCAAATGTTTGTTTTGCACGTTTCATGGTACTTTGCAATTAATCATAGGCATACCCATGGAGACACACAGGTTCTGGTCCTAAATACTGCATACCGATCTATAATTAGCTCTTATTAGCTTAAGTAGAGTCAGGACGTGCCCTTGTGTCCACACTTAATTTTACAAATATCCACAATGTGTACAGAAAATAAAAAATAATAATAACTATTAGTGCATTTTAAGTGCAAAACTGACAATACATTTACATTAACATTTGGATATACAATTTAAAATCAATTTAAAGATGATCAGACTGATGAGAGTGCATATTATTTTGTTGTATGGATGTTTATATACAGTATCTCACAAAAGTGAGTACACCTCTCACATTTTTGTAAATATTTTATTATATCTTTTCATGTGACAACACTGTAGAAATTACACTGCTACAGTGTAAAGTAGTAAGTGTACAGCCTGTATAACAGTGTAAATTTGCTCAAAATAACTCAACACAGCCATTAATGTCTAAAGTGTCAATATTTTGTGTGGCCACCATTATTTTCCAGCATTGCCTTAACCCTCATGGGCATGACGTTCACCAGAGCTTCACAGGTTGTCACTGGAGTCCTCTTCCACTGTTCCATGATGAGATCACGGAGCTAGTGTATGTTAGAGACCTTGCGCTCCCCCACCTTCCGTTTGAGGATGCCCCACAGATGCTCAATAGGGTCTAGGTCTGGAGACATGCTTGGCCAGTACATCACCTTTACCTTCAGCTTCTTTAGCAAGGCAGTGGTCGTCTTGGAGGTGTGTTTGGGGTCGTTATCATGCTGGAATACTGCCCTGCGGCCCAGGCTCCGAAGCGAGGGGATCATGCTCTGCTTCAGTACTTCACAGTACATGTTGGCATTCATGGTTCCCTCAATGAGCTGTAGCTCCTCAGTGCCGGCAGCACTCATGCAGGCCCAGACCATGACACTCCCACCAACATGCTTGACTGTAAGCAAGACACACTTGTCTTTGTACTCCTCACCTGGTTGCCACCACACACTCTTGACACCATCTGAACTAAATAAGTTTATCTTGGTCTCATCGGTCACAGGACATGGCTCCAGTAATACATGCAGTAGTCCTTAGTCTGCTTGTCTTCAGCAAACTGATTGCGGGCTTTCTTGTGCATCATTTTTAGAAGAGGCATCCTTCTGGGATGACAGCCATGCAGACCAATTTGATGCAGTGTGCAGCGTATGGTCTTAGCACTGACAGGCTGACCCTCCACCCCTTCAACATCTGCAGCAATGCTGGCAGTACTCATACGTCTATTTCCCAAAGACAACCTCTGGATATGAAACTGAGCACGTGCACTCAACTTCCTTAGTCGACCATGGCGAGGCCTGTTCTGAGTGAAACCTGTCCTGTGAAACTGATGTATGGTCCTTCCCACCATGCTGCAGCTCATTTTCAGGGTTTTGGCAATCTTCTTATAACCTAGGCCATCTCTATGTAGAGCAACAATTCTTTTTTTCAGATCCTTAGAGTTTTTGCCATGAGGTGCCATGTTGAACTTTCAGTGACCAGTATAAGAGAGTGTGAGAGCGATAACACCAAATTTAACACACCTGCTCCCCATTCACACCTGAGACCTTGTAACACTAATGAGTCACATGACACCGGGGAGGGAAAATAACTAATTGGGCCCAATTTGGACATTTATACTTATAGGTGTACTCACTTTGGTTGCCAATAGTTTAGACATTAATGACTGTGTGTTGAATTATTTGGAGGGGACAGCAAATATACACTGTTATACAGGCTGTACACTTACTAATTTACATTGTAGCAGAGTGTCATTTTTTCATTGTTGTCACATGAAAAGGTTTAATAAAATATTTTCAAAAATGTGAGGGGTGTACTCACTTTTGTGAGATACTTTACATATGTCTTAAAGGGAAAGAAAGAGATAAATAAGTTGAGTGAAAATTAGTAACCTTTTCCAATAATAATCATTAATGAAATTATCACACTGCATAATACAGTATCCATTAGAGATACCAAGAGAATACATGAATGAATGAATTTCTTTTCCCTGGTGTTTAAAGATTCATATTTTGTATGGAAAAATATATTGACAATTTCTTATTAAAGGGACTGTCTAGTGCCCCCCCCCCCCCCCCCCCCCCCCCCCCCCCCCACCACCATGCTCACTCTGCAGGAACAGAAAGTAAACAGACCTTCCTGTTTCCATGGAGACACTTGTGCATGTCTGAGAGCAAAAGATTAGAGCAGGCCTGGGGGATGCTGGGAAATCCTTCAGACAGCCCAGTGATTGATGGGAGTAGCAACTGAGCATGCGTTAAGGCATACATATGTATGGATGTAGTACCTGAAAACGGCCACTAGTGGCCACTCTTTCAAAGCTAAGTATAATCTCTTTTTTACAGAAAACTAAAAAATAATGGAAAATGACAGTCTGCTCTAAACTGAGCTGTCTACGAGTTGCACCAAAGTTAAAAGGGTGACTAGACTGTCCCTTTAATATGAACAGGGGACTGTAAATCTCTAAATAAAATGCAGGTATGAACAAAACAAATGACGTGAATGCATATTTGCATAAATAAATATTTATTCTGATAGTATAAAATATAAAAATGTTATCAAATACAAACTTAAAAAAAACAAACTCTAACATCATCAGAGAATGAAATACAACTTTCAGGAATAATATGTAGAAACAAAAGACTCAAAAATCAACATAAAAAGTATAATTAAAATAAATTAATTATATTTATAATTTATTTGTGGATTATACAAACAGAATATGCAGCACTCAATTTTTACACACAAAATATGAATCTTTAAACATGAGGGGAAATAAATTAATGTATCAATTTATTCTCTTGATATCTCCCCAGGATGCTATATTTTGCAATTTGATCATTTCATTAATGATTATGATAGGAAAAGGCTATTGATTTCCACTCAACTTATTTATCCCTTTCTTTCCCTTTAAGATTATATATATATATATATATATATATATATATATATATATATATATATATATATATATAAACAGCATACAAAAAAAGAATATGCACTCTCATCGGTCTGATCATCTTTAAATTGATTTGAAATTGTATCTCAAAATGTTAATATAAATTTATTGTCAGTTTTGCACATTAAATGCACTAATAGTTATTATTATTAAGCTAATAAGAGCTAATTATAGATTAGTATGCAGTATTTAAGACCTGAACCTGTGTGTCTCCACGGGTATGCCTATGATTAAGTGCAAAGTACCATGAAATGCGTAAAACGAACATTTGGAAAAACCTGGTCTGTAGCTGCACATTTTTATACAAGAATAAAGACATCAAATTATCATCATCTACTCATGAAGTCTGTTTCCCTGCCCATATTCTCCCCTGTGTATGGGAATGCCAGCTATATTACAAAAATCTTGTTTTAACATTATTGTCTATTCAATTTATTTGGGAAGACCATCCCTTTCTAATTGTAGTTAGTAGTAATGTGGAGAAGATTGGGACATTCTTTATTTCAACATGATTTATCTAAATCCATTTGGACTCTACTTAAATCTGAAATCTAGTGATTTTAAATCATCATTTACAGGTGATACTCGAAAAATGATAATATCGTGCAAAAGTTCATTTATTTCAGTAATGTAACGTAAAAGGGGAAACTAATATATGAGATAGACGCATTACATGGAAAGCAAAATAGTTCAAGCCGTGATTTGTCATAAGTGCGAGGATTATGGCTTACAGCTCATGAAAACCCCAAATCCACAATCTCAGTAGATTAGAATATTGTGAAAAGGTGCAATATTCTAGGCTCACAGTGTCCCACTCTAATCAGCTAAGTAAGCCATAACACCTGTAAAGGGTTTCTGAGCCTTTAAATGGTCCTTCAGTCTGGTTCAGTAGGAATCACAATCATGTGGAAGACTGCTAACCTGACAGTTGTGCAGAAAACCTTCATTGACACCCTCCATAAGGAGGGAAAGCCTCAAAAGGTAATTGCAAAGGAAGTTGGATGTTCCCAAAGTACTGTATAAAAGCACATTAATAGAAAGTTATGTGGAAGGGAAAAGTGTGGAAGAAAAAGGTGCACAAGCAGCAGGGATGACCGCAGCCTGGAGAGGAATGTCAGGAAATGGCCATTCAAATGTGTTGGGGACTTTCACAAGGAGTGGACTGAGGCTGGAGTCATTGCTTCACGAGCCACCACACACAGATGGTTCCTGGACATGGGCTTCAGAAGTCGCTCCTGAACAACAAACAACGTCAGAAGCGTCTTACCTGGGCTAAAGAAAAACAGACCTGATCTGTTGCTCAGTGGTCCAAAGTCCTCTTTTCTGATGAGAGCAAATTTTGCATCTCATTTGGAAACCAAGGGCCCAGAGTCTGGAGGAAGAATGGAGAGGCACACACTGCAAGATGCTTGAAGTCCAGTATGAAGTTTTCACAGTCTGTGTTGATTTGGGGAGCCATATCATGGTCCACTGTGCTTCATTAAGTCCAGGGTCAATGCAGCTGTCTACCAGGAGATTTTGGAGCACTTCATGCTTCCTTCCGCAGACTAGCTTCATGGGGATGCTGACTTCATTTTCCAGCAGGGCTTGGCACCTGCCCACACTGCCAAAAGCATCAAAGCCTGGTTCAATGACCACTGGATTACTGTGCTTGACTGGCCAGCAAACTCGCCTGACCTGAACCCCATAGAGAATCTATAGGGCATTGCCAAGAGAAAGATTAGAGACATGAGACCGAACAATGCAGAAGAGCTGAAGGCCGCTATTGAAGCATCCTGGTCTTCCATAACACCTCAGCATTGCCACAGGCTGATAGCTTCTATGCCACGCCACATTGAGGCAGTAATTGCTGCAAAAGGGGCCCAAACCAAGTACTCAGTCCATATGCATGCTTATACTTTTCAGAGGTCTGATATTGTTCTATGTACACTCCTTGTTTTATTGATTGCATGTAATATTCTAATTTACTGAGATTGTGGATTTGGGGTTTTTATGAGCTGTAAGCCATAATCATCGCACTTATGAAAAATCACGGCTTGAACTATCTTGTTTTGCATGTAATGCGTCTCTCTCATATAGTAGTTTCCCCTTTTACGTTGCATTACTGAAATAAATGAACTTTTGCACGATATTATAATTTATCGAGTATCTCCCGTATATATTGGTTTTATTGTCATTTGTATTTTACTTAATTAAATATATGCTTTTCCTGTCCTGCAACTTTTTCAACTGCAACTGATCAGCTCCAACATATTTTTTGTCCTTGCACCTTAAGGACTACCCGTGTTGATATTCATCTATTTTCTATAGTTTCCCTCAGTAGCTGTGCCCCATTTTGTGGCTGGACTTTTTTTTTTTGAATTATAACTTCTGCATTGTTTGTTTGACATTGGCTTTACCCATTTGCCATTTTTGCTTGCTACAGAGCCCAAGTCTGATGAGTTATACCTACCTCCACTTAATGCTTTTTTTGCCTTTAGGATACATTATTTTATGTGACTACTATAGTGTTCAATTTTGCTGTGGACGCACAGCACTTTAGTTTTTTTTTTGTACATTTTTTTTTATCACGGGTGCACTCTGGAGGTGCATTTGCTTCTTTGCATACCTTTAGGGTGTCCACCTCTATTATCCTGCAGGATCTAGTCTATTAGTATTTTTTATTTCCTTTGACTGTATATTGTATATTTATGTGTGTATATTGTAGTTTGTGGTGTTGACCCCATGCGCACTCGTTTGTAGGATTCCGAATAAATTTACATTTTTCTGTTTACAAATTGAGTGCAGATCAGGTTTCATGAGTGCCAGCCTAAATAGACCCCGTATAGGACTGGTGTCTTTCAGCCGTCTGCTAGCAATGTCCTAGATCTTACCTTGTGGTACACATTGAAGACATAAGGGCATATTTGATTGGTACAGGATCTTATTTAAAAAAAAAACAGAGAGGCAAATCTTTGGCTAACCTGCAAATACTAACTACCAAAAGGCAAACCCATATATATATATAATACATCCATTGGAAAATCTGCTTAAGGAAATTTCAAACATTTATGGTTATATTTACCATTGGCTGATTTAGATAAATACCGTATTTGCTGGAATATAAGATGACCCCCCAAACTTTGTTTATTCCTTTAGGAAAAAAAGCCTGAGAATAAGACTACCCTATTTGAAAAAAAGTTTAAATTGTATATATTCACATGAAAATTGCTTTTTCATATTTAATAAAAAAATGTAAAAAATGCATTTCTTGTTTTTATTTATTTTTATTTGCCCATCAACCCCCCCGAACTTAGCCAATGCTGCCCCTACCCCCCAGACTTACCCAATGCTGCCTCCCCATCTATCCAACAGACTTGCCCAATGCTGCCTCTCCCCCAACTTGCCCAATGCTGCCCCTCTCCCCCAGGCTTGTGCAATGCTGCCTCTCCCCCCTTCCCAACCCAAGATTTGCCCAATGCTGGGTCTCCCCCCTTCCCTCCCCCTACACCTTGATTTGAGTTTTGATTATAAGATGAAGCTCAAATATAATCTAGAGTATTACTGAATCTATTTATCATTTTGATGAACTTCATTTGGTGGGTGAAATGCAGACAGCTTCAACCTATAGACCTGATTCTGTTCAGCCTGGCACTTGCTAGGCTACTTCTCCTAATCATCTATATTATTAATAGTTCGGGCATAGTTGTATGGTTATACGGCTCAAAATACTTCCTGGAAATTTACTTAATTGTAGCTGTGTTTGTAAGTATTTGCAGCCTTTGGACTGGTACCCTCCTCTGTGTTTTCTACTGTGTGAAGATCCCTAAATAGCCAGAGGTTCTTCCTCTACCTGAGACTAAACATCTCCAGACTGGTCCCTCGACTCCTCTTGGCATCGGTGACAATATCTTTCTTTTCTAGTCTGCCCTGTGGATGGATTGCACATTTAGCTGCTTCCAATTCTACAAATACCAGCAGTGAATTCTATTATCCACACATTGAAATAAATTACATCAACATGCTCATCATTTATGTTTTAGGATTGTCAGTTCCCTCCTTAGTATTATGCACAGCAATCTCTCTTCTAATCGGATCACTGTTGAATCACACCAGTCGTATGAAGAGTATGAACGCTGGCTTCAGGAATCCTCGACTTGATGCTCTTACAAACGCAGTTAGAAATATGCTGTCTTTTATGTTCTTCTATCTAATCTATATTGCAAGTCTATTCTTAGTGGATCTACACTTGAACCCTGGAAATTAAGTTTTGGGAATGTTAGCCATCATTTGCATATCCAGGCTTGCACTTTATCATGTTGATAGCGGGCCATGGATGACACTGGACACCCCCTTCATAGAAAGAAGTTTATCTACTGTCAGGTGATTCTGTCCAGCCTTGGGTTGACTGGGCTTCTTCTCCTGATGATGTACATTATTAATTATTCATATTTACATGTTCTTGGATGGATATTCCAATCAAGATATTTCCAACAAACTATCCTAAATGCTGCAATGTTTGTGAGCTTTTCCATCCTCTGCACCCAGTACCCTCCTCTGTGTTTTCTACTTTGTGAAGGTCACAAACTACAGCCATAGGTTCTTCCTTTACCTGAATATAAACATCTCCAGACTGGTCCCTTGGCTCCTCTTGGTGTCGTTGACAATATGTTTCTTTTCTAGCCTGCCTGTTGGTTTATGTATGGAAATCAGTTATTTGATTTGTCGGATCCTTTGCTCTGATTATAGTTTTCAATCAGCCATGTGCTCCTACACAACTGGACAACTTGCCCCAATGGTAAGGAATATACACTGGAGAAAATAGGCATGGAAACAGACTTCACGAGTAGATGATAATTTGATGTCTTTATTCTTCTATTAAAATGTGCAGCTACAGACCAGGTTTTTCCAAATGTTCGTTTTAAGTGTTTGATGGTACTTTGCACTTAATCATAGGCATACCGATGGAGACACACAGGTTCAGGTCCTAAATACTGCATACTGATCTATAATTAGCTCTTATTAGCTTAATTAGAGTCAGGACGTGCCCTTGTGTCCACACTTCATTTTACAAATATCCACAATGTGGACAGAAAACACAAAATAATAAAAACTATTAGTGCATTTAAAGTGCAAAACTGCCAATACATTTACATTAACATTTTGATATACAATGTAACATCCATTTAATGATGATCAGACTGATGAGAGTGCATATTCTTTTGTTGTATGGCTGTTTTTTCATATATATATAAATGTCTTGAAGGGAAAGAAAGGGATAAATAAGTTGAGTGGAAATCAGTAGCCTTTTCCAATTATCATTAATGAAATTAGTAGCATAGTAAAATAGTAATTTACGTTGAAAAAAGACACAAGTCCATCAAGTTCAACCCTTCTACCTATCATTCCAGTGGTTTGATCCAAAAGAAGGCAAAAACCCCTAAGGAAGCTATTTCGAATTTTGCCTCCTGGGGGAAAAAATTCCTTCTTGACTCCAAGAGGCAATCAGATTTCTCCTTGGATCAATAAGCTCTTTTATTAATGCTTATTCTATTATTAATAGCCCTGTATGTTCTGCTTTCCTAAAAAAAAACATCCAAACCATTTTTAAATGCATCTATTGTGGTTGATAGCACTACCTCTCTTGGCAGGGAGTTCCATAACTTTATTGTCCTAACCGTAAAGAATCCCTTCCTTTGAAATCTTTGCTCTTCCAGTCTAAGGGGGTGACCTCTTGTTCTTTGTACCTTTCTGTTAATGAACAGGTCACTGGAGAGCTCTTTATATTGGCCCTGCAAATATTTATATAATGTTATCATATCCTCTCTGAGACGCCTTTTTTCTAACGGGTATAAATGCAATTTTTTTAAGTCTCTCTTCATAACTAAGATCCTCCAATCCCCTTATTAATTTTGTAGCTCTCCTTTGCACTTTTTCTAGTTCCTTAATATCCTTTTTAAGTACTGGTGCCCAGAACTGTACTGCATATTCAAGGTGAGGTCTTACCATTGATTTGTAAAGAGGCAAGATGATATCCTCCTCCTGTGAATCTATACCTCGTTTTATACATGCCAATATCTTATTGGCCCTTGCAGCTGCTGACTGGCATTGGGCACTGTTGCCAAGTTTGTTACCTACAATTATTCCTAAATCCTTTTCATTAGTAGTTTGTCCCAGGGAAAAACCATTTAAAGTATATGTTGCTTTGTTATTATTTTTCCCATAATGCATAACTTTACATTTGTCTATATTGAACCTCATTTGCCACTTTACTGCCCAGTCTCCCACTCTGTCCAAATCTTCCTGTAAAGAAAAAACATCAAGATTAGTCTTTATTGCCTTACCTAATTTAGTGTCGTCCGCAGCACAGTGGCTCTCAGCACAATGTTGCAGATCATTAATAAACAAATTAAAAAGAAGAGGGCCCAAAACAGACCCCTGAGGTACTCCGCTCAATACCCTTGTCCAATTTGAGGATTTTCCATTTACAACAACCCTTTGTGTTCTATCTTTTAGCCAATTTTCAATCCACATACACACATTTGCCCCCAAACCTATTTCTCTCAATTTGTAGAGTAACCTTTTGTGTGGAACTGAATCAAATGCTTTCGCAAAATCCAAATAGATCACATCAACTGCCACACCTAGATCTATATTTTTACTGACTTCTTCATAGAATGTTATTAAGTTTGTTTGACAAGACCTGTCTTTCACAAAACCATTTTGACTTTTACTAATTATATTCTGATTCAAGATGTATTCTTGAGTGTACACCTTTAGCAATCCTTCAAAAAGTTTCCCCACTACAGATGTCAAGCTCACTGGCCTATAATTACCTGGCAGAGATTTTGATCCCTTTTTAAATATTGGAATGACATCCGCCTTTCGCCAGTCTGTTGGCACTGTACCTGAACTGAAAGAATCCCTAAAGATCATAAATAGTGGTCTGGCCAGAATTATGCTTAACTCTCTAATTACCCTTGGGTGGGTACCACTGTTTGTGATCTTTAGGGAGTCTTTCAGTTCAGGTACAGTGCCAACAGACTGGCGAAAGGCGGATGTCATTCCAATATTATCAAACTGCAAAATACAGCGTCCTGGGGAGAAATCAAGAGAATAAATGGCTAAATTAATTTATTTTCCCTGGTGTTTAAAGATTAATATTTTGCATGTCAAAAAAAAATGAGTGCTGTATATTCTGTTTGTAAACTAATCCACAAATAATTTGTAAATATAATTAATTTGTTTTAGTTGGTCTTTTGTTTCAACATAGTGAGAAAACGATTAGTCCCAGATCCGCAAATATAAAGACAGGTTTTTGGTGCAAGGAGTCCAAGACGCTTCCCAAGTCTCTGACACAGTGAAATAATGAATGCAGACACCAGCACTCAGTGTGAAGTGAGAAACTTTATTCACACACTTGGCGACGTTTCAATCCTGTGACGGATTTTCTTCAAGCCTAGCGTGAAGTGGTATCAAACAGGTTTATATAGTGCAATCAATAATAAGTAAATCAATTAGAAAAGGGACACCTGGTCCAATACAAATCTTTACACAACGATTACAAATTTAAAGCAATACAGCTAACAGTGAAAATGCAAAGTGAATTGTGACCATGTATATTTCAAAACATTATATAATAAAGATGTGAATATATATTTATAAAACATATACTGTTACATTTGAAGTTTTATATTTTTATGTAAAAGTGCATCAATATATGAGGCTGATAAGGCAAGATCAGACCCCGACCACCAGGTGCATTAACACACCATGGTGGTGTGAGTATGGTCTGGCCATCAACCTCTCATGAATCTAAATATATTAACATTCGTGAGAATAATTAGTAAAGTGTATTTAGCAATATTTTATATATATTTAAAGTTAAAAACACCACTATTGCGTATAGTACATTCAGGTCAGGAGGAAATAAACATTTTATTATTTAGATATCTGGGATTCAGTATGTTGTAATTTAAGTTGGTCAGATCGTATTCTGAATTTCGCTGGAAAGATGGGAATCCGAATTTTTTAAAAAGAGAACTAATTTTTCTTTAGGTTGATTTTTCTTTATCTTTATTTATCCCAACAAGGGGGGTTTCCAGCCAATATCTATGGGGGTAAGAAGAAAGAATGAGATCAGAAAAATATTGAATGTCTTAATATATCCATATATTTTATAAATCTAGTTTTCTATATATTTAATTTCTAAGACATTATGGTCATTCAACCAAATATATCCATTCTATAGCTAAACTACACAAATCCGTAAAGAGTTAAGGGGAAAAAAAGTTATTCTCATCTTAAATTTATGGAGCCTTCTCCTATAGAAACGGAGTTAGATTCCATTCTCTATTTAGTCCATTGGGATGTAGAGTATTCAGTTCATGTATCCACCATGCCTCCCGTTGTTTTAACCTTTTTTCCCTGTCTCCTCCTCTTTTGGCTTTGGGGATTCACTCAATCATCTGAAATCTCAGATCTGATAATCTATGATTTTGATGTAAGAAGTGAGCCGGGACAGGCAATTCTTTTTTGCCAGTACGAATGGTAGATTTATGCTTTGAGAATCTCGCTCTCATTTTTTGTGTAGTTTCTCCTACGTAAATTAAATCACAAGGGCATCTCAATATGTATATTACAAAAGTAGATTCACACGTTAAGTGTGCATTAATCTTATACCACTGGTCTCTTTTTGGGTGTTTAAATTCATTTCCTTTGATTATTGAATTACAGGCTAAACATCCCATGCATGGGAAATTGCCTTTTCTACCAGTTTCTAAAAAAGTAGATTTGCGTATGTGGCCCAAAGAGGGTAATTCGGCCCTAACCAATTTATTTCCAATAGTTTCTCCCCTCCTAAAGGCAATCATTGGAGGATTTATGAACTCCTTAACATCAGGATAAGCATCACGTAGAATATGCCAATATTTACTGAAAGTATTTGAGATCTTCTTTATATGGGTTCCTGGGTCAGTTACAAAAATTACTCTTTCCCCCTTGTTAGGCCCTTTACTCCTTTCTAAAGTTTTTTTTCGATCTATTTGTGAGATTACTTGAAGATTTTTATTTACTAAAGTGGGGGGGTAACCACGATCATAGAATTTCTGTGCCATTTCATGTAATCTTATTGTCTGGGTGGTCTCATCTGGAACAATTCTCTTTACTCTCAGTAGCTGGCTTCTGGGGAGTGATCTCAAGAGACCAGGTGGATGTGCTGATTCATACCTCAATAAGTTGTTACTATCAGTAGGCTTTACATACAAATCTGTAGATAATTCATCTGCTTTTTTCATTATCTTAGTATCCAAAAAATTAATTTCATTAAGGCTCCACTCCATCTTAAAGCCAATCCCCGTATGAGCATCATTTAGTTGGCTCAAAAAACATCCCAAGAGATCCTTTGATCCATTCCACAGCATAAAAATGTCATCTATATATCTATACCATCTAAGAACATGCATTGTAAATAATTCATTAGGATAAACAAAACAATCTTCAAAATGGGACATGAAAATGCTTGCATATGTTGTTTCAACATATCATTCCTGATAGTTGCATTTAAATTGTATATGTTAATTTCATTCTCTGATGATGTTACAATTTTTTTTTAAATTTGTTTTCTAATAATATTTTTTATTTTATACTATCAGAATAAATATTAATTTATGTAAATATGCATTCACATCATTTGTTTTTAGAGATTGACGTTCCCCTGTCCATATTAATAAGAACTAGCTAATATATCTACCATGCTATTTGAGGTACTTTTGGAAAGAATTATTGCTACTGAAAATAAATGTATATTTTTGTTTCTCCAAGCCTTCTACCTCTCTGCAAAAAATGCTGCATCTCAATATGTTGTAAATGTTGTAAACATGTATTAAAAGGTTGAATTTATTGTTCAACAGCAACAGGCAAAAAATATCCTTACTTGGAATTTTTTAACTGTAGCAGCAATTATGTGATTTATCTGCTAACCTGTAAAAAATGCAAAAACAGTATGTGGGACACACTACACAAAGAATACAGGAGCATATCCTGGATACAGGAGATAGAACAATCAAATACAACTATATATAAACATTTTGCAGAGTGCTGCAATTCTGCTGTGCACAACCTACAATATTAGGTAATTAAAACGAATTAAAACTTAAGAAAGGGAAATATATTTGACACTGTCTGCAAAAGAGAAGTGTATTGGATATTTACATTGCAAACCCAAATTCCTTCTGGTATGAGCAAAACAAATGATGTGAATGCATATTTACATAAATACATATTTATTCTGGTAGTATAAAATCAAATACAAACTTCATAAAAAAAGAACTCTAACATCATCAGAGAATGAAATTAACATATAAAATTTAAATACAACTTTCAGGAATAATATGAAGAAACAAAAGACTCAAAAACCAACATAAATGGTATAACTAAAACAAATGAATTACATTTACAATTTATTTGTGGATTTGTTTACAGAATATGTAGCACTCCATTTTTACATACAAAATATGAATCTTTAAACTCTAGGGAAAAGAAATTAATTTATCAATTTATTCTTTTGATATCTCCCAAGGATGCTGTATTATGCAGTTTGATAATTTAATTAATGATTATGATAGGAAAAGGTTACTGATTTCCACTCAACTTATTTATCGCTTTCTTTCCCTTTAATATATATATATATATATAATCTTAAAGGGATATATATATATATATATATATATATTAGACATGTGCATTCGTTTTCGGACGAATGCATTTTCGTCCGAAAATAGCATTTTCGTCCATTCGTCCGAAAAACGAAGAACGAAAATGCTAAGCTAACGAAAGCCGAATGAACGAATAGTTAATAAACGAAAATCATTCGTTCATTCGTTCATTCGTAGTACTATTGCATTCTATAAGCTGAAATAGAGTCGGTTTATAGAATACAATAGCATTTCACTACACGGAGACAACGTCTCCATTCATAAATTCATGAATGGAGACTCTGTCTCCGTGTAGTGAAATGCCGACAGCCTATAAACCGAACGTTCGGTTTATAGGCTGTCGGCTTATGGAATACATGTATTCCTATTCTATAAACCGAACGTTCGGTTTATAGAATAGGAATAGGAATACATGTATTCCATAAGCCGACAGCCTATAAACCGAACGTTCGGTTTATAGGCTGTCGGCATTTAACTACACAGAGACAAAGTCTCCATTCATAATTTTATGAATGGAGACTCTGTCTCCGTGTAGTGAAATGCCGTAATGAACGAAATTCGTTTTAGACTAAATAAATAACATTTTCGTCCGAATGGACGAAAACGAAACGAAAATTTTAGTTTTGCACATGTCTAATATATATATATATATATATATATATATATATATATATATATATATATATATATATATATAAAATCTTAAAAGGATATATATATATATATATATATATATATCTATAAAAGCCATACAAAAAAATAATATGCACACTCATCTGTCTGAGCAACTTTAAATTGATTTTAAATTGTATATCACTTTAAATTTATTGTCAGTTTTGCACATTAAATGCACTAATAGTTATTATTTTTTGTTTTCTCTACACACTGTGGATATTTATAAAATTAAGTGTGGACACTAGGGCACGTCCTGCCTCTAATTAAGCTAATATGAGCTAATTCTAGATCAGTATGCAGTATTTAGGACCAGAACCTGTGTGTCTCCATGGGTATGCCTATGATTAAGTGCAAAGTACCATGAAACACTTAAAACGAACATTTGGAAAAACCTGGTCTGTAGCTGCACATTTTTATAAAAGAATAAAGGCACTGAATTATATTCATCTACTCATGAAGTCTTTTCCCTGCCTTCTTTCTCTCTTGTGTATGGAAATGCCAGCTATATTACATAAATCTTGTTTTGTGGTGAAGATTGGGACATTCTTTATTTCCACATGTTTTATCTAAATGCATTTGGACTCTACTTAAATCTGAAATCTAGTGATTCTATTTTCCATAGCAAATTTAAATCATCATTTATAAATTGGTTTTATTGTCATTTGTATTTTACGTTATTAAATATATGCTTTTCCTGCCTTGCAACTTTTTCAATTGAATATATCTACAATCCAGTATTTTATAATATAATACAGTGTTTTAGATTACAATACAGCAGCTTTTCCAGTCTGTTAATTACTCCTTTCTATCATAATTTTGCCCTTTCTTATTTGAGGGTAGTGAATTACCACTATTCTAATTTGGAGCTCCACCCGATCACTAATTAATGAGTCGTCGGGACCCCCTGCCGTGGTATGTTTCATGGAACAAGGGGGACTCTGTCCCACAGTCCAGTATGTTTTGTGGCACCAATCCTTAATATGGATAAGAAACTGATCTATATGCAAGGAAGTCAAACACTATTAAAATGGAAATGCAAACTAGGGACTCTATGTTTTGGAGATTAACATTCAATTTTAGATTTAATGTATTTTTCATAGATATTAATTCATTTCGGTCTTTATTCATATAATTTCACATGTCACTTGAATTGACACAATTTGAGTATAATCGCAGATCTGCAAAAAAAGCTACAATTCATCTATACAAATTTGAGTGCAATTCGGCAATTATTTACAAAATTGCAATGTCAATTCAAGCACATTCACTTCACTAGAAATGCTCTTAAACTGTCTCTATATAACATAGGACCCCCCTTTTCCCTGTAGGATCAAATTGCACCAAATATTATTTATTTTTCCTTGTAATTCTCCAGGTTTGATTCGGGAAATTACACATATGAGGCCAAGCAGTTCATTCAAAGAATAGTTAATTGCGGTAAATTGACAGACATTGCAAAATATAGACCAAAATACAGGAGTCTGAAATATATGAGATGATTTGAAGATTTGTTCAAACCCTTTAATTTTGGTCAGTATATTAAGATTCCCTTGTCAGTCCACCTATTATGTTAAATCGCCTATATTAGAACACACTTGAATCCCATATGCCAATTAGTAACATCATAAAAATGTTGGAAATTCACATTATGTGTTGAATATACTTTAACATATATTATTTCACAAACTTACCTGTCCAAAACAGTTTCTTTTGAATGGAACCCAGTTTCCCAAGCTGCCTTTTAAACATTGAAATTAAAATCCTATCACGACTCTTCATAATCCAACCACTGCACACACTGGAGGTAGATGCCTCGGGTTCAACCATAAGTGCCGATTCTCTCTCAAAGGTAAGAGCATGATGGTCTCTTGGCATCCTTCTTCCGTTACTTAACCTGCACTGAACTAACTAGTGCTTTTTAGCTGTTACACAAACTATCTGCATCGATTACACTATCTCCACAATCTGTTCTGAATCTCTATCAGTATGCTACAAAGACGAGATATAGGTTTCCACTGAGGCTTATTTTCTGATTCCCAAATCCTTTTCACAACACACAGGCCATGGACACAAAGGCATCCATCAGACTAAGAATTTGATTCAACATACATTTTGGTGGCCTTTCTTAGGTACTGATTTTGTCACCTCCTGTGTTTTCTGTGCCCATTCCAAAGACTCTCATAATCATCCTCCCAGTCTCCTACAGTCCCAGTCCCTTACCTGTTCCTTCCCAGCCCTGGAATGACATCTCCGTCGACTTCATGACAGATTTACTTCCCTCTGATTAGTAGATGTACATTCACCAAGATTCCCCATTTTATCCCTTCAATCGGTCTTCCATCATCCACCGAGATGGCAACATTGTTTATTTAAGAAGTTTTAATGCTCTATGGACTCTCCGAAACCATTGTGTACCTCTCAATTTGGAACGCCTTCTGCAAAATGTTGCATATCCATTGCTATCTTTCTACTGCCTTCCACCTACAGAGCACTGATCAGACTAAGAGGTTATGTCAGGGTTCTAACCTGACTTTCTGACTCATGCATTTACAAGTCCTAATTGTTGTGCTTATATACCTCCTTCCTCCTCCACCTTTGTTTTCATGTACTACTTCCCCTCTGTTGGTGTCAGGTGGGCTTGTTAACTTTTGCAACACACTCGTATTAAATACCTGCAGTTATTGCAAACTGTGCTTTTGCACTTAAGTTGGATGCCTGACTTCTGAGAGCTGTTGCTTCGGTTCCTGATCCTCTGCTAAATCTCATTTGAAGTTCTGCCCTGTCCAGGAAATGTGAAACTAAATCTGGAAGGCTCAACCTGCCCAGGGGATGTTTTTCACCATCTCCTGAGACCCTTTGTCTACAGCAATATTTCTTCAGCTAAGTTGCTCCCTTAAAGGGCTCACTCCTCTTTAGTCACTCTCTCTAGGGTGTTTCTGATTTATTCACCCTCTCTAGGGTGTTTCTGCTTCAGTCACACTCTTTAGGGTAATCCTGCTTCAGTCACCCTTCTCAGGTCTCACCCTTACCTAAGGCCTCACTCCTTCTTTAACTCCCTCTACCCCTGCCTCTGTCTACAGTCCCTGCTAAATCTCTTTGATTTTATTGCAGTTCCTACTCAAACCCTTTTCCCATTCTTCAGTTCTTTGCTAAAGCCCCCTTTTGTCTTTTCAGTCCTTATTCCAATCCGTATTTCTTTGTTTCTTTTTCTATTCTCACCCTGCACAATGAATAACAACATGCAACCAGACACCTCCTCTATCCCTGCACTGAAACTCCTACCTGACCTGGTAAAGGCCCTGATAGGTTAATGAAACGGTGGAGAAATACCTCTGCTTTTTCTCTACCAATGTTCGGACTAGTGTGCCTCATACTTCCCATTAGCAGAATTTGCATACAATTACAATGTACATTGCTGTACATGTGGGGGGTGATTAAGGGATTCATAACAGATATCAGTGTTACAATCACCCTAATGCTATTTTTGTTTTAAAAAGTTTTTGAAACAACTATGTACTACTTGTATTTATTACCCAATGACATCCAAAAATAGCAAAACAAAATAAACATTCAGTATTTTTTAAATTAAATATTTATTTATTATTTTTAATTAATTTTTTTTCTTCTTTATTACAAATATATCAAAAATGTACACTTTTAAAAACACTTAAATACATCACATACGCATTAATTAAATCATTATGCTCTTAGGTCTATTACACTCGTTTCACCTCCTTAGTGTGCAAGCTAAAACATATTTTTCGTTCTCACTTCTACTTTCCCGGACTCTCTAATCGAGTTGTCCAGCATTATTTTCCATCAGTTACACTTTCCCGTTTATCTACCGCATTTACAGAATCTAACATTTTGATCTTATATATATTTTCCTTAAGCAGTGAAGCCCAGTTATCCCAAATATTTTATGGTTCTTTAAATATGCTACTCCTCTTTCCATGAGACACTGTTGACCTAGTTGAACCTTTATATTCAACCAGGAGATCGGCTCACTAGTCTTCCAGTTTCTAGCAATATTTAATTTAACCGTTGTCAACAGATGAACTAGGATGGCCTTTTGCTCTGCTTTTAAATTCAGGAAATCCAAGAGCAAGAGAGGTCTGGCAGGGGTGTGTTTCCAATTGAAGCCCAATATGTTAGCCGAAAAGTTTTCTACTTTTGTTCCATATGGGACTAATCCCCTGACATTGCCACCAAATAAGTAAATAATCCCCTTCATGTATATTACACCTCCAGCATATTGGACTACAATCGGTGTACATTTTATTCAGGTTTGTTGGTACCAAGTACCATCTGTTCATTAGTTTAAAATATGCTTCATTTAGGTTTAAACAATATATTAACTTGTATTCTGAAAGCAGAGCTTTGATCCATTCTATGTAATCAATTTTGTATTGCATATCCTGCTCCCACTTTTCAATGTCTGTGAGATAAATCTGTTTATTTATCCTTCTTATCAGTGAGTGGCATTTTGTAATCATATTTTTGTATTTATCTTGGGAAAAAGTACTGATAAAAAGCTCCGCACACCTTTCTCTCTTACCCCACTTTACATTTTTCATAAGGAATGCCTTAACTATCATATACTTAAATAATTCGCTTCCTGGCAGTTTATACTTTAAGCATCTTTAATAGATCTTTGAAGGGTAGTATCACCGATCCCTCGTATAGATTCAAAATCTTTTTGATTCCTTTCTGTTGCCATAACTGTAGGTCGATGTTAATCATATTTCTTGTTATACACTCTATGGGAAAACATGGGATTCCAGACCCAACTTCTTCTTAACCCTCTGCCAGTTTTTAAAAAGGTGTTGTAAAATTAAACATTTCTTATTATCCTTTAGTTGTTTAATCTCTTTTTATTTTGTGGCCAGAATACAGTCACCAATAGACCCCCCCCCCCCCCCCTTTACCGACAGAATCCGATTCCAGATAATACCACCCCTCATCACGAGCTTCCTCCCTCTGTGTAATAAAAGCGTGGGTCAGGAGAGCCGCTCTTGAGTACTCTTGAATGACTGGTATTCCGAGACCTCTCTCAGATTGTTTTCTAGAGAGTAGGTGCATGCCTTTTCTTGGCCTCTTTCCTGCCCATATGTAATGTAGGAATGTTGTTTGTATCATTTTTAACCATGGGTCAGGGACTGCCAATGGGATCATTGGTGAAAATATTGGTGAATTTATCAGAATATACGCCTTGATGGTGTTAATTCTGCCCCACCAAGATTTCTCCAGTTTCTTCCATTGTCCCAATGATCTATTTGTCTGTTTAATTAGGGGTAAAATATTAATCTCCATCCATCTCCGAGGGTTCTTGGAAATATTAATTCCCAAATATGTAAAGTGTTTTCTGACCCTAGTGAAACCATATTTTATCTCCACTAATTCGATCTCTTACTGTTCAATATTTATATACATTGCTAGTGACGTTGTTTCATTTAGTTTATAGTTAGAGAGGGCACTGTACTCTTTAATAATCTTCATCAATTCTGGCAGTGAATTCATGGGATCTTCTATAGTAAGTAATATATCATCCCCATACAATTTAATTTTCTCTTCCGCTGACATTCCATGTCCTTTTATCCCTTCACAGTTTCTTATCGCCCATGCCAGTGGTTCTAACGTAATCAGATACAACAATGGCGACAGGGGGCACCCCTGTCTCGTGTGGTTCCGAATTTTAAACCAGTCGGCCCTTATGCCCGCTCCTACCATTCTTCCCGTGGGGGATGAATATAGGGCCATTATTGCCAGATATATATTATCCTGTATTGCGAACGCCTTGAGTGCCTCTCCCATATATTCCCAGCTGGCCCTGTCAAATGCTTTTTGCGCATCTAATGACAGGGCCAGCTGGGGCCTGCCATCCATTCTCGCCCGCTAAAGCAAATTCATCAGATTTCACGGATGGATTGTTGAGGAGTGGCCTGGAATAAATCCAACCTGGTCTTTATGGATTATTCTTCCAATCCCTAATTTTAACCTTTCTGTAAAACAATCTGCGTAGATCTTATAATCTGTGTTTAGGAGCGAGATGGGTCTGTAGTGTCCTACATCCTCGAGGGCCTTTCCTGGCTTGAGTATAGGTACATTACATCTTAATATCTCCTCCGGTATTTTGCACTGTGATTCAAACTCTTTAAAGGCCCTTGTCCTATGTGGTGCATCAAAGCCATTGGGGCTGGGCACTTTTCCTTTCTTTAATTTTGCTATTGATTTAGTAACTTCATCCATATCAAAGGGCCTGTTGACGATATCTTTACGTTCCTTTGATAGTTTTGTAAAAAAAAAAAAAAAAAAATCAAAATGTTAAAAAATATTCAGTAATTTCGCTAGTGTTTCTCTTTGCGGGCAAATTATATAATGATTGATAGTGGGAGGTAAACGCCTGACCTATTGTCTCCGGAGATCTGGCTATTTTGCCATTGTATTCTATATTTGATTTTGTTTTAGCTTTCCTCTTGGTTTTTAATTTATTTGTAAGCATCTTATTAGCCTTATTTCTATTATAATACCACTGGGTTTTCAAATTCTGAATTGCTTTATTGGCTCTATCTTTTAGCTGAAAATTAATCCTTCTGTTTAAGTCCTCTATTTGTGCCATACAAGTTTGGGAGGGACATAGTTTGTTTCTTCTGGACAGATTTAGTTTTTGGATGTAAAGTTCTGACAGGTTAAGTTCTCTGTGCCTTTGTGCCTGGGCCCCCATTTTTATTAGATGGCCTCGCACTACACATTTGTATGCGCAGCAAATGCTGCCCTGAGACATATTCTCCGTGGTATTCTCCTGAAAATATAAGTCTGTTATCTTTTTAATATGATCTATATTATGTTTACTTCTTAATAGATATTTATTTAATCTCCAGTCAGAGGATAGTTTAACAAATTCAGTTTTAAGATCCAATATTATTGCATTATGATCAGATTAGGACAGGTCTTATATTTGAATTTTTTTTGTTTGACGTACCATGCCTACATTTCTCAGAGCCAAGTCGACCCTGGAGTATGAGAGATGTGCTTTAGAAAAGCAGGTGTGATTCCTATCATTTGCGTTAAATATTCTCCATATATCCAGAAGCATATCTATCAAGTAGTGCCTGCATGCTTTGGACCTGTCCCCCTACATTTCTGTCTCTAATTTCCCTGAAGTAGGATTTCCTGTCTAGTAAGGGGTCCAGTATACAGTTAAAATCTCCCATCCAGATCAGGGTACCGTTTGATTTTTTTCTATTTTTTCTATTACTTTGGCTATAAATCTGGTTGGGGTCACATTAGGAGCGTAAACGTTTACCAATGTCATCATTTTACTATTTATTTCAGTAACGGCTATAATATATCTGCCCTCCACATCACATTCCATGTACTTAATTTTAAAAGTTAGACTATTCGAAAACAATATTGCCACACCACATTTTTTTAGATTCTAATGAGGCCTTCATTGAAAGGGAGTATTTATGTGATACTTTGTCACTGTTCTTCCTATGGGTTTCCTGGATAAAACACACTTCAATTTTATGTTTACGAACGAACTCTGGTATGATAACCCTCTTCTGCGGGGAATTCAATCCCTGTGCATTTACTGAGCAAAATCTGTACATCTATCCAATTCCACCTCTATTTATTTTCCCCTTGGCCAATCGGCCGAGCACCATGTCCATTTTACAAACACATATACATAAACACAATTGACAGGAATTTCCACATCGAGAATAATTTGTGAACCTCCCGACCCCATTTCGGAGAATTACCACCGTGCGCTTCACCTTCAGTACCATAAGCGCATGGAAAATAACCTTACCAGAAGTAGAAAAAAAAAATCTAATTCTGCTATGGTACTGGGAACTGGGGATATATCAGTCCGATAAGTCCTCATTTAAAAAACATTTTTTATATGCTTTATTTTTCTTTTTGCAATAGATATAACACAATCACATACAAAAAAAAGAAAGGACTACAAAAGTGCAAATTACAAAACTCATAATACTTAAAACAGGACTTACTTATATATATAAAAAAAAAAAACTCAGGAAGCAACCTCACTCCAAACAACCCCATTACATAAAAGTAATGTTATATTACTAGTTCCCTCTATCCCGAGGAATACCAGTGTGTTGCTCCTACCTAGACAAACAGGACTTGAATACATGGGTGGACCCCACTCAGGAGTAAGAGACGAACATATGCTTTTCATCTTAATCAGTTTAATTTGTATTTCCCTAGTTGGCTCCTAGGGACTCCCTTTGTTTTTTCTGTATCCAACTATTCCAACTTGCCTTATTCCATTCCCCTAGATCAAATTGGGAAGCAATTCCTGCTTCCATCTTAAGCTGAAACATTAATTGATTCTTCAGCTTTGGCCATATTGGCATAAGACTAGATATCCAATGTTTTGCAATAATTAATTTTAGAGCTATTAGGCAATGGATAATAAGCTTCCTGTTTTCTTTTGGCCAAGATTGTATGTCCAAATGAAGCAGAAAAGTTTCTGGGGCTCCAGTACAATTCTACTGTCCCACATTTCCACCATACATGCAGCATGTCTCCTCTATGCTCTCCACATCTCCAACACACATCACTCGCTCCTGGAAAAGTCTTAGCCATGTGCGACGGGACCAAGTACCACCGGTTCAAAAGCTTGTGGTGGATTTTGGTTAAATTTAAGCTGAGTACAACCCCAAGGACAGTTTTGAGTGAACTAAACCAGTCTTTGTTGTTTATTTGCACTTTCAAATCCAACTCCCATTTCATCAATGCTGGGATTGTTACTACTTTATCATTTTTTTTTATAGCATCATACACTTAGAAATTGGTTTCTTAAGCTCGTTTTTTTTTTTATATCAACTCCTCTAGAAATGTAACTTCAGATGATAGCCCTTTATATAAATGCTCTTCTATATATCCTTTTAACCGTAGATATGTAAAAATGTCTTTATTGGGGAGATTATTCTGTATCACAAGCCGTTTAAAATCAATTAGCCTGTCCTCCTCTATCAAGTCCTCTATTTTATTCAGTCCACACTCCGCTTTTTTTAAGTTTAAGTCTGTTACGTTTGATGCCGTTATATCTATTGGTATTCCAGACAGGATCTTATTTTTAAGGCCTAATCTTTTTCGAAGTGTGTCCCAACTGAAAATGAGGTCATTTAAAACCAGGGGTAGATTTTTTGTTTTGTATTTATTCTGTCTCTTGGTATCCAGAACAGTTCATCCAGGTTTGGAATCCCGGAAATGGACTGTTCTATATAATACCAGCCTTCACTCCTATAATGATCTTTTTGTGAAATAAGGGCCTGGTATATCAGACATGGGCCTGATGATATTCATTAATATTAGGAATGCCTAAGCCTCCTTCTGCCGTCTTAGTCGTCAACAGCCTAGATTGGATATGGGGTAGTTTCCCCTGCCATATAAATTTTGACATTCCTGTCTGTGCTAAGTCAATCCAAGGCTTCGGGACTCTTAGAGGAATCATGTTGAACATGTATGTTTATTTTGGTAGCAAATATTACCTTTCGATATTGATTCTGCCCATCCAAGATATGTTTATTAGTTTCCATTCTGGACATTTTTTTTTTTTATAATTTATAATCTTTATTTAGAGGGTAGTCACTATATTTTCTCTTTTTAGATATGCAACGAATACAAACAAAGTACAAAAAGGTAGCAGCGTAAAATAAAATTTCAAAAAAGTTCCAAAAGCCAACATTCATATGTAAAACATAACATATTCTTATTTCTCCAGTTAGCTTTTGGTCACAAAAATTGTGTCAGTAGGGCAGAATTTGTAAATACATTACTCAGTTATGAAAAAAAAAAACAATACATCCATATATAGGCAATGTTAAGGAGAAAAGAAAAAAAACAGCACAAGGAACAAAAAAAAAACACCAACCACAAAACAGAAAAAAGACAAAACAAAAGAAAACAAAGGACAGTCACAAACAATACTATATTGGGGAGGAGCCTATGTCACGACCCAGTCTGCTTCCTGCTGTCATCAATAGTTCTATCCTGAATTGTGATCCCTGTTTGTCCATGGGGCCCATCTTAATTCAAATTTTTGGAATTCCCTAGGACCTGCATTTCTTGCAATTCCCCTCTCCATATTAAATTGATAATTAATTTGACTCTGTACCTGTTCCCAAGGTGGGCAGATTTGTTGCTTCCAATGTCGTGCTATAACGGCTTTTGTGGCCAAAAAAATTGGTATCAAAAGATATATTTTATTGAAGTTGCTACCTGGTATGAATATATGCAATAATACATTTTCCATGTTAAAATCATATTTTACCTCTGAGAAGGTCGAAATTTCTTGAAAAACTTTATTCCAAAGTTTTTTTATAATGGTACAAGACCACCAAATATGGGCCTGGGATCCAGTATCTAAATTGCATCTCCAGCACATAGCCGAGTTTGCTTTGTTTATTTTATGACATTTTTTGTTCATTTGGCGTAATAGTGGCAAACAATTCAATTCCACTATTTTTGAAGGGGCCGTTGCAATTTTTATACCTATATGCTTAATTGAACCCTTGGCCCATTTGAAACCCCCCAACCTGGCCAAAGATATGTTTTCTCTCATATTCAAATTGCATGCAAGTGCTTCCGATTTTTACCAGTTTACCTTATAACTGGAAACCAAAGCATACGTGTTAATCTCCTTTCCAGGATTGAATCACTTGAGTCTTGTAAAATTGCATCGTCTGCATACATGTTCAACTTTAACTCCCCTTTGTTTATATATAGTTCCCTAATTTTTGTATTGACTCGAATTCGTTTTTTGCTAATGGTTCAACTGTTAAATTGTACAATAAAGGAGATAAGGGACATCCTTGACATACACCATTGGATACCCTAAACCACTTAGATATAAAACCACTGCTGCAAACTCTGGGCATAGGATTCGTATATAGTGCCATTATGTTTTCCAGTATCTTTCCAGTAAGACCAAATTTTCCCAACGTCTGACCCAAGAAAACCCAGTTGACCCTGTCGAAGGCCTTCTCGGCATCCAATGACAGGGCCAACAGAGGTATCTCTTTTCACTGTGCTAAGTCCATTGCGTCTATCAATCTTCTTACATTGTTTGAACAGAGCCGCCCCGGAACAAACCCTGTTTGGTCTGAATGGAGCAATGGTAGTATTACCTTTTTAAGCCTGTTAGCCAGCAAGGAAGCGTATATCTTTATGTCCACGTTCAGAAGTGTGATAGGTCTATTATTTATCTACTAATTATGACCCTGTCCACATCGGCCCGGAACTTAATCCGGTATGATCTTTAGTGAGTATTTAACTCTATAACATATTTCAATAACCTTATTTGCTAGAGTATATATTGTAAAGTTAGTTTAATGTTAGAGTCACCATTCCTGGATTGCTAATACGCTGTAATCTACTCTAGTTAACACCTTCATTTAGTTATTTTGGTGTCGGGTCCTGTGAGACAGATGGTCATTCTCAGCATGATTTTAACTGGTATGAGACATATTTTGGTCAGCAATTACCGTAACACATAACTTTCATAACACTTGCAGATTTAACCCAAAAAACTGAGAATAAGACAAGAAGACAAGAAAAAAAAAAAAAAGGAGAGTCTTGCCGATTCCATCTAGATCCTCAAGGGACACCAAGGGGATCGTTATTCACTATAGTCTGAATCAACAATTTTTTCACAAGTAAGCTCTTCTTCAGCTCCTCAGGAGTGTCAAGAACTTCTCTTATCATTAAGGAAAATCACAATTCCAACTGGATATCTCCATACATATCTGATCTCGTTATTTCTAAGGATTGTTGTATACTGCGAAAAAGATCTCCTCATTATTTTTGTTTGATAGGACAGATAAATTTTGAGTTGTACATAGTCCAATCCCTTCAGCTCTATCTCTGTGAAATTTGTAAGGATATGAGACTTAAAAATAAAAGAATGGCAGCAAATAATAAGATCTCTGGGATAATGCTCTGGTGCATTAGAAGGCTTATTAGCTCTATGGAATCTCTCCAGGGTGTTTATATCCCTCACAGGTTGGAGACCCAGAAAGGAAAAAAAATCCTGTAGATATCTTTCCATATTCATCTGTGTAATGCTTTCTGGTATGCCTCTGATTTTAAAGCTGCCTTGAGCGATCCTCCAAGTCCCCCAGTTTTTTTTTCCAGGGCTTGTATTTTTGTTTGCAGGTTATCTACTGTTTGTTGTTGAGTTTTCACCTGATATACTATATTTTCCATTGAATCTTCCACCTTTTGCTCTGATCTTTTTTATATCCTGTTTAATGTCATTTTGGATTTCTATTGCGTTTTTATCTATTTTAACTTTTATTTTCAGAAATTGGGTCTCAATTAATGTTTTAAATTATTCTGCTGAAGCTCCCTGAGGTTCTGACCAAGAGGAGTCCAAGTGCTCTTTGTTGCTCTCTGCATCCTCTAATAAGATATGTGCCATTAAACTGTCTCTTTGGGATGCAGCTGTCTTGTTTTTATTAGCATGTGGGGGTTAAAGGAGGTTAATTGTTTTGCCTGTTTATCCTTCCGTTTTTCTTTCACTTTTAATTGATCTTTACTTTCAGCAGTCCTTTTTGACGCCATTTTACTCCAATTACAAACTTCCTGTTTTTAGATGAGTTTAGGCAAATAATGCTTAAGTTGGACAAACAGCGAGTAAGCTCTTTCCATAAATACTTTAGTCCGATTTAACTCAGTCAGTAATGACAACAGTCTTATTACAGTTACTCTTCGACTTTCCCCAGTACACAAAGATTAAATATATATCTTGTTTGACAACCCGTAAAGTTTTTGGCCCAAATGTATACTTTGCAGCCACATGTAACTTTTATTTGTTACTCACATGTCTTTGAAATGCTAATGTGACATTGTTCTCAATAATGTGGATAGCCTTCTAGTGTCAACTTCAGGCTTTGAAATAATTTCTTTTGAAATAATTTCTCCAGATATTCCAGCAGTGCATCAATAGAAACTGTTTCAGGTTAAACTTTTTCTCCTTGCTTATTGTGATCTTTACGGGATATCCCCCAATTCACTGTCCACTATATTTTACTCCCTACACTCGCCTCTTAAATGCTTTAGAAGCTTATTCTCCTGTATACAGTCCTCTGTATTCTGATCCCCTCCTCTCCTTTTGGTTTGTCCCAGTAACACATGCAATTGATTGAGGCCATACGAGGGAAACACAGCACATAAAGATATTTATATAAGCTTGAACTTATCTGTCCGCTGTAATTTTTTTTTACGAAAGTCCAGGGTTCTCTGCGCTTTCTTCCACCTGGACCTCTCTGCTTCCGCTGCCACTGCTGCCTTGGGACCCACGTTCGAATCCAAGTCTCAGGGGTGTCTGAACTCTCGCTGCCTTATGGCCCTCAATCAGCCTGCAGATCTCCGTAGCTTTTGGGATATGTTTGCTGTGCTGTACTGGCCAGGAAGTTTCTTTTTCAGTTCTCCGACGCTGTTGCCGCCATCAGTAATCTCCACGCGTCCCCAGTTCTCTACACCGCAAACGTAACAAGCATGTTATGTCATCGCTCCGCCCCCACAACCCTGCTAAATCTTTATTTATAACACATTTGTTTTTCAGCAATTTTTCCAATTAAAATATGTAATGAAAAATATTTTGTTTCTGCCATGTTTTTCACATAATGACAATTATATAAGACATAACAATAAATATCTGTATCAAAGTCCCGTTAAAAAAAAAAAGTATTAGTTCATAAATAAAGAATACAAATATAAAACGTATTAGACTTTAAGGGGGAGAACACCACCACGGGATTTTAGGCCCATCTTTATTATGTTTTCTGTTACTTTCATTGGCGATAGACAAGGGGCTACATGCAGAAATTCCTTTTTCTCACATTCATTGGTCCTACATGTTTATTATTTTCTTTGTCTTCCTTTCTTCTTCATTTTTCTCTCTGTCTCCCTTCCCCACCCCTTTCCATTTTTCTCTAAGTATGTGCAAGGGACCCCCTCTAACTTGACGGAAAACAGACAAACCAAGGAGACCATCTCTTTTTGAACAACTCGATCTTCCCTTCGTTGCAATATTTTGCTACAAATTATGTTGGTAAAATTTGGTTATGTATCTGAGTCTAGCCTGGGCAATCATTTAGTTTCCAATTCAGAGCAATGATCATCTTGGTGGCTATTAAAATGTGTATTAGTAGATATTTTTTTATGGAACGACAAAGCTAGAGGGACCAAGCAGGGCCACTTCAAAAGTTTTATCAATTTTTTTTTTTTTAAACTCGATTTATAATTTCAAACACTTTTTCCCATAGTCTCGAGAGTTCTGGGCAATCCCACCAAATATGTCTATGGTCAACTATATTTTGAGAACATATCCAGCATAATGCTGAGTTGGTATTATTTAGTTTATTCATGATTTCGGGTACAATGTGCCATCTATAAATGATCTTAATTTGGAGTTCAATGATATTTAGGTGTTTGATTGATCTTTTGACATCGGTAATTGATTAGTGCCTTTGTTTATTATCGTATACCCTTCCCATGTCCCTTTCCCAAGTGGTCCATGGCAGGTTAACAGTCTTTTTGGGCTGCTCTCAGTGATCGATATATATTAGGCATTACCTTAGTTCTTCGGGCTTGATCAAATATTATATCGATCTCCCTCTCCACCAAACCTGCGTCTCTTGCTAATACCCTGTTTGTAAGATAGTTCTTTAATCATAGGTATGTAAATAATTCTCTTGAGGGCAGTCCCAATTCAACTTGTAATTGTTCAAAAGATTTTATTGAGTCTTTAACAAATATATCTGCAATTTTAGTTTTTTTATTCCAGTTTATTAATGATAATTCTTCTATGTTTTGTTCTCGATTTTTTTAAAAATATCTTTATCAATTTTCGTAATATAAACATTTTAAAAACATTGTTCTAGAATCTTAATAGGTACAGCCCCTGTAATTTTATGTATGATCTTATGGTTTTTTTTTTTTCACTTTTCCAAAACCTTAATAATTGTAAGACAAATAATGGAGCATGCCCCACACGTCAACCAGAGGACTGTAGATAGATCATCTAGGCTTATCAGATCTGCTTCATTTCGATACCATGAATCTGAAAATTCTTAGCTATCATGCTATTTATATATATGGTGTAATCTACTAGAATCGGAATATTTTACCAAATCTGGAATTCCAAATCCTCCCTCTCATGAGTGTTTTACTAGATGAGTCCTACCTATGCTGGGCCTCTTCTCTCCCCATATATATGACATAAACTACTTCTGAAGCATCTGGAGTTTAACTTTAGAGATAATCAAGGGCAACATTCTAAAGAGGTGTAACCATTTAGGCAGTACATATGACTTAACTACATTTATTCTTCCTATCCAGGAGATTTCGCTGGATCTCCAACCCTTATTTCATTTGGTTGGTGTGTCTTTAAACAAGATCTCAAAGTTCTTGTTCATCAAATCTTGAATGTTTGCCATAATGAATACACCCAGAAATATGAACCTCTAATTTGTCCACGCAAAAGGATACCTATTAGTTTTTGTGCTCCTCGTTTTCGCATACACATTTGACAAGACTGCACGTGTTTCTGTAAGATCTAATTTGTAGTCCGTTACCCTTGAGTAGTTCTCTACCTCTTTCATAAACAGTTTTAAAGACCTTATTGTGTTAGTTAGTGTAACAACCACATCATCTGCATATAAGCATACTTTATAGTTGATCTCTTTCATCTTTACTTCTGTTATGTTTGTATTTTGCCTGATTTTTGCTGCAAATGGCTCAAGCATTAAAATGTATAATAGAGGAGCCAATGGGCAACCCTTACAGGTTCCATTATCCACCTTGAACAATCCTGACTCTACTATAGATTACATTCCCTATGATGTTAATGTTGCTTTTGGCTGGCTGAACATGATAGGAAATATAGCCACAAGAAAATAAAAATACTTGTTTTAAAGCTGCAATGACCGTATCCTAAATTTGGCTCTGTACCTGCCACATAACCCTAGCAAACCTATACATGTGGGGTACCGCTATACCCAGGGGAAGTTGGTGAACATATATTGGGGTGGTTGACAATAAAACAGAACAACCCCTTTAAATTCATACCTAAAATACAGAGTTTGTGGAAATACACAAAAAATTAACCTTGGGATTGGTGGTAAAATGACTGCGCATTAAACATTGTCAAAACACTCCATGTTGAATACCCTGGGATGTGTATTTTATAAAAATGTGTACATGTGGGAGTGATTCAGGGATTCATGACAGATATCGGTGTTACCATGTGTAACCATGTTCCCTTGTGCAGGCTCATCCAGCCTGTATCTAGGTATTTCAGTATCCTTCCTGCTTTGCTTTCTTGTTTATTATTTATTCGTATTCGTGTCCTGCCTTGTATTCAAGCCCTGCCATGAATCATGTTATGTTTTCCTTTCTGGCTGTCTTTATGTTTCATTCCAGGTTTTCTCTCATTCCCTTGTTAGTTTACTTCTATTTAAACCACACCCATTACTGTTCAGTCCTATGCAGCAGTCTACAGGTATTTTCTCTTTGTTTAAGTGTCAATGCGATGATTGTGTCTTAGATTCTTTTATTTATGCTTTTGCTAATATTATTAGTTAGGGACTTGCCTATGTGGGGTACCTTGACATGTTTGGTAAGCTAACATCTAATTGGTGAACCAAACCCCCACTTTACCATCTAGTTCCTGTATTTATGTTTGTTCCTTTGTATGTGTCTCTTGTGTTGCTCAACCCTGTGCCTTGACATGGTTTTCCCCATTTTGGTTTCTGCTTTGTTTTGCTTTTGTTTTGCCTCTGTCCTGTGGCCTTGCACTCTGTCTTTCACTCCTGTTCTCCCTCGGTTGCTTTTATGTTTTTAGCTCACTACCCCTGCACCGCAACTCCAGCCCATCTCAGCACAGCCGTCCGTTACACAATGTCCCTAATGCTATTTTTTTTTTTTTTTTAAACTCAGAACCAATATTAAAATCTATTTAGCAGGTTTTTCATTAGGTATTGTATATTAGTAAGATTTTACAAATAAAAGTCAGGAAAAGTGTGTTTATTTTTTATTTTTTTTAAATTTTCACCATGTTTTACTATTTTGTTCATAATAAAAAAAATGATATGAACAAAATAATGGCATCAAAAGATATCCCTTGTTGTACTGAAAAAAACAATACATAATTTGTGTTGGTACAGCAAATGACAAAGAAGAAAATTACAGCTAAACACAAACACTGCAGAAATTTTAAAACAGCCAACGTAATCAACACACAACATTTCAAAAACAGTCCTGTTTTGGTATGTCCGGATTTTTACCAGCCACTGATTCCACCCATCAATATTTCCTGGCTCACCCATATCTGGTATCTTTCCTTCAGCAGATGCCCATGTATCAATCTGGTCCAGACATACTTTGTACTTCGGAATTGCCATGACGAGAGCCCAACTGAATTACAAATTCTTTGCAGATCAATTATGATCTCATGCACCAAAATATCATGCAGGTGACAAGGAATAGCTGTCCACCAAGCACCTTGTCTTGTCCTACTAAAAATTTGGGATCTAGATTCATCAATCCTTTCTCCATCCTGAACTCCATCTCTCATTTCACAGTCAAATTACAACTACTGGCCTTTGCGAAGATCCATCCAGAGGAATATGAAGTGGAAGATGTCATAGACTCTTGTTTGCACGGGGGCCAGCTACACTACCTAATTCACTGGAAGGGGTACGGTCCTGCTGATCATTTTCGGGAACCAGCAAAAAAGATTCCCTGGTCTGTGCTTTTCATGCAATATATCCATCTCACCCTGGTCCTAGTTGAGCCTAGTGGTCCTGCTTTGGAAGGGGTATATTTTATCTCCTAATTTCTTCTTAACCGATATTATTAATTAGTGTATCTTGGTGTATTTCTCGTCCATCTGATAATACCCAGTGCATATTGTTAATTCACAAATTAAGGTCAAGGTCAATCTAGTTTGAGAGAACACAATTTACAATACGTAAGCTTAATGGGTTAGGTATGCTCTGTTTAAAAGCAGACTATGTAGTCATTGGCTCACATGCCTTTGCTCTAGCTACACATTGCTGTCTGTATATTACAAAAAGGTAAATATGAATATTTAGGGGCATGAGATGGGACAAGTTCTTACCTGTAGTTGTAATATAAGATAGTTATAAAGCTCCATAAAATTATTTTTCAACATTGAAATATAGAAACAGGTATCTAAAGGTAAAATGAGCACAAATCAGTTGTGCTATTTGGTGGGAACCTGACATTCAATTTTTAGATTAATTGTAGATGTCACATTAGTTTGGACTGTTGGGGATGAAAATACGGTAAAATGTCGTTTTAATGAAATAGTAATTAGCATAAACATCTAATTTATAAATGGAAGTAGAAACTCACTGCCCATATGGGGCACAAATAGAACTAAGGAGGAGTGGGCAGCCTTGCCATTGTTAATTTAAATTTTCTTGATGAGAAAACTACTTACAACCACAAAAGTTGAGTGAGAAAGGGATACTCTGTACAAAACTCTACTAAGTTGATTTTGCACACAGTCACATGAGTCTGATATAGCTACACAGAACAAAATAAAAATGAAGATATAGGCACATGAGATGAGCCAATTGGTTCTTATTTGTACTGGTAATGCAGCAGTAAATTATTTTTCAACTCTATAATACAGATTTAAAGTTTTGTTGGTTTAATTAATACCCAGTGCACTATTTGGGAGTATCCAGGTTGTAGGATTTTTTTTTTACTGGGATAGGATGTTTATTTCCCTGTATGTCCATTGTGTTTTGAAAAGAACAGTCTGTCTATGTATTTATCCATCTATTTCCGAATTCATATCCCTCTTTCTGCCTGTCTATGTATTAACTTATACTTCTATGCATTCCCAAAATAAAGCTTGCATATTTATAAGACACACACTTACATTTAGCAGCACCTTACTGGAAGGTAGGTGATTAAAGATCCAGTGTAATGCTAATCGAAACCAAACCTTTTTATTTATTTTTTTCATTTTAGATCTTATTAAAGCCATTAATATAAAATAAACAAACTGCACATGTCTTCAACACAGGATCTCTCAGACGAAGATTAAAGCATATTTTAGACTTATTGGACGATATCAGTGTTAAGGACCATGTATTCCCAACTGTTTTCATCTTAACTGTAATTAATATAATAGTTTGAATGTTTATCAATTCATTTACCATTTGGATGGACCTCATTTGGTGGCTCAAATACAAAAGTGATGCACCTTGAAGAAGGCAGTCTCTGCCAAAATGGCTATCTTTGCCAACCCACCAAACGGTACTGTGGCAGGTGAGAAGTGAGGATAAAGGCCTGTTTTCCATCCTTGTACCTTTCTGGTGCCAGAGTGATCTGTCTAGTTACATCTATATGTATTCCATTTTGGCTCTCATCTTGGCATGATATATGAACATAATCATGCTCTTTTAGAGTGTAAGTAGGACTAGTACTCCCCTATATCTTCTAAGTGTGTCTATATCAGACAATATTGCACGATTAGATTGTTTCTTCGTATTATTCCCATGTACTGAGATCTGTATACATCTGCAAACAAATCTGGATCAAGTTCTTTTTCAAAAATAAGTATTATTGTTTTTTTTATCACACCTATGTGTGGTCACTTGTTTCACATATATAGTATATACCGTATTTGCTGGAATATAAGACGAGGTTTTTTTCAGAGCAAATGCTCTGTAAAATACCCCTTGTCTTATATTTAAGGTTGTCTTATAATCTGACCTCAAATTGAGGTCAGGCAATAAGACATGGATCCAGGTCCCCCGCAGGGCTGCAGGGGACCTGGATCCCCCTCTCTAACAGCCAGGGGATGTCGACGCGATGAGCACAGACTCCCCCTGCTGCCGCCCAGCACGAACGACGGGACTTCTATGATGAAGCCGGGTCCTTCCGGCTTCATCAAATAAGTCCCGGTGGTCGTGCCAGGCGGCAGCAGGGGGAGTCTGCGCTCATCGCACAGATATCCTCCGCTGCCCCGCTAGCCACCAGGAGAATCGGGCAGCTGGGGGATGTCTGCGCGATATGTGCAGACATCCTCCATGCTGCCTGACACTGACGGAGGTGTTGGGCAGCATGGAGGATGTCTCACGTATCGTAAGAATAAAGACAAGGGGGGGGGGAGAGAGAAAGACAGAATGATGGGGAAGAGAAAGACGGGGGTGCGAGAAAAGGGGAGGGAGGGGAGCGAGGGGAAGAGAAAGACAAGGGGGAGAGAGAAAAGTTCGGGGGGAGGGAGAGAGGCAGCATTGTTTAATATAATTATTATTATTAAATATTAAAAAGCTATTTACATGTGAATATATACAAGTTAAACTTTTTTTTCCTATGGGGTAGTCTTATATTCAGGCTTTTAGTTTTTTTTCCTAAAGTAATATCCAAAGTTTAGGGGGTCGTCTTATAATCAGGGTCGTCTTATAATCGAGCAAATACGGTATACATTTTTGTTTATTCACTTTCTTGCTCACTCACCTTCTTTTGTTTAATTTTCCTTGAGTGCAAGTGATAATAGGGAGAAAACACTTTGGTGGTGTTTGTTGCATTTTATGATAAGGTCTAATTTTTCTCATTCTTTCTATATTTTCAAATGCAAAAGTGTTCATTCTGTCCAGTCTTTTGCTTGCTAGGTTTCTTGTTCTGATCATGTCTTCAAATTAATACTGAAATTCAATTGTTCTTGGAATTGGTTATTCAACTGAAAATATTTATGGAAAATTAACTTAATTGCTTTGGTATTTGTGCCTCAGGATATCAGTGACAATAACTTTCTTTTCTAGCCTGCCCTTGAATGGTTTATGAATGGAACTGCTTCCAATTCTAGAAATACCAGCAGTGCATTTTGTGATCCACAAACTAATGTGGAAAATTACATCAGCATGTTCGTCAGGATCCTCTGATTCCTTAATTATTTTTTGCTCAGCAATCACCATTCTAATCGGATCAATGTGGGTGCAGTTGGCAATGTGCTTCTGTTTTTGTTCTTCTACCTTGGAAGCACAAGCTTAATTGAGTCTATTCACTTAAGTACGAATTTAGTGGTCGGATTGAGAGCTCATCTCAACAACCAAAAAAATGCTATACACAAAGCATTCACAATGACTTAATAAATGCAGTAATCTGAAAATTCCCTGGTGATTGGAAATGTGAATTAAATGGCCACAAGGTCACTTAAGTGGGGAATGGAGTTAATAGTTTAGCCTTCTGTACGTGTGTCTCCCGTGAGCCTGCCTGTTTATTTATCATACCATATCTCCATCAATTTTGCCATCTGTCTATTTACTTACAGTTTCTACTTTGCATTCCCTTAGTAAAGTTTGCATGGATATAAACCACAAGCTTCTTACTCTCATCGACACCTCATTAGAACTGGGCATTAAAGATCTGGTTTAATGCAAAACCTAAACCAAACCTTTTAATATTTTTGTTTAAGATTTGCATCTAGTAAACCCAGAAATACAAAATCACAAACTCCAGAGTGTCTTCAACACAGGATCTCACAGAGGAAGATTAAAGCATAGTTTAGATTTCTTGGATGCTATCAGTGCTAAGGACCATGTATTCCCAAGCTGTTCTCATCTTATCTATATTTAGTTTAATAGAAGTTGCAGTTGGAATATTTCTCAATGGGTTTATAATTTTGATGAACTTCATTTGGTGGGTGAAATGCAGACGTGTTGACTCTATAGACCTGATTCTATTCAGCATTGGGCTTTCTAGGCTTCTTCTCCTTATCACGTTTGTTATTGCATGTTTTACTTCACTTTTTAATGGATGGTTATTGGAGTCAAAATATTTCTGGCAGATTTTCTCAATTGCTGAGATGTTTGCAGGCTTTTGCTGCCTCTGGACCAGTACCCTCCTCTGTGTTTTCTACTGTGTGAAGATCACAAACTACAGCCATCGGTTCTTCCTCTTCATGAAGCTAAACATCTCCAGACTGGTCCCTCGGCTTCTTTTGGCAACGGTGACAATATCTTTCATTTCTACCCTGCCATGCACATGGATCTTGGATGAAACTGCTTCCAATTCTACAAATACCAGCAGTGAATCGTATGATCCACAAATTAATCAGGGCGTAGATTACCTCAGTATGCTCATCATTTACTTTTCAGGATCCTCAGTTCCCTTATTTATTTTCTGCACAGCCATCTCTTTTCTTATGGGATCACTGTTGAGTCACACCAGTCGTATGAAGGGTATGAACGCTGGCTTGAGGAATCCTCGATTTGATGCTCTTTCACGTGCAGTTACAAATATGCTGTCTTTTATGTTGTTGTATCTTATCTATGTTGTGAGTACGGGCTTATCGCTTCTTAATCTGCACTCTGGAAATCTATTGTTGACAATGATATGCTTCATTTGTATCAATGCATATCCAAGTTTGCACTCTATTTTTTTGATATCAAGTCATGTACGACTAAATCAGGCCATTCGGAGAGTTGTCCAGTTTACATTGGGGAAACCCCCATTATTGAAAGAAGTTACTCTAAATTCAGCTAATCACAATCATCTGTAAAGTTATATGATCTCCCACGTTGTGCTGAGAGACATGACTCAGTGTTTTCAGATGACACTAAATTAGGTAAGATAATACAGACTAATCTTGATGTTTGTTCTTTACAGGAAGATTTAGATAGAGTGGGGGACCGGGCATTTAAGTGGCAAATGAGGTTCAGTATAGACAAATGTAAAGTTATGCATTATATAACTACAAAGCAACATACCGTATTTGCTCGATTATAAGACGAGGTTTTTTTCAGAAATCTTTTTCTGAAAATTGCCCCTCGTATTATAATCGAGGTCTTCTTATAATCTGACCTCAAACTGAGGTCAGATTATAAGACATGGATCCAGGTCCCCAGCAGAGTTGCAGGGGACCTGGATCCCCCTCTCTAGCAGCAGGGGATGTCTGCGCGATGAGCGCAGACTCCCCTGCTTCCGCCCGGCACGACCGCCGGGGCTTCTATGAAGAAGCCGGGAACTTCCGCTTTCGTCACAGAAGTCCCGGCGAGCGTGCCGGGTGGCAGCAGAGGAGTCTGCGCTCGTCGCGCAGACATCCTCTGCTGCCCCACTAGGCACCAGGGAGAATCGGGCAGCTGGGGGATATCTGCACTATACGTGCAGACATCCTCCATGCTGCCCGACACCTCAGTCTATTATGACGGACCAGCTGTCCGTCATAATAGACGGAGGTGTCGGGCAGCATGGAGGATGTATGCACGTATCGTGCAGACATCCCCCAGCTGCCTCCACTAGCCACCAGGGATCTAGGTATAGTTAAGGGAGGGGGCAGGGAGGGAGGGGGCAGGGAGACAGGGGGAGCAGAGCAACAAGGGGAGGGAGGGGAGCAGAGCAACAAGGGGATGGAGGGGGGAAGAGACAGAGCAACAAGGGGGGGAGAGACAGAGGGAGGGGGGACAGAGCAACAAGGGGAAGGGGGCAGAGAGAAACAAGGGGGGGAAGAGACAGAGGCGAAGGGGAGTCAAAGGGTGGGGGAGAGAGACAAAGCTGGGGGCAACGGAAAGAGAGAGGCAGCATTGGCACATAAAAAGGAAATAAAAACAAGAAATGCACTTTTTGATATAATTTTTTTATTAAAAAAGCAATTTACATGTGAATATATACAAGCTTAACTTTTTTCCTATAGGGTAGTCTTATATTCAGGCTTTTAGTTTTTTTCCTAAAGCAATATCCAAAGTTTGGGGGGTCGTCTTATAATCAGGGTCGTCTTATAATCGAGCAAATACGGTATATTTTAAATGGTATTTCCCTGGGAAAAACTACTAATGAAAAGGATCTAGGAATAATTGTAGATAACAGACTTGCCAACAGTGCCCAATGCCAGTCAGCAGCTGCAAGGGCCAATAAGATATTGGCATGTATAAAACGAGGTATAGATTCACGGGAGGAGGATATCATCTTGCCTCTTTACAAATCAATGGTAAGACCTCACCTTGAATATGCAGTAAAATTCTGGGCACCAGTCCTTAAAAAGGATATTAAGGAACTAGAAAAAGTGCAAAGGAGAGCTACAAAATTAATAAGGGGTTTGGAGGATCTTGGTTATGAAGAGAAACTTAAAAAAATGCATTTATATATGTCAGAAAAAAGGCGTCTCAGAGTGGATATGATAACATTACAACAGATGCATTTAAAAATGGTCTGGATGTTTTTTTTTTTTTTAAAAACCAGAACATACAGGGCTATTAATAATAGAATGAGCATTAATAAAAGAGCTTATTGATCCAAGGAGAAATCTGATTGCCCTTTGGAGTCAAGAAGGAATTTTTCCCCCTAGGAGGCAAAATTCAAAATAGCTTTTGGATCAAAAGCTGGAATGATAGGTAGAAGGGTTGAACTTGATGGACTTGTGTCTTTTTTTCAACCTAAATTACAATGTTACTATGTATAAACTGAACACATAATGGTATTTGAAGTTACTACAGATTATCTCCATTCATCATCTCTTTCTAGCACAGTTTGATTCTTATAGGAAAATAAACCATATTTTGTTCAGCTACTTGACAGAGTTTGGATTCTGTGTCTTTATTAAATGAAACACATACTACTATGATATACATTGGGATGAAATGATAGGTAACAGGCTTTGAATGCATTTAAATATCAGGGAGCATACAATATTCAAACATATGAAATGACATATCAATTTACAATTTATACGCTACATATTACCTCAAAGTAAAAAGATAAATATGTGAAGATATTGATCCCTCTCTATATGCCAGATATCTGGCTTGTGTCATTCTTTATACTAACACATAAATTCTGCCCCAAAGACTAAATACAAGGCAGACTGCACGTCTACCATGCTGACCCTCGATATCTATTTTTATGGATGAAAACAATGGATCAAAGTAACCATTTTTCCCCCTTTTTTTTTTCCCCCGTTATTCTGTTTTTATTCGAAGTATACATGTGAAATGAGTTTTGCAATTTTTTCTATACCAAATACTATGTACTGTACAACTATGTTCCCCATTCCCCCCCCCCTTTTTTTCTCTTGTGTTCTGTATCCCCACTACCCGCCCCACCAGTTTGTCATGTTTATTATATGTACAATATTTTTATTCGAAGTATACACGTGAAATCAGTCTTGCAAATTTTTTTTTTATATACCAAATACTATGTACTGTACAACTATGTTCCCCATTCCCCCCCCCTTTTTCTTATGTTCTGTACCCCCACTACCCGCCCCACCCGTCTGTCATGTTTATTATGAAACTTAAAATTAATAAAAACCTATTGAACATAAATATCAGGGAGCTCCAAAAAAGTGACTGGTTGCCGTTGTCCATTGTCACAAGAATTACCATGATACAAAATCACAATATCCATTGTTTTCCGTTTATTGGATGATATCTAAGAACCATGTAGTTTTCATATTTCTCAATGTATTTATCATTTTAAGAAACGTAATTTTGGTTCCAAAAGGCAGAAGTGTTCAATTTGTAGACCTGATTCTTGGGCTGGCTGGATGTCTTCTTTGATATATTCATATTTACATGTCCTTAGATGTTTATGTGATTCAAGATATTTCCAATATTTGTAAGCTTTTGCAGACTCTGGACCTTGTACCTTGCTCTGTGTCTTCTACTGTGTGAAGATCACAAGCTACAACCATAGGTTTTTCCTCTACCTGAAGCTAAACATCTCCAGACTGGTCCCTCGGCTCCTCTTGGCATCAGTGACAATATCTTTCTTTGGATGTTTGTGAATGCATCTGCTTCAAATTCTACAAATACCAACTATGAGTATTAAAAAAGTATTGTTTTAGCAATATTGTTATTCAAGGTTTGGGATGACCGTTCCTTCTTAATTGTAGTTAGAGGTAAGTTTGGGTATATAGAGACATACTTATTATATATGTATATGGTAATGTATACTAATCACCAGGGGTCAGGGCATCACCTAGTCACTAATTAATGGGTGCTGGGACAAAGGGGCTGCAGACCTTACATTCTAATGTGTTTTATAGCAGCAGTGTGACTGGTACTTCTTGCTCTAGTATGTTTCATGGGACAAGATAGATTAAGGTTCCTCCCAATCCAATTTTCTTTAGGTGCCACAAGGGCATTGAAGCCACCAGGGCCATTATGTTAAGATATATACCAGCTGGCTTGAGCAAACCTGTTTTTCAACCCTATCTCTATTATATGGGCCAAAAAAAAGCGACCAGCATTCAAAAGCAAACATGGATTTTATTGAGACAGCAACATGTCAACATAAAGGAGCTTTTCTCAGTCCGAAAAAAACCCTCCTAAGGGTTGAAGCGTTGCTGTCTGAATAAAATCTACGATTACGACGAGAGTGCTGGCCACTGTCATTTTTCGGCCAATATGTGAGAAATAACTCAAAGTTGATATCTGATGATGTTGAAATGGGAGGTCTGATTCTAACCGACACTGATACCATTCAGTGTCTTAACTAGAGATGTCATGGCTTGCCTGAGGCAATCTTAAAGGACAACTGAATTGAAAGATTGTATCAAGTATAAATGATTTATAAAGAAAATCTTTAATGAAAGAATACAAATAAAGTCACTTATTGAGCCTTCTCTCAGGGGGCAGACATGTTGTTTAGAATCTTTACTCCATATCGGTCTCTCAGGAGGCAGACATGTTGTTTAGAATCTTTGCTCCATATTGTTCTCTCAGGGGGCAGACATGTTGTTTAGAATCTTTACTCCATATCGGTCTCTCAGGGGGCAGACATGTTGTTTAGAATCTTGGGTCAGATCTTCACTCACCTTGGTTCAGATGAAGAAAGATCTGACCCATCTGACCAAAGATTCTACACAAAAAATGTCTCCTGGTGTGCTCAATAAGGTACTTTAATTGTATTCTTTCATTAAAGCATTTCTATATAAAATGCCTACACTTGACACAATCCTTAAATTAAACCAATAGGGAATACCACCTCAGACTCACAGGGTCAACGTCCAAGATCTGATATCCAGGGGTCCCAGATTTTGTTGAATACCTGACATCTTTTTTAATCTTTATAATAGAAGTATCTTTCAGCCTTGCACTGATATTTTTGGGGGATTTTAACTTCTTACCAGGTAGGAGTGATTGAATTCTTCCAGTACCTGGCTATACATAATTTTACGCCCATAGAATATTAATACAAAGATATATGTTATGCTCATCAGCTACCGGAGTTAAATTAAATTTGAGAGGAAAAAGATCTGCAAATAATTTCACTATATTGTTTTTAAGAATGGGCAGCATAGGACATTCCCACCAGATAAGTATTTGAGCACTGCTTGTGTTTTGACAGCCCCAACACATATTTGATTAACCAGGTTGACATTTAGATAAGTGAGATGGCACTAAATAGTACATATGGGTCAGTTTATAATATTGTTCATATAAATTAATACACTGCATTGCAATTCTGGTAAGACGCCAAGCATTGAACCAGCTCTGAAGGGAAATAGTATGGCCAGTATCATCTTCCCAGGATGTAGTGACCATCAACTTGCTTAAGGGAATTCATTTATCTCAAGCTTTCCTTATTGTAGCAATTGCATTGGGATTAAGTAGATCGTATAGATTTTCTCCTATATCTGGTTTTGAGATATATCACAAGGAGTTAGACTAACTATGTCACGAGTAGAGTAAATCTGGCTAGCAGTTCTGAAAAAGAAAGGAGCAAATATTGTCATACAGATCTGCAATTACATTTATGCAATGTTGTTGCCAGAGTGTAAATCTTAGAATTTCTAAGTACAAGAGTAGAACTGAAATGGGGCTGGATCTGGTGATATATTATGTCGAGGTTGATCTTCCATTTCTCCTCCTAAATCTGTAGATCCAACTCATCACATTCCCCACTATCCGATTAGAAATAATGAGGGTTTATGAAGACGGGGCATCTAGCCAAAGAAAAAACAGTGGCATTAAGTCCCCCACATTTATATCTTTCAGTATTATATCATCCTAAATTGCTCCTACTTTTTATGTCCTGTTAGATGAAGTGAAAGAGCATGCCTCATGGATATTATATAGGTCTTGGAAACCCAGGTCTTCATGGTTTAATTCAGGATATAATGAAAAGGGAATGACTTGTCAACATTTTTTTAATAAGATCTTGCAGCCCACTTTTACCCCGCTCTTGGAGCGTGTGTATGGCGCCATATGCAGACATGGTGGATTCTCCCCCGAAATGTTAGAGATCAGTATATCACCTATTTTAAATCCTGTAAAGGTGATGCTATTATAACTAATTACAGACTGATATCACTAATCAATCTTGACACAAAAATACACTCTTAGTGTAGATATTGAATTTAGTTATTTTAGATCTGATCCGCCCTGGCTTTGTTGTCGGTAGATCGGAGGAGGACAACACCCACAGAGTTCTGAAAATTCATTCAATGGAGTTAATTGGAGATACCGTGTTTAGTTTCACAGGTATATTTGATGAACATACTATGGCACTATATACGGTTCTGAGTGCGAGGATTACAGGTCCCTGCTTGAGCTCTATGAGCTTTGACGTTAGACATGGCACACATCAAGTGTGCCCTCTATGTACTTACAATCAAACCATTGGCAGCTATGTTGATAAGACCATCCTGATCCTGATAGAGCAACAGGACCATTTGTTCTCTATATATATGAAAATGCAAAAAAGGTGGTGGGTGCACTCAGTTTTTGGTGGGGGTTACTGAGCGCACCTACCACCTTTTTTGCATTTTCCTGTATTTGATTTACGTGTGCACACAAAGAATCACACAGGCTAATGCTGCTCTGTTATAGATCAAGCGCTAGAATTTATCCTGTTTTGCACTTCTCTATATATATGTGATTCATATCTTACTGACCCAGTCCTCTCCTCTTTCCTCATTTCCTGACGTTTTAAAGGCTTTGGAGAACTATAGCAAGTGAGAGTGAACAGTTCCTTTTTTTGTCTGGACCATATGTCCACCTCCCACTCCCTAGCTCATATTAGTCACTGCCATGACATCAGTGGGTTCAACATTTTAAACTAATACAGTAGGGTATTTAGCAATGTTAAGGAGAATTCCTCAAGCTAGTGGCATTGAAATTATTTTGTGATAAAACCAAGCACGTACAGGACATGTTCCTGATGTCCTAGCATCCCATTTACTGGAGACCAAGCAAACTTTATGATGTAAAAAAACACTGATTGTAGATAGGGTAATGGATAGGAACATATTTGTTGTAATTATTACTTGGGTTACCTTAATACAAGTAACCAGGAGTGTGGAAAAACTCAATGTAGGAGTTAGGGCCAAAGAAATTGTCCAAGTCCAGTATGTTTACTGGTCCAAGGGGATTGAGACCCACCAAATCCAGTATGTTTAACCCTTTAAGGAGCAGGGATTTTCATAGGCCAAAGACCAGAGCGTTTTTCAATTTTTAATATGCGGTTTTTGAAACATAATTTTCCTCTCTCTCATTTAACGCACCCATACAAGTTATATGTTGTTTTTTAAAGGACAGTTAGAGCTTTCTTTTGATACCCTATACATAAAAATTATTTACATTTTAGTATTAAAAAATACATTTAAAAGAGAATATTTTGGGGAAAAAAAAGTTTTTCCCCATTATTTTCCCAATAATAATCTACACAACTAGTGCAACACTAACCCACTTATCCCACCTAATTAACTAACTAATAAAAAAGAAAAAACTTGGTTCCCAAACCCCCCTAAACAAAAAAGACATTAAAAAAATGCGATGTCAGATCCATAAAAATCATGCAAAATGCATGCAGGGTTTAAATTCTATTAAATAAATATATTACAATTACATGTATTTATTAAAAAGGTTTATAAATTGCAAAAATAAAAAAAATTGTAAAAAAATACCTAAATGAGGGCCATAAAGTGGAAGGAATCTGATCACAGTTACAAACTGTGTTCAGCAATGAAAGGGTTAATCCCCCCCCATACAACATTTATTTATTTATTTATACTTACAGGTCACTCTCTGTGCTTCACTATAAGAACGTGAAGCACATTGAAATGTGAACACATTGACTTTGCATCTAATTTACATGTTATCGCAGTGATGACTCAATCACCGCGATCACATGCCCGGAAATCCACCGATCGGGTCCAGGAGCTTTGCCTCGGGTGCGAGGCTTAGTCCTGGACCTGTTGCAGACTGGCTGGCGGTGCGCACGGAGTTAACTCGTCATAAGGTCGCTAATGCTGCGGCTCTTATGACGAGTTAACTTGTCATAAGGTCGCGAAGGGGTTAATGGGTCTAATGCCTCCTTGTATGGGGCCCATCCAATCTGTTTTGTGGTGGATTGAGGCCCCTTGGTCCACATTAACTATTTGGAGAGCTGTTACAACACTCTTAAACTTTTGTTAACTAATTGTCATCATGCTGGGATAGTGTTTGAGCTGGTCCACCATGATGGCAGCAGTAGTTAAGCAACTGTTAGATGGCTGTAAGTCCTATACCAGCCAGTTCCTATGCAGGAGAGTTCATCATACACTGATGATAGCATGGCTACATGTATAAAAAATTAAGCTGATGGGTAAGGATGGAAGTAGCAGCTGACAGTTCATGTACATTTGGGTTACCAGAAATAGAGAATTGAGAAAAGGCTTCAAGGGTAGTATCAACAAAATTGTCAATTGGGAATGGCAATCTGGTTTGAGAAAATGCTATTTACAGCACATAAGCTAAGTGGGATTACTCTGTGTAAAAGCAACCTAGGTAGCAATTGGGTGCAGCTATAAGGAGCTGGCCTATCTACATATTGCTGTTTATTATATTACAAAAAACTAAAACATAAATATGAATATTTAGGCACATGAGATGGGCCAGTACATTTGTAGTTGTAATATAAGATAATTCTAAAGCTCCAGTATATAATTTTTCAACAATATAGAGTATAGAACCAAATTCACTTAAAGGTAAATGAGTTCAAAATTGGCATTATAAAGAAATAGTAATTAGCATAAACCTCACATTTTTAAAATTGAGGTAGAAACTGACAGTCCATTTGGGGTATAAATAGAACGGAAAAAGTGAAAAGAATTGTACAAACAGCATTTGTCATGGTGGGTAAACTTGCCAGGTGCTTTTCAAGCTTCTTGTACAAAACCAGATTATGTAGTCATTGGATACAGCCTGATCGGGTAGGCTCTGATCTAGCTACACATTACTGTTTGTATATTACAAAGAAAACATAAATATGACGATTTAGGCATATGAAATGAACCAACTGGTTCTTATTTGTAGTTGTAATCTGAGATAATTCTAAAGCTGCAGAAAATTATTTTTTCAATACTAAAATATAGAAAAGAGTAAAGTGTTGGTTTAACTAATACACAATGCTATGTTGGGGACCTTATAAAGGTTGTAGAACTATGGTACTGGGAAATGTAGGTTTTTTATTTTCCTGTATTGTCCATAGTGTTTTGAAAGGAACAACCTGTCTGTTTATATTATCCATCTACATCTGAATTCATATCTCTGTCAATATTTCCACCTGTCTATTAACTACCTTTATAAAGCTTGCAAATTAGTAAAACAGAAACTTACCTCAAACGATCCTCACTGTAACAAGACAGTAATCCCTTTGTGATGCTAGGACGTGGTCGAGGCCAGGCACAAAAGAATGGCATTTTTGGTGTTTATCCGAATACGGTTTGGCTGTTGAGCTGAGCTCTCATTTCAACCACCAAATTCAGAATTTAGTGAATTCCACCTTGAAAAAATGATATTCACAAAGCATTCACAATGACTTAATACATGCTGTTATCTGAAAAATGCCTGGTGATTGGGAAGAAAAATGAAATGACAGCAAGGTCACTGAGATGGGGAATGGAGTTAGTAGTCTGTCCTTCTGTACGTCTCTCCACCAATGGACCTGTCTGTCTGTTTATTTATCATACTATATCTCTGTCAATTGTTCCATCTGTCTGCTTATTTCCATATGCTGCTTTGCAATCTCTTAACAATGTTTGCATGTACATAAGCCACAAACTTGGACTGGACCTTAACAATCCAGTGTAATGCAAAACCTAAACCAAACCTTTTAAAAAATTTGTTTTAGATTTTAAATAAGATCTTATTAAACCCAGTGATTCAAAATCACAAGCTCCAAAGCGTCTTCAACACATGATCTCAAAGAGAAAAATTAAATCATTTTTTATATTTCTTCAATGATATCAGTGATACGAACCATGTATTTCCAAGCTGTTCTCTTTGTATTTGTAATTTTTATAGAGATTGCAGTTGGAATATTTCTCAATGTATTTATCATTTTGATGACCTTCATTTGGTGGCTGAAATGCAGAAGTGTTCAATCTATAGACCTGATTCTGGTCAGCATTGGGCTTGCTAGACTGTTTCTCCTGATCATCCTTACTTATCCTTTCTTTTTAATGGATGGTTATTGGAGTCAAAATATTTCTGCCAAATGTTTTCAGTTGCTGTAATGTTTGCAGGCTTTTGCTGCCTCTGGACCGTTACCCTCCTCTGTGTTTTCTACTGTATGAAGATCACAAACAACAGCCATAGGTTCTTCCTCTACCTGAAGCTAAACATCGCCAGACTGGTCCCTCGGCTCCTCTTGGCATCAGTGACAATATCTTTCTTGCCCTTCACATGGATTGTATATGAAACATCTTCCAATTCTACAAATACATTGAAATACGTTCATTCTATAATCCACAAAGTAATGTGAAAATACATTACATCTGAAGGGCCATCATTTACTTTTCAGGATCCTCAGTTCCCTTTTTTATTTTCTGCACATCAATCTCTCTTCTAGTTGGATCACTGTTGAGTCACACCAGTCGTATACAGAGTATGAACGCTTTCTTCAGGAATCCTCGACTTTATGCTCTTACAAGTGCAGTTAGAAATATGCTGTGTGTTATGTTGTTCTATCTAATCTATGTTGGGAGCAAAGGCTTAGCATTTATTACCCTGGCCTCTGGTCAGTGATATGCTTCATTTGTATCAATGCATATCCAAGCTTGCACTCTATTGTTTTGATATCAAGTCACGGGAGACTGAATCAGGCCATTCGGAGACTTGTCCAGTTGATATGGTAATCACAGTGATCTGAAAAGTTGTAAACTGAACTGATAATGCAATTTGAGGAGTTACCACCGTTTATCTCGATTCACCATCTTTTGATAATGCATTCATCAGTTTTAATTCTTACAGGAAAATAGACTATATTTGACTAAACTACTTGCCAGAGTTTGGATTCCGTGTCTTTATTAAAATGATACTATGATAATCATTGGATGGAATAAAAGGTAATGGGCCTCAGGACCACCATCAGGAATTGTGAGGCCCTTTACAGAACAAATGGTCTGGGACCAAACCTACCATGCTCATTTTCTCCTTTCAATATTGCCCCCACATCCCTTGCCATAGCACCACCTTGCACACCCAGGACATACCCCAGCACCCACATTGCACAATAAAGCGTATCCAACCAGCACCCAGTTTTTAGCTCGATGTGTGTGCTCCCTGCAGAGTCTGAAGTCTAAGTGTACATTTCCCTGATATTCTGACCCCAGAACATACACAGTGCCTGGACAGCGCACAAGCATCCACCTTCCTGCTCACCACAGAGAGAGTAGTGAGAGGAGATCTCAGCTAGTTCTTTTGGCTCGGTGTGTAAAATAGTCTCTTTCAATGGGGAATTTTTAATTTTCATATAAAGCTACAAGGTGATGAAATAAACAGAAGATACCACAAGCACAAGTCTTTAAAATAAATGTAATGCATTTGCTTGCAATCTGCTAACACAATATATATATCAATGTTGATATATTTGTAATCTATAGGGCTTTATTCATGAAAGAGAGACTTGCAGGAATTCCAAACTTAGAACTGGAATGCCAGTGAAACTCATAGTATTGACTTACACAGTGTCAGGAACTGACCATGCCTGGACTTGAACTCTGACTTCCATGTTCCTAGCCCTCTTCTTTACCAGTTCACCAGCCTGTCTTTTACATCTTAGCCTATGTTCTAGTAACAATGAATATACAGGGAGTGCAGAATTATTAGGCAAGTTGTATTTTTGAGGATTAATTTTATTATTGAACAACAACCATGTTCTCAATGAACCCAAAAAACTCATTAATATCAAAGCTGAATATTTTTGGAAGTAGTTTTTAGTTTGTTTTTAGTTTTAGCTATTTTAGGGGAATATCTGTGTGTGCAGGTGACTATTACTGTGCATAATTATTAGGCAACTTAACAAAAAACAAATATATACCCATTTCAATTATTTATTTTTACCAGTGAAACCAATATAACATCTCAACATTCACAAATATACATTTCTGACATTCAAAAACAAATCAGTGACCAATATAGCCACCTTTCTTTGCAAGGACACTCAACAGCCTGCCATCCATGGATTCTGTCAGTGTTTTGATCTGTTCACCATCAACATTGCGTGCAGCAGCAACCACAGCCTCCCAGACACTGTTCAGAGAGGTGTACTGTTTTCCCTCCTTGTAAATCTCACATTTGATGATGGACCACAGGTTCTCAATGGGGTTCAGATCAGGTGAACAAGGAGGCCATGTCATTAGATTTTCTTCTTTTATACCCTTTCTTGCCAGCCACGCTGTGGAGTACTTGGACGCGTGTGATGGAGCATTGTCCTGCATGAAAATCATGTTTTTCTTGAAGGATGCAGACTTCTTCCTGTACCACTGCTTGAAGAAGGTGTCTTCCAGGAACTGGCAGTAGGACTGGGAGTTGAGCTTGACTCCATCCTCAACCCGAAAAGACCCCACAAGCTCATCTTTGATGATACCAGCCCAAACCAGTACTCCACCTCCACCTTGCTGGCGTCTGAGTCGGACTGGAGCTCTCTGCCCTTTACCAATCCAGCCACGGGCCCATCCATCTGGCCCATCAAGACTCACTCTCATTTCATCAGTCCATAAAACCTTAGAAAAATCAGTCTTGAGATATTTCTTGGCCCAGTCTTGACGTTTCAGCTTGTGTGTCTTGTTCTGTGGTGGTCGTCTTTCAGCCTTTCTTACCTTGGCCATGTCTCTGAGTATTGCACACCTTGTGCTTTTGGGCACTCCAGTGATGTTTCAGCTCTGAAATATGGCCAAACTGGTGGCAAGTGGCATCGTGGCAGCTGCACGCTTGACTTTTCTCAGTTCATGGGCAGTTATTTTGCGCCTTGGTTTTTCCACACGCTTCTTGCGACCCTGTTGACTATTTTGAATGAAACGCTTGATTGTTCGATGATCACGCTTCAAAAGCTTTGCAATTTTAAGAGTGCTGCATCCCTCTGCAAGATATCTCATTATTTTTGACTTTTCTGAGCCTGTCAATCCTTCTTTTGACCCATTTTGCCAAAGGAAAGGAAGTTGCCTAATAATTATGCACACCTGATATAGGGTGTTGATGTCATTAGACCACACCCCTTCTCATTACAGAGATGCACATCACCTAATATGCTTAATTGGTAGTAGGCTTTCGAGCCTATACAGCTTGGAGTAAGACAACATGCATACAAAGGATGATGTGGTCAAAATACTCATTTGCCTAATAATTCTGCACTCCCTGTACAAAGCCTTGTTATTATCATCAACTTTCCTCACCTGTGTCAAGTCATGTGCTCACTCTCAGCCTATAAAAGCCTCTTGCTGTGAATCTACCTTTGCCAGATTATTGTGGTTCCTGCCTGCAGTATATCAAGCTTTCTATTGATCGTTACTTACCTGTTACCGATTTGGACTGTCTCACTACTCTGCCTTCTCCTACCCACTGACCTTGGCTTGCATGACTACGCTTCTACTCTTTGTTCCAGCCTCACAGCTCTGCTAAAAGACCAGATTGTCACTCAAAGCTCAGGGGCTCAACCACCTGGGTAACGAGTGGCTACTTCTGCCAGAAGACCTTGCTGATCTGGCTGCTGGACTCCAAACCTGCTAACAACAGTATCATTACAGAATAATCTGGCCATCATGGAGACCGCTGGATCAGAATCTGCATTAGCCCATCAGGTTGCATTTAATGCAAGAACTGTGCAGACCCAGGCACAAACCATTCAAGTGCTGAAAGATCAGGTAGCTGAACTACAAAATGAAGTTCGTGCCATGCACAATGAATTTACCAGCTACAGAGCACATGATTTTGCAGCGGCCGCTGCTGCAGTTGCTGCTAATGCAACTGCTGCCCCTGCACAAGATGCCCGCTTGCCTCTGCCAGAAAAGTTTGGAGGTGTTTCCTAAATCAATGCCGTTTGCATATACATAGATATCCATCTGAAAGAGAGAAGGTGGGATTCATTTTTTTCCCTATTAAAAGATGAAGCCCTTGCCTGGGGCTCCCCTTTACTGGAACAGTCCAGTCTTGGGAAATTTAAGGCACTTTATTGATGCTATGAGCATAATTTTTGATGACCCCAATCGCTGTGCAACAGCAGAAGCTACTCTCCTTAACTTACATCAAGGGAGGGCGTTCTGTGGCTGAATATGCTGCTGAATTCAGGCAGTGGATTGCTGATACTACTTGGAACCAATCATGCTATAAAAGATGAACTGGCTCGTGTTGACCTTCCTGGTGAATTTGATTCTTTTGTGCAGTTGGCTATACGTATAGATCGGAGACTCTCAGAAAGAAGATTGGAAAGACAGGGCTCTTTTAAATCAAGTGCTAGTCCTGCATTCCATTCAAGACTTTCTGCTCAAACCCCTCAATTATCTGTGGACTCTGAACCAGAGGCTATGCAGGTTGATCTAATAAGAGGGCCACTGTCCACTGAAGAAAAACAGTGGCGACGCAATCACAATGTATGTCTCTATTGTGGTAGTGCAGGGCATTATGCCATCAATTGCCCTAGCAAGCCTAAAAGAACAATAGCAATGACTGCTGAAGGTGCACAGATCCAACACCAACCCCAGACTTCAGACCAGCTAGATTCTGTCACACAACCCTTATTTTCTCTGGCACAAGGTGAAGAAGGTATGATGACTCGGCATCCTCATCTAGTGGTACCCATCACCTTGCAATATGGGGGTACAAAAATGTCAACTTCTGCTATGATAGACTCTGGAGCAGGAGGCAACTTCATGGACATTAAATTTGCTGCAGGAAATGAAATTGAGTCTAAACTTAAACCTTCACCTGTATTAATGGAAACCGTGGATGGTTCCCCACTCACATCAGGACCAGTTACACATGAGACTGTACCCTTAGAACTGGTTCTGGAAGTAAATCACCATGAGACCATCTCTTTTCAACTAATTTCCTCAACACATTTTCCAGTGATTTTGGGTATACCCTGGCTTGCCGTACATAACCCACAGATTGACTGGAAGACTAGAGCCTTGTCATTCCCTTCGGAACACTGCTTACTTAACTGTCAACCTTCTAATACAAACCCTGCTGTTACAGTAATTAACGAACTTGTTGCTACAGATCTTACCCAGCTTCCTCCACAGTATCAAAATTTAGCAGATGTCTGTGACAAAAAGAATGCTGATCAACTTCCACTTCACAGGCCCTATGATTGCCCCATAGAAGTGCTACCTGGAGCTGCTATCCCATTTGGCCGTATATACTCTCTCTCTGAACCTGAATTAAAAGTACTCCGGGAATATCTTCAAGAAAATCTTTCCAAAGGTTTTATTCGACCATCTACTTCCCCAGCAGGTGCTCCTATATTTTTTGTAGAAAAGAAAGATGGCAGTCTACGGCCTTGCATTGATTACAGAGAAATAAATGATATCACTGTAAAAAAACGCTAACCCTTACCTCTTCTGGAAAGACTACGTTCAGCTAAAATGTTTACGAAACTTGATTTACGAGGAGCTCGCATAAGATCTGGGGATGAGTGGAAAACTGCTTTTAGAACCAGGTATGGACATTATGAATATCTAGTGATGCGGTTTGGGCTTTGGAATGCCCCTGCAACCTTTCAACATCTAATCAATGATGTATTACGGGACCTTCTGGATCACTTTGTTGTAGCATACTTGGACGATATCCTAATATTTTCTGATAATATTGAAGATCACAGAAAACAGGTCTGCATTGTTCTTGAACGCCTCCGTGCCCACCAACTCTACATTAAACTGGAAAAATGTGAGTTTGAACAAACAGAGATTCAATTCCTTGGCCATATAATAACTCCAGAAGGTTTAAGTAGGGATGCAAGTAAAATACAAGCTGTATTGGACTGGCCCATCCCCAAGAATGAAAAAGATATTTAGAGATTTGTGGGGTTTGCTAATTTTTATAGGCGTTTCATTAAGAATTACTCTCGAGTAATTGTACCAATCACTGAACTCACCCATAAAGGGACCACTTTCAAGTGGACTGACAAGGCTGATGCTGCATTTTCAAGGTTAAAGACTCTGTTTACATCTGCCCCAATTCTGGTACACCATCAGCCAGAACTGCCATTCACTATAGAGGTAGATGCCTCTGATTCTGCTGTTGGGGCTATACTTTCTCAACGGACTGGACCTAAGATGATGTTACATCCATGCGCTTTCTACTCTCGCCAGATGTCACCTGCTGAAAGAAACTATGACATAGGGAATAAAGAACTCTTGGCTATAAAATCTGCCTTCACAGAATGGAGACATCTCTTGGAGGGGGCCACAAATCCAATTACTGTGCTCACAGATCACAAAAACTTGGAATGTGTCTGATCAGCTAAGAGACTGTGAGCTAGACAAGCCCGTTGGTCCCTATTTTTCTCAGGTTTAATTTTCTGATTTCATATCGTCCTGACTCCAGAAATGGCAAAGCTGGTGCCTTGTCCAGGATATCTGATCCTCTCAACATTAAAGAAGAAGTAACTTCCATCTTACCAGAGAGTAGATTTTTAGGTATTACCATTCCTTCCACCTTAATGTCTCGCATCAAAAAGGGTTATGCGGCAGATCCAGTTTTTTGTGACCCACCAACTGACCTTCATATGACTATGCTCAATGGATTTTGGGTTTTTCAACAGCGTCTATTTGTACCAGAATCCATAAGATTGGAAGTCTTACGTTTATTTCATTATTCCAAACCAGCTGGTCATCCAGGAATCCAAAAGACACAAGAACTACTGTCCAGATACTTTTGGTGGCCTAAATATCATGAGGATGTGAAAAAGTATGTGTCCTCTTGTGATGTATGTGCTAGGAACAAGATTCCTCACTGTTCACCGGTAGGCTTGCTACAGCCTCTTCCTATTCCTAATCGTCCCTGGGGATCCATATCCATGGATTTTATTGTAGAACTGCCTCCCTCTAAAGAACACACTACCATCCTTGTTGTAGTTGACCGGCTTACTAAAATAACAGCTCTTGTGGTATAACAATGCCAGTGATGTCATGACAGCTATAGGTTGGTGTCACATCACTGGATATTGTTCATTGTCAACAGCTGTTAGATTAGATGTACCCTCACGCCATCATGCCATGTGGATCATGGTACCATTTTGTGTCCATGGTGTGATTGGCCACATTGCTTGTCAAATGATACACATGGCATGATGGCGGGAGGGTACGTGCAACCTAACAGCTGTTGGGTTATTTTATTTATTACTGTAATATGTATAACATTGATATAATAGTTTTTATAATGTTATTCATTTATTTGAATGTTTTTTATATTTATTTTTATTCAATTATTTATTTTATTATATTTCATTTTAATACATTTTATTTTCATACATTTATTTTTTTACTTTTACATTTCAGGAGGACCTTGACTATAACTGAAAAAGCCCAAGACTTCCCATTGACTTCTATGGGAGGACTTTGGCTATTTCCGTAACAACCAAGGTCCCCCCGACCTGGCCGGGAAATAAGCTTCACACCTCCTCTATTACGGAAATTGCTTTTCGTACAAATTAGAGATCCATTCTGTGGTCTCTGAGTAGCCCGAATTTAATGGCTAGTCAGATCACCAAAGAAACGGGGAGCTCCTATCTACTAATGTCCTAACACCTCCTGAGTGGACCAATAAATGGACAAATGAATATAAAAGTTTCATTCATTCTGTATTTCGGCCATTTATTTTTTCGTCCAGCTTTGCATTCATTTGAGGCCTAATGGCTGAAAATACAGATTTCCATCTGAATTGGGATTGGTCTTAAAACGAGTCTAATAGATGCCATATGGGCTTTGTGTTACAGCACTGTGGATTTTTGTAAGTCCTCAACTCTGGGAATTATACATTTCACTATCCATTTCCATCATAGGTAGATAGAGTATTTTGATGCTGATAAATGAAGATGACAAACTGATAATGGATTTAAAGACTGTAATAATATGTTGAAAGTTGATGCAAACTGTGTTGAGTGCAAACTCTACATCGGAGTCTGCTTGCTACTGAGAACCTACAGCATTTAGTAATTAGGAATATATATAGATCAACAACATTAATCAAAAAGAGGCAAAGCAAGTTATAACAGCTTCCAAAACATACACAGAAGAGAAAATTGGCCCGTGAATAAAAAGGGAGATTTTTTTGATGCATAAATTAAAAAATTAAAGTAAAATAAGGATGAATTATACTAAAAAAAACTAAGGAATATATGTGAAAGAGGATAAAGGTCTAGCTGACTGCCCAAATTAATATTTTTGTTCATTTTTTACAGATGAAAATGAAGGAAAAAATACTAATACGTTTTTTGATTTATAGAGGAGGGGGTTCTACTTCAGCTGTCTAGGGTGAAGACAAATAATTGTGATAGGATACACACAAAGTTATTAACCCCTTAGTGACATGACTTTTTTGGCTTGTCGATGCTTGGTGACATAGGCTGTTTTAACATTTCTGAGGTGTTTGTGTTTTGCTGTAATTTATTTCTGTCTCATTTAGTGTACTCACACATGCTATATATCGTTTTTATCATCATAAGAAGGGCTTTCTTCTATACTATTATTTTGGTAATAGCATGTAATTTGATATAAAAAAATAATAAAATATGGCAAAAAAATGAAAAAAAATTGTTTTCTGTCTTTTATCTGAAAAATCGCATATTCGATCGCATCTACAAGAGACAGCAAAAAAATACTGCTAAATAGATTCTAATATTTGTCCTGAGTTCAGAAATAGCCCTTGTTTTATGTTTTTATTCTTTTTTATTCATGTTACAGGGTCAGAACTATAAGTAGTGCAAAGCTATTTCAAAATCTTTTTTTTCAAAATTAGCGCTAGGGATACTAAATCCATGAATGACCCCCCCCCCCCCCCCACATGTACATATATTTGAAAACTAGACAACTCAGGGCATTTAACTTGGGGTATTTTGACACATTTCATGTAGCCATTTTACCACCGACCTTTGCCAAAGTTTGCAGCAAAATATATTTTTTTACATTTTTCACATAGATTCCAACTTAGGTAAACATTACCTGAAAATGTGAAGGGGTATTTCCAAACAACACCCCAATATGTGTTCAGCAACATCTCCTGAGTACAGGGATACCACCCATGTATAAGTTGGTTAGGTTATTTGGGGGCAAAATGGCCACATTTGAGAGATGTGCTTTTTAGTTTTCCAACTTGGAATTTTGACATGCTGAAAACCTTCACCCATGTCCAATTTGCGAAATTTTTGAAGCCAGAAAGTGTATTCTACCCCACAAAACCATATATTTTTGAAAACTAGACACCCTAGGGTATTTCAAATGGTAATATTTTAACACTTTCCATGCACTAATTCTACCAGCCTATGTCAAAGTATTGGGTAGTAATTTCTGTTCACATACATTGTACTTCAGGCATGGATTTACAGATCCTGTTATGTGTCAGTGCCAAACAACACCCCAATATGTGTTCAGCAACATATCCTGAGTACAGGGATACCACCCATGTATAGGTTGGTTAGGTCATTTTGGGGTTAAAAGGCCACATTTGAGAGGTGTGCTTTTTGGTTTTACAACTTGGAATTTTGACATGCAGAAAACCTGCGCCCATGTTCCATTTGGGACATTTTTGAAGCCAGAATGTGTATTCTACCCCACAAAACCATATATTTTTGAAAACTAGACACCCTAGGGTATTTCAAATGGTAGTATTTTAACACTTTCCATGCACTAATTCTACCACAATTCTTTGTCAAATTTTAGGTTAGTAATTTTTTTAATGTTTTGTTTCCACATACATTGTACTTTGGGCATGAATTTACAGCTCCTGTTATGTGTCAGTGCCACCTCAATATGTGTTCAGCAACATATCCTGAGTACAGGGATACCACGCATGTAAAGGTTTGTTGGGTTTTGGGGGGGCTAAAAGGCCACATTTAGGGGGTGCGCATTTCCAAATTGGAATTTTGACATTTAGTCAGCCTGCGCCCATGTTCCATTTGGAACATATTTGAAGCCGTCCAATGTACTTTACCCCTCCAAACCATATATTTTTTTTAAAAAGACATCCTAAGGTATTTCAAATGGTGGTATTTTCATACTCTATATGCTCTAATTATACCACAAGCCTTTGTCAAAGTTTGTGGTAGTACATTTTTGGATTTTTGTTTCCACATACAATGTACTTCAGGCATGAATTCACAGATTCTGATATATGTCACTGCCAAACAACACCCCAATTTGTGTTCAGCAACATCTCCCGAGTACAGCGATACCATCCATGTATAGGTTTGTTTGGTTGCTTGGGTGGTAAAAGGCAACATTTGTGAGGTGCGCATCTCAAAATTCCAACTTGGAATTTTGACATGTAGTCAACCTGCTTCCATGTCCTATATGGGATATATCTTTGAAGTCAGCCAATGTAATTTACCCCCACCAAACCATATATTTTTTTTAAAGTAGACACCCATGACTCCTTGTGGCAAGGGCTCAGCAGCCACGGATACATCACTAGATGATGTATCAGAAAGCTGACCAGGGTCAAATTCGAACCCTGGTCAGCGACCTCAGAATCAGTGCCTAAGCAGTGATCTACAGCAAAGAAGATATATCACAGTACAAAGAAATTAATCCATTAAAAAGTACAGACAGCAAAACATACTATTGCTGTTCAAGATTACTGCGTATACAGTGATAAATGGCAGGGAAGGGGTTAATACACAGGAAATGGCTTTCATATAACCTGACAATTTTATAAAAAGTTATTTTATATCCCTAATACTGATCTGTCTCTTTCCCTCACAAAAATGTAAGTGAGGAGAGGGAGGCAGATCAAAAAATGTTTAAACAAAATATGCAGACAGATAAAAATTGCTTTGGCATTGTCATTGCGTAAGCCGTGATCTATGGCAAGGAAGGGGTTAATAACTCTTAGAAGAGCCTTTGTAGTACTGTAATAAATTACAGTACAAAAAAAATTAACCCCTAAAAAATGCACAAACAGCAAAAATAAATGCGGTGATGTGCAAGATCACTGTTTACGCAAGATCAGTGGCAGGAAAGGGGTTAAACGCAGGGAATTGCTTTTATAAAATGTTTTTTATTGTTTTATTTTTAGTGTATTATGTATTTATTTTCTTATTGTACTTAAACTTACTTTTATTACTTTGATGTGTCTCTCTCCCTCACTAAAAAAATGTGAGGAGAGGGAGGCAGATCCTAAGTGGTCAGATAAATTTAGGGTTAATATTGATCTGACCACGCAGTGGGGGTGCTCATCAGAGCATCCCCACTTCTTGTCAGTCTGCCTGTAGTCATAGATTGCCTCTATGATGAGGCAATCGTGTGACTGCTTGAAGAGCACACAAAGGCAGTGCCATCTTGGTCACACAGTGACCAAGATCGTGCATTTTTTTTTCTTGTGTTACTGATTGCAATCAGCAACACTTACGGAGCATAGGAAGCGATTAAATTTGCTTCCTATGCTCTTTTTTTAATGCCCAACGTTTTAAATGCACTGTGCCTTTAAAACGGGCATTTCGATTGCTCTCCGACTGGCATTTTTTCAGTATTGAAAACAGAAGCATCGTTTCAATAGCGTTTGAGCACTGAAAGTGGAAAAAATACGCTTTAAGTGCTCGTTTTGACACAGGACCGTGTCACTAATGTCTTGCCACACAGGACAGACCTAGCACGTCCTGTGTCGGAAAGGGGTTAAAAGAGCTTAGTGTTAACAGATGTATTTAACCAGTCACGGTAATGGGAGTAGTCTCATAAAATTGTTACAGGAGGCTAAACATGACATTTCACAATTAAAATACTAAACTATATATGATATACCAAAACATTAAGAAGTGAAGGTCAGGAAAAAGGAGTCTTTATAAAAAAGCATGACATCTTTATGATTTCTGAATTCAGGAGCATTGCGCTGTATGGTTTGAATCATGACTGTAATCCCTAATATAAGGGGTGACTTAGTAACGCTAACATTTTTGTTTAGATACATCTTTAAATAATAAATGTGTTTATTAATATGCCTTTCTTTCTTTTTCAGTCAAGTTGTCAAGTAATGGATTTGTGTATCACTTGCTTTTACACTATCATTTATTTCACTTCTTCACACAGCGAAACACTGTCATTTATCATAACTGGCCTGGAATATTGAGGACTGAGGCTGACTCTTCAGGAAGTTGCTGGGACTCTTCAACTGAACTGTATTCCCGTCATGATTCTGACCTGTTTGGGACAGTTTAGGCCAGAAACCAGATTAGATCATAAGCAATGGAAATTTTTTCAAAGAAGACCCTTTGAAATGTGTTCATTTCCTGAAGAAGATTGTGACAGCAGCACAGTACGTGTCAACAGTATCTTTCAGTAACTGTAGCTAAACAACATCCCAGCTGAGTCTAATCCTTATCACATACAGGTGATGATCAACTCTCCAGCTATCTTGTTATGGATTTGAATGCATATAAGGAATAGCTTGAGGAGGTCAACTTTCAATTTGACACCAAGTCAAATTTGACAACCGAGTTTGACTTAGAAAAAAAACAACCCAGGTTCGAATCTTCCCCATTGAACGTAATGGGAGGTGAAATGATCAAAGCTATTTTTGAGACTAAGTCAAATTCGCACCTAATATGTAAATATATGTTTAAACACAGGTTTTGTGTATATTTTACTAACCATGATATACTTTAAGTGCAACTTTTTGTTTATTGATGTTGATTGAGAAATACTTTGTATTGGAAATCACTTTATATACATAAAATCATTTTGCAGTGGTACATGTGCTGGTGTCCCAGTCTTTTTTTACTCACTTTTAAAGAGCTATTAAACGTTAACATGTCATGCTACTGCGTATACATAATATCTTTTTCCCTTATAACAAAAGCTTACAAGTTACTCTCCCTTGTTCTCCAGCACATACATTTTATGTAAGTCCTCTGAGATTCGAGCTCCTTCCTATTCTCATCCACCCAGTTTGTGTTCACATTCTCATTCTCCTTACTAATCTCAATCAAAAATACATTCCTTCCTCCAAACGTCCTTGATAGACACAAGAGACAACACAAGGTGTAAATATAAAAAACAAAATAATAAATTTAGCAACAATTGTATAAGCAATCACAATATCGCAAGTTGGCATCATTGGGAAACTTCCTTTGTGCATAGTGATTGGTTGAGAGAATACATTGTAGCCACTCACTAGTGCTAGATGACAACATGGAACTATAAAGCGTACAGAGTCTCCGCCAATAAGGCAACAGTGATGAATTATTTTTCATAGAAGAAATCTGCTGTCTTTTTTTATCTATCTAATCTATATTGAGTTTAGCGTTTCTAACCCTGAACTCCGAAAATCTAGTGGGGACAATGATATGTGTAATTTGTGGCAATTAATTTCCATCTTGCACTCTACTGTTTTGATACCGTTTTAGTATTTTGTGTATTTTTACTAGTAAGCTTTTCTAACGAGACTTGCTACGGATATTTATGGCCATCATTTTTCAAACAAATATCAAGCATTATGTTATTTGGAACATACTAGACCAATTTAAATCTACATCTACAATATACCTAGCATACATAGGACTTACCATGTAAATGATCGAGCGATCTTGGGAAAGCTGAATTAACTGCTTGCCTGCCAGTTGTGTGTTTTCACTCTTCTCTTGGTCACATCTTCATCCTTCCCTTTCAGCAATGCTACTTGTGTAATTATGCCCAACTGAAACATTCCCTTTTTGTTTTTTTTGTTTTTTTGAGACACTCAGTTCAATAGTTGTAGGGGATTATCTGGTTTCGGTTTGAATCATCCTTGTGTCTCGTTTTCTGTTTATCTCCCTTTATCTCTTTGTGGCATGTTAGTCATATTTGTCCCTCTCCTCCTCTCCTCTGCTCAGATCTGTGATATTTGTGAGGGGGCAAATTTGAAAGCTAAATACCCGTATAAGTATAGTTCCGCTCGGAAACAAAAAAATAAAATAGAAATAGATACTTCTGTTGACTGTAATTCTCCATCTCTCTCGCTCCCCCCCTCCCCACTCCCGTAGGTAAGGGGAGACTAAGAACGGGAGAAAAGAAAGAAAAGAAAGCGAAGGGAGGAAGAAGGGAGAGTATAAACAGGAACGGGAGAATTATTTACATACATTACATACAATACAGAAAATATAAAACATTTATACTACATTCTTATCACATTCATACTTCATGGTTGTTTGTTAGCTCACAAATAATTTAGAGACATGGAACAGGTGTTTTTATTACCCTGGGTGCCCATGTTCCATTCCTCTCCTCATTCTTTAGGCTTGTCTATAAGTAAGAATTTCCCAGGGAGCCCAATTTTTTTCAAATTCAGCAATCTGGTCTTGTCTCACATATATTCCCTTCTCCATGATATATTGAAAGTTAATCTGATTGGTTATTTCTTCCCAAATTATTGAACCATTTTTTTTTTCCAGTTTCTAACAATGGAGATTTTTGCTGCAGTAAAAATGTGTATAAGTAGGCTTCTTCTTTGTTCTCCCAAAGTGGAAAGGCTCATGTGGAAAAGGAACATCTGTGGGGTAATTACAATTATTCCCAAAGAGAGGATACCTACTATATTATTTAAAGATGTTTTCATATTGTCCAACATTGAACATTCCCACCAAATATGTTTTATTGTACCAATGGCCGATAAGCAGCGCCAACATATATCAGAGTTTTTAATATTTATTTTATGTAGTCTATTTGGGGTGAGATACCAGCGAAGATTTATCTTGTGGTAGGTTTCAAGTAAATTGAGAGAGTGTATGCATTTTTTAGTATAACTAAAGGACTGATTCCATTCCTCCAGAGTGCACGTCATGCCCAAGTAATTTTCCCATTTAATCACTGGTAAGTCTTTTTCATTATTTGATAGTTGCGAGATTAATTTGCTAGTTCTAGAAACTTGCTTACTCTTTTTACGCGTCCTTAGCCAATCCTCAATGGGTCTGTTGTCGTGCACCCCGGAAGAACCCACCAGTCCCTTCAATCTCAAATATGTAAAAATTTCTCCTTGTGGGAGATTATATACTTGTTTTATCTGTTCAAACGAAAGTAATCTATTTTGCTCTAATATATCACTTACGTTTGTTATCCCTTTCTGTAGCCAATTCTTTAAATGAAAATCTGGGATTAAGAGTTGGAGAATCTCTAAGGGAGTAGATGGTAATAAGACTTCCTTTAGCACATTTTTATTTTTAAATTTGATTATAGAGACAATAGTGTTCACTATTAGAGGGTTCGAATTAAGTTTGATTAGTTCTTTGAGGCAATTTGTATGGGCCCAAAATAAAGAAAACAAATTGCATTTACAATTTTTAATTTATTTTTATTTATTTATTTAAATATAAGTACGTGCAGTACAGAGGGGATTGTGTTTTTCAGCAGAGGGCTACAACTGGAGGATAAAAATGGTAAATAATCTGCGGTTTTATGGCCACTACCAACAGGCAAAAGTGTGATCTACTCATAACCATCTGATAACGAGGAGGAGGATGATATATACAAATAAAGAACAATAAGTGCGCTTGGAGCAAACTGTGATAAAAAATATATGTGATAAACACAATAAATATATATATATAACACCTTATAGGTGACAATGTGAAATAATATCCTGAGGAATCAGGAGGAAGCTTTGATCCCCCTCAAGGGGATGCACTCACAGGATGGCTGGATAATAGTTGCACTTCAAGGGTAAGGTGTCGTTTTGTAGAATCCTGCTGTGGCTAATCTGCTTAGATTTTAGCTCAGGAACAGAAACAACAGATATCCAATTAGTGTGTAACATATACAGACTTTTAATAAAAAGAAGTATCTGCTTACATGGAAGTTTTCTCTGTCAAACGTAGTGGGCGCCACACAGCTGCAGGAGAAATCTTGTCCAGTAAGTATCAAAAAATAAAAGATGTGGAATAAAAATATACACAATATAAGTACATAAAGAACAGCAGGGTGAGTCCAATCCAATAACGTTGAAAGTTACATAAAATAAACCTATTCTATACAAATTGCTAAACCTGTGACTAAACCTATTAAGAGTTAGACATTCTAATCACGTTAGGGCACAGGTACAGTAGTATGCCAGTAGATGGTGTTCTACTAGCACATATTCAGTAACATGATCTAACTATAATGATGTGGTGTAAATGTGTATCGACATTGAATGGTATGTCAGTAGAAACATAGAAAGATAGAATGTGTCGGCAGATAAGAACCATTCGGTCCATCTAGTCTGCCCAATTTTTCTGAATACTTTGTATTATTATATGATATAAAAAAAGTGTCCAGTAAGCTACAATGTTTTGCATATTAATATAAATATTTAATTCATAGATAAATAAATTATTAAAATACCGGTATCAATACAAAAAAATCAAGGCATATAACCAATGCAGCTAGATATATCTGCTTATAGAAAAAAATATGAAAAAAATTAAGATTATAGCTGAGAAGCAAAATTGGACATACAAGACTTACAATCGAAAAAACATAAAATGTAAATAATATAGACAAGCAATAAAAGCAATCTACCTGAGAAGGGCTTAGGGGGAATGTTGGTGGGACCTAATGAAAGGACCCCACATGAAAGCTTTGGGCGTCAAAGCGCCCTATTCCAGAGAATTAACGGCAATCACCCGGTTCTTGAACTTCAAAATTTGTTGCAGGCAGGATTTTTTTTAGCAGGAATAGTTGTCTTATCGACTGTCACAGCTCCATTCGGTAACTGATTGAAGCTGTTCTTACATACAAGTCCACAGCATGCAGCAAGGTGAGGTCAAAAGCTATCCGTAAGCAGGAGACAGAGGATAGAACGGAGTGGGCGAAAGCCGACTCCTCCGTCTGCCAGACATCCAAACGTTAATGTCAGATGAATGTGGATCCAGACGACTAGTTCCCAGCCTTGTAAACTGATGCCAAAGTAGTACTAAGTGAGTGGAGTGTGCCTCCCCCATAACGTCTTACTGAGACATCAATCCACCACCAACAAGACTTGGTGGATAGACAGTCCTGGGCACATGATCTCCTGAATGACAAAACTTTATGCAAGACAAACAAATTATACCACATATGAACCTAAGGGGGAACTTGATTGCCTAGCCCCGCGGTTAAACCATAAACGGCTACTAAATTAATTGTGCAAAAACATCCCTAAATAAAGTTAGTATTACAACAAAAGATGTCAAATTAAAAAATGGTAATGTTATTGGAGATAAGTAATGATAAAAGACAACCACAGTTTATGGAGAAGATAAAAATAAATATATAAACATAAAATATAGAAACATAGAATGTGTTGGGAGATAAGAACCATTCGGCCCATGAAGTTTGCCCAATTTTCGAAATACTTTTATTAGTCCCCAGTTCCCTTTCTTATATCTAGGATAGCCTTGTGCCTATCCCACGCATGCTTAAAATCCTGTGTTTACCTCTACCACTTCCATTGGAAGGCTATTCCATACATCCACTACCCTCTCAGTAAAGTAATACTTCCTGATATTACTTTTAAATTGTTACCCCTCTAATTTTAGACTATGTCCTCTAGTTGTGGTAGTTTTTCTTCTTTTAAATATACTCTCTTCCTTTACTGTGTTGATTCCCTTTATGTATATAAATGTTTCTATCAGATCCCCCCTGTTACGTCTTTCCTCCAAGCTATACATGTTAAGATGCTTTAACCTTTCCTGGTAAGTTTTATCCTTCAACCCATGAACCAGTTTAGTAGCCCTTCTCTGAACTCTCTCCAAAGTATCAATATCCTTCTGGAGATACGGTCTCCAGTACTACGTACAATTCTCCAAGTGAGGTCTCACCAATGCTCTGTGCAATGGCATGAGCACTTCCCTCTTTCTACTGCTAATACCTCTCCCTATGCAACCAAGCATTCTGCTAGCATTTCCTGCTGCTCTATTGCATTGCCTACCTACCTTTAGGTCCTCTGAAATTATTACTCCTAAATACCTTTCCTCAGTTGTTGAGGTTAGGAGTGTACAAAATATTCTTTTTTTTTTATTTTTTTTTTAAGTCTTTATTGAGTTTTTCATAAATTATAAAAAATACATTCACATCAATAAGTAATGATAATGGTTATAGGTACAGAATGAGTTTACCTCTATATACAGATATTTATTCTCCTCTCTTCCTTTCCCTCCTTCCGTCCCATATAAGACCTTCATAAATATTTCCCCCGACTCCCAGCCCCGACTAGTCGTATCTGGTACAAAGAGTCAGGATTATAAAGAGGGGAAGAGAGAGAGAGGAATTTCTCTCTCCCCCTCCCATCCCCCCCACATTCATCTCTTCATGCATTCACACATTTACCTTAACTATATTCACACTCACATTCATTCTGTTCCCCCGGAACCGGTGATCCATTCATACATATTTATTTATTTTTATTTTATTATTTTTTATTTTTCTTTAATTAGATCTAAATATTTGTCTGTCCAGCCAAGGTGACCACACCCCATAATATTTTCCGATTCTATCGTAGTTGTTTAGATAGTAACCTTTCTCCATTTGGGCTTGGTAGTCAATTTGATCAATTAAGTTAGCTATGTCCAATTGGCCTGGTATTTTCCAAGATCTCGCAATAATAAGTTTTGCTGCCAATAGAATCTGTACAAGAAGCATTCTCTTCTTCCTATCCCAGATCTCCATGCCCATATGAAATAACATCGTTCCGGGTTGCATACAACCTCTACTCCCGTGACATTGGAGGCTAATAGGGATACTTGACTCCAGAACATTTTTACCAACTGACATTCCCACCATTGATGTACTAAAGTTCCCTTATTATTTAGGCATCTCCAACATTTATCACTATGATTAATATACATTTTTTTAAGCTTAACTGGTGACAGATGCCATCTGTATATAATTTTGTAATAAGTCTCTAATAGGTTTAGGGAATAAGTGGATCTTCTTGTTGTCTGTATAGCTTTATACCATTCTTTCTCTAACGCAACTATACTGAGCTCGCTACACCATTTTTTTTATTATTGTTAAGCTGGTAAAGTCCTCCACACAGTCTAATGCTGCATATGCTCTTTTACCCCATTTGTTTTTCCATGCTGCCAAGAAGAAGTCATCCATATCCACGTTAGTTTTATGTGGCATAGGGAATATCTCTTTTAATAGAGATGTTTTATTCTTAGATATGGATACAATTCCCTTGGCCGCAAAGGAAATCTACTCCTTATAACGGGGAATTGTTGGATTGTTTCATCCTCAATTATCTGACTTATTGATCTTATCCCTTCTTCTTTCCATGATTTTAAATTAATGTCCTTAATCCTATCTTCCACCGCACCCAGCGATAAGAATCTTCCCACCACATATAGAGGTAGGTATTTTTTTAAAAAAAATTTCCAGATGTCACGCAACTGGTCTACTATTGGATTGTTATTATTTTTCGTATCATTGAATAGGTTATCTACTAATAATGAGCCACTTTGTTCCATTAACATCCAGGGATGTTTTTCTATATCTATATGGGTCCATTTTGCAAGGTGGGTAAGCATAACTGTGTGATATATCTTCACTACATCTGGCATCCTAATTCCTCCCTGTGCCTGTGTTCTGGATAATATTTTAAAAGAGACTCTCGATGTTTTGCCCCCCGATACAAATTCGCTAAATCTCCTTTGGAACTGACTCAGAATATTAATGTCTACCTTAAGTGGAATTGAACGGAACAAGAAATATAGCCGTGGGAGGACATAGTAGTTTAGGACATTGATCCTGCCAAACCAAGATATATATAGTTTTTTCCATTGACTGAGTTTATTTGTTATGTCTTTCAAAGTTGGGAGATAATTTGCAGAGATAATTTTTTTGGGATCGTGAGATATTCTTATTCCTAAATATTCTATGTGTTCTGTATTCCATAGAAAGCTGTATTTTTCTTTAAGTGCATTTATTTCAAAGCTGTTTTGATCACATACTAGCGCTTGACACTTCTCTACATTCAGTTTGTAATAAGATATACTTGCAAATTGATCTATTTCCTTCATCAAGGATTCAATTGATATTTCAGGTTTTTCTAACGTCAGCATTATATCATCTGCGAAAAGTGATATTTTAAATTCCTCTCCTTTCATTGTAATCCCCTCTATATTTTTGTTCTTTCTGATACTTTGTGCCAAGGGTTCCAATGATATTACATAGAGCAAGGGTGCCAATGGGCATCCCTGATGCGTGCCATTATGAATCTCAAACCAGGATGATTGAATGCCTGATCCCATAATTCTCGCACATGGGTGTTTATACAAAGCCCATATTGCGTCAAAAAATGTGCCTCCAATTCCAAATGCTCCAAGGGCGAGCTCGAGGTAGGTCCAGCTGACCCTGTCCAACGACAGGGCCAGCGCTCGCCCACCCCGAGCCCGAGCCATGAATAGGGCATCTAGATTGCGTCTGATATTATCTGTGGCTGATCTTGCTGGGATGAAGCCTGACTGGTCCTCATGTATAAGTCGGTGGATTACTTTTTTGAGCCTGCCTGCCAGTACTGCCGAGTATATCTTTAGGTCCGTATTGATCAAGGAGATTGGTCTATAATTTTTTATTTCCGTTTTTTCCTTACCTTCTTTTAATATTGGGCTTATGTTAGCATTAAGCATTTCCCTCGGCATCTCTTTTTTTTTTTTTTTTATCTCCTCAAACAGTCCTAGCAGGCAGGGCAAAATTTCCTCCTCAAACGTTCTGTAGAATATATTAGAATATCCATCAGGGCCCGGTGATTTATTCCTTTTTAAATTTCTAATTACATCTCTTATCTCTTTCACAGAGAATGGGGCATTTAGGATTCCCTGTTCTTCCACAGTCAGTTTTGGGAGGTTTAGTTTATATTCTATATTCTGCTTTTGGGTTTTTACGCCCAATGTGCATAATGTTGCACTTGGCCACATTAAATGTCAGTTGCCACAGCTCTGACCATTTTTCTAGTTTAGCTAAATATCCCTCCATGAACATCAACCCTGCTGCGAAACTTTGTATCATCAGCAAAAAGACATACTTTGCCAAGAAGACCTTCTGCAATATCACTAATAAAAATATTAAAGAGAATGGGTCCAAGTCCAGATCCCTGATAAATTTGTATGTAAGCTCTTATAGTTTGCTTTGCCTCATTCTGCCTACTCTTATAGATCTTTCTATCTTCCTCACTCTGAGTTTTTTTTTATAATTACTAAATTCTAGCAAAAAAAATTCATTTTACCATGTCTCGGTAACAGCCTGTAAATCTACATTCTCAGTTGCCAATATTGCCACAAGTTACATAGAAACATAGTAATTTAGGTGGAAAAAAGACATAAGTCCATCAAGTTCAACCCTTCTACCTATCATTTCAGCGTTTTGATCCAAAAGAAGGCAAAAAAAACCCCTAAGGAAGCTATTTTGAATTTTGCCTCCTAGGAGTAAAAAAGTCCTTCTTGACTCCAAAAGGGCAATTAGATTTCTCCTTGGAACAAAAAGCTCTATTATTAATGCTTATTCTATTATTAATACACCTGCATGTTCTGCTTTTCTAAAAAAACATCCAGACCATTTTTAAATGCATCTATTGTGGTTGATAGCACTACCTCTCTTGGCAGCGAGTTCCATAATTTTATTGTCCTTACCGTAAAGAATCCCTTCCTTTGCTGTCTATGAAATCTTTGCTCTTCCAGTCTCAGGGGGTGACCTCTTGTTCTTTGTACATTTCTGTTAATGAACAGGTCACTGGAGAGCTCTTTATATTGGCCCTGCAAATATTTATATAATGTTATCATATCCCCTCTGAGACGCCTTTTTTCTAACGTATATAAATTCAATTTTTTAAGTCTCTCTTCATAACTAAGATCCTCCAAACCCCTTATTAATTTGTAGCTCTCCTTTGCACTTTTTCTAGTTCCTTAATATCCTTTTTAAGGACTGGTGCCCAGAACTGTACTGCATATTCAAGGTGAGGTCTTACCATTGATTTGTAAAGAGGCAAGATGATATCCTCCTTCCGTGAATCTATACCTCGTTTTATACATGCCTATATCTTATTGGCCCTTGCAGCTGCTGACTGGCATTGGGCACTGTTGCCAAGTTTGTTGTCTATAATTATTCCTAAATCCTTTTCATTAGTAGTTTTTCCCAGGGAAAAACCATTTAACGTAAATGTTGCTTTGTTATTATTTTTCCCATAATGCATAACTTTACATTTGTCTATATTGAACCTCATTTGCCACTTTACTGCCCAGTCCCCCACTCTGTCCAAATCTTCCTGTAAAGAAAAAACATCAAGATTAGTCTTTATTGCCTTACCTAATTTAGTGTCGTCCGCAAACACGGAGACATGGCTCTCAGCACAATGTGGCAGATCATTAATAAACAAATTAAAAAGAAGAGGGCCCAAAACAGACCCCTGAGGTACTCCGCTTAATACCCTTGTCCAATTTGAGAATTTTCCATTTACAACAACCCTTTGTGTTCTATCTTTTAGCCAATTTTCAATCCACATACACACATTTGCCCCCAAACCTATTTCTCTCAATTTGTAGAGTAACCTTTTGTGTGGAACTGTATCAAATGCTTTCGCAAAATCCAAATAGATCACATCAACTGCCACACCTAGATCTATATTTTTACTGACTTCTTCATAGAATGTTATTAAGTTTGTTTGACAAGACCTGTCTTTCACAAAACCATGTTGACTTTTACTAATTATATTCTGGTTCAAGATGTATTCTTGAGTGTATACCTTTAGCAATCCTTCAAATAGTTTCCCCACTACAGATGTCAAGCTCACTGGCCTATAATTACCTGGCAGAGATTTTGATCCCTTTTTAAATATTGGAATGACATCCGCCTTTCGCCAGTCTGTTGGCACTGTACCTGAACTGAATGAATCCCTAAAGATCATGAATAGTGGTCTGGCCAGAATTATGCTTAACTCTCTAAGTACCCTTGGGTGTATACCATCTGGTCCTGGGGCCTTGTCTATCTTAACAGAGTGTAATTGCTTAAGCACTTTTTCCTGTGTCAGCCAATCCCATGTTTGCGGCGAATGTCCCATAACTTCCTGTAGCAGGGGCTCGTCCATCTGCTCTTCCTTAGTATAAACAGAAGAAAAAAAAGTATTTAAAATGTCTGCTTTCTCTCTGTCCTCACTTACCAAATTTCCCATTTGGGATAACAAGGGCCCAACATTTTCCCTCTTTAGCTTTTTTCCATTTATATATTTATAAAACATTTTGGGGTTAGTTTTACTCTCCTTGGCAACCCTTTTCTCATTTTCCAATTTAGCCATTTTAATTGCCTTTTTGCAGGCTTTGTTGGCCTCTTTGTACTCTATAAATGATAATGCTGATCCCGTGTTTTTATAATGTTTGAATGCCATTTTCTTGTTTTGTACTTCCTGTTTCACGTTACCTGTAAGCCACATCGGTTTCAATTTGTGTCTTTTGCATTTGTTTCCCAAAGGTATATATTGGGATGTGTACTTTTGTAATGTGTGCTTAAAGGCATTCCACTTGTCTTCTGTGTTTAGTCCAGAAAACAATCGTTCCCAGTCTAAATGTTCAATTGATGCCCTTAGTCCATCAAAGTTGGCACTTCTAAAATTAAGTGTTTTGTTAGCGTAGTTACCAATTTGCTTTTTTGCATTAATCTCAAACGAAATATTGGTCAATATTGCCCAAGTGTTCTCTTATTTTGATGTTTGAGATAAGCTGCTCAATGTTTGTCATTACTAAATCCAGACAGGCATCCATTCTAGTTGGGGTGTCTACTAATTGTGCCATAAATGTGTTATTAAGCAGGTTCAGAAACCTTTTCAATTTGTAATAAAAGCTGATCTTCTCCATCAATGCTAATATTTGGTGGTTTGTAGCATACACCTACAAGTAATGTGCGATTCTTTTTCACGTCTATGTTAATCCCCACCCACATTGTCTCCACATCAGTTCCAGTTACATCATGCACACCTTCCTTAATACTGGGCTTTAGTGTAGGATTTACATATAGACATATCCCTCCCCCTTTTCTATTCACTCTGTCCTTTCTAAAAAGTATAGACAGTTCTCTCTTATCTCCTCCTGATGAAGCCGTGCCACACACGGAGAAACGCGTAGAGGCTACCACTATTCCAGCGCTGCATCTCCCACGACCTATTTGGAGTTCAGCTCCGCTTGTGATCGCAGGAACAGCCATATCACTTTTACAACGACTTTTTATATCTACAACTCTGTGAGTTTTTCCAGTGCTAGGGGCTAGCATATGTTATCCACTGGTCCTGCACATGTATATTTCTTTATTTTATTTCAGAATTATTAAAGCTGTTTTTATGGACCCACAAGTTCTCAGCTGATCTGATTGATACTCACGTATGTTTGTGAGTGCATCCACTTATATCTTCTTTTTTACTATTTATAGAGGCAATATTGCACTATTATACTGTGTGTTTTATTTAAGGTACCCACTCCTTCGCGCCCATCTGCTTTTTTATTGTCACTTTCTAAAAAGTGAGTAGCCTTGTAAATTAACTGACCAGTCGTGGGTCTCATCCCACCACGTTTCTGTGATTACGATTAAATCATACTGTTCAGCACTTACCAGTATCTCCAGCTCACCCATTTTGTTTGTCAAGCTTCTTGCATTTGCTAAAAGACATTTGAGATTACTACCCATTTTCTATTTAGTTGACAAACACGTAATGCCTGCAGGTTTAATTGTATGTACCTCCCTATGATGTATGGTAACCCCACCAGCGCTTTCCTCCTCCTTTGCCATAGCTATACCCACCTTCCAATCTACTCTAGCTGCCATTGCTTCATTTCGATCTTGACCCTCCCCCCCAGAGCTTAGTTCATGGATCTTTTTCCTTAAACTGCGAGCATTTGAAGACATGACACTAAGCTTATCATTTTTCAGCACACAGAGTACATGCACCTTCTGTCTCTGTTTTTGTGGGCAATTGGATTGATGTTTTATCGCCATTTCCCCCCCTTCTTTAAGTTTAAAAACTTCCTAGCAAAACCTCTGAACTGCTCACTGAGAACATTCGTTCCCTTTTGAGAAAGATGCAAACCATCTTTTTTGTACAGTTCATTACTATCCCAAAGAGAACTACCATGAGAAACAAAGCCAAATCCTTGCTCCCGACACCATTCCCCAAGCCACAAGTTAAAGTCCCTAATATGTATCCGTCTATCATTCTGAATGTTATGCACAGGTAGAACTTCAGAAAATGACAGTGTGGACACAACCTGCCGTATATCATTGGCAAGAACACGAAAAACTTCCTTCACCTCTGAAACCTCATTGCAAGCCAAATCATGTATCCCTAGGTGAACCAGTACATCCAATTCTCCATCCTGATTTGCTTGTTTAACAATATTAGAAATACTCCTACATCTCACTAAGCCAATACTGTCCAACTCCACTCTTATGATAGAATTGCCCAACAACTGCTTTCTACCAGGCCTCACCTTCTCCTTGCACACCTTAGCCATAGGGTGGTTCCTCAAACTCTGTGTCTGAGCCTGCCTCCACAATACCACTGCACTCTGAAAGTGCTGAAAAGGAATTCTGGAGAGCCACACACTGCGGGATATGATTTTTATCCACAACTCTAAGTCTTCCAGATCCAACAGTAACCCACCTGCCATTCCTAGGAAGCCTCTGTGGCAATGGCCTCTGTGGCAGTGACTTTGCAACAGTCTCAGCTTGAGTTTGTTTTACAGAAAATTTACAAATCTCTGACTTTAGAAATGCAATCTCCTGCTGCAATCTAGAGAACTGTCTACAGATTAGACAGCCTCCAAACCTCCAAAAAATGGAATGTGAAACAAATGCATAACAATTATCACAGTGAACCAAATCTGCCATTTTATAAATATAAAAAATAATACAAATTATAATAAAGATAAATCTAAATAAAAATAAAATAAAAAGAAAGAAAGAAAATTAAAAAGAGGAAAAAAGAGACGAAAATTGAAAAAAAAAAAAAAAGATTTTATTTGCCCCCAAACCTATTTCTCTCAATTTGTAGAGTAACCTTTTGTGTGGAACTGTATCAAATGCTTTCGCAAAATCCAAATAGATCACATCAACTGCCACACCTAGATCTATATTTTTACTGACTTCTTCATAGAATGTTATTAAGTTTGTTTGACAAGACCTGTCTTTCACAAAACCATGTTGACTTTTACTAATTATATTCTGGTTCAAGATGTATTCTTGAGTGTATACCTTTAGCAATCCTTCAAATAGTTTCCCCACTACAGATGTCAAGCTCACTGGCCTATAATTACCTGGCAGAGATTTGTCTCAAATGCTTTAGCATAGTATAAATAGATCACATCAACTGCCGCACCTAAATCTATATTTTTACTGACTACTGACTACTACTGAAAGATCCCTCTCTCTCTAATCTCATTAAAGGACTTTGTCATTTGAGGGACCAGCAGAGGACTTTTTTGATAATATTTTCCACTTCTCTCTTCCTCCGAAACCCCCGGGAAATTCAGACCACATAGATAATTTTGGATGCTCTCTCTATTTTGATGAGGTGAATCAATATTGTATATCTCCTGATAGTATTTCCTGCATGTTGCCGCAATTTTTTCTGGAGATACAGCTACCTTATTATCAGAGATTAATTTATAAATTCTACCCTGTAGTTTTTGTTTCTTGATCTGATATGACATAAGTTTGTCAGCTCGGTTGCCCTGTAGGTACCATTTTTGTTTCATTTTGATCGTTGCATAGTTTACTCTTGCTAGAATTTTCTGTTTTATTAGGTCTCTGGTTTTATCTATCTCTTCCCTAATAGGCAGCTGGGGGCAGCTCTTGTTTTTCTCTATCTAATTTTTGTAGCCTGAGGTACAGTTGCAAAATGTTTCCCTCTGGTCTTATTCAGCTGACTTTCTGCCTTAATTAGTAGTCCTCGGATATAACTTTCATACCATTGGGGCATCAACTTCCCCCATATCATTCTTTTAAAAAAAAAAATGAGTCTCAGACTTAATATTTTCAATTATTTCAAAATAATTGTGTCATTTAATCTCCAATTTTTGATGGTTTGTTTAGAGCCCCTACCTAATTCCAAAACAACTGGGTCATGGTCCGACCAGAACACTGAACCTGTTAATTTTGTTAAATTTTGAAAAATGTGTATAATCTCTATCTAAAGGTCTTATTATTCTCCAGATATCATACAGTCCAAATTTCCCTAGGGTCTCCTCAGAGAAAGCTCTGGCCAATCCTCATTCTCCTGCATTGATCCACCTATCCCCATAACCCAGTTTTTTATCGAGCTCCACGTCCATTACACAATGATAATCTCATAGACAAAGGAATGTTCCTTGAATTCTATCCATAATTCTGTCCAGATTTATTCAAAAAGTGGACCTGTCTCTTATTTGGGCTATATATATTCAGCAATGAGAAAATGTGATCATTAAGTCTGCATATCAAAAAAAGAAAGCGGCCCTTTTTGTCTGTCAGTTTAGACATCAATTCATATTTTAAATTTTTCGTGAAAAGTAACGCTACCCCTCTTTTTTTTTTTGATTGGCACGAAGAATACTCTACATTTAGATAGTTCTTGCTTATAAGTCTCCTTGGTTCCTCTCCTCTCAGATGTGTCTCTTGAATGCCCCCAATCTCTATTTTCTCCTTTGTCAGCAACTTGTCTACAAGAATCCTTTTTTGGGGGGAGTTCAATCCCTGAACATTCAGGGTTAATAATCGAATTGGGGTCACCATGCTTCCCATTTTTTTCTCTTCTGCCTCCTTCTCCTGCCACTCCCCCCAAAAAATACGCCTAGACCCTGCATCTCACGCACACAAAAATATAACATATATACAACTGTGAATTTCACATCCCCCCCCCCGTTAATTCCCCCACATAATGGGGAGGGGACCCTCTCCCACCCCATATCTCAGTTTCCACCGAAACCTTATAAGGACTCCTATGGGATAACTCCTATGGAATCCCCCAAGGAGGCCTGCAAATGTTTAATACAATTTTCCCCCGTGGCTCCCCATCTGATATCCCAATGGGGAAGAACTTGAGGGAGAAAAATAAACCCCCCCCTCTCTATTCTGTATTGTCTTATTCTAATCTAACTATTTTATTCCATTTCTCTTAAAATTATATATAACATCGTCCTTTTATTTCCTTAGGTGTAGATGCGTAATCTAGTGCTTTACATTTTTTTGCCTGTCTTTTTATACTTATAACCAAATCCGTGAATCTTTCATAATGCTATTTTTATAACAATATTCCCCAACCCTGCTGGGGGGGGGGCGGAAAAAGGAAGCCTAATTCTATATTTTCTTATTTAAATCTGTTTTTGTGACACCATCCCTTTGACCCTTTCTTATGGGTGCCTTATCCCCCTTCCCCTTAAGTTAATATTCTAGTGCTTTAGGTGTTTTGTGCGTGTCTCTTTATTCTCATTCTTGTCCCTTTATGTGTAAGTATCTAATCCCCATTAACTTTAATATTCTGCATTATATGTAAAAGTCTCATGCTTACAGTGTTTTGTGTCTCTTTATTCTAGTTCTAGAATCCACACTCCTCTCCTAATGCTGTTTCCCCCCCCAAAAAATCTCTTTTTTTTTTTTTGTTTTTTTTTTAGTATTTTGTATTTCTCTAATTAGTCTTGTATTGCCTCTTATTCATCTGTATATGCATTGGAGGGTGTTGGTTATTAAGCAGGGTTTTTTTTTTTGGGGGGGGGGGGGGGTTGTGCCTTTAAATCTCCTCATTATTACCCCCAATTAGTTTAATATACTTTTTTTCATCAATCTTTTCTTTTGTTTACAAATTCCTATCTTTTCCCCTTCTCCCTCTTTCCCCACCAAAACCAAACCTCCCCAAATACTACTATATATCTATTCTTATTTCTGGAAGGTTAGCAGCTTCAAATGTGTCCCTTTGAACCATATATTTAGTGCTTACAAATTACTTCCTCCTACACCTAATTTGAATTCCTACTTTACAAGGTGCTTGAAGCAAGTGCTTTTTCACTATATAAGGCAAGTGCTTATTTACAAAAGGTTTTCCCCTTTTTTCTCTTTCCTTCCCTCCCAAAAAAAACACACAAAAAAACCAACAACATTTTTCTCCCCCATCCCGAGTCTAAACCTCCTTTGCCCGGTGAGAACCCAAATCCATGTGCAGCTCTCAATTCGAACTTTGTATGTACAATTCTCTTTTGCTATCAAATATTCTTTTGTTGTTTTAACCAATCATGAGCTTCTAATATTAATTCTAATCGGATCTTTTGGCCTTTGTAGAAAAAGACAATTTTGAAGGGGAAACCCCCAAGAGTACTTGATTTTATTTTTCTCTGAGAAAATCTGTCAAAAATATAATTGCATATCTTTTTTGCCTTGTACTGGCGACAAGTCCTGAAATTTTTTAAAATTATTCAGCTCCCTGTTGCTTGATTTGAAGACTCTAGATGCAACAATTATGTTGGGGGCCAAAATTTCTCCCGTCCCCATATCATTAAATATGCCCAACAAATAATCGCTTGGCTTGGGCCCATGCTGTTCCACTTTTTCAGGGACCCCTCTAATTCTCAGATTCTTTCTCCTGGCCCTCATCGGTATCTACAATCTTGGTTTCTAATTCTGCAACTTTCTTTTCTAGTCTCAGGATCTTTTCTTTTGATTCCCTTGTGTCATATTCCATTTCTTCCACTTTCTGAGTTGTCTGGATTATTTGTTCATTGATACTCAATAAATAATTTTTAATTTCTCCAAATGCCATTTTTATTTCTTCCTTAATCAAGCATGTAGTCGTTTGTCACTAAGTGCTTATTGAGTCGGGGAAAATTGTCTCCTTGACCCATTGAGTGTTCATAATCTGATTCTAAGATAGATCCTTCAGATGCCGAGTTAGATTGGGCAGTTTCTATAGATCTTGTAGTCTGGGGTGAGAACATAGAAGCTATTAGACATGTGCATTCGTTTTCGGACGAATGCATTTTCGGACGAAAATAGCATTTTCGTCCATTCGTCCGAAAAACGAATAACGAAAATTTTAACTAACAAAATCCGAATGAACGAATGGTTAATAAACGAAAATCATTCGTTCATTCGTCCATTCGTCCATTCGTGCTATTGGCATTCTAAACCGAAATAGAGTCGGTTTACAATACCAATAGCATTGTACTACATTCCATAAACCGACATGAATGACTTTCGGTTTATGGAATGCATGTAATGCTATTAGCTTCCTATAAACCGAAATTGAGTTCCCATTCATACGAATAGGTCAATTGACCTATTCGTATGAATGGGGACTCTTTCGGTTTATAGAAAGCCAATAGCAGCATGTATTCTATAAGCCGAAAGTCTTTAAAACAAACGACGTTCGGTTTATAGAATACATGTAATGCTATTGCTGTTCTATAAGCCGAAAGACATTCGGCTTATAGAACAGCAATAGCATTACATGCATTCTATAAACCGAACGTCGTTCGTTTTAAAGACTTTCGGCTTATAGAATACTATTGGCATTCTATAAACCTAACTAGAGTCCCTCCTCATTCATAAGAATTTCTTATGAATGGGGACTCGACTCTAGTTCGGTTTATAGAAAGCCAATAGTATTCTATAAGCCGAAAGTCTTTAAAACGAACGACGTTCGGTTTATAGAATACATGTAATGCTATTGCTAAACTATAAACCGAACGACTTTCGGTTTATAGAATAGCCATAGGATTACATGTAGTACATAAGCCGAAAGTCTATAAACCGAAAGTCGTTCGGTTTATAGGCTGTCGGCATTTAACTATACAGAGACAGAGTCTCCATTCATAAAATTATGAATGGAGACTTTGTCTCCGTGTAGTAAAATGCCGAAAGTCTATAAACCGAACGATCGGTTTATAGACTTTCGGCTTATGTAATACATGTAATCCTATGGCTATTCTATAAACCGAAAGTTCGGTTTATAGAATAGCAATAGGAATACATGTATTCCATAAGCCGACAGCCTATAAACCGAACGTTCGGTTTATAGGCTGTGGGCATTTTACTACACGGAGACAAAGTCTCCATTCATAATTTTATGAATGGAGACTCTGTCTCTGTATAGTTAAATGCCGGCTTTTAACTATACGGAGACAAAGTCTCCATTTATAATTTTATGAATGGAGACTCTGTCTCCGTATAGTTAAATGCCCACAGCCTATAAACCGAACGTTCGGTTTATAGGCTGTGGGCATTTAACTATACGGAGACAAAGTCTCCATTCATAATTTTATGAATGGAGACTCTGTCTCTGTATAGTTAAATGCCGGCTTTTAACTATACGGAGACAAAGTCTCCATTTATAATTTTATGAATGGAGACTCTGTCTCCGTATAGTTAAATGCCCACAGCCTATAAACCGAACGTTCGGTTTATAGGCTGTGGGCATTTAACTATACGGAGACAAAGTCTCCATTCATAATTTTATGAATGGAGACTCTGTCTCCGTATAGTTAAATGCTATTGTATTCTATAAACCGACTCTATTTCGGCTTATAGAATGCAATAGTACTACGAATGGACGAATGAACGAATGATTTTCCTTTATTAACCATTCGTTCATCCGGCTTTAGTTAGCTTAGCATTTTCGTTCTTCGTTTTTCGGGCGAATGGACGAAAATGCAATTTTCGGACGAAAATGCATTCGTCCGAAAACGAATGCACATGTCTAGTATATATTCACATGTAAATTGCTTTTTAAATAAAAAATTATGATATAAAAAAATCTTGTTTTTATTTCCTTTTATGTGACAATGCTGCCTCTCTCTTTCCCTTGCCCCCAGATTTGTCGCTCTCCCCCCCTTAGTGTTGTCTCTCTCTCACCCTCCCTTTGGCTCCCCCCTCGCTCCCCTTGTGTCTGTCTCTTCCCCCCTTCCCTCCCCTTGTTTCTCTCTGCCCCCCCCCCCCCTTGTTATTCTGTCCCCCCCTCACCTGTTTCTTGCTCCCTGGTGGCTAGTGGGGGCAGCCGGGGGATGTATGCACTATACATAATAGACGGAAGTGTCGGGCAGCATGGAGGTTGTCTGCACGATTCGTGCAGACATCCCCCAGCTGCCCGATTCTCCCTGGTGGCTAGCGAGGGAGCGGAGGATGTCTGCGCGATGAGCGAGACCTCTCCTGCTGCCGCCCGGCATGACCGCCGGGACTTCTATGATGAAGCTGGGTACTTCCGGCTTCCTCATAAAAGTCCTGGCTGTCGTTCCGGGCGGCAGCAGGGGAGGTCTCGCTCATCGCGCAGACATCCACCGCTGCCTCGCTAGCCACCAGGGAGAATCGGGCAGCTGGGGGATGTCTGCACGAATCGTGCAGACAACCTCCATGCTGCCCGACACTTCCGTCTATTATGTATAGTGCATACATCCCCCGGCTGCCCCCACTAGCCACCAGGGAGCAAGAAACAGGTGAGGGGGGGACAGAATAACAAGGGGGGGGGGCAGAGAGAAACAAGGGGAGGGAAGGGGGGAAGAGACAGACACAAGGGGAGCGAGGGGGGAGCCAAAGGGAGGGTGAGAGAGAGACAACACTAAGGGGGGGAGAGCGACAAATCTGGGGGCAAGGGAAAGAGAGAGGCAGCTTTGTCACATAAAAGGAAATAAAAACAAGATTTTATTTATATCATAATTTTTTATTAAAAAAGCAATTTACATGTGAATATATACTAGACATGTGCATTCGTTTTCGGACGAATGCATTTTCGTCCGAAAATTGCATTTTCGTCCATTCGCCCGAAAAACGAAGAACGAAAATGCTAAGCTAACTAAATCGAATGAACGAATAGTTAATAAAGGAAAATCATTCGTTCATTCGTCCATTCGTAGTACTATTGCATTCTATAAGCCGAAATAGAGTCGGTTTATAGAATACAATAGCATTTAACTATACGGAGACAGAGTCTCCATTCATAAATTTATGAATGGAGACAAACGTATAGTTAAAAGCCGACAGCCTATAAACCGAACGTTCGGTTTATAGGCTGTGGGCATTTAACTATACGGAGACAGAGTCTCCATTCATAAAATTATAAATGGAGACTTTGTCTCCGTATAGTTAAAAGCCGGTGTTCTGACAAATTTCTGGAGCAAATTCTCCTGCGCAATCGCAGGAGAATTTGCTCACTGCGCATGCGCATAAAGTTACAGCTGATAACTCAGCTGTAACTTTGTGACCACCGTGCATGAGACAGCTGCGCAACCCACCTCCCGCCCCCTCACACCCGCCGCACACCCCTTCTTACCAGATCATCGACCACAGCGATACACAGCGCATGCGCACGCCTATCCAGCCGTTTGGGAATGCGCGCGTCCGTTGTTGTGTTCTTAAGGTGGTAAGTAACACGGGGCGTCGGGACATAAGGGGGCAAGCATCCTGGTGAGGGCTGCCTCATCTTGATGGGATTTGTGATCCTCCTGCTGTATTATTGATGCAGCAGGAGGATCACAAATCCCATCAAGATGAGGCAGCCCTCACCAGGATGCTTGCCCCCTTATGTCCCGACGCCCCATGTTACTTACCACCTTAAGAACACAACAACGGACGCGCACATTCCCAAACGGCTGGATAGGCGTGCGCATGCGCTGTGTATCGCTGTGGTCGATGATCTGGTAAGAAGGGGTGTGCAGGGGGTGTGAGGGGGCGGGAGGTGGGTTGCGCAGCTGGCGCATGCGCGGTGGTCACAAAGTTACAGCTGAGTTATCAGCTGTAACTTTATGCGCATGCCCAGTGAGCAAATTCTCCTGCGATTGCGCAGGAGAATTTGCTCCAGAAATTTGTCAGAACACCGGCATTTAACTATACGGAGACAGAGTCTCCATTCATAAAATTATAAATGGAGACTTTGTCTCCGTATAGTTAAAAGCCGGCATTTAACTATACGGAGACAGAGTCTCCATTCATAAAATTATGAATGGAGACTTTGTCTCCGTGTAGTAAAATGCCCACAGCCTATAAACCGAACGTTCGGTTTATAGGCTGTCGGCTTATGGAATACATGTATTCCTATTGCTATTCTATAAACCGAACGTTCGGTTTATAGAATAGCCATAGGATTACATGTATTATATAAGCCGAAAGTCTATAAACGGATCGTTCGGTTTATAGGCTTTCGGCATTTTACTACACGGAGACAAAGTCTCCATTCATAATTTTATGAATGGAGACTCTGTCTCTGTATAGTTAAATGCCGACAGCCTATAAACCGAACGACTTTCGGTTTATAGACTTTCGGCTTATATAATACATGTAATCCTATGGCTATTCTATAAACCGAAAGTCGTTCGGTTTATAGAATAGCAATAGGAATACATGTATTCCATAAGCCGACAGCCTATAAACCGAACGTTCGGTTTATAGGCTGTCGGCATTTTACTACACGGAGACAAAGTCTCCATTCATAATTTTATGAATGGAGACTCTGTCTCCGTGTAGTAAAATGCCGACAGCCTATAAACCGAACGTTCGGTTTATAGGCTGTCGGCTTATGGAATACATGTATTCCTATTGCTATTCTATAAACCGAACGACTTTCGGTTTATAGAATAGCAATAGGAATACATGTATTCCATAAGCCGACAGCCTATAAACCGAACGTTCGGTTTATAGGCTGTCGGCATTTTACTACACGGAGACAGAGTCTCCATTCATAAAATTATGAATGGAGACTTTGTCTCCGTGTAGTAAAATGCCCACAGCCTATAAACCGAACGTTCGGTTTATAGGCTGTCGGCATTTTACTACACGGAGACAAAGTCTCCATTCATAATTTTATGAATGGAGACTCTGTCTCTGTATAGTTAAATGCCGACAGCCTATAAACCGAACGACTTTCGGTTTATAGACTTTCGGCTTATGTAATACATGTAAACCTATGGCTATTCTATAAACCGAAAGTCGTTCGGTTTATAGAATAGCCATAGGATTACATGTATTCCATAAGCCGAAAGTCTATAAACCGAAAGTTGTTCGGTTTATAGACTTTCGGCTTATAGAATACAAGTAATACTATTGCCTTTCTATGAACCGAATGAGAGCCCCATTCATAAGAATTTCTTATGAATGGGGCTCTCGTTCGGTTTATAGAAAGCCAATAGTATTACATTGTATTCTATAAAACGAACGAAAAAAATTAACGAAACGAAAATAATGAACGAATTTCGTCTGAAACGAATGCACTAATGAACGAAATTCGTTTTAGACGAAATAAATAACATTTTCGTCCGAATGGACGAAAACGAAACGAAAATTTTAGTTTTGCACATGTCTAGAAGCTATTCTCTTTTCACCTTTTTCTCTTTTTTGTGTCTGCTTAGAGTCAGCCCCCCTTTTTGGATGCCATTTTATCCCCTTTTTATCGGAGGTGAGGGGTTAAAATGATGTCTATTGATAATACTAGTAATATCTGAGGTTCTCAGCCCAATCTCTACTTAAATAGGGTTGGAGTTCCAATGTACAATTCAGGTCAACCCTGGGTTTCCCCTCCTGATGTTACTTTTTAGAAATTATAAAACAGACAATTCACGCAGCTATTTACATTAAGAAAGGATTCAGAAGCATTTTCTAAAATAAAGTCCTGGGGATATTACTTTTGCTGAACATCCAAGGTTACGATTTGCCAATTTAATGGTATTCATTTCATCTTTCTCAAAAGGATGACGGGTTGAGCTGACCTTGTTAGAAATTGAACCTGCAATCCTGAGGGTGGAACATATTATTTAGATGAATTACATTAACTACTGTGCTATCTCGCCAGTTACGTCAGAAAGATACATATCGGTTTATCAGATTTTTTGGGGTATGATTATATATACACCGGGCCACATTTTGAACTTTGAATTTTGACTTGTAGTCAGCCTGAGCCCGTCTTGCATTTGGGACTTTTTTTAAAGTAGGACAGTGTATTTTACCCAAAAAAGTATATATTTTGTAAAAGTAGACACCATAGGCTATTTTAAATGGTGGTATTTTAACACTTTCCATGCACCAATTCTACCACCAGCATTTGTCAAAGTTTGTGGTAGTCATTTTATTGTGTATTTTTTCCCACATAGATTGTACTTTAGACACAAATTCACATATTTCAGTATGTGTCACTGACAAACAATACCACAATATATGTTCAGCAACATCTCCCGAGCACAGGGATACCACCCATGCATAGCTTTGTCAGCTTTGTTGGGGGTTGAAAGGCTACATTTGAGAGGTGCGCTTTTTGATTTTCAAACTTGGAATTTGAACATGTAGAGCAAGGAAGGGGTTAATAGCTCTTATAAGAGCCTTTGTAGTACTGTACAAAAAAATTAACCCCTAAAAATGCACAGACAATAAAAAATGTTCTGCTGTACAGTGATCAGTGGCAGGGAAGGGGTTAATACACAGGCTACACTATACAAAGGGTATGGCTTTTATAAAAGCCCTTGGGACTCACAATTTTTTAACATTTAATTTAATTTATTACAATTAAAAAATTATATTATACAGATCTGTCTCTTTCCCTCACTAAAACTGAAGTGAGGAGAGGGAGGCAGATCCATATGGGTCAGAACAATATTTACCAATATTGATCGAACCAGACGAATGGTGATGCTCATCTGAGAAATCACCAAACCACCTTTGCCACTGATCGGCTGTTACTGATCGCTATACACGCGTTCAGACAGCTTCAAAAGGAATACACGTAATCCCCTAGTGGGTATAATTAACCCCTAGCGAGTGTGACAAAAAAAATGCTGATGGCAAAAAAAAATCCTTCTGCGACTAGATTGCTCCATATGCGCTGCTTAGGCAGTGACCATATGCACTGCTTAGGCAGTGACCATATGTGCTGCTTAGGAAGTGATATACGGCAAGGAAGGGGTTAATAGCTCTTAAAAGAGCCTTTGATATACTGTAATAAATCACAGTAAAAAAAATTAACCCCTAAAAAAATGCCCAGACAGCAAAAAATGTGCTTCTGTGTAAGATCACTGCGTACACAGCGATCAATTGCAGGGAAGGGGTTAAATACTGGAAACGTCTTTTATAAAAGCCTTTGGGTCTCAATTCTATTAAATATATTATAATTAAAAACTTACATTATACAGCTCTGTCTGTCTCCCTCACTAAAACTCAAGTGAGAGGGAAGCAGATCTACACGGGTCAGATCAAATATTTACAAATATTGATCTAACCAGACGAATGGTGATGCTCATCTGAGCAAACGCCAACCCGCCTTTGTCACTTATCAGCTGTTACTGATCGCTATACATGCGCTCAGACAGGTAAAAAAAATGTTTTTGGCGTTAAATGTAGTCCCCTAGCGGATATAATTAACATGTGACGGGTGTAATAAAAAAAGTTTTAAAAAAATTAAAAATGCTTCTGCAGCAAGATTGCTGCATTTGCGTCAGATCGCTGCTTAGGCAGTGATCTACAGCAAGCAAGGGGTTAATCTCTCTTAAAAGAGCTTTTTTTATACTGTAATGAATTACAGTAAAAAAAATGAACCCCTAAAAAATGCACAGACAGCAAAAAATGTGCTGCTGTGTATGATCACTGTGTACACAGCGATCAATGGCAGGGTAGGGGTTAAATGGCTTTTATAAAAGCCCTTGGTGTTTAAAATTTTAATAAATATTTTATTTTATTTTTTACTTTATCTGATTTGTCTCTCTCCCTTACTAAAACTAGTAAGGTGAGGGAGGCAGATCAATACTTGTCAAAGGCAATATTTACTAATTTTGCCTTTGACTGTATGATAAGTGCTCATCAGAGCACTTACCATACATGCCTGCACACAGATCACACAGATCTGTTGTGCCGGCATCGATTGGCTCCCCCTAGAGCATCGGAAGTGAAATACTTTCACTTCCGATGATCTTGCCATCTTGCTGTACAGGCAGCGTTCCCTTATACTGAGCCGATGGGGTCGCTCAGGAGAGCGACCACCATGGCTTCTGGGGGAGCATCGCTAGCGAGGCACTTTAGCAACACCGGAGATGCTTAGAAAGCGAACGATCGTTCGCTTTTTAAGCACATGTGTGCAGCGGGCGCAGCCATTTTTAAATGGCTGCTACGATCACTCCGGAGAGTGATCGTAGCGCGCCCCTGCACTTTTTGGGGGTGTTGTACAATGCCTCTACCTAGAGGCATTGTAGCAACACCGATAGAGTAAAGAAAGCGACCGCTGGTTAAGTGCATTACCTGTCGGCAAGTCCTCGATTTGCCGTGACGTGCCTGGCACGTCATCTGTCGTTAAGGGGTTAAGATGCAAAAACTGTGCCACACATGAAAACATTAGGGAGAAAGAAAAAAGGAGCTATGTGCATTTCTTATGTATCATGGTGCTTCAGGCTTTTTTTTTACATACATCTTGCTACTGTCCTGTACAGGGAACTAGTACCTCTACCAAAATGACAGTGCCGCATGAGGAATATGTGTCTCGGGGCCTGGGCAGCCTCAGTCTGGGACAATGCAAAGTGTCTCTGAATGAAGGAGGTCTAAACCACGTAGGAAAGGCTTCTAAACTCTCCCTCACACAAAACTCAGTGTAAGCTATAGCTTCCTGCCTTCAGCCAGCATAGCAAACAAAAAGCCTACTATGTGTGTATGTGACTGTGTGTGACTTTGTATGAGACTGTGTGCTTGTCTGCGCATGTGACTGTATGTTTGTCTGTGTCCATAAATGTATGTGTAAATGGAAGTGTATGTTTGAGCTTTTCACTATGATTGTGAGCGTTTCCCCAACAAGCTTGTCAGTGCAAATCTGTCCCCAAATCATTTGCCAGTGCCATCTCTGTCCCCAGTTTTTCAGTGGTATATCGGTCCAAGCAGCATGTCAGGACCATGTATGTCCTCAATCAGCTTGGCAGTGATTCATCTGTCCCCAAACAGCTTGCCAGTGTCATAAACAGCATGTGAGTGCCATCTGCCCCCAAACAACTTATTAATGCCCCCCTTGTCCCCAAAACAGCTTGTCAGTGACATCTTTGTCCCCTAAACATGCAGTTTGTGCCAATATGGCCAGCACAGACTTCACCCCCTGATGCTGGGCACCCCCTCTCTGCAGTGGATGGGCATTCGTGCCGGCAGGTGTGCATCCAAGCATGTGGGTGTGTCCTACTTTACCATTTTTTTTGCGACTTTTTAATTATACATTAGCCAGAGCAGCCCCTAAGTGCGGGACCTAGGCTTATAATGCAAACTCATGACTTTTGCAGTGAGTTAGCATTATTAATTGGAGCCATACCACTAGTTTTATTGATAAGCCCCTAAGTGATAAGTAAGCCAGGTGTCCAGACAACTTAATAAATGCTGTTATCTGAAAAATGTCTGGTGATTGAGGAGAGAAAATAAAATTTCCATCTGTCTATTTACTTACAGTTTCTGCTTTGCATTCCCTTAGTAAAGTTTGCATGTGCCTAAATCACAAACTTCTCACTCTCATCCACACCTCACTAGGACTGGACCTGATAGATCCGGTGTAATGCAAAACCTAAACCAAACATTTCAATATTTTAATTTTAGTTTTGCATCTTATTACAGCCAGTGATACGAAATCACAAACTCCAGAGTGTCTTCAACACAGGATCTCACAGAGGAAGATTAAAGCATATTTTAGATTTCTTGGATAATATCGGTGATAAGCACCATGTATTCCCAAGCTGTTCTCATCTTATCTGTATTTTGTTTAATAGAAGTTGGAATATTTCTTAATGGATTTATAATTTTGATGAACTTCATTTGGTGGATGAAATGCAGACATGTTGAGTCTATAGACCTGATTCTGTCCAGTCTTGGGATTGCCAGGCTTCTTTTCCTGGTCTTCTATGCTATTAATTATTCACCCTTAATTGTTCTAGGATGGTTATGTACTTAACTACTGTAATGTCTGTAAACTTTTGCACCCTCTGGACTAGTACCATCCTCTGTGTTTTCTACTGTGTGATAATGTAAGAGTGAGACAGCGCTATATATGTATACCACAAAAGTTTAATATGAGAGATTGCACTACCGCCCACCAGCTGATGAAGATAATTCGAAACACGTCCTGTGGGGTGTAGCTGTGTTTCTATATAGTGCAATATCCTAACTGTTCAATAGACTTGGCCAGGCGAACAGACCCAGTGGGTAAGGGATCTTTGGCTCTATTTGTATTTTTTTATGTCTTTTTAAAAATCTTTCTTTTTGTTTTGCACCCATTTGGGGCCCTTTATTCAGTGTATCATTGTATTTTTGTTTTTATAATTTCAGTCTTATTTTGTGATTTTAGATTATATTGCTGTATATTTCATATGGTCATTCACTTGTATATTTATATTTCCTTGTAATAAATTCTATATTTTTTATAACATTCCTGTCTTTGCAGTCTATCATATTAAACTTTTGTGGTATACATATATAGCGCTGTCTCACTCTTACATTATCTCTCCTTTTTTGCAGTGGATGTTTCCATTGCGTTCCATTATAAGACTAGCTGCTTCCCTGTTTTCATTTTTTGTAATCAAGTAATTTGCTACTCCATATACTATTCGGGATTTTCCCATCCCCATCGTGTACCTTCCCTGTCTTCAGTGGTCAGTATTGGTTCTGTTTCTTATTATTCCTTTATTGGTGGAGTGGAGGTCACTAGATACATATATTATCTATTAGCGCTGTGCCTTACCCTTTTTTTCTTTTTTCTACTGTGTGAAGATCACTAACTACAGCCAGAGGTTCTTCCTCTACCTGAAGCTAAACATCTCCCGACTGGTCCCTCGGCTCCTCTTGGCATCAGTGACAATATCTTTCTTTTCTGCAATGGCTTTTGGATGGTTTGTGTTTGGATCTGCTTCCAATTCTACAGATACCAGCAGTGCATTCTATGATCCACAAGTTAATAGGGAAACAAATTACACCAATATGTTCATATTTTTTCATTCAGGAGCCATAGTTCCAATATTTATTTTCTGCACAGCAATCTCTCTTCTTTTTTTTTTTTTTTTATCTTTTTTTTTTTCAATATTTTTTCATTTATAATATACGAGAGAAAAAAAAACATACATACAATTTACAACACATATATCAGATCATACAATGCAAAAACCATACCGTTAGGTATCACAATATAAACATGTGGAAGGATAGTATATACAATGTCTTATCGGTACTGATAGCAGGAACCTTATACCATCTATTGGCGTGATTCTTAAATGTTACCAGGTTGGGTATGCATAAAATTCAGATTTACATTAGTGACTTTTGTTAATACTGACAACAGATAGACAAATAGCAGACCAAATGCTCGGTTGGATTTTGTTTCCGACTGTTTATGGATAACAAAGGAGTGACACCGAAAAATTAGTTAAACAAGGAATTAAATAACTTAACCTCCAATCATCTGAGCGAAAATCAGTTTGATGATTCATCCTAGTAATATGATTTACTCATTTGGACTAGCGTATTCAAGATTCAGATTATTATATTTGGCTCAAAGTATTGAAGGCACAGCTCATAACTCCAATGTTGCGGAATAGAGCATTTAAAATTATTTGTTCTTCTGGACATACAACTTTACATTCATAGATGTGCAGGATTCAGTATAAACGGGGGAGCGGGACCTATGCGCGATATTAAGCTGTTTTTAAACCTTAGGGGGGCGGGCGGGAACAAACGCAGGGTCTCCAGATCCATGTCTATGGACGTCCGGGTAGTTAACCCACCTTATTAGAGAACAACTATAGTGTTGGCCTAGACAAGATGACAGGGTTCCAGATTTCGAAGTAGGAGGGAAGAGACAAACTATCCAAATAGAAAAGTTTTTCCATATTACATTGGTACTGGATTTGGGATCGGATTTCATTTTCGGAGGGTATCTCTGTTTTTCTCCAATATCTTGATATGCACATCTTGGTCGCCATTAAGATATGCACTATTAGTTTTTTAGAGGAGTTATTCATCACTGGCAGCTCAAGATGAAATAAGAATTTCCCCGGGGTTAAAGTCCCCAGATCCAAATTCAAATCCAATACAATCTTTGATAAAGCAGTACGAACTTCATTGAGTTTTAAACAGTCCCACCAGATATGTTTTATATTATCAATTTCACTATTGCATCGCCAACAAAGTGGCGACGCATTCGTTTGAAATTTTACTTAACGGGACTCGGTACCATCTATGTAGCACTTTCATATACAGCTCCTGTAAGGCAATACAGTGAATTGATTTCTTTAATAAGTCGACTGCTCTAAACCAAGACTGCAACGGGTAACATAGTAACATAGTAATTTAGGTTGAAAAAAGACACAAGTCCATCAAGTTCAACCCATCTACCTATCATTACAGCTTTTGATCCAAAAGAAGGCAAAAAACCCCTAAGGAAGCTATTTCGAATTTTGCCTCCTGGGGGAAAAAATTCCTTCTTGACTCCAAGAGGCAATCAGATTTCTCCTTGGATCAATAAGCTATATTATTAATGCTTATTCTATTATTAATAGCCCTGTATGTTCTGCTTTCCTAAAAAAACATCCAAACCATTTTTAAATGCATCTATTGTGGTTGCTAGCACTACCTCTCTTGGCAGGGAGTTCCATAACTTTATTGTCCTAACCGTAAAGAATCCCTTCCTTTGCTGTCTATGAAATCTTTGCTCTTCCAGTCTGAGGGGGTGACCTCTTGTTCTTTGTACCTTTCTGTTAATGAACAGGTCACTGGAGAGCTCTTTATATTGGCCCTGCAAATATTTATATAATGTTATCATATCCCCTCTGAGACGCCTTTTTTCTAACGTATATAAATTCAATTTTTTAAGTCTCTCTTCATAACTAAGATCCTCCAAACCCCTTATTAATTTTGTAGCTCTCCTTTGCACTTTTTCTAGTTCCTTAATATCCTTTTTAAGGACTGGTGCCCAGAACTGTACTGCATATTCAAGGTGAGGTCTTACCATTGATTTGTAAAGAGGCAAGATGAAATCCTCCTCCCGTAGATTTTGCTCAAATCAGTTTCCCACTTAGTTATTGTGTCATATTTCATCTTCTCCTGTTCCAGTTCCTGCAAAGCTTTATAAATTTGAGAAGAAATTTTTTTGGGGTGGGCACCGTACATAATTTTATCTAAAGGTGAGTCTGGTTTAAGTTGTATTTTATTAAGGAAATCTTTAATTCGTATGTAGGAAAATAATTCTCTCGTTGGTAACTTGTATTTTTGTTGCCAGTCCGAGAAAGAAGATAGGTCTAAATTACAAAATAAATCCCTGATCCTCTTTATATTCGATTTATACCAGTTATCTAAATTTAGATCTTCTATAAAAAGTTTCAAAATGTTTATAGAGGCCTGAGGGGTTATCTGTGAGCTGAAAAAAACTTAGATTTAATTGGGGCAATAGATAGAAAGACATTATGTATAATCGGGTTTGAGATCTTTAAATTACCATATTTTTGGTTATCCAACCAGAAAAGTACAAAGGGCTCCATACCACCACATACCTCCCTCTCATGTTGGTACCAACTTTTATTCTTTGATTTTACATTGCCCCACAAACGAAAATGGGAAAACATTATTGAATCGTGTATATGGAATATGTTAGGGAAGTACAGACCACCCTGAGACAAAGGTTTTGACATTATAAAAAATTGAATTCTTGTTTTTTTTGTCCTCTCAAACATATGTAACAAACAATCTATGGAACAGAGTCAAATACTTCCTTTGGACTCTAAGGGGAATAGTACAAAAAAGATATTCTAATTTGGGGAGCAAAAAAGACCTAATTAGGTTAATTCTTCCTAACCATGAGATATGGAGCTTCTTCCAGGATTTAATTTTAGCCTCAAACTCTTTATACAAACCCAGATAATTGTGTTCTACTATAGTCCTTATTTCAAATTTAATAGTAATACCAAGGTACTTAATCGTATCATTTGACCAATTAAAATGGTAAGTATGTTTAAAGAAATTATCTTGAGTTTGAGAAAGGTTCTTACAAATAATCTGGGTCTTAGATAGGTTGATCTTATAATTTGAAAAGTAACTAAATTCCTCTATACAGCGTAATATTTCTGGCATGGAGTGTTCTGGTTGCGAAAGAGTCAGTATTACATCGTCCGTGTAAAGTAAAATTTTTTGCTGATAATTCCCACACTCTATACCATAAATTGTTTGTGTTTGCCTAACATACGAAGCTAGAGGTTCCATCGTGAGATTGTACAGAAGGGGCGCCAATGGGCAGCCCTGCCGCGTACCGTTTTTAATTGGGAACCAGATCGATCTAAGACCACTTCCATTAATTTTGAATCACTGAATACATGGACAAGGTCAAATTTTTAAATAGCCCCCCAATACCGAAAGCAGACAAGACTTCAGCCATGTATCTCCAGTTAACTCTGTCGAATGCTTTTTCAGCATCGACAGCGGCAAAGACACATGGAGTTTTCGTGTTGTTCACCCGTGAGATTAAATTTAAAAGTTTCCTAACATTATCCCCACCAGACCTTGACATTATAAATCCTGACTGATCTCGATGTATCAAGTCCGGTATAACCCTTTTTAGTTGGTCAGACAGTATCTTAGAAAGGATTTTAATGTCGGTATTTATTAAGGAAATTGGTCGGTAGTTTCCAACAATGGTTGGGTCTTTGTCTGGTTTCGGTATTGGGGAAATTGTGGCTTTCAGCAACTCGGGGAGAATTTTTCTTGAATTGCCTATCTCTTCGTACGTTGAACAAAGGAGAGGTGTTATTTCTGGTTCAAATGTCTGAAAGAACAAAGCTGTATATCCATCTGGACCCGGCGGATTTCTCGAGGAGAAAGACAAACTTTATCTGTCTCCACGATTTTTTTTATCTTTTGTTTTGTGTTATCGTGCTTAATTTTCTTAGTAAGCATTTTGCCAGTTTTATCACTGCTGTTGTACCATCTCTGTTTAGAAGACAATATCATGTTGTTAACCTGTTCTTCTAGTCTTTTCTTAATTCTCTCGCGTATACACCCTATATTTAAAAGATTTCCCTCCGTGGGGCAGCATTTGTTACTACATTCCAACCGGGCTAAGTTAATGTATAGATCTGTTAAAGAAACAGCTTTGTCCCTTTTTTTCCTTGCATCCAGTTGAATTAGATGACCCCGTATAACGCATTTAAGTGAGGCCCACAATATCTGATCAGAGACCTGGCCATTGTCATTATGGTTAATATATTTATATATGTTTCTTATCCTCTTCCTTCAGTAGCAGTGTTTCATTTAACCTCCAAAGTGGTCTTATATTATATTCAGGGTTACTCTTGAATGCAAGACTAATGGGAGCGTGATCAGACCAGCTAATCTGGCCAATCGTAGTGTTAATTACATTCTTTAAATTAGCCGAGTTGGTTAGGAAAAGATCAATTCGAGAATACGTTTTATGTACACTGGAGTAGGAAGAATAGTCTCTCTCTCTAGGATGGTAAACTCGCCAAATGTCATAAAGATCGTATTTGAGGAGGATTTCTTGAAAATGTTTTACTTTACTCTTTACTTTACTTTACTCTTTACTCTTTATATATTTTGAGTTTGTTTTTCCCTTTATAATATTTCTATCCAGTTTATCGTCTAATATAGTGTTCATATCCCCTCCTATAATCAATGAACCCTTTTTAAGTTGATCAATTCTTTTAAAGAGGTTCTCATAAAAAGACTGACTAAATATATTCGGGGCGTAAACATTCACCAAAGTGTAAAGGCAATCGTTAAGCTTACAAATCAGCAATATAAATCTCCCCATTTTGTCTCTTTCCTCCAGTATCAGTTCGAACTTGACCCTGTTAGTGATAATTATCGCTACCCCCCTTTTTTTTTTATCAGGCCAACTGGCGGTGAAAACTACATGGAATTTCGAGAATCTCCAGAGCTTGTCTGTAGAGCTCTTCCAATGAGTATCTTGGGCATAACATATATCGATTTTTTCTCCCAGCAACTTTTTATATAGTAAACCCCGTTTCATCGGGGAGTTTAGTCCCCGGACGTTTATTGATGAAAATTTTAAAGACATTTATTAGACCGGAGTTTACTGCATGTCACCGCCCGCTCCCGTAGTGTCACCCGTCCTCTCGGCTCAATCCTACACATCATTACATATAATATAACACAACACAAATAACAAAACAATAACTATCTCAATATCATACTTCACCTATAAGGTGATTACCCAGGTCAATCCTGATTACCAGGCTACAGTCGTTGGTGGTCATACTCAAAATGCTGTCTTTTTACTTATTTTTAACAGAGAAACATGCTTTTTCTTTATATTTATTATTATTTCCCCATTTTATCCTACCCTTTCTAATCCGCTCCTTGTCTCCCTCTACCTAGAGAGTTTAGACCAAGGGTATATCCTAGTGCTTTCGACTAAAACGAACAGATTATCAAATGCCGCTTTCTTTCTTTATTCCCCTACCCTTTCGCTTTCTATTTTCTCCCCTTCTCCCTCTTTTCTCCTACCTTCTCCCCTTTCTTTTCTTGCCCCTCTCCCTTCCCCCAATTTCCTTCCGTTCCCTTTTTCCCTTCCTCTTCCCTTTCCTCCCTTCCCCTTTCTTTTCTTACCCCTCTCCCTTCCCCCAATTTCCTTCCATTCCCTTTTTCCCTTGCTCTTTCCTTTTCTTCCCTTTCCCTTCCCCTACCCCTACCCCCTCTCCCCTTCCTATTCTTCCCCCTCTCCCTTCCTCTTCTCTCCTTCCCCTTATTTTATCCTATCCACCCCCATCCTCCTTCTTCACTCATTATCTTAATTCGCTAAATAGTGCAATTTATCAGTGAATATGAAAGTTCTTAAATTAATTGTTTAGTGAATTAATAGTATCTTAAGCATAGGGAAACTTAATTAATTATAGTGTGTTCCTTTAGTGATTTAAGTTCAAACAATGTTTAATCTGTGAAACTATTGTGGTTTACATTATATATAGATATATAGTGTGTTTATTTATATACTAATATACATAGTGCATATATCTTCTGTGTACTATAAACTAGTTCTACAAAATGTTTTAATAATCATACTTCATTAAATAGAGCATACTGACTGTATTAATATAAAGTGCAGATTTAAGTGTGTGGGCCTTAGAACAATAGGAGAGACCAAAGGATGTTGTTCTGCTTCTGGAACTTGTTTCCCTGAGCCAAGTTCTAATTTTAAGTTGAATATCTTTAATAGTCAATGGTAGTTATAATAAAAAAAAAAAAAAAGGACAAGGAGAATATCTGTCAGGCTTTCATTTTACTTTTTTTTACTCGTCATTAGACCACGCCCCCTTCATTAGTCCACGCCCAGTCATTAGGACACGCCCCTTTCAATGACGCGATCTTCCTGTGACTATAAATAACAGTCTGCAACAGACACAAATCGCTGAGTATTGTCTCTAGCAGCTGTTGTTCCTGACTCCTTAGCTCCAAGCTACCTTAGAGTATCTTGCTACTTTAATTTTTGATTACCTGTTGCTGACCCGGATATCCTCGACCATTCTTATTTCTCCAATCCTGACCTTTGGCTTCCTGAATCGAATTGTGTACTTCTCCAATCCTCTGAATACGGACCGTCCCTGTTATCCTGCATTTTTCTCTATCACCTAAACGCAAGTACCTTCCATATCTTCAATCAAGTGTTCCATCATCTTTTTTTACTTTATACTTCAATCAAGTTACATATATTTTTCCATATTACTTCAAACCATTTATTTTTTCTCTGCAATCAATATCAGTCAGGTTTTCTTCTTTTTGCTGCTAAACTTGAATACAAGAATTGCTTAAACGATATACCTTGTGTGGATTGTCATTTATTTCTGCAGTTGAGTTTCCAAATATTCTTAAAGTCACAGCTACCCTGACAAAATACTCAGCCTACCAAATGGAACCAGCAGAAATGGCATCCCAAATTCTTTCATTAACTCAAAGAGTGGATCATCTCACTCAAAGTGTTCAGGATTTAAGTGTGGCACACGACCGCCTACTTTCATACACCACTGAATTGCAAAGCAGAAGTTTCACCACTCCCCTCTCTGCTCCCCCAAGGGAATATCCAGAACCTTCTGTGTGTACCCCTGAAAAATTCTCTGGAGACAGATCCAAATACAGAGAGTTTATCCTGCACCCTTCTATTTTCCCTGAAACCCAGATCTTATCCAACAGACAGGATAAAGGTGTGTACAATTATCTCATTTTTAAGAGGTGAACCCATGTCCTGGGCTCATACTTTTTTGGAAAGAGATGACCCTATCATCGATTCATTAGACCAGTTCCTCACCGAAATGTCTCTTTTATATGATGATCAAAACAAACAAGCCACAGCAGATATGACCATCCGCTCCTTGTCTCAAGGGAAACGTCCTGTTGAGGATTATATTGCTGAATTTAAGAAATGGGCCGTAGACACTGAATGGAACGATATTTCCTTAAGGAATCAATTCCGTCTCGGACTATCTGAAGCTGTAAAGGATGAATTAGCCAGGACTGTTCTTCCTCCTACTGTAGACGCCACAATGCAATTGTCCATCAACATCGACAGACGTATTAGAGAGAGGAAAGCCGAACGGTCCTCTACTAACAATCCTTGGAAGAGAGCTATAACCCCTGTGAAACAAACCGACAAGACTTCCCCGCCTAAACCTATGGAGCTGGGAGTTATTCGTGGTCCCCTTTCACAGGATGAAAAGATAAGGAGGAGAACATTAAACCTCTGCATGTACTGTGCTTCCCCTGAACATTCTGTGGAAAATTGTCCTATTCTCTCCAGAAACAAGAGTGATAAGCACCTCTCTTACAGAAACCTTCTCTACATACCCCAGAAATCTCTTCCTCATCTTTCCCTCTCTCTCCTCTTACATTGGGACAAAGAAAGGATACATACGGAGGCCATTCTGGACTCCGGGGCTGCTGGTCTCTTCATAGATCAAGACCTCGTGAAGGAAAAGAATATACCTCTAATAAAGAAGATTTCCCCTGTATCTATCCGACTTGTTGATGGATCCATGTTATCCTCAGGACCCACTACCTTCGAAACGATTCCTCTAAAGATGACAGTAAATCATCATCACATAGAATACATCAAATTTGATGTCATCTCTTCACCGTTATACCCTGTAATCCTTGGAATGAATTGGTTGCATCTACATAACCCTACTATCAACTGGGAAAATCTTGAAATATAGCTCGATTCCCATTACTGTCAAAAGACCTGTTTCCTCCATACTCCACTTCTACAAATTACAGAAGAACAACTCATTCCTCCATGCTATTCTGATTTTAAGGAAGTCTTCTGTAAAAAAAGAAGCCGAAACTTTACCACCACACAGGATATATGATTGCCCTATCGATCTGATTCCTGGGGCTCCCATTCCATTCGGGCATATCTATCCTCTGTCTGATAAAGAATTAGTCACCCTCAAGGAGTATTTGGATGAAAATCTACGCAAAGGATTTATCCGTCCGTCAACCTCTCCTGCAGCCTCTGGGATGTTCTTTGTCACAAATAAAGACAAAACCATCAGACCCATTATTGACTACAGACAACTTAATAAAATCACTGTAAAAAATCGTTATCCTCTACCGCTAATCCCTGAACTTCTTGAACGATTACGTACCGCAACCATCTACACCAAGATTAATCTTAGAGGAGCATAAAATCTTATAAGGATAAAGAAAGATCACGAATGGAAAACTGCTTTTCGCACCCGATACGGGTTATTTGAATATTTAGTTATGCCATTCGGATTGTGCAACGCCCCTGCTACATTCCAGCACTTCATAAATGACATATTCCGGGATCTTCTAGATGTGTGTGTCATTATATACCTTGACGACATTTGAATCTATTCAGACAATCTAGAAGAACATTGGAAACATGTACGATGGGTGTTGTCAAGGTTACGGACTCATAGTTTGTACGCCAAACCAGAAAAATGTCTTTTCGAGGTGAAAAAAATCTCATTCCTCGGATACGTCAAGTACATATGGACGATTCCAAGATTCAATGTATACTCAATTGGCCCATAACTTCAAATGTGAAAGAAGTTTAAAGTTTTCTTGGATTTGCCAATTTTTATAGAAAGTTTATTAAAAAAAATTATTCTATAGTCCAACCTCTTACTCTGCTCACCAAGAAAAATACTTCTTTTGTCTGGAACCCCCAAGCTCAAGAGGCTTTTGAAGTTTTAAAAACAAAGTTCACTTCCTCTCCCATCCTCAAGATGCCCAATCCTTCTTTGCCCTACGTTATCGAAGTTGATGCCTCTGATTTCACTCTTGGTGCTGTTCTATCTCAACAGAGCACTCCCCAATCAGTCCTTCATCCTGTCGCCTTTTTCTCCCGTACATTGACCTCTGCGGAAGTCAACTATCCTATAGGGGAAAAAGTGTTACTCGCTATAAATTCAGCTTTTGAAAATTGGAGGCATTTATTAGAAGGAACAGAGGTACCTATCGTTGTCTACACTGATCATAGAAATCTCGAATTCCTTCACAAGAGCATAACACTCACCGCCAGACAGGTTCATTGGAGTCTATTCTTCGATAGTTTCAATTTCCAGATTGTATATCGACCTGGATCTCGTAATAAAAAGGCTGATTCCTTATCCCGAATCCCAGGAGTCAAACCAGAAAATCTTACCTCTTCAGACATTCTACCACCCTCACGATTTATTGGTGTCCTTTCTTCCACCTTCATCAATCAACTCAAAACCTTCACAAAAAATGAAGCAACCAAGGATGACCTATCTGATTTAAAACAGGAAGAAGGACTTTATTTCAAAGATACCAAACTTTGTATACCTCCTTCTTTACGAGTAGACATTCTCCATATTCTTAAAGTCACAGGTACCCTGACAATATCACGGTATCTAATATCGGTATATATGAGGTTCGTGGGAACAAATAGGTTTGGAATTAGAGGTATACAGAGGGTATTGATATGTTTAGTTTAATATTCCAAGGGCGCTAAGTTTAGATTGAGCGTCAGCTACATTATTGAGCACAATTGTTTCCTCTTTAACTGAGATCAATAGTTTGGTGGGAAAGCCCCACCTATAGTTGATCTCTTTTAATCTTAGTTGTTGCGTTAGTTCTCTTTATCCGCATCTGTCGGAGGAATTCATCCTTTAGGGAGCAATTTAGAAATCTCACGATTACGTCACGTGGGGTAGGGCCGGTTGTATTGCCTTGTCGGGATATTCTATGAATCCGTTCAAAGGGAGCTTTACCAAATATCAATGGGTCAACGTTTAATGAGACAAATTCGCGTATATATTCTTTAAGGTCCACAGTTTTAATTTCTTCAGGTATGCCTTTAATTCTAAGATTATTCCTTCTCGACCTGTCTTCGAATTCTGTTATCTAATTATTACAATGTTTAACTTGATCTTTCAAAATTAGCCATCTCTTCCGTAATTTTTTTGATTGTTTCGTCTTGAATGGATAATTTAGATGACATTGTTGCAATTTCCCTGGATATTTTGTTTAAAGTCGTTTTTTAATTTTTCATATAGATCATTCATTGCCGCTGCTAGACTTAGGTTTGTTACCGTTTCAGTTGGACCCGGGGTTGTGTCTTTATCTGTGGATGTAGGGGGGGGGGGGGTATAACTAGGGCTGTGGGGGATAGTGATCTTTCCCACCCTTCCCCCCTTTTCTATCTTTCTTCCCCTTGTTTCTTGCCCCTGCCTTTTCCTATATTTTTTAACCCTTTTTCCTACCTTTCCCTCCCCTTGTCTTTTCTTTCTTCTTTCCTGTTTCACTCTCTTCCTCTCAGTTCTGTTCTGCTTATTTCTCTCCCTTTATATTCCACCAGCTGCCTTTCTCTTTCCTCTCTCCTCGCTCTCTTTCTCCTCCCCCAACCTTCTTTCTCCTCCCTTCCCCTCCCCTCCTTTCCCTTTTTCCCCTTTGGAGTTATAACCGTAATTCTGACTATTTATGATGTCGGAGACAATTCTAATAATAGTCCGTAAGTCAGCTTTTCAGTTTCTCATACTGTGAAAAGAAGGAAGGGTCAAAGTTTACACTAGGTCAATGTTTGGTAAATACCTTGCAGTATAGTACAATTCAATGCTACCCTTATTTTTTAGATTTCTAATGCAGTACACAGTAGGGCAAATCAGGGATTGCGGTAACTTCAGAGTTCTAATTTATGTGAATCAAATTCCTTAATTTAAGGGGATAAGATCAACAGTTCATTACTCAGTAGGTATGTGGAGAAAAAGGAGTTTAGATTGGGTCCTCAGTGGGCCTGTTTAAGCTGTTTCATTCACCCAGCCCTACTGGGTACCCTCATTGAAATACCATTTTGATCCCGTAGTAGTCATAGTTATGAGTTCATACAGTCCAGATTTAAGCTAAGATTTGTTTATCGATATGTCCTTACACAATTTTTCAATGCAACTGAACAGATATTATAAATACAGATTAGATGGTCTATATCTGATTTGAGGCCAAAGATAAATATCACTTAAGTCTCCCAGGATTTCAGAGGCGACGATAACAAGTTATATATGTACTCAAAGTTATTTAGTGAAATAGTGAGTCTTCAGTGGTATAACTTAAGTCTCCCAGGGTTTCAGAAACAACGGTACCAAGTTCTAATCGTAGGGGAGGTGTTCAGACTTCTTTCTTGTCTGCAATGATGGATAAACAGGTGTCCTGGGAGTGGGGGTCCTCAGGCTTCGTAACAGTCCTTGTTGTTGTATGTACGGCATCAACGGATGTCAGGAGCTATCCGCCGGTGGTTCGCCACGTGTTACCCAGTCCAGATGCCAAGGGCACAGTAAAGTACCTAATGGATTTAGGGCACTTGCTCAGCTAATTTTAGTCAGACCTTTTCTGAGGCACTGTTAGTGGAGTTACCGCGAAGGTTGACCGCCCCCACGCTCCGGTGGAAGGCCGTGAGCAGGTACTGAATCCGAAAGTACAGCAATTCACCTCTGAGTCTGATCCAGTGTTCAGTGCTTTCTAGAAGGATTGCAGAGGTCCCACAGGGGGAGAAAAGGATAGAAGTCCCGGTTCCTCCCAGCTGTCTCCGAGTACACCAAAGGTAAAGATTCTCCGCACAGACAGTCGAAATCTGGGGTAGTTAAGCTTCCAGCAGAGAAGCGTCACAGCATTTGGCGCTCAACAGCATCTCTGTAGATCGGAGTCAGCGTTCAGCATACGAGTATACCACTCCCACGACAGACGCACGTCCTGCGTCTCACGTCATACTCTTTCAATCTCCCTTCTAATCGGATCACTGTTGAGTCACACCAGGCATATGAAGAGCATGAACATTGGCTTCAGGGATCCTCAACTTAGTGCTCATGTAATTGCAGTTAGAAATATGTTAGAAACATAGAAACATAGAATGTGTCGGCAGATAAGAACCATTCGGTCCATCTTGTCTGCCCAATTTTTTTTTTGTTGAGTACTTTTATTAGTCCCCCGTTCCCGGTCTTATAGCTAGGATAGCCTTGTGTCTATCCCACGCATGCTTAAAATCCTTGACTGTTTTTACCTCTACCACTTCTGCTGGAAGGCTATTCCATACATCCACTACCCTCTCAGTAAAGTAATACTTCCTGATATTACTTTTAAATCGTTGCCCCTCTAAATTAGATTACCTACTAAAAACTATTATTCTCAACAAAATAAATCTAAAGAACACACCAAAATATCTTTTCACAATTTCACTCACTACAGCCCCAAACCAAAACAACATCAAATAAATTTGGGTACTGCGTTTTAAAAGGCACACACCAAAGACACCACCTATTTCGAACATTCAAAATAGACTCACCAGAATAAGTGAGGGAACAAATACACTGACACGGAAAAATGTTTCGTATTCACAAGCACTCACTACAAGAGAAAATATTGTTCCAGAACAAAATAGATTTCAAGTCTTATCACAATTAGGTGACACATCCCCCATTCTAGATAATAAACACAGGTTACTAAAATCTTTACCACAAGAAACACAAGATTCTTGTTTTTTAGATTTGGATCAAAGAGCACAAAGAATACGACCAAGAGACAGAACGGGGAGGTAGAGAGACAGAACAGGGGGAGGGGGAGAGACAGAACAGGGGCAGGGGGAGAGACAGAACAGCTGGAGGGGGGAGAGAGAGATACAGAACAGGGGGGTAGAGAGAAAGAACAGAGGGAGGGAGAGAGAGAGAGAGACAGAACAGGGGGAAGGGGGAGAGAGAGATACAGACAGAACAGGGGGGGAGAGAGAGACAGAACAGGGGGAAGGGGGAGAGAGATACAGACAGGGGGAGGGAGGGAGAGAAAGAGAGAACAGGGGGAGGGGCAGAGACAGAACAGCTGGAGGGGGAGAGAGAGATACAGAACAGGGGGTAGAGAGAAAGAACAAAGGGAGGGAGAAAGAGACAGAACAGGGGGAAGGGGGAGAGAGAGAGACAGACAGTACAGGGGGGGAGAGAGAGACAGACGGGGAGGGAGGGAGAGAGAGACAGACGGGGAGGGAGGGAGAGAAAGACAGAACAGGGGGAATGGGGAGAGAGAGAGACAGAACAGGGGGGGAGAGAGACAGAACAGCTGGAGGGGGGAGAGACAGAACAGGGGGAGAGGGAGAGACAGAACAGCTGGAGGGGGGAGAGAGAGATACAGAACAGGGGGGTAGAAAGAAAGAACAGAAGGAGGGAGAGAGAGACAGACAGAACAGGGGGGGGGGAGAGACAGAACAGGGGGAAGGGGGAGAGAGAGACAGACAGGGGGAGGGAGGGAGAGAAAGACAGAACAGGGGGAGGGGGAGAGACAGAACAGCTGGAGGGGGAGAGACAGAACAGCTGGAAGGGGGAGAGAGATACAGAACAGGGGGTAGAGAGAAAGAACAGAGGGAGGGAGAAAGAGACAGAACAGGAGGAAGGGGGAGAGAGAGAGACAGACAGTACAGGGGGGAGAGAGAGACAGTACAGGGGGGAGAGAGAGACAGAACAGGGGGAAGGGGGAGATAGAGACAGACGGGGAGGGAGGGAGAGAAAGACAGAACAGGGGGAATGGGGAGAGAGAGAGACAGAACAGGGCTAGAGAGACAGAATAGGGGGGGAGAGACAGAACAGCTGGAAGGGGGAGAGAGATACAGAACAGGGGGTAGAGAGAAAGAACAGAGGGAGGGAGAAAGAGACAGAACAGGGGGAAGGGGGAGAGAGAGAGACAGACAGTACAGGGGGGAGAGAGAGACAGTACAGGGGGGAGAGAGAGACAGAACAGGGGGAAGGGGGAGATAGAGACAGACGGGGAGGGAGGGAGAGAAAGACAGAACAGGGGGAATGGGGAGAGAGAGAGACAGAACAGGGCTAGAGAGACAGAATAGGGGGGGAGAGACAGAACAGGGGGGGAGAGACAGAACAGGGGAGGAGAGAGACAGAACAGGGGAGAGAGAGAGACGGGGAAGGGGGAGAGAGAGAGACAGACAGTACGGGGGGGGAGAGAGACAGAACAGGGGGAAGGGGGAGAGAGACACAGACGGGGAGGGAGGGAGGGAGAGAAAGACAGAACAGGGGGAATGGGGAGAGAGAGAGAAAGAACGGGGGGAAGGGGGAGAGAGATACAGACAGGGGGAGGGAGGGAGAGAAAGACAGAACAGGGGGAGGGGCAGAGACAGAACAGCTGGAGGGGGAGAGAGAGATACAGACAGAACAGGGGGGGAGAGAGAGACAGAACAGGGGGAAGGGGGAGAGAGATACAGACAGGGGGAGGGAGGGAGAGAAAGACAGAACAGGGGGAGGGGCAGAGACAGAACAGCTGGAGGGGGAGAGAGAGATACAGAACAAGGGGTAGAGAGAAAGAACAGAGGGAGGGAGAAAGAGACAGAACAGGGGGAAGGGGGAGAGAGAGAGACAGACAGTACAGGGTGGGAGAGAGAGACAGTACAGGGGGGAGAGAGAGACAGAACAGGGGGAAGGGGGAGAGAGAGACAGACGGGGAGGGAGGGAGAGAAAGACAGAACAGGGGGAATGGGGAGAGAGAGAGACAGAACAGGGCTAGAGAGACAGAATAGGGGGGGAGAGACAGAACAGGGGGGGAGAGACAGAACAGGGGGGAGAGAGAGACGGGGAAAGGGGAGAGAGAGAGACAGACAGTACGGGGGGAGAGAGACAGAACAGGGGGAAGGGGGAGAGAGACACAGACGGGGAGGGAGGGAGAGAAAGACAGAACAGGGGGAATGGGGAGAGAGAGAGACAGAACGGGGGAAGGGGGAGAGAGATACAGACAGGGGGAGGGAGGGAGAGAAAGACAGAACAGGGGGAGGGGCAGAGACAGAACAGCTGGAGGGGGAGAGAGATACAGACAGAACAGGGGGGGAGAGAGAGACAGAACAGGGGGAAGGGGGAGAGAGATACAGACAGGGGGAGGGAGGGAGAGAAAGACAGAACAGGGGGAGGGGCAGAGACAGAACAGCTGGAGGGGGAGAGAGAGATACAGAACAGGGGGTAGAGAGAAAGAACAGAGGGAGGGAGAAAGAGACAGAACAGGGGGAAGGGGGAGAGAGAGAGACAGACAGTACAGAGGGGGAGAGAGAGACAGAACAGGGGGAAGGGGGAGAGAGAGAGACAGACAGTACAGGGGGGGAGAGAGAGACAGAACAGGGGGAAGGGGGAGAGAGAGACAGACGGGGAGGGAGGGAGAGAAAGACAGAACGGGGAATGGGGAGAGAGAGACAGAACAGGGCTAGAGAGACAGAACAGGTGGAGGGGGGAGAGACAGAACAGGGGGAGGGGGAGAGACAGAACAGCTGGAGGGGGGAGAGACAGAACAGGGGGAGGGGGAGAGACAGAACAGCTGGAGGGGGGAGAGAGAGATACAGAACAGGGGGGTGGAAAGAAAGAACAGAGGGAGGGAGAGACAGAACAGGGGGAAGGGGGAGAGAGAGAGACAGACAGAACAGGGGGGGGGGGGAGAGACAGAACAGGGGGAAGGGGGAGAGAGAGACAGACAGGGGAGGGAGGGAGAGAAAGACAGAACAGGGGGAGGGGGAGAGACAGAACAGCTGGAGTGGGAGAGACAGAACAGCTGGAAGGGGGAGAGAGAGATACAGAACAGGGGGTAGAGAGAAAGAACAGAGGGAGGGAGAAAGAGACAGAACAGGGGGAAGGGGGAGAGAGAGAGACAGACAGTACAGGGGGGGAGAGAGAGACAGTACAGGGGGGGAGAGAGAGACAGTACAGGGGGGGGAGAGAGACAGTACAGGGGGGAGAGAGAGACAGAACAGGGGGAAGGGGGAGAGAGAGACAGATGGGGAGGGATGGAGAGAAAGACAGAACAGGGCTAGAGAGACAGAATAGGGGGGGATAGACAGAACAGGAGGGGAGAGACAGAACAGGGGAGGAGAGAGACAGAACAGGGGGGAGAGAGAGACAGGGGGAAGGGGGAGAGAGAGAGACAGACAGTACGGGGGGGAGAGACAGAACAGGGGAGGAGAGAGACAGAACAGGGGGGAGAGAGAGACAGGGGGAAGGGGGAGAGAGAGAGACAGACAGTACGGGGGGAGAGACAGAACAGGGGGAAGGGGGAGAGAGACACAGACGGGGAGGGAGGGAGAGAAAGACAGAACAGGGGGAATGGGGAGAGAGAGAGACAGAACGGGGGGGAGAGAGACAGAACAGGGGGAGAGCGAGAGACAGAACAGAGGAAGGGCAGGAGAGAGACAGAACAGAGGAAGGGGAGGAGAGAGACAGAATAGAGGGAGAGAGAGAACATGTATGGGGGAGTTAGAGAGAGACACACAGGGCAATGAAGAGGAAAGGGACAAACATGGGAAGGCAGAGAGATACATACATGGGGGGGGTGCCATGGGGGGTGCCATTACTCATTGCGCATGCGCACAAAGTTACAGCTGATCACTCAGCTGTAACTTTGTCAAGACTGCGCATGCGCGAGTGGAGCGACGCTACCCACCTCCCGCCCCCTTCACACCACGCTAAGGTGGTAAGTAACACGGGGGGGGGGCATAAGGGGGCAACATAGGGGCAAGCACCCTGGCGAGGGGGGAGCCTTGAGGGCTGCCTCATCTTGATGGGAGTTGTGATCCCCCTGCTGCATCAATAATACAGCAGGAGGATCACAACTCCCATCCCCCCCCTGTACACATATGTTCTAGCGCCCGTTAATTTAACGGGCTTAATGTCTAGTATGTAATATTTGTCTAACATATTGCACCTTCTCTTCCCTTCGTCTTGTAAATCTCATGCTGGGAGCTCCACACTATCGACAAAGAGCCACAACCACTGCTGATATCTGTACAGCTGCGTTTATTTGGCAAACATAAGTAATAAACAAAACAAGAGAGCAAAACAAAAGCAGGAGTGAGCCTAGATAATAAGCAAGCAAGCAAAGCAAAAGGATATAAAAATAAACAGCTTGGATGGGTTGAGGCCTGACACTTACCCAAAAGGGGAAATGTCCTATAATCCTATAAACACGCATAATATGCATTCCCTTTATTCAATGCATTGGTGAATTTATTTCAATTCCCTCTATTTCCTCTTTTTCTTTGTTAACCCCAAACAAATAATACACATTTTGCAACAGTTAGGTTGTATCTTCACTTAGTCACTCAATAGTGCCATCTTGTGCACCTTTCTAAGTTAGAGACAAGGAAAGGAAATCTTTTTATACATATATATATATATCACCATTTTGTGCCAAACAATAATATGTATTTCCTATTTTAAAGTAGCTATATAGATTTAATCATTTTCATTCCATCTATTTCCTTCTCTCTTATCGTCATATCCAGAGGAAAATTAGAATATTATATACCCACTGTACACTTCATAAAACCATAGACACATTATCTTGAAAAGATTCCGAAGGTAGTGCATTTATATTTCCTAAATATATTTCCAACGGCTTGTGTAGCCGTCGTTTCTGTAAGAGCCAGAATGTCTTTCCTTACTTAATTTTAATTAAATATTTTGTATACAGGGTATCTAACAGCAATGCAATTGTTTGTTTCATTAGACCCGCAGGAACTGGACTGAAGTGCGGAAAGTCTTCTTCTGAAACATTTGATGAATGGAGAGCACCCAGATCTGTAGGTTCCATTGCACAAATTTTCCTTTAAGAGTGCCACATAGCAAAAAAAAGAAGATTTTCTCTTTAGATTGAGGACAGATTCCCACTTTTCTCTTAGTAGTGCAAGGACCTTAAAATGGTATACATTTTGTTATAAAACCTTTTAGAACAGCAAGATCTGGCGGGGACAATGTGAGGAAACTACTGAACTTGATCTCAATAGTGAATAACACTAGAATTATGTCTGTCTTTGTCTCTCTTGATGCTGAAAAAGCATTCGACAGAGTCAACTGGAAATATTTGTCTGAAGTATTGTCTGCTTTCGGTATGGAGGGAGCGATTAAATCAATGATTATGTCTGTCTACAGGGAACTTACAGCTAAGATCCATGGTAATGGACTTAACTCGAGATGGTTTCCAATTAGGAACGGCACGAGACAGGGTTGTCCAATGGCACCACTTCTTTATAATCTTGCCATGGAACCCTTGGCGGTATATATCCGGCAAACACAGACAATATCTGGGGTAGAATGGGGGAATCAACATCAAAAAATCTTGCTTTATGCAGATGATATAATACTAACCCTCTCAAAACCAGAACAGTCATTAGGAGAACTATTACGTTGCATTGAAGAATTTAGCTATTTTTCAAATTACAATATCAACTTGTCGAAAACACAAATTATCTGTAAAAATCTCTCACATACCCAAGTTTCATTCCTTAAACATTCCTACCCTTTTAATTGGTCTAACAAAATAATTAGATACCTAGGCATTGGTGTCAAATTTGAGATAGAAACTATAGTAGATCTCAATTATTTGGGAATTTATGAAGAATTTGAGGAAAAGATAAAATCTTGGAGGAAAATCCAAATCTCTTGGATGGGGAAAATGAATTTGATTACATCTTACCTGCTTCCTAAATTGGAATATCTAATGCGTACTATCCCATTGAGAGTTCCAAGGAAGCTTTTGTTGATGTTTCATAGGTTATTTGTCATGTACGTATGGGGAGGAAAAAAGCCCAGAATTAAATCTCGCATAATGCTAAAACCCATGTCTCAGGGCGGGCTTTCCTTCCCCGATATATATCACATACATGATTCTATAATGTTTTCCAACTTTCTTTTGTGGGGAAACTTAAAATCAAAAAACAAAAATTGGTACCAAGATGAAAAGAGAATATGTGGTAATATAGATTCTTTCCTTCTTTTCTGGCTAGATAAACAAAGATTTGATAAATTGAAAATTCCAAATCCAATAATCTGTAATGTGTTCGCCTCAATAGCCCCGATCAAATCCAAATTTTTTCTCGACTCGCAAATACATTTTCAGGTCCCTATCAACGTCTTGAAGTTTTTTATACAGGACTTAGACTTAGAAAATTGGATCGGGCCTATCCGAGATTAAAGACGTACGACACGCTCTAAATGTTTATTCTTTTGCAGAATTACAACAGAAATATAAACTGCCAGCAAAAGAATTCCTCTCTTATATTCGAATAAAGAGTTTTCTCTCTAACATACAGCTTAAATCAGACTCACCTTTAGATAAGATCCTGTATGGCTCCTACAAAAAGATTTCTTCCCAATTACTAAAAGTATTTCAAGAACTAGAACCAGAGAATAAGAAACTGGAAACAATAAATAAATGGGAAACCGATCTGAGGAAAAACTATCCAACTCAAACTTGGAATAGCGCAATTGACACATTAAAAAAATCTATTCATTGTATTGCTCTACATGAGTTATTTATGAAACTACTCCACAGATGGCACTGGGTCCCGTCAAGATTAGCAAAATTTCAAATAAATACATCTCCACTTTATTGGAGATGTAAAAACGAAATCGGAGATATTAAACATATCTGGTGGGATTGTCAAAGCCTTAATATAACAGGTAATATTCTTTCTAAGATCCTTTCAGACCTACATTTGGATATGGGCAATTTAACTGCAGAGTAATTCCTGTTCCACCTTGAATTGCCTCATATGAATAAATTCTCCAAAAAATTAGCAATACATGTCTTAATGGCGACCACAATTTGAGTAGCAAGGAAATGGAGGAAAACTGAGACACCTTCGGAATCGGTAATACGATCACAAATCCGTTACCAATGTGATATGGAAAAACTTTTTTATTTAGAAAATACGTCTCTCTCCTCCTACTTCAGAATTTGGGCCCCTGTTATTTCTTTGTTTTCAACTTTACAAGACTCAGAAACTGAAAATACCCGGATAATTGCAAGTTGGCGGTTCTCTGTAGACCATTCCCGCTTCTCCTTCTGAACTCGGACAGATACATTTTTTTTTTTTTGTAAATCAATGTTTTTATTAGATTTTTTTTTTTTCTTCAAAAGAAAAAGATGAAACGGGAGTGGGATACAGAATTAGAAAATGGGGGTGAGGGAAGGAGGGGGGGCTACAAAATCAAGAAATAATTAGGGGACGGGTAGGGGAAACAATAAAATACTTTTACTTTTCTCAATCCGGTCGCAGCCGGAACACAAATGCAATATTTTATAAATCAATGTTTAATTTTTTCCCCACAGAGATCATTTTTCAATACAATCAAAAACAAAGAGAGAGAAGAAAAAAAACAAAAAAAACAAGAACAACCCCCCCCCACAGCGTGAACATTTCGAAGTATAAAATATACTTTTTAATCATAGATTATAAATGACTCATGTAATTAACAGTATATTATAACCCAAAAATATCAACAGTTTGGCTTTTCTCAGGATAGTACACTAGCTTGCTCTGGGGGACAGAATAACTCACAATGAATAAATTAGTTTGGGTGTAAAAGACCTTGTGTGTCTGGGTGTTCAACGAATTCCATCCAGTAGAACCACGTCTCCGTATATTTTATGTGGGCATTCTCCACCCGTTTTATCAACCCCTCCATTTGTCTGGTATGTTCTACTTTGGTGATCCATATTCTAAGAGTGGGGGGGTTAGTCTCGCCCCAGTGTAAGGGAATTAAGGATTTGGCCGCGTTTAAGGCATGACGCACTACTGACTTTTTATATGTTGAAATTGGGAGGGTAGTGTGATGAAGGAGGCATGGAGCGGGTTCCAGAGGAGGCGGGTGATCCGTAAGTTTACAGAGGACAGAGTGGACCTCAGTCCAGAATTTGGTGATACGTGGGCATTCCCACCAGATGTGTAGCAATGAGCCCGATGCCTCTCCGCATCTCCAACATATGTCAGGGCGTTCCGGGAATATAGTGTGTAGGAGTGAAGGGGTGCGATACCAGAAGGATAGTAATTTATAAGACCTTTCTTGTGTTTTATTGCTGACAGAGCTTATGTGTGTTAGTCTGAATATTTTTTCCCATTGTTGATTACTCAGCGTTAGGCAAAGGGCATTTTCCCATTTGCCTATGAAGCTCGGGAGAGATGTGCTTGTAGCATTCAAGAGTAGCTGATATAACAGGGATATGCCATGAGGAGGTATCTTCTCCTCCTGGCACATCCCTTCAAAACCTGTTAGCTCTCTGGTCAAATTATGTTTGCCTGGTAAGGATTGATAGAAATGTTCTAATTGTGCATAATGAAATCTGTCCAGAATCGTGGGGGTCTTGTCAGTCAGAATGTCACGCAGTGGTTTCAGTTTACCGTTGGTTACTACCTCCCCCAGCCGTGACTTATCTCCTTGAGGTTTCTGAAGAAAAACTCCCTTCGACATTCCAGGACGAAAATCTGGGTTATTCCTCACAGGTGTGAGAGGAGAAGGATAAGTGGTCAGTGAGAACTTACGATGCGTGTTATGTAGTATCGCCAGAGTGGCTGAAATCAGTGGGTGAGAGCGGATCAAGGGTCTAGCTGTAGAAGGAGTTATCCAGGGTAGTATTCTCATGGGGAAATCCAGGGAGGCCTCTTCCACTTCAATCCACTGTTTATGAGGTGGATGGTAAACCCATTCTAGCAATCTCAGACAGTGGCATGCTCTGTAATAGAGGATTGGTGATGGAAGACCTAGACCCCCCCTGTTCTTATTCCGTATAAGAATATTGAACTGGACCCTAGATCTCTTTTGCGCCCAGATAAATTTTAGAAACATCGTTTTTATCGAGGCAAAAAAAGCCTGTGGAAGGGTAATCGGTATGGTCTGGAAAAAATATAATAAACGTGGGAGGACATTCATCTTTAAAGTATTTACTCTACCAGTCCATGTTATGTGTTGGGGTCCCCAAGCATAGCAATCTTTCTGCAACACTGACAGTAGTGAGGGGAAATTGTGTTGGTATAGCTTAAGTGGGTCTGCAGACAGCCAGATCCCCAGGTATTTAATCTGATCTGTACACCATCTAAATGAAAAGGACTGTTCTAGTCTTGAGGCAGCTAAACCAGGTAAAGAGATGTTTAAAATTTCCAACTTACTGTAATTGATTTTTAAATTTGCCAATGCGCAGTATTCCTTGAATTCTGTCATCAGTACCGGTAGGGAGACCGTGGGGGAGGTGAGCGTGAATAATAGATCGTCTGCAAAACCCAAAACTTTATGTTGGGTTTTCCCCACTACCAGACCTTGTATATCAGGGTTTTTACGTACCGCTGTAAGGAAGGGCTCTACGGACAATACAAATAATAGTGGGAACAATGGACACCCCTGTCTTGTGCCATTGGAAATCTGGAAAGATTCTGACAGTACACCGTTTACTCGTACACGTGCCGTTGGGCAAGTATATAGGGAGGAGATCCAGCTTAACATGTGGTGGCCAAAACCTACATGTTTTAGAACCTCTAGGAGATATACCCAATCCAGGCGATCAAATGCCTTTTCGGCGTCTGTGGAGAGAAAGATGGTTCCTGGGATCTTTTCCCTAGCATAGTGAATTAGGTTTATCGCCCTGATAGTGCAATCCCTGGCCTCCCTTCCCGGTATGAACCCTGCTTGGTCTGGGTGGATCAGGGATGGCATTAGCACTTGAATACGTGACAAAAGGATTTTGGAGAATAGTTTTAAGTCCGCGTTAAGGAGGGACATGGGCCTATAGTTACTACTAATATCTGGGTCTCTACCTTCCTTGGGGATCAATGAAATACTAGCTGCTAGAGTGTGGGGGTGTATAACCCCTCCTTCCAAGATTGAGTTCAGTGATCGGATCAGGTGAGGGCCTAATATTTCCTTATAGGTTTTATAGTATTGTAGGGGAAAACCATCTGGACCTGGACATTTGCCCGTTTTTGTGTTTTTGATTGCTAGATATAATTCAGGTAGTGATATTGGCCGGTCCAAATGTTCCGCTTCCTCTGGGGTAAGTTTTAGGGATGTATGTTTTTCTAGGTATAGCTTAATGGTATGTCTACGCTTTTCTGCTGTTGCGGGGTTTAGTAAGTCGGGGGAGGAATTGTAAAGGCCTGAATAAAAATCAACGAATTCTTTAGCTATGTCTTTGGGTAAAAGTCGTGTCACCCCCTTTCTATCTTTTATCTTAGAAATATAAGTCAGTTGTCTCTTTTTACGGAGTGCCCTGGCTAAATATTTTCCGGGTTTATCCCCGTGTTCGTAATAGATTGCTTTCAGTTTCGTATAGTTTCTATGGGCTTGTTGATTCAGAATGTCAGCTAGCTCTTGGCGTAAGAGCAACAGTTTCTGGAAGTCTACCCCATTCAAAGTTTCTTTGTGTGAGGATTGAAGCTTCGTGATCTGGTTATATAGGTCACTGAGTTTTGCGGTATGTAGTTTCTTTTTCTCAGAGGCTACTTTCATGTAGTGTCCTCTAAGAACCGCTTTGTGGGCTTCCCACACCACAAGGGGAGTGACATCTGCAGTTATATTGTCAGTGAAATAGTCTGTTAGGGCTGTCTTTGTCAATGTAGTCGTTGCTTCATCAGTCAAGATAGACTCGTTAAGCCTCCATGACCGCTGTGTGGGACGTGTCAGTGGGCCAGCAATTGATAAGGAAAGTGGAGCGTGATCCGACCAGGTTATGGGTCCGTATCGGGCAGATCGTAGGAGGGGTAGGTGGTAGTGAGTCAGAAAAAAATAATCTATTCTAGTGTATCTGTTGTGGGGGGAGGAGTAAAAACTATAGTCTCTTGTGGTTGGGTGTAAGCCACGCCAGCAATCCACAAATTGATTGTCTTTAAGTAATTTCAAAATCTTTTTTGGTATACGTGCCGGTGTGTGTGTGTGGTAGAGGTGGATGTGTCAATATGAGGTTCTAGTGCTACATTAAAGTCTCCCCCCCAAGATAACAAGGCCCTCTTGGAAATCACGTAATTTGGATATAATTTTAGAAAAACAGACATGTTGATTGCTGTTGGGCATGTATACATTGGCCAACGTGTACATCTGGTTCGCAATAGTGCCTTTAACAAAAACAAACCTGCCTTCTGGGTCTGAGAGGTTTGCAGTTTCTTGGAACGGGATATGTTTGGCTACCAATATTGCTACTCCTTTGGTTTTGGTTTGGGGATCGTTGCTAAAAAACCCCAGTGGGTAGTCTCTAGTGGTCAGTTTGGGGAAGACCACACCTCTAAAATGGGTCTCTTGTAGGAATGCTATCGATATCTTATGAAATTTAAGGTCTCTCATCAGACGTGATCTTTTTTCAGTGACATTAAGGCCTTTAGTGTTTAAAGTAAAGAGATTTAAGTCTGCCGCTGTATATGCTGATTTAATTTTTGGGACTGTCATGTTTACTAATGTGACCGCTGTGTGGTGAGTATACAAAACAAATATAAAACCAGGGGTTTGTGGGGTTCACTGGGAAAATAGGGAAGGAACAGAAAAAACATATAATATGTAAAGAAACAAGTTACTTTGAGACGTATATATCAGTCTGGGATCGTGCCTTAGGTCCCGCCTGGTATATAAAAAATGGTCTCTGTAACAGGAGCGGTGGTTACCGTCCCAGAAAACTAGGGAAGGAAGAGTGGCCTAGTAGGAACTTGCACACCACTCCACTGTCGGATGTGTCTCTCAGTACATAGACATAGGACACTACTCCCGCCCCCCTCACTTGGTTTGTCATCATAGAAAATTAGCACGACATATGAGCAATAACATTATAAAGCAATGGATTGCTGGTTAGTAAATAGGGGACCTTGGTCCGCAAACATATAACACTTAAACATTTAACACTAATTATCTATCCATGTCCAGAGGCCTGATGGGCATCCCTATTTCAGTTTTGCTGTCAACGGCCTCTAGAGGCGTTCCATATTACGATCCCACTCTTCTCCTCTCTTGTATAACAGCTACAGGGCTCTTAGCAATTGAGTTCCCTCGTTTTCGCTGTTTGCACTTCAAGGTGGCGCTTATACTTTGGACTCCCTGTGAACCGTATCGGGTTAATTATTTGTACCCGGTGTGACCGGTGAACATGGGTAGTGGGGGACAACACTATTCAGTTATAGGCTCCCTAGTGGCTCTCCCCCCATCTACATTTATATTGGCCCAACAGGTATACATTTGGATAGATAGGATGAATCAGATAATAAACATTATAACTTATACAACACCGTCTCTCCTTTGTGATCGAAGAACCAGTCTCTTGATGTTCAGGGAGTTCAGAAAAGGGCTTCCAGCAATCTCCGACATAGGTAGTGTTTCAGAGTCCCACAATATGGTGAGGTTTAGAAATACACCATCTCCTGCCGTTCTGCGGTGGGGCTGGTACTGTCGCCTGCCGCCGTATAACAAAAGGGCAATATTCCAAAGCTCTTCTTAACATAGGTATAGTAAAGATCAATAGACATAGTCCATCTTGCCCAAGTCCAAGGGCACCTCTGGGTGTTAACATCGGGACCAGATAAATTAACGAAACAAGAACAAACATCTCCAGATACGTTGGGATATGTAGCTACTCTTCTATCTCTGTTGCTCTATGATATTCAACCCGGTTCGGCTCTGGTCTGGGTCTGCGAGGTTGATGTCTTCCGTCAGTCCCTCTGTTCGCTCTCACCCATTGTCCCGGTGTTGCATAGAGATCCGGACCACTCCAATCAGGTATATTGATATTGGTAATCCCCAGCTCGTCCAAGACAGTCGGTAGATCTTGATGGTGTCTCACAACTAGATTACCGGTTTCCGCCTGTATAGTCAGGCTAAATGGGTGACCCCGGGAGTACCTGATATTCGTCTGTTGTAGGAGCATGGTTAGCAGGCGTAGAGTTCGGCGTGTCTGCAGGGTCAAATCTGACAGATCTTGGTAAAATGTGATCCTATGACCGTCTTGCATCAGGAACCCTGCTCCTCTGGCTTTTCGCATGATGTCTTCCTTCAATGTAAAGTCTACCAGTCTACATATTATGTCTCTTGGAGGACTCCCTGTTGGTCCCCTGGGTTGTAGGGCTCTGTGAGCTCTGTCCATGGCCACTGCCTCAGTCTCTGGGCGGTTCAGCAGGCTATTGAAGATTTTTGTTAAGGTGAGTTTTACATCTTCCTCTGTGTGTGCTGCTTGCTCCGTGACCCCTCTGACTCTGATATTATGTCTCCTGCTCCGGTTTTCTAAGTCCTCCAGCCTCCGCCGGTATTCCGTCAGGTATCGTGTGTGTTGGGATGATTCCAGGGCCACCCGGTTCAGTATTCTACTGTGGTCTGTAGTTTTAGCCTCTTGGGCCTGGACTCTCTTTTCTAGTCCTCCCAGGTCCACTCTCTGTTTGGTGACTTCACTTTGCACTGTGTGCTTCAACTCGGCTATTAAGTTGCTGAAGTCCGTTTTCCACGGAGCAGAAGAGAAAATGTCTTGCGTCGTGGCAGGTATGTGCTGATCAGGGATACCTGTGTCGCTTTCCTCCTCCGTCGAGTGCAGGCTGTCAGGGGAGTGCGCCACGTGGTAGCTTCCCGTCTGCGACGCCCGGGCCGCCGGGGTTCTGGAAAAAGTCCCGTAACAAGTTTCCAGATGTTCGTTCTCTTGGTCCTGTTGTGGCAGGGGTGCCAGGGCCTCTTTTGTTGCGCACCATTGTTTTTTTGGGGTGCAATTAGGCTGTGCTAGTGCTATTTTAGAGAGGAAGGGCTGCGGAGCTGTGAAACTATGCGGCCATCTTCCTTGAACGGCAAGCCACGCCCCTACATTTCTTTTTTACCTCCCCCTTCCATCCTTCCCCCGCACATTTATGTAGATTAGCATGTAAGGAGGAAATGTCATCAATAAAATTTTACCTATTGCCCATAATACAGATGTTAGTAGACCCATTCTAGAAACCTAGCAGTATTGACATCTTAACTTTAGTCACAATATCACAAGAATAATCGTATAACCTTTACTTTTTAATCCTATTTGGTAAACTTATAACCGGAGATAAAATCTGGCTTAAAACTTCTCCTTTGCCAAAGCAATATTACCAGTATTCTTGAAACATAAAACTACACAGGTAAATGGGAAATAACACAAGCACTTTATACTTGTTTTATGTCTATATAAACTTAAGATAAGAAACCTCCATTTGTATGTATTTAGTTGTGTCATACTATTTTATTCTTACACAAAGTATCAGGGTCCATAACAACCCTAACATTGTAATTACTGTATAAACATTCCAACTTAAAGACTGTTTGTACTGCTCATGGGCAGATTGAATTATGATTGTCTTGTATGTATGATTTTTACTTTTTTTATATACAGAAAATTCAATAAATATAAATTAAAAAAAAAAAATGGTATACATTTTCATTACACAAAGTCACCAAGGCAGTAGGGAAAGCCTATTTAAATTTAATTCAATTAGTCAGTAAGATAATAAATAATTAGAACAAATATAAGTATACATTTCCCTCCATCGTGTCTTTCTATTTTTTATTCCTATATTTGTCTTGCCTCAACGGCTTTCTCCTTGTTGACTGGATGATAAGGTCCTTTATAAAGAAACTACTGAAATGAACAATAACATCTCAAAGCTATGTTGTGTCCTTTCTTTTTCTGTAGCCAGTATGATGTAAGTAGAGGTTAGGCTACTATTGGAAGGATGTATGTCCCATTCTAACCAGAACCAATGCAAGAGGGACCATATGAAAATACTGATAGATCTATGGCAAGAATGTGCTTGCAAAAAAACAAGTGGTGTAATTTTATGTGAGACCGACTTAGGTTTAGGGTAGTTTCCATAGGTATCAAATTTGTTTAGGCCATTGAGGATAAAAATAAGACACCATATCTCTTTTAGAAGAATATTATTGGCATATGTTTTTAATGAATGCATGGAAGTAGCATCTGAAAGCCCATATACATATGGGTCACCCCAGATAGAACTGAGAAAAAGCTACAAGGATATGATAAACAGAACTGGTCAGAGTGGGCAGCCTTGTCTGGTACCATTATACATGTCAATCTTCTTGGACAGACCAAGGTTTACAGTCATATAAGCTGAGTGGGACAAGATGAGCAAGTTGGTTCTTATGTGCAGGTGTAATCTAAGAGATTTGTAAGGATCCAGAAAATGAATTTTACACAACAATATAGAAAAATGGAGATTTACATGTGTGCTTGTTTAACTAGTAACCAGAAGTACTGGTAATTAGTAGTTATAATTAGTCATGAGCCCCTATAAGAAATATGCATAACAAAGATACATTTGCAACATGTCTCAGTATTTAGGGTAAAGTTTACCTTTGGTTGGTTTGATTATACATATATATAATTTTAGCTAAACATCATTATGCATAATTGTAAGAGTGGAGTGCTGTGATCATTACCTCCTCTCTCACTGCCCATAGGGAGGAAATATTAACTACTGATAGCCAAGGGTGGCATAAAGTAATAGGTAAGACATTCAGACAACTTAAACCCTTTTGCAACAATTGATCTGCCTGGCACATCACAAGGAAACATACCAAAAAAGGTACAGAAGTTACCTGTAGTCAGTGTGCTGAAAAATGATAAGCTTAGGGTCATGTCTACAAATGCTCGCAGTTTAGGGAATAAGATCCATGAACTTGTGGCAATATTGGCAACTGAGAATGTAGATTTAGTGGCTGTTACTGAGACATGGTATAATGAAAAACATGACTGGGACATTTCAATACCAGGGTACTCTTTATATAGAAAAGACAGAGAAGGTAAAAAAGGGGGAGGGGTGGCCCTGTATGTGAGGGATAGCTTAAAATGTAACATAATACAAGTTAGTGAGGCGAACATAGAGTCAGTTTGGGTTACATTAGAATTTGGTAATCATATGGTAACTCGGGTAGGTGTGATTTATAGGCCCCCTGGACAATTAGAGGAGTTAGATAATCTACTAGTTGAGGAAATAGCTAAAATGACAATGAAGGGAGAAGTGATCATCATGGGTGACTTTAATCTTCCTGATGTGAACTGGAAATACAAAACAGCTACTTGCGCCAGGAGTACGCATATCCTAAACTCCCTACTTGGATTATCTCTAAAACAAGTAGTGGAGGAGCCAACTCGAAAGCAGGCCATACTAGACTTAGTGTTCACAAATGGAGATTTGTTATCAGATATTACTGTAGGTGAAAGTTTAGGATCTAGTGATCACCAGACAGTGTGGTTTAATATAAGAACAGTGACCCAGTCACACCACACAAAAACAAAAGTTTTAGATTTTAGAAAAACAGACTTTTCTAAAATTAGATTAGGTGTGAAGGAGTCATTATCAGACTGGAGCAAATTAAATGGAGTCCAGGAGAAATGGGATTATCTAAAAGTTGCACTACTGAAGGCAACAGAAAATTGCATAAGGCTTGTCAGTAAGAGCAAAAAATTGAAGAAACCACTGTGGTACTCTGCAGAGGTGGCTAAAATAGTAAAAAATAAAAAGCTAGCATTTAGTAATTATAAAAATACTCAGAGTGAGGAAGATAGAAAGATCTATAAGAGTAGGCAGAAAGAGGCAAAGCAAGCTATAAGAGCTTCCAAAGCACACACAGAAGAGACTATAGCCCAGTCAGTGAAAAAGGGGGATAAAACATTTTTTAGATACATAAATGAGAAAAGGAAAGTAAAACAAGGATTAGTTAGATTGAAAACAAAAGAAGGATGCTATGTAGAAGAGGATAAAGGTTTAGCAGACTGCCTTAATGAATATTTTTGTTCAGTTTTTACAAATGAAAATGAGGGTAAGGGACCTCATTTAGGGAAAAAGACTAATGAGTCTTTTGATGCATGTAAGTTTTCAGAGGAAGAGGTTTTACTTCAGCTGTCTAAAGTAAAGACAAATAAGTCGATGGGACCTGATGGGATACATCCAAAGTTATTAAAAGAACTTAGTGGTGTACTAGCAAAACCGTTAACAGATTTATTTAACCAATCATTGTTAACGGGAGTAGTTCCAGAAGATTGGAAATTAGCTAATGTTGTGCCCATTCACAAGAAAGGTAGTAGGGAGGAGGCGGGCAACTATAGACCAGTAAGTCTTACTTCAGTAGTGGGGAAAATAATGGAAACCTTGTTAAAGAATAGGATTGTTGAACATCTAAAGTCGCTTGGATTTCAAGATCAGAGACAGCATGGGTTTACTTCAGGGAGATCATGCCAAACTAATCTTATTGATTTTTTTGATTGGGTAACTAAAATAATAGATCAGGGTGGTGCAGTAGACATTGCTTACCTAGATTTCAGTAAGGCTTTTGACACTGTCGCACATAGAAGGCTTATCAATAAACTGCAATCTTTGAGTTTGGATTTCAATATTGTTGAATGGATTAGACAATGGCTGAGTGACAGGCAACAGAGGGTTGTAGTCAATGGGGTATATTCAATGCAAGGTCTTGTTACTAGTGGGGTACCTCAGGGATCTGTTCTTGGACCCATTCTCTTTAATATTTTTATTAGCGATATTGCAGAAGGTCTTGTTGGCAAAGTATGTCTTTTTGCTGATGATACAAAGATTTGCAGCAGGGTTGATATTCATGGAGGGATAAGCCAAATGGCAAATGATTTGGATAAACTAGAAAAATGGTCAGAGCAGTGGCAACTGGCATTTAATGTGGACAAGTGCAAGATTATGCACCTTGGGCGTAAAAACCCAAAAGCAGAATATAGACTATTTGGTACAGTCCTAACCTCAACATCTGAGGAAAGGGATTTAGGAGTAATAATTTCAGAGGACTTGAAGGTAGGTAGGCAATGCACTAGAGCAGCAGGAAAAGCAAACAGAATGCTTGGTTGCATAGGGAGAGGTATTAGCAGTAGGAAGAGGAAAGTGCTCATGCCATTGTACAGAGCACTGGTGAGACCTCACTTGGAGTATTGTACGCAGTACTGGAGACCGTATCTCCAGAAGGATATTGATACTTTGGAGAGAGTTCAGAGAAGGGCTACTAAACTGGTTCATGGGTTGAAGGATAAAACTTACCAGGAAAGGTTAAAGCATCTTAACATGTATAGCTTGGAGGAAAGACGTAACAGGGGGGATATGATAGAAACATTTAAATACATAAAGGGAATCAACACAGTAAAGGAAGAGAGTATATTTAAAAGAAGAAAAACTACCACAACTAGAGGACATAGTCTTAAATTAGAGGGGCAACGATTTAAAAGTAATATCAGGAAGTATTACTTTACTGAGAGGGTAGTGGATGTATGGAATAGCCTGCCAGCAGAAGTGGTAGAGGTAAACACAGTCAAGGATTTTAAGCATGCGTGGGATAGACACAAGGCTATCCTAGCTATAAGACCGAGAACGGGGGACTAATAAAAGTACTCCAAAAAAAAAAAAAATTGGGCAGACTAGATGGACCGAATGGTTCTTATCTGCCGACACATTCTATGTTTCTATGTTTCTATGTTTCTATGTTACCCTTAATGCCAATTGGCATGCCTGGCAACATTCCCTTTCTAAGCTCAAGGCATTCAGCAACACTGAATTCTAACAACAGGGGGCAATGTGATCACTCTCCAAAGGGACCCCATTCACCTTATTGAAAGTGATCAGTGATCACTTCCATCACTCAGGGGCTATTGCTTGATTGCCTCTAGAGGATGTCAGCAATATCTGACAGACTAGATGGACCGAATGTTTCTTATCTGCCAACACATTCTATGTTTCTATCTTAAAAAACAAACAAAAAAAAAAACATTTTTTTTATTTAGCTAGCCTTAGACCTAGGGACAGGGTTAGGATAAGGGTAATGTTAAGGTTAGAGCTAGGGTTATAGTTGGGGTTACAATGTCACTATAGGTAATTCTAGGAAAAAGTAATGTGCTACTTGCAATTATTGTCTGATAATTTACAGAAAAACAATTAAACATGGGGTATTTCTAAACTCAAAACAAATAAATTAATCTTTCTAACAAAGTTTTTTCCTTACTTTTTCTGATGTGTAAAAGTTAGACAGAGTGTTTTTTTTTGTGAATTTTCCATCATATTTTTTTTATTGTAAATTATATGATATGATCACAATAATGGCATCTAAATGAAGCCTTTCTTATCCTAAATCTTCTTTTATCATGTATGTGGGTACAGTAAACGGAAAAGAGGAAAAGAACACAGACTCCGCAGACGTGTAAGAAAAGCCATTCTCACAAAGTGTACAAAATATAAAAATAGCAGTCAGGTCCTTATCTGAAAATGCCTGGTGATTGGGAGAGGAATTAAATGTCAGCAGAGATAGGGAATTCAGTCAATAATCATTACTTCTGTACATCTGTCCACCAGCAGGCTTTGCTGTCTGTGTATTTATTCATTTTTTTCATGAGTTCAAATCTTTGTCAATATTCCCGTCTCTCTATTACCAGATGCAACATTGGGATCCTGTAACAAAGTTTGCATATATACAAGCCACAAACCTCTTACTCTCAACAGCACCTCACTAGAACTGGACATTAAAGATCTGGTGTAATGCAAAACCTAAACCAAACCTTTTAATATTTTCATATTAGATTTGCATCTTATTAAACCAATGATACAACATCACAAACTCCAGAGTGTCTTCAACACAGGATTAGAGGAATATGAAATCATATTTTAGATTTCTAAAGAGTGCTAAGAACAATGTATTTCCAAACTATTTTTGTCTTAACTTTAATGAATTTAATAGAGATTACAATTGGAATATTACTCAATGTATTTATCATTTTGATGTCATTTGGTGGCTGAAATGTAGTAGTGTTCAATCCATAGACTTGATCCTGTGCAGCTTTGGTCTTGCAAGGCTTCTTCTACTAATCATATATGTTATTGGTAATTTAACCTGGTTTTTGTATGGTTATTGGAGTCAAGATTTTTACTGCAAATTTACTGAATTGCTTGTTTGTAGGCTTTTGCTGCCTTCAAACAAGCGGTACCCTCCTCTGTGTTTTCTACTGTGTGAAGATCACAAACTACAGCCATAGGTTCTTCCTCTACCTGAAGGTAAACATCTCCAGACTGGTCCCTCGGCTCCTCTTGGCATCAGTGACAATATCTTTCTTTTCTAGCCTGCCCATTGTATGGATTGTATTTGAAATGCCTTCCAATTATACAAATACCAGCAGTGGCTTATGTGATTCACAAATCAATTTGGAAATTATTTACTGTTCAGGATCGTCAGTTCCCTTATTTATTTTCTGCACAGCAATCTCTCTTTTAATCAGATCACTGTTGAGTCACACCAGTAGTATGAAGAGTATGAACGCTGGCTTCAGGAATCCTCGACTTGATGCTCTTACAAGTGGAGTTAGAAATATGCTGTCTTTTGTGTTCCTCCATCTGATTTTATATTGCAAGTAGAAACTTTCTAAGCATGAACTCCGGAAGTCTAGTGATGTCAATAATATGCACCATTTGTATCAATGCATATCCAAGCTTGCACTCTATTGTTTTGATATCAAGCCATGGGCAACCAAATCAGGTTTCGGAGAGTCGTCCAGCTGATATTGTGGAAAAATAATAAAAACCCTTTATAGAAAAAAGTTCATCGAAATTCATATAAACACAATAATCTGTAAAGTGATAAACTGAACACATAATGCACAGACAACTTAATAAATGCTGTTATCTGAAAAAATGCTTGGTGATTGGGGAGAGGATATTACATTTCCATCTGTCTAAAAAACAGGAATGGTAAGTGGGGTAGAGGCCTTTCACCCACAGAAACATATATGATAAAAAGGAATGATGTAATTGCCTGAAATAGCGATTCACTTCATGGATGGAACATACGATGCCAAATGTCTCAAAACATGAAAAGACAAAAAGAGACAGAGACCATAGTATAGCCCGGTAGGCAATGTGGGGTATATTGCTATAAAGTGGTGAATTGCACTCACAAAAATAGATAAGAAACAGGGCTTATCTGATATAGCTGGAATCTTATCTTATCCTCTTCCTTCTCACTCAGTAGCCATATGTAAAGATAGTGGCAGAAAGTAGAGGTAGAATCAGTGTATAGTAAAATACAAAAAGCTTTAATAAAACAGAGTAGCTTACATATACAATGTAGAATGAGCAGCACAGCAAGTCTTCTTTTACATATAGCAGTCAGCCAGGTAACTGATATAAAAGACAGGTAAAAAGGTCCCAAGTCGTAGTGGGCCTGGAGATGGGCATAAGTCAGTGGTGTACAGTGGGTCACGCAACGCGTTTCGCCTTTCCCCAGGCTTCCTCCTAGCGTTTGACCACTGCACTCTGTAAACTCCTTAAATAACTGAAAATCGCGGACTTTACTTCCGGGTTCGTGACGTCACGGCGACTCCGTCGCCAAACGGGCTCTTCTAACTAAACATCCCGAGATTCGGCCGTCAGCCATTTGGTTTGCTTGGTTGGCAGCAGTATACCATGGAGAATATGCAGAGAAGGCAGTTTTACAATGCATCTAATGACAATATTCTCCAATTGGGCAGCATGATATACTTGAGCTTACACACAGGTTGGTGCTGCTTGGCCACGGATCTAGCGCTGGAATTTATTTCCTTTTGTTCTACATGTGTATTTGTTTATATTCTAGGCTGCTGATCTAAACCACTATCTATCTGAAAAGGATTACTATGTCCTTGTTTGAATATCGTAACAATATTTTTTCCCATGTAGAGGAAGCATTTAAGACAGATAATTCCCTCCATGAGGAATATGATAATCCAAATTTAACCGAGACATTTTTAGAATTAGAGAAATATTTTGTAAAAGAAACTAAAATCAAGTGGGAAATAGTAACCCTTAAAAAATATCTTGATGAAGGTATCACACCAAGAGGTCTTAGGCTTTTTAAAAGTCCAACTTTTGATACAGATGATGATAATTTCATCTCTGAATGGAACAACATCCTGGAAAAATGTACGTGTCACCTAATCAAAATTATTATCGAAACAAATGGGAAAAAATCTTACCCTCTTGGATAAAGAGATTAATAGACTGCACAATCAATTAGATCCCATGACAGATTCAGAGGAGTACAAAGACAAAACTCTCTGTATCATAAAAAAGCTGGAAAAATTGGAAGCTGAAACAAAACAAAGTAAAGTTAAAAAATATATGAGGGATAAAGAGGATTATAGGCTCAACACAGTCAGACAACCCACTGACTATCGTAACAACAAAAAAGTTAATCTAGAAACAATTAAACATAGAAACATAGAATGTGTCGTCAGATAAGAACCATTCGGTCCATCTAGTCTGCCCAATTTTTTTTTTGAGTACTTTTATTAGTCCCCCGTTCCCGGTCTTATGGCTAGGATAGCCTTGTGTCTATCCCACGCATGCTTAAAATCCTTGACTGTTTTTACCTCTACCACTTCTGCTGGAAGGCTATTCCATACATCCACTACCCTCTCAGTAAAGTAATACTTCCTGATATTACTTTTAAATCGTTGCCCCTCTAAATTAGATTACCTACTAAAAACTATTATTCTCAACAAAATAAATCTAAAGAACACACCAAAATATCTTTTCACAATTTCACTCACTACAGCCCCAAACCAAAACAACATCAAATAAATTTGGGTACTGCGTTTAAAAGGCACACACCAAAGACACCACCTATTTCGAACATTCAAAATAGACTCACCAGAATAAGTGAGGGAACAAATACACTGACACGGAAAAATGTTTCGTATTCACAAGCACTCACTACAAGAGAAAATATTGTTCCAGAACAAAATAGATTTCACGTCTTATCACAATTAGGTGACACATCCCCCATTCTAGATAATAAACACAGGTTACTAAAACCTTTACCACAAGAAACACAAGATTCTTGTTTTTTAGATTTGGATCAAAGAGCACAAAGAATACCACCAAGACCACAAAGATCTCTAAATCAAAGAAAAAAAAGACTTTTCCCTCAGGGAGAGGAAAACGGGGGGCAGGTTGGTACAGAGACGGAAGGTAAAGGAAATAAAGAAAAAAACAACTACCTCTTTCTCTGGTATTTTCAACCTGTCCCAAAAAATCCTCTCCCAAGAACAAATGTTGATACTTAGTAAGGGTATAAAATTTGCTCCGACAAAGAAATTCAATGTTTGCAGCATATATTGGTGTAAATACGTTTGTCAGACAGGCAACGTAAAAATATTTTATGCTTTAAAACCCACTATTGAAAATAATACTAACTCAATTACAGATCCCAGCAACATCACTATCTCTAATCTAAAGAAAAAAATCCACCTTCTACCCCAGCACCTACAAATCTGGTGTTCTAGACACCTTTGAAAAATTGGTCATAGATGACCTCAGAAAAATTAAACATACTAGATATGATACTAATAATTTTACAAAAAAGGAATTGCAGACTCTCAAAGAACTACAAGAGGACGAAAGTATCATCATTAAACCCGTGGATAAGGGTGGAGGCATCGTCATCCTATCCCGAGATGACTATAAAGCAGAGGCACATAAACACCTAAGTGACTCAGAAGTCTACTGTATATTGAAAGAGGATCCAACTAATAAATGTAAGAAAGTGCTATCATCCTATCTAGACAAGGGAAAAACGAATCACTTTTTAACCAAAAAAGAACTTGATTATATTAACATCACATATCCAAAGATTCCAACTATATATTTCCTTCCAACGATCCATAACGATCAGAAACATCCCCCCGGAAGACCAATAGTGTCTGGAATAGGATCCATCTTTTCAAATCTTGTAGTCCTACAACCTTAAGTTCAAAATTTGAGATCCTATTTAAAAGACTCAATAAGCTTAATCAAACTTTTAAAATCCATAGACTGGGATGAGGACTACATCTTGGTATCGAGCAATGTATCCTCTCTATATACGATCATTGACCACCATCAAGGCTGTCAGGCTGTAGATATAATCCTTGAGAGAGTAAACCCTATGACAGCAACACAGAGAGAGTATGTTCTGGAGGGTCTAAAGATAATCCTAGAGCATAACTTTTTCTGGTTTGAAGAAATTTTTTATCTACAACGCAAAGGAACAGCCATGGGGACCAGGGTCGCCCCCAACTATGCGAATATATTTATGGGAAATTGGGAGGACCATTATGTGTATGAGTGTGGCTGGGAGGCGAACCTGGTCTTGTATAAAAGATATATAGATGATCTGTTCTTCATTTGGAAAGGTGATCAAAACAGCCTTGATAACTTCTTGACATCCCTAAATAATAATAGTAATAATGTTGTCCTCAATACAGTATGTAGTAAAACCAGTATACAGTTTTTGGATTTGGAAATTTATATAGAAGACAAGCATTTAAAAACTAAAACCTTTGTTAAACAGGTAAACACGAACAGCTTCATTGAATATAACAGTTGCCATTACCCACCATGGCTTAAGGGTGTTCCAATGAGTCAATGCATGAGACTGAGAAGGAACTGTACAGATCTCGATATGTATCAACAACAGGCCCATATCCTCAGACAAAGATTTGAGGAAAAAGTCTATGAACTTCCTACTCTAGACAATACTATAGCAAGTGTGGGACTAATAGAGAGAGACACATTGCTTCAGCCTAAAACCAAGAAGGAAAAACCCATGACATCCAATATTCCTTTGATATTTGACTACAATAATAAATCAGTACATATCAAACGAATAATAAAAAAAACATTGGGATATCCTTTTAAAAGACGACACCTTAAAAAATGTAATACCTGAAAAACCGAGAATAGTGTTTCGAGGAGCCTCAAACTTAAAAAAATAAACTCACAAAGAGTTTTTTTGAGAAACAAAAAAAGAAAAATCCACCACACTTTATGACACAAAAAGCAGGCTTCTACGGATGTAAAGTCTGTGAAGCCTGTAAAGTTCCGGCACCACAAAAATATCCTATCACTAACAACACATCTTTTTCGAATAAAAGGGAGTTCCCCATCAAACAATTCCTTACATGCTCCTCCACAAATGTCATCTATCTTGCCGAATGCCCATGTGGGCTGCAATATATCGGCAGAACATCCAGAACCCTTAAAAAACGAATGGCGGAGCATGTTAGAAATATTAGGAAGGGAAATACCCAGCACGCACATAATAAAAATCCAAAAGGTTTAAAATTCTGGGCAATTGACAAGGTACAGAAACACTGGAGGGGAGGGGACAACATTAAAGAAATGGGAAAGACATAAATTAGATGGGTTTTTAATATAGATACCCTACTCCTTAAAGGTCTTAATGCAGACTTCGATTTGTATAATTTTTTGTAGGGTCTGTCTGTATCATCCAGTGTCTTTCACTGTGTGCCCCACAATTCCTGTATTTTGTGTGTTTTTATTCTTGTGGGGTTTTTATTCTTGTACTTTTATATTTTGTGTTTTTATATTATGCATTTGGGCATATTTTTTTTTTTTATATATTTTACATATAATATAAACTTTTTACCCAATTTTTATTAAAGTCCTTTTTTATTCATTACATTTTTTTCACTCATAACTTCTTTGTGCATAACAATGTATTTGTTTTTGTAAGCTGCGTAAGCTCAAGTATATCATGCGGCCCATTGGAGAATATTGTCATTAGATGCATTGTAAAACTGCCTTCTCTGCATATTCTCCATGTTATACTGCTGCCAATCAAGCCAACCAAATGGCCGACGGCCGAATCTCGCGATGTTTAGTTAGAAGATCCTGTTTGGTGACAGAGTCGCCGTGACGTCACGAACCCGGAAGTAAAGCCTGCAATTTTCAGTTATTTAAGGAGTTTACAGAGTACAGTGGTCACACGCTAGGAGGAAGCCTAGGCAAAGGCAAAACGCGTTGCGTGACCCAATGTACACCACTGACTTATGCCCATCTCCAGCCCCACTATGATTTGGGACCTTTTTACCTGTCTTTTAAATCAGTTACCTTGCTGACTGCTATATGTAAAAGAAGACTTGCTGTGCTTCTCATTCTACATTGTTTATGTAAGCTACTCTGTTTTATTAAATCTTTTTGTATTTTACTATACACTGATTCTACCTCTACTTTCTGCCACTATCTTTACATATGGCTACTGAGTAAGAAGGAAGAGGATAAGAGAAGATTCCAGCTATATCAGATAAGCCCTGTTTCTTATCTATTTTTGTGAGTGCAATTCACCACTTTATAGCCATATACCCCACATTGCCTACCCGGCTATACTATGGTCTCTGTCTCTTTTTGTCTTTTCATGTTTTGAGACATTTGGCATCGTATGTTCCATCCATGAAGTGAATCGCTATTTCAGGCAATTACATCATTCATTTTTATCATATATGTTTCTGTGGGTGGAAGGCCTCTAGCGAACTTACCATTCCTGTTTTTTTGTCTTGTGCTTATTATTCACGTGTGATTGCAGAGATACACACAGGTTGGTGCTGCTTGGCCACGGATCTAGCGCTGGAATTTATTTCCTTTTGTTCTACATTTCCATCTGTCTATTTATTTACAGGTGCTACTTTGCATCCTCTTAGTAAAGTTTGCACATATGTACATGCATCACAAACTTGTTACGCTCATCCACATCTCCTTAATATTTTCATATTAGATTTGCATCTTATTAAATCCAGTGATACAAAATCACAAGCCTCAGACTGTCTTCAACACAGGATCTCGCAGAGGAAGAATATTTTAGATTTCTTGGATAATATCAGTGCTACGGACCATGGATTCCCAAGCTGTTTTCATCTTATCTGTATTTAGTTTAATAGAAATTGCAGTTGGAATATTTCTTAATGGATTTATAATTTTGATGAACTTCATTTGGTGGATGAAATGCAGACATGTTGAGTCTATAGACCTGATTCTGTCCAGTCTTGGGCTTGCCAGGTTTCTTTTCCTGGTCTTCTATGTTATTAATTGTTCACCCTTAATTGTTCTTGGATTTTTATATGATGCAAAATATTTCCTGAAAATTTACTTAACTACTGTAATGTCTGTAAACTTTTGCAGCCTTTGGACCAGTACCCTCCTCTGTGTTTTCTACTGTGTGAAGATCACAACCTACAGCCATAGGTTCTTCCTCTACCTGAAGCTAAACATCTCCAGACTGGTCCCTCGGCTCCTCTTGGCATCTGTGACAATATCTTTCTTTTCTGCAATGCCTTTTGGATGGTTTGTGTATGAAACTGCTTCCAATTCTACAGATACCAGCAGTGCATTCTATGATCCACAAGTTAATGTGGACACAAATTACATCAATTTATGCATCATTTGTGTTTCAGGATCCATAGTTCCAATATTCATTTTCTGCACAGCAATCTCTCTTCTAATCGGATCACTGTTGAGTCACACCAGTCGTATGAAGAGCATGAACATTGGCTTCAGGGATTCTCGACTTGGTGCTCATATAATTGCTGTTAGAAATATGTTGTTATTTTTGTTCTTCTATCTAATGTATGTTGGGAGCATGAACTTACAGTCTGTAACTCTGATCTCTGGAAATCCAGTTTTGGCAATGATATGCATCATTGGTATCAATGCAAATTCAAGCTTGCACTCTATTGTTCTGATATTGAGCCACAGGCGACTAAATCAGGCCATTCGGAGTGTCGGACAGTGGATATTAGAGAAAATAAAGAAGTTATAATGGAACACATACTGCAATCTGAGGAGTTACTATGCAGTATCCCAATCCATCTTCATATTCTATCACAATTTGATGCTTAGGGTACATCTAACATGAAAAATAAGCATTATGTCTCTTACATCCGGCTCGTTTTACATTTCTCATATGGGCCATTATTTGCCAGAATGTGGATTCTGTGTCTTTGTTAAATTCAATGCATGTGCTCAAATGTTAAAGGATTTGTATATGTTTAGATATCAAATTGACCCAAACAGTCTCTTTTGTCATTTTGGAGAAGAATAAAGCAGCCGAAAACACATCCTTTGAGAATTTGAGTATTAAAGGAAACATCTATACCAGAACGTAAACACTCTGTTTTCCCCCCCATTTAAATACAATGATATTAAGTCAATAATTAACTAAAGTGAACTTATTTTTAATTTATGGGGGGGGGGTCTCTTGCCCCCTTGCTTGTGTCAGCAATGCAATTTAGAAGACACGTGCATTCTTCTTCCACTGCAGAATCACGGGAAATGGAGTTCCCATTGTTTTTGCAAAGGGCTCTGTAAAGAGGTGTTCATTAATATAACAGGACAAAGGCCACCTGCTTAAACTTGAGGGTAGAAGGTTTAGTGTTCAACAGTGGATGGGATTCTTTATGGTAAAGGAAATAAGCTATGGAATTCATTGCCTGAAGAGGTGATTATAGCAAACACATTAGATGCTCTTAAAAGTGTCCTGGGTACTTCTTTTTAATGTACCGGAGCATAGAGGGCTATGTATGTTAGTATAGGCATTAATATTTATTTAGTGCTTTTTAATCCAGGGAGTAATCTGATTGTCATTTGGAGTCAAGAAGGGATTTTTCCCCACTAAAATCAGAATCGAAATGCATAATTTTACATTTGTCTACAATAAATCTCATTTGTCATTTATCTTCCCAGTTACCAATTTTTTGTGTTTTTGGCAATAACTTAGACATGGCTCCATATGTCATCTCATGTATATCTCTCCTGCAAAGCATTAGCACATGGTAATGTGTGAGTTCATGGGGGCTATATAACCATTGGATCTCTTTAATTTATTCTACAATTTAGCATAGTTCCAAATTATAGCTGTCAAGTTTTGAGTTTATTGGCAGGTTCTATCATATTGGTGGATATTGGTTGAAAATCTATACCTGGTATACAAATTGATCTATATTCTATATTGTTTCATTGTGTCTTTTGTGTTCTAGCCTTAATAATTTTGTTACTAGGGTGTGTACACAGGTTATTGTGACTAGCATATCCTTTATTATATAATGAATATTTATTATATATAAGATCTGCAAAGTGACTTTTCTGCATATCCGTAGGTTTACTATTACTGAGGTTAATGTAAGGTTACTGTACTTTCTACTCAACTGTTAACTCTTACTTGACTAATTCAAAGAATGTGAATGGTTTTATTATCCAACTTCCATAGAGGCACCAATTGTTTGTATTGCTTATACGATTTAAATGTGACACAATCTCAACCATCACCATCCCTTGGGTCTCACAATGTTTTTACATTTTATTTTAACACTGAACTGTCTTTCTCCCTCACAAAAACGTAAGTGCGGCGAAGGAGGCAGATCCAATCAGACGAATGATGATGTTTATCTGAGCAACCACAAAACTGCCTTTGCCACTAATTGGCTGTTTATGATAGCTATACATGCGCTCATACAGCTTAAAAAAAACGAAAATATGTTTGCGTTGCATGTAACCCACTAGAAACTATAATTAACCCCAAGTGGGTGTAAAAAAAAAAAAATCAAAAAATATTCAGACAGCAAAAAAGTGATTCTGCAAACTGATCAAGGCCTAAGCAGTGGTCTACGGCAAGGAATGGGTTAAAAGCTCTTAGAAGAGCCTTTGTAGTACTGTAATAAAGTACTGTACCAAAAATAACCCCTAAAAGGCAGCAAAAAAATATGCTGCTGTGCAAGATCCCTGCTCATGCAGTTATCAATGTCAGTGAAGGGGTTAATACACAGGAAATTGATTTTATAAAAGCCCTTGGATCTCACAATTTTAGTAAATTTTAACACAAATTCTGTCTTTCTTCCTCACAAAAAAATAAGAGAGGAGAAGGAGGCAGAACCAAATTGGTCATATCAATTTTTACAGATGTGGATCTGGTGAGGCAAATGGTTATGCTTATCTGAGCAATCACCAAATGGCCTTTGCCACTAAATGGCTGTTTCTGGTCACTATACATGTGGTTATACAACTTTAAAAAATTCTAAAACATTTTTTACTTTACACGTAACCCCCTAGTGATTATAATGAGCACCCCAAAAAGTTGATCTGCAAACTCAATGCCTAAGGGGTGATCTACAGAAAGGGATGGGTTAATAGCTTTTAGAAGAGCCTTTGTAGTACTGTATTAAAGTACAGTATAAAAAACTAGTTTTTTGGCTATGCACTGGCTCTACATGGAGGCATTGTAGCAATACTCGTGTAGCACTGAAACCTATAAAAAATTGTTTTCAGGGCTTGTTTCACTGCAGGATGGAGTATATATATATATATTGAGTGGCGCAGCGCAACACATTGTCAAATGACATCACTAGAGAGACAGGATATTCCATTCATTTGAATGGCATTATTCCTCATTGGTTCCTCAGCTACTGTGGGCAGTCCTTGTTTCTTGCAAACTGCTGTAATTTCACAATTTCTTCTAGCTGTAAGTATTCTATATTTTAAGCAATGCAAAATGTAAGACATGTATTTTAAAGTACTTTGAAAGCACATTAATATGCATTAATATTTGGAAGATGCATTTTGGGCACTAGACAGTCCCTTTAACTCATAACTTTCACTGTTCAGCCCTAATAGCCAGAACTTAAATATCAAATAACTTTAAAATCCATCTTGTCCACCTGCCCCCCCCCCCCCCGTTTTAAATAGGCAGGTGACCTCTACCCCACCTGCTGCAACAATTGACTAATGCTGCTTCAGACCCTACCAGACCACGGCCTTTTTGATCATACACTGCAGATCATTATTAAAAATATCAAGTCCTACTTTAGAAAGGTGAATACCATCTTTGAAATAAAATCCAACACATTGACCCTCAATATTCACATGCCAAAAAGAAAAAAAAAACACCTGTAATGGGCATAAACTTGTCCATAGCTTTGCTTAGCTTGCACCCAACCCTTTCTAACGCACTAAGACGTGCGCAACACAACCAAACCAACCGTGGCACTATTCTAGACCAAATAATTCAGGATACAACTGTTTCACCTGCCACACATCTGTTCTGAATTGGTTCTACAGCAGTACTGACTTCACTCCGCCCACATCATTACCTCCATAGTACAAAATGATAACATGAGGACATGGTAATGTAACAACACAATTTGTAAATACATCCAATAAACTTGTTCTTTTTAACCCCTTCAGGACCAAGGATTTTCTGGGCCAATGACCAGATCGATTTTCCAATTTGTAATCTGTGGTTGTTGAAACATAATTTTCCGGGCATGCAGGGGTTAACTGTAATTAAATTAATATATTACAATAACATTTATTTATTAACAAAAGCTTAAAAAATTCAAAAAGAAAAAACGAAATAAGGGCCATAAAGTAGGAAGGAAACTGGTCACAGTTACAAACAAGGAAAGGGTTAACTTTTTATTTTTTTATTTTTTACAGGAAACATTTTTTACACTTGCCAGTCACTCTCTGTGCTTCACTATAAGTACATGAAGCACAGAGAGTGAATTAGAGTCAAATCAATGTGTGAACACATTGACTTTGCCATCTAATTTGCATGTTATCGTGGTGATTGACTGATCACCGCGGTCACATGTCCAGAAACCCACCAATCGGGTTTCGGAGCTTTGCCTTGGGTGCGAGGTAGAGTCCTGGGCCTGTTTCAGACCGGCTGGCGCTGCGCACGGAGCGCACCACCAGGTTAACTACATGACAAGTTAACTCTTCATAAAGTCGCAAAGGGGTTAAACCTCTTATACCAATCCAGTACAAAAACACAGTAGGTGTATCAAAACCAAGATTGTCTCCATAGGTTCTGTCCACAGCTCTTCGATAATCCCAGTGGCTAAAAGAATGCCCAACAATCCAAACGATTAGAAGTGGCGTTTCTTAAAAGAAATATAGTCAAAAACATGTTCACAAGATTGTGGTCTTACAAATAACTGATATATATTAGATGACCATATATCCACCCCTTTTACAACTTCTGCTGACATACCCTAATAAATTGCCTCAGTATCAGCTCCAATTCTAAAGGAATGAGATTTAATTCTCTTGTCTCCTGTATCCTTTTAACTGTAGTTTTAGTGACACTTAATAAAAGTAAAATTTCACATTTCATTTAAAAAAAAAAATCCTCTGGGCGACGAAACTCCATCTATTGAGTGTCAATAATGATACCAAGAATTGCAAACAGGTGGTAGGCCACAATGTTGTCTCCTGTGCCAAAGAGATACCAAAATATTGTGCTAAGCCAACAAAGCATAGTAGTAAATGAAAACACTCTACTTTACAAATAAAGAGGGAATCATCCAAATAATGAATAGTTGTCTGCAACCCTGACACTTGGTTAAGAACTCACTCTAGAAAACAAGCAACATTTTCAAAATAAAAACATTAAGCAGAACATACTATTGGTATACATTTATCAAAGTAAAAGCTACCCTCCAATTGAAATCCTAAAGACCCAAAACAGTCAGGATGAATTGGGAGCAGTCTGAAAGCAGCTTCTATATCTACCGTTGATAATAGCGCACCCTGTCCACAATTCCTCACCCATGTCAGTGCATCATCAACAGATGTATATGACACTGAAATAATGAAAGTATCCACCTCATCATTTAAAGACGCATGCACCATCTGGGTATGACAGGGGATTTTGGGGGGGGGGGGGGGGGGGGGGGGCGTCAGATGGGGTTTTACAGGCCCAAGCAGAGATATTCTAAAAAAACTGAAAAGATGGAACTGGAAAAAGCCCTGCAACTCTCCCCAAAGCAATTTCTTTATCAACCATATTTTTAACAATATCTAAATGTAAATTAACCGAACTAAGGTTTTTAACAAATTGAACTGAAAAAGTACAAACCGGAATCTTAAAAACAGACACCTTAAAAACAGACACACATCCTTTCTTAAGTAGCTGCGCTATCTGCTGGTTTTAATATTAGCTTAAAAATGGGAGCAGATTAAATCTGCTCCCTGTTAAGAGTGCCCAATCGTTTTTAGCACCAACAGGTCTGGTGACTACCTGCACAATTCTAACACGCATGTCTAAATTTACATAAATTGGGACATTTACATAAAGCATAATCAAAAGCCCAACAATCTCCTTTGGGACAAAACTGCAAAAAATTACTTGGAGTCTGTGTCCAATACTGAATCTGACCCCAATTTAAATTATTATGAACAGATAATTTAGTGTTGAAAAATGTTATTGTAACAAAACACAATAAACAATAAACACTAGAAAATATACAAGAAACTTGAAGCTAATTATTGAAAAATCTGGGAATTGTCCATTTTCTATCCTTCTCCTGCTTCAGTACAAATCCCCTTGAAGCTGGCAAAAGAGGTAAACTCATTATTCCATATTTTTTCCTTAACTGAATTCACCAAACGGAATTTAAGAGGTGAAGACTCACATAATTGTCTCTTTAAAACAAACCTCATTAAGTATTCAATTATGTTTTTCTGAAATAACTACATTTTTCGCAGGTTTTGAACCCTGTCTGGTAACCAAGCCTGAGCCGGACTACTACACATATTATGAATAGTTTGCAATAGGTAGCTCCCTTAGCTTAAATTATTCTGAATCCCCAGGGAGGCACTCACCCATCGCACCGTCCGCTCCTCCATCAGGAAAATATTTGAATGTACTGGCTTGTTCACTGGTTCCACCACCGGGACTATTTTAAACCTCCTTGTTTTACCGATTTTGACAAAACTACAGTACTTATTCTCACAGTCTTGCCCCTCCATACGAAGGCCATAAAAGCCATCTGAACCATCTCTAACCATGCTTTAGGGATCCTCAGGGAGACCATTCTAAAAAGGTAATTCCGTTTTGGAATGATATATGAGTTTATTATGTTTATTTTTCCCCACCAGGAGACTATTGTATTGCGCCACTCTTTAAAGGTTTTTTTAGTATACTTTTTTTTAAAGTCGTTTGTCATTGATAATCCCAAATATTCTAAACCTCTAGGGTTCCAATTGAATTTAAACATCTCTTTGAGAGCATCAGAATCCTTAACCATTATGTTGTTTGTCATGACATTTTATCAATGTTGAGTTTGTAATTTGATACTAGACTATATCTCTCTATCTCCTGCATCAAATGATTTAATGAGAGTGATGGAGAGGAAATGGATAGTAAAACATTTTATGACTTTTATCAAAGGTGACAGGGGGCATCTGTGTCTTGTGCCATTTGAGAGAGGAAACCAAGTAGAGCATATATTAGGCCCAACAGTTCTGGCCGTGGGGCCGGAGTAGAGAGCCATTATGGCACCCAAAATCTAGCCCCCCAGACCAAACGCCATCAAGGTCTTCTCTAGGTATCCCCGACTGACACTGTCAAATGCTTTCTCGCCATCAAATGACAGGGTCAGAAGGGGAACACCCTACCTATTCACCTGATCCAAAATGTCCATCTTTCTTCTCTGATCGTTTGCTGCAGATCGGTCCTGGGATGAAACCTATCTGGTCGGAATGGATAACATCCACCATCACCACCTTGGGCCTATTGGCTAATACTGACGCATATATTTTCATGTCAACATTTACTAATGAAATTGGTCTATAATTCTTTATCTCCTTTTGTAATGACCCTCCTATTTTGTAAATTATTTATTTAGGGCCTCTTGTTGAGCAAGAGTGATCATCAGGATATTTGTGTTGTCAAGATAGTTTTCTTTCATTTTCTTATCCATTGGATATGGCAGATTGTAAATTGTGGAGTAGAATTCGTTAAACTTTTGGCCAATGTTTTCTGGTGTAGTATATGTTTCTGTTCCCTCTATAAGTTTTATGGCCGGAAAGATTAAGGAACATTTCGAGGGGAGGGGCGATGACGTAGGCACGCACGCTCCGAAAATCTAGAGTGCTCTCCAGGGGAAAAGAAACGCCGATCCCATGACGGAAATGCTCCCTTGGCGCCTCTTGCCCGGACACCTCTGGCGTTAGACAAATAATCCCCATCTTTGCAAGAACTAAGAGGAGAAAACCATGAATGAATCCTTGTCTCTATCAACCGAACGGTATTATATCTCGATCATGGAAAATACCAATGGAGTCAAGTGAGATCCACCCAGCTAAGCAAACATCGCTTATATGACCCCAGCGCGAAAAATGTGTCTGTCCGAAATTGAAGCTGATTAAGTTGGAGGAATGAGAGAGCGTGACCAGACAAAGACAACAGTCAGAGTCTGGAGACACCCGGCATCATCCCCATATTAAGCGAGCCTTCTGACTAAAACGGACAGAGGTCTAGATTAGAAAGAGGACTACGGGGACAAAAGCTGAAGACGGAAATGTCATGCGCAGATAAGTCTGGAATTCGTATATATACCTGACTCTTTATTTAGTATAAACCTAAGGAATAACATATATATTTAGACTATATTACTGTTTCTATGATCAACTGGACGCTCTGCAGGATAAAATACATTTTGATGCCCCACTGAATAAGGGTTAATCTATATTATAAGGCTTGAGAGGTCCCCAAGTGGTAAAATAACAGTCTATTTGGAGACACCGCTATCAACTAAAGCTAAATATCTATCAAACAAGGGTAAAAATACAACATAAGAACAACACAATTATGGAAATATAATATAGTATTGCCATATGCATCTCTCTGGCACAATTTACAGGATGCACTGCTGACCTGGGAAAGAACTGTATTGCAAAGATGTTATGCTAACTATATAGCTAAATCATTTAAGGACCACAAGAGGTTATTAAGAGAGTATATAACCACCCGGTCCCTTTTCTGTATTAACACCTGAAACAATCTGACCTAGGTGCCTACATTGAGAGGGACATATTTTCATTCTAACTATGGCTTAAAAATAGTATATACATATATTAATGCTGAATTAAAGTGAAATTAGGGGGTATACAAATTTATCTGCTAAGTTAATGCTGAAAAATCTGATTAAGTGGGAATACTATTCCGACAGCTATATTATAAGTGCTTGCAGTTAATTGATTGAACTGCAGAAGTGGAAACTCATTTTTTGTATGTTGGCTTGACTATAACTGTCTGTATCTATTTGGTAACTCGGCAGTGCAGAAAGCGAACCCCTTTTAGGTGGTCTGGCGAACCTTCTAAAGGGTATATAACTATCACTGCTTGGCTTACCGAGAAAGATTAAAATAAGCGGCAAAATCTTGTCTAATAATTCTAGGGGGATATATAAACTCATCTGCATAGAAAATATCGAAATCCTGATTAAAGAGATATATTATATAGATACCAATATCAGGTACTAATATCATATTTGTTTCCAATTAACTGATTACGTTGAACAGCTGAAAGGGAATTTTGTTATGTGGCTCAGATCATAATTGCTTGTAATTAACTGATTGCTCACCGCAAGTGAATTATTTTCCTTCTGGCTCTGAGAAGTCGCTAAAGGGTACATAATTAGCATGGCCTAGCTTTCATAGAAAGGTTTAAGCAATCTAGGGTTTATATAAAATCACCTGCTTGGATAATGTGGAGAAGTCCGTTTAAGTGAGTATATTATGTTAATAACAACACTACTTACTAATAGCATAATTGTGTGCAAACAATCGATTGATCTATCGAGTTTAAAGTAAACTCCTTCATACAATCGTGACCACAATTGGTACAAATAATTGTTTACTCTGGAGGAGAAAAAATATAATTTCTCAATGTAGTTCGGAAAAGCAAATAAATATTATGGCCTAGCCCCTACAGTAAGGTCTAATTAAGCAACAATATCTGGCCTAAGAACTCTGGAGGAGTATATCAATTTATCTGCTCTGCTAATACTGAAAATTCTGACTGAAGAGGCATATTACATGGAAACTGATTTCATTCACCAATATCATAATCGTCTGGCAACCATTTGATTGTCCTGTTAAGCTGAAGGCGAACCCCCTTTATATGGTTCTGATCTTGATTGTTTGTTACTAAATTATGACCTTGTTGAGTAGAAAGTGAACTCTTGCCATGCGGTCTCGAACGGTCACAAAACTGTATATAGTCGTTTTTGTATAGTCTCTATAGAAAGTTCTAAACATATGAAGAAACTGATATATAGATAGAAGATTTGGGCCTCTCTCCTATTGAGGTATTTGTTCTATCTTCTCTTGCAATTATTATATAACAGGGCTGGGCAGTAAATATATCTGTAATTAAGAAGAACTTTAGTCCGTCCAGTTTAGAACTATAAATAAAGGGAATCTAGCACTAAAGAATAATGTCTTCTGAGAAAGGACAAAGGTAAGATTTGTAACTAAAACAGTATATAACTATACCTATAGTCTAAGTAGAATTGGACTGATGATCGTATTGACAGAAATAGTGGACCCAAAAGAGACCGAGCAAACAGGCTTATCCTACGTGAAACACAGGGGCTTCTCGATAAACCCTAAGAGCAGGTTTTATAATAGACCTGAATAAGTTCTTAGATAAGACAGCTAGAGTCATATACAAATGGCAAGTAAAGCAAAAACAAAACCTTTAACTAAAAGGGAGAGAGACAAAATAGTTAAGGCTCAAACACCTAACAAAATGAATCAGATACCAGCTCTCTTTTCACCTGTAAGCCAAAAAAACCCCATAAATGAATCACTGACAAGTCCAACCATGACCATAAAAGAGACAACATCATTAAGTAAGCCAAGTGGCTCGGAATTAATGAATTTGTCATCAGAATCGGATCAATCACTATTAATTCCCGACCTCCTAAAAATAATGTTAGATTCACAATGGGAACGTATAAAGTCAGAAATACAGTTTATTACCAACGAAACAATATAAACAAAATTGAAATCACAGAGCTAGAAGAAAAAATAGACTTCGTACAGGCCATCTCAATAAAGAACAAGGAACAAAATTATCAAATAGAGAGGAGGATGGAACAACTACAGACTAAAATCATAGATTTAGAAGACAGATCCCGAAGGAATAATATAAGGATAAGGAATATTCCCGAGTCAGTTTCTAAGGAAGAACTAGAAGTTTACTTACAAATGTTTTTGCCTCAATGGGTATCCTGAACAATCCATTACAACCACTAATGGAAAGATTCCATAGGTTAGCCAAACCCCCATCAGTAGCAGAGAAGTCTCCTAGAGATATGATTGTTGCCTTCTTTTCATATAGAAGTAAAACTGCCTTAATTACTTCATTTATGGAACACAGAGATAAAACTGAAGAATATAAAAAACTAAAAAATTTCCAAGACCTTTCATAGGCAACTAGATCAGCAAGAAAGGGTTTTTATCAAAATAACAAAAGAAATGAGAGCAAAAGGGATAAGATACAATTTGGGGTTCCCTACATTTGTAATTGTACATAGAAACGGAATGAGACACATATTTAAAAATCAGGAAAAAGCGAAGGAATGGCTAGATAGACAATAAGGGAAATTTATAAAACAATAAGGAGTAAGAAATAAATAATTATTGAAAGACCATTCAGATCAAAATAATTATCAGCTATCTATTCCATTTTGGGTCTTTATTTAAGATTAGAAAAACATATGTTGGGGCGTAATAAATAGGAAACGGGAGAAAAAGGGATAAGGAATGATTAGAAGAAGATAATAGGTAAATAATTTAATATAATAGAAGATTTAAGAAGTTTTTTTTTCTAGATATTGTTTCAAAAAGAGAATTAGTTGTTAGCCATGCACTTGATAGATTTTAGGTTAAGGGTTTTGCGTACTATAGAATAATTTGTCGAGTATTAATATGCAAATGATGCTTTGGGTCTATGGATGGGTAGGAGGAGAGTGGATAAATAAGAGAAGTCAGTAGATAGAGTAGCTTAAGTGATAGGAATAGGATTTTGTAGATTAGGATAATAACTAATGGTGTAGAATAAAGGGCTTTACAAGAACACTAGTAATTTGATAACGATTTGATGATAGTGGAACAAGCACTAATTACTGATTCATAAGATATTTGAGTGGGTAAGAAATACGAAGGGGAATATCAACACACCAGGATTAAATAATTAATGATATATAATAATATGCACAAACACAATTAAAGGAGAAGATAGATTAGATGTAATGTCACTATGAAGGGATTAATAACCTGTTTAATACATATACTCCACTCCCATCCCCACCCCCCTCCCCCTCTCCTTTGGTCTATCATCTTATCATAAGTATTGTTATTATTGTTATTTTTTTATGTTTCTTTCTTTTTTCTTTCTCTCTCTTTACTTCCTCTTTATGTGAATAATAAACTATCCCACCCCTTGTTAGCGGGTAGTAGACAGCGGCACCCCAGGAGAGCACTCTAGGCAATGTATGTTTTGGGAGGATTGTGTATATACCGAAGCCTTTGTATGGGATAAAGGCCAGGATGTTTTTGTTTTTGTTAAATGTTTTAAGATTAAGTATTGGTATGTCTTTGTCAAATATAATGTGAGATGGGATGGTCTGTGGGGGAATTTTGAAGAAACAGAGGGCGGATATAGAGACAATGGTTAAATATCTTTCATTAAACACCCAGGGTTTAAACTCCCCAAATAAGCGGGCACTTTTAGTAAAGTTACTCAGGAAAGAAGGAATCGAAATTTGCATACTACAAGTGACTCATTGGATAAAAAAAAGACATAGGGAAGATGAGATTCCACGGATATAATCTGATTATGGATGCAAGTTTCGGGAAAAGATAAAAAAAGAGTCTCAATTTTATTTTTAAGCTCGCTTATGTGGGAGATGTTGTATATAGAAAATGATGAGGAGGATAGATACAATATATGGGTTGGTATAATAAACCAACAACAGGTCACCATTGTAAATGTATACGCCCCAGCTAATTAACAAATGCACACATTAAATAAAATATCAGACACAGTAGACGGGGTTAAAAAATAACAAGTAGTGTGGGCAGGTGACTTTAATATGGTCCTAGAACCAAATATACACAAAATGATCCCTAAAGGAATGACTCTCTCACGAGGACCGATAAGTTATGCACAGCACTTTAAGATGTTTACAAAAAATACTTTTTATTAAATGTCTGGCGTGTACACCATCCAGATATTAGAGAATATACCCACTGGTCGGGAGTACAAAACTCCTAATCAAGGATAGACTTGGTATTAATGGATTTGAACTCTATTAAAATAGTTAATAAAATTAGAATCACAGAGATACCCTGGTCTGACCATAATGCAATAATATGAAATACAAGAGATGGATTTGATAGTCATAGAATCCGTCCATGGAGATTAAATAATGAATTATTAAATTCAGAGTAGAATAAAAAATATATTAGAGAAATGACTAGTCTATTCTTTAAAGAAAACGTATCCTCTGATTTAACTTCAGAAACAGTTTGGTGTGCTTATAAATGTGTAATATGAGGCCATCTGATAAAATTAGGCGCCAGGATTAAACGAGAACAAGGACTACTGCTGTCAGATTTATATATTGGATACGCCAAAGAGATTGAGAAAAATAAAGAAAATCCAACAGAACAAATCGCAGACACGATATCCAGATTAAAAAAATAAATCAATATTAAACTTTTGGAAAAAGTCTAAAGAAATTTAAATAAACTAACTCAGACGCTATACACTAAAGGAAATATAGCAGATAAAATTCTGACAGCCAAATTGAAAAAAAGATGTTCCACGAATAGAATCTATAAGATTATAACCCAGAAGAAATAGGTAAAGCATTTAGCGATTTTTACGAATCTATGTATAATTTAAACACTCCAAAAATGGAAAATAAGATCCAAGAATATCTAAATAAATGTGGTTTGCCAACTCTGATGGATGAACAAATTTAAATTCTGAATTCCCCTTTTAGAGAACAAGAAATTAGTATAGCTATAGACAAAATAAAAAAAAAACAAGGCTCCGGGTCCTGGTGGATTTACTGGACTCTTCTACAAGACAGTCAAAGCAAACATAGGAAAACATTTAACACAGGTTTTATCGATATTGCACTGGAAGAGAGAATCGCCCGGAACTGCTTAAGGCTAATATCATGCCTATACTTAAACCAAAAAAAGATTGCACTTATAATAGGAAATTATCGCCGATATCCTTAATCAACTTAAAACAAGACCCCAGTGGGTAGAATTTCCTTGGACACAGAAAAAGCGTGCAATCGCATTAAATGGAAGTTTTTATCTCAAACTTTGACTTTGTTTGGTTGGATCTTTCAAGCTATAATGGCACTCTATACAACACCATCAGCAAGAATTATAGGATCAGGATAGGATGGTTTAATATTCTTTATGTTCTTTCCTTAGAACCATTAGCTCAGTATATAAGGGAAAATTGTAATATCAAAGGAATAACAAATGGAAACCACGAAGCAAAAATAAATCTTTATGCTGATGACATAATTTGACATTAACTCTCTATACAATATCTATTGAAAGAGATCAGTTTATATAGTATTATGTCCAATTCTAAACTCGATATTTCAAAATCCACCATAATGGGTTTAAACTTAAACTCTCGGTATATAGAAAGTTTGAAAAACAAATTTGACTTTAAATGGGTAGAAAAATATATAGATTGTTTGGGGATAAAAATCCCAGAGCCAGAAAAGACACAGGATTTGACAAAAACAAACTTTGACCCACTATTAGCCCAGACAACTAACATGTTAAACGAATGGAGAACTCTGGAAGTATATTGGTGGGGACGAATAAATATAATAAAATCTTATATACTTCCTAAATGGAACTATTTATTCGGAACAATCCCGCTGAGCTTAACAGAACGACAACTGACAGAGATTCAAAAGAGCTTTTCGTTATTTATATAGAAGGGTAAGAAAGCGTGTGTAAGCCAAAAGGGAATAACTAGAGGTTTAAGAGAAAGGGGTCTAGTGGTCCCGGAAATAAAGAAATATTATAAAGCGGCCATGATTAAACATCTCTCAGGCTGGATTGACATAAATACCACTGAGTCCTGGAAAACAATTGAAAGTAAAATGCTCGAAGTTAAGGATATATCTCTTATATTATGGATAGATTCTAAAGATCTCGGAGCAAATAAAGACAGAATACACAAACGTCTCTCCAAGTGCTTTATAGGGAACAACTTAATACAATTCTGGAATAAATTTATAAAATATCATAATCTAAACTGGACAAAAGTAGTTAGGACTGCTTGCAAAATCGATCTCTTGAGCTATAACATTGAGAACTTAAACCTAAATAGATGGGGGTAAAAGGAATTCAATCATTTAAAAATGTAATACAAGATCAGGAAATAAAAGTGTTGGAAGTTTAATCCAGAGAGTTGAACCTCCCTCTGGGTGAGATATCCAATTACCCAAGGATCAAGAGTTATCTCTCCGGCCTTATCTTCAAGAATGATTATGAAATAGATGGTTTAAATAGCTTATTGAAAATAGTTAATAGACAAAGGAGTATAATCCAAAATGATATCTTTGAAAATAACGAACAGACCTCGAGTGAATTGATATCCCCAATAATAATTAAATGGAAATTATATATAGAGGGAGAAATAACACTTAGCAAGTGGTTAGTAATCATCCCCGAAACCAAGAAGAACACTCAATGCTTAAACCTGATCGAATTGCAGTACAAGATCATAACGCGATGGTATATGGTCCCAAAGCATATCCATAAGATGTATCCAGACTCATCTGCTATATGTTGGCGATGTAAAAAGGATATAGGAGACTATATACGCATCTGGTGGTCTTGTCCTGCACTTTTAACATTTTGGAAAATGGTTTTTAATACAGTTTAATATATGATTAGGACTCCAATAGAATTTCACCCAAGAATAGCATTGCTACATCTGGAATGGCACAGAATAGAAAAGAAGCAGAAATATATAATTATACAGATCTTGCTGGCAGCCAAAATTAACATTGTAAGATTATGGAAAAAGGAGGAAATTCCTAATTGGCTAACTCTTAAGAACCAAATATCCTATCAACTAGAGATGGAAAAAGAGAAGTCTGTGATGGCTTTAGACGTAAGAAAGGAATGGGTAAACGTTTTAGAAATAGGAAACCCTGGTGAAAATAGAAAGGAAAATTTAGATAAACCTGTTGGATTTATTAAATCCCATCTTCCTTGCTGTACTACCTCACCCCCCACAGACCTCACTTATATTTACAGTAATAACTGTAATAGAACTGAATTAATGAAGCACTTTACCTGAAATGTTTGTACGTCTACCTTTAAGTGCAATATTTTCTAAGAAACATAAGTCAAGGGTACTCATGCTAAGTAAGCGACGAGTTTGTCAGATGCACTTTGATAGGAGAATTGTTGTATAACGTGGTTTTGTATGCGTGTATATTCTTTTTTTATATTGAAATGAAGAAAATGTAATAAATATTATATATTTTTTTTAAAAGTTTGTAAATGGCCTTATTTGCTTTCTGTTGTTTAAGCTTGTCTGTGAGTAGCTTATCGTCTTTGTTGCCTCCATAATAGGATGTCATTTTAAATTTCTTTATCGTATCTATAATTTTTTCTTCTTCATTTTCATTTATTCTCATTTTTAAGTTAGTTAATTTTTGTCTATTAGATCTAGATGGCACTACTTTGTTTATGCTCAACAGGCTAAAATATTCAATATACAGATTGACTAATTCCTTTCCTCCTTTTATTCGTCTTATCCATTTTAATAAAGTATCCTTTAATGACTGCTTAAAAGTACACCACAGTGTGGATGGTGGTATCCTTGTAAGAATTTTCTTTGAAAAAAAGAGAGGGAATTTTATATATATATATATATATATATATATATATATATATATATATATTCTCTATTAGCCTGATCTTTTAGCAGGTTATTGTCTCCAAGTGGTCTGCCAGTGGTTAGTCTTCTCCCCCAACTCAGTTATAACAAAGTTATGGTTTGACCAGGGATCATCTCTAATGATTACTTTTTTGAATTCTTTTAACACTTCCTGCTGTACCTAAAAAATAGTCTAGCCTCAAATATGAACCGTTCACCATTTTTATACATAACCCCCTAAGTCATAGGTGAGTCAAAAGTATTAAATGCTGCTATTTGAAAAAGGACTAGTAATTTGGGAGAGATGTGGAGAATTGAATTAATAGTCCCTGTGTACGACTTTCTACCAGTGAGCCTGTCTTTTTATTAATCATACCATGTCTCCGTCAATCTTTCCATATTTATTTCCAGATGCTACTTTGCAATCCATTGGTAAAGTTTGCATGTTTATAAATCTTACTCTTACCCACACCTTCCTAGAACTGGACATTAAAGATCCGGTGTAATGCAAAACCTAAACCAAACATTTTAATATTTCAATATCAGATTTGCATCTTATTACAGCCAGTGATACAAAATCACAAACTCCAGAGTGTCTTCAACAAAGGATCTCGCAGAGGAAGATTAAAGCATATTTTAGATTTCTTGGATGGTATCTGTGATACGAACCATGTATTCCCAAGATGTTCTCTTCTTAGCTGTATTAAGTTTAATTGAGATGGCAGTTGGAATGTTTCTCAATGGATTTATCATTTTGATGAACTTCCCTTGGCGGCTGAAAGACCAGAGTGTTCATTCTATGGAACTGATTCTGTTCAGCATTGGTCTTGCTAGATTATTCCTCTTATTCATACATGTTCTTGATTATTTAACGTTATTTTTTCATGGATGGTTATGGAAGTCAATATATTTCCGGCAAATTTACTCTATTTTAGGAACGTTTCTCAGTCTTTGCAGTCTCTGGACTGGTGCCCTCCTCTGTGTTTTCTACTGTGTGAAGATCACAACCTACAGCCATAGGTTCTTCCTCTACCTGAAGCTAAACATCTCCAGACTGGTCCCTCGGCTCCTCTTGACATCAGTAACAATATCTTTCTTTTCTAGTCTGCCCTGCACATGGATTGTATATGAAACTGCTTCCAATTCTACAAATACCAGCAGTGCATTCTATAATCCACAAAGTAATGTGAAAATACATTATATCCGCATGTCCATCATTTACTTTTTAGGATCCTCAGTTCCCTTAATTATTTTCTGCACAGCAATATCTCTTCTAATCGGATCACTGTTGAGTCACACCAGTCGTATGAAGAGTATGAACGCTGGCTTCAGGAATCCTCGACTTGATGCTCTTACAAACGCAGTTAGAAATATGCTGTCTTTTATGTTCTTCTATATAATCTATGTTGGGAGCATGAACTTAGTATTTCTAACTCTGCGCTCTGAAAGTCTTGTGGGGACGATGATATGCTTCATTTTTATCAATGCATATCCAAGCTTCCACTCTATTGTTTTGATATCGAGCCATGCGCGACTTAATCAGGCCATTCGTGGAGCGGTCCAGTTAATATTGGGGAAAATAAAACCTCCTTTATAGAAAGAAGTTACTATAAATTCAGCTAATCACAATAATCTGTAAAGTTATAAACTGAACACATAATGCAATTTGAAGTTACTACAGTTTATCTTCATTCATCATCTCTCTCTATCACAGTTTGATTCTTTCAGGAAAATAAGCCAATTGCCAGAGTTTGAATGATGTGTTTTTAGTTAATAAAACACATGCTATTGTCAAATACATAGGGAACTTTCTAAACAATTTGATATCAGGGAGCTCCAAACACTGACTGATCTACACAAGAACTCTAGTGATACAAAATCACACATATAATATCTTCAACACAAGATCCCTCAGAAGAAGATTAAAGCATGTTTTATATTTCTTGGATAGTATCAGTGATAAGGACCATGTATTCCCAACCTGTTGTCATCTGATATGAAATTAATTTAATAGAAGTTGTAGCTGGAATATTTCTCATTGTATTTATAATTTTCAGAAACTTGACTTGGAACCAAAAGGTATAAGTGTTCAATCTATGATAATTTCGGATTCTGTCCAGCCGTTGGTTGGCTGGGCTTCCTCTCCTGATCATATACATTGTTTTTTTTTTTTATTCAATATTTCCAATATAAACATGTATAAAAAGTAAAAAATAACATCACTAAGACATACAATGAATCAGGCAATACAAACAATACCAAAATGTATCACAGTCAACACATAAGGAACAGAATTGTATCCTAAGTCTCTTCAATGCGTATAGCGGAGGTCACATAGTAGCATACTAGAGTAGATCTTAGTTGGACGTTAAAAGGTTGTGTGAAGAGTTAATTAATAACTTTTGTACAAATAGAACAAATGTCCCTCCAGAATGCTCCATTGGGTTTTATGCTTCCGATTATGCGTATTGGATTGTGAAGGGATATGAATAAAGGTCAACTAAACGGTGGTTTATATACCATAAATTTGTCTGAGCAGTTTAGGTTTAGTAGTGCTTCCTTGTAGTATAGAGCTGAGTATTCCCAACCTGTTGTCATCTGTAATGAAATTAATTTAATAGAAGTTGTAGCTGGAATATTTCTCATTGTATTTATAATTTTCAGAAACTTGACTTGGAACCAAAAGGTATAAGTGTTCAAGCTATGATAATTTCGGATTCTGTCCAGCCGTTGGTTGGCTGGGCTTCCTCTCCTGATCATATACATTGTTAATGATTTATATTTACATGTTCTTGGATGGCTATTCGATTCAAGATATTTCCAACACATTTTCCTACATGCTGGAGGATTCCTGGACCCTGCTCTACTGCGAAAAGATCACAACCTACAGCCATAGGTTCTTCCTCTACCTGAAGCTAAACATCTCCAGACTGGTCCCTCTGGTTCCTCTTGCCATTGTTGACAACATCTTTCATTTCTAGTCTGCCCATCAAAAGGTTTGTGAATAGATCGGTTTCTAATTCTACAAATAGTAGCTGTTTTCCCCCTAAAAAAGATGTTACTCCAATCCTCCTGCTGGTTTGAAAGCCAACCAATGACAGGGCAGGGACATAAAAGCACCATTAAGGTTACAAAAGTTGTTGCATCTGATACAAACGTCCATGCTCTCTATAGAGATGCGTGAGTTTGTATAGATACCGAAGGTCCCCGATTTTCTGTTTAGATTTAGTGTGTCTTAGTTTAATGGCAAACATAGAATGTGTCGGCAGATAATAACCTTTTGGCGCATCTAGTCTTCCCAACAAGCTTTCCATTGATTTAACTGATTCAGTTTCTTCTTTAAAGGTGGAGAATGGAAGTCGTTTGAATTTATTTCCATCTTCTGTCAATCAATGGTTTGGCTGCCACTGAAATGTGTAGAACCATTTTTTTGGGTGGGGGGATTCAGAGCAGACGGTAGCATGTCCAAGAAGAGCCACAGTAACGATGACAATTACACCAAACATGTCTCATAGTTCCAATAGCAGGTCGACATTTCCAACAAGCTTTTACAGCCAGTAGGCAATATTGTGGCCAGTTTTGAGTGAACCATATACCACTGAAATAGTACTTTCCTGTCCGACTCAAAGTGACTGGTGCATTTTGTCAAACCCATCACACTGGGATTGCTCTATTTCATTGCTTGGTCGAGAATTCTTTATTTATTTCCTGTTCCCATGGTTTCATATATGCCAATTTTTCTGGCTTATTTGTGATAATAAGAGTTTTGTAGCGCATAGTATTTCTCTTGCTGTAATTTGTATGTTATAAATATTTGCGTAGCATCGATTCAGAGTTTGCGCGAGAAGGGCATTGAGGATGTTTTTAAGTCTTTTGTAGGTATGATATTCCTGGTTTGGGAGGTAAAATTTAGTTTGGATTGTTTGCTAGTTTGGAGTTTCCAGTAAGTCAGCATCCAAATGAACAAATGGACGAATGATTTTCGTTCATTTAGCATTCGTTCATTCGGATTTCACTAATTTATCAGTTTTCTTCTGCATAGCATAATGTTATGCCGAATAAAAACTAATCTGATGAATACTAAATGTCAGACTCAGATATTCAGTATTCATCAGATTAGTTTTTATTCTGCATAACATTATGCTATGCAGAAGAAAACTGGTAAACTAACGAAATCTGAATGAACAAATGCTAAATGAACGAAAATCATTCGTCCATTCGTTCATTCAGATGCTGACACTGGGCATGAATGAAATTTGTATGTAATTCGTATTAATTAGACTCTTTGAACCGAATTCTCCTACCTTATACTATTGAAGTTAGGTTAAATCTTTATACTGTATGTCTGTTTGTATTTGTCAGTTTTGTATACTGTGTTACTAAGCAATTTGATAATTATGGATGTGAATTTTTTAAACTTTTTAAAACAAAATGTGTAATACATATAAAAAAAATTGTTTCAATTTCATAGCCATAATTATCAAAATGCTTAATAATGCAATCTATGTTAAATGTTATATGCTTATATACACTGACTTTGCCTCCAACTCACTCCCTGCACTTTACATACTGATTGTGAAGTACAGAGAGAGAATGACAGCGAAAGGACAGTGAAAGGAAAAAAAAAAAATTTAAAATTAACCCTTCCCCTGCTGATCACAGTTGCTTTTTACTGTGATCCGTTTCCTTCCAAGTTTATGGCCCTCATTTAGTTTTTTCTTATAATTTGAATTTTTTGCAATTTTACTATATTACTTATATTCTTTTCATGTATTAATTTAATTACAGTTAACTCCTGCAGGCCTGTGCTGGGATTCTGACCAGAGCAAACTTTAAATGTCTTCCCTTTTATATGTATTTTTGAATACTAAATTGTAGATCATTTATATGTACATGATATCCATCCACAGAAAATAAATGATAACAAATAACTTGTAGGTGTGCGTTAGATGAGAGAGAGGAAAACCAAGTTTAATCAACCACGTTTCAAAATGGAAAAATCGTCTCTGGTCATTAGCCCTGGAAAATCCCTTGTTCTTTAAGGGTTAATGCATGCCTTAGGAGTATTCCTGACTTAATGGCGTAATATACCAGTAACATGCTCTAACAGTTTTCGCGGACAGTTCCGATTTTGGAGGTTTGTCACGCTGTCCCCTCGAGCTCTACCGCTGTTCCACTTTTCGGAAGAGTGTTAGAATTTGTCAAAACAGCGAAAATAAAAACTTCAACACCATGTTCTTCATCTGATCTCTGGTGTCTGGGACACTGGAGACTGAATACTGCACATGCGCAGTGCTGCCTGGCTGTGTGAGAGAGCGCAACCGTGCATGCTTGGTGGCGCTGTCAATATACCTCCCATGGATACAGCATGCATGAACCATATATCTTAAGGGGTCACTAAAGGGTATACTCCACGAGAGAAACTGTAGTGATTTTTATTTATTTATTTCAAAAGTGTTTTACCAGGAAGAATACATTGAGATTTCTCTTGTTTTCAAGTATGTCCTGGGGACCCAGTCCAGAATGGAATTACACAGTTACACATTTAACAGTAGATTAAAAATAAATACATACATACATATATTAAAAAAGTTGAAAGGAGAACATACAGGGTGAATCATTATTGATGCAAAAAAGGAACAACATGTACAGTATACGAAGGAGTTTTTAAACTAATAACAGGTACAATCTGTTTTGAGGATTTGGGAGACACTTATTTTGAGGGATTTTAGACTAGATGATGATTTGGCAGAAACAGGAAGGCTAATTCCACAAACGAGGAGCTCTAAAAGAGAACGCACCTCTACCTGCTTCCTTTTTGAAGTGGGGAATCGCTAGTGAAGGTTCTGAGATTGTGTGATGTGCAGGGAGTAAGAGAAAGCATGCCGCTCAGGTAGGGGGGGAGCGTTCCAGAGAAGTGGTTATGAACTAAGCAAGCTAGGTGGAGAGTGCGCCTGGAGGCAAGCGTCAGCCAGTTTAATTATTTTAACATTTTACAGTGGTGCGTGTTATAATCGCACTGTAGTGCAAAACTACACAATGTATTGTACATAGTGTTGAGTTTACCGAGATGGGTCTGCGGGGCAGAATCATACACAACATCAATATGTTTCCTTACTGTTGAATCTAGGTTAGATTTGTTTCTATATAGAAAGCCAGGAATTTCAAACTTAAGTACAAAGAAGCCTTAATATAGGTTACTGGCCATTTAAAGCCAACAAATAACGTGTGAAATGGTCAACTGTGAATATTATATAAACCACAGTTTTTTTATTTTTTTTATTTAATATGCAACATATCAAATATTAATATTATTTCAATCATACTTTTGGGTTTACATCTACACCACTAAAATGTGACTTTCTATGTTTCTATCTGTTTGATTTCAACAAAATGATGTCCATAAGCTTCTATATCCGAATTTCACAACCACTTAGAGCCAAATTCCAACAGCTCAAATAGCATAGGTAAGGGATGAAATTTGAAAATGTTGACTCTTTCAACCGAATTCTCCAACCTTTATACTATTGAAGTGAGGCCATTTTCGTCCATTGCTGCATTCATTTCACCATTCAATTCATATGAATGAACATTTCACCTATGTTCAGTCAATACATAGTAGAAGGTTGGGGAATTCAGATTGAAGAAAGATACAATTTCAACATCTCAATAGCATAAGGTAGGGGATGAATGAAATTCGTATCAAATTCGTATCAAATTCGTATCAAATTCGTATCAAATTCATATCAAATTCGTATCAAATTCGTATCAAATTCGTATCAATGACACTCTGAACCGAATTCTCCAATAGGTGAATTATTTTCCATTCGTACGAATGAATGTAACGCAAGTAATGAACCTATTTCGTCTAAAACGAATGCAGCAATGGACGAAATTCGTTTTGGACAAAATAAATAACATTTTCGTCCGAATGGACGAAAACTAATCGAAAATTTTAATTTTGCCCATCTCTAGTAATTAAGACAGATCCTATTCTAACTAAAATATTGCCAGAAACCAGTACAGTCATTTGTAGAAAGAATGCTAGCCTCAAAACACTATTGGCTCCATCTGATCTGACTAAAAAGTATAAATGGCTCAAGCAGTTATAGAGCTTAAAACATAATACCTTTATAGGAACCAATATACCAAATGATTCTATATGCCCTTCTGTATATAAAAAATGTGCGCATCCACGAAGAAATGTAAAGTGCTTTGCAGGGGTAAAATATATAGATATGTAGAGGGACACTGTTTCCTGTAAGTCCTGTTTCTGAGCAGGCTCTTCAATCCTCCTCCAAATATACTATCCTTCTTTACTGTGTGGAGAAGAATCCTTGCAAAAAAGTGGGGGCTAATTTGGGGGAAAAAGACACACCCATTGCCGGACACATTGGAAAATGTAATAATGACAACCCATATGCATTATCAGTCTGTTTTCCAAGCGGAGGTAATGTGAACACTAGACTCCTACAACGCAAATCTTTCGGAATATACCCTAGCCCCACAAGGACTTGATGAAAATTTTTCTCCTTCACACCATAAGTCAAGATAAACCATTCTCTTTGAATATCTATTATACTTCCACCTTCTTTCTCTCTTTACATCAAATCTCATTGATGTAAATATATACTTTGTTATTATTATTTTTTGTTTTTTTTTAAATAACTGGCCTCCACACAATTTCGGGCAAATATACCTTGGATATCCCTAACAAAATTACCTGCCACTTAGAATAATCTAATTACAATTTTCACGAGGGAATTACACCATTTAGATGAAAATACAATATTAAAAAAAAAAATTACTTAAAATCAATTATTTATTAAACTATATTTAGCAACTTCCTTGTCAATTTTGCACTTTAAGATATTTTTGGATCTACTTTTTGATTTTAATATGTACAATTTCCCAAGTCCTATTTGAAGAAAGGCAATCCTTGCATTTCATGTAAAATCACCAAATTGTGATGACATATGGTGAAATCCAAGAGGAGCGAAATGGAGAGAATCCTATACATTTTTAAGACAAGTACATCACCTTTCTTGTGAACCTAATTGATCCCAAATTGAATTTGCCAATTCTGATGTACTAGCCGAAAAGTAATCAAAATATGATATATTGAATAGCCAAATTGAGGCTTTACCAGCAATGTGGCTATTATGCCCCCAAAATTGGGCCAGTTTGGTAGTATTTTGGTAATATCTGAATGACATTACCACAGGCGTCATTCATTTGGGCAGTTGGGGATACATATATGGTACAAATAGTTTAAAAAGTGTGATCATCAGCGCTGTCAATTCCCAATAGAACTTCCAATCAACAAAAAGTGCTCTATACCAGCTGGAGAGCAGACACACTTGCCACAAAAAGAAAAAGAAAATATGATGCCGCACTTGTGAATTTAAGACCACAATTTGCATCAATTAGAACTGATAAAAAGTAGGACAAACATAATTGGTCAACATGGGCGGCTCAATCTACATTATATTACATTAACTTTCATTTATATAGCGCCAACAGTTTACATAGTGCTTGGTAAAGAGCATAGAAGGGAACTACACACTACATCAGACAACCAGAGACAGACTGATACATGAGTTAGAGAGACCTGCAAGTTTACAATCTAGAGGGAGCAGGGGACAAGAGACAAATAAGGTCAGCAAGATGGTCAAAGGGGAAGGTGGTGGTAGTAGGAGTTTGTGGGGACAGTACGAGCTGGGTGGGTTTGAACAGAGGTTAATTAATGGTTGGTCTAGTGAAGAGCATCCAAAAGGTCATTTGTGGACATAAATTGAGTTAGGCGCAAGATCGCAATCCTATCCAATAACTTGGACGTAGAGAAGGGAGATTGGATAGTAGCTCAATGGAAGCATGGGAAGATTTTTTTCAGTAAAGCTATGAGTTAGGCATGGTTGAAGGTCAACGGTACAATTTCAGAGGAGAAGGTGAGATAGGCTGAAGTCTAGGGCATAAGTAGTAGGTCTACAAATGGAGACAAAAAAAAGTATTTCTCAGCTACAGGTGAGAAGATATTCAAAGTCAATTTAGGGGAAGGGAAACAGGCATAATGATGATGCAGTAAGTTGTGTGAGTTAAAGTTGCACATGGATGCGTCAAATTTATTTTTAAAATGGGAAGAAAAGTTCTTGGGCCATAAGAAAGGAGCATGGAGAAGAGCAGGAGGCAGAAGAGGGCATTACATGTCCAGAATAGGAGCATGGGGTTTGTTGCAGGATTTGAAATTAGGATTGAGAAGTAGTGTTTGGGCAGACTAGATGGGCCGAATGGTTCTTATCTGCCGACACATTCCATGTTTCTATGTGTTACTTGGGCTGAGAAAGAGAATTGTTGTAGGAGCACAGCGTCAGTTTATAATGCCGAAAATCCTCCATGGAATGTAATTTCCTAAAATGCTGCTCAGCAGTATGGGTGCATTTTTGTAGGTAGCGCGTTAGTTTTGTGTGCTATGATTGATGACAGGGTCTGCAGACTCAGAAGCAATATTGCCAAGGGCTGAGCTAAGCATGTTGTTGTTGGAAGTTACCACTTCGTTTGGACGTCAGATGGATGGAAAGGAGTGGAGAATAGTTTATAGTGTCGGTGTAAGTAGTGGGAGGGAGGAGTTTGGTATCAATCGAGTTGAGAATGATGTGTAGTAGTAGGCTGAGATAGGGGGTGTAGAACCACAAAGGCTGGATGAGATACTTAGTATGAAACCAAACTATTAGTCATTTGGCACAACCACATGGCTCTGCTCTAACAACACATTTCTGTGTGTATATAACAAACACAAAACAATAAATATGAAGATAAAGGGAAAAGGAGACCAGCCAGCTGGTTCTTATATGTAGTTATAATCTGAGATAATTATAAAGGTGCAGAAAATTAGTTTGCAATACTAGAATATGGAAAAAACAGGTTTAAGGGTTGGTTTGACTGATACCCAATGCTCTGTTTGGGAGTATCCAGGTTGTACCACTCTATATTGGGAAAACTAGATTCTTTATTTCCCTGTACTTTCCATAGTGTTTTGAAAAGAACAGCCTGTCTGTTTATATATCCATCTAATCATGAGTTCATCTCTCTGTCACTCTTTCCGCTTGCCAACTTATTTAGTTATGCTGCTTTGCAATGCCTCAACAAATCTTGCATATATGCAAGTCACACATGGCTTACTCTCATTCACACCTCACTAGAATTGAACAATAATGATCCAGTGAAATGCAAAATCTAAATCAAACCTTTTAATATTTTCATATTAGATTAGCATCTTATTATAATTCAGTGATACAAAAACACAAACTTTAGAGTGTGTTCAGCACAGAAACAGAGGATCTCACAGAAAGATGAAAGCATATTTTGGATTTCTTGGATGATATCAGTAGCGAGGATCATGTATTCCCAAGCTGTTTTCATTTTAGCTGTAATTAATTTTATAGAGATTGCAGTTGGAATATTTCTCAATGCATTTATCATTTTGATGAACTTCATTTGGTGGCTGAAATGCAGAAGTGTTCAATCTATAGATCTGATTATGTCCAGTATTGGGCTTGCTAGACTTCTTCTCTTAACCATCTCTGCTATTAATAATTCATACTTACTTGCTTTTGGAAGGTTATATAACTCTAAATATTTCATGGAAATTTGTTCAATTGTTAAAATAAGTTTAAGCCTTTGCTGCCTCTGGACCGGTACCCTCCTCTGTGTTTTCTACTGTGTGAAGATCACTAACTACAGCCATAGGTTCTTCCTCTACCTGAAGGTAAACATCTCCAGACTGGTCCCTCGGCTCCTCTTGGCATCGGTGACAATATCTTTCTTTTCTAGTCTGCCCTACACATGGATTGTGTATGAAGCTGCTTCCAATTCTACAAGTACCAGCAGTGCATCATATGATCCACAACTTAATGTGAAAACAAATTACACCAACATGTTCATAATTTACTGTTCAGGATCCTCAGTTCCCTTATTTATTTTCTGCACAGCAATCTCTCTTCTAATTGGATCCCTGTTGAGTCACACCAGTCGTATGAAGAGTATGAGCGCTGACTTCAGGAATCCTCGACTTGATGCTCTTACAAGCGCAGTTAGAAATATGCTGTTGTTTCTGTTTTTCTATCTACTCTATGTTGGAAGTGTGAACTTACAGTCTCTAACCCAGAACTCTGGAAACAAAGCGTGGTCAATGATACGTGTCATTTTCGGCAATGCATATCCAAGCTTGCACTCTATTGTTCTGATAATAAGTCACGGACGACTGAATCAGGCTTTTCGGAGAGTCGTCCAGCTTATATCGAAGAAAATAAAATCCCATTTATACTAAGAAGTTCATCTATGTTCAGCTACTGCAAAGCGTTTTAATTGAGCACACAAAGCAGTTACTATCCAGCCTTCCAATGTATCTTCATGTTCAATCACAGTATGATGCTTAGGGTAAATCTAATATGAAAAACAAATGACACGTTTTCTTGCTTCCGACGCATTTTACAAATTTCATAGAGGCCATCATATGCCAGAATTTCGCTGCTGTGTCTTTTTTTTAAATGTACTGTGTCAACCTCAACATTTCTTATGCTGGGACTATAGAAAATAAATGATGATCAAGAATTATCAAAACTTTTTTTTTTAAATAGAACTGCAAATAAGTGCAGGAATTGGGAGAAAAAAATGTTTTACACATGTCTGTGGTGTCTCATGTCTATGACATCACTAGTGGCTTGATATACAAGGGAACTACTTTTCCATGGGAAATGTGCAATTTGCATATCAAGCCACAAGGCTTTGCATGCAATTTGGCTAACACAATGTATACGCAGTGTCATGCAACACATTCTACAAATCAGTATGTGAGTGAAAAGGATTCGTATACGTTTTAATATCAGGATGCCCCAATTATTGATTTACATGGTATTTTGTCACTGTGGAAGGCGCCGTGCTTTTTCCTGACTTTTCCGACATTTAGGAGAAGCGTAATATCAATTGAAAACACATATTTTGAGAATGTGGCAATTAGGGAAACGCCTATACGAGAATGTAAGAACGTTGATTTAGCAGAACAGCTCAACATCCACATCCAGTGGTCCGAAGGAAAGTCTGCATGCAGTCGACAGTGATTCCTCCCATTCAACTCCCAACTTAACACGTCACAGCTTCCCTGGGACAAGGTAGAGGAAGGTGTGAGAAACATAGGATTGGACCCTACATCAGTTTAATCTTGGCCTCAGGATCCCTACTTGTATCTGCTCCATTCCTCAATACCGGTTGCCTTTTATAATGCTGTTTGTCCTTTATTATTTATTATTAATATTTGCTCTAGTAAATGATTTACATCCTTATGTCCAGAAGACATGCAGAGATATTTTAAGACATTTCATCCTATGCACTCATTTTCTATATGTGTCTTAGAAGAATGGGGAAATCCGGTTGCCTTTTGGAGTCAGGAAGGAACTTCCCTGCTGTGTGGCACAACTCAAAATCCCTTCTTTAGGATATTAACCTTCTTTTGCATCAATAGCAGGAAGAAGAATGGGTAAAGGGTTAAACTTGATAGACTGAAGGTCTATTTTTCGACATAAATTACTATGTAACTAATTGCAAGTTCAGACAGATCTTCCTGCCACACATCAGAACATGTTTCCTGCAAAGCCCAGTCACCAGCTGCACTGCTTCCTGAGACCCTCACTCTATACTCAGGACGTAATTCCAGTATCTGGGATCTTCATAGAAAACCATGGTTCAGATCTCTGGAGGGAAAGGCAGACTATTGAGTATTTGTGATCTAGGCTTATTGTTATGAGGTAAGATTATTATCTAAGGATCTGATGTTTTATCCTTAATGTTTATACTTTGATCATTAACGTGTATGCATTTAGATTTTTTTCATGGACTAAGTTTAAATTGCTAAATAACCAGCAAAATCCAAGCGGTTCTGTCAACTGGGTATAAGGAAGTACTCAGTTCTTCCCTCCATCATTCTGATGGGGCCCCAGGCAATATAAGGTCATGGATCCCCCTTGATGGGGACAGAGATGACACTAGATAGCTGAATGGGGACAGGGATTATACTGGGGGGGGGGGGGGGGGGTCTGGATGGGAACAGAGATGACACTGGAGGCTGAATGGGGACAGATATGGCACTGAGGGGACTGAATATTGACAAAGATGATACTGTGGTGCTGATTGTGGACAGAGATGGCAGGGCTGAATGAAAATGGAGATTACACTGGATGGCTAAATGGTGACATTGCAATGCTGAATGGAGACTGAGATCACACTGGGGGCCTAAATACGGACAGAGGTGGCATTTGGGGGGACTGAATGAGGACAGAGATTACACCGGGAGGTGAATGGGGACAAAGGTGGCACTGAGAGGCTGAATGGTGACAGAGGTGACATTGGGGGGCTTAAAAGCACTGTCTAGTGCCCAACATGCATCTTCCAAATATTAATGTGCTTTCAAAGTACTTTAAAATGCATGTCTCACATTTTGCATTACTTACAGCTAGAAAAAACTGAAATTACAGCAGTTTGTAAGAAACAAGGACTTCCCACACTAGATGAGTAAAAGTAATTTCCTTTTTTTTTGCTGCAGGAACCAATGAGAATAATGCCATTCAAATGAATGGAATATCCTTTCTCTCTAGTGATGTCATCAGACAATGTGTTGCACTGTTAAGAGATCCTACTGTGTACAAGAGCAAAGTCACTCATAAGCCACTCAATTTGAGGAGGACCGGAATTGACAGAATAGGACCGAATAGAGACATTTGGTCCCTCTATGTAAGTTATTTCTGTTATGTGGCACTGTGGAAAGTGATATAGGGTTATGCATGGCACTGTGGAAAGTGATATAGGGACATGCATAGCACTGAGGAAAAAGATTAGGGACAATGTTAGGGCCACATTATATGTTAAATAAAATATTGTCCATTCTGTAAGCAGCCTCTGGATCCGCCCCTATATAGACAGGAAGAGACTAACTGGTCAAAACTGAAAATAGAAAATCCCGGGCTTTCTGAGGTTGTCCCAAAAATGGCAATTTCCAATGCAAACCATGCTGCTTGTTATTCTGTCAAGGGCAATCATTTTTTTTTATCCTTGTGCTTGTTTAGATAAATCTTAAAATAATAAGCGTGTTTATTAATATGTATTTCTTTCTTTTTCAGTTACGTTGTGAAGTAATGAACTTGTGTATCACTATGGAAATATTGACTCCTTACTTGGACTTGACAGAGTATATTGCCGGGCCCTTCCTCTAAGGAGCTGCAGAGTTATCATTTATTTCAGTCCTTCATACAGTGAGACACAGTTATTTATTATAACCGGCCAGGACTATAGCTGGTGGAGAGGATAATAGTCTGGAATATGGATGGACTGAGGCTGACTCTTCAGGGAGTTGCTGGGACTCTTCAACTGAACTGTATTCCCGTCATGATTCTGACCTGTTTGGGACAGTTTAGGCCAGAAACCAGATTAGATCATAAGCATTGGAAATCCAAGAACATTTTCCCACCCCAGCAGGATGTGTTGAAGAGTTGGAAGGAACAAATAAACCGGTGAATGAGACTTTGAATAAGGCATGGGTTTGCTTGGAAGAGGCACGCTGTATATCAAGCTGAAGAGGTCACTGTATTGTGTATATATTGGTCTTGACAGGAAAGTACTCCATTATACCAGATCACACCTGAAGCTTAGAAACATAGAAACATAGAATGTGTTGCCAGATAAGAACCATTCGGTCCATCTAGTCTGTCCAATTTTTTTTGAATACTTTTATTAGTCCCCCGTTCCCGGTCTTATAGATAGGATAGCCTTGTGTCTATCCCACGCATGCTTAAAATCCTTGACTGTGTTTACCTCTACCACTTATGCAGGAAGGCGAAACGCGTAGCGTGATTCATTGTACTGCGGACCTTTTATTACCTTTTTTACAGAGGTTTTCTCTTTCTTTTTATCCTGTTCTCTGGCATATTGCCTCCACTTGGATTTTACTATTGGCGTGGAACCGGTTCTGTGGACCATCGCCTGTGATCATCTTTTGTGCTGCATATCCCTATTTTAGATGTAAGCTACCTTATTGCTTTATTAAAATCTTGTATTTTACCACATATTTATGGTTCTCTTCATCTATTTCTACATCACACATCCACTGGATGAGGAGCAAGAGGACCACACAAGAAACTACAGATAAGATTTTCTCCTTCTTTTGTTTGTGAGTGCATTAGTTACCTGCACAGATTACTCCATATCTAGACTATATTACACTATGGTCTTTGTGTGTTCTTTTTGTCTTTTTTAAGATACTGATTGTACATCGTCATATAAGAGTGACCTACTATAAGGCAATTATCAGATTTCCTATATTTCACTGGTGTTTGTCACATAGCGCACCTACCACTTTGTTTTGTATTTATTCCATACATCCACTACCCTCTCAGTAAAGTAATACTTCCTGATATTACTTTTAAATTGTTGCCCCTCTAATTTAAGACTTGTTGGAAATCTCGTAGCTACTGGTCTCCACTGTGGATCTAATGTGATCAAGGCAACTCTTCTGTTAATATGTCTCCAGAAGAGTCTGTCCAAGATGTATTGACATGATATGAACTTCTACCATGAAAGGAAGTGGGAGCCACTGGATGTGTAAACAAGTCTACCCTACTGGAGCCTCAAGTGACAAAGGGTCACCACGATGGATATATTAAGGATACAAGACTGAGATATAGAATGTATACATATCAAATTGAGCCATGAAAATATCTGAATGCTGTCATTCAGCGACTGCCCACCTAAACTCAAAGTTTTCAGTTTATTGATAAGACTTCTATTTGCCACAGTGTCAAAAGCCTTACTGAAATCTAGTTAAGCAATGTCTACTGCACCACCCTGATCTATTATTTTAGTTACCTAATCAAAAAAATCAATAAGATTAGTTTGGCATGATCTCCCTGAAGTAAACCCATGTTGTCTCTGAACTTGAAATCCATGTGACTTTACATTAATTTCCCCACTACTGATATAAGAATTTTGGACGGGGGGGAAGGAACAACAATAAGGAATGGATGGATCAAAAGCAGGTAGAGAAAATCCAGTGAGTAAATAGGGTGGTGAGAAGATCCTTTGAGAAATTTTAACTTTCTGTGGAAGATTTGGACAGCAGTAGGGGAAGTGTTGAGAGTACCTGTCAGGGAATAGTAGGTGTATCTGAACAACATCCCAGCCGTGTATCTTACTCGAAACCACATCACATACAGTCATCTTGCTGTGGACTTAAATGTATACTTAATCAAGTAGCTTTGTGAAGAGTCCATGGCAAGTCTTAATATTTCACGACACTTCGTATTAAAGAGAGAGAAAGTAAAACAGAGTGACTTTTAATGATGTGTATTTTAGTAAGCGTAACAGATTTTAGTAAACTGTTATGCTTAGGGATGTTTATTGAAAAAATTAGTTTATGCACATACAATTATTATGCAGTGGGACAAAAATGCTGATGTCTCGTTCTTTCTGTTGTTTTTGTTTTAATCATTTTTAAAGTCCGATTAAACATTTACAATGAAACAATTGCACATTAATGTTAGAGTTTACATAATTCTCATCGTTTGTACTGATATAATGTGAGGGAACATTAACCTCTGAATCTTCATGCCCCAACATAGACATCTTGTGTAACTCCTCTGACTCTTTGGCTTCCTCCTATTTCACTGTAATTATTCCTTTTTTTGTAAACATTCTCATTTTCCTTCTCAGTTGTCTTCATATTGGCGATACTTTATTTCCAACTTACATGATGTACTTCACTAGGAGTATCTACAGAAAACAAAAACTGTCAATGCTTCTCGCTCTAATAAAGTTAGCAAGAATTGTATAAGCAATCTTTTGATCGCGAGTTGATGTCATTGGTAAATGTACATGCGTGCATAGTTTAATTGGTGGGAAAAATATATTCCAGCCAAATACTAGTGCTAAAAACTGGTTCTGGTGACCAAAGTAGACAATGAAGTCACAACCATTTCGTGAACAGTGAGAAATAAAATAGAAAATATGAAAAAAACAAAGGACAATGAAATTGGCATTTGTATATGAATATGTATACACAGCATACATTGTGCTTGTTATTTTCAATGCAATTATTTCCACCGAATTGTATCCATTTTAATAACATAAGAAATAGGCCAGTATTATCGACCGCAGATATGGCAATCATACATGTACTGTTACTTTTACACGAGTATGTTAATGAGTCAAAGTTCAAAACAACATGTATACATTACATTAAAACAGGTATGAACACCTAATATATAAAATGTAAGCAAATTAAAGGAAACAATAGAATTGAAATAAGAAAAAAGGAAGAGAAGAAGGGTAGAGGGGTTGTGTTTTGTTTGTTATCAGGTCACTCCTATGTGTGGCTTGTTAACATAAGTCCACCCTCCTGGCACTCAAAAGGTGCACCCTGTAGAAATATATTACCTGATTCAATATCCATCGATGATCTATGATGCCCTTGAATCCTCATCTTTATCCTCCAAACAAATCCCACAACTCAGGTATGACCTCATCCCCAACCTACCTGGGCTCCTTCTGATACCATAATACTTAGAGTTAAGGGGAAGGTAGATGAATATTTATTCAGGTGGTACCGGGTGCATTTGGGCATCCTCAGACACCATGCAATCGAGGGTCCTGGGAATCCTTGTGGTAGCTACAAGATCCATATTATAAAGAACTGCTCTTGGCCTGTATATACCAGGGAGCCAGGGGTCCTTGGAACAGTCCCATATTATACATTATATTTAACTTAAATTTTGTTTTACATAATTTATGCCGGTCGAAAAAGCACCTTATTAAATGTTTAGGTTACTACCCATATCGTTTAGGAGCTTAAGCCCTATGCCTCTATTTGACACCTAATTTGAAACACCATTGAGTTATCATCATATACCCACTTACTATTTTTTCTATTTGTTGGACATATTTACTACCATTTAGTCAATGTATACTAGTGACCATTGGTCTATGACCACCAGGACCATTATGTTTAAAGAGACCTGGGAGAGTTTGGAAACAAGAATCCAGCATGTTTTAGTAAAACTAAGAACATTGAGATCGAACTGTTGCATTTTAATAAAGGTTACCAAGAGGACTTGAGTCTGTTTGTTTTAGAGGGGCCAGGGACATTTGGACCACTAGATCAACAATTACTAATTGGAGGGCTGTTATATAATTCAATATATAAATATATATATATATATATATATATATTTTTTTTTTTGAGCTATACCTTATTGTGAATGATTGTAGAAGTGCAGGCTGTGATCATTACCTCCTCTCTCACCACCCATAGAGAGGAAAGATGACATATTCCTGGCCCAGTACAGCATAAAGCGATAGGTAAGTCAGATGTCCCGACAACGTAAACCCTTAATGGCAAGTGATGTGATCTCTTCCATCATACAGAGGGTGTTGCTAGACTGCTTTTAGATGGATCCAGCAACGTTTTGTTAAAAAAACAAAACATAATTTTTCTTTAGTAAGCCTTAGATATAGGGTTAGGATTAGGGTTCAGTAAGGGTAAGATCTAGGGTTAGGGTTGGGGTTACACTGGCACAGTAGGTAATTCTTCTTTAAAAATGTTAGGAAAAAGCAATGTGCTATTTTTTTGTTATTTCCCTATAGCTTATAGCAAAAAAGCAAGTACGCTTTTAAGTGACCACCACCAAAGACAATGAGCAAAACAATAATTGCCTGATATGTTGATTGGTCAGATAGACGGTGTGTCTCACAGTATAATATATAGAAAAAAAGAGACAAAATACATAGTACAATACAGCTATACAGTAGATGAATTGTATGCAGTTGCACTCACAAAACTTGGCAGATTGTAAGGCTCATCAAAGAAGTGACTTCATATGTCCACTGTTCCCTTCTCAGCCAGTTTTCCAGGGGGTTAAACTGAAAGAAATAATGCAGGAACAAAATGTAAGTACAACAAAGTATCCAAATGTTAATAAATAGAAAGTAGTATCTTACATGTGCTGTTTGGGTATGTCAGCTTGGCAGTCTTCCCGACTGGGTGCAAAACGTAGCAGAGCAGCAATGAAGATCAACATCTTTAAAATAATGAGAAGCTTTAATAACAATAACAAGTCCCAAATGTTGCCAATATGGGATCCAGTAGGTAGTACAGGGAAAAAATAGACCTTACGCAACGCGTTTCACCCCTCGTGGGCTTCCTCCTGGCGTGTATCCTCTGCACTGCAGAATCTGTTTAAAAATCTTCTTTCCCGGCGTTTGTGGCTGTGAACTTCCGGGTTTCGTGACTGATGATGTCATCACAACTAAGTCGCATCACAGGATTTAAGAGAGTCCACCATTTGGTTGGCAGCACTCAAATACAATGGGAAAAAAGAAACCAAAGAAGAAACAACTTTTAAGCCTGATACATGTTTGGATATTGTTATTATCAGAGGATCACCTGTTTACAACTTTGCAGAGCATCTTAGATTAATCTGTATGCAAAGAGCATCCCTTATAAAGGTTTAGCATTTCATATACTATTAAGAGGATGGTTTTTAAAAAACTATCTACAGTTTTATTGTGTATATAATATCTATATTCCAAACACATAAAACATGTATGTATACATTTTTTTGTAAAATGTAATCCCTAATATCTCATTTGTTTTTAAGAGAGTACCATATTGGAATGGTATTATACAGAATTACATTTTTTGATTTTAACCGATCTTGTGTTTTGATCCCCAGGTAATCATACCCCTATCCTGAACCCTCAGTCAGAACCGCTCTTGTGTTCTTGTCCTCATTGTTTTGTCCACATTTTAAGTCATGCTATTGTTCTATTAAAATTGAGTTTAAAATTAGTTAATTTACTATACTCCTCCACCTCCTTCATAAAGTGGGGATGTAAGAGTAACCACAACATCATCTGTGTAGAGTAACAGTTTTAATACTTCTTTATTAATCTGCACCCCTTAATATTCTTGTTTTCACTAATGTTGAGCCAATGGCTCAAGTGTGAGGATGTAAAGGAAATGGGATAGAGGACATCCCTGACGTGTGCTGTTCAAAAGACCAAACCAGCTCAAACAGAGCCCCTGCTCCACCACCCATGCACTCAGGGCTGTGTACAGTGATGAGATTGCGGAGTATATCCAATAGACATGTGCATTCGTTTTCGGACTAATGCATTTTCGGACGAAAATAGCATTTTCGTCCATTCGTCCGAAAAACGAAAATGTTAACTAACAAAATCCGAATGAACGAATGGTTAATAAACGAAAATCATTCGTTCATTCGTCCATTCGTCCATTCGTCCATTCGTGCTATTGGCATTCTAAACCGAAATAGAGTCGGTTTATACAATACCAATAGCATTGTACTACATTCCATAAACCGACATGGATGACTTTCGGTTTATGGAATGCATGTAATGCTATTGGCTTTCTATAAACCGAAATTGAGTTCCCATTCATACGAATAGGTCAATTGACCTATTCGTATGAATGGGGACTCTTTCGGTTTATAGAAAGCCAATAGCATTGCATGTATTCTATAAGCCGAAAGTCTTTAAAACGAACGACGTTCGGTTTATAGAATACATGTAATGCTATTGCTGTTCTATAAGCCGAAAGTCTATAAACCGAACCACGTTCGGATTATAGAATACATGTAATGCTATTGCTGTTCTATAAGCCGAAAGTCTATAAACCGAACGACGTCATTTGGGACGCAAGCACCATGCGTCACAAAGGGGTTAAAACTCTCCACATTTTTCAATTTATTTTTTAATACTAAATTCAAATCGTGCAGACAACCTCCATGCTGCCCGACACTTCCGTCTATTATGTATAGTGCATACATTCCCCGGCTGCCCCCACTAGCCACCAGGGAGCAAGAAACAGGTGAGGGGGGGACAGAATAACAAGGGGGGGGGGCAGAGTAACGAGGGGGGGGGGAGAGAAACAAGGGGAGGGAGGGGGGAAGAGACAGAAACAAGGGGAGGGGGGCAGAGAGAAACAAGGGGAGGGAAGGGGGGAAGAGACAGACACAAGGGGAGCGAGGGGGGGAGCGACAAATCTGGGGGCAAGGGAAAGAGAGAGGCAACATTGTCACATAAAAGGAAATAAAAACAAGAATTTTTTTATATCATAATTTTTTATTAAAAAAGCAATTTACATGTGAATTACATGTATGTTACATGTCTACAATGTAGAATAGCAATAGGATTACATGTATTACATAAGCCGAAAGTCTATAAACCGATCGTTCGGTTTATAGGCTTTCGGCTTATGTAATACATGTAATCCTATGGCTATTCTATAAACCGAAAGTCGTTCGGTTTATAGAATAGCAATAGGATTACATGTATTACATAAGCCGAAAGTCTATAAACCGATCGTTCGGTTTATAGGCTTTCGGCTTATGGAATACATGTATTCCTATTGCTATTCTATAAACCGAACGTTCGGTTTATAGAATAGCCATAGGATTACACGTATTACATAAGCCGAAAGTCTATAAACCGATCGTTCGGTTTATAGGCTTTCGGCATTTTACTACACGGAGACAAAGTCTCCATTCATAATTTTATGAATGGAGACTCTGTCTCTGTATAGTTAAATGCCGACAGCCTATAAACCGAAGGACTTTCGGTTTATAGACTTTCGGCTTATGTAATACATGTAATCCTATGGCTATTCTATAAACCGAAAGTCGTTCGGTTTATAGAATAGCAATAGGATTACATGTATTACATAAGCCGAAAGTCTATAAACCGATCGTTCGGTTTATAGGCTTTCGGCTTATGTAATACATGTAATCCTATGGCTATTCTATAAACCGAAAGTCGTTCGGTTTATAGAATAGCAATAGGATTACATGTATTACATAAGCCGAAAGTCTATAAACCGATCGTTCGGTTTATAGGCTTTCGGCATTTTACTACACGGAGACAAAGTCTCCATTCATAATTTTATGAATGGAGACTCTGTCTCTGTATAGTTAAATGCCGACAGCCTATAAACCGAACAACTTTCGGTTTATAGACTTTCGGCTTATGTAATACATGTAATCCTATGGCTATTCTATAAACCGAAAGTCGTTCGGTTTATAGACTTTCGGCTTATAGAATACAAGTAATACCATTGCCTTTCTATGAACCGAACGAGAGCCCCATTCATAAGAATTTCTTATGAATGGGGCTCTCGTTCGGTTTATAGAAAGTCAATAGTATTACATTGTATTCTATAAAACGAACGAATAATAATGAACGAAACGAAAATAATGAACGAATTTCGTCTGAAACGAATGCATTAATGAACGAAATTCGTTTTAGACGAAATAAATACAATTTTTGTCCGAATGTACGAAAACGAAACGAAAATTTTAGTTTTGCACATGTCTAATATCCAATCTGTATTCCCTAATGCGGTCAGATATACCCCAACCTGACACTGTCGAATGCTTTTCCACGTCCAAAGACAGGGTCAGGAAGAGGATGGTGTTTTTTCCACATAATCCAGGGTGTCTATCAACTGTCTGGTATTATTGACTGAATCTCGGCCTGGTATGGAACCGATCTGATCGGTATGTATAATTGTATGGAGAAATGGCTTCAATCTTTCAGCCAGTATTCCTGAGAATATTTTAATATCTGCATTAATTAACAAGATGGGTCTGTAGTTTTGGGTTTCCTCAGGGAGCTTATTTGCTTTCCAGATAGGGATTATATCTGCCTGGAGTAAGCCCTTGAGGCTGGAGCCTGTTTTTGCAATCTCTGTATAGCTATCCAATAGATTTTCGAAAATATCCTGTTGCAATGTCTTATGGAACATATGGGTGAAACCATCTGGACTGGGAGATTTATGTTTCTCCTGTCTATCAATAACCTGAACAAGTTGAGTTGATTCTAAAGGTGGATTAATCATTTGTTTCTGTGCCTCAGTCAATTGGGGGACTTCCATCAAATATTGATAGATCAACTCCTGTTGGACAGGATTAGCTACAGTATACACATTTCTATAATACTCCTTAAAAACATTTGCCACTTCCAGGGACTTTTTATTCTGTTCTGTTCCATTCTGGGTCTTTCTTTGATTTCTCTCCAGCTTTATGTCTGTGTAGTCGTGATACTGGTATTTTTATGTCTTGCGAGGTACCTTGATTCTGGTTGGCAAGCTTATCGTTATATGGCCATTAGGTGTAACTAACTCACACCTTTTATCATCTCAGAGTATTACAGGGAGTGCAGAATTATTAGGCAAATTAGTATTTTGACCACATCATCCTCTTTATGCATGTTGTCTTACTCCAAGCTGTATAGGCTCGAAAGCCTACTACCAATTAAGCATATTAGGTGATGTGCATCTCTGTAATGAGAAGGGGTGTGGTCTAATGACATCAACACCCTATATCAGGTGTGCATAATTATTAGGCAACTTCCTTTCCTTTGGCAAAATGGGTCAAAAGAAGGACTTGACAGGCTCAGAAAAGTCAAAAATAGTGAGATATATTGCAGAGGGATGCAGCACTCTTAAAATTGCAAAGCTTCTGAAGCGTGATCATCGAACAATCAAGCGTTTCATTCAAAATAGTCAACAGGGTCGCAAGAAGCGTGTGGAAAAACCAAGGCGCAAAATAACTGCCCATGAACTGAGAAAAGTCAAGCGTGCAGCTGCCACGATGCCACTTGCCACCAGTTTGGCCATATTTCAGAGCTGCAACATCACTGGAGTGCCCAAAAGCACAAGGTGTGCAATACTCAGAGACATGGCCAAGGTAAGAAAGGCTGAAAGACAACCACCACTGAACAAGACACACAAGCTGAAACGTCAAGACTGGGCCAAGAAATATCTCAAGACTGATTTTTCTAAGGTTTTATGGACTGATGAAATGAGAGTGAGTCTTGATGGGCCAGATGGATGGGCCCGTGGCTGGATTGGTAAAGGGCAGAGAGCTCCAGTCCGACTCAGACGCCAGCAAGGTGGAGGTGGAGTACTGGTTTGGGCTGGTATCATCAAAGATGAGCTTGTGGGGCCTTTTCGGGTTGAGGATGGTGTCAAGCTCAACTCCCAGTCCTACTGCCAGTTCCTGGAAGACACCTTCTTCAAGCAGTGGTACAGGAAGAAGTCTGCATCCTTCAAGAAAAACATGATTTTCATGCAGGACAATGCTCCATCACACGCGTCCAAGTACTCCACAGCGTGGCTGGCAAGAAAGGGTATAAAAGAAGAAAATCTAATGACATGGCCTCCTTGTTCACCTGATCTGAACCCCATTGAGAACCTGTGCTCCATCATCAAATGTGAGATTTACAAGGAGGGAAAACAGTACACCTCTCTGAACAGTGTCTGGGAGGCTGTGGTTGCTGCTGCACGCAATGTTGATGGTGAACAGATCAAAACACTGACAGAATCCATGGATGGCAGGCTTTTGAGTGTCCTTGCAAAGAAAGGTGGCTATATTGGTCACTGATTTGTTTTTGTTTTGTTTTTGAATGTCAGAAATGTATATTTGTGAATGTTGAGATGTTATATTGGTTTCACTGGTAAAAATAAATAATTGAAATGGGTATATATTTGTTTTTTTGTTAAGTTGCCTAATAATTATGCACAGTAATAGTCACCTGCACACACAGATATCCCCCTAAAATAGCTACAACTAAAAACAAACTAAAAACTACTTCCAAAAATATTCAGCTTTGATATTAATGAGTTTTTTGGGTTCATTGAGAACATGGTTGTTGTTCAATAATAAAATTAATCCTCAAAAATACAACTTGCCTAATAATTCTGCACTCCCTGTAGTTTCATTCCTGTATTTATGTTTGTATGTTCCTTTACCCTATTTCCCTGAAGCACCAGTGGATTTTGGCTACTCTCTCCTATCCCCATATTCCATTTTGAAATCCCTTTGGAAGCATCTGATCCAGGATCCTCACTCCCTGTCCCTTGTGTTCCTTGTTCTTTAGCCTTGTCATATGTTTGTTGTCCTGTGGTTATATGTGTGCCTGTGTATGTCTCTTTGGTTCTGTAGTTATGTCTTATGTTTTACTCCACTAATGTCTGTTTAGTTCTGTCTTTTCTCCTTATTATAGCTGTAGCCCTGCAGTCTGTATTTAGTTTATTCTGGTTTCTGCTCTGTTCATATGTGCTTCCACTCTGCTTGGTTTATTTGCTACTGTTCATATTTTCTTCTATATTGTTTGGTTTATTTGCTATAGTCTGCAGCATCTTGTTTGTTCTATTGGTTTTGTGTTTTATGCCTGCTCCAGGATATGTGCATGGTGTCTTCAATGTCTGCCTTGGTTGTACTAAATTCAGCAGCTGCTATCAAAGGGTCCTGGAATATGGTCACACCAACCTGGAGCCTCAAGCCTCCGGGGGAGGGTGGATAACCTTCACCAGTCCCTTTGTCTCCACATCTTACACACTGAACTCCCGTATAAGACCAATGGCTGCTCTGGGTCCCACCACCAGGACCTCGTCCCCGATACAATCATAGCAAATATCTGAATATCAATCAACATTACACTTTAAGTTGTGACATACCAGTGGCTGCAAACTCACTGTTCAGGGCATCTGGGAGAGTTTTTAGCTTAAATACTTGCTTCATCTCCTCCTGATGTAGTTGTTTTTTTCTTTCTGTAACATACACATAAATATTGTATCACTTTAGCTTACCAGGAAGTCTATTCAACAAACTGTAAAACCAAACAAAAATCAGGCATTAAAAAATCTTCAACGTGCCTGAAAATTATAAAGCAAATGATCTTCTCCTTTACTTCTCAAGGAGATGTTTAATGACACGGCCAACTAGTAGTAGCATGGCTACATAAAGAAATTAGATTTTATTACTTCTTTGTGTTATGCACTCTGAATATATCGGGATTGCATTGGCTTGGAGTGTGAGTGGGGGGACTTGAATCAGCACCCTCTGTTTTCTAATGATATGTAATGCAATTTTTCTTTATAAATGTATTTCTTTTGTATGGTACAATGGATAAGGGTTGCCAGCAGCCATTACTTTTACTGACAACTGTTAGCTACAAATTGTGCAATGTGTCATTTACAGATTGACTCACGTGTAGGCGTTCCAAACAGAAATGACTTAATGAAAAATACAAACAATGCTTATCTAGCCCTTTTTTTTATGCATGGGGTGGACATGTTGTCTGGAATCTTGGCTCAGATAGGTCAGATATTCCTTCATGCAATGCAAAACGAAGGAAGATCCAAACCAAAATTCCTCCCCCTGATATAGAGCAAAGATGAGGTACTCCATCTGGATTCCTTCACTAACACATCTCAAACTGTAACTCCATTTTTTTGCCCTATAGTTATCTTTTAAGTCCCATTTGGTGTAGGGGTAACATAGATATTTTTTTTCTCCTTTTCCCTTTTTTCCCTTTCTCTTTCCATTTTATTAAAAAAAAATATTATTTAATACACATTACAAAAAAATGATGTGTATAAATCTTTTACTCTTACTCTTAAAATATATGCAAATTGATCTTAAATCCAAGACATCAGCATAATCTATAAAAACAGTAAATAAATAAACATTATGTTCTTACAACTAGACTAAGACATTAGACAAATGACAAAAACAGTTTGGATTTCTCAGAGTATTTCCTTGTTCATATTACAAATCCTTACGGGTTACAGCGAAATAAACATATTTATTTTTTCTGTGGCCTCAGTGGCTCATGTTTTACGCACTGCGTAAAGATTTTTTTTATGTCTCATTTTTCTAGTATATTAATCCATTTATTCCAGTTAGAGGTTTATTAAAATGCTCATTCCACTTTGCAATTTCCCTCTGCATTTTACAATGATTTATAATATTCGCTTTTATATCTCCCCATTTAGGCACATTAGGTGAGCTCTGCTTTCTTGCAATTTAACCAATATCAAAGTATCAATTATAATTAATTTATCATTGGCCCTGAGAGAGCTCAAATGCAGATGAAGCAGAGCTCTTATAACTCAAATACTGAACTCTGATTTTATAATGCCATTTATTTTGGGTTGGACCTAGTCACATACCATTTTATTATAGGGCCCGGCAACCAGATGTGTAAAAACTCACACGGGGCCGAGCCACATCTCCAGCAAAGATGGTGAACTCCTTGATACATCTTTGCCAATCTCATCGGTGAAAGATAAAGGTAAAAAAATCCTAGTGATAATAAATGTCTGTGGAGACTGTGCCCCAAGGACCCCAGATTTCTGAGAAAAACACTCTTGTGCTCGGAAGTGGGTTTTCCATATAAATGTATGAAATGTATGACCTTAGACGTACTCAAGAAAAGAGAAAAAAAAAATATCCAATCTTTGTCCTATATTCACGATTAATATTTTTACAAATCTCTCTCTTTCCTCTCTCCTCCTCCCGTAAATTCAAATCCAGACCAGAATATGGAAAAGGAAGAGGGAGAAGAAAGAAAAGAGCAAAAAAAAATCCATAAATAATATAATAATTACCTCCTTTATTCTACACCTCACATTATTCTCTAATTACACAAATATCTGCCATTCACCTTTATACATTCTGCCAGAAATCAGAGTGTGATGTATACACCCCCTTTTTCTTATACCCTGTATTTTGTCTACCACTAAAATTATATACTGAACCACTATTGAACAATTACCCTTAACCCCTTTTTAGAAATGCTAATGAAATTCCCTTTCTTGAATATATTCCTTTAGTAACCCTTAAAACAGTATCCCCACCACAGATGTCAAGCTCACAGGTCCGTAATGGCCATAACATTACATAAAACTAACATCTCTGGTGTGTACATTTAAAAGCACACTTTAGCCAAGAGCTCCACCTGGTGATATAAATAAGGAAACTCATAAAGATACCAAATCACATGATACAAATTCATATAAGACCCTCATTTCTGAATGAAGGGAATTTATGCAAGCGGGGAGTGTAATGGAGATAAGGAACTGTTTATAATATGTTGCAAGGAAATGATTGAGGAGATTCAAATTCATGATACAAGAAAATGATCTGAGAGTAGAGCTGTGTTCCTACTTCTCATCAGGATGAAAAGCCAAGGTGAAATGAAGACTTAGGTCTTTTATTGCATACAAAAAACAATGAAAAATCTAATAAATATAATCCAGGCGAGGATGGCACTCAGGCAACCAGTGCCATTATCGCGAGAAATAAATAAATAAAATATTACTACATCAGTTATTAAAATGTACAAGTAGATGTGTCGTATGTATACCATAAAATATACATTACTGTTTCAGTAAAATGTAAGGATCTAGAGCCAGATTGAAGATCAGCAGCAAGGTCATTAGTGGACAGAAAATCAGTTAGGCACAAGTGCACAATCCTCTCCAACAACTTGGACTTGAAGTAGAGAAGGGAGATAGGATGGTAATGTGCTGGAAGTCCTGGAAGATTAATTTAATAAAGTTATGATTTGGGCATGGTTGAAGAGCGATGGTGCAATTCAAGAGGAGAAGGTGAGATGGGATGGGGTCTAGTAGTAGGTCGACAAATGGACACTAGAAAATCTGTGAGAGTTAAATTTGCACCTGAATGTGTCAATTTGTATTTTTGAAATGGGATGCAAGGTGGGCCATGAGAGGGGAGCATGGACAGGAGCAGGGGGCAGAGAAGGGAATGACATGTTGAGAAGAGGTGTTTGTGAATTTTGTAGGTGGTGCATTTGTTTTTTTTTGGTGCCATGGAAGCTGATTGCAGGCTTGTCTGGCAACAACAGGGGCAATATTGTCAAGGACTGAGTTATGCATGCTGTTGTAAGAAGTTGCTGCTTCCTCTGGACATGAGATGGATGGAAGGGAGGGGAGAATCGTTTCTAGTGTAGTTGTAAGCAGTCTTCGCAACTGGGTTGGGGGCTCATGTGTGCTAGTAGTCTGCGTGGGATAGTTATAGTCTGTATGAAACCAGACTATGTAGTCATTGGGCAAAGCCACGTGACTCTGCTCTAGCAATACATTGCTGTCTGTATATAACAAATGAAAAATGAATAAATATCAAGATTAAATATATGAGATGCCCCCATTGGCTTTTATTTGTAGCTGTAACGTGAGATAGTCATAAAGCTTCAGACAGTGATTTTTCAGTACTAAAATATTGCAACAAAGTAGATTTAAGGTTGTGTTTGTTTAAATAGTAACCAATGATCTATTTGGTAATATACAGCCCTTGTTAACCAAGGTTCTTCATTTTCCTGCATTGTTAATTTATGTTTTTGAAAATAACAGCTTGTCTATTATGCATATATCCATGAATTCATCTCTCTGTCAATCTTTCCGCTTGCCAGTTTATGTAGTGCTGCTGCTTTGCAATCCCTCAACAAAGCTTGCATATCGATAAACCACAAATGTCTTACTCTCAGCCACACATCGATGGAACTGAACATCCTGTGTAATGCAAAACCTAAACCAAGCCTTTTAATATTTTCATTTTAGATTTGCATCTTATTAAAGCCAATACTACAAAATCTCAATATCCAGAGTGTCTTCAATACAGCATCAGAGGAAGATTTAAACATATTTCAGATTTCTTGGATGATATCATTGCTGGGACCATGTATTTCCAAGTCCTTTTCTTCTTATCGGTATTTAATTTAATAGAAGTAGCAGTTGGAATATTACTCAATGCATTTATCATTTTGATGAACTTCATTTGGTGGCTGCAATGCAGAAGTGTTCAATCTATTGACATAATTATGTCCAGTATTGGGCTTGCTAGGCTTCTTCTCCTGATCATCTGTGCTATTATGAATTCATCCTTACTTGCTTTTGAATGGTTATATAATTCAAAATATTTCATGCAAATCTGTTCAACTTTTAAAGTAATTTTAAGCTTTTGCTGCCTCTGGACCGGTACCCTCCTCTGTGTTTTCTACTGTGTGAAGATCACAACCTACAGCCATAGGTTCTTCCTCTACCTGAAGGTAAACATCTCCAGACTGGTCCCTCGGCTCCTCTTGGCATCGGTGACAATATCTTTCTTTTCTGGTCTGCCCTGTGCATGGATTATGTATAAAACTGCTTCCAATTCTACAAATACCAGCAGTGCATCATATGAGCCACACATTCATATGAAAATAAATAAAATCAGTGTGTTCATCATTTACTGTTCAGGATCCTCAGTTCCCATGATTATTTTCTGCACAGCAATCTCTCTTCTAATCGGATCCCTGTTGAGTCACACCAGTCGTATGAAGGGTATGAACGCTGGCTTCAGGAATCCTCGACTTGATGCTCTTACAAGCGCAGTTAGAAATATGCTGTTGTTTCTGTTTTTCTATCTTCTCTATTTTGGAAGTGTGAACTTACAGTCTCTAACCCAGAACTCTAAAAATAAAGTGTGGACACTGATGCGCGTAATTTTTGGCAATGCATATCCAAGCTTGCACTCTATTGTTCTAATTTTGAGCCATGGGCGACTGAACCAGGCCGTTCGGAGAGTCATCCAGTGGATTTTGACGAAAATAAAGTCCCATTTCTTCTAAGAAGTTAATATAAGTTCAACTACTGCAAACAGTTATAATTGAACACACAAAGTAGTTACTATGTTGCATTACAGTTGGATAAACTGTTATACAACATGTAGATGACTGTAATGCTACATAGTAACTGGTTAGTGTGTTCAATTATAACACTGCTTCCGGCGCATTTTACAATCCCCAAATGGGCCATAACTTGTCAGAATTTGAAATCTGTATGTTTATTAAAGGGGCTATGTCAACCTCAACATTACTTATACTGTAACTATAGAGAATAAAATAGGAACTAATTTCCATGGATAATGTGTTATTTGCATATCAAGTCACAAGGTGATGTCATAAGCAGGAGACCCATGTAAAATACATTTTCATCTTAATTTCTGCATGTGCATGGTCACGGTTGACATAGTCCCTTTAATTGCAACACATTCTACTCCATTACTGACAATGGATGTGCCTGACATGTCCTGTGGTGAAACGAGTGGTTTTCGCAATCAATGATCGCAAAAATCGCTCTGATGGTGCTGATGTCGAGGCGATATCCAGCACCGAAATTTGGGCTCTGGGGCACCCACGATCGCCCCATGGAGTGGTCATGGGCGCCATATTGACGGAGCAGCATGCTCCGGGAATATGTCTGTGCCCTCTTGTGGTCAGAGCTTTGGAAGTGAAAAAAAGCGATAAGTTGCTTGACTGCTCCTAGAGGCTTAAATCTAGGATTAGGGTTAGATTAGCTGTTAGGGTTAAAATTAAATGATGGTTAGCATAAGGGATAGGCTTAAAATTAAATGAAAATATATTAAGGGTTAGAGTTGGGGTTAAATTCATGGTTAGGGTTAAAGTTAGGGTTCAGCTTGGGATCAAAAGGTCAATATAGGGGGGGAAAAAACCCACTATTTTTGGTTTTTGCCCCATAACTGGCAAAAAACTGCAGAAAAACATGTAAACATTCATATATCTGAACTCAGCACAACATTTAGAAACTATTTAGACAGGGTCTTTTTTAATGATTATATTTGTGTAAATTATATTTTAGGTCAAAGTTAGAAAAGGTGTTTTTTTTCCATCATATTTTATGATTTTTTTTTTGTAGTAAATTATATGATATGACGAACATAATGGTATCTAATGAAAGTTCTTCTCATGACAAGAAAAACAACATATAATTGTGTGGGTACAGTATGTGAGAGAGAAGAAATTTCCAGCTAAACACAAACACCCCAGAAATTTAAAAACAGCCCTTGTCACCATGGGAAAGTCAAGGTCAAAAATGTTGTGTCACTAAGGGGTTAATCATGGTCCTTGAGTGTCATGATCCCCACTTGTATCTGCTCCATCCCTCAATACCTGTTGCCTTTTCTAATGCTGTTTGTCCTTTATTATTTATTATTAATATTTGCTCCAGTAAATGCTTTACATCCTTTACATCCAGCAGAGATATTTTAAGACAATTCATCCTGCGCACTCATTTTCTTTATGTGTCTTAGAAGAATGGGGAAATCCGGTTGCCTTTTGGAGTCAGGAAGGAACAACTCAAAATCCCTTCATTAGGATATTTACCTTCTTTTGTATCAATAGCAGGAAGAAGGATGGGTAAAGGGTTAAACTTGATAGACTGAAGGTCTATTTTTTGACATAAATTACTATGTAACTAATTTCAAGTTCAGACAGATCTTCATGCCACACATCAGAACATGTTTCCTGCAAAGCCCAGTCACCAGCTTCATTGCTTCCTGAGACCCTCACTCTATACTCAGGACGTAATTCCAGTATCTGGGATCTTCATGGAAAACCAATGGGTCAGATCTCTGGAGGGAAAGGCAGACTATTGGATGCAAACGATGAAACCTAGAAAAGACATTAGACTCATGTCACTAGTCACTGAAATCGCTAGTATTTGTGATATAACCGTATCCTAACCAGGTAAAAATATTATCTAAGGATCTGTCATTCCACCCCCATAACTGTTCACCCTTTGAGAATGAAAGTGGATTTGTTTAGGTTTTTTCACCTATGCCCTGATATGCAAATTAAACATTTCACATTGAAAACCAGTTCATTTGTATATCAAGCCGCAGGTGATGTCATAAGCAGGGGACTCCAAAGACATTAAAAAAAAATGTTTTCTCCTAATTTAGGCATGTCTTTGCAGTTCTGCTAACATGGTGTATAGATCATTTTCAATATTTTGTTTATCCTCTACAGTCACAGTGAAAGCCATGTTTGGGTGATACAGTCGCTTTATGGCTTTGTGGCAGGGCTCAGTGTAGCCCTCAATGCTGTATTTGCTTGCTACAGGGGAGCACAGTGTGAGGGAAACAGTCTGTGCCACCGACATTGGCAAAGATGGCTTGCTTTGCCCCACCATGCACTGCACTTACTAAATAAGCTGAGTCCCGTGTGTCAGTAATAAGGTGGTGGTAGCAGCAACAGTCCTGAGTGCAAATATCGGGGGTGCTGACCCCTGTGCTATGCCATGTGAGTGCAAATCTGGCAGCTGGGAGTAAAGTGGGTGCTGGGATAAGTCCTGAGTGCAAAGTGGGTGCTGGAAAAAGTAATGAGCACAAAGTGGGTTCTGGAGTAAGTCCTGTGAGTAAGGTGGGTGCTGGGGCAAGTCACGTCAGTTCAAATTGGGTGCTAGGGTTAATCCTGTGATTGTAATTCTGGTCACCAGGGCAATTCTGGGTGTTGAGGCAAGTTTTGAGTGAAAATATGAGTGCTGGGGCACATGTGTGTTTGCGAGTATGAGTATAAGTGTGTGTGAGTCTATATATGTATGTGTGTGTGTATATGTGTGTGTGTATGCCGTGTTGGCATTTCGAGGTCTGCAAATCGGTTTCGGACTAAAATTGGGCCCAAAAACGTTCGCCAATCACTGACATAGATAGAAGACAAGACACCTCTCACCGATATAACTTAGCAGTGATAGATTTTTTTAATCAGTGATATTTATATCAGTGAGAGGTGTCTGGTATTCTATCTGTCTATTATTGGCCAGGTGGACATTGGCATCGGGTAACGGTGCTTACACAGTATTTATATAGTGTGGCTTATAGGCTGCGCCTATAATAATGTTTTCTGTAAAGTGAAGTGTGTCGGGGCTATTCATTAAAATTCAAATTTGGAGGTCGACTTTCATTTTGAGATTAAGACAAATTCGGCCCCCGAGTATGATTTAGTAAATAAAAAAAAAACATTAAGTCAAATTCGGCACTTGAATTTTCAGTTTGCCTCAAATGGCTTTCAATGGGGAAGGTTCAAACCTGTTTTTCTTTTCAAATAAGACTCTGGTGTAGGGTTGCCACCTTTTCTTGAAAAAAAATACCGGCCTTGGTATTGTCTCCATAGACTTAACATTGGCCTAATGCCATTTTTTTACCGGCCTGCCGGTAAAATACCGGCCAGGTGGCAACCCTACTCAGGTGCTGAATTTGACTTAGTCGCAAAATGAAAGTAGACTTCCAAAGCCGACTTCCTCAAGCTATTCTGAAATTTTAGTAAACAGACCCAATAGTGTATAAAACTAACACAGTTGTACACCTATTCGGTATTTTCTGTTTTTTAATGCTGTAATTGTATATGTATTTGTTATTTATTGAGAGTATTGAGGGCCAGTCAGCACTAGGAATTTCAGAAGCCAAAGTGATCTAGGGTATATGGCATTCTGAAAATGTGATATGGGGGAATACATGGCACTGTGGGAAGTGATTAAGGGCATACATGGCACTGTGAAAGGTGATGAGCAACATACAATGCACTCAGACAATGTTAGGACTATATTATATGTTAAATAACATTTTACGTTTAGTAAGCAACACATCTTTTCTGCATCAATATAATCTGCCAGTGGCTCTCCTGAGATCAGACTCTGGATCCGCCTCGATATAGACAGGGTAGAACTGTGAGATACGAAGCAGTCCGAATGGAAAGTATAATATAAACTAGGAAATCCCTGTCTGCCTTAGGTTGTCCCTAAATGTCTAATATCCAGTGAGAGAACCCTGCTGCATATTATTATGCCACTAAGGGCAATCTATATTTGTCCTTTAGGCACAGCTGTAGCTAATAGATGGGTTTATTAATATGTATTTCCTTCTTTTTCAGTCAAGTTGGGAAGTAATGGGTTTGTGTATCACTTGCTTTTACACTATGGAACACCATGTGAGGTCAGGATTGCAGAGTAATCTTTAATTTCCCTCCTTCATACAGTGAGACACAGTTATTTATTATAACCGGCCAGGACTATAGCTGGTGGAGAGGATAATAGCCTGGAATATGGATGGACTGAGGCTGACTCTTCAGAGAATTACTGGGACTCTTCAGATGAACTGTATTCCCGTCATGAGTCTGACCTGTTTGGGACAGTTTAGGCCAGAAACCAGATTAGACCATACGAAATGGAAATCCACGAACATTTTCCCACCACAGCAGGATGTGGAGAATGCTGAAGAGTTGGAAGGAACACATTCTCTGCTAAATGAGTCTTTGAATAAAGCAAGAGTTTGATTGGAGGAGGCACACTGTGTATCCTGTGCCAAGATGTAGGTAGAGCTGATCATTGTATATGTGCATATATTGGTCTTGACAGTAAATTCCTTTATGGAACCAGATAACACCTGAAGCTTATCAGAAAGCTCAGAGCTAGTGGTCTCCCCAGTGGATCTAATGTGATCAAGGCAACGTTTCTGTGAATGTCTCCAGAACAGTCTGTCCAAGATGTATTGACATGACATTCTACCATGAAACTATGCATGAGCCACTGGATGTGTAAACAAGTATACCCTACTCTAGGCTTAAGTGACTAAGGGTCACCAAGTTGGATATAAGAAAGATACAAGACTGAGACATAGAGAAAAATAGAATGTGTCGGCAATTTCTGCCTTAAATAAAACTCTAAACTCTTAAATAAATCTGAATACTTTCATTAGTCCGTTATCTTATATTTAATATAGCCTTGTGGCTATTCCACACATGCTTAAAATCCTCCACTGTATCAACCTCTGCCACGTCCCTTCCGCTGTAATCCATGCATCATCTACCCTCTCGGTAAACGAATGCTTCCTGATATTACTTATAAACCTTCGCCCTCTAAATTAAGATGATGTTCTCTTGTTGTGGTAGTTTGTACTTCTGTTAAATCTGTTATCCTCCTTTACTGTGTGTACTCGCTTTCTGTATTTATATGTTTCTATCATATCGCCACTGCCTTAAGTAAAGATTTCTCGGGTATCTCATCAGTAAAAAGACCTTGCTCCATTGACTACAACCCTATGTTGCCTGTTACTCAGCCATTGTCTAATCCAGGGGTCCTCAAACTACGGCCCGCCGAGGACATTTATCCGGCCCGCCGGGGGTGCTGCCGGCACCCCCCCCCCCTCCCCCTCCACGCTGTTTACCTTTTTTCTTTCTGGCAGCCACAGAGGATGCGGCTGCAGGAAAACTAAAAAAAAAAAAAAAAAATCACCACGACCGATTGTGACTTTACGTCACATCCGGATCCAGTAACTGTTTCTCACTGCGCGAGACGTCCGGGGACACAGCAGCTGGAGGTAAGTGATGGGGAAGCGGGGGAGGAGGGAGGTATATCGAGCACTGGAATGGCACACTATTCCTGGCCATCTGACTGGCCCAATATTCCTGGGCTCTGACTGGCATAATATTACTGGGCATCTGAATGGCATAATATTACTGGGCATCTGAATGGCAAAATATTACTGGGCTCTGACTGGCATAATATTACTGGGCTCCGACTGGCATAATATTACTGGGCATCTGAATGGCAAAATATTCCTGGGCTGTGACTGGCATAATATTACTGGGCATCTGACTGGCATAATATTACTGGGCATCTGAATGGCAAAATATTCCTGGGCTCTGACTGGCATAATATTCCTGGGCTCTGACTGGCATAATATTCCTGGGCTTCTGACTGGCTCAATATTCCTGGGCATCTGACTGGCATAATATTACTGGGCATCTGAATGGCAAAATATTCCTTGGCTCTGACTGGCATAATATTACTGGGCATCTGAATGGCACACTATTCCTGGGCATCTGACTGGCACAATATTCCTGGGCTCTGACTGGCATAATATTCCTGGGCTCTGACTGGCACAATATTCCTGGGCTCTGACTGGCATAATATTCCTGGGCTCTGACTGGCATAATATTCCTGGGCATCTGACTGGCATAATATTCCTGGGCTCTGACTGGCATAATATTGCTGGGCATCTGACTGGCATAATATTACTGGGCATCTGAATGGCAAAATATTCCTGGGCTCTGACTGGCATAATATTCCTGGGCATCTGACTGGCACAATATTCCTGGGTATATGACTGGCATAATAGTACTGGGCATCTGAATGGCAAAATATTCCTGTGCTCTGACTGGCATAATATTACTGGGCATCGGACTGGCACAATATTCCTGGGCTCTGACTGGCATAATATTCCTGGGCTCTGACTGGCATAATATTCCTGGGCATCTGACTGGCATAATATTACTGGACATCTGAATGGCAAAATATTCCTGGGCTCTGACTGGCATAATATTCATGGGCATCTGACTGGCACAATATTCCTGGGCATCTGACTGGCATAATATTCCTGGGCATCTGAATGGCAAAATATTCCTGGGCCCTGAATGGCATAATATTACTGGGCATCTGAATGGCAAAATATTACTGGGCATCTGAATGGCAAAATATTCCTGGGCTCTGAATGGCATAATATTCATGGGCATCTGACTGGCACAATATTCCTGGGTATCTGACTGACATAATATTACTGGGCATCTGACTGGCATAATATTCATGGGCATCTGACTGGCACAATATTCCTGGGTATCTGACTGGCATAATATTACTGGGCATCTCACTGGCATAATATTACTGGGCATCTGAATGGCAAAATATTCCTGGGCTCTGACTGGCATAATATTCCTGGGCATCTGACTGGCATAATATTACTGGGCATCTGAACGGCAAAATATTCCTGGGCTCTGACTGGCATAATATTACTGGGCATCTGACTGGCATAATATCACTGGGCATCTGACTGGCATAATATTACTGGGCATCTGACTGGCATAATATTCCTGGGCTCTGACTGGCATAATATTACTGGGCATCTGACTGGCATAATATTCCTGGGCATCTGACTGGCATAATATTCCTGGGCATCTGACTGGTATAATATTACTGGGCATCTGAATGGCAAAATATTCCTGGGCTCTGACTGGCATAATATTCCTGGGCATATGACTGGCACAATATTCCTGGGCATCTGACTGGCATTATATTACTGGGCATCTGAATGGCAAAATATTCCTGGGCTCTGACTGGCATAATATTACTGGGCATCTGACTGGCATAATATTACTGGGCATCTGAATGGCAAAATATTCCTGGGCTCTGACTGGCATAATATTACTGGGCATCTGACTGGCATAATATCACTGGGCATCTGACTGGCATAATATTACTGGGCATCTGACTGGCATAATATTCCTGGGCTCTGACTGGCATAATATTACTGGGCATCTGACTGGCATAATATTCCTGGGCATCTGACTGGCATAATATTCCTGGGCATCTGAATGGCATAATATTACTGGGCATCTGAATGGCAAAATATTCCTGGGCTCTGACTGGCATAATATTCCTGGGCATATGACTGGCACAATATTCCTGGGCATCTGACTGGCATTATATTACTGGGCATCTGAATGGCAAAATATTCCTGGGCTCTGACTGGCATAATATTACTGGGCATCTGAATGGCACACTATTCCTGGGCATCTGACTGGCACAATATTCCTGGGCTCTGACTGGCATAATATTCCTGAGCATCTGACTGGCATAATATTACTGGGCATCTGAATGGCAAAATATTCCTGGGCTCTGACTGGCATAATATTCCTGGGCATCTGAATGGAACAATATTCCTGGGCATCTGACTGGCATAATATTACTGGGCATCTGAATGGCAAAATATTCCTGGGCTCTGACTGGCATAATATTCCTAGGCATCTGACTGGCATAATATTCCTGGGCATCTGACTGGCATAATATTCCTGGGCATCTGAGTGGCACAATATTCCTGGCCATCTGACTGGCATAATATTACTGGGCATCTGACTGGCATAATATTCCTGGGCATCTGACTGGCATAATATTCCTGGGCATCTGACTGGCATAATATTACTGGGCATCTGAATGGCAAAATATTCCTGGGCTCTGACTGGCATAATATTCCTGGGCATATGACTGGCACAATATTCCTGGGCATCTGACTGGCATTATATTACTGGGCATCTGAATGGCAAAATATTCCTGGGCTCTGACTGGCATAATATTACTGGGCATCTGAATGGCACACTATTCCTGGGCATCTGACTGGCACAATATTCCTGGGCTCTGACTGGCATAATATTCCTGAGCATCTGACTGGCATAATATTACTGGGCATCTGAATGGCAAAATATTCCTGGGCTCTGACTGGCATAATATTCCTGGGCATCTGAATGGAACAATATTCCTGGGCATCTGACTGGCATAATATTACTGGGCATCTGAATGGCAAAATATTCCTGGGCTCTGACTGGCATAATATTCCTAGGCATCTGACTGGCATAATATTCCTGGGCATCTGACTGGCATAATATTCCTGGGCATCTGAGTGGCACAATATTCCTGGGCATCTGACTGGCATAATATTACTGGGCTCTGACTGGCATAATATTTCTGGGCATCTGCTGGCATACTATTCCCATTGAAATACTGGTAAGTTTGTTGATTTAACTTTACTTCATTTTAAATATTGTATTTGTTCCCGTTTTTTTCAAAATAAGATATCTGCAGTGTGCATAGGAATTTGTTCATAGTTTTTATTTTTACTAAAGTCCGTCCCTTCAACGGTCTGAGGGACAGTGAACTGGCCCCCTGTTTAAAAAGTTTGAGGACCCCTGGTCTAATCCATTGAATCCATTGAATCCATGGAATCCAAACTCAAAGATTAGCCTTCTATGTGCGACAGTGTCAAAAGCCTTACTGAAATCTAGAAAAGCGAAGTCTACTGCACCACCCTGATCTATTATTTTAGTCACCCAAGCGAAACAAATCAATAAGACTAGTTTGGCATGATCTCCCTGAAGTAAATCCATGTTGTTTTTCATTTTGTAATCAATATGATTTTAGATGTTCACCAACTTATCCTTTCACATGGCTTCCATTAAATTCCCCACTACTGATATACGCATTGGAAAAAAGGAGGCAACAATAAGGAAAGTGGGTGATGAAAATGAGGTAGGGAGTTTGCGGTGAGGAAAGGGGGCGGTGAGAAGATCCTTTGGGAAGTTTGGACGATTGGGACAGCAGTAAGGGAAGTGAAGACATGTCGGGAAATAGTAGGGGTAGCCGAAAAACATCCCAGCTGTGTAAATTATCCT